>CM059818.1:13282489-15682489 GCA_030435695.1 Brachymystax lenok tsinlingensis
CCTTACCACCTGGAGGCAGCCCGTCAGGAAGTCCAGGACCCAGTTGCAGAGGGAGGTGTTTAGTCCCAGGGTCAAGTAGCTTAGTGATGAGCTTTGAGGGCACTATGGTGTTGAACGCTGAGCTGTAGTCAATGAATAGCCTTCTCACGTAGGTGTTCCTTTTGTCCAGGTGGGAAAGGGTAGTGTGGATCTGTTGGGGCGGTATGCAAATTGGAGTGGGTCTAGGGTTTCTGGGATAATGGTGTTGATGTGACCCATGACCAGCCTTTCAAAGCATTTCATGGCTACAGACGTGAGTGCTACGGGTCAGTAGTCATTTAGGCAGGTTACCTTGGTGTTCTTGGGCACAGGGACAATGGTGGTCTGCTTGAAACATGTTGGTATTACAGACTTGGTCAGGGACAGGTTGAAAATGTCAGTGAAGACACTTGCCAGTTGGTCAGCGCATGCTCGGAGTACATGTCTTGGTAATCCGTCTGGCTCTGCGGCCTTGTTAATGTTGATTCTGGCCCGCGATGGCAAATAATTGCCCAGGCCTGCCCTAGATGGTAAGATTGCTAGAATCGGCCAGGACTTGTGGAGGCAACAATTTGATCACTGTTCTGAGTCAATGCTGACCTCTACTGGTATGATTACTAACTGTCCTTTTCATCTTCCTTACAGGGCTCACAAGCTCAATGTAAGTATAGCCATTTCTACTTCAAGAATTTATGAAAGATAAATCTGAAGTAAATAGATGATGATGAATGATACGAAGTACACTTCATTTTAAAGTTCCAGAAACATAATCAAGGTTATAATTGTTATTCAAACAGGTACAGTATATAATGTGCAAATAAATTCTGATTTGGTTTCCCTCAATCCAAAACTCTCCTACCATTTTAGGCACTCCCTGTACGAGTGTCAAAGTCACTACAACAGCAACAGAGATTCAAGTGTATGTACACGCCAACTGCAATGTGAGCACTGGCCGTACTTCAGTTTTCTCCAACTCAACTATGGCCATCCTGTCTGGACTGGCTCCTGGGTCCACATACAGTGTGCATGTCCTGTGTAATGGTACCTCACAATTAATCTGCTGCAGTGACTTCACAACAAGTAAGTATCTCACTCTAAGGGCTGGTTTTAACCCAGATTAAGCCTGGTCCTGGACTAAAAATAACTTTGTGTTGATCCTGAGAAGCTCTCCTTATCTTAATTACTGTGAGAACATCAATGTTTTCTCTCGACTCTGAAATGTTCTTCGGCTGTATATTTGTGGCTCACAACATCTACTTCTGTAGTAATTCCAGACATACTTGTTCTCTCTCTCCCCCACCCACCTTTCTTGCACGCACAGAGCCTGAAACCATCACAATCCTCAATGTCACCAAAATCACAACATCATCTGTGTCTCTGAGCTGGACTAAACCAGAGGGTAGCTCCTTCTATAAAGTAGAGTGGACTGATGGCAGTATCAATGACAGTCAGAATACCACAGGAACTTCTGTAAATGTTACTGGTCTCACTGCTGGAGTGCAGTACGACTTCACAGTCACTGCAGTGGCTGGAGATAACAGAAGTGAAGGACAAAACAAAACTGTTTTGAAATATACAAGTGAGTAACTCAGATACTTTAATGTTGGATTGTGTCAATGCCACAGGCACTATATATATTCGTTTATATATTACGTGTTCACATCCAAGAACATGTGATAAGTTGCCATGTCTGTTGCAATAAGAAACACAATTCTTTCATGCATTTCACATTAAATGGCTCTCATTTAGGCTCACTTGATAATATTGGACTTGATTCAGTTAAAATGTTGTATCTTTTCCCAAATGTCCCGCTCTCTTGCGCGCACAGAGCCCGCAATCGTCAGGAAACTTACTGTGTCTGAAATCAGAACATCCGCTCTGTCTCTGAGCTGGACTGAACCAGAAGCAAACAGCTCCTTTTATAGAGTAGAGTGGACTGATGGCAGTGACATTAGCAGTAAGAATACCACAAGAACCACCACTACCATCACTGGGCTGACTGCTGGAGTGGCGTACACTTTCAGAGTCACTGCAGTGGCTGGAGATAATACAACTGTAGGAGAAGGCAGTGAAACAACCACTTTTACAAGTAAGCCTCTTTGTTAAGTGCTTTTCGAGATTTTTCTTGGATATACAATTATTTCAGAAAGTTTTCATACCCCTTGACTTATTGCACATCTTCTGGTGTTACAGCCTGAATTCAAAATTGATTAAATATTTTTTTTCTTCACCCATCTACGTGCAATACCCCTTAATGACGAAGTTAAAACATGTTTTTATAAATATTTGCACATTTATTGAAAATGAAATATCTAATTTCATAAGTATTCAACCCCCTGATTCAATACATGTTAGAATCACCTTTGGCAGCAATTACAGCTGTGAGTCTGTCTGGGTATGTCTCTAAGAGCTTTGCACAACTGGATTGTACAATATTTGCATTTTTACAATATTTACATTTTTACAAATTAATTACATATGAAAATGTGAAATGTCTTGAGTCAATAAGTATTCAATCCTTTTGTTATGACAAGTTTAGGAGTAAAAATGTGGTTAACAATTCACATAATAAGTTGCATGGACTGGCAATAAGTGTTTAACATGATTTTTGAATGACTACCTCATATCTGTACCCACCCACATGCAATTATCTGTAATGTCCCTCAGTTGAGCAGTGAATTTCAAACACAGATTCAACCACAAAGTCTAGGGAGGTTTTCCAATACCTCGCAAAGAAGGGAACTTATTGGTAGATGGGTAAAAATAAAAAAGCAGACATTGAATATCCTTTTGAGCATGGTGAAGTTATTAATTATACATTGGATGGTGAATCAATACACCCAGTCACTATGAAGATACAGGCATCCTTCCAAACTCAGTTGCCGGTGAGGAAGGAAACCGCTCATGGATTTCACCATGAAGCCAATGGTGACTTTAAAACAGTTACAACGTTTAATGGCTGTGATAGGAGAAAACTGAGAATGGCTCAACAACATTGTAGGTACTCCACAATACTAACAATGACAGTGAAAAGAAGGAAGCTTGTACAGAATAAAAATATTCAAAAACATGCATCCTGTTTGTAATAAGGCACAAAAGTAAAGCTTTATTTAACTAGGCAAGTCAGTTAAGATTTTCCGATCGAATCCCCAAGCTGACAAGGTAAAAATCTGTCGTTCTGCCCCTGAACAAGGCAGTTAACCCAATGTTCCTAGGCCGTCATTTTAAATAAGAATTTGTTCTTAACTGACTTGCCTAGTTAGTTTTATTTACAATGACGGCCCACACCGGCCAAACCCAGATGACGCTGGGCCAATTGGGAGTCCCATAGGGCGGCACACAATCATGGCCAGTTGTGATACAGCCTGGAATCAAAACAGGGTGTCTGTAGTGACGATACTCTAGCACTGAGATGCAGTGCCTTAGAACGCTGCGCCACTCGAGAGCACAAGATAAGGCATTATGTTTGCGGAAAATCCAAATCAACACATCCCTGAGTACCACTCTTCATATATTCAAGCATGGTGGTGGCTGCATCATGTTATGGGTATGCTTGTCATCGGCAAGGACTAGGGAGTTTGGTTTTTAGGATAAAATTTACAGAATAGAGCGAAGCACAGGCAAAATTCTAGAGGAAAACCTGGTTCAGTCTCATTTCCAACAGACAATGGGAGACAGATTCAGCAGGACAATAACCAAAAACAAAAGGCCAAATATACACTGGAGTTGCTTACCAAGAGGTCACTGAATGTTCCTGATTGGCCTAGTTATAGTTTTTACTTAAATTGGCTTGGAAATCTATGGCAAGACTTGAAAAGGGCTGTCTCGCAATGATCAACAACCAACTTGACAGAGCTTGAAGAATTTAAAATAATAATGTACAAATGTTGTAAAATCCAGGTGTTGAAAGCTTATAGGAGACGTACCCAGAAGGACTCACAGAAATGTCTATTTAATTTTCAATAAATATGCAAACATTTCTAAAAATAGATTTTCACTTTGTCATTATGTTGTACTGTGTGTAGATGGGTGAGCAAAAAAAAAAATACATTTAATCCATTTTGAATTCAGGCTGTAACACAGCCAAATGTGGAATAAGCCAAGGGGTATGAATACTTTCTGATGGCACCGTACATCTCGCTGGTTTTTCTATGCATTCTCCAGACTCTGTCCAGAACTTGTTAACAGCAGCTGGTGCGCGATCTGTAATGTTAAGGAAGTCTCATGTTTTTGCTCACTTGAGCTAGAATACCTCATGATAAGCTGCAGACCATACTATTTACCAACAGAGTTTTCATCTATATTTTTCGTAGCTGTCTACTGACCACCACAAACCGATGCTGGCACTAAGACCACACTCAACGAGCTGTTTAGTGCCATAAGCAAACAAGAAAATGCACATTCAGAGGTGGCATTTCTAGTGGCCAGTGATTTTAAAGCTGGTAAACTGAAATCTGTTTTACCTCATTTTTCACCAACATGTCACCAGTGTAACTACAGCCTACCAGATGAGCTAAATACCTTCTATGCTCGCTTCGAGGCAGCACTGAACCATGCATGAGGGCACCAGCTGTTCCATACAACTGTGTGATCTTGCTCTCCATAGCCAATGTAAGACCTTTGAACAGGTTAACATTCACAAGGCTGCGAGGCCAGACAGAATATCAGGACTCGTACACAGAACGCTGACCAGCAGGCAAGTGTCTTAACTGATATTTTCAATCTATCCCTGACCCAGTCGAACTCCAATTTGTTTCAAGCAGAGTACCACAATCACCGTGCCCAAGAATGCCAAGGTAACCTGCCTAAATGACCATCGCCCGTTAGCGCCAACATCTATAGCCATGAAATGCATTGAAAGGCAGGTCATGGCTCACATCAACACCATCATCCGAGACACCCTTGACCCACTCCAATTCACATACCACCCCAACAGATCCATAGATGACGCAATCTCGATTGGACTCTGCCCTCACCAACCTGGACAAAAGTAATACCTACAGTTGAAGTCGGAAGTTTACATACACCTTAGCCAAATACATTTAAAGTCAGTTTTCACAATTCCTGACATTTAATCCTAGTAAAAAATGCCTGTCTTAGGTCAGTTAGGATCACCACTTTATTTTAAGAATGTGAAATGTGAAATATCAGAATAATAGCAGAGAGAAAGATTTATTAATGACTCCAACCTATGTGTATGTAAGCTTCCGACTTCAACTGAACGTAAGCATGTTATTCATTGACTACAGCTCAGCATTCAACACCATAGTCCCCTCCAAGCTCATCACTAAGCACAGGACCCTGGGACTGACCACCTCCCTCTGCAACTGGATCCTGGACTTCCTGACGGGCCGCCCCCAGGGGGTGTGGTTAGGCAACAACACATCTGCCACAATGAACCTCAACACGGGGGCCCCTTCAGGGGTAGGTGCTTAATCCCCTTCTGTACTCCCTGTTCACCCACGACTGTATGGCCGTGCACGACTCCAACACCATCATCAAGTTTGCTGACGACAAGGAGGTGGTAGGACTAACGATGAGTCGGCCAATAGGGAGGAGGTCAGAGACCTGGCAGTGCCAGGTGCCAGGACAACAACCTCTCCCTCAACGTCAGCAAGACAAAGGAGCTGATCGTGGAGTACAGAAAAGGAAGGGCGAGCAATGAGGCTGTAGTGTCGCGGGTCAAGAACTTCAAGGTCCTTGGTGTCCACATCACTAAGGAATTAACATGGTCCACACACACCCACACAGTTGTGAAGAGGGCACAACAGTACCTCTGCCCGGAAAGGATTTGGCATGTTCTACAGTTGCACCATTGAGAGCATCTTTACTGGCTGCATCACCGCTTGGTACGGCAACAGCAAGGCACCCGACTGCAAGGTGCTACAGAGGCTGGTGGGTACGGCCCATTACATCACTGGGGCCAAGCTCCTTGCCATCCAGGAGGTCCATACAGAAATGGTGTGTTGAGATCGGTGTGGAAGAACTTGACTGGCCTGCACAGAGCCTTGACCTCAACTCCATCAATCACCTTTGGGATGAATTGGAACGCGGACTGTGAGCCAGGCCTAATCAACCAACATGGAATGGAAGCAAGTCCCCGCAGCAATGTTCCAACATCTATTGGGAAGCCTTCCCAGAAGAATGGAGGCTGTTATAGCAGCAAAGGGGGGAACCAACTCCATATTAATGCTCATGAGTTTGGAATGAGATATTCGACGAGCAGCTTTTGGTCATGTAGTGTATCTACCTCAATTACCTCGAACCCATGCACATAGACTCGATACTAGCACCCTGTGTATATTGCCAAGTTATCATTGCTCATTGTGTATTTATTCCTCGTGTAATTATCTTTATCACTTTTTCAATTTTTCTCTCTGCATTGTTGGGAAGGAACCGTAAATACGCATTTCACTGTTCGTTTTCAGAGCATGTGACAAATACAATTTTATTTGAATACCTCACTGTGCTCTTCGAGCTAGCACTAGCTCCTCAGATGTTCAGCAAGT
Source organism: Brachymystax lenok tsinlingensis (assembly GCA_030435695.1). Classification (NCBI taxonomy): domain Eukaryota; kingdom Metazoa; phylum Chordata; class Actinopteri; order Salmoniformes; family Salmonidae; genus Brachymystax; species Brachymystax lenok. The sequence continues at coordinate 13,289,017 of CM059818.1, forward strand.
GTGTAGGGCAGCTCTAATCCCCGTTAGTATCAGGGGACTAAGAGTCTCCACCTACATAGACGATTAGCTGCTTTTCTCACCTTCACAGGAGCAAGCAGTACAAGACACAACTTCCCTTGTAACCCACCTCACCGAGTTAGTGTTCAAGATCAACCAGATAAAGAGCTGTTTGGTGTCAACACAGAGAATAGATACCTAAGCGTAATGCTGGACTCTCTCTCTTATCAGGCAACACTATCTGACGGCGCTCGGTCAAACACATCACAGACATGGAAACCACATGTTTAACTCCCTTCCATTTATTCCATTCCAGCCATTACAATGAGCCCATCATCCTATAGCTCCTCCCACCAGCCTCCAACCTACAAGCTTGGCACACCTGTATTTGGGGAGTTTCTCCCATTCTTCTTTGCAGATCCTCTCAAGCTCTGTCAGGTTGGATGGGGAGCGTTGCTGCACAGTAATTTTCAGGTCTCGCCAGAGATGTTCAATCAGGTTTAAGTCTGGGCTCTGGCTGGGCCATTCAAGGACATTGTGACTTGTCCCAAAGCCAGTCTTCGTTGTCTTGGCTGTGTGCTTAGGGTTATTGTCCTGTTGGAAAGTGAAACGTTGCCCCAGTCTGAGGTCCTGTGCGCTCTGGAGCAGGTTTTCATCAAGGATCTCTCTGTAATTTGCTCCGTTCATCTTTCCCTCGATCCTGACTAGTCTCCCAGTCCCTGTCGCTGAAAAACACCCCCACAGCATGACACTGCCACCACCATGCTTCACCGTAGGGATGGTGACAGGTTTCTTCCAGACGTGACGCTTGGCATTCAGGCCAAAGAGTTCAATCTTGGTTTCATCAGACCAGAGAATCTTGTTTCTCATGGTCTGAGAGTCTTTAGGAGCCTTTTGGCAAACTCCAAGCGGGCAGTTATGTGCCTTTTACTGAGGAGTGGCTAATGTCTGGTCAATCTACCATAAAGGCCTGATTGGTGGAGTGCTGCGTAGATGGTTGTCCTTCTGGAAGTTTCTACCATCTCCACAGAGGAGCTCTGTCAGTGACCATCGGGTTATTGGTCACCTCCCTGACCAAGGCCCTTTTCCTCCATTTGCTCAGTTTGGCTGGGCAGCCAGCTCTAGGAAGAGTCTTGGTGGTTCCATACTTCTTCCACTTAAGAATGATGGAGGCAACTGTGTTCTTGGGGACCTTCAGTGCTGCAGAAATGTTTTGATACCCTTCCCCAGATCGGTTTTTGCTCTGACATGCACCGTCAACTGTGGGACCTTATATAGACAGATATGTGACTTTCCAAATCATGTCCAATCAATTGAGTTTACCACAAGTGGACTCCAATCAAGTTGTAATAACATCTCAAGGATGATTAATGGAAACAGGATGCACTTGAGTTTTATTTAATAAATTTGCCTACATTTCAAAAAAGCTTTTCGCTTTGTCATTATGGGGTTTTGTGTGTAGATTGCTGAGGATTTTTTTTTTTATATTTAATCAATTTTAGAATAAGGTTGTAATGTAACAAAATGTGCAAAAAAGTCAAGGGGTCTGGATACTTTCCGAAGGCCCTTTTGTGAGGTTTTACAGACTGGATGTCACTGCACCTTTGTTGGCGCATACTCTCATCTGAGCCTCTGAGGGGGATACTGTTTGGACTACCTTGGTTTCGCAGAGCATGTCTGCGATACGTGAGTTTGCCCAATGTGAGACACCAAACAATTATTTGAAAGAGAAATTGACCCTTGTGTTGTCTTAAGGGTCAAAAATGACCCACCACTATGTTTAACAGCAGAGAAAACCCCTAAATTATATTTTTTCAACTTGAAATTGTATTACTTTTCCTAGTGACCTCAACATTAGAAAAAGTGAAACATCGCCTTTGTTCGTATTTCCATGAAAGCTGTACACCACCAGGGTACAAAGATTGTCTTAGGGTCATTTTTGACCCGGCAGTTATAAAATCATTTACACACCACAAACACACACACACAATGAGATATTGAGATTATGTGTTCTACTGATTGAACTCAGCCAGCAGCTCCTGAAGAGGAAGATCACCATGGTTGGCACAGTTAGAAAGAACAAGCCTGAGATCCCCCCTGCACTCCTCACAACAAGGGGGGAGAGAGGCCTTCACTCTAGTTTCTTACCTCCCAAAGAGGAACAAGAATATGGTCTTCCTGAGCACACTGCACAAAACGGCTGAGATCAGTGATCGTGAGGACAGGAATCCAGCCATCATCCTGGACTACAACCACAACAAAGGAGGCGTGGACAACCTGGACAAGGTGATTGGAACTTAAAGCTGCAGGAGGATGACTGCCCGCTGGCCCCTGGTCATCTTCCATAACATCATTGATATGTCCTCATACAATGCCTTTGTGATAGATCAACTCTAACTGGATGCCTGATAAGCAGAACAAGAGGAGGGTGTTCCTGGAGCAGCCGGGAAAGGCACTTGTAACCCCACACATTCAAAGAAGGGAGTGCCTCCCCCGCACAGCAACCTCTGCAGCGCTTGTGAAAGCTGTTCAGGGGGCTAAATCTTGACCTGATCCACCTGAGGCTGCAGCTGGGGCAGGCAAGAGGAGGATATGCCAATTCTGCCCCCAAAGAAGGACTGTAAAACAATTATGACAGGTGTGTTATAATAAAAATTTGTGGTGTCCACTAATTAAATGCAGTCTTTCTGCATTTGTGAAGAGGGAAAACCCAGATATTCACACAGTTTGTGATGAATGACAGGTTGTTTCTTCATGCAAAATAGATTTGGGGTTTAAAATTCAATTAAGCTACTCTATTTTTAGGGGTTTAGTGAAGGCGGGTCATTTTTTACCCTTAGGACAAGGGGAGTATACAGAAGTTACTTTCGTAACTCCGGTTCTCTGATAATAGAGCGAGCTGTCTGAACGCATTTCCCTTCTTGCAAGAGCGCAAGGAAGAGAGAGCTAAAAGTGACTATGCATAGATAATACACAGCGAGTAGCAGCAGGGGTAGCAGAGAGAACAGTCTATGACTTGGATGACTGGAGTCTGACAATTTGGGCTTTCCTCTGACATCAACTAGTATATAGGTCCTGGATGGCAGGAAGCTTGGCCCCAGTGATGTACTGGGCCGTACGCTCTACCCTCTGTAGTTCCTTACGGTCAGATGCCGAGCAGTTGCCATATCAGGTGGTGATGCAATCGGTCAGGATGCTCCTCCCTATAGGCTGTCTCGTTGTCGGTGATCTGGCCTAGCACTGTTGTGTCATCAGCAAACTTAATGATGGTGTTGGAGTCGTGTTTGGCCACGCAGTCATGGGTGAACAGGGAGTACAGGAGGGGACTAAGCACACACCCTTGAGGGGCCCCAGTGTTGAGGATCAGCGTGGCAGACGTGTTGTTGCCTACCCTTACCACCTGGGGGCTGCTCGTCAGGAAGTCCATGATCCAGTAGCAGAGGGAGGTGTTTAGTCCCAGGTTCCTCAGCTTAGGGATGAGCTTTGTGGGCACTATGGTGTTGAAAGCTGAGCTGTAGTCAATGAATAGCATTCTCACATAGGTGTTCCTTTTGTCCAAGTGGGAAAGGGCAGTGTGGAGTGCGATTGAGATTGCGTAATCTGTGGATCTGTTGGGGCAGTATGCGAATTGGAGTGGGTCTAAGGTATCCGGGAGGATGCTGTTGATGTGAGTCATGATCAGCCTTTCAAAGCACTTCATGGCTATCGACGTGAGTGCTAGGGGGCAGTAATCATTTAGGCAGGTTACCTTCGTTTCCTTGGACACAGGGACTATGGTGGTCTACTTGAAACATGTAGGTATCACAGACTCGGTCAGGTTGAAAATGTCAGTGAAGACACTTGCCAATTGGTCTGTGCATGCTTTGAGTACACATCCTGGTAATCCGTCTGGCCCCGTGGCTTTGTGAATGTTGACCTGTTTAAAGGTCTTGCTCACATCGGCTACCGAGAGCGTTATCACACAGTCGTCCGGAACAGCTGGTGCTCTCATGCATGCTTCAGGTTTTCTTGCCTCGAAGTGAGCATAAAAGGCATTTAGCTCGTCTGGTAGGCTCACGTCACTGGGCAGCTCGCGGCCGTATTTCCCTTTGTAGTCCGTAATAATTTTCAAGCCCTGCCACATTCGATGAGCATCAGAGCCGGTGTAGTAGGATTCAATTTTAAACCTGTATTGACGCTTTGCCAGTTTGATGGTTCATCTGAGGGCGTAGTGGGATTTCTTATAAGCGTCCAGATTAGTGTCCCGCTCCTTGAAGGCGGCAGCTCTGGGCTTTAGCTCAATCTGGATGTTGCCTGTAAACCATGGCTTCTGGTTGGGATTTGTACATAAGGTCACTGTGGGGACGACGTCGTAGATGCACTTATTGATGAAGCCGATGATTGAAGTGGTATACTCCTCAATGCCATTGGATGAATCCCGGAACATATTCCAGTCTGTGCTAGCAAAACAGTCCTGTAGTGTAGCATTCGCATCAACTGACCACTCCCGTATTGAGCGATTCACTGGTACTTCCTGCTTTAGTTTTTGCTTGTAAGCAGGAATCAGGAGGATAGAATTATGGTCAGATTTGCCAAATGGAGGGCGAGGGAGAGCTTTGTATGCATCTCTGTGTGTGGAGTATAGGTGGTCTAGAGTTTATTTCCTTTCAACATCATCAGTGTCTCTGAGCTGGACTGAACCAGAGGGAACAGCTCCTTCTATAGAGCAGAGCACACTGATGGCAGTAAAACGATGACTACAACTACCAGTGGGACAACCATTAACATTACTGAGCTGACTGCTGGAGTGCAGTACAGAGTCATGGTCTCTACAGTCATTTCTGATAAGATTACTTTAGGATTACCCTTACTTTTTACCAGTATATCCCTAAATTACTGTAAAAAAAACGGTTTTTATTAAATTGATCATGCTATCAATCTTTACATTATGCTTTTAGAGGAATGACTTTTGCGCCCTACATACTTACCTTACATTTCAGTAGAAGTGTAGAAGTCTCATGCTTCTCCTCATTTATGAGTAATTCAATAACTATTAATGATTCCTCTAATCTTTTACCAAAATGCCCCTCTCTTGCACGCACAGAGCCCGCAATCATCAGGAACCCTACTGTCTCTGAAATCACAACATCGTCTATGTCTCTGAGCTGGACTGAACCAGAGGGAAATAGCTCCTTCTATAGAGTAGAGTGGACTGATGGCAGTAAAACTATGAATACAACTACACATGAGACAGCCTTCATCATCAATGAACTGACTGCTGGAGTTTGGTACACATTCAAAGTCACTGCAGTGGCTGGAGATAACATGACTGAAGGAGTAGCTTATGTAACAATTCAAGCCACAAGTAAGTCTCACGGAAACTTTTTTTTGCCTCAAACAATGCTGGAAACTAACCACAAACATCAGATGACTCTTCTCTGGCGTTCATCCCTTTCTCTATTGTTCTCTTCACCGACGTTCTTCTCTTTCGCTCCCCTCTTTCTCTCCCCATCTACTCCTCTACTCCTCTTTCACAAACAGAACCTGCTGTCATCGCAACACCTACTGTCATTCAGACCACCACGTCTCTCTCTCTGAGCTGGACCAAGCCTACAGGAGAGGCAGCAGGCTACAGGGTGGATTATAATAACGGAGGAACAGGGAAGCAGCAACTTACATCCACAACCTCTGCCGTCATAGAGAGCCTGACCCAAGGGACCCAGTACACACTCCAGGTCATTGCCATGGCTCAGGACAACTTAACAGCAGGCGACCCTCGCACAGTATACGTATACACAAGTATGACTAAAGCCTAATGATGCTGAAATGGTCAATTACTACATTTTAAATATTTCAGTTGAATATAAACATACTATATACAGTACATTAAATACCAAATACACTGAGTGTACAAAACATGCTCTTTCCATGACATTGGTTGGCCAGGTGAATCCAGGTGAAAGCTATGATCCCTTATTGATGCCACTTGTTAAATCCACTTCAAATCAGTGTAGATGAAGGGGAGGAGACAGGTTAAATAATTATTTTTAAGCCTTGAGACGTGTATTGTGTGTGTGTGCAATTCAGAGGGTGAATGGGCAAGACAAAAGATTAAAGTGCCTTTGACCAAGGTATGGTAGTAGGTGCTAGGCGCACTGGTTTTTCACTCTCAACAGTAAGAATGGTCCACCACCACAAGGACTTACAGCCAACTTGACACAACTATGGGAAGCATTGGAGTCAACATTGGCCAGCATCCCTGTGGAACGCTTGACCCCTTGTCGAGTCCATGCCGATGAATTGAGGCTGTTCTGAGGGCAAAGGGGGGTGCAACTCAATATTAGGATGGTGTTCTTCATTTTTTGTACACTCAGTGTATTCTTCTTTTATCTTGGCTAATAAGTAGAACAAAAAAGAATTCTCACCCTTTTCCTACATTTTTCTCTACAGAGCCCGGAGTTGTCGGCAACCTCAATGTGATTGGAACCACAACATCGTCTGTGTATCTGAGCTGGACTCAACCAAAGGGAAACAGTTCAGTCTATAGAGTAGAGGGGACTGGTGTCAGTGTGTATACCACAGAAACCTCCACTACCATCACTGGGCTGACTGCTGGAGTGCAGTACAACTTCACAGTCACTGCAGTGGCTGGAGATAAAACAACTGTAGGAGAAGGCAATACAACAACCACTTTTACAAGTAAGTCCTCTTTCAAGTTGGGTGTTCTATGACTCAAAGGATTTGGAAACACAGGGAAGGCGAATATGTAATTGTCGAAAATGGCTAAACAAATTATTGGCTGTGGACTAGCCTATCCATAGACGGTGACTAACGTTAGCGTCTATTCAAGACGTTAACTTCCATCCGGAGGGGTTTTGTTAAGAGCCCCGACGCTCGGTCTGAACGTTAACACGCATCGCTTGCGGTACGGTTCTGGAAACATAAGGACCTTATCTTTCATGTTAGCGATAAATAATAAAATAAAGATGTTACATTACTACACACGCCTTTATATGGTAAGGGTTCCTACGTGGCCATATTTCCTTGTAATAGCACTTGTTTACGGAAGACTGCTCCCGAACATCTTTGTGTAACGGATGGAAGTATGCCAGAAAAGTGTTGTAACAGAAAAATACTGTTGGCTGCAATGGTGTTAAACCCGGTTAAACAGTAAGTATCTATTTTGCGCTTGTGAAATAATTTTGACGTGATATGAAAGTAAAGGTCTTTATGTTTCTAGAACCGTAACACAATTGATAATCGATTAATGTTTAGAAAGAGTATTTGGCTGTTTTGCCTGCCAGTACCAGTTTCTCTCTAAACATGAAGTCCTTGGGCCTCATTTATAGCCGTACATTTCACACTAAATGTCTGTGTGCGCCATTTATGAAAATGTCTGCTCACTTACAAAAATATAGCCATACCGACACATATTTCCCGTTATAAAATAGACCTGTGGGGGACTTCCGGTTAAGCACTTCCGGCCAATAGTTCGCAGCTTTTTAGCCAACTAACTCAGTATCGCTTCTCACAACTTTCCAAACATGGATTCACGCAAAACGGGCATTTCAAGTTTGGTAAGGGGATGCCACAATAACTGCGGAGCAAGTGCAGTTGTGAGGCACCTTTCGATTTTAACTCACTTCCTCTGATGACGTATCATGACGTCTGGCGGGTTTACACTTGCAGGGCGAGGGAGGAATGAATTTGAAATGGACCACCCTTGCCCGGACATTCGTCATTAATTCGTCCCGCTACGATTGTGTTTTCTGTCACCTGTAGCATGTGGGTGCCTTATATGCGCTACAGTCAATTATGATTGCATGTCAACTTACATTAACTATATAATTGTGCATATACGCCTACTGTATGATAGCTAACAAATTAATTAGCTAACTAACGTTAGCCTGCCTAGCTGGAACTTCTGAAGAAGGAACATGTTTTATTTCTACAATTTCCAAAAGCTAACCAAACAAAAACATAATTACTTTTACTGTTTGTGCATTAGTAGCACAATTTCTATCTTATATACATTCGTTTTTACTTACTCTTGTATGTTGACTCCATAGTGACGTTGAGGTTGTACGTTTTGGCTGACTTTTCTTAGCGGATGTACAATCATCGCGAATTGAATTATGGGGCGTTTCAGGGCCCGAAGTGAAAATAATTGTACACTCACAAACTCCATTAAAAACGAGGGCTGAAAGGCTTACGTTGCAAACTTCCCTTGCTTGGCTAATCATTTGGACCAACGACAAATATGGCCGAGGTTATTCCCCCAAGGGCATAAGCCGAGGTTAAGTGGACGAGGGTGTGTCTTGTGAGTTTGAAACGTAGCCAGGGGCTTCACCATCCGAGATCTGCTGTATGAGAGGAAGGGAAACCTTGCCATACCAGCCTTCACTCAGAAAGGAGACCAGCTGTTTGACAAGGATGTCACAAGCACGAGAAGGATAGCTAATGTGTGTATACATGTTGAGAGACTTATCAGACGACTCAAGGTGTTCCAAATTCTCTACCAGACTGTGAAAATGTAAACAAAGTAGATTTTCATAGTGTTTTTATTAACACCACAATTTGCCAAGTGCAAGATGAATTATGTTATGCTTAGATAAGTTCATGAAGTGCCATATGAAAAGAAAGCTATACAAGGTACAATAAAAAATATTTATAAATCATGAGTTATCCGTAGGCATGTAGGATGAGAGCTGTACAAGGCAAGATATAAAAAAAACACCAAGAATTATGCAAATATAATCAGGTAAATGTACGTATGAAGAGAAGTGTGCAAGACAAAAAAAACACCAAGAGTTATGCTTAGATAATAAGGTAGAGTTGACAGAGAACTTTACAAGGCACAAAATAGAGGATCTATTTAAAAACACAGAAGTATTAGGCCCCTAGATACCACAGATGAACATATTTGGAGCACAGAGTTAGTCTGCCTGACTGGAGTCATCTAGTATCCTTGGCAGCATATGTGTGAAATAGAATGCCTTCAGTTCAGGGATAACATCAGCACAGAACTTCACATCAAAAGGCACATCAATAACAACCTGCTCGGATGGAGCCCAGACAAGCAGTTTGCATCTCTCCAGTCCTGTGCAGAACATGCCCATTTGCACCTGCATGTAGTACCCATGGGCTCCATTAGGTTGCAGCTGAGGAACCCCATCCACCAGCTTCACATTGATGAGTTTGCCAGAGAACAGTTCAGTCAGAGACTCACACTTCTTACTCAGAACAGGACATTTGATTTCTAAGAAGTTATTGAGAGTTGAACACTCCATCTGGGCTTGCAGAAAGCCATGGCTCCATGACACTCACTACTGTGCCTCTACTCTGAGCTCTCCGTCCATGTGTAGGCCACCTGCTCATTCCCCTTGCCATATGTGGTTGCGGAGTTCACATGGAACCTGGGGAGGAGATGCTCCCGCACAAAGTTGTCGGGATTTGTTGAGATGCACACAGGAACCTTCTTTGCTGAGCTAGTAGGGATCCGAAGTTTACGTGCATCATACCACACACGGGAGGAACTCTGTGATTTAGTGACCTTCTCCAAGCTGGCACATTTACACTCCTCCATCTTAACATAAACGTCATAAAATGACAAGCATTTCTGACACTGCATGTTGATGCCGTGTTCACCATGAGGCTGCTGTAGCTGTGTGGCTGCTGCTGGAACCTGATGACTGACTGGATTAGCTTTGATGCACTGGTGTAGAAGGCTCCCCACTGGAACATTGAGAGCTGCTCATTGTACTTTGTTGCATAGCTACTTCGGGAATATGAACCCATCACAGCCAGAAAACGGAATTTATTCTGCAATGGTTATGAAAATAAGAGAAAGATTCCTACGTGTAGTTATATTCAAAAATTAAACACATCGATTTTCGCTCTTCTCACTAACGACAACTGGCTGAATTCGTGTTTATATGTTTTCCTGGTTTTTTTTATAAGCTATTCATCATACCCCATTTGCACAAAATACTTACTCGCCAGTTTGCAATACAATATTTCAACAACTAGCAAATGTGCGTACGCTTGGTCTAACGTTTGAGGGGAGGTGAGCGCATTCTCACGTGAAGCAACATTTTTATGTGTCAACTTTTGCATGAAAACTGGTGCACACACATTTTGAGGTATATTTTGGACGTATTCACGGTTTTTAAATGAGGCAGGCTTGCCTACACTCCTTAAGAGTACAGTCTTGGGCTAGCTGTGACCTTCTTTTGTCTTTTCTATACTGTCTATATTTCCATCATTGAAATGAAACCTTTTCGATTGTGTCATGACAGACCCTAAACAACCTGTGAACATTGTGGCTACGGGACGAGGAACCAGTCAGCTGAATGTGACCTGGACCTTGCCTGGAGGGAACGTGGACCAATACAATGTGAACATCTCTAATGCTGCTTTAAGCTATACATCTAGCCAAACCACACAGACCACAATGGCCAGCTTCACTGGGCTACAGTCAGGGAGGGTCTATGAGGTCACAGTTACAGCTGTAGCTGGACACTTCAGTAACCAGTCTGCTACGTTCCAGTTAGCCACTGGTAAGTCATGGCCAATGGTGGCTATACTATGCATTTACTGTAGAGGTCCTGAAGGCTTCATAGTAGTTTGTGGTTTCTGAGAGTTTGTATGAGAGAGTGTGAGAAGGTTCTCTATGTGTTTGTCCTGAAAGAAAAGCAAATGTGTTTGTGCGAATGTGAATTTGCAACTTTCCTAACATCTCTCTTATTTCTCCACTACAGTGCCCAACCCACCTGGACCCCTCAACATCACCGAGAGGACAACCAACTCCCTCTCTGTCCAATGGAAAACCCCTGGTCTAATGACTGGAGCTCCGGACATCTCCTATAACATTAGCTACCGTTCTACCGGGACTGGAGCAAGCGGCCAGTCTACCTCTAGTCTCAGATATAACCTGCTCTCTCTGTCCTCTGGAACGTTCTACACCATCACAGTGATAACCGTGGGACCACAGGATCTGGGAAGTGCCCCTGTTAATACATCTGTATACACTTGTAAGTGCACTTGTAACAACTAAATAGTGTGCTTGGGGTGACATTTTTGACAATGTGAAAACGTTGCAGAAATCTTCAGAATTCTTTCTAATGCTATGCACGGTTGATGCATGGTCCTGTATGGATCAGTTGGTAGAGCATGGCGCTTGGACTGCTAGGGTTGTGGGTTCGATTCCCGGAGCCACCCGTACATACAATATATGTACGCACGACTAAGTCGCTTTGGATAAAAGCGTATGTTAAATGGCTATTATGTATATGATATATTATTTGAAATACATCAGGTTAAATGCGGCTACATGCCTTACCAAATTTCATATCCTAGTAAGATCATTGATTAAGGTTTATTTTTTCTCCTAGTGCCAAAACCAGTGGTGAGCCTCACAGCGAGCCCGTTGTCCACCTCCTCAGTGAAGCTACAGTGGACTGACCCTGTGGATGTTAAGTCCTACTACTCCTACAGAGTCCAGTACAGCAACGCTACAGTCCCTGTTGGAGAGAAAACAGTCAATACAAGCTTCACGGACGTCCCTGGCCTAGAACCTGGGACTGGCTATACCTTCACTGTTACAACCGTTGCAGCAGCGGGAAGCGACGGAATTCCAGAACACACGTTCAGCTACACAAGTAAGCTAGTATTCTAAACTCCCAAAGGTATTTGTAGAGTAATCCAAGAGTAATGCAAGGGTAATCCAAGTGCACCCTAGTCATCCAGTAAACTGCAGTTATTGTGTAGTTAAGAGGCGATGATCCTGTGTTATGATCCTGTGTTATGGATCATATTAATACAATATCTGCCCTCTTTGCCATTCAGAGCCCAAGGCGGTCAGTAACCTCATGGTCGAGGATCTGAACACAACCGCTATCAAGCTTTCCTGGTCCGAACAGGACGACCACAAACCCACCTACTCCTATCTGGTGACCGTCTCCAAGAGGGGTTCTATGGTTACGAACGTATCAACCACGGTGGAGAGCTCCACCTTCACCCATCTCCAGCCTGGGGACAGTTACACCTTCTCTGTGGTCACGGTCGTCCAGGGGATTAAGTCTGACTCAGTAGAGACGTCTAGCTACACAAGTACGGTTCAAAAGACCCCTCCCCCTCATCTCTTTCTCACTCACTTTCCCTTCTTTACATGGCAAAGTTGATTTCATCTAAGATGGCTGACAGTGCGTATTTCACATCGAAACCAAATTAAATTTACATAATAAGCATTTACCACACTTTTAAGATCTCTACATCTCTGGTCTAAAATGTGAAATGTTAAAGTTCCAATGCAGCCGTTTGTATCTCAATATAAAATCATTTCCTGGTAACAATTAAATACCTTACTCTGACTGTGTCAAAATTGTCAAAAATAAACAAAAATAGCTTCTATGCAAAGAGCAAGTTTTCAAGCAAGAATTTTGCTAGGACTGTCTGGGAGTGGTCTGAAAAGGGGAGGGGAAAACAGAGGTTTGGAACTGTCTTTCTTATTGGTCTATTAACTAATTTACCACCTGATGATGTCACCAGGTAGGACAAAACTCCATCTCACCAAAACAGGCTGCTTTTTCTGGCGGTATTTTCAAACTGCTCTTACACTAAAAGGGCATTATCATAATTTTCACAATATCACAGTATTATTCCAACCAATATATATAAAACACAGAGAAATCAGGTTTTTGACTGCACTAGGCCTTTAATGTATTTTTTTGTTGTTGTATCTACCGTTTAGAACCTGGGGTGGTGACAAATATCGCCGCAATAGGAACAACCACCACAATGAATGTGACCTGGGATGCCCCTGTGGGACAGGTGGACTCCTACACCGTCACAATCTACAACGACAACGTGATGGAAAACAACCACACCCTCTCCAATGACTCTCTAGAATTAGTGTTCCAAAACCTGAAGCCAGGGGAAAGTCTATGTTGTCAGAGTGGTCACCAACAGTGGACCGCTCACTGAGGCATCACTGAATGTTACAAATGCAACGTGTAAGTCAGTCAATGTTTTAATAAAGTCCAACTTCCCAGCTGTTTGTTTAGTTGCTGCTGTAAAGATCATTACCTATTTTTCTGAAGAGCATGTACAATTACAGAGACATGATCATAATCTAGAATGGATTGTTCTGTCACTCCACCTGCAATATCCTGCATAACTAAAGTCTCCCTGGTTTGTTCCCAGATCCCAACCCTCCCGGAACCCAGATGGTGGAGGACCAGACCACTGGTTCCATCAACATCAGCTGGGCCCGGCCCCTGGACATGGACCTGGGTCAGTACCGGTTCTGTGTGTTCCACCTGGGCCAGCATAACCTGACAGAACACAACTGGATCCTCCTGGAGAACCTCCAGTCTGGAACACTCTACAACATCACTGTGGTAGCCGTAGGGCCGTTGGACTACCAGAGCACCGCGGTGACGACAGCCAACTATACCAGTGAGTGACTGACTACTGAACACGCACATTTACACTGTATCTACACACGAATGCACCTGCAGCACATGGGGATGTGTGAAACGCACACCTCAGCCTAAAGTGTCCCCACTTGTGCCGCCGAATAGCTAGCTTTTTGGTGGCACCAACTGGTAGACCCTTCAGGAGGGCGGTCACGTGTGCTAGCACGGCAGAGGTCCTGGGTTAGCGACTCATGTGAGCCGAATCAGGAGGAATTGGAACTCGCTAAGCAAGCAGCGTGATATCCGTTACACACACTCACATGTACGCACACACAAATTATCTTTGTTGTTCGTTTGTTCCAGGGCCCCACTCTGTGAGCGGGCTGACAGAGGCAGGAATCACCCCCACCGATGTGACTCTAGTCTGGGATCAGCCGGAGAACAAAGCCGGCTACTCCTTCAAGGTGGAGGTAACCTACCCCAACGGGTCCCTTTTCATCTCCGTCACTGTCAACAACACCACGAGAATTGTCACCGGACTACAGTCGGGGAGCAACTACACCTTTACTGTGACAACGCTCACAGAGGACGGCACCATGGCAACCCCTGTGAAAGTGTTCTATTACACAAGTATGTTCCCATGGCAATAACAATTCTCGGTTTCATTTTAAGAGTTATTTATCTTTCTAACTTGGTGTTAATAAGAGTACATATTTGGGACCAGCATGTGTTGAACAGTATTCACCCTCTTTGTATTTCTCAAGTCAAACCTAAGACCCTTTGTTTCCAGGACCATATCCCATTAGTGGGTTGTTGGCGTCTACAGTAAACACAACTGGTGTACGTCTGACCTGGACCAAGCCACCTTATTACCAGAGTGGTTACACATACCGTATCCAGACCGAGGGGTGCGTGTCTACTCCCACAAACCACACTGTGACAGGAGAGCTGGCCGTCATTCCAGAACTCACACCAGGAACCAATTGCACCTTCCGTGTTTCCGTCAAGGCACAGGACGGAATAGAGGGAGGCACCGTCTCAATCTTTCAGTACACAGGTGAGACCTCATTTCTTTTCAGCTACAGTCAGGTCAAAAATAATTGGCACCCTTGATAAAGATGGGCAAAAAAGTATAAAATTAATAACACTAAGCTATATTGTATGCTCAAAGAAAAGCGAGGGAAATTTTAATTATATTATTTTATACTGATACAATTGCTTAGAAAAAGTAATATTTTTATTTCTCAAAAAGATGGGTGTCAATTAATGGCAACCTTAAATTGTAACGTCTGCTTCCAAGTCACACTCATACACATAGATCCCCTGAACGCAGCTCACTCTCCAGATCCCAATCACATGAATTCTGATCACATGTTCACACACCTGTATGTCATTATCACACACTATTTAGTTCAGTTCTTTGCACCCCATCACTGTGAGGTATTGTTTGTTTTGTGACACACTTCTATTCGGAGCTCTGCTTTTCCTGCAATTTACTCCTCCCGTGTATGATAGTTTTTGCCTGCCTCACTAACGATGCCTTTTGCCTATTCCCTGCCTGTACTGTTGCCTTCTTGGACCCCTGTGTATGACCTTCTGCCTGCATCTTGACCCAGCTACCTGCCTCCTCCTGTGGTCCTTTTACAATAAACACCTGCTACGCCCTGCGCTTGAAACCAGCTCTCGGTCTCCCATCGTGTTCATTACATAAATATTCAAATAAATCAAATCAAACTAAATTAAATCTGCATGCCTTCCTGTTTCACTGGGGTATAAAAATTAGGTAATACGCATGAAAAATCCTTTTGTCATCCATGTCCATAGGAAAAGGCAAACGGCTCACAAATGAAAAGGATGTCAACGGCATCACATACTCTACCAAGTAACAGGACATTTTAGCTATATACCTGGTTGCCTTTGCCAGAAAGCTAAAACTTGGCCGTAAGTGGATCTTTCAGCAAGACAATAACCCCAAGCCCACATCAAAATCCACAAATAAATGGTTAATTGAAAAATCAACATTTAGTAGTTTCCGGACTTTGAAAACCTGTGGTTTGAATTGAACCAAAGAATATCAAGGATCTGTAAAGATTTTGTTTGGAGAAATGGTCTAAGATCCCTACCATAAAACATTTTAGAAATATGCTCAGTGCCGTTAACCTCGCAAGGGGAGAGTGCCAGAGTATTGAAAACAGTGGTGCCAATAATTTTGACAACTATCTTAGAGATTTTTTAAATTACTTCAGCCATTGCCGGAGCCCCCTGTGCCCGTAAGTAGTTGTTGGTAGCGGAGTCGAGGGAACGAACAGGGTTGGACACGACCATGCTATTATCTGTGGTTCGTATGAACCCCAAAATAAGCTGTCTGTCTCCAGCTCAACGCTTTTCATTCCTGGGAATTAGATTCAATTACGAATCGCCCATGTCTGTTACCACAGAAGGGGTCCGTTTTTCAGAGCAGCCTGTCACATTTCCAGCTAGGTTACAAGGCGCTTTTTCGCCAGTACCTATGACTGGTCGGTAGAGTATCCTCCATTCGAAAGTTTTTTTCTTTGGGTCTATGTTTAATGCGTGTGGTCCAGCACTGGGTGCCAGCCGGTTACCGGAATGCATCTTACTTCATAAACCGAATGAGGCTCGTTGTGACAAGAGTTCCCACGAGTGGCACTGCCAATCGGGGTACATCACTGATCACCGGAAGCCTTGTACCTCGTTCAGACACACGGTTTTCAAGAAAGGTGGAAATAAAAAAAGAACCAAACTCCCTTCAGATGGCACTTCACGGGAGGCAAAGCTTCCTGCTCCAACCAATGGCGAACAGTGACGTCAGGGGTACAATTTGTCGTGCATCCCCTACGCTATTCAGCACACAAGGGTGCCGTCCACGAGAGGGCTGTGTGTGAGCTTTGGTGCCAAAATAAATTCTCTGGAGGGCCTTTTTGTTGTTCCTACAGGAGCCTTTTGAGCAGGGTGCTTCATTCTCCACTTTGAAAGAATACATGGCGGCTATTTCAGCGTGTCATGTGGGAATTGATGGTGCCAGTCCAGAGGCTCATCCCCTGCCGGTGCGGTTCCTAAAGGGTGTGTGCTGTCTCCGACAGGTCTCTAAACCTATTGCGCCCACTTGGGATTTAGCTTTGGTTTTGGATACTCTGTGTCAGTCCCCCTTTGACCCAATGGAGTCTGTGGATCTGAAGATCTTCTCCTACAAGACATCCTTGCCTTCCGGTGACCAACATTTTGTCTGTTTTGCTAATCCAGCTCGTATATAGTAGCAAGGTGCAAGGGTTACCTAGCGGTGTACGCACCCACTCCACCAGGCGTCTGGCAGCGTCTTGGGTGTTATTTAAAGGGTTGACTGTAGTGGACATTTGTGCTGTGGCTAGTTGGGCATCTCCACACACTTCTTTTTGAGGTTTCATCGCTTGGATCTCACTGCTCCCAGTCTAGCCTACAGGGTGCTTACAGCTGGGACAGGAGAGGGTCATTAGGCAGTGCGCAATGTGCGCAATACCCAGACTACCGCATCTTGCGGGGTGATATCCGTTGGAGGCGGCTTGGGGCGGGATTTTAGTTCTCCGTAGTTATGTTGTACCGTTATGACTATAACTACTGTTCCCTAAAGGAGGGAAACGGTTCTCGGCTAGATAAAGAGCGGTACTGAGTTGAAGGAATAAATCCGGGCCTCAGGGTTATCACCTGTGGAAGGCGGGGCTTCCAGCAAGGCGCAGATTTCATTGGCCTTGAAAGACTCCCCATAGTTGGGTTGTACCTCGTTTCCCTCTTTCAGGGAACAGTAGTTACAGTCATAATGTTAAGTTTTTCTAGAATTTATATCCCTTTGTATCTTCCCTCTTCCTACCCTCCCCCTCCTCCTTTCTAACCTCACCCCCATCTCTGTTCCTCTCTACCAGAGCCTGAGTCTGTCCAGCCATCCATCTCCAACAACCGTAGCACCAATACCATCGTGGTGAGCTGGGCGGCACCGCCAGGGAATGTGGGGCAGTATGTGGTCCATCTGAATAGCACTGACCAAGTCTTTACCCCAGTATGGCTGAACTCCAACCAGCAGACACACACCTTCATTTACCTGTCAGCTGGGAGAGAGTACACAGCCGTGGTGACCACCATCAGTGGGCCCTTCAATGAAACATCAGGACCTGTAACTACAGCAACCCGTGAGTGTAAGGGAGGAGCCAGGGGGAAAAAGGTTCTACTCACAGTAGCATGCCTCCTCTGTCTGTCCGAGTTCATTCATTTGTTTCAACTGTTTAGTCTAAGACAAAGAGCAATGTTAATTTCGCACCAGTCCAGAGTTAGGTTTCAAGATACTTTGTGCAAGGACATTCAATTCACGGATGTTTTCTACAACTCAATATAAATTGCTGTCAATTGTCTTTCTCAGAACCCAACCCGCCTGGGCCCATCGTGATCTTGGAGAAGAATACTAGTTCCATCACTGTGGAGTGGGGTGAAGCTCCTCTGATGGCCAACACCACCTTCAGTTACCTAGTGAAGTACCTGTCAACGCAGCTAGACAACAAGACGGTCACTACTACAAATACAAGTCAAACACTGCCCAGCCTGTCCTCTGGAACACCCTACAATGTGTCTGTGGTTACAGTGGGAGTGCTAGGGTTCCACAGTGAGGAGGTCTGGAGCAGTTTGGTCACAACCAGTGAGTGTCAACACGCACACGTGCATACACATGCGAACATGCGCACACGCACGGCCATTTCCGAACACATACACCCAAATACAACCCTGAGACGTTTGCTTTCTGTGTTCATAATTATTGTTATACTAACCTCTCTGTGCTGTCTTTGATTGAACTTCCAAGGACCAGAGAGTGTTCAGTCCCTGAGTGCAGTGACAGCCGAGGTGAACATAACAGTGACCTGGTCAAAGCCTGTAGGTCACAAACCAGGCTACAGCTACAGAGTGACCTGGACCAACTCCACTGGGTTAATCATCAGTAATAGAACCACAGCTATGGAAAACCTGCCCATCAATGGATTGGTCCCTGGTAGTCTGTATAACTTCACTGTAACAACACAGACAGATGACGGAACAGAGGGAGCTCCAGTCTCAACCTCCAGCTGCACCAGTAAGATCATAGCATGTTTTCACATGTGGACTACCATACTGTACCACCAGTGTGTGATGCAAAAGGATGTACTATCGTTACTAGCATCTACAGACAATGATCCAGATAGGGATCATATTTTATATGTCATTTTTTAACTGAGTTTTGACCTCTTGTAAATAGTATTTTTTGAACTGAGTTTTGACCTCTTGTAAATAGTATTTTTTGAACTGGGTTTTGACCTCTTGTAAATAAAAATGTAATTCAGCCATGGTCTGCACATTTTCTAGTAATAAAATCTAAACTGAAATCTGAAAACCTCTTTCTGTTTCTCACTGTGCCATAGATGCCAGCCCTGTGTCCAACTTGAAGTGTGCTTCTCCTAATGACCCCAACGCCAGGCTGAATCTGTCCTGGACCAAACCCGAAGGACTGCACCAGGGCTTTCAGATCACTGCTAAGGAAAGCATCCAACTCCCTGGGGGCCAGGTGCGTCTACGCAATGTATTTCACAATTGCCACACAATGCATTTCTCAAACAGTACAGGTAATATTGTTCACCGAAACAAAATATTTATTGATTGACTGATTGATTGATTGGTTTAGGTACACAATAAAACAATTGGTGCCTGTAACCCAGCCTGTGGTCACACAGTCCCTGACCTGAAGCACTATACAGACTACACCCTGACCGTGACCACTCTAGGCTGTGGGAAAACCAGCACCGTCCAAAGCCTCACCTGCAAGACTGGCATTACTGGTATGTGACAGAAACATAGTTCAATTGCAATGTAGGCGCACATTTGATGGAATATGATAGAACAACTTAATTACCCTCACAATTTGAAAATGTACAGTATGTTTTTCACACAATTACATTGACAATATTAAAAACGTTATGTGTTGTACATGGATTTTCTTTACCTATACAATATGTGTTGCCCATGTACAGATGTAGGATCTTAATTTGAGCCAGTTTTCTACGGCAGGAAAATAATCCTGCAGAAACAGGAAATGTAAATTTGGATATATTTATTTGTAAGGGAAAATCTAATTTGAAAGTGGAAATGAAAAACTTCAGAAGCCTTTTAAAAACCTAAAATACACAGAGTATACAAAACATTAGGACCCCCTTTTTTGCCCCCAGAACAGCCTAAATTTGTCAGGTAATGGACTCTACAAGTTATCCAAAGTGTTCCACAGGGATGCTGGCCCATGTTGACTCTAATGTTTCCCACAGTTGTGTCAAGTTGGCTGGATGCCCATTGACCATTCTTGATACACACCGGAAACTGATGCGTGTGAAAAACCCAGCAGCATTGCAGTTCTTGACACAAACTGCTGCGCATGGCACCTACTACCATACTCTGTGGATTTAACAAGTGACATCAATAAGGGATCATAGCTTTCCCCTGGATTCACTTGTTCAGTCTATGTCATGGAAAGAGCATGTTTTGTATACTCAGTGTATACTTCAAGTTTAAAATGTCCTGCATTGCAGGAAAGTTATCCTGCAAGAGGGTGATCAAATTAAGATCCTACATCTGTATTGAAGAAATATGTAAGCTCGTAAACACAATCGTTTCAGGATGTAAGTAGAAATACTGTAAGAATTTATGTCCCATTTCTTTCTCCTCTCTTCCATTTCTCCAGTCCCTCCTATCCCAGCTGGCGTTGAGTCGCTAGTCAGTGTCACAGCGAAGGATCACAAGTCCTTTTCTGTACAGCTGACCCCTAGCCTCCTGGACAGCACCAATGGACCAATCAAATACTACGGCGTGTTGGTGACCTCAGACATCAACAGTGGGTCCCCTTCATTCTCGTATTGGTTAAGATTGGTTTATGATTGGACAGTTTTGGTTTTGGGTATAAAAAAGACATGCAAGTATACCCTTGGATTAATAAAACTGAGAGAATTCTGATTCAACATATTCAAGATGATTTATCTCAAAATATTTTGTATCTTTGTCCAAACAAATTTGACTATATTTTCTTCATCAGTGATCTTTACCATAGTCATGTGTGTGGTGTTTTACTTTGCAGATGTAGATCAGTCTAACTCAGCGCAGTACTTAGTGAAGACTTATCAGGACTGGGAAGCAGGCTCTACTACTGCATACCTAGCTACGGTCAAAGACAACACTAACAACAGCCGGAGGAGGAAACGTGCAGGAAACATTGACATTTACATAGGGGACAAAACCTCATGGAAGGGCTATACCAATGGCCAACTGAAGGCCAAACGAGAGTACAGGTATGAACACAACACAAGCAGTATGTGTGATGAGTGTAAGGGATGGAACTAAAATGCAGCTTGCATTAATCAACCACTGATGTAAACTATGAACTAAAATGTCAAATGTTTTCCTTTTTTTTTGTCTTCACAGTTATGCAATTGTTTTATTCACTGAAATGGTGGTAGAGCAGAATGGGCTTCTGAACGTTGGTTCGTCACTCGTCATGATAACTCGGTTTAATTCAAATGTGGTGTACCTCCCTCAGGACCTAGGTAGCTATTGCACTTTTACACAGTGTTAACTGTTTAAACCACAGCAATGGGCTGTTATGAGTACTTATAGCAAGTCTTACAATGATAAAAGGAACAATGGATGTCTTTGTAATATATTGCGTCCACAAGGCATTCTCTTACCTTTCTCTCCGGTCATTCTTATGTAGTGGTCACCAGTGTGGCTGTCGGGGTAACACTTGGAGTTTTTGTCTTCCTCTTCATCATTACTGCCGGCTTCATCATCTACTGGAGGAGGTGAGAGATCATCATCGTAATATATGCCATTTAGCTCTTTTATTCAAAGCGACTTACTGTCAGGCATACATCCATTTTACTTATGGGTGGCCTCAGGAATCGAACCCACAATCGTGGTGTTGCAAGCACTATGCTCTACCAACTGAGCCGTACAGGATCATCATAATCATCATCGTGTTCATCATCACTCGATAATTTAGTTTTTGAAATGTTTTTGGATGGTCATATTATTTTTGTATGCCTTTGTTTTTACAGACAAAACAAGAAAGACTCTTCAGACATCCAGATTCACTCTATGAGGTTATTATGATGATCCTTCACTTGTTTCCTGATCCTTCTCAGTTTGAAATTGAATGCATTTTTTTCAGGGCTAAAGTGTGTGTATCAACTCTTATGGTAACCTGTTAGGAGACTTCAAATCAATATTTGTCACATGCGCTGAATACAACAAGTGTAGACCTTATTGTGAAATGCTTACTTACAAGCCCTTAACCAACAGTGCAGTTCAAGAAGAGTTAAGAAAATATTTACCAAATAAACTAAAGTAAAAAATAATAAAAAGGAACACAATAACATAACAATAATGAGGCTATATACAGGGGTACCGGTACCGAGTCAGTGTGCAGGGTACAGGTTAGAGGTAATTTGTACATGTAGGTAGGTGTGAAGTGACTATGCATAGATAACAACAGGGAGTAGCAGCAGTGTACAAAACAAATGGGGGGGTCAATGTAAATAGTCCGGTGGCCATTTGATTAATTGTTAAGCAGTCTTATGGCTTGGGGACAGAAGCTGTTAAGGAGCCTTTTGGTCCTAGACTTGGCGTTCCAGTACCACTTGCCGTGCGGTAGCAGAGAGAACAGTCTATAACTTGGGTGACTGGAGTCTCTGACAATGTCATGGGCTTTCCTCTGACACCGCCTATTATATAGGTCCTGGATTGATGTACTGGCCCGTACGCACTATCCTTTGTAGCGCCTTCCGGTCAGATACCGAGCAGTTGCCATACCAGGCGGTGATGCAACCGGTCATGATGCTCTCGATGGTGTAGCTGTAGAACTTTTTGAGGATCTGGGGACCCATGCCATGTCTTTTCCGTTTCCTGAGGGGGAAAAGGTTTTGTTGTGCCCTCTTCACAACTGTCTTGGTATGTTTGGACCATGATAGATTGTTGGTGATGTGTTCTTGTCTACCCTTACCACCTGGGGACGGCCCGTCAGGAAGTCCAGGATCCAGTTGCAGAGAGATGTGTTTAGTCCCAGGGTCCTTAGCTTGGTGATGAGCTTCGTGGGCACTACGGTGTTGAACGCTGAGCTGTAGTCAATGAACAACATTCTCACATAGGTGTTCCTTTTGTCCAAGAGGGAAAGGGCAGTGTGGAGTGCGATTGAGATTGCGTAATCTGTGGATCTGTTGGGGCAGTATGCGAATTGGAGTGGGTCTAAGGTATCTGGGAGGATGCTGTTGATGTGAGCATAGACCAGCCTTTCAAAGCACTTCATGGCTACTGACGTGAGTGCTATGGGGCGGTAATCATTTAGGCAGGTTACCTTCCCTTCCTTTGGATCAGAGACTATGGTGGTCTGCTTGAAACATGTAGTTATTACAGACTCAGTCAGGGAGTGGTTGAAAATGTCAGTGAAGACACAGGCCAGTTGATCCACACATGCTTTGATTACACGTCCTGGTAATCCATCTGGCCCCGCGGCTTTGTGAATGTTGACCTGTTTAAAGGTCTTGCTCTCATCGGCTACCGAGAGAGTTATCACAATCATCCAGAACAGCTGGTGCTCTCGTGCATGCTTCAGTTTTGCTTGCCTCGAAGCGAGCACAAAAGGCGTTTAGCTCGTTTGGTAGGCTCGCGTCACTGGGTTTCCCTTTGTAGTCTGTAATAGTTTTCAAGCCCTGCCACATCCGACGAGCGTCAGAGCCGGTGTAGTAGGATTCAATTTTAATCCTGTATTGACGCTTTGTTTGTTTGATGGTTCGTCTGAGGGCATAGCAGGATTTCTTGAAAGCGGCAGCTCTAGCCTTTAGCTCGATGTGGATGTTGCCTGTAGTCCATGGCTTCTGGTTGGGACGACGTTGTCGATGTACTTATTGATGAAGCCGATGACTGAGGTCATATACTCCTCAATGCCATTGGATGAATCCCGGAACATATTCCAGTCTGTGCTAGCAAAAAAAAGTCCTGTAGTGTAGCATCCACGTCATCTGACCACTTCCATATTGAGCGAGTCACTGGTACTTCCTGCTTTAGTTTTTGCTTGTTAGCAGGAATCAGGAGGATAGAATTATGGTCAGATTTGCCAAATGGAGGGCGAGGGAGAGCTTTGTATGCATCTCTGTGTGTGGAGTAAAGGTGCTATAGAGTTTTTCTTTTCCTCTGGTTGCTCATGTGACATGCTGGTAAAAATATGGTAAAACTGATTTAAGTTTGCCTGCATTAATGTCCCCGGCCACTAGGAGCGCCGCTTCTGTGTGAGCATTTTCTTGTTTGCTTATGGCCTTATACTGCTTGTTGAGTACAGTCTTAGTGCCAGCATCGCTCTGTGGTGGTAAATAGATGGCTACAAATAATATAGATGAGAACTCTCTTGGTAGATAGTGTGGTCTACAGTTTATCATAAGGTACTCTACCTCAGGAGAATAATACCTTGAGACTTCTTTAATATTAGACGCTCACCAGCTGTTAAAACAAAAAGACACACACCCCCACCCCTCGTCTTGCCAGACGTGGCTTCTCTGTTCTGCCGGTGCATTGAAAATCCCTCCAGCTCTATTTTATCCATGTTGTCGTTCAGTCATGACTCGTTGAAACATAAGATATTATAGTTCTTAATGTCCCGTTGGTAGGATAATCGTAATTGTTATTTTCCTATGATTGCATGTTAGCAGTAGAATTGATGGCAGTGGGAGTTTACTCGCTCGCCTACGGATTCTCAAAAGGC
Organism: Brachymystax lenok tsinlingensis; assembly: GCA_030435695.1. Lineage (NCBI taxonomy): Eukaryota > Metazoa > Chordata > Actinopteri > Salmoniformes > Salmonidae > Brachymystax > Brachymystax lenok. The sequence goes on from CM059818.1 coordinate 13,313,212, forward strand.
AACCTGTCTGCGTCCTCTTTTCCTCCGTCTTTTCTTCACGCAAATGAGGGGGATCTGGGCCTGTTCCTGGGAGAGCAGTATATCTTTCTCGAAAAAGCTTCTTCCAGTTCGTGGTGAGAAATCTCATTTCTGATGTCCAGAAATTATTTTGGTCTTAGGAGATGGTAGCAGCAACATTATGTACAAAATAAGTAAAAAATAATTTACAAACAACGGGAAAAAAACGAACAAAATAGCACAATTGGTTACGGGCATGTAAAATGTCAGCCATCCTCTTCGGCGCCATCTTAACAACTTGACACATTGAATGATGCAACAGGTAGAGTTACACACCATCTCTTGGTGTCACTCATGTGTTTGTGTTAATGCTTGTCTCCTGTGTCTCTATTAGCAGAACCGTGGCTGTGAGGGTGGAGGACTATGAGGCTTATTACAAGAAGCAAAGAGCAGACTCCAACTGTGGTTTCGCCGAGGAGTTTGAGGTAAAATATAAATATATTTATTCGTTCATACACATATTTTGGATGTTCCATCGGGCATCAGTTGATGTTCTGCATTCTGTAAATATGCCTGTGTTTCTTTGTAAGCAGCTCGTTCCTGGTTGCCTAATGTCTCCCTCTCCCTCTAGGACCTGAAGCTAGTGGGAACAGCCCAAGCAAAAACCAGCGCTTTGGCCATGGAGAACAAGTCCAAGAACCGCTACAACAATGTGCTTCCCTGTGAGTCAACCATGACCCCTGACCCCTGTCTCCATGACAACGACCCCTGTCCTCCTGCCACTGCTTACCATAGCTACCATAGCTTATCATATCTAATCCTCCATCCTCATTGCCGTACAGACTAACTCCTTTGTTTATTTAATAACTTAGCTGTTTATTCAAGCAAGCATTTACACTAGAGTGGTTGGGAGCATGATGCTTGGTCTCTGGGCAGAGTGACAGGAATTCTCTTTCAGTTCTATCAATCCGCATTGGTCCTCTTTCCCACATCCCAGATGAATCCTCTAGAGTGAAACTGTCCATCCATGGAAGTCCATTTGACGACTACATCAATTCTAACTACATCCCGGTGCGTACTGACCCATCATCATCATCATCATCGTAATCAGCTTTCTCTGACCCTCTGTGCTTAAGCTCTGCTCTGGGCTTATTTCACAAAGCAGGATCGAAATAGCTAGATACAGTGGCTTGCAAAAGTATTCACCCCCCTTGGCATTTTTCCTATTTTGTTGCCTTACAACCTGGAATTTAAAATGGATTTTTTTGGGGGGGTTGTATCATTTACACAACATGCCTAACACTTTGAAGATGCTAAATATTTTTTATTGTGAAACAAACAAAAAACAGAAAACTTGAGCGTGCATAACTATTCACCCCCCCGAAAAGTCAATACTTTGTCGAGCCACCTGCAAGTCTCTTGGGGTATGTCTCTATAAACTGGGATTTTTGCCCATTCTTCAAGGCAAAACTGCTTCAGCTCCTTCAAGTTGGATGGGTTCCGCTGGTGTAAAGCAATCTTTAAGTCTTACCACAGATTCTCAATTGGATTGAGGTCTGGGCTTTGACTAGGCCATTCCAAGACATTTAAATATTTCCCCCTAAACCACTCGAGTGTTGCTTTAGCAGTATGCTTCGGGTCATTGTCCTGCTGGAAGGTGAACCTCCGTCCCAGTCTCAAATCTCTGGAAGAGTGAAACAGGTTTCCCTCAATAATTTCCCTGTATTTAGTGTCATCCATCATTCTTTCAATTCTGACCAGTTTCCCAGTCCCTGCCGACAAAAAACATCACTACATCATGATACTGCCACCACCATGCTTCACTGTGGGGATGTTGTTCTTGGGTTGATGAGAGGTGTTGGATTTGCGCCAGACAGTGTTTTCCTTGATGGCCAAAAAGCTCAATTTTTGACTCATCTGACCAGAGTACCTTCTTCCATATGTTTGTGGAGTCATGCCTTTTGGCAAACACCAAACGTGTTTGATTATTTCTTTTTTCAAGCAATGACTTTTTTTATGGCCACTCTTCCATAAAGCCCAACTCTGTGGAGTGTACGGCTTAAAGTGGTCCTATGGACAGATACTCCAATCTCCACTATAGAGCATTGCAGCTCCTTCAGGGTTATCTTTGGTCTCTTTGTTGTCTCTCTGATTAATGCCCTCCTTGCCTGGTCCGTGAGTTTTGGTGGGCGGGCCTCTCTTGGCAGGTTTGTTGTGGTGCCATATTCTTTCCATTTTATAATAATGGTTTAATGGTGCTCTGTGGGATGTTCAAATTTTCAGATATTTTTTTATAGCCCAACCCTGATCTGTACTTCTTCACAACTTTGTCCCTGACCTGTTTGGAGACCTCCTTGGTCTTCATGGTGCTGCTTAGTGGTGTTGCAGACTCTGGGCTCGTTCGGAACAGGTGTACTGAGATCATGTGACACTTAGATTGCACACAGATGTACTTTATTTAACTAATTATGTGACTTCTGAAGGTAATTGGTTGCACCAGATCTTATTTAGGGGCTTCATAGCAAAGGGGGTGAATACATATGCACCCACCACTTTTCTTATTTTTTTTGTAATCTTTTTTTTTAAACAAGTTTTTTTTTCATTTCACTTCACCAATTTCACCTATTTTGTGTATGTCCATTACATGAAATCCAAATAAAAATCTATTTAAATTACAATGCAACAAAATAGGAAAAACGCCAAGGGGGATGAATACTTTTGCAAGGCACTGTAACTTCAATTAACACTCAGATATGTCTTTATTTTCAGGTTATAGAAGTATTTCATCTGTTATATCACATGCGTCTCACATTACCAGGATATACAGAGTTGAATTAAAATATTTAGGAAAGTTAGATAGTGCTTGTTGTAGATGGTTACGTTCTGGGTCAAAATGTTCCCACTGCCAGGGTTACAACTCCAGGAAGGAGTTTATTGCGGCCCAGGGTCCTTTGCCCGGCACTGTCAACGAGTTCTGGAGGATGATCTGGGAGAAGAACGTCCAGACTCTGGTCATGCTGACACGCTGTAACGAACAGGGACGAGTGAGTACACACACACACATACACCAGCCAAGCTGCGGCTGTATGCAGAATATATAGTCATCTACTCCAATGCGCCTTCTCTGGTTCAGGTTGTTGAAGCGCTCCAGACTGCCTTTTAGTCACTACAAACCTCCCTATATGGTGTCAAGCTGGTCTTGAATGCACCAAAAATGAAATTCAGAAATTCCACCATAGCCGGATCTCTGCCAGAGAAGATTAGCACTTTCACGTCTGGGGGCACATCCATTTAAAAGGTGTCATCCTACAAATACTTTGGTATATAGTTGAACCAGAAGCTGTCTACAAAGTTCACAAGGATAATCTTGTGAGGAAGCTTAAACTGAATTATAAAAAATTATAAAAAATCACAAGGCTTGTTTTTTTTTGTTTGAGGCTAGACAGAAGCTTGTTCAAGCCATGTTTCTTTCAGTCATTGATTATGGTGTACATGCATCCTCGTTGCTACAGAGACTGGACTCAGTCTTTCATGCATCTTTGCGCTTTGTCACAAATGCCAAGTTGCACCTTGCATCAAATGGTGGGCTGGACCTTGCTTTACATGTGCAGACAACTACATTGGTACTGTATGTGTTCATATACAACCTATGGTTCTAATGATGAACTTGCTTAGGGATCGGTGATCGGTCCCACCTACGACAACATCCGGTGAAATTTAGAGCGCCAAATTCTAATTACAAAAATAGTGATATTAAACATTCATGAAAATACAAGTGTTGTACACCATTCAAAAGCTTAGAATCTATCTTGGTAATCGAACCGCGTTGTCGGATTTACAATAGGCTTCACGGCGAAAGCAGAACATACAATTGTCTGAGGACAGCGCCCCACTTCCAATTATTCAAACCAGCCAAGGCGTTTACAAAATCAAAAATAGCAATAGAATAAATCACTTACCTTAGAAGATCTTCCTCTGTTTGCAATCCCAAGGGTCCCAGAAACACAAAGAATTGTCATTTTGTTCGATGAAGTCCTTTTTTTATATCCCAAAAAGTCAGTTTAGTTGGCCCCATGTAGTTCTGTAATCCAGTCGTTCAACATGCAGACAAAGAAATCCCAAAAGTTACCGGTAAAGTTCGTCCAAACAAGTCAAACGACGTTTCTAATTAATCCTCAGGTTGTCAAATATCTAAATAAACAATAATATTTCAGACAGAGAATAGTCTGTTCAATAGGGAAGAGAAATAACGAAGAGCGCACCCCATTCATGCACGCAAAACAGTAGTGTCCTTTTCATGAGACACCTGGAAGAACTACAATTTCTTGTTCATTTTTCAAAAAACAAGCCTGAAACCATGTCTAAAGACTGTTGACATCTAGGGGGAAGCCATAGGAACTGCAATCTGGGAGCTAATTACCTGTATAGTCAATAGGAAGTCAATGGAAAGACTGTGACCTAAAAAAAAGCATTTTCCGAATGGATTTTAAAGTAACAGGCAGTTTACTTTGGGCACGTCAGACTCTCCGTACTTCCGAACACTGCCCCCTAGCCTCAAAAGGTTAAGATGCTTTTGAGAAATCGGGCTCAGATCGGCTTGATGATGTGTTGCTGTGCTGATTGTACGGTTCGTTGAATACTTTGTAATGTTGTACTGACTGCTGCTGCCTTCTCGGACAGGATTGGGGTCTCAATTGGAATTTCCTGGTTAAATAAAAACAAATCTAACACACACACGACAGCACACTACCAGATTCAGTCTTGACGCCAGTCGTCAAGCCCAAGCAAGGACGGTGACCAAAATGAAAATATTTACACAAACAGAAATGGCAAAAGGCATGCCCAAACAAGTGTATTTACACAAACAAACACTGGCAAGCCACCAGGCCGAAAGGCTAACCTGACCACCTCTCTGTCACCAAGTGCCAAACCCACACACCTCTGCAATCATCAATTATCAAGGGCTGCTTTCAGTACAATTTTCAGTACAAACTGTACAACTAGATGAAAAACGGAGAGCATTGTCTTCTTCTTCTTCAAAATTGGGTTGCCTATGGTTAGTAAATGGCTTTAAGATACATCACTATCATCTAGTGGCCACAGTAAATGAATGACACACAATTTGGTTCAGGACTCGCAGGAAGAGGTAAATCACCAATATTAGTGTTGCGCTTCTTTCAAACACAAAAGAAGAAGAAAATGTACTACTTTAAAATGGGGATAGCCTCAATGGCACTGCCCATGCAGTCACAGACGCCATAATGGCACAGATACAAAGAGGAGTCCTCTATCTATCTCTATGGAAAGAAGTCCTGACCCACATGTCCTCACACTAAGCTACAGCAATTCCTAACAGCACACCTGTCTCTCACCCACCCACCCACCTCTCTCTCCGCTAAGGTCAAATGTGAGGAATACTATCCATCTGAGACCAAGCACTTTGAGAATATCACCGTGACGACCACCTCTGAGATCCCCCTAGAAGACTGGACCATCAGGGACTTTGACATAAAAAATGTAAGTTGCTGGGATAACAGAGGAGGCTGGTGCGTAGAGCTATAGGAGGACAGGTTCCTTGTAATGGCTGGAATGGAATAAATGGAACGGTATCAAACACATCAAACATGGAAACCACATGTTCGACTCCGTTCCATTCATTCCCGAGTGGCGCAGCAGTCTAAGGCACTGCATCTCAGTGCTAGAGGTGTCACTACCTTAGTGCTTATAAGTAAGTGTCACTATGTTTGTGATTGGCTGACAGGTGAAGACGGTTGAGACACGCTCAGTACGTCACTTCCACTTCACAGCCTGGCCAGACCACGGCGTCCCCGAGACCACCGAGCTGCTCATCAACTTCAGACACCTGGTCCGAGAACACATGGACCAGTACTCACGCCACTCCCCCACCATCGTCCACTGCAGGTACACACACACACACACACACACACACACACACACACACACACACACACACACACACACACACACACACACACACACACACACACACACACACACACACACACACACACACACATTGTTTATCTTAGTTAACTTCAAGAAGTGCTATTGGTTTAAAAAGTCAATTAACATTAGTTCTCTCTCCTCTCTCTCCTTCTTGCTCTCTCTCTCCTCTCTCTCCCTCTTGCTCTCTCTCTCCTCTCTCTCCCTCTTGCTCTCTCTCTCCTCTCTCTCCTTCTTGCTCTCTCTCTCCTCTCTCTCCCTCTTGCTCTCTCTCTCCTCTCTCTCCCTCTTGCTCTCTCTCTCTCCTCTCTCTCCCTCTTGCTCTCTCTCCTCTCTCTCCTTCTTGCTCTCTCTCTCTTCTCTCTCCCTCTTGCTCTCTCTCTCCTCTCTCTCCTTCTTGCTCTCTCTCTGTCATCTCTTCTCTCTCCCTCTTGCTCGCTCTCTCTCTCTCTCTCTCTCTCTCTCTCTCTCTCTCTCTCGGTCTCTCTCTCCCCTCTCTCTCTCTCGGTCTCTCTCTCCCCTCAGTGCGGGTGTGGGTCGTACAGGCACCTTCATAGCCATCGACCGGCTGATCTTCCAGATAGAAAGGGAGAGTATGGTGGACGTGTACGGCACCATCCATGATCTGCGCATGCACCGGCCCCTCATGGTGCAAACAGAGGTCAGTCACTGCCTACACTGGTCTACATTTCAGCATTACAGGCCTACTGTACAATACGTCACTGTGGTTAAAAGTGGAAGTTATGCTACGGGTGCTTCTGTGGTCACTAGGTGGAATGTTTTGACGCCTGAATGGTCAGTTTGCTTCATCCTGTTGTAGTACATTGTGTTATTGTCTTACAGGAGCAGTATGTGTTCCTAAACCAGTGTGCCATGGACATCATCCGATCCAGAACTGGAACCAACGTGGATTTAATCTACCAGAACACCGCTGCACTCACCATCTACGAGAACGTAGAACCCAGGAAAGATACGTCTAAGAATGGCTACCACAACGCATAGGCCTCTCGTCCACTCATTTCTCTCTCTATTCCTCCCCAGTCTTCCTCCACTACTCCCCTCCTCCAGTATCAGCCAGACAGGCCTGTAGCCACGAGCTTAGAAAAGGGAAAGTCTAGACTCTCACTGTATTTGTTGATCTACTTGATCATGTTGCCTTACGCTTTTTTTTAATTGATCTAGTTTTTGTAGTATTTATTTGGTAAACATGTTGTGGAAGTAGGAAATATAACAAGGGAGGTAACTGTTTGTTCAGAGGAACAGATGCACAATTTCTATCCAAAGACCAACAATGGAATGTACATACAATTATATTTTCCAGATGTAATTCTTATATTTCCATATTTTTATATTGCTGATACTTTGAATATCTGCTTGCTCTCTTATTGTGATTGTTGTAGTATTTCCAATATGTTAAGAATACTTGCTCAGGTAATATATGTGAAATGATGTGTGGTTATACTGTGTGAGATGTAAATGAATACAAAGATATATATGCACTGTATATTAATATAAAATTAAATGCAGATCTCGTGTATTGTTAAATGGGCCCAATGTTGTGTTTGCCATATATCTCCATCTTTAGGTAGGGATTAGCACCCAACATAACAATTATCCAACAATTTAAAAAACTAAAAAACAGAAACTCTCCTCTCTTCTGTGCCTTGATGTGCCCTCCCAAGAGATTCCACTAGGTGGTGCAATTACATTGTACTTTATGTGCAATGACAGGACAAGCTCAATACACTGTTTTAGAGGAGGAAAAGAGAACTACCCCTGGCAATAGGCCTATACAAATATTATTTAATATTAGATATTTAAAGTCAAATGTTACACTTTCACTCCAGAAAATTTGGATATCTAAACAAGTTTAAAACGAGGAGTTTCGCGAGAACCTTTGGGTTTTTATGCGCTGTTTTGCGTAAAGCACTGGATGTTTTTACACTGTAGCTTTTTAAATTCTCCTATAGCTGTTTTTAATTAAGGTTGGTGTACATATTATTGAGGTGATCATGAGAAATTATTGACAAACTGCTGTTGAAACCCACTTTGTGCAATACGAAATCACCATTCAATACGAAATCACCATTCACAAAACTTCAGTCTGTAAACTCAACTCCTCTCTCACCCTCAAAGACTCATAGGTTACGCATTATGAAATGTTTCCCTACTGTTTGTTGTTGACCTACTGTATGTTCTATAGAAAGGGGCTCATGTAATGCTTTGCATAATGTCTATCGGTGATGTTTCTATCATAGGAGCCGGAAAAGGCAATTTGCCCTTTTTGGAAATATGTGGTTATATATACATGAATTCATTGGCCCTGTCCAGAAACAACCTCTACTCCCTAGATCAGAAAGAATTGGATTGGTAAAAGCAATATGGTAGTGGCTCTACCTAGCTTTCCGATAGTGATATGCTTGGTGGATTTTTTGGGCCAAATCTACACAAATATCTATAAATGGCCTGGGAATATAGGTGATATGGGATGTTTCTGGATATAGGTAATAGATTTACAGATCAGCTGTGATTGAATTTAAAGCCACTATCCTGATATTGTTGTACTGTACTTTGTATCATAATGTACATTGCTTACTCTGCAAATAGTCTTCCTCAGAGATTCATGAAGTTTTATGGAGTGGTGTAGGAATTGTGTTACAATGCTGTGTGATACACTATGCGATGCTAGCTGGTACACAACGCAAAAGAGGAAAAAGGTAAAGGTGTACTATTTGTATCCTTCCGTCTGTCGATCCTGGGATTAAAGATGTTGCACTCGTTTCTCTCTACAAGTGTGAGCGTCTCTGTTTCACCATTTGCCCACCATGTCCATAGCGTTGATTGAGACAACAGCCCAAGCTTTTGTTCAGTTAGGCTACACTCACTGGGATAAAATACTTAAATAAAAGATTCATTGAAACAAGCAACAACTTGTAACATTTGGTGAACACGGTAGTTAGTCTGAGTTGAATTCTTTGTGGTAAGTACTAGAAAGTATCATTTGTAAATTCCTCATGAACATCAGCTAAAACGGGACAAGGGTAGGACTGTTTATTGTTAACCCCTTCACAAAGGGTCATTGTTACTTTGTTCAGAGAGAAAGAGCATTTTAAAAGGTATTTTGATGGAGCCATGTCCCTAGACAAACCTCAGTGCTCTATGGACCTCTAGGCCACGTTGCTGAGTCAGGGGTCAGTACAATGTGGCCACAGGTATAAAAAGAAAGGTTTTTAACAGGTAGGATATCAGTTCCACATCAAGAGCAGCAGCAGCAGCACAGAGAGACAAAATGACCTCCACCGGCATGAACATGAACAGCAAAGTATATTTTAGTGCATATATAAATATACATTTTCCTAGATTGTTAGACTAAGGGCTCTCTTGTACTCTAGTGTCAGAGCACTAGACAACCTTAATTGCAGAAACCTGATTACTAGTGGGATTGGGTAGGGCCCAGAATGTATCAAGGTGTTTTTGTAAGTTTGAAGGGTTAATAAAAAGGATTCCTACTTATTTTCAGATCACCTTCTATGAGGACAGGAACTTCCAGGGTCGTTCCTATGACTGCATGAGCGACTGCCCTGACATGTCCTCCTACCTGAGCCGCTGCCAGTCCTGCAGGGTTGAGAGCGGCTGCTTCATGGTCTACGACCGCCCCAACTACATGGGAAGCCAGTGGTTCATGAGGAGGGGAGAGTACTCTGACTACCAGCGCATGATGGGAATGAACGACATCAGGTCCTGTCGCATGATCCCCATGGTAAGCCCGATAGCATTTAGTTTGTAGCGTTTTATGGCGTTGGTTTCTGAGAAACATACACCTGTGTCCATTCCTCAATATGTCTACTATCTATGACACTACATCACACATTTTGTAGGAAGTTCCTAAGCGGTGCAGATTTCTCACTGAAACATGTTGCTCATGATGTTACAGCACAGAGGATCTTACAGGATGAGGATCTACGAGAGGGAGAACTTCGGAGGTCAGATGCACGAGATGATGGACGACTGTGACGACATCATGGGTCGTTACCGCATGAACAACTGCATGTCCTGCAACGTGATGGACGGCCACTGGCTCATGTACGAGCAGCCCCAGTACAGAGGCAGGATGATGTACATGAGGCCTGGAGAGTACAGAAACTTCAATCAGATGAGCATGGGCTCTATGGGCATGAGATTCATGAGCATGAGGCGTATCAATGAGTCCTGTTACTAGATATTGCTTTGCTAATGTGAACAAGAGAAGCCATTGAATAAAATGTATATTAAAAAAAACAAATCTTGCATATTTCTATTTTACCCTTTTACCCAAACACCTTGACAGGCCATACTGTTAACATGCAAATGTGTCATATACACACCAATTCTTAATGACCCAAGAAATACATAAAACACTAAACAATAATACAAAAATCCAAATGTGGTTTATTTGACTGTTCCTAAAGTCGGATTTCCAGTGTCTTTTCACAAAAAAATAAATATATGCATATTACAATAATGATTCCAGTGTTTGTGAAACAATCCTTTCGTAACCCCGGTTCTCTGATAATATGAGTGAGATGTATCACATATGGGGATTCGCTGAAGGCGGATCACTATGAAGAACAAGTCGAGTGGCCATTCGCCCGCCCTCTGGTCATTCTCAACCATGCCTCTATTCCTTGCGAGCAGAGAAATGCGGTGATATATCTCACTCATTATCAGAGAACCGTGGTTACAATAGTAACCTTAAGTTCTCTTTCAAATACTAACGTTGATATATCACATATGGAGAATCTTTGCCAACTCCCATATCTCAGACATGCTCTCTCCGAACCCAGGCTAACTGCAATATCCCGCAGAGGATCTGACACTGAGGATAGCATGCGCCAACGAAGGTGCAGTGACATCTCATAAACATATGAGGGGCGGCCCGACATGTCACATTGAAAATCTCTTGCAAAGAGATGTCTGTGAAGAGTTCCCAAGAGGTAGCCAGACCTCTCTCTGGTAAAATCAGCCCTCAGGCCCTCCATGGGCTGTAAACCCTTGCTATTATAAGTAAACATAAAAGCCTCCACTATCCAAAGGGAGGCAGGGAAAACAGAGGCAGAAATGGAGTCAGACAAAAAAAAAACACTATCGCCAGGAGCTGAGGTTCTATGTTCAGCAGCGTTAACATCATGGTACGGCTGAGAACGGTTAACTATTTAGGGAGCGGCAGCCGAGGTGTCGGTTTTGGAGAGTCTGCTGTGCCCAAAGTAAAATACCTACTAAAATACCACTCAGGCCCAGAAACTAGGATATGCACATAATTAATACTATTGGATAGGAAACACTCTGAAGTTTCTAAAACCGTTAAAATGATGTCTGTGAGTATAACAGAACTGATATAGCAGGCGAAAACCCGAGGAAAATCCATCTGGAATTGCAGTTTTTTTTTAGATTACCTTTTTCTCCTGTCTGCCTATGGGATTCAATGTTCTCTAGGACTTAGACTGCAGTACCCATGGCTTCCACTGGATGTCAACAGTCTTTAGACAGGGTTTCATGACGTTAGGTTGAATTAGAAGCCAATAGAAGAAGAATTTAGAAGTGGAACCCCGGAACTCAATAGAATGACATCACGGTCTTGCGCGCTCTGTGTTTTTTTTCCTTTCCTATTGTTCACGTTATCGTCCGGTTGAAATATTATAGTAAATATACATAAAAGGATACCTAAGGATACATAAAAAATGATGTTTGATTTGTTTGGACAAAGTTGATAGGTATAATTTGAACGCGTTCTCTTCACGGTTCAATGGGCGAGTCGACGGTGGATTTTCGGAACATAACGCGCCAACCAAACAGAGATTTATGGATATAATAAATGACTTTTTCTAACAAAAGAACCATTGTATGTCTTCCTTGGACACTTGGGATGCCCTCAGCAGAAGTTCTTCGAAAGGTAAGTGATTTATTTTAGCTCTTATATGGGTTTTGTGTGACCCGCGCTGGATATGAATTTATGCTAATGTAAAAATATTAAAGGTGCTATCCTCAAACAATCAAATGTTGTGTTTTCGCCGTAAAGCCTTTTTGAAATCTGACAACGCTTTGATATTGCCAAGAATCAGAGCTTTTGATGACTATGCAACACTTGTATATTGATGAATGTTTAATAATTCAACTTTTGGATTTTGAATTTGGCGCCTTACATTTCACGGGGTAGTGTAGGGAACGGCCCGCTAGCGCGCCATTTAACCCTAATAGGTTAAGTAGATCATAAATCCTAACTTTATATGAGAAGGGAGAGACTCCTCATCAAAGAACAGTAGCATGGATGAATCAAATTTATTTTCTCCATCCACCATACAGGTCAGTCGACGTGGACCAGCCACTCCATCGATGTCGTCAGTAATATCTTCTGCCTTTATTTCTTGCTCCACCTCAGAAATAACCTCCTTGATAGGCGCCCTGCTACAAAAATCCATACAGGAAACATTCCACTCCGATATCAGTTTTAGTCTTAAAACACGCTCCGTGGACACAAAAAGAAAATCTAAATAAGACCCACTTCCTGTGACTCTCACCGACTCCACACTTTTCCTCCAACACATTCCGGGTTTTCGTCAAGACGTTAAATGGATTTCCTATTTTACACCACAACTTTACTTCTCTTGTTTCCCATCTTCTTCACAACTGTAATCCACTCATTCTCACTTTCTGTGCTATTAGCGTCACCCGACTCACTAGCAATTTCAAACAAAACCCCTGTTTCCGCCATCTTCTCTGCATTTCCTCTCCCCTCTCTTTCTTCTTCTTGTTCTACACCGGCGTCTCGTCAGCAACCTTAAGACATCAGATTGACCAGTGGCCGGCGAGTTGCGCCTTATTAGGAGGGAGGGCTCACCTGTGTCCGACAGACGTTGTGTGATTGGTTCTTCCGTAGTGATCCACCTCCAGTGAATCTCCATATGTGATACATCGAAAACAAGTACTTGAAAGAGAACAGATTCATAGAGACATAACTCATCTGTAAACATGAAATAGCGGAAGGAGAACGGAGGGATGAAAGTGTCATTAAAGTAGATCGTAGTGGTTACTTTGCATTTAGACACTATGAAATGCAGGTGGCAGGGAGAAAGGCACGCTGTTGATACTTAAAATGACTACTGTTTTCTTGGAAACAATACTGTAACTTACTATTCTAATGAGCTGAAAATCAGAATACAAACATGTTACTGGTTGAACATTTACAATGCTCTATGGCTTGAGGATCTCCAGAGATACTTACAAGGAAAGATAATATAATGCTAAGAATAAAAAATTAAAACAGAAGCATAATGCGAAAAGGGTTACAATGACACAACATGCTAAATTAACAATCAAAAGGCACACACCTTAGTGCTTCTACTAACCATTCTAGAGTAGCAATTTTTTTCTACATATTCCTCTGATATTGACTGGAACTTGTAATGCAAGTATTAAGGTTTCAGTGCATTTTTCTCATTCAAAGTCATTCAGCGATCAGTACTTGGACAAGCCCTTTACTCTAATACAGAGGTTAACGCACCTCCCTATGTTACAATTACTACTTTAAGATGACTTTTGTTCAGCCACACTTACTATGTGAGTGTTTGAATACTTTAAAATCACATTATTATCAGCAGAGTATGTTCAGACAGAGTACTTTACATGCTATGGATGGTTTTCTTAAAACATCCGTAAAAACCTTGACTGTCATATCTACACGTGATGTCGCAAAAATATCATACTACAATAATAATACTTACAATGTACAAATTAGTTATTCCTGTCCTACAAACAAGTAACAAAGAAGAAGAAAAAAATATCTACAAGATAATTACACAGACCAAAGGCATTGATTGGTTTTTTTGAAGTTTCTGCCTCTGTGGGCAAACACAGCTGGGCACTTAGTGAGGTCATACTGATTCATGAGGTCAGCGTCATATCATGGCACATCTGGTGATAGAAAAGTCTTAAATCTCAACCTGCTGTCTGATGCCGCCTGCACTGAATAACCAGACGGCGCCACTTGGTAGCCGTGCCGTGAAGTGCATTGTTTTGTTTTTCCAACTCACTACTGCATGCTGGGACATGTAGTTTTCACGCTCTCCTGCGGGATTTAGTCTAACACTTTCTTCCCTTTTTCCCTTTGGCAGGCAACTGTCTGCGGTAACACTGATCTCCATATGAGTTTAGGGGTCCTGCTGGAATGGGTCATAGTGACCCTTGAACCCCACATATGGTATTAGCGCAGTAGCCCCTCTTCCTTTGTCGTCGACCTGGAATTCCATCCAGGTCAGATTGAGGTTTCGTTGCTACCACTGTTGAGAGAGACAGAGAGAGGTTTTAAAGTCAGAAAGTGATTGACGTATTATCCGACACATCTGCTAGACATGCAACATGGCTGCCAGTATCTCGTGACCACTCACTCTGAGTCCGAGTCTTGGGCGTATTGAACCCCCGTTGACACCACTGACCAATGGCGACATTGTCGTCCTTGTCGTCGTCATGACAAATCCGTTGCGCAGGTCCCGTGGACACAACGGAGGGAGTGGAAGCACGGGTGGGCGAGGTGGGGGTTTGATGAGGACCCGGTTTCCCCCGTTTACAGGGCAAAGACGGGGGGAGACGGGAGACGGGGGGACGGGGACTGGGGTAGTTCTGGGGGGAGATGGTGGGGTTGTAGTCGCTCAATTTCTCCCGCAGGCGATTCTTCATGTTCTTGTCAGTCAGTGGAGGAGGGTAAGTGATTTTGTTTTTCAGAATGCCTGACAGAGGATGCATACACACGCACACAAAGGGTGAGTGTACAGACCACAGTCAGTCACGCAAGCAAACACACACAGAGACACACACACACATCTTATTTGGATAGCAAAACATAACACAGAATGTTGACATGGTGATTCAATCACACAATTCATTTGATTTGGGACATTCTTGACAAAGGTACATTTTAAAGGGCCTGAATGGTCAGATCGGAGTCTGTCTCTCTCTCTCACCCCTTCTCTTCTCTGTCTGGTTGCTGTCAGGTGAGCTGGGAGGGGCACTACCGTTCTGGGAGGGTGACTCCCCATTGACTTTTTTGTCCTGGTGGAGCTTCACGTTGACCTTGGTCTCCATACGCAGCGTCTCCAACCCGCAGGGCTCCTCACTCTCACTGACTGTCGGCGGCTCAACTGGCCAGTAAGGCTTCATGTGATTGGCCGCTGTATCCACTACAAAAGTAGAAGAATAAACCGTTTATATGAGATTCGCCCCAAAAATGAATTTGAGATTTTATGTCATATAGTTCTATTGAATTCCATTTGTGTGTGTTTGAACGTGAGTCCCGTTACCTTTGGGCGTACTGTGCTGGGGCGGTCTCTCGTTGTTCCACCTATGTTTGCAGCTCCCTCTGTCATTATCACTGTCTGAGGAGTGGGACGAGGCGTAGGAGCTGTTGTGCTCATCCACCGAGAGCTCGCTGTCCGAGTCGGAATCTGTCACCATGGAAACACACGGGCTATTACTTACTATCGGACATCTGATATGTAGGCCCAAGCAGCCAATGGCATGACAAGTATCGAGATCAGACTAAAACAGGTTTGCATGCGGTTTGTGCATCAGACTCGTACCATCTTTCTTGGAACGCTTGCGGATGAAGATAGAGGAGTCTCCCTCCCCACTGTAACTCTTTTTGGCTGAGCGGGAGGATGTAGTATGCTTTTGCCCCGAGTCATTCCTGTAGGAAGAAAGAAACATGATGAGTACAGAAATAATAATTTGAACATGTATGACAGTTTTGTTCCAGTAGCACTAGGGTTGCAACATTCCGGTAACCTTCCCAAAATTCCCAGGTTTTCCCGAAATACCAGTTGGAATATTCCTGGAATCAGGGGGGAATACGCAGGAAATCCAGAATCCTCCAATAGGGCTTTCTTAGAAAGCTGGGAATTTTGGAAGGTTACTGGAGTTTTGCAACCCTAATTAAAACCTAGTTTCAGTACAACCCAACCGCCACCCAGTGAGTTACCTGGCCTGGCTGCTGCTGAGGCTGGGGGCTGATCTGACCGTGCTTTCCAGGGAGGCAGTGGACTCTCCAATGGCCGTGCGGTACAAACCGTCCTCCTCCGTGAACGAGTACTTACCGTTTAAAGAACGCTGGGGGCAACAAAGAGGTGGAATGTGGATTGAATCGTCACCATCAGCAGCATCAGGTAAGGTTTATGTGATCCTCTTCATGATGAATATCTAGTATCTATCCCTGTAAGATCAAAGGACCCGTAGCTGGGTTTCTACTGAGCTAACATATGGAATTGTTTTAAGAAGGTCATACCAAGGCTCATTTAGCTATTTGATTTAGAAATGTAGGACCCCTGTAAGTATGAAAAAATGATCATCAAAAAAATAGCTGCCCTCAGAAAAGCCTCAATTCATCGGGGGAAGGACTACACAAGGTGTCGAAAGCGTTTCACAGGGATGCTGGCCTATGTTGACTCCAATTCTTCCCACAGTTCTGTCAAGTTGGCTGGATGTCCTTTGGTTGGTGGACCATTCTTGATACACACAGGAAACTGTTGTTGAGTGTGAAAAACACAGCAGTGTTGCAGTTCTTGAAACAAACCGGTGCGCCGGACACCTACTACTGTAACATACCCCGTTCAAAAGGCACTTAAATCTTGTCTTGACCATTCACCCTCTGAATGGCACACATTCACAATCCAAGGCTTAAAAATCCTTCATGTCTCCTACCCTTCAACTACAATGATTGACAGTGACCTCAATAAGGGACCATAGCTTCAAATTGGATTCACCTGGTCATTCTATGTCATGGAAAGAGCAGGTTTTCTTCATGTTTTGTACACTCAGTGTATGCTTCTAATGTATGCTTCTTCAGACGAGTCTTGTGAGGCTAGTGGGCATCGTAGAGCAAAACAAACAACATGTCTGTTTTCATGGAAGTCTCACCTTTCGATGGTATGGTCATATTAGGGAAATGTGTATTATGCTAATTAGATGATCGGCTCTAGGGGATTTTTAGGACACTTAGATATTGACTGATGTGTACATACTGTGAGTAAAGTGGTGCGGGTGGCAGTAGAATCTTCCACTATGGACTTCTTCCCTGTGAGGACGTTCTTCAGGTTGATCCTCACCTCCTTGTTGAAAATACAGAGGAAGAAGAAGATGCACACACCCTGAGAGAGAGAGAGAGAGAGAGAGAGAGAGAGAGAGAGAGAGAGAGAGAGAGAGAGAGAGAGAGAGAGAGAGAGAGAGAGAGAGCAAGAGAGAGAGAGAATTGCAAATCAGATTAACAGAGCCAATGTATTTCAGGGATTTTTAAGTACTTTTTATGACAAGGCAAAAAGACAAATACCTGGAGGCAGCTGAAGATGGCAAAGAGGTAGTGGAAGGAGAGTATATCACTATTGACTGCCATGAGGCCCAGGAGCCAGGTAGCACTGATGAGCAACAGGAGGATGAAGGCTATGCGTAGAGAACAGCTGGAGAGGAGAGGTTGTTATTTTTGAATGGAATGCAGCCAACACGTTATGCTATGTGCCAACTATTTTCGAACCCTATCCTGTTTCGAAGTACTCACATTGCTCCAGACTTCTCAAATGTCCACTGTCTCTTTCTGCACGAGGCCTTGGCGGCCAGGAAGAATAAAGTAATGTTGACCTAAGGGAGATACATGAGATGGAGATGAATAACAGCCATAACCAATACAGTATAGTACAACAAATAAATAATGCCTAAACACACACTCACCAGTACTACGATAGCGATGGGCCCAGCGATACTCCAGATGAGTGTGTCGTGGACAGAAAGCCAACAGAAATCTGGGTTACCATAACCCTGAGGATCCAACCCTACTGCCAGGCCTATAAGAGAGGAAAACACACACAGTTTGTCAATTCCACTTGAATTCCTCTCAATTTAGGAACTACATTGAAATTCCAATTCTCTTCAATGCTTTTCAATTAGGAAAATGTGGAATTCAAATTTGGCTTAATTTCTGAATTGACTGGAATCTTTATGGAATTGACCCCAACCCTGGCTTGCAGATTACAGTGCCTTCAGAAAGTATTCATACCCCTTGACTTATTCCACATTATGTTGTGTTATAGATTTATTTTCACCCATCTACACACAATACCCCACAATGACAGTGAAAACATATTTTCCAACATTTTTGCAGATTTATTGTAAATGAAATACAGAAATATCTAATTTACATAAGTATTTACACCCCTGAGTCCATAAATGTTAGAATCATCTTTGGCAGGGATTACAGCTGTGAGTGTTTCTGGGTAAGTCTAAGAGATCTCTACACCTGGATTGTACAATATTTGCACATTATTCTTTAAAGAATTCTTCAAGTTCTGTCAAGTTGATCATTGCCAGACAGCCATTTTCAAGTCTTGCCATAGATTTTGAAGCCGATTTAAATCAAAACTGTAATTAGACAACTCAGGAACATTCAATGTCATCTTGGCAAGCAACTCCAGTGTATATTTGGCCTTGTGTTTTAGGTCATTGTCCTGCTGAAAGGTGAATTTCTCTCCCAGTGTTAGAAAGAAGACTGAACCAGGTTTTTCTCTAGGATTTTGTCAATGCTTAGCTCTATTCCGTTTCTTTTTATCCTAAAAAACTCCCTAGTCCTTGCCTATGACAAGCATTCCCATATCATGATGCAGCCACCACCATGCTTGAAAATATGTAGAGTGGAACGTTGTGTTGGATTTGCCCCAAACATAACACTTTGTATTCAGGACATAGAGATTATTTCTTTGCTACATTTTTGGCAGTTTTACTTTAGTACCTTATTGCAAACAGGATGCATGGAATATGTTTTATTCTGTAGAGGCTTCATTTCCACTCTGTGATTTAGTTTAGTTAGTTTTGTGGAGTAACTACGATGTTGTTGATCCATCCTCAGTTTTCTCCTATCACAGCCATTAACTTCACCGGCTCCAGCAGAAAAACTGACTGTTTTGGAGAGCCTGGCGTGCCCAAAGTAAAATGCCTCCCATTTAGGCCCAGAAAATGGGATATGCATATATTTAGTACCATTGGATAGGAAACACTCTGAATTTTCCAAAACTGTTAACCATTTGTCTGTGGGTCAATCAGAACGCATTTGGCAGGCAAAACCCTGAGGAATCTCTGTCCTGAAAAAAGTCATTTTGACACATTGCTCATTTTTGAGCCCCTCCCTATCCAAAATGACCATATATAGGCATGTGAACTCAGTGCACGTCGCTTCCTTATGATGTCATCAACCACGAGACGGTGTTTTACTCCATCTTGGGGGAATTTCGGCCATTGATAAACAGCATGGAACGAGAGACCACGCTATGAAAACTCTTATTTATCGTTTTTAGCGTTCAGTTTATATTCCGGCTGATTTATAATAGTACATATACGTAAAAGGGTTCCTAAGGATACATTTAAAACTATGTTTGATTGTTTTTGGACAAGTTTATAGGTAACATTTGAACGAGTTGGCGCCGCATTCAAAAGAGTAATGGAGGCTGTCGTTTTGCATGAACCAAATGGAGGATTTATGGATAAAAGACGTTACTTTTTCTAACAAAAGAACCATGGATTGTCTTCGTTGGACACTTAGGAAGACCTCAGCAGAAGTTCTTCAACAGGTAATTACTTTGTTTTCGCTGTGAAATGTGTTATGTGTGTGCCATGATTGCTAATCGATACATGGCTATTGGAAAATATGTGAGGTGCTACCCTCAAACAAATGAATGTGCTGCTTTCGCCGTAAAGCCTTTTTGAAATCTGACAACGCTGTGATATTGCCTAGAAACAGAGCTTTTGATGAGTATGGAACACTTGTATATAGCTGGATGTTTAATAATTCAATTTTCGGATTTTAAATCTGGCGCTACAGGTTTTAGCTGGTAGTGTCGGGATGATCCCGCTAGCGACCCACTGGTATTTGAGTCGTTAAACTGTTTTAAAGTCACCATTGGCTTCATGGTGAAATCCCTGAGCGGTTTTCATCTTCTCCGGCAACTGAGTTAGGAAGGACACCTGTATCTTTGCATTGACTGGGTGTATTGATAGTGTAATTAATAACTTAACCATGCTCAATGGGATATTTAATGTCCATTTTTTTTATTTCTTTTTTTATCTACCATTAGGTTCCCTACTTTGTGTGAGGCATTGGAAAACCTCCCTGGTCTTTGTGGTTGAATCTGTGTTTGAAATTCCATGCTCGACTGAGGGACCTTACATTATAGAATTGTATATGCGGAGTACAGAGATGAGGTAGTCATTCAAAAATCATGTTAAACACTATTATTACAACTTATTCTTTGACTTGTTAAGCACATTTTTACTCCTGCACTAATTTAGGCTTGCCATAACAAAGGGGTTGAATACTTATTGTCTCAAGACATTTCAGGTTTTCATTTTTAATACATTTGTAAAAATGTCTAAAACATAATTCCACTTTGACAATATGGGGTATTGTGCGTAGGCCAGTGCCATAGATTATTTTTTTTTTCAACTTTAAATTCAGGCTGTAACACAACAGAATGTGGAAAAATTTGTTTCCATGCAACTGTGTCCCTGTGTGCATAAATGAGCGGGAATGTATTTGTTTGCATGCATGTCTGTCTGTGTGTGTGTGTGTGTGTGTGTGTGTGTGTGTGTGTGTGTGTGTGTGTGTGTGTGTGTGTGTGTGTGTGTGTGTGTGTGTGTGTGTGTGTGTGTGTGTGTGTGTGTGTGTGTGTGTGTGTGAGTGTGTGAGTGAGAGATCAAAGTAATTAAGCTACATTTCTTAAAATCAATCCCATATACTATGTCCTTATAAAGAAAGGTTTTAAATTCTCTAGTACAGCCACTCGTCTCACTCACTGGTGATAATGGCAGGAATGCCCCAGCCAATGGCATAGTAGAATCTCATGTGGCCATGGTTAATGTTGCGGACCTCAGTCAGCATGCGGTAGATGTGAAGTCCCTCCACGAACATCCAGGCAAATGTACACATGTAGGAGTAGTGCAGCAGGATGGCTACCACTGTACACATGAACTGAGGGACAGAGAGGTTGGGAAAGATGATTAAAGCCCCCGTTCTAAAAGAAAACTGTGCTAAATGTCAGTTGGGCCATCTGTGAAGTAAGTCTGGTTCAGTAACTTCTAATCTATAACAACAGAACACAATGCGATCGCTATGGCCATCTCCACAAATTACCAGACAGAAACAGAACTATTATTATCCAAGATAAAGCTACTAAGATGCTCAGTCACAGCCAATACAGTCACAACTCACTACCATAAAAGACAAATGCATTTCAAAGTTGTGGAGGGGAGAGGAGACCCAAGGTTAGCTTTGTAGCCTTCCTCTTGGAAATCCTCAATTTGTCGACAAATGGAGTTCCTCTATAATGCAGCAATAAGAAAAAGTGAGAGTGTTTTTTTGGGTGTGCCTCAGGGTCGTGTGCTAGGCCCTCACCACATTCTCAGTCTGGTTGATTCCAAAGAGGAAGAGGAGCTCGGAGAGAAAGATGGACACCACCAGGTTTTTGTGGATGCTGTGGAGGTTGGAGCGGAGCTTCCGGAGGATGGCCAGGAGGAGGAAGGTGATAAGGAGGGCCACTAGCGATGCTGACACAGTGGTGTAGGTGATGATCTTCAGGGGTAGGACCTCCCCATGCTGAGGAGGTAAACACAGACCAGAGGTAAGATCAAATAATACAAGTTATAAAATAATAACATTAAAGCTGTCCTAGTGTGTGTGGTAGAGGGCTCAGGGCGGTACCTCTCTTTTGGAGATGTCCATGAGCACAGCAGAGCTGGACATGTGACTGCACTGGCAGCTGATGTGAGTGCTGTTCCTGAACACAAGCTCACACCCCTTGGCAGACCAGCCTCCTGTTCCATGAACCCTGGGCCCAAAATAGAGATCATTGGGTAAGATTTCTTTTCCCTTTTCAACAGAATCTAGCTAAACTCCATTCTAAACCTATGATACAGTGGTTCTTCCTGTAAAAGTTGTGACATACTGCAGCATAGCTTGCAGGCTGCCACAGAATTCTCTCTCTCTCTCTCTCTCTCTGCACTGCTTACCGGTTGCACCCTGCTGGTCATCTATGGAAGTTTAAACAGCTTGAAAAATGATCTAGCCTTTAATCTCCAACCAGTTCGCAATCAACCAAAAAACACAGCATCTACCGTGGTATTCCATTTCCAGCGAGACTATTTAAGCCATCGACTCCCTGATGGTTGAATATGCAGAGCGATCGGCAAAGGCCATCTGGAATCTGCGTGCTGCAAAACCAGTTTGGATTTAAGTATAACTTTTGTATGACTGACGCCTTTAGCGAAAGGTCTAATGCTTTAATATTTAATCATTTCTGCCCTCCGATTTCATATTCATTATATCAATTAATTCATGAATGCATGAAATCAACCAATGTCAGCCTTTAAATGCTTTATTATCCAAATGTTTCAAGTGTGTGTGGGTGACGGAGAGAATGCATTTGACTGTTAGCTATTTCAGGAGGAACAGAAAATTGCATGTCAATTCATAAATCATTTGCCATCGAAAATCTCTTCCCAACTATTTTGCAATCTATATGGCTCTCGGACAATAATTACATTTCGAGGATTGGAGGATTCTAAATGAATATCTAAGGGGCATTTTTCGATAGGGCAAATCTGGAAAATGACATGCGCAAGAGACGGTGGTAATATAGACTATACTACATGGCATCCAGGTCAGGATAACCAAAACATTTCTTTATTAAAGACTATCAGAAAGAATATTGGTACTTTTTTATTTTGATCCAAAGCCATGAATGAGTGAGTCACTCAGCTTTATGTAGGTGACGAGGCCATATGACTGCGCCATCAACTTTGTTATTTAGCAGACATCACTTGCTTATATTTATATTCAGTCAACACATATATTTTAAGAATATCATGGAATATAATTGAACATTACAGTTTCTCTTAGAATAGAAACCTTAGTGTAACATCAGTTTTAGTAAGTAATATGCTACAGTCCAGTTACACCTTCTTCTGACCCCCAAAAAGAAGTGTCTTTTTTCCGGTGTGTGCGTGCAGGACAGAGGAATAGCAATTATTACACTATTGTTCTAAATTCATTCACCTCATCATTCAGTTCATTGAAATTCAATTTTGAAGTCGTGCACAATTATCAGTTTCTATTTGGTTTATATCGTCCGTTCATTGTCAGGTAGAGACACATTAGGACTTTGGACCCAAAAGCATAATCAGTGCTCTAACTCCCCCTTGTGGTGGTCTGGAGCAATGAAGCAGTGACGCAGGGTACTAAACCACAAATTACCTCTAAGTCTCAAAACTTCTAATTGAGGAACCACTGTATGAATAAGAGCATTGATAGGTATACTCATCCTTACGCGATGGAATGATTCCAGTAGACACAGACAGGTTTGGTCCTCTCCTCTGTCTCCAGTAGTCTGTATTCCAGGGTGATGGGTTGTGCAAGAGGAATGGTGAAGGGTACGCTCTCACTGTAAACCACCGTGCTCACAATTGGGGTGTTGATGACAGGCCGGTTGGGGAGTCTAAACACACACACAGATGACATGTGTGCTTACATTTTCTTGTTTGAACCTTTATTTAACTAGGCAGGTCAGTTAAGAACAAATTCTTATTTTCAATGACGACCTAGGAACAGTGGGTTAACTGCCTTGTTCAGGGGCAGAACGACAGATTTTTACCTTGTCAGCTCGGGGATTCGATTTTGACTGTAGTCATCCAAAATACATTCTTATCGAGAATGACTTACCATAAGGTTCTGGTTACAACAGTGAGGCAGGACAACAGCATTAAAAACATCTACCACAATGTTTATTATCTATGCATAGTCACTTCACCCCTACCTACATGTACAGATTACCTCGACTAACCTGTACCCCCACACATTGACTTGGTACCAGTACCCCCTGTATATAGCCTCATTATTCTTATTGTGTTATTGTGTTACATTTTATTATTACTTTTTTACTTTAGTCTATTTGGTAAATATTTTCTTAACTCTTCTTGAACGGCACAGTTGGTTAAGGGCTTGTAAGTAAGCATTTCACAGTAAGGTCTACACTTGTTGTATTTGGTGCATGTGACAAATAAAGTTTGATTTGATTTGATTTGACAGCACTAAAAGCATGATAGAATTGAACCTCCTTGTACACACACACACACAACTGCATGAACGCACACACATTCTATACAAGGGAACTGTCAAGGTCTTGTAAGACAGAAAGAACAGTCGTTTATATGTTATGTGTATGGCAAAGTGCATCGCATGGCATATACATGGCACTGTGTAAGATCTTTGAATTATACATTAGACAGCATATGTTAAAGACAACCAAGACTGAGGAGGAAATGTAAGAAGTACCTTAGGCTCCTACGATCAATGTCGTAGTTTTCAGGCAGGAGCTGTCCCAGGGTCCTATAGATGATCACCACGGCAACAGGGAGAGGGCCTGGGACCTCAGCGTGACGCTTCTTTTTGGCAGACGCCTGGTGACCGACAGTGGAGGATTCAGTGGACTCAGTCTGGACAGGAGAAGCATCTGTGGCTGTTTCTATGGGGTCTTCTGTGGCTGTTGCGTCTCTGGCTGGTGCTGCGGAGACTGCTGCTGTAATGATATTATGACAATAAATGAATAAATGAATGAAATCAATCAATCACACGCACATAAAAACACTACCAGACTGGTTGAAGAACTTGACGCAGTACAACAGCTCAGACTTAATTCATGGACTATTACGTTATGAAGGCTACATAATGAACCACAAAATGTCCATGCCGTATCCACTCATCTTAAGGATCAGCCCCTTTTTTTTTAAATGTTCGCCTAAAATGACATACCCAAATCTACCTTTTGAAAGGACACACTTTGAAGTTTATGGAAATGTGAAAGGAATGTAGGATAATATAACACAATAGATCTGGTAAAAGATAATACAAAGAAAAAAACAACCATTCTTTTGTATTATTTTTGGACTATCATCTTTGAAATGCAAGAGAAAGGCCAGAATGTATTATTCCAGCCCAGGTACCATTTAAATTTTGGCCACGAAATGGCATCTGTGTATGTGCAAAGTTTTAGATTGATCCAATGATCCATTGCCTTTCTGTTCACATTTTTTTAGCAAGTCTGCCCAAATGTGCCTAATTTATTTATTAAGAACTTTTCATGTTCAAAAGTGTGCGCTCTCCTCAAAGAATAGCATGGTATTCTTTCACTGTAATAGCTTCTGTAAATTGGACAGTGCAGTTAGATTAACAAGAATTTAAGCTTTCTGCCAATATCAGACATGTCTATGTCCTGGGAAATGTTCTTGTTACTTACAACCTCATGCTCATCACATTAGCCTATGTTAGCTCAACCATCCCGTGGAAGTGACACCGATCCTGAAGAAGTTTTAATTAAGCCTACCTTTAACCTCCACTGGCTGCTCTTGCTGTGTTGGGAACTCTGGGAAGCGGACGGAGGATTCCATCTCTTTTGGATAGGCCTGGATCTCTTGGAAACGCGGGATGTTTGTCTGTTCTAGATTGGACGGGTCCAAGTAATCCACAGAAACAACTGGGAGCACAGAGAGAGAGGGAGAATGGTTGTTAATTATGCTTGTCACACACAAGAGGTATTGGTGGTACAGTAGGCTATTTGTAACATTACTTTGCATTAATTAGTCATGCAAATCAGGTTACTGCAAGAAAATAATTGTGTCGTTGCACTGCAGGTGGACTCACTCATGTTTTCTGTGACAACTGTGAAGGGTTTCAGGTAGGTCTTCCTCATGTTTTGGGCCAGAGTTTGGGCGTACTCCTCAAAGCTATGCAGAAGTAGGGCCGTGCCATCTTCGAAACGCTGGATCTGCTCCCAGTGCCCCCTGTTAGCAGGGTCCAGGATGGCACTGCCCGCACGGACCAGGTTCTAGAACATTTACACACATTAGTCATCCACCTCCGTCATATCTATACTATGCAATACTCTGCATTCACCAATGTCATACCGCGCCATACCGATTAGTATGGCGTCATTCCAGCATACATCAGCGACAAACAGAATCCATCATCTGTATCATATATCCCAAATGAAGCATGTGAAATCAACGCCAACAGAACAGAGGGAAAGGACGAAAGAAAACAAAAGAAGGAAAGGAGAGCTGCCCTATAAAGGAAGGGGGGGTCACTGTACAGACATCATCTCATAACATCACCTGTGCAATCTGGCCCCCACGCCCAACCACCCCTGGGGAACTACTACTCCCAAGTCACCAATTGGTTCAATCACTCAATAAACTCCACTCTGATTGGTCCTTGACCCCCTAAACCATTCCAGCTGCACCTTCTAGTATCTAACACACCCTAATGCGCTGGGGCTGGCGCCAAGAATGCACACAGTTAGCCGTTAGCGCCCAGCATGGTCATGGCCTTAATAAAGCTCATAGAGAACATGCTAATCATTGCACTGTATTACTTACACATAATAGGCTCCGGATCACATTCCCTATAGGGGGAGAAATATCCAACTGGGAAAACAGGCTCTTAGGAAACCGGTACCAGCTATAAGCAGGATTTGGGGAAACTATTAGTTACTTAAAGCTAGCAGGATCCTTAAGCAGTTGAGCTATGTTACCGAACAATGTGGGTCATTCTTTCAACTCTGAGCGAGTCTCCGAAACTGTGCTGTGAGAGGAAATTAGGGTGGATGTATGATAGAGAACTTGAGGGTATTTTATGGTATATTTCTATGAGTTCATATGAGTTCCTGATGTCAACGAAAAGAGTTGGGTTGCTGAGGCCAAAGAATTGCTATCCTGTCTATCTTCTTATTTCACCTCCAACATCATTTTGAGAGTTGAGGAAGTGCACTACATGGCACTTAGTATTCAACACTAGTTGAAGCATGTTTCTAGCGGCCCACCTCGTGGAAGTGGATGTCACTTGTGGCGGCCATGTCGAAGCCCAGCTGCTGGCTCTCGTACTGCAGCAGGCGGGTCAGGACGCTGTAGGCCGTCTTCACGTCGTTGCCCTGGAGGGCCGCTGTGCGGTTGGTGGCGCTCTGCAGCATACTGGCCATGCCCTTTGACCTGTCTCCGTCCATCCTGGAGCTGTTGAGATGCAGCTCCTCATCCTGAAGGTGAGAGGTCAGGGAGACGTCAGACAGGTGTCTCAATGGTAAAGGAGGGTTTTAATCTCAGTGAGGCTTCCTGGTTTGAATAAAGGTTAAATCAAGACATACCTCTTTTTTCAGCTGAGAGAAGGTGAGAGAGGTGCAATTGAAGAGATCGGGAGGCAGCCAGCCATTCTCGTCGCTGCAGTGGCGGATGGCCGTGCCTAATGGGGAGGAGGGAGGGTGGAACAGGGATCGAGGGGAGGAGAAAGAAAGGGGGGAGAGAAGGGTAAGGAAGAGGACTGATCGTGAAGATTCTCTGTTGACCTCTTGCCTCTTGGCTGACACAGTGAGGAAATCAACAACAACAACAACAACAGTATAAACATTATAAAGTCTGGTAAAACTCCAGTAAAGTCTATGTATATCCAATACATTTTCACCTTCTGAAAATGTGCTTACCAGTGGATCCTTTGGGACACTTCATGGCAGCAGGTTGTCCAAACTGGGTCGTTGGCCACCAGATCCCTGCATCAAAGGCTTTGGGACAGCCCTCATACACAACTAGTGAAAAGAGAACAACCAAGAATAAACTATCATAGATCAGAAATGAATGGGTTAGTGAGATGCTATGAGAGCTTCCAGGTCATAGATTGCCTTACCCATGCACCCGCTGGAGGTGACCTCAGCGAAGGGGTTGTCACAACGGTTGCACTGGCGCCCGATCACGCCCGTCTTGCACTGGCACTGGCCCGTGTGGGGGTGGCAGGAGCGTGACATGGCGCCAAGCTGGAAACACTCACAGGGGTAGCAGGTGTCTCTTCTCCCGGGCCGGTAGTAGTTATCCTGAGGGCAGGAGAGAGCATAAACTAAGCATACAACTCAGGAGGAAATGGGGATAGCTAGCCAACATGCCCAAATTGGACTTCGACAGAAGGGACTAAGTATGATAAATACTTTTCAGTACCTTACAGTGACACTCCCCAGTGGTCTTGTTGCAGTCTCGGTAGAACCCTTTGCTGACATCACAGTTACACGGGCCACAGATAGGGTTCCCCCACCAGCCGCGAGCACAGGGTAGGTTGGCTCTGGAGAACAACAGAACAAGGTGTTATTCCACTTAGAACTCAGCTTATCACAGCAAGTAAGGACGCATGAATGGAAACCGTGAGCAAATCACAAGGGACTTAGAATGCTAAGCCAATGCCAAAACTACTATAAAGCTGTTTGACACCAACCAATACCAAAGCCAAGGGGCAACAATTTACAAAACCAGATTACTGCAGATGTTGATGGAAGGTGCTGAGTGGTACAGTAGGGGTTACGTGGGGTTACTGGGGTAAGCTTGGAAACAATGTGAATCGTTTCAAGAACATGGCACAAACATCAGAACCAGCACCAACTCACATTTCAAGGTGAGTTAAAAAACAGAAACTAAAAAAGCCCCAAACTAAAAAAACTAAACTGGCCTTAGATCAGTTTCTAGGCATCTCGGTACTCACTTGTTCTGGCAGTACTGCCCGTAGGAATTGTGGCCACACTGGCAACCGTAGCCGTGGGGGGAGCTAGGCTGGTGGACGCAGGTGGACACATGCTGACAGGGGTTCAGGAGACACGCGTCCACACAGTCACTCCCGAAGTATCCTGGGAAAAAAAGAATAACATGAATAGGTACATTTCCTGATGAAAATGTGTTTGCTTGCTTCAGCTTTCTAAAGGTATTTTTTAATGGTAGTGAAAAGGGTATTGTCCGGGGGGGCTTACCGGGGTGGCACACACAGGTGTGTGAGCTCCAGTTGTCGGTGCAGCGGCTGTGCTCGGGGCAGGCGCTAGCGGTGCAGGGGTTAGCCACCTTACAACCCTCCTCCACCCGGATCTTCTGACCCTGACGCATGTTAACATTAGCCAGGTTGGTGGAAGTCTCGCCCATCCGCACGCCCTGGCAACGCAGGAGAGGGAAGGACCATCAGTGTTGTATTGTCGTAGAATGATTTTACTTTCCAAAAATGAGTATAACATAGACAAATGGTGTGAGGCTCACCTGCATGCAGCCCTTGAGTCCGTTCTGGACCGTCCCATCCTTCTTCATCAGGCCCCCCACAAACAGACTCCTCAGCCTCAGGCCTGGCAGCTCATTGCCTATCTCCACTGACCTCTGTGAAAGGCACCCACACATTAAACACTATTACAGAGACCATATGTATTGTGTATCATATTACACTTGATAAGACACACATTAAATTCACAAACAAGTACAGAACAGAAAACTATACACAAATACAGTGCTGCCAATCAGTCAGCGAGTACCTGGAACATTCCATAGTTTAGTGACACCAGAGCCATGTATTTGATGTCCTTCCCGTCTTTGATACTCTTCAGCTCCACCAGGATGTGGTGCCACTCCCCATCGTTCACCCTGACCTGAGGGAAGTCCAGCAGGGCCACCCGCTTCACCCCCAGGAACACCTGGAAACGCACGTGTTTGCCGCTGATCTGGAGTCAGGGAGAGAGGGAGATGGTGGGAGAAAAAACAGATGGAAGGCAAAGAACCGAGAGAGAGAGAGAGAGAGAGAGAGAGAGAGAGAGAGAGAGAGAGAGAGAGAGAGAGAGAGAGAGAGAGAGAGACAGGATGGCAGGAGAGAAAATCAGGGGAGAAAAGAGAGAGAACATGATGTTTAGTCATTTAACATCAGCATATTAGCTTAACTTTATTCTAGCATTAGCTTTGCCTTTTACCCAGCTTTGATAACATGGAGGCACTGTATGGATTCTGTACTGCCCCGCTCCACTCACCAGGATGTGTATCTTGGAGAAGTCTCCAGCGTTGGCCTGCAGCAGGGTGCCAGAGCTCTGCCTGGTCCTGAACATCAGACCCATGTACCAGGGCACGGCGATGGTTACCTCTGGCTCGCGCCACCACACCAGGGCTTGTCCGTCAAAGTGCTGAGGGGATGGCATGACTGGAGGAAGGGAAACAGATAGGGAGACTTCAGTTGGAGAACCAAATAGATTAAGAGGAATACAAGTACAATTTTACTTAATCACAAAATGACATTGATAATACCACATGAGAGGCCAGAATGACTAGGCCCGTTCTAGGCCTTGTTCCAAAAATATGGATAAACCCTGAACACAAAGCCATTGTAACATATCCAGGGGCTATCATTGCCATACAGGTAGCTATTCTGTGTGTTTGGTCTTGTAGAGGATGAGCTCAGAAGTAAAAGTTAGAGTCTGCACTTGTTTATTGCTTCCCGTACAACCACAGCTGAGCCTTCTACAGGAAATGGTAATTAATACTTGTGCGTGCGTGTGCTTAAATGGGGATTAATATGGGGGTGATTCACAATCATGCTATTGTTCATTACACATACTGTACATACGCACAGATCATCAGTATCAGTCTCATAAGAACATAGATTTAAGTGGGATTGAGAAACGCACACACACTCGGTAATTAGCTGTATTTTATAGCCTGAGACATACGGAGACAAACCCGCCAGGCAACGGGTTGCAACAGCGTTTATACCCACTGTGCCCATTTTGAGATACTTCTATGAATTAGGTCAAACGAAGATTTCTGAAAACATAAAGCCATCAGAGATGTGATTTCCTTTTCCTGCCAACGTGATTTGCGTCAGAAAAAGTGGAAAGCATTGGCTCACAGTGTGCCTTACAATCTGACCACGCCGCTCTCGTCGCGAGCGTTGCAAAAATAAATGTATACATACATGTTATTCAATCATTGCCCCCACACTGCTTGCGTGTGTCTGCGTAGCCAGGCGCTAAAATACAACTGTACCACTGCGCCATATGCTTCTGGGTAATAATCAGATCACCAATGAGATGTGGTGTGGCCCTGGACCAAGTGTAAATACAGTAATTTTGAAATGCATCCTTCCTTCCTTCCGTCCTTGTTTCCTTGAGGATAGGTATTACTTCTATCATTCAGGCCAATTGAGATATGTGATTACCTCAAGCCGGCCGGGACAGAAGGATGCAGTATTCCAACAGGGCCAGGGTTAGGGTCAGTGTGTGTGTGGAATGTAGGAATGTCGAGATTGACAGGAAACTTGGCCACATTGACCTCTATTGTCTGTTTCCTCACCGCTAGCCTTGTGGAGCGTGGCTGCAACATTTTATTTTGAACTCTATTAATTATGAGACACACAGTAAAACACATACTCACAGGGCACATGCATACACACACGCACAGGGAACCCCCCAAAATATATCCTAAAATCCTTGTTCACAAATCCTTGTACCTTGTTCACAGTTCTTCCCTCCGTAGCCTAGGGGACAGTCACAGGAGTACGTGCTCCACTTGTTCACACACATTCCTCCATTCAGACACACACTTTTAGTGCAGAAGTCCTTCTTCGCTGTGCACCCTGAATACAGGCATATAATAAATCAGAGGCATCAATACAGACAAAAATAGAAAGAAATGTGTTGAAATATCAATATTATATCACGTGAGCATTAGCACAGACCTGCGGCCGTGCCGTTGTTGGCCACAAAACTGGCCATGTCCACCGTCTTGCTGTCTATGGTTAGGTCTCTCATGCAGCCCACAAAGTCTCGGTTCCGGACAGGGAAATCCTCCGGCAGGTTGGGAACGCCACCCAGGAGTAGGGGACCGGTGAGGTCTAGGGACCTAGAGATGGACAACATAGAACAACTATCACCTGCGTATGATTCTGGATCGAGAGTCAAGGACATTTGGTATGAGCTTGATTTGAGTGACATTGCAGTGCACCACCCAATTACGCTACAGCCACACTAGAACATTGAAATTAACATTGAGGCCATATTGTAACAATATGCCGCCACACAAAATAAACACACCAAACCAAACGCAGAGAGAGAGGCTGGTCAAGCCACTTACAACTACTTAACCCTGGCATTAAAACTTTTACTGTTTAGTGTGACCTATGCTGGCATAACTGACACTCAACACAAGTTGTGAAAAATGCACCACAGGCATATAATAAACTGCTCTCTATTGTGAAGTCTTGTGATATACAAACTTGTCCAAAGCAGGGGACAGACTTACATTTGAATAAAAAACTGATTTAAATATGAGGATTTGCATAATAATAAATATGTTTTTAAACAAGTTTCAAAATACTTATACTGATGTAGGTTTTATGTCTGCTGTACGAAGATGTAACATGGAAAACCAAATGGCAATTGCTGTCACAACTTTCTACTCGCAGTGCAGGGTTGCATGATGGGTGAAAAGCTAAGCTTGGCTTGACAGGTGGCTGGATAAACCCTTTGAGACTCTGCACTCACTTCTTCTGTCCTGTCTGCATGCCCTGGGCGGCACAAGAGTAGTTCCCAATCTGGCCACCAAAGCGAATCGCCATGGCGATGTCGCAGTCGTCCACGGCAACGACTGCCACCTTCTCACCTGATGGTCCGTGAGGAAAGCCAAGGCGACCAATGTTGGGCTGGAAAGAGAAGGGAGGTCACATGACATTTAAGGAGACAGCAGCTACTAAACTAAGGCACGAATATCCAGTGAGAAAATGTAGGCTTTCAGCCATACAATTGAGGAACCATACTGTATATACTGGAAGGTGAATAGCTTCTCCATGTATAATGAAGGAGGTCATAGTTTGATAGACTGACATTTTGATTCATGTGCATCACGGAGGCACACAGGTTTCCTATTTATTTTAAGCGCATGACTGGGGATAGCAGACCCGTGCGCTCAAACCCAGCGTGAAGAGGGTGCTATCGCTCAGTGAAACTGAGGTACCGTTGATTGTCTGAGCCCAATTTGAATTATGGGAGCGGGACACTGGTGGCTGAAGAGATACCATAGACTGAGAACGACGTGTCAAACCCTCCCCCGGGACCACAGTTTCCAGCAAGCGACAACAACACTTGTAGATATTGCCAGCAACTGTCAGTGTTAACCCCACTGCAACTCATCTCATGGCTCTGCCCTTTTTCAAGCTGTTATCACCACATTCACATTTTCCACCTAGTTGTCCCCAAACGGCGTCACGTTCGGTGACCTTCTTTCCCCTCACTGTAGATCTGTGCGTGCAGATATAGAATCTGTATGGGGTCGATTCCGACTTAGGAATTTATGCCTTTCCTACGCACGTTATTACTACACACTTCTAAGTATTTGGTATTCAGACTGACCTATTCAGTTACGTAACGCGCTCTGAATGAGTGGCTACATTCAATCGCTGAAACCCTCCCACTTTCTGGCCAACAGGTTTTCTCATGGGGTTTTCATTCAATAGGGTTTTCAGTACTGTTATCTTAAGCCATCCATTTAAAACCTCTTCAGGATCGGTGGGTACCCCACGGGACGGTTGAGCTAACGTAGGCTAATGCGATTAGCATGCGGCTGTAAGTAACAAGAAAATAAACTTCAGTTTATTTAGTAAATACTTCCTTAACACTTATTCTTTCTTAAAGCTGCATGGTTGGTTAAGGGCTTGTAAGCAAGCATTTCGCTGTTGTATTCGGCGCATGTGACAAATACAATTTGATTTGATGTTGGAAGATTAGTGTACATCGAATTATAATAACGAGAAGAGTGTTCAATAGTAGGCTATACCCTCGTCTATTAACTGCACTAACCATGGAACTGTGTGATGACACAGCCAAGTATTGAGCCACGCATCAGGTTCAAACCGTTATGGCTTGGTCTGCGCTCCGCTCCATAACGATATTATCAACTGTTACTAACGATCCTCAGCAACCATCACACGGCCGTGACGGCATTTACAGAGGAAGCAAATGATTGTCAACTAAACAATGTAATGAAATGGAATGATAATGTAAGCTATACCAACTGAAGGGATGTAACAGTCAATTGGCAGCTGAATATGTGTGGTTATTAGGTCTACTGACGGTCGATACTGATAGTGGCTAATATTTAACATGATAGAAATAGGAAACAAAGAAAGTCGGGGTAGCTTATAGTTATTCGAGAGTGCCCATCCCTGCAAGTTAAAAGGCTGTACAATATTAATTCTGCATAATGGCACTGCATTTCATAAACTTTACTGTGGAAAAGTTGAAACGCTCAGTTTGCTGCCATATGACTGGTTTCACATTTGTCTCCAGCGATTACAAGGTAAAATAGATCTAAAAAGTGTCATTTATATTTACAATTCTATTATCCAAACGGATATTAATTTAACTAGCTCTTATCAAGTTGTACATTACAGTGCACGAAGAATGGTGTTATTTCTATCTGAAAAAATAAAGTAGATGCTTTTTCCGCTATTCATGGTTTCCTCGTGCATAAAAGTGGTGGAATTATTAGGGAATGAAGTCAAGGTCAGAATACGGCGTATCTGTAGACACACCTCCACACATTCATTTATTCCATCTCCACCCCAAACTAGTAGCGGATGAATAGCATGCTATTCTCATGCTTAAATTCAAGGTTAGAATACGCGTAGTGAGAAAAGTGCATAAAAAGGGAATTGCGTTATTTTACGCAAGCTTAACTCAAGTCGGAATTGGCTCCTATGTGAATACATCTGTATGAGTGTGTATCTGTCAGTGTGTGCATAGGTGTTTGTGTGTGTGTGTGTTTGTGTGTGGGCCTTTGATCTCCTTCCTGTGGGGATGTGATAGTGCAGAGAGGATGACCCGTGGATGCCACTGCAGGTGTGACAACAGGAAGAGGTACAATACTGTGGGAGCAGAGATAGTGGAACAAACCATTTCTGTATGGACCTTGATTTGTGCACGAGTGCATTTTGTTGCCACAATGCTGGAACCACAGAATCGTCTAGAATGTCATTGT
Organism: Brachymystax lenok tsinlingensis; assembly: GCA_030435695.1. Lineage (NCBI taxonomy): Eukaryota > Metazoa > Chordata > Actinopteri > Salmoniformes > Salmonidae > Brachymystax > Brachymystax lenok. The sequence goes on from CM059818.1 coordinate 13,348,081, forward strand.
ATGCTGTAGCGTAAGATTTCCCTTCACTGGAACTAAAGGGCCTAGCCCGAACCATGAAAAACAGCACCCGACCATTATTCCTCCTCCACCAAACTTTACAGTTTGCACTATGCATTGGGGAAGGTAGAGTTTTCCTGGCATCCGCCGAACCCAGATTCGTCCGTCGGACTGCCAGATGGTGAAGCGTGATTCATAACTCAAGAGAATGCGTTTCCACTGCTCCAGAGAGAAATGGAGGCGAGCTTTACACCACTCCAGCCAACGCTTGGTATTGCTTGTGTGCGGCTGCTCGGCCATGGAAACCCATTTCATTAAGCTTCAGATGAACAGTTATTGTGCTGACGTTGCTTCCAGAGGCAGTTTGGAACTCGGAAGTGAGTGTCGCAACCGAGGGCAGATGATTTTTATGCGCTACGCACCTTAGCACTCTGCGGTCCCGTTCTGTGAGCTTGTGTGGCCTACCACTTCACGGGTGAGCCTTTGTTGCTCCTAGACGTTGTCTATGGAGATTGCATGGCTTTGTGCTCAATTTTATACACCTGTCAGCAATGGATGTGGCTGATATAGCAAATCTACTTATTTGAAGGGGTGTCCACATACTTTTGTATATAGATTGTAGAAAAACTACCAAAAGAGTATTACGAGATACTCCTTGATATTGCTATATTTAGGCCGTATTCTATTCCCATTATGCCACCATATCAAGGTCAACAACAGGAACACAGTGATACTTGTTCCCCTCTCTTTTCCACACATTTTAAACACTCATAAATCCACAGAGATAATTCAAGTGTGTTCCATGTTCTTGTTCTCTAGGAAAGCCAAAGTCCAAAACAAATATTGAGAATGTCTTCTCCAAAATGTGCCAAATGAGGTGAATAAGGAAATTCCCCCCCAAAAAATGGTGTATGTATATGTGTGTGTGCGTGCGTGCATGCGTCTGCATATGTGCACTCATATGTGTGCTGGTAATGCAGATGGTGCATACCAAGGCTGTGAAGGCCAGGATGAACTAGACAAAACAACTAGCTGCTATATCCCCTTCTAGTACTAAGAGTGAAAGGGTAAGTCAAGGTTAACTTACCACAGCTGTGGGCAATAGTTCTTTGATACAACATATGAAGTTTACAAACTATGACACCCATGAGATTAAGGAGCAGCGCAATCAGACATTAGACCAAGTATATGTTTGGATTTCCTCTCTGTGAACACCAACACTGGTTATACTTGTTGGTGTACTTGACTTATTACATGATTGCACAACCTTTGACCCTGGCAAAAGGGGAGGTGGTGTCCTGCAACACGGAGGTCAAGAAACCATGAACTCCACAAGCCACGCTGGAAAGGGACGCATGTCCGTGTGCACGTGCATGTACAGTGCATTCGGAATGTATTCAGACCCCTTGACTTTTTCCACATTTTTTACGTTACAGCCTTATTGTAAAATTGATTAAAAAAAACGTTTTCCTCATCAATCTACACACAATACCCTATAATGACAAAGCAAAAACAGTTTATGAATTGTTGCAAATGTATTAACAACAAAAAACTTAAATATCACATTTACATAAGTATTCAGACCCTTTACTCAGTACTATGTTGAAGCACCTTTGGCAGCGATTACAGCTTCGAGTTTTCTTGAGTATGACGCTACAAACCTGTATTTGGGGAGTTTCTCCCATTCTTCTCTGCAGATCCTCTCAAGCACTGTCAGGTTGGATGGGGAGCGTCGCTGCGCAGCTATTTTCAGGTCTCTCCAAAGAAGCTCAATCAGGTTCAAGTCCGGGCTCTGGCTGGGCCACTCAACGACATTCAGAGATTTGTCCCGAAGCCACTCCTGTGTTGTCTTGGCTGTGTTCTTAGGGTTGTTGTCCTGTTGTAAGGTGAACCTTCGCCCCAGTTTGAGGTCCAGAGCGCAAGGGAGCAGGTTTTCATCAAGGATCTCTCTGTACTTTGCTCCATTCATATTTTTCTCGATCCTGACCAGTTTCCCAGTCCCTGCCACTGAAAAACATCCCCACAGCATGATGCTGCCACCACCATGTTTCACCATAGGGATGGTCAGCTCTAGGAAGAGTCTTGGTGGTTCCAAACTTCTTCCATTTAAGAATGATGGAGGCCACTCTGTTCTTGGGGACCTTCAATGCTGCAGAAATGTTTTGGTACCCTTCCCCAGATCTGTGCCTCGACACAAACCTGTCTCGGAGCTCTACAGACAATTCCTTTGACCTCATGGCTTGGTTTTTGCTCTGACATGCACTGTCAAATCAAAATCAAATCAAATGTTATTGGTCACATACACATGGTTAGCAGATGCTATTGCGAGTGTAGAGAAATGCTTGTGCTTCTAGTATCCAACAGTGCAGCAATATCTAACAAGTAATATCTAACAATTCAACTGTGGGACCTTATATAGACAGGTGTGTGTCTTTCCAAATCATGTCCAATCAATTGAATTTACCACAGGTGGACTACAATCAAGTTTTAGAAACATCTCAAGGACGATCAATGGAGACAGAAAGCACCTGAGCTCAGTTTCGAGTCTCATAGCAAAGGGTCTGAATACTTATGTAAATAAGGTATGTAGTTTTTATGTTTGTATACATTTGCTATAAAACGGTTTTCGCTTTGTCATTATGGGGCATTGTGTGTAGATTGATGAGGGGGGCAGTAACGTAACAAATAGTGTAAAAACTGAATGGGTCTGAACACTTTCTGAAAGCACTGTATGTGGAGAGGAAGAGGGGTTGGGGATAGGGCAAACATTTCAAGTTCTGCTGGATAGTTACAAAGAAAACTCTGAATCAAACTCAATGGAAGTTTCAAACCAAACCACATTTAGTCCTCTTTCCCGATCAATTATGATATTTCAAAATCCTACGGGGGACAATATCAGTTCTAGCAGTAGATTGACCCAGCCAGAACTTGGTGGTGTATGACAGAGTAAATAGGTGATGGCTGGTGTCGTAGTGGGACCCCAAGCCATTAATTGTCAGTAGGAGAATGACCCCACAGGGGAGGATCGGACATTGTTTATGTGGCTCCACGGGGGGTGAATATGAATTGAGGAGAGGGGTAAAGTACTCCCTCAGCTGCCCTCATTGTCACAGGATAACACAGAAAGAAACCAGGCTAGGGGGGGATGGGTGTTAATTAATAACTACAATAAATCAATTCACACTCAAACAGCCTCTTATCAGGTAGTTACCTACAGACTGCTCTAGTTAGGCTCTTACAGACACAGTACATACAGTGCATTCGGAAAGTATTCAGACCACTTCCACATTTTGTTACATTACAGCCTTATTCTAAAATTGATTAAATACACATTTTTTCCTCATCAATCTATACACAATACGCCATAATGACAAAGCGAAAACAGTTTTTTTTTACAATTTTACTAATTTATATAAAAAAAACAAAATAACTTATTAGCGTAAGTATTCAGACCCTTTGCTATGAGACTCGAAATTGAGCTCAGGTGCTTTCTGTCTCCATTGATCATCCTTGAGATGTTTCTACAACTTGATTGTTTTCCACCTGTGGTAAATTAAATTGATTGGACATGATTTGGAAAGGCACACACCTGTCTATATAAGGTCCCACAGTTGACAGTGCATGTCAGAGCAAAAAACCAAACCATGAGGTCGAAGGAATTGTCTGTAGAGCTCCGAGACAGGATTATGTCGAAACACAGATCTGGGGAAGGGTACCAACATTTTTTTGCAGCATTGAAGGTCCCCAAGAACAGAGTGGCCTCCATCATTCTTAAATGGAAGAAGTTTGGAACCACCAAGACTTTTGCTAGAGGAACAAGCAAATGCATGTAGTACACAGCAAAAGAGACTATTTGTTTTGCGTTAGGGTCAACCCATTTTATGTCAGTTTATGTGTATAAGGATAAAATAATGGATGTTTTTCACCAATATTTTGAATTCCTTCTCCCCCTGATGAAGGAATTCAAAATGTTGGTGAAAAACATCCATTATCAACTCCCTTGGGCAAGGAGGTGACCAAGAACCCGATGGTCACTCTGACAGAGCTCCAGAGTTCCTCTGTGTAGATGAGAGAACCTTCCAGAAGGACAACCATCTCTGCAGCATTCCACCAATCAGGCCTTTATGGTAGTGACCAGACGGAAGCCACTCCTCAGTAAAAGGCACATGACAGCCCGCTTGGAGTTTGCCAAAAGGCACCTAATGGACTTTCAGACCATGAAAAGATTCAGCAAGATTCTCTGCTGATGAAACCAAAATGTAACTCTTTGGCCTGAATGCCAAGGTCACGTCTGGAGGAAACCTGGCACCGTCTCTACGGTGAAGCATGGTGGTGGCATGTGGGGATGTTTTTCAGCAGCAGGGACTGGGAGACTAGTCAGGATAGAGGGAAATATGAACTGAGCAAAGTACAGAGAGATCCTTGATGAAAACCTGCTCCCTTGCACTCAGGACCTCAGACTGGAACGAAGGTTCACCATCCAACAGGACAATGCACACAGCCAAGACAACGCAGGAGTGGGACAAGTCTCTGAATGTCCTTGAGTGGCCCAGCCGGAGCCCGGACCTGAACCTGATCGAACATCTCTGGAGAAACCTTAAAAAGCTGTGCAGCAACGCTCCCCATCCAACCTGTCAGAGCTTGAGAGGATCTGCAGAGAAGAATGGGAGAAACTCAGCAAATACAGGTGTGCCAAACTTGTAGCGTCATACCCGAGGCTGTAATTGCTGCCAAAGGTGCTTCAACATAGTACAGAGTAAACGGTCTGAATACTTATGTAAATGTGATATTTCTGTTGTTTATTTGTAACAATTTTGCTAACATTTATAAATACCTGTTTTTGCTTTGTCATTATGGGGTATTGTGTGTAGATTGATGAGGGTAAAAAAACAATTTAATCAATTTTAGTATAAGGTTGTAACGTAACAAGTAGGAGTACCCTAGTGCATTCTCACATAACTGTGTTCTTTTCAAAAGCTAACCAAAGCTAAAAAGTTTCTGAAAAATAACTTGTATATCTTTTAAGGAACAGGTCTCTCAGTGGGCGACCACAATAATTTCCACTGCCCATAAACGTAAAAATCCCTGCATAGAAAGCCCTGGGTCCAGAAATAATTACATGTTGAGATCTTCCTGTTTAGTTACACAGGCCTAAACCAGATTGTCTTTCAAAACAATAGTACAATGCTCAAATAGAATCTCAATAATCCCTTCTCTTGTCTTTGTGAATACGACAGCCTCAACTTAACTCATCCCTGAGCTTCAAAACGCCCCAAACAAAGACTAGCGTGTCTGTTCCCATGACAATCCTTTAAAAATCTGAACTCTGTATGGAGTTGGCTGGGGGCGGGGGGATAGTATGGGTGCCCTACTTGAATGACCTTTGACCTGTCTGATTGAGGCTTGTAGGCTTATGAGGGCACTTAATTTGGGTTCATAATATCCTTATCTTACTGGTGCCCTAGTATCCTACTGGTGCCCAAACTATTGACCCCTCCCTCTCCCTCTCCCCCACCCCACCACACGCCTCGTCACTTACCCTTAGGACAGGGACATGCATCATTCTATTATGTTCTGAAGAGAGGCTCCACATATCCAGGAAGCGAGCTTACCTTGTTGTAGTAGTGTAGCTGTACTCTATGCCACTGGCCATCACTGACCCCACCTAGGACAAAGGGTGATACCGTGGTTTTGACTTCTCCTACAGGGAAGGAAATAGGATATAGGAAACAGGAAAGCGTTTAATCGACATGGAATCCACTCCAGTTTGGCCATTTTCATAGATGCTTCTTCTCAGGAAGTTCACTCTCTCACTTCTCATTCTTTCTTTAAAGCCACAACCCTGAGTCTGTGTTTTACCCAATGGCAGCCCTGTCACTTGGTTTGGTATAAAGCTGAGGGATTGGGCTGGGGAAGACTAAGAAAAACACAACCTTTCGGACCTCTGAGGAGGTCTTTCAATATCGATGTTACTCATCCAGAACACAATTATAGTTTAATGGAAGGCAAGTTAATGATTGTTTTCTTAGGATAGTACCTTCATGGCATGAATTCCCTGCCAAACTCAACACACTAACACTAGGCGAACTGCACGATCACTGTTTACCCTCAATTTTCCCAGGTACATTTTGACCCCTCCCTCAGTTGGTTAGAACTTCCCTGTTAATGAGATTTTGTATTTCACAGAGAGGGGGGTAGGAGAGAGAAGTGAAGCGAAGAGAAGCAAAAGGAACAGAGGAAATTGAAGTCTGGCCATCTCTTCTCTGAACCCTTTATGTCCTCACCTGCTGAAAAGGTGAGCTGGATTTGTTCCTCGATGATCTCTAAGGCGATGAAGTCGTGCTTCTCGTTAAACCTTCCGTTATAAAGTAGTAGGACATTCCTCTCTCTGGTGGCAAACCTGCAGGTCATACAGGACCAAAGGTCACTTTGATTGTACAGTACAGTATATTATCAGCAGATGAAGGCTATGAAGAGGAGGGAAACCTGCACAGGAGAGCTATTTAATAGAGCCATTTAATGGACATTTAATTAGTCCACAGAGTGTGGTTATATATCTTGAGGTAACGCATGAACAATATCAGTTGTGTGCGGGGCGGGGGAGGGGGGAGACATTTGAGAGACAAATTAACCTAGGAAATGAGGGACAATAAGAGAGAAAAAGGGAAAATGGAAAGAATAATCATTTTGGACTATAGACAATGAGAGTAGCAAAATGGATTTGGAAATTGACGGCGGAAAGGAGGACTGGTGTGGACAGACATTGAACCAAGGCTAGTACTAGGAGCCATGCCGCTGTGTGTCATTAACCCTATGGCACTTAGTGGGTATGGGCACAGGAGTCAGAAGCCACATGGCACAGGGCATCGTGACAGGAAACCATGACAGGAAACCATGATCCATGATCAACAAAGCCCCCCAAAAATAAAATAAAATAAAAGGGCATTCTGGCTCCATGCATCCCTTCCTGTTTTTACCTTTGCCAGGGAACGTGAGCTGGGCGCTAGAAAGAGATGTTTCACTACAGCCTTGATATATCCCCCATCACTCCAGGCAGGGCAGCAGGCGCAATCAAACAAAAAAGTATTTGAAAGAAAATGTATACTCTTTGAACCAAGATCCGCATCTAACCACTGGATCAAACGGCTTGCTCTTCCTTCGTGATACAGAACGCAAATGTCATGGCTGATGTAGCAGCCCTGTGATTCACCAGTTCTGTGATTTAAGGTTCAGATGTGCCTAAACATGTCCAGTTGGTGAGACAAAGACGACGGGGCGCTGCTTATTTGTATTGCCATGGATACAGCCATTACTGCTTATTACAAAGGTGTTGTATATGTATCCAGACATGGCGTTAGATGTGTATCATTTGGGTGTGGATAGATGGCTCAGTACTATGTCAAAAAACTCCAGGTGTTCGTGAGAGAACCAGAGGAAGACACAAATGTACACCCACCAGAAAAGGTCACGCATACACACGTTATTATACAGACGTTATAAGATACATAAGTGTACTCACATGAAGGACACTGTGAAGTGGAACCTCTGTCGTAGCCCTCTGAACGTGATGAAGGACAGGCCGGGGAAGCTGCGGGTGCTCATTTCACAGTAAGGCTTCTGGTACTCCCCCGGGGGGCACTGGCACACGAACCCCCCCACCAGGAGGTCCACACACCTGGCCCCGTTCTGACACACCCCCGGGACGCATCGGCCAGAGCGGGAATTCACCTCACAATGCTCACCTGTCGGAAGGGAAGAACAGTACAGGTGGGCAGAAATATCTGTGTATATCCTCTAGAGAGGAAAAAACTGTCTGGAGAAAGACAAAAGCTGGGGTAGGTGTGAAAGCAGTTACACATGTTCTCCTTTAAAATCCTCCATTCAGGCTTTTATGTTATGAAGTGTCCAGGACAAAGCCCCCCAAATATGTTTTTTTTGTGAACAAGCTGAAACCAGGTAGGTTCACAGGAGACACAATCCCTCTCACAAGTTCAAATCCATTACCACACAACCTACAAGCTAGTCTGCATGGACAGAGAGAGGGCAGCGGAGGCTCAACCCCCCTTCCAAAGCATGTCAAAACACAGTGGATTGTAACAGCTATGCTCTGTGACCCACACTGATACTGGCTCTTCACTGGAACCAAACGGCTTGTGGCATAATGACAACAGGACAATGGAGTGTCTTTGGCCAAGCAGCAGGCCACCTCGGTGGTCTGTAAGACACCTGTCACGACCCACCAGCCATCCACCCTGATACAGTCCTGTCTGGTTAACTAGACCTGAGATGTGTTCCGGGGATGACAGCTTTCAAATGGACGCTTGTGTCAGTAGTGATTTTAACTCAGGGGTGCTTTCCCTAACAGCTTGGGGTGACCATTAAGGGTCACATACTGAGCAGAAAGATAGCTGTCAATTAAAAAATAAGGAAAGGATGATGTATGGTTACATAATGCATTGCATGATCAGGCTTTTATATTGAAGAGACAGAGAAGATAGGAAGACTAGAGAAATGTCTGTGGAAAGTGTGGTGGGATTATATCACCCTTTAAGAGCCAACATACATATTATAAAAGAGAGCACGAAGGAGTCAAGAGATGATTTTCCCACTGGTCAAAAGGAATGTGCCACGATCATTTCTATGTCCAGCTCATAGTGTGGGGTGTTGTGTGTCGCAAATTACACTGACAAGATCTGGATAAAGAGAACACCTATGATTTACAGTGCAAAGAATTCCAGCGGGTAATGACCCAACTGCAAGACAGATAATCTCCGGTTTGGAGGGAATTAAGAGGGATCTTTTTCCCGAAAGTGTGAGAAACCTGAGGCCAGCACTGTCAGGTCAACCATCATCACCTCCATTATGACTTGAGACTACCTGGAGCTGGGCAAGAGCCTTCAAAGCATAGACGGCTAGAGTTTGATTAACATGTAATAGTCTCTCTGCAGAATCAGGGTTTTGGCTGTGGGCCATGTCTTTAATATAGTGGGAATATTAAGCCCTATAGGTTCTGTGAAAGCAGATGAAAGATACTGATGGGGGTAGGCACATTTCTATCTAAGTACTAATGACATGGAGAAAGAACAAAGTTGAAGAAATAGTAAAAAATAGAAGATTGAGAATGGCGTGAAAGAAAGAGTCAAGTAAGATACCAAAAAGTGTATAACAACACTCACCTGTGAAGTCCGCCGGACACTTGCAAGTGTACCCGCCTTCCCTGCTCCGGCACTTGCCGTTGTTCTGGCAGGGCCCTGAGTAGCACAGGTCAATCTCAGTCTCACAGTAGTCCCCAGTGAAGCCTGCTGGGCATCGGCAACGCAGCCCCGTCACCGGTTGGATTGGCCTGAACAGCACCGTATCCGAGGACACGAAGGGTGCCGAGCTGTCGAACCTCAGCACAGACACACACTTCATATAGTTCTCACAGGGCTCACGGAGGCAGATGTTATCGTCGAAGGGCAGTACACGCTGGCTGGACACCAGGGTGAGCAGAGTACGGTTCAGGTAAATCTGCTCCTGCAGGGCTTCTGAGGGGAAAAATCTTCCAGGGGGGATGGTGCCCCCGGACCCCCCAAGTTCATTTCCCCCAGAAGGGCGCAGGGCGGAGAAGGTGACGTTGAGGATGCTCCCCTGGACGTGCGTGTCGTTCTGGATGTTGAAGACAAAGACACCGGTGCGGCTGGTGGATAGGACGGCCGCCACGCCCTCCATGAAGTGGGCGAGGAGCGGGGACAGGAAGCGCTCCTGGGACATGTTCTCGAGGCGCACTGTGATGCTGTTGGTCAGCATCTCATCGGTGATGATGGTGACGCGCAGGGTGCAGAGGGCCATGACACGGTGGACACCGTCTGGAATCAGAGACAAACAGGGTCAACAAGGGTCATAGAATAACACTTGCAAGATGCATTAGACACAAAGGTCATGTCAGTCAACATTTTAAAGGGAAAGGGGGATATCTAGTCAGTTGTCCAACTGAATGCCTTCAACTGAAATGTGTCTTCCGAATCAGAGAGGTGCAGGGGGGCTGCCTTATTCGACATCCACGTCTTCGAGGGATTCGATCCAGCAACCTTTCGGTTACTGGCCAAATGCTCTAACCAATAGAAACATACCCCATTAACCTAATTAGAAACAAAGCACTGCCTTCAACTTCTGCTGGTTTCTTCCACTTTAAAGTAAGGCTGTGGCTGCGAATACGGAGTTCTCACCCCCGCTCGCCCCTGGAAACCTCTTTCTCAAAGCTAAGGATCAAACCAAATCAAATTTTATTTGTCACATACGCCGAATACAACAGGTGTAGACCTTTCCGTGAAATGCTTACTTACAAGCCCTTAACCTTCAATGCAGTAAAAAATTGAGCTAAAAAAATATTTACTAAATAAACTAGAGTAAAAAATGTAAAAGTAAAAAAGTAACACAATAAAATAACAATAATGAGGCTATATACACGGGGTACCGGTACCGAGTGAGGTAGTTGAGGTAATTGGTACATGTAGGTAGGGGTAAAGTGACTATGCATAGATAATAAACAGCGAGTAGCAGCAGTGTAAAACCAAAGGAGGGGAAGGGGGTGTCAATGCAAATAGTCTGGGTGGACATTTGATAAATTATTCAGCAGTCTTATGGCTTGGGGGTAGAAGCTGTTGAGGAGCCTTTTGGAGCTAGACTTGGCGCGCCGGTACCTCTTGCTGTGCGGTAGCAGAGGGAACAGTCTACGACGATGACTGGAGTCTTTGACAATTTTTGGGGCCCGCCATACCAGGTGGTGATGGAACCGGTCAGGATGCTCTCGATGGTGCAGCTGTAGAACTTTTTGAGGATCTGGGGCCCCATGCCAAATCTTTTCAGTCTCCTGAGGGGGAAGAGGCATTTTTGCGCCCTCTTCACGACTTTCTTGATGTGTTTGGACTATGAGAGTTTGTTGGTGATGTGGACACCAAGGAACTTGAAACTCTCAACCCGCTCCACTACAGCCCCTGTCGATGTGAATCGGATCGTGTTCGGCCCTCCTTTTCCTGTAGTCCACGATCATCTCCTTTGTCTTGCTCACGTTGAGGGAGAGGTTGTTGTCCAGGCACCACACTGCCAGGTCTCTGACCTCCCTTTAGGCTGTCTCATCATTGTCGGTGATCAGGCCTACCACCATTGTGTCATCACTAAACTTAATGATGGTGTTGGAATGATGGTGTTTGAATCATGCTTGGCCACGCAGTCGTCGGTGAGAACAGGAGGGGACTAAGCATGCACCCCTGAGGGGCCCCCGTGTTGGGGATCAGCGTGTTGTTGCCACGAACAGCCTTTCAAAGCACTTCCTGGCTACCGACGTGAGTGCTACTGGGCAGTAGTAGACCCCAAGCATACTTCCAAAGTCAAGGTATTGGAGTGGCCATAACAAAGCCCTGACTTAAATTCTATAGAACATTTGTGGGCAGAACTGAAAAGGCGTGTGCAAGCAAGGAGGCCTATAAACCTGACTCAGTTACAACAGCTCTGTCAGGAGGAATGGGACCAAATTTACCCAACTTATTGTGGGAAGCTTGTGGAAGGCTACCCAAAACGTTTGACCCAAGTTAAAAAATGTAAAGGCAATGCTACCAAATACTAAGTGACTGTATGTAAACTTCTGACCCACTGGGAATGTGATGAAAGAAATAAAAAAGCTGAAATAAATCATTCTCTCTATTATTCTGACATTTCACATTCTTAAAATAAAGTGGTGATCCTAACTGACCTAAAACAGGCATTTTTTACTAGGATTAAATGTCAAGAATTGTGAAAAACTAAGTTTAAATGTATTTGGCTAAGGTGTACGTAAACTTCCGACTTCAACTGTATATACTGAGATCATGTGACACTTAGATTGCACACAGGTGAACTTTATTTAACTCATTATGTGACTTAATTGGCTGCACCAGATCTTATTTAGGGGCTTCATATACATATGCACGCACCACTTTTCCGTTTATTCTTTTTTTGAATTATTTGTATTTTTTACACTTCACCCATTTGGACTATTTTGTGTATGTCCATTACATGACAGGTTGTAACGCAACAAAATAGGAAAAAACGCCAAGGGGGGTGAATACTTTTGCAAGGCACTGTACCTTGAGACTACCTTAATATTAGAAATCGCGCACCAGGTGTTATTGACAAATAGACACACACCCCCACCCCTTGTCTTACCGGACGTATCTGTTCTGTCCTGCCGATGGACGGAAAACCCAACCGTATATTATCCATGTCGTCGTTCAGCCACGACTCGGTGAAACATAAGATATTACAGTTTTTTATGTCCCGTTGGTAGGATAGTGTCGAACGAAGCTCATCCAGTTTATTATCCAGTGATTAGACATAGGCTAATAGAACGGATGGTAGAGGTGGGTTACCCACTCACCGACGAATTCTCACAAGGCACCCTGATCTCCGTAGCTGTATTTTCTTATTTTCTTCATGCGAATGATTTGGGCCTAGTCTGGGAGCAACATTATATCCTTCGCGTCCGACTCATTAAAGAAAAAAATCTTTGTCTAGTTTGAGGTGAGTAATCGCTGTTCTGATATAATTTTCGGTCATAAGAGACGGTAGCATAAACATTATGCACAAAATAAGTTACAAACAATGTGAAAAAAACAAACAAAATAGCACAATTGGTTAGGAGCCCGCAAAACAGCAGCCATCCCCTCCAGCACCATTCTTCCCATCTGTATCACGTTCTGCGCATGTTATTTTACGCACACTTTTTTCTATGGAGCTGCTGCTCACACTCCCCCTCCCTTCATGGTTCTATCTTTACTCACCCTCTTCTGAACCATGATAATGTAGCCTATGTCTCAGCCGCATATTTCTCATCACAAACTTCTCTGTCTGTTGTAATGGATTTTGCAGTTGCACAAGCAGGATGCAGTCCCTACACATTGTATTGGAACAATCTCCATTTTGTGTGATGATCTTTATAGTTGCTGCCATATTGTAGCCACTAGCTACAGCTCCTGAAAAAAAGAAGACTACTACTTTGACTGCCTGCCTCCTGCTTAGCCAATGTTTGCAATGATGATGATTATTTTTTATTAAATCGCTAATTAGACTGCGTGTCTGTGTCTTGCTTTTGTTTGACATGCTGCCTAAACAGCTGCATACTAACTCCCCACTCAAGTTTTGCATTGGGGTGGAAAACAATCTGCGTTTCAACAACACCCAGGCCCTAAGCTGCTATTTTGCTTCTTAATGATAATGCAAGGACTGCACGAGTAGGCTACCTAGCTGTTCCACCTCTGGGCAGCTGAACGTCTAGGGTGTCGAGCATTTATCTGGACTAAAGCCCTGCTACTCGACCCAAGCCCAACGGCCCTGACATTATACATGGGGTTAGGGCCGGGTAGGGCATGTTTTTTCATTAATAACTAGGGTAAGGGTAGCGCTTGGGTATCACTAAATTGATCACTAACATTTTGAAGTTGTGCCATTTGCTCGTGCTTTGCTTCACAGTACAGTCATATCTGATTAAGATCATAACATGGTATCGACCTCATCAAGTATAAGACAGGAGAGATTATTTCACAGAAAATAATAATGTTCATTGAGTTGAGAGTGACAAAAAGTAGCTAACAGCTAACTGCTCTCTCATGTCTTGTCATTGAGCAAAGTCGCCCAAGCGGAGCTGTTGCTATGGATACTCACAGACCCAGAGCTGCCATTATCAGATCGCATGCAGACCGCAGCAGCTACATTGGCAGCTGAGTGAGCTCAGCTATGTATACAAATATGGAAGGAGGGGGAAGCGATTGCGGAGTTGGCAATAGCTACGTAAAAAAATCCTGCACATGCGCAGAAGTTCCTGTATCTTTAGCTATGGAAAATCGTGTTCCAGAAAATCTGTAACCACAGCCACTCTGTTTAAGTAATGCCTTTTGGTTTTCATTTTCTAAAATGTATTACATAGTTTTTCCTCCTCATCAATCTACACAGAATACCCCATAATAACAAAGCAAAAACAGGTTTTTAAAAAATACACATTTACATAAGTATTCAGACCCTCTACTCAGTACTTTGTTGAAGCACCTTTGGCAGCCTCAAGTCTTCTTGGGTATGACGCTACAAGCTTGGCACACCTGTATTTGGGGAGTTTCCCCCATTCCTCCCTGCAGATCCTCTCAAGCTCTGTCAGGTTGGATGGGGAGCGTCGCTGCACAGCTATTTTCAGGTCTCTCCAGAGATGTTCGATCGGGTTCAAGTCCGCGCTCTGCCTGGGCCACTCAAGGACATTCAGAGACTTGTCCCGAAGCCATCTTTTATTATGACAATTCGATTTCCATGGGGGCGCGGACATCGCCCATATTAAACTGCAATATCTTGACAAACAGTGTTCGACTGGCGCTTAATACTGAAAACATTGTCTCACTCTAATACAGAGAGTTTGGGGATTTAGGATATAGCAAAGTAGGTGGAAGCACTGTCAAGTCCACTGTTGCGGCACTTTAACAATACAGCGCATGAATAAATGGCATGGTGTAGTGTTCTTTGTCAGAGTAGCTGACAGACAGATGGTATGTCTAGATATACCATAGTCCTATTGTTAAGAGATAAAGGACTATTCCTAAAGCCAGTGGGTTGAAGAGGGTCAAGACAATTCTTTCCTTTGTTTGGTATGCTCTTTTCTCTCTCCCCTGATGGCTCTACACATTTGGCCCCTCTATCATGCGAATGCAGTGTGTTATAATGACCAAACAAAGAGGACAAGGTTTACACTCTGTTACACTGTCCTCTCACATATTGTCAACTCAGCCAGACATGCAGGGGAAGACAAAACAACAGCCTCCCACTTCTCCTCACACACACACACCCTTTCTCATTAATATATTCACACATAATTGATATGCACATACATGCATGTATAAAATATGTACACACACACACACACAAAGAGCGAGAAAGATCTCAAGTAGCAGCTGGTTATACAAAGACAGCAGGATGCCAAGACGCACATAAAGGATTGTAGACAAAAGAGAGATTTCTAGTGCTTATGGCCTTGATATGCACCACATAATTACAATGAATGTGTATGTGTACATTAAGTATCTCACATCTGGGAAACGCTTCCTCAGTCCAAATCAATTGTTGTTCCTACCCCACCTAACCACTTAAAAATAAATGCTAAAGCAGGGAACAGGGTGCAGACTACTTACCAAGTGTACGTACAGTGGCTGTGTTTCAAACACATAAAAGACACACCCTCTTCCACTTACTCTCGCCTTATGCCCTTGGGGGAATCCCCGAAGCCATCTTTGCCGTCGGTCCAAACAATTAGCCAAGCAAGGGAAGTTGGCAACGTAAGCACCTCAGCACTCATTTGTGTTCGAGTTTGCGAGTGTACAATTCTGTTCACTCTGGGGCCTGAAACGCCCCATAATGCAATTCAAGATGATTGTACATCCGCAAAGAAAAGTCAGCCAAAACTTAAAACCAACATCAATATGGAGAAGTCAACATACACGTGTAAGTAAAATCGAATATAAATAAGTTCGAAATTGTGCTACTGGTGCACATGACGGCACAAACCTAATTGTAAAAGTAATGATGTTTTTGTTTGGTTAGCTTTTGGAAACATTAGCTTGCGCGTACAACTTTCCCTGACATCACACTTCTACATTGTAATTTTTGATTTACCTGATATCATCGGACGGCTAGCATTTAATGTCTGCGGATGCATTGTATTCTAGCCAAGATATGAAATGCAATCATAATTGACTGACACAACCGTGGGACAAACGAGTGGCAAATTTGCAGGCAAGGGCGGTCCATTTAAAATTCAATCATTCTTCCCTCGCCCATTGCCCTGCATCATACGTCATGGTGCGTCATCAGAAGTGTCCGCTTAATTTGAGGGCTGAGGGGAGAGGGTGTGTCTTTTACGTGTTTGGAAGGCAGCCCCTTTGTTGCCTTTACCAAGTTGTTGGTTGTGTACCGCCCTGTTTGTCTTCAGTCACACACAGTGCCTTCGAACTTCTGTTGTGATCCAAGCACTTTATAGTTCAAGATTATTTATGTTAAACTGAATAGTCTGGTCTGCGAGAACTAATTAGTGGGAAGCAGTGGTGCAGACTCTTGAATTAAACGTTTATGCAGGCTGTGTTTTGGTAACAAATAGTGCATTTGAATCTCAGTCTGACACAATAAATCCCAGTCATGAATTCAGAGAGCGGCTCTGCTTGGCAGCTGATGAGAAAGAGCACCTCTATGGCTGTGTTTGCCAACTCTAGTGACAGGCATATCAGTGCTCGACAGACACACACCAGGGTGTCCTGTTTGCCTTGGCATGAGAGTATCAGCACCTCATCTCCTCAATAACAAGACCATTCTCTCAAATAAAACGCTGACAAAAGCTAATTGGTAGTTATCAAATGCAGTAATTAACCCCCCTATAGTCGATTGATGCACCGGTGCATCAATCTAAGTAAAAAAAAAAAAAAATCCCCATAAAAATCTGTCTATTTGCTCCCGAGTGGTGTAGCGGTCTAAGGCACTGCATCTCAGCGCTAGAGGCGTCACTACAGCAGACACCCTGGTTCGTATTCAGGCTGTATCACATGGGAGTCCCATGGGGCAGCGCACAATTGGCCCAGCGTCGTCCGGGTTTGGCCCGGTGTAGGCCGTCATTGTAAATAAGAAATTGTTCTTAACTGACTTGACTAGTTAAATAAAGGTTAAATATAACACATTTAAATAAAAATATATAATTACATTTAAGCTAGAGATATCTGCGGTGAAAGGTGGCAGAGCTAGAGCGGTGTTTGTCAGACCATGAGACATCCCGAAAATCAGTCTTCTCATGAAAACGTCTGTAGTGTCTGAACGGTTTGGGCTACAAACTAATGTAAACCCACTGTGGAAAGGGGAGATTATCACAAGCTGTATCACAACCGGCCATGATTGGGAGTCCCATAGGGTGGCGACCAATTGGCCCAGCGTATGGACTCATGTAGTAACCAAAAAAAGTGTTAAACAAATCAAAATATATTTGAGATTCTTCAAAGTAGCCACCCTTTGTCTTGATGACAGCTTTGTACACTCTTGGCATTCTCTCAACCAGTTTATTGACGTACTCACCTTGAATGCATTTCAATTAACAGGTGTGCCTTGTTAAAAGTGAATTTGTGGAATTTCTTTCCTTCTTAATGCGTTTGAGCCAATCATTTTTGTTGTGACAAGGTAGGGGTGGTATACAGAAGATAGCTATCACGTTTCAGGTAAGACCAAAATGCAGACTGTGTTGAAGTAACAATGTTTATTACAGCAACAGGGGCAGGCAAACGACAGTTCAAGGCAGGCAGGGGTCGATAATCCAGAGTAGTGGGGCAAGGGTACAGGATGGCAGGCAGGTTCAGGGTCAGGTCAGGCAGAGTGGCCAGACAGGCGGACTCAGAGTCAGAACAGGCAAGGGTCAAAACCAGGAGGGCGAGAAAAAGAGATACTAGGGGAAAACAGGAGCTGAGACAAAAACGCTGGTTGACTTGACAAACAAGACGAACTGGCAACAGACAGAGAACACAGGTATAAGTACACAGGGGATAATGGGGAAGATGGGCGACACCTGGAGGAGGGTGGAGACAAGCACAAGGACAGGTGAAACAGATCAGGGCGTGATAATAGCCATAATTGGGAAAAGACCAAGTCCATATTATGTCAAGAACAGCTCAAATAAGCAAAGAGAAATGACATTCCATCATCACTTTAAGACATGAAGGTCAGTCAATGCGGAAAATTTCAAGAACTTTTAAAGTTTCTTCAAGCGCAATGATGAAACTGGCTCTCATGAGGAAAGGAAAGGAAGACCCAGAGTTACCTCTACTGCAGAGGATACGTTCATTAGAGTTAACTGCACCTCAGATTGCAGCCCAAATAAATTCAAGTAATAGACACATCTCAACATCAACTGTTCAGAGGAGGCTTTGTGAATCAGGCCTTCATGGTCGAATTGCTGCGAAGAAACCACTACTAAAGGACAGCAATGAGAAGAAGAGACTTGCTTGGGCCAAGAAACACGAGCAATGAACATTAGACCGGTGGAAACCTGTCCTTTGGCCTCATGAGTCCAAATTAGCAATATTTTTGTTTCAACCACCGCAGTGTCTTTGTAAGACACAAGGTAGGTGAACGGATGATCCCTTTTGTGGATCCCACCGTGAAGCAATGAGGAGGTGGTGTGATGGTGTGGGTGTGCATTGCTGGTGACACTGTCTGTGATTTATTTAGAATTCAAGGCACACTTAACCAGCATGGCTACCACATCATTCTGCAGCAATACGCCATCCCATCTGGTTTGCGCTTAGTGGGACTATCATTTCTTTTTCAACAGGACAATGACCCAACACACCTCCAGGCTGTATAAGGGCTATTTGACCAAGAAGGAGAGTGATGGAGTGCTGCATCCGATGACTTGGCCTCCACAATTACCCGACTTCAACCCAATTGAGACGGTTTGGGATGAGTTGGAACACAGAGCGAAGGATAAGAAGCCAACAAGTGCTCAGCATATGTGGGAACTCCTTCCTTCAAAAAGCATTCCAGGTGAAGCTGGTTGAGAGAATGCCAAGAGTGTGCAAAGCTGTCATCAAGATAAAGTGTGGCTACTTTGAATAATCTCAAATATAAAATATTTTGATTTGTTAAACACTTTCTTGGTTACCACATGATTCCATATGTGTTATTTCATAGTTTTGATGTCTTCACTATTATTCTACACTGTAGAAAACAGTAAAATAAATAAAACCCTGGAATGAGTAGGTGTCCAAACTTTTGACTGGTACTGTATAAATATATATTTCCTGAGCTTTCTTATATCTCCTAGATATAGGACAAACACTTCAAAACCTATTTTCTAATTAATTTGTTTTTGAATGTCTTTTTTGCCATTTATAAATGTGTTATTCAATGTGTTTCTCTGGGCTATATTAGTAAAGGCTATAATTCAATATTTTCTCAAATATTTTGTTTGATACCCAACTGCTTAGACGTTTAAGAATCATGCCCTTTGAAATTGAATTCTGGAAATTAGTGTCTTGGAGGTTAAGCTAATAAATACATTGATCAATTGATGCCTGATCTTTCATTTACCAAGCTAGGATTAAAACAGATTGTGTGTCATCGAACAAGTTCTCATTTACAACTGCGACCTGGCCAAGAAAAAGCAAAGCAGTGCGACAAAAAACAACACAGAGTTACACATAGGATAAACAAAAGTACAGTCAATAACACAATAGAAAAATATATATACACTGTGTGCAAATGGAGTAAGGAGGTAAGGCAATAAATACAGTGAGGGAAGAAAGTATTTGATCCCCTGCTGATTTTTATGTTTGCCCACTGACAAAGAAATGATCAGTCTATAATTTTAATGGTAGGTTTATTTGAACAGTGAGAGACAGAATAACAACAAAAAAATCCAGAAAAACGCATTGTAATGAATTGATTTGCATTTTAATGAGGGAAATAAGTATTTGACCCCCTCTGCAAAACATGACTTAGTACTTGGTGGCAAAACCCTTGTTGGCAATCACAGAGGTCAGACGTTTCTTGCAGTTGGCCACCAGGTTTGCACACATCTCAGGAGGGATTTTGTCCCACTCCTCTTTGCAGATCTTCTCCAAGTCATTAAGGTTTCGAGGCTGATGTTTGGCAACTCGAACCTTCAGCTCCCTCCACAGATTTTCTATGGGATTAAGGTCTGGAGACTGGCTAGGCCACTCCAGGACCTTAATGTGCTTCTTCTTGAGCCACTCCTTTGTTGCCTTGGCCGTGTGTTTTGGGTCATTGTCATGCTGGAATACCCATCCATGACCCATTTTCAATGCCCTGGCTGAGGGAAGGAGGTTCTCACCCAAGATTTGACGGTACATGGCCCCGTCCATCGTCCCTTTGATGCGGTGAAGTTGTCCTGTCCCCTTAGCAGAAAAACACCCCCAAAGCATAATGTTTCCACCTCCATGTTTGACGGTGGGGATGGTGTTCTTGGGGTCATAGGCAGCATTCCTCTTCCTCCAAACACGGCGAGTTGAGTTGATGCCAAAGAACTCCATTTTGGTCTCATCTGACCGCAACACTTTCACCCAGATGTCCTCTGAATCATTCAGATGTTCATTGGCAAACTTCAGACGGGCATGTATATGTGCTTTCTTGAGCAGGGGGACCTTGCAGGCGCTGCAGGATTTCAGTCCTTCACGGCGTAGTGTGTTACCAATTGTATTCTTGGTGACTATGGTCCCAGCTGCCTTGAGATAATTGACAAGATCCTCCCGTGTAGTTCTGGGCTGATTCCTCACCATTCTCATGATCATTGCAACTCCACGAGGTGAGATCTTGCATGGAGCCCCAGGCCGAGGGAGATTGACAGTTCTTTTGTGTTTCTTCCATTTGCGAATAATCGCACCAACTGTTGTCACCTTCTCACCAAGCTGCTTGGCGATGGTCTTGTAGCCCATTCCAGCCTTATGTAGGTCTACAATCTTGTCCCTGACATCCTTGGAGAGCTCTTTGGTCTTGGCCATGGTGGAGAGTTTGGAATCTGATTGATTGCTTCTGTGGACAGGTGTCTTTTATACAGGTAACAAACTGAGATTAGGAGCACTCCCTTTAAGAGTGTGCTCCTAATCTCAGCCCGTTACCTGTATAAAAGACACCTGGGAGCCAGAAATCTTTCTGATTGAGAGGGGGTCAAATACTTATTTCCCTCATTAAAATGCAAATGCAAACATTTTTCACATGCGTTTTTCTGGATTTTTTTGTTGTTATTCTGTCTCTCAATGTTCAAATAAACCTACCATTAAAATTATAGACAAATAATTTCCTTGTCAGTGGGCAAACGAACAAAATCAGCAGGGGATCAAATACTTTTTTCCCTCACTGTAGGCCATAGTAGCGAAGTAATTACAATTTAGCAAATTAACACTGAAGTGATAGATGTGCAGATGATGATGTGCAAATAGAAATTCTGGTGTGCAAAAGAGCAAAAAAGTTTATAATTATCGTGGATTTATCGGTGGTGACAGTGTTTCCCAGCCTCAGTGCAGTGGGCAGCTGGGAGGAAGTGTTCTTATTCTCCATGGACTTCACAGTGTCCCAGAACTTTTTGGAGTTAGAGCTACAGGATGCAAATTTATGTTTGAAAAAGCTAGCCTTTGCTTTCCTAACTGACTGTGTGTATTGGTTCCAGATGCCACAGTATCTTACCTAATTATTTCAGATGATCTCATGTTCCTCTTTTGTAGCTTTGGCAACTATGTGTGTGTTTTCTATACCTGTTCACTCCTCTCCCTGTAGGTTTTACAGACGCACCCCATCCCTTGTCTGTAAACCTTCTAATTTAGTGTACCCTGCGCACACAACCCATGTGTAATTCCTATCTCTGGCAGCATTCGGAACTGCCTATGCTGCCCCTTGACTTTTTGGCCCTTACGGAGACATGGATCAGCCCAGAGAACACAGCTACTCCAGTGGCTCTCTCTTCATCTGACTACGTTTTCTCTCAAAGTCCGAGAGCATCTGATCGTCACGGTGGTGGCACAGGGCCACTCATTTCTCCAAGGGGAGATTCTCTTTTCTCCCTCCCTTACCGGTCCAGCTCATTTAAATTCCATGCTGTCACTGTCACTTGTCCACTCAAGCGTAACGTTGTCATCTATCGCCCACCAGATGGACTTAGAGAGTTCCCTCAATGAGCTTGACAGCTTGATAAGCTGGGGTAGGCCGTTATTGTAAATAAGAATTTGTTCTTAACTGACTTTCCTGGTTAAATAAAGGTTAAATAAATAAATAATGATCCTCTCTGCAGACAACTTTGTCAACCACTTTGAAAAACAGGTTGAAGACATCCGCTCTTCCTTCAGTCAGCCTATTGAGTCCACTGGTCCCACTCACACAGAACTACTCTATGCCTTGACATCTCTCTCCAGATAAAATACTTCGACTAGTGAGATCCGGCCATTGGTCACCTGCTTGCTCGACCCCATCCCCTCCCCCCTTCTACAGACCATCTCTGGAGATCTTCTCCCATTCCTCATTTCCCTTATCAACTCATCCCTGACCATTTGCTGCGTCCCCTCTGTCTTAAAAATGGCCCAAGTCGCTCCCCTCCTCAAGAAACGAACTCTCGACTCCTCTGACATCAAAAACTGCAGACCAGTATCCCTTCTTAATTTTCTTTACAAAACACTTGAGTGTGCTGTCTCTGACCAACTCTCTCGCTACCTCTCAGAACAATCTTCTTGACCCTAACCAGTCAGGCTTTAAGACGGGTCACTCAACCGAGACTGCTCTTCTCTGTGTCCTGTGTCATGGAGGCTCTCCACACTGCCAAAGCTAAGCTCTGTTCTCTGTTTTCATCCTCCTAGATCTATCCGCTGCTTTCGACACCAAGAACCATAAGATCCTCCTCTCCAACCTCTCAGGGATGACCGTTTCAGGCTCTACACACTCTTCGAATACATCCTACCTGGCAGGCCGCTTCTACCAGGTGACACGGAGAGGATCTGTGTCTGCACCGCATACTCTCACTACTGGTGTCCCCCAGGGTTCAGTTCTAGGCCCACTCCTCTTCGCTCTATACACCAAGTCACTCGGCTCCGTCATATCCTCACATGGCTTCTCCTATCATTGCTATGCGGATGACACTGAACTACTTTTCTCATCCCCCCTTCTGACACAGGTTGGATGTCATCCCACTACCTCAAGCTCAACCTCGACAAGATGGATCTGTTTCTTTCAATACCTCTTCATCACGGTTGACAACTTCACGAAGTCCCCCTCCCAGACTGCAAAGAACCTTGGCTTGACCCTGGACAACACCATTCTCTGTAAACATAAAAGCAGTGACTCGCTCTTACAACATCCGTAGAGTATGACCCTTCCCCACACAGGAAGCAGCGCAGGTCCTAATCCAGGCACTTGTCATCTCCCATATGGACTACTGCAACTCACTGTTGGCTGGGCTCCCTGCTTGTGCCATCAAACCCCTGCAACTTATCCACAACTCTGCAGCCCGCCTGGTGTTCAAACTTCCTATGCACACCCCACTGGCTTCCAGTCAAAGCTTGCATCCACTACAAGACCATGGTACTTGCCTATGGAGCAGCAAGAGGAACAGCCCCTTCCCACCTTCAGGCTATGCTCAAACCCTACCACCCAACCAGAGCGCTCCGTTCTGCCGCTTCTGGTCTCTTTGGTCCTACCACCCCTACGGGAGGGCAGCTCCTGTTTGCCCAGTCCAAGCTCTTCTCTGTCCTGGCACTCCAATGGTAGAACCAGCTTCCCCTTGAAGCTAGAACAGCAGAGTCCCTGCCCATCTTCAGAAAACATCTGAAACCCTACCTCTTCAAAGAATAAATAGCCCACAGCCCCCCCAAGAAAACTTTCATGAATTAACACTTGCACTTTACTTTCCCCCTCCCTTTACTAGCTCTGACTTTGCTGATAGCTACTTTATTGAAGGAAAATGTATTTACTATGACTGTGATATGTGGTTGTACCACCTAGCTATCTAAAGACAAATGCACTAACTGTAAATCGCCCTGGATAAGATGTCTGCTAAATTACTAAAATGTAAATGCAAAGGAGAACAGTCAGTGTGCCAATCTGCCTCCCCGAGTGCACATTTCACTGAGTGTAGAGCAGCACCCAAACATCGGCATTTTCCCAGCCTGTCAGAGAGAAATGTGGGAACATTACTTCAGCAGCACATGGTGAAGACAAGTAATAAAACCTTACTTGAATCCTTTGTCAAACATCTAAAAATCAAGAACATCTAGGATTGTAGGAGATGTTTCAGATATGTTGACACATACAGTAGTTTCATTAAAAGAAACTTGCACACACTGAGCTTATAAAGTACATTCTTATTTTGTGCCAACCCTTCAGCCCCATGGCTTTCGTCAGAGCTCTAACATGCATTTAGCTGTGTCCTGGAAACAGGACTATCAGCTTTGATTGAATATGGCTAACTTAGGGTAGGTCCGTTCATTTGCTGACACACTACTGGTGGTTACGTCATTATTTTCCCTTACATGTTTGGGCTGAGTTCTATTGTCTCGATACTGACTTTACATAGTCATACCCGCCCCAACAAAACCCCAGAAGAATGCCATAAAAGCAGTGAGAGGCACCGCTAGGTTAATTAATGAAGCAGTAAAAGTGTCCATATTGTGCCGTAAAGCCCTTTGAAAGGAGCTCTTGATAAGGGTCTTATAGGCACTCAGGAATGGGTGAGGCTCACATTGGAAGTCAACCTGTTCAAGTCGACTGATTTTCATTCAATTCTGAGAGAAAAGAGTGGGAAAAGAAGGAGGGTGGGGAAATAAGAAGGTAAAAGGTAAAAATTGAAGGCTACAAGTTAAAGCAGGGCTCTCCTGTTCCTGCAGAGCTACCATCCTGTGGGTTTTTGCTCCAACCCCAATCTAGCGCACCTGATTCTAATAATTAGCTGGTTGATAAGTTGAATCAGGACAACTGGGGTTTGTGTAAAAACCTACAGGAGGGTAACTCTCCAGGAAAAGGGTTGGAGATCCCTACATTAAAAGTCGAGGAGGGAGAAAGGAAAAAGAGAATTGGGGGAGGGAAAGAAACAAAAGAGAGGACTGAGAGGAGAGAAAGATGGGTGGAGAGAGGGGAAAAGACTGAGCACCACATAGCGTGCCAAAGCCAGTCCCTATTCATCCGCTTCTGGCTCTAAACAACATTGGTGGGGAACGTCAAGGCTTTGATCATGGCAAAGGTATAAAACACCAGGAGAGAGTAGCATTGGGTGGCTCTCAACTAACCATGGAATTTTAGTTTATGGGCATGTCTGTTCAACATTGTCATAAAAAGATGCTACTGCAGAATAAAACCAATAGGCCTATATGGAATAACCAATAGGCCTATATGGAATAACGTGGATAGGGGTAGAGATAGAAAACAGTATTGGACCTAATGATAACTGGGTTCAACTCATTAGCATAGTTTTAATAATGTAGCCTAGATCAGGGCTCTCCAACTCTATCCCTGCAGAGCTACCCTCCTGTAGATTTTCACTGCAACCCCCAGTAGTAACTAACCTGATTCAGCTTATCAACCAAATCAAATCTTATTTGTCACATGCACAGAATACAACTGGTGTAGACTTTACCATGAAATGCTTGCCCCCAGATCAACACAGATCCTCCACCTGTAGAGGCCTACAAGCCACAGTGTCTCTCACCCACTGTGAAATTTGGAGGATCAAGAGGAAGATGGATGGTCACAAGCCATCAAACAAAGCCGAGCTGCTTGAATTTTTTATGCCAGGAATGGCATAAAGTCACCCAACATCAATGTGAAAGACTGGTGGAGAGCATGCCAAGACGCATGAAAGCTTTGATTGAAAATCATGGTTATTCCACCAAATATAGATTTCTGAACTCTTCCTAAGTTAAAACATTAGTATTGTGTTGTTTAAAAATGAATATGAACTTATTTTCTTTGCATTATTCGAGGTCTGACAACACTGCTTCTTTTTTGTTATTTTGACCAGTTAAATTTTCTGCAAATAAATACTCTAAATGACAATATTTTTATTTGGAATTTGGGAGAAATGTTGTCAATAGTTTATAGAATAAAACAAAAACTGTATTTGAGTGTGCTTAGGGTCAGTGCAGATAGTTTGGGTACCTGTCACGACTTCCACCGAAGGTGTCTCCTCTGCCTGTTCGGGCAGCGTTCCGCGGTCGTCGTCACCGGCCTACTAGCTGCCACCGATCCCCTTTTCCTTTCCATTGTTTATTCTGTATTGGTTGCACCTGTGCCTTGTTTGTGTTTTTTTTGGTTAGGGCTATTTAAGTCGGTTAGGCCCGCCTCCTTTTGTGCGGGCTTGTTCTCTGTTTGTTGGTGGACGTTCGGTTGTGCTACTTGCTGTGTTCTGGGTCCTGTTTTGGGCCGCCTTTCTTTTAGTGTGCCTGTTGTGTGTTGGCGTTATTATTACGCACCGAATTAAAGACGGTTATTCCTTGATCCTCTGCTTTCTGCGCATGACTTCGCACCCACCACTCCTACGTTGTGACAGAAGCCCGCACCAGAAATTGGAGTCAGCAGGAGCAGCTACTTCCCCTCTCCCATCTATGGAGGAGCGTGTCCTCCATCATACGACCATCCTCCACCGAATTGGGTCAGCCATGGATCAGATGATGGAGAGAATGGACCGATGGGAGAGGAGTGGTCTCCCTACCTCGCCTCCAGCTCCTCCTCCTCAACCTATTCCTCCGGTGGTGTCCGGATCCAGCTCACTTCGTCTCGCGCCCCCAAGGGAGTACGATGGGACGGCGGCTGGGTGCAAGGGGGTTCTTGCTCCAGTTAGAACTATACCTGGCTACCGGTCACCCGACTCCCTCTGGGGAGGAGAGCGTGAGCGTCCTCGTCTCCTGTCTGACGGGTCGAGCCCTGGAGTGGGCCAATGCAGTGTGGGACAGCCCAGACTACGCGAGGGAACACTACCCAGACTTTGCCTGCCGGTTCCGGGCCGTGTTCGACCACTCACCAGAGGGCCGAGCGGCGGGTGAACAGCTGTTTCACCTTAGACAGGAGACGAGGAGCGCGCAGGACTTCGCGCTGGAGTTTCGGACCTTGGCCGCTGGAGCGGGGTGGAACGACAGGGCCCTGATGGACCACTACAGGTGTAGTCTCCGGGAGGACGTCCGCAGGGAGCTAGCTTGTCGGGACGCTACCCTCTCCCTCGACGAGCTGATTGACATGTCAATCCAACTGGACAACCTGCTGGCTGCTCGCGGGTGGTCAGAAAGGGCCCTGTTAGTTCCACTGCTCCAATCCCTATGGAGTTAGGGGGGACCGCATCGAGGGGGGAACCGGAGGAGGAGCCTCCTCCTGCACCAGTTGTGGTCGGAGAGGACACACTGCCGATCAGTGCTGGAGGAGCTCCTCTGGGAGTCGAGAGGGCAGGCAGAGCACTACTCGGTCACCCCAGGTGAGTCAGCACCAAACTCTCCCAGAGCTCCCTGTTGGTCACATGTTTTTACCTATCTAGTTTTCTCCCTCTCTCCAGCATAAAGCGCTAGTCGATTCAGGCGCAGCTGGGAACTCCTAGCTGGGAACTCCTAGAATTCCTAGCTTTGAAGCTAGGAATTCCGCTAGTGCCGATAGATCAATACTTCCCCGTGCACTCCCTAGATAGCCGACCGTTAGGGTCAGGGCTGGTCAGGGAGGCCACGGTTCCACTGGACATGGTAACGCAGGGGGATCATGGGGAGCGGATTAGTCTGTTCCTCATTGATTCACCTGCGTTTCCGGTGCTGCTGGGGATTCCCTGGCTGGCTACTCACAATCCTATGATTTCGTGGAAACAGGGGGCTCTCCAGGGGTGGTCAGAGGAGTGTTCAGGTAGGTGTAGAGGAGTTTCCATCGGTGCCACAACGGTGGAGAGTCCAGACCAGGTTTCCACTGTGCGCATTCCCTCAGAATATGCCGATTTGGCTATCGCCTTCTGTAAGAAGAAGGCGACCCAATTACCACCTCATCGACGAGGGGATTGCGCGATAAACCTCCAGGTAAACGCAGCAGTTCCCAGGAATCACGTGTACCCATTGTCACAGGAGGAGACAGTGGCTATGGAGACATATATCACTGAATCTCTGGGACAGGGGTACATTCGGCCCTCCATATCACCTGTTACCTCTCATCGCTACGGCGGTAGAATCATTTCACAGAGCGCGTTTTTTCACGAAACTGGACCTCAGGAGCGCATATAATCTGGTGCGTATCCGGGAAGGAGATGAATGGAAGACTGCGTTTAGTACCACATCTAGCCATTATGAGTACCTCATCATGCTGTATGGGTTGAAGAATGCTCCAGCAGTCTTTCAGTCTTTCGTAGACGAGATTCTCAGAGACCTGCACGGGCAGGGTGTGGTGGTGTATATCGATGATATCCTGATCTATTCCGCCACAAGCGCTGCGCATGTGTCTCTGGTGCGTAAGGTACTTGGGTGACTGCTGGAGCATGACCTGTACGTCAAGGCGGAGAAATGTGTGTTTTCTAAACAAGCCGTTTCCTTCCTGGGTTATCGCATTTCCACCTCTGGGGTGGTGATGGAGTGTGACCGCGTTACAGCCGTGTGTAATTGGCAGACT
Organism: Brachymystax lenok tsinlingensis; assembly: GCA_030435695.1. Lineage (NCBI taxonomy): Eukaryota > Metazoa > Chordata > Actinopteri > Salmoniformes > Salmonidae > Brachymystax > Brachymystax lenok. The sequence continues at coordinate 13,376,218 of CM059818.1, forward strand.
CCGACCACGGTAAGGGATGTGCAGTGGTTTTTAGGGTTTGCCAATTACTACCGGAGGTTTATCCGGGGTTTTGGCCAGGCTCGGTCCGGCGGAGCTATGACGTGGGGGACCGGGAGTTGTTAGCTGTGGTCAGGGCTCTGAAGGTGTGGAGACATTGGCTTGAGGGGGCTAAGTACCCTTTCCTCATCTGGACTGACCACCGTAATCTGGAGTATATCCGGGCAGCGAGGAGACTGAACCGCGGAAGGCTAGGTGGGCCATGTTTTTCACCAGATTTCAGTTCACGATTTCTTATAGGCCATGTTCCCTGAATACGAAGGCCGACGTGCTGTCCCGTCTCTATGACACAGAGGAGCGGTCCATCAAGCCTACTCCCATCCTTCCAGCTTCATGTCTGGTAGCACCGGTGGTATGGGAGGTGGACGCGGACATCGAGCGGGCACTACAGTTGGAACCTGCGCCTCCTCAGTGTCCCGTGGGTCATCAGTACGTGCCGCTTGGTGTTCGTGATCAACTGATTCGGTGGGCTCATACACTACCCTCTTCGGGTTATCCGGGGATTGAGAGGACAGAGCGGGGTCTTAGGGGGAAATACTGGTGGCCCACTTTGGCTAAGGACGTGAGGTTTTATGTCTAATCCTGTTCGGTATGCGCTCAGAGTAAGGCTCCTAGACACCTGCCTAGAGGGAAGTTACAGCCCCTCCCCGTTCCACAACGGCCGTGGTCTCATCTGCCGGTGGATTTCCTCACCGACCTTCCCCCGTCTCAGGGAAACACTACGATCCTGGTCGTTGTGGATTGGTTCTCTAAGTACTGCCGTCTCATCCCGTTGCCCGGTCTCCCTACGGCCCTACAGACTGCGGAGGCCCTGTTTACCCACGTCTTCCGGCACTACGGGCTGCCTGAGGACATCGTTTCTGATCGGGATCCCCAGTTCACGTCCCGAGTGTGGAGGGCGTTTATGGAGCGTCTGGGGATCTCGATCAGCCTGACCTCAGGTTTCCACCCTGAGAGTAATGGGCAGGTGGAGAGAGTGAACCAGGATGTGGGTAGGTTTCTGGAGGACATCTTGGATCCATCACTGCTGAGGGAGTTCCACCGCCTTCATCCGGATCGCCCTGCGCCTCGCCCTCCGGGTCGCCCTCGAGGCCGGTGTTGGCGCGCGCTGCGGGGGCCGCGCGTCAGGGGGGGGTACTGTCACGACTTCCACCGAAGGTGGCTCCTCTGCCTGTTTGGGCGGCGTTCGGCGTTCGGCGGTCGTCGTCACCGGCCTACTAGCTGCCACCGATCCCCTTTTCCTTTCCATTGTTTATTCTGTATTGGTTGCACCTGTGCCTTGTTTGTGTTTTTTTTTGGTTAGGGCTATTTAAGCCGGTTAGGCCCGCCTCCTTTTGTGTGGGTTTGTTTTCTGTTTGTTGGTGGACGTTCGATTGTGTTGTGTTACTGGCTGTGTTCTGGGTCCTGTTTTGTGCCGCCTTTGTTTTAGTGCGCCTGTTATGTGTTGGCGTTATTATTACGCACCGAATTAAAGACGGTTATTCCTTGATCCTCTGCTCTCTGCGCCTGACTTCGCACCCACCACTCCTACGTTGTGACAGTACCATTAACCAGAATTTAGCAGTCACATTACGAGGTTCCAATTCCTTCTTCGGAATACATGTCTATGGCTACAACGCAAACAAATTGTTCTCTACATTTGTATCGCATGCTTGCCAAATTGTGGCCTTCCGGACTGTAGGCATACCGGTAACTCTCAAAATACAGGAAACACTTGAGTAAATGAGGGATACAATGTACACTGCCTTCAGAAAGTATTCACACCCCTTGACTTTTTCCACATGCTGTTGTGTTACAGCCTACACACAATACCCCATAATGTCAAAGTGGAATTGTTTTTAGCAATAAAAACATTAAAAAAAGCTGAAATGTCTTGAGTAAATAAGTATTCAACCCCTCTGATATGGCAAGCCTAAATACCTTCAGGAGTAAAAATGTGCTTAACAAGTCACAGAACAAGTTGCATGTACTCAATATTGATTTTTGAATGACTACCTCATCTCTGTACCCTACACATACAATTATCTGTAAGGTCCCTCAGACAAGCAGTGAATTTCAAACACAGATTCAACCACAAAGACCACGGAGGTTTTCCAATGCCTCGCGAAGAAGGGCACCTAGAAGGGTAAATACATAGAAATTGAATATCCCTTGAGCATGGTAAAGTTATTAATTACACTTTGGATGGTGTATCAATACACCCAGTCACAACAGAGATACAGACGTCCTTCCTACTGTAACTCAGTTAACGCAGAGGAAGGACACTTCTCAGGGATTTCACCATGAGGCCAATGGTGACTTTAAAACAGTTACAGAGTTTAATGGCTGCGATAGGAGAAAACTGAGGATGGATCAACAACATTGTAGTCACTCCACAACACTAACCTAAATGACAGAGTGAAAAGAAGGAAGTCTGTACAGACTAAAAATATTAGCACAAAAACATGCATCCTGTTTGCAACAAGGCACTAAAGTAATACCATATGTTTGGGGAAAATCCAACACAACACATCCCTGAGTACCACGCTTACTTTTTTTAAGCATGGTGGTGGCTGCATCATGTTATGGGAATGCTTGTCATCGGCAAGGGATTTATTTTGGATAAAAAGAAACAGAATAGAGCTAAGGCAAAATCCAGTTTCAGCAGGACAATAACCTAAAACACAAGGCCAAATATACACTGGAGTTGCTTACCAAGATGACACTGAATGTTCCTGAGTGGCCTAGTTACAGTTTTGACTTAATTCAGCTTGAAAATCTATGGCAAGACTTGAAAATGGCTGTCAGACCTTGAAGAATTAAAATAATAATTATGTGCAAATACTGTACAATCCAGCTGTGAAAAGCTCTTAGAGATTTACCCAAAAAGACTCACAACTATAATGTTTGCCAAAGGTGATTCTAACATGTATTGACTCAGGGGTGTGAATACTTATGTAAATTAGATATTTCTGTATTTCATTTTCATTAAATTAACAAAGATGTCTAAAAACATTTTTTCTCCGTCATTATGGGGTATTGTGTGTATATTTAATCCATTTTGAATTCAGACTATATGTAACAAAATGTGGAATAAGTTATGGTGTGGGGTGCATTTTTCTGGCATGGTTTAGGTCCACTCATTGGCGCATTGGATCTGTTCTGATGGCTTGTGGTGGCCCAACACCCTATTAAGACACTTAATGTTGGTGTTTTATTTTATTTTAGCAGTTACTTGTATGTGCTTGTGATAAAACTGAAAGCTAGGCTTCCCATTCTTAAGTTTCGTTTTTGCATTAGCATTTAATTTTTCTCTTGTCTATCTCTGAGGTAAAATAACATTCAGTCATTTACTGTGGAATGTCATAAATGCTCAACCAAAATGTTTAATTCAAATGATCTGTAATTGTTTCCCACAATTGTGTTTTGTTTGAGGAATTCAGAGATTAGAGTTTAGTTCCAGCAGTGGGCGATGCCCTACTGGCCTCAGTGTATTTGTGTAATCTCATAGGAAATACCTTCATAGAACTCATGCTTTACGTCTCAAATTTCAACAATTCCTTTTGTATCCCGCAGCATCCATTTTCGATTTGAAAATAAAGCCCCTCTTCGGTAAATGGGTAGCTGAGGAAAAGGGGAACAATATGTACAACTCAACTGAAAAAGGCAACCAATGCCTATAAAATAAATTCTGAATCAATGGTGTCAATACGTTGCAGTTTTGTGATGAACAGTGAAACCAAATGCAGAATGTTCCTGTCAGCACAGTCCAGTAACTGTCAAGTTGGCAGCTATCTGAAAAAGCATCCAACTCCATCCAAATACAAAATATAATTGCCAACCCCAAATCAATGCTGTTCAGCATCTCACATGAAACAGTGGAACTTTTACTTTGAAGCCAAGTGTAAATTAGCCTATACGAGCAAATGTGAGCTAGTTAGATGAAACACCTGTTTTGACAGGCCCACTGTCTGATCCTGGTCTGACTGAGCCCCAGACACGAAGAGAAAAAACAAATCCCTTCTTTCAGCGATTGTCTTTCCTCCGAGTTGCTGTCCAACAAACAGCTTTGTGTGAGCATGACAGAAATCTGCATAAGGACAATAGCTCCCAATGCCCTGCTTCTAAAGGGTCTGAGAAGTCCCCCTCTCTGTAACTCCCAAAAAAGGGACCGGCTTTAGAACCCCCACCCCTCCTTAAGAATGTCCCAAGGAGTAAGAATGCTTCCGGTTGCTATAGTGACACCCTATGAATTGCCAAAGCCTCACAGCCTCCAAATTCCCCCTTTGCCCCTTTCTCCAAGGTTGAACCACTTTGGGTCTAGTCGGAGATAGAAACCTCCCCCACAGTTTCTTTAGGAGGGACGGCCAGGTTAACCAATACTTGCACAGGGGTATTCCAGATAGTTTAAAAAGGGCCATTAACTACAGTAAAAAAAAGGTTGTCTATAAGTTGTTTTGCCATAGAAAGCTCCATAAATATAAGGTGAGTCACGTCCTAAAACTAGAGGATGCAAGGAATCAAGGAAATGCAACTGAGATTCTCCCCCAATCACCAACTGTCAGCACTTGAAGCACTTTAAGTCACGATGATGTCATCCTTCCTATGTGCTAAGTCTGGCATGCTGTAGTGTGTGATACTATCCCGTAGTACCATTCACTACAATAAAAGTCTAGGATTTTACTAAAACTTGCTCAAATAAAGTAAGCCTTTTTCCTAGGGAATGGGAATGCCTTAAAGAAAACTTGAGGAAATCCTGAATTGTAACGGGCGAGTGATCTGAGAATATTTAGTGGGCTTAGCGGAGGCTTTGGAGGATTATCATGACAGTTTTGTGGTTAGGAAGTGACACATCGGCCTCTTACGTTGGCCCTCACCTTTCATCATCTAAAATCACTCCAACCCGGAATAGTTTACAAGTTGAACGTTGTAAGGAAAATATTTATACATCCATGCATATTCTAAATAATATTTATATTTCATTTAATAAAGGTGCAATATAAATATATCCTTCTGCAATTCAATTGACATGAATAATGTAATTATAGAACTAAACTTAGGTTGAAACAGTATGGTCCCAAAAGCTTTGTCAATCCAACGCCCCACTCTTATTTTATAAAATGACAGAATAGTTCAATAACATCAAGATAAACATTGAACTATTTGGCTCCCCATTGGAATGCAGGTCAGATTATAGAGAATTCCCTCCTCAGCCACTCTCTCCCCATACTTAACTGAGCAGGGCATTTTGGGACTAACAAAGTTAAGGGAGAACACACCAAAACCACAATAAACTTTTATTTAACTAGGCAAGTCAGTTAAGAACAAATTCTTATTTACAATAACGGCCTAGCCGGTTGTGATACAGCCTTGTTTCAAACCAGGGACTGTAGAAACACCTCTTGCACTGAGATGCAGTGCCTTAGATTGCTGCACTACACGGGAGCACTGAGTATGTTTGTGACACAACTCATCCAGGTGGTCGTAAATTAAGTAAGCATGAGTTGAAAATATGTGCTGAATGTTTTGGCATACAAATAAAATAAAATAAAAATATTTCTCACATGTTCCCGAACACAAGCCCTTAACCAACAATGCAGTTTAAAAAAAAAAGTGTTAAGAAAGTATTTACGAAAATAAACTGAAGTAAAAAATGAAATAAAACATATATATTTTTTAAATAAGACAAATAGAAAATAACAAATAATTAAGGTGCAACAATAAAATAACAATAGCGAGGCTATATACAGGGGGTACCAGTACAGAGTCAATGTGCGGGGGCACCGGTTAGTTGAGGTAATTGAGGTAAGATATACATGTAGATAGAGGTAAAGTGACTATGCATAATAAACAGAGAATAGCAGCAGCGTAAAAATGGGTGGTGGGGACAATGCAAATAGTCCAGGTAGTCATTTGATTAGCTGTTCAGGAGTCTTATGGCTTGGAGGTAGAAGCTGCTAAGAAGCCTTTTTGGACCTAGACTTAGCAGAGAGCAGAGAGAACAGTCTATGACTAGGGTGGCTGGAGTCTTGGGCAATTTTTGGGGCCTTCCTTTGACACCGCCTGGTATAGAGGTCCTGGATGGCAGGAAGCTTGGCCCCAGTGATGTCCTGGGCTGTACGCACTACCCTCTGTAGTGCCTCTTGGTCAGAGGCTGAGGGGGAATAGGCATTGTCGTGCCCTATTCATGACTGTCTTGGTGTGTTTGGACCATGATAGTTTGTTGGTGATGTGGATACCAAGGAACTTGAAGCTCTCAACCTGCTCCACTACAGCCCCGTCTATGAGCATGGGGGCGTGCTCGGTCCTCCATTTTCTATAGTCCACAATCATCTCCTTTGTCCGTAGCTTAGTGATGAGCATTGGGTCTACTATGGTGTTGAACGCTGAGCTGTAGTCAATGAATAGCATTCTCACATAGGTGTTCCTTTTGTCCAGGTAGGAAATGGCAGTGTGGAGTGCAATAGAGATTGCATCATCTGTGGATCTGTTGGGGCGGTATGCAAATTGTAGTGGATCTAGGGTTTCTGTGATAATGCTGTTAATGTGAGCCATGACCAGCCTTTCAAAGCACTTCATGGCTACAGACGTGAGTGCTACCGGTCGGTAGTCATTTAAGCAGGGAACCTTTCTGTTCTTGGGCAGAGGGACTACGGTGGTCTGCTTGAAACATGTTGGTATTACAGACTCGCTCATGGACAGGTTGAAAATGTCAGTGAAGTCACTTGCCCAGTTGATCAGCGCATGCTCGGAGTACACGTCCTGGTCATCCGTTTGGCCCTACGGCCTTGTGAATGTTGACCTGTTTAAAGGTCTTACTCACATCGGCTACGGAGAGCGTGATCACACAGTCATCTGGAACAGCTGATGATCTCATGCATGCTCAGTGTTGCTTGCTTCGAATCGAACATAGAAGTTATTTAGCTCATCTGGTAGGCTTGTGTTACTGGACCGCCAGCGGCAGTGCTTCCCTTTGTAGTCAATAATAGTTTGCAAGCCCTGCCACATCCGACGAGCGTCGGAGCCGGTGTAGTGTACAATTCAATCTTAGTCCTGTATTGACGCTTTGCCTGTTTTTTGGTTCGTCGGAAGGCATAGCGGGATTTCTTATAAGCGTCCCAGTTAGAATCCTGCTCCTTGAACGCGGCAGCTCTACCATTTTTAGCTCAGTGCGGATGTTGCCTGTAATCCATGGCTTCTGGTTGGGGTATGTACGTACGGTCACTGTGGGGACGTCATCGATTAACTTATTGATGAAGCCAGTGACTGAGGTGGTATACTCCTCAATACCATCGGAAGAATCCCAGAATATATTCCAGTCTGTGCTAGCAAAACAGTCCTGTAGCTTCGCATCTGCGTCATCTGACCACTTCCTTATTGAGTGAGTCACTGGTACTTCCTGCTTTAGTTTTTGCTTGTAAGCAGGAATCAGCAGGATAGAGTTATGGTCAGATTTGACAAATAGAGGACGAGGGAGAGCTTTGTACGTGTCTGTGTGTGGAGGAAAGGTGGTCTAGAGTTTTTTTCCCTCTGGTTGCACATTTAACATGCTGGGAGAAATTAAGTAAAACGGATTTAATTTTTAAGTTTCTTTTAGTCATGTTGTGATGCTTTGCCTGTTTTTTATGTCTCCGGCCACTAGGAGCGCCGCCTCTGGATGAGCATTTTCTTTTTTGCTTATGGCCTTATACAGCTCGTTGAGTGCCGTCTTAGTGCCAGCATCGGTTTGTGATGGTAAATAGACAGCTACGAAAAATATAGATTAAAACTCTCTTGGTAAATAGTGTGGTCGGCAGCTTCTCATGAGATACTCTACCTCAGGCGAGCAAAATCTTTAGATTTCCTTAATATTAGATTTCGGTGAAACATAAGATATTACAATTTTTTATGTCCAGTTGGTAGGATAGTCTTGATTGGAGCTCATCCATTTTGTTATCCAATGATTGCATGTTGGCTAATAGAACTGATGGTAGAGGGGGATCCTTACAAGGCACCCCGACCTATGTCCCCAATATCTCTGTCTCTTCCTTATGCGAATTACGGGGATTTGTTTCTTGTCGGGTGTCTGAAGTAAATCTTTCATGTCTGACTCGTTAAAGAAATAATCTTTGTCCAGTACGAGGTGAGTAATCGTTGTTGTCCTGGTATCCAGAAGCTCTTTTCAGTCATAAGAGACGGCGGCAGAAACTTTATGTACATTATAATGCAAAAAATAACACACAAAAGCATTATTGGTTAGGAGCCCGAAAAACGGCAGTCATCTCCTCTGGCGCAATCAGGTAGTTGGATTGAGTCAACAGTGGTCAAGTTCACATGTATCTTCAATCGGTAACTGTGTATATCATAAAGCATACATTACACATCTAAAATGCATCATAAACATGTCATTATAGCCACAACAAGCTCTGAATTCAATACGTTTCACATTAAACAAGTCCAGTTAGTTCTGAGTATGTGACTGAGTATGTGACTGCGTTCACACACCAATATGTCATGTATAAGTTGTGCTTGTAGATGTGTAATGTAGACTATGCTTTATGATTTAGGCCTACAGTCCAGTTTTTTTCTGGATCAAAAAGGGGCTTAGGTGGTGGACGTAGCAGGCGCCAGCCGTTGGCGCAGCTGCATTTGAGACTCCCTCATCTTGGCATTGTATAATTTGGGGGGGGCATTTTTAAGCCAGTTTTCTGCAATTCTACACATTTCTCAATGGAATTTTTTTTGTTTGTTGCTGTTTTAAAACAAATTTCTTGCAATTCTACACATTTGTGACTAGTTTCAGGAAACTAGGCCTATGTCACATGTCATTACGCAATCATAAATGTTTTATGAAAATGCCTTTTTTGGCAGAAATGCCTTCTGGAACATGTGCATTTTCATGTGCTTTAATAACAAACGTGTATGCCATCTGTAAATACGAATAAAATTGTTAAACTATGAGCATAGTTGGTTTAGCCACTGAAAAAGACCGGAACCGTCATGCTACCCATGATTGGCTGAGATAATGGATGGGCTGGACATGCCGAGAGATGAGTTTGGATTGTTCTGCCATGTAGCATGCTTCTGTCTATAACATGTGCTGCTCAGTATGTGCAGGTAATCCTTTCTAATGCAGATTTTTCTTAAGATATCACGAAGAACTGCAACAAAGAAGTTGACCGACTTATGATAGCTAAGGAGCTGGAGAAAATTCTAGCGTTTGATTGTATCATTACACGGAGGGAGTCGAAAAGAGAACACCGGTCTCCGGATTACATCTTTAAGCTAAGTGCAACCATGCATGACATCAGTGACAGAGAGGGAGAAGCGTTCATCAATGTAGTGTAAAGATGTCCGCTGAGAGTCGGTTAGCAAGTTCAGGGCGTGAGTGTTTTAATAAATAAACGAAACATAATACAAAACAAGAAACTCAAACAGCACACAGACATGAAACAAAAACAATAACGCCTGAGGAAGGAACCAAAGGGAGTGACATATATAGGGAAGGTAATCAATGAGGTGATGGAGTCCAGGTGAGTGTCATAATGCTCGTAACGATGGTGACAGGTGTGAGCCATAACGAGCAGCCTGGTAACCTAGAGGCCGTAGACGGAGAACACGTGGCACTAAGAGAGTCTAGCTAGTTACATTTTCAGATATTATATGTTTCAAATTTAGTCAGAAAGTTGTTTTCATTGCAAGTTAAAGCATACTGTTAGCTAGCTAGCTAATGTTAGCTGGATGGCTCTCTAGCTAACTTTATGTGTATGATCTGTGTAGTAATATTATTTGTATGTCAGAAAGCGATTTGCATTGCTAGTTAAAGCCTAATGTTAGCTAGCTAGCTAACATTGAACCTAGTTGGTTAAATTTAGTTACCTGCTGATTCATGCATGGTAGTAACGTTATCAGTTGGGATTATGTTTAAAAGACTCCACTATGCAAGTAACCATTTCACTGTACCGTTTACACCTTCTGTATCCTGTGCATGTGACAAATAAACTTACATTTTATTTGATATAGTGTGTGTGAAGAACAACATGACCTGCATCAAAGTCAAATTAGGATATAAAGTTAGGCCAACTAGACAATGTCCAAGTTCCAAAATCCTCCAGTAGAATGCTGTGCTTGTATTTCGTCACACTCACAACCATAAGCTATTTTTTTCGCCTTTAACTTGTAAATAATGATCTTGTTGGAAGTTTATTTTCCTGTAATAATTAATAAAAATTTGCTAAAGTTAAGACGTTGTCATCTATGATATGGTCATTATTTGAACTAGCTAGCCAGCTAACTTAACATTAGCTAGCTAGCTAACAAGCTAGAAACTAACCAAAACATTGTTTACAATGTTGCTTTTAGTTGCCTGGTTTGCTAGATTGAAATATTTTTTATTCTTTTTTTTTTACCCTCTTTTTCTCCCAAATTTCATGGTATTCAATTGGTAGTTACAGTCTTGTCCCATCACTGCATGTCCCATCGTCCCATCGCTGCGACACAGCCTGGAATCAAACCAGGATCTGTAGTGACCGCTGCACCACTCGGGAGGCCCTAAATTCATGGGTTTGTTGGTGTTAAAATACACCAGTTATGCTATTTTGGACCACTAGACTGCTGATGTCATGCAGCCTGTCATTTTTGTGTTTATACTTTTTGATAACAACAAGTTTGATGTAAGACGACAATAGAATGTTCATGATGTCACTGCGAGAACTGTCTACAGACATGTTGATAGATAAACCAGCATTTAGTCTTCAAATCTTTGGTTGTTTAGCATATGGCCTCATGTGAATCTTTAAAGGGGCTAAGGCTTAATTAAGAGGGTGTGAATGAAGCTCAATGGGTGTAGACAAAGAAGAGCTCTCCAGTAGGCGTACCAAAACATTCAAGGCACATTTTGTCAAAAGTGGGGTTACAAGTTTATTAACTTTCAAAGCAGAATCACTTTCCCATTGTTCCTCAACTGGAGTGTAGGAGCTACCACGAGTATCTACTTTTATCCTATGTAAAACAAATATATGAAAACTGCTTAATTCATTGTTTTTGGGATTTTCAATTCTCCCAGTCTAGCTTTTATTTAGGTGATTGTTAGTTCTCAAAGATTATATTATTAAGAAATATACACTGAGTGTCCAAAACATTAAGAACACCTTAATAATATTGAGTTGCATCCCCCCTTTTGCACCTCTGAACAGCCTCAATTCGTCGGGACATGGACTCTACAAGGTGTCAAAAGCGTTCCACAGGGATGCTGGCCCATGTTGACTCCAATGCTTCCCACAGTTGTGTCAAGTTGGCTGGATGTCCTTTGGTGGTGGACCATTCTTGATACATATAGGAAACTGTTGAGCGTGAAAAACCAAGCAACGTTGAAGTTCTTGACACAAACCGTTGTGCCTATCACCAACTACCATACTCCGTTCAAAGGCACTTAAATCTTTTGTCTTGCCCATTCACCCTCTGAATGGCACACATACACAATCCATGTCTCAGTTGGCTCAAGGATTAAAAATCCTTCTTTAACCTGTCTTCTCCCCTTCATCTACACTGATTGCAGGCAGGGTATGAATACAAAACAAGACATGGAGACACTGTTCTCCACTTAGGCTAATGATCCCGGTGAGAATAAAATATGACAAAAGCACTGGGCAGCCAACATCACATTAAACAAATTCCAACATCTGTACATTCCAAACATACATGCATTTGTTGGCCAGTACATGTACACCACCATTACAGCGAGAGCATGATAAATTATGCGAATAGGCAATTACCTGCTTTTTGTCATTGGCTCGCTTCAGGGATTGTCAATAAAGATCAAGGAAATCTTACATCTCCACTGTAAACAGATGTTACAACAGTGACACAGTCATGATTGATAATTTTCTCTGGCACATTTCCTTTGCCACTCAGTGTGAAGTCAGAGGATAAATGTGTAGCTGACAGCTATCTTCTCAAGATTTCGCCTGAGGCAACATTCTAACGTCCAATAACACCTTTTGTAGAGTGGACAAAATTTGCACAACCCAGTCTGAGTTTAAGTCCCTACTTGCTGGCCGGGTAGGCATCATGCATCCACAAGGCTATGTTATCAAACTCCACAGCAAGCTGAAAACAGTTCAATAACCACATTTTTCTATGAGTACTCAGAGCCACTGCAAGAACCCTTGATGTTTCCTTCGCCTAAGGTCCTATAATTACAACGCTCCCTTTCTCAAATCACATCGCAGGACAAAACATAATCCCCATTAGTTTGAAAGTCAACATGAGGTTGCGTGAGGTTTATCTCAGTCTGCAAAACAAACTCTGGAAAAATACATTTGCCTGGTTCACAAAATGCCACATCGCTGTCAAACCCACTTTTAGAAAGGAAGGCCATTGGTTTGCATTAGGACCATGTCCTAAGCAGCAGAGCATGCTGTTGGTAATTTCCCCAAATTGAATTGGGGGTGGGGGGCATTGGGTCTAATAGAGAGAGGTCCAGTGAACCCAGACACTAAGACCTGCCAAGTATTCTGGGCTAGGCATGGACGGCTAATCCAATTCCCATGGTTAGAGAAGCAATGCCCACTGATTCAAGATAACTAAGCCCACTCATAACTTTTGGAAGAGAACAGAGTACATGAGCAAAAAGAGGACAGAATTGTTTGTTTCTATATAGTAGTAGCAGGACTTGCACTAATGGAGGAACAGATCTCTGATGAAACGGAAAGGTAGTGATTATGTATGTTTGTGAGAAAGAAAAAAGAAAGGCACGCGTGTGTGTGTGAGAGTACTGATACTCTGCCCACTCAAATTAACCCAAGAGTGGGCGAGTTGCAGCATGCTCTGATCCTAGACTGGAGTGCGTATGAGATGCACTAGGAATCATAAATTACACACATTTCTTCCTGTAACATAGCCCTAATCAATCATTGTTTCATAACAAAGATGTAAGCCAGAGTTTGGGGCAAGTTTTATGTAGGGAGCATGCCTACAATGTAGGCCTCAAAGGAACGTCTGGTTAGCTGAAAAGAGTTCACAGATTTCCTCTACATTGCTATTACTTGCTTATGCTGGTTTTAAAGAGGAACTGCACCCGCTGATTTGGCCTCTTTTTTTGGCTTGCTCCTCAAGAAATGCTGGCAGCCATTACAGAAGCCAAATGTGAGTTGGCTTGGGGGTGTGGTTTGATGTGGGTGTTTCTTGGGTGTGCCCTTGTTTTATTGTCACATACACCAAATAGGTGCAGTGAAATGTGTCGTTATTACAGGGTTTTAATAACTTTCAAATATAGTAACAGGTAACAACCCTTTACATAATACCACAGAAGCAGTGTTCTGCTAATATAACAATGTGCACCTTTCATCTTTCATTGTCATTCCCAGCCGATACGGATACTGTCTGGTGGTAATGGGGCTACATTGGCAAACATGTCAGAGTGGTCATACCTTCCTATGTGGTGTCCCGTATACAACAGGAGTTCCCTGATCCTATTGCAGAATACACAGGGTTTCTCCCTCCCCATATTGACTGATACCATTCAATTCAATAATTAAAAAAAGACAATACAAGTAAAAGTTGTGTCTAGTAAAACTTTTATACCAAGTCTCTCTTCATTCAGAGACATCAGTATCAAGCCCGTCTGTCAGTCTGGACTTCATCACATCATCTTGCAAGTCTCCATGTGCTGGCTCCATACATCTTTCTGTGAACACATACACACATAGTCACTGTTCTATTACCAATGGCAGTTCAGATAGGTAATATCTGACATACAAACAGGTAATATGTTGAAGTTTGAACAGGTCAGATCAAACCTACCCAATTATGGTCTCCCTATCAAACGCCTGAGGCTGCCGTCTGGCAAAAGCATCTCCAGGCCATCTGTAGAAATAGGCAGAATTGAGGCAGAGTTCAGTGGCACATGGAATGAAAAGGGTGTTGCTATTACTAGACATTTGTGCTGTATTGTATTATTAGTGATCACCTTATTGTGGATGTGTTGAGTGGTTGTGTTGAGTGCCAGATCTCTCTGCATCTCATGCATCTCATGCATCTGTGAACACACACACACAGTCACTGTTCTATTACCTATGTGAGTTAGGGATAGGTGATATCTGACGCATAAATAAATACTACGTTGAAGTTTGTTTTCCCCATCAACGACCGTTGGTGAGCAGGCAAGAGGTGAGGCTGGGGTGAGGTCTTTGCCAGCACCTTATTGATGGGCATGGCAGCGTAGATCAGCCCCTCATCAAAGATACTGTTCGGTCACACACACGCAGAGCACTGTATACATTATTAATGATGGTGGTTATGATTAGCCTGGTGGAAACAATCTGATTGCTGCGTTCACCTTTCTATTTCACTTCAGTTATCATAAAATGTAAAGTGAAATAGAATGGTGAACACAGCGATCAGGTTGGTTCCACTAGGTTATGCTCTGGACATTATATACATCTAAGAAGTAAAAAATAAGCAACAAATAACGTCAGTTTAAATAAATTATGTTTCAATATTGGGTTATCAAACGTATCAAAGTAATGAAGTGGGTTACCTTCCGTATTTGTACAAATGATGAGCCTGTGAATGCTTTTGCTGCTAACAGGTGAATGTTGCTGGCCGGATACCTGCCAACATTCATAGGAATGCTCACAGCGAGGTCACATGTCTGCATGATGCTGATGACAGCCCACTTGCTGGTCTTTTCGATGCTGCATTTTTTGGCTGCAAACTAGATATCTCTCGAACAACTGCAGCAGGCAATCTTATGAGGTGGTGTTGACGTGGAGGGCCTGTGACAGGGTGATATAATTGACAGCCAAGTGGTGAATTTCATTTTGTTCTAAAGAAACAACAAAGCTTTTTGCTAATGCACTTCACAACCAAAATGAAAACTAGTTGTATTTCTTTGGCTGGGGAATTAGCTTACTAGTTTATCAAGCTAGGTATTTTTTAGTACTTTTCACATAACAAACATTACCTGTCATCAGGACAGTAACTCGGGTCACTATCACTAGGCTTCATGATGGCGTGCCCTTCATAGGATTCGAGGGAGACTCTGGCAACAACGGAGGAGGTGTCACAAGGGTACTTGTGTCACATGACACACTTTTGTTTTGAGATCTGACAAGCTGTGAAAATAGCAAGTGAACAGTGAACTAAATTATTTTGGGAGATTGCTAAACCATTCAAATCACATTGCTGATCATGTTATGATACTAGTGCTGAGCAATTAATGGAGTTGTAGTTTTCAACAGGCCAATATTCTACATAGTTTAGCGCAGAAAACGTGGTAATTAACTACAATGACGATAATCCATTGCGCGCCCACCTACTTGACTGGTCTGTGCAATCAAGAGGGATAGAAAGCACTTGCTTCTTCGCAAAGTATCTCTACCTGAAATACATGATCTAAGTGATTGATAGTTGGTATTCAGCAGTCATAAAAGTATGCCTTATTTACTTTGAAGAACTACCAAAATAGGGTTTTGTCAGATGGCATAGGCAGCAGCTCAATGGAGATGAGATGATGACTTGGAATGAAATAATAAAGTCATCAAATTAAACAAATATTTAAGTTATGTGCAATATGAATAAATGATGGTTAATAAGTGATTTGCAGTAATGCTTTGTACTTTTATTAATTGTTTTATTCTGTGTTGTTACAGCATTCAACCCACATAATGCATACCGCATTTCATGTCAACATTTCTTGATAATTTTTTTTACAATCGAACCGAAATGACCTCAAAAAGCACTAATCGCTCAGCACTATATGATACCCACCTTCGCTCCTTCTGGAAGGTCCCGGCATCTGTTCATGACCAGAGGATCAGTCTGGTTCCCAGATTAGATTAAGGCCGGTGACGCCTTTACAGTATGCAACCAACTGTCATATGTTTTGCTATGGCCCTGGGTTGGTTTGTTACTGCTAGTTAGTACACTGTTGTAGTCAGACATAAGTTAGATGGTACCACTATAGTTGCATCCAATATTTATTTGTGCCCTAGACATGGGTTGCACTCCAGAGGCTAATGTGACTGTTGTCTAAATTACACTAATTTGTGGCATGGAAATATGATGACATGCTAAAGTAGGCAAATAATTAGTAGGAAACAACTTTGCCATATGTGACCGACCAGCTCGAATTTATGTAGCAAAATTAGAAAATGTGTTTTTTTACATTGGATAAAAATAGAAACTCCGAGCTAGAAAATGGTATATCATACACTACAGTTGACGAACAATGGGAAAGTAATTCTGCTTTGAAAGTTGATAAACTTGTAACCTCACTTTTGAGAAAATGTCCCTTTAATGTTCTGGTACACCTACCGGAGAGCTTTTATTTTTCTACACCCAGTCAGCATCGTTCACACCTTCTTAAGCCTTAGAGCCACCCATCTCTTTGAATATTCACATGTGAGGCCATGTACTAAACAACCAAAGATTTCAAGACTAAAGGGTGGTTTATACAACGTCTGTCGACAGTTGTCGCAGTGACATCATGAACATTCTATTGTCGTCCGACATCAAACTTGTCGTTGTCATTATGAAAAAGTTTAAACACAAAAATGACAGGCTGCATGACATCAGCCGCCTGGTCGTCCAAAATAGCATAACTAGTGTATTTTAACACCAATCAACCCACCTGTTTAAAAATGAAATTATATGTAAATCTAGAAAACCAGGCAACTAAAAGCCACTTTTTAAACAATATTTTGGTTAGTTTCTAGCTTGTTAGCAAGCTAATGTTAAATTAGCTGGCTAGCCAGTGCATAATATCATAATATACAGTTGAAGTCGGAAGTTTACATACACTTAGGTTGGAGTCATTAAAACTTGTTTTTCAACCACTCCACAAATTTCTTTTTAACAAACTATAGTTTTGGTAAGTTGGTTAGGACATCTACTTTGTGCTTGACACAAGTAATTTTTCAAAAAATTGTTTACAGACAGATAATTTCACTTATATTTCAGTGTATCACAATTCCAGTGGGTCAGAAGTTTACATACACTAAGTTGACTGTGCCTTTAAACAGCTTGGAAAATTCCAGAAAATGATGTCATGGCTTTAGAATCTTCTGATAGGCTAATTGGCATCGTTTGAGTCAATTGGAGGTGTACCTGTGGATGTATTTTAAGGCCTACCTTCAAACTCAGTGCCTCTTTGCTTGACATCATGGAAAAATCTAAAAAAAATCAGCCAAGACCTCAGAAAAGGGACTGGTGCACTTCACAAAATAGATGACATCATGCTGAAATAAATCATTCTCTCTACTATTATTTCACATTCTTAAAATAAAGTGGTGATCCTAACTGACCTAAGGCCTGGAATTTATATTAGAATTAAATGTCAGGAATTGTGAAAAACTGAGTTTAAATGTATTTGGCTAAGGTGTATGTAAACTTCCGACTTCAACTGTAGCTGACAACAATTCACTTTACCTCATTTGTCTTCATTATTACAGGAAAATAAACTCACAACTAGATCATTATTTAAAAGATAATGGCGAGCCAATTACAGAAAATAGCTTACGGTTTTGAGTGTGACAAAATAAAAGCAGGGCATTCTACCAGAGAATTTTAGAACTTGGACACTGTCTCGTTTGCCTAACATTATATCCTAATTTGACTTTAGAGCAGGTCATGTTCTTCACATTATCGTCTCTGGTAAACACATACTATATCAAATAAAATCTAAGTTTTTTTGTCACAAGCACAGGATACAGAAGGTGTAGTGAAATGGTTACTTGCATAGTGGAGTCTTTTGTTTAGACATGTAGCTAGCTCAACAATTTATCCCAACTCATAACGTTACTACCCCGCATGAATCTGCAGGTAGCTAACCAACCACGTTCAATGTTAGCTAGCTAGTCAACATTAGGCTATAACTAGTAATGCAAATGGCTCAAATATGAATAATGTTACTACACAGATCATACACGTAACGTTAGTTGACAAGCCAGCCAGCTAACGTTAGCTAGCTAGCTAAAAGTATGCTTTAACGTGAAATGAAAACTACTTTCTGACTAAATTAGAAACGTATAATATCTGAAAATGTAGCTAGCTAGACTCTCTTACCCGTATACATGGATGGACGCTTCTCCCTCTCTGTCACGGATCCCATGGTTGCCCTTAGTTTGAAGATGTAATCCGGAGACCGGTGTTTTATACAACAGCCTTCTGTGTATTCTCTTTTTGACTCCCTTTGCATATTTGCCATCAAACGCCAGCATTTTCTCCATCTCTTTAGCTATCATATTCTAATTCCACCGGGCATTCCACTGATTTCAAAACTCGGTCCTCCAGAAAGTGGAGAGCAACACTTTTGCAGTTCTACTACGTATTATCTTTCAAAAAAGCAGCGTTATAAAGGAATACCTACACATACTGACCAGCTCATGTTATAGACAGAAGCGTGCTACATGGCAGACCAATCCAAACTCATCTCTAGGCATGTCCAGCCCATCCATTATCTCAGCCAATCATGGCTAGCGGTAAGGTTCCTCTCTTTTTCTGTGGTTAAACCAACTAGGCTCATAATTTTATATTTACATATTTACAGATGGCATACAAGTTTGTTATTAAGGCATATAAAAGTTCATTTCTGCCATAAAACGCATTTTGATTAAAAAAAAGTTTACATTCAATTGGCTCTCCTGTGAAATAGTGACTTGCGACATACACCTAGTTTCCTGAAACGAGTCACATATTATGATGTTGTCAACTGACTTCAGAGAGATGGCAATTATTGTTACTAGCAATGTGAGTCAAAAGTAGCTAGCAATGCTAACGTTAGCTAACTAAAATATGGTGGTCCACTCAATGTTATTTACCTGGCTAAAGTTATACTGCATCTAAAGTTAATCTGGCGACCTCACAATTATGAAAAAAGGTTTTCCTATTAATGATTTGCGTTCTTTTGAAATGTTCTGGTGTTTCTTAGACTAAGTTGTATTGAGGTAGGCTAACGTTAGCCAGCCATCTATCTAGTTAGGGTAACTAGCTAGCTAACATCTGCTATGCTAGCGATAACGATCATCAAAATATACATAACCTGATACATAACCAGCAGTCTATGATCTAGCTGCCGGTATACTCACCAACGAACTCCAATCACCTTGTCCTTCGGCAGGGCATGCAAACCATTTGGGTGTGCATCCTGCTGGAAGCATGCATTGCATGGGGCTTTTCAGTCTAAAACGTCCGTGATCCGATGAAACAGCATGAGCACCATTCAAAGGTTTTTAGGGGTAGTCACTCTAATGTGCTTCAACACCAGTCTTATCATAAAATAGTTCAATTAACTATATAAAAACATTCAATTATTTTATCTTCCATCTCTCTGTGTTTCATAGTTTTCCTTCAACTCACAAGAAGCTGAATGTATCTCACAGGAGAAAGCATCAGAGCAAGCCAAACACCGCCCCTATGTCTCTCTACGTGTAGGCCATCTATCGGATGCTGTATGGTCCAAACAAGTATGGCATTGTAGCATTAAAGGCGAAGGAAGACAGCGAGCATCTGGCCTCCCTTGACAAAAAAAGTATAAAAATGTGCCAATCAGCGTTGACCTAAACTGAGAGAGCTCATCTGTGAATGGTCCTGGCTCATGAAAAAAAAGTGTCACGGGAAGCCAGCTTGGATTTGGCGTCACTCCTATCAAATCCCACTGAGAGCATAAGTAACTGACAGAAAAACAGAAATTGGTGCATCTTGTTGTGCTGTTGTCCTCTGGTGGCTAGCTACCCAGCTAGCTAAAATTGGCCCTTTCCTAAATTAGCCATGGACGGAGATGGGATTTGGACTTGTGGTTTTACTTAATTCTCCGCACTGGCCAATGACTATAACGGTGATTCTGATTCAACCATTAATTCATACAATATTGTGCCCCTGGCCTGAGAGGATGGAAGTTCAACATGTAGCCAGATGTAGAAGGCTAAAGTTAACTAGCTAACGTTGCCCATGAATGGAAGTTTTTGGCGAGCAAGAATTTTAGAGGAGAGGAGGATGGCATTGCCGTTTCTAGACAAGTAGAGTGAATCACCATGTGTTTCTTCTTGCACAAACGCACACGCACACACTCACACAGAAATCAGAACCACAGACAGCCACATCATATTTATCTTGTGTTGACTGGACTAAATAGTTGTTGGTATCTTTTAGTTGTCACTGTATTAGACTAAGCAGAGGTGATTTGATTAATTTAAAATGTGGAAGTTGAAATGAGGCTGGAATAGTGGAGGCAACTCCTGTTTACTTTGCGACTGGTGGTAACTCGGCCTTTAGGCCTATACTCTATATCACGGTCGCAAGGCATATGAATTAACAGGTTATAGAGCAAACAACAAATTATCACAATACAGAGGCTTGGCTTCCCCAGTGATTTTACACATGCACTGCTACCGGTAACAAGTGCCTCAACTTTGAAAGAGTCCCATCTTAGTTCTTCAGATTGCAAATGTACCAATACAACAAGCTCGAGTAATAAATACCATACGGCTCTCTGGGAAAACAATAAAAAAAGTTGCCAAATTTGACAATAAATTACCAAATGAATAACAAAAACTAGTGTCACATACTTCAGGAAAACCATGTCTCTAGAAAAATAACATGGTAGCTACTGTCACAAGATATGAAATAGCACGAGATCAAAGAGCACAGTGCCTGAGGATGGTCTTTGGACAACTTGTATTTCTGCTGCAAGCACAGCACAGAGCACTGATGTTGAATACTTCAAGTCAAGCCATATGGTTAAAGTTGAACGAGAAGACAGACAGAATCCAGCTAAGCCTGATCTCATCTTGGGTATGCTGCCGTGCCTCCTTTTTTGGAGAGAGGGGTTACAAAGAGTAGGGGTGCAAATCACATCAAAGAGAACAAAGGCGGGTAGTTGTCATGGCAACAATGCTGTTGGATAACATTTTGTGGATCTTTTAGTAGACAGCCAGCCAGTAATGGGCAATGTGTTGATTTAGGCGCAAACACCAGTCTTACCATAATAGAAATGCAACAGACTCCCTTTCAAAGTAGAGACAATTACCAGCAATAAAACTGATTTAAGACTAGCACAATTAGTAGAGGTCTCATTGCAAGACAACAGCAACAACATCAAACGCATAGAAGCATGAAGAGAGAAGGTGGAAAGGACAAACTAAATATAAAAATATCTGCCATGCATATGGAGGTGCATATAAAAGGCTATTGCACTCAAATGAACACAGTTTCATTACCTGTGACTGATATCTTCATGGTGGCCTCAAGGGGCCGGTTGTTGTCCAGGTCTCTGCTCAGCCTCAAGTCCCCTGTGTCCTGGTTCAGGATGAGTAGACTCAGCTCGTTGCCTTCCACAAAACTGTAGCGGAGTTTATCTGACACATCTGGGTCCTGGGCCGGAACCTTCCCGATCACCCCAGCCGGAAAGCTGTTGGACCTGTTGGTGATGTAGTTGTTAAAGATGATCTCAAAGTCACGTAGGACAGGTGAATTGTCATTGACATCCAGCAGGCGGATGTGCACGACGGCGCGGCTGACTAACGGTGCAGAGGTTGCCTGGACGACGATTGTGTACTCCATCTTCGACTCGTAGTCTAAATCAGTAAGGGCGATAAGATCCCCATTGAAGATGTCTAATTGGAAGACCTCTGGGACGTTTCCTTCCACTATTTGGAACAGGATCTGCGCGTTTGTTCCCTCGTCGGGATCTGTAGCGGTGATGCGGGCTACGACAGAACCCACAGGACTGTTCTCCACTACACAGATGTACAGTTCGTCCTTTTCAAACACAGGAGCATTGTCGTTGATGTCCAGGATGGACACATGGACGTCCATGGCTGCCTTAAGAGGCGGAACCCCCTTATCCACAGCAAAGGCCTTGAGGTTGTACACAGGCACATTCTCCCTGTCCAGTTTCCTGGCTGTTCTAATGATGCCAGAGTACGGCTCAATGATGAAGTCCCCCTCGCCGTCATCCCCACCCTGAAAGGTGTAACTAAGCCTCCCATTAGACCCGGAGTCCCTGTCAGAGGCAGAAATCTGGAGGACGCTGGTGTACACAGCTGCGTCCTCAAACACTGTCCCCTGGTATATGTCCCTGAGGAACTGCGGCGCATTATCGTTAGCATCCAGAATGATGATCTCCACATATGTGGTGTCAGACTTCTGAGGGATGCCATTGTCGCAGGCAATGATAGCCAGCGTGTAGGACGCCTGATCCTCATAGTCGATTTCTATCTGCGTGGTTATGCCGCCTGTGTCAGGGTTGATCTTGAACTGTGGCACATTATCCTCCATGACGTAGCTGATGCGGGCGTTCTCTCCTGTGTCCTCATCTGTGGCACTGATTACCACCACGGTGGAGCCCACCGGTTGGTCCTCGCTGACCATCACCTGGTAGTTGGCACTCTGGAACACGGGCCGGTGGGTGTTGGCATCAGTGACGTTGATAAAGACCTGCGCTGTGTCGTAGCGTGTGCCATCTGAGGCGATCACCGTCAGGACATACTGGCGCTCCTGTTTGTAGTCCAGCGGCAGTGCCAGAGTGATAACTCCCCCAGCAGTCTGACTGGTGATGGCAAACCTGTTCCTCGTATTGCCGCTGGAGATCTGGTATGTTACCACACTGTTGGCGTCCCGATCTATGGCAGAGAGTGCTAGCACACTGGTACCCACCACAGCATCCTCATTAATTTTAAGGCTATACAATCTCTGAGTGAAAGTGGGGACATTGTCGTTCACGTCAAGCACCGTCACACTGACGCTGGCCGAGGAAGACATGGCAGGAACCCCATGATCCACTGCTTCTACGCCAAAAGTGTAAAAGTCAGTGGTCTCCCTGTCCAGCTCTATACTGACTGTAATCCACCCTGTGCTGTTGTTAATGGTGAAGGGGAAGCCTGGAGCCATGTCTGTTAGTCTGTACTCCAAATGAGAGTTGTCACCGGAGTCTGCATCAATAGCCTGAATATGGATCACAGAATAACCAATAGCCACATTTTCCAATACTGTGGCTTGAAAGGGTGTGCTAACAAACATAGGGGCATTATCGTTGACATCCACAACTTGTACTACAACCATCCCTGTGCCATTAATCAGAGGTGGTCTTCCCCCATCCTGTGCCTTTATTCTCAAATTGTATTCCCTGATTATCTCATAATCTAGGAGGTTGATTATTTCAATGTCACCTGTAGGGGAATGGATGTAGAACTGGCCCTTCACGTTGCCACTGATGATGCTGTAGTGAACTTTTGCATTGTTGCCCTCGTCTTTGTCTGTGGCCTTTACCTGGGCCACTTTGGTGTTCACCGCCACACTCTCAAGCACCTGGACTACATACCTTTTCTCACTGAACTGGGGGTAGTTATCATTCTCATCCTCCACAGAGATATATACTGTAGCTGTGGCACTGCGGGGGCCTGGGTCTTTACCCTGGTCATTGGCCTCCACTATCAGCAGATACTGGGTCAAAGTTTCTCTGTCAGGCCGAACCCTAATCTTGACTAGTCCATTTCTAGGGTCGATTTCAAAACCAGCATTATCTTCTTCCTCATTCACAATCTTATAGACCATGTTGGCATTTGATGGGGCATCCCCATCTGTGGCCCTTATAGTCAACACTTCAAAGCCTACCTCAACGTTCTCCCTAATGCTGACCCTGTACTCTGTCTGCTCAAACACAGGCCCATGATCATTAGTGTCACTAATAGTGACGGTGAGGTAAGCAGTGGCCGACCTTTTAGGGATGCCATTGTCTGTAGCAATAACTTTGAATACATGTGTATCCTTGACCTCCCTGTCTAAAGGCTGCAAAGTTGTGATGCTGCCGGTCTGCAAATTGATTTGGAAATAATTATTGGATCTGCTATCGAACAGAGCTTCCATGTCATATTCAACCTCACCAGCATCTCCATTGTCGGTATCCAGTGCTTTGAGCGTAATTACGCGAGTTCCCGGGGGTTCGTTCTCCGGGACAGACACCTGATAGTTGGGCAGTTGAAACTGGGGAGCGTTATTCACATTTCTTTTTTTACGTTTGGTCAATGAATCCAGTCTCCCCAAATCCCTGTCTGTAAACATGGAATGGCTATGTACCGAATTAAATCGCAATTTTACACGGACAGTGGTGTAATTCCATAGATTTTGCACCCTGCAGAATAAATCCAACTCGTTCCGCTCATTGTATTGCAGACAGTTTGGAGAAAAACTCCCGTTATCAAAAACGGCTTTCCAGTTCCCTCCTTTACACGATGAACGATAAGAGTGAGGTTGTCGAGTAAATAGTGGTAAATGTTCATAAATGTTCAAAAGCAAAATACTGGTGGAGACGCATGGCGATGTCGCTACTTTTGAGAGAACGTTCATGTAAATCTCGGGCTTACCTTCGGCGCTCTTACTCCTATATTTAATTAAACAATTTTGTCCATGCACAAAAGTATTGAAGTTAATTAAAATAAAGTTTTCCGAGGTAATTGATTGGATCTGAATGTAAAGCGGCGCTGGGTTCTTCGGCAACTTCGCACAATTCACTTTTCCTGAGAAATAAACAATCCCGTGTTGTCTTTCAATATTGAAAATGTGTCTCACGTATTTAGGAGTTAAAGTCCTGTCTATTTGATAGATCCAGCCCCGTCCAAGAGATACATTTCCGAGCACTACTCCAGGCTGAAAATTATCAGAAACGTGTACATCAAAAAATGCAAATACTGGAATGTGTGATAGAAAACATATCCATAGCCAAATAATTTGTAATTCCATGGTTTAAAACGCATGGCATCCACCAAATCGGTCAAGAACACCTATAAAGTCCACTGAAGTTTTTCCCGGGTGCTCGCTGTCCTGTTCCGTTCCATGACTAGTTAAAATGTTGCGAGGATCGGAGTGCAGTACAGCGTGCACATGGAATAGTTCAAAGTCGTATCGCTCTTTCACTGCACTTCCTCAGATAGCGACCCTTCTCCCCGGGGATTGTTTGTCAGTCAAATGCAGATTCCCAAATCTCAGCAGCTGACCACAATGTACCACAATGTACCATGAAGTGATTCGCTTAATGATCTCCAAAAACCTCTTATTTGCGCAAGTCTATTGTTTTTGGGGCGACTCAAGTTTGACAATTACATGAACATTTAAGCCTGTCCTCATTGTATGAAAATCCTCACAAAATCGTCAGAAAATGTAAACTTAATTAAATGCTGTCACCTAGTGGACAAACGTAACTATATGAAGTATCTAGAATCATGTGGCCTAAGTATCTATCCACTCCAAGTGATCTAACTTTATACATTATCATTTGATATAACTTTATACTTTATACATTTGATCATTCTTGGTACAGACAAGTAGATAGATCACAAGTATTTATCATAAGGTGTTCTACCAAATATACAAGGATACTTTAATATATCTCACATTTGACAGAGCACATTCATTAAAATGTTCAATAAACTTATACCAAGTATTTGGTAAATGTACAAGTGTATAATACCTTATTATGAGAGCACGAGAAAATCTCTGACTGCCTGTTTATGTCTGTTGGCACGAGATGTTCTTCAGTTGAGGTCAAACTTCTGGGTGTCGAGACAATAGTGGACTATACCTTCTCTTCTCTGAGCAGTGAGCAGACAGGTCAACTCTCTGGCCCCTTTAACAGACCAGCATTACATTGACAAGACTCAGCATTACAATAACTTAAATTAAGAACATTTATTTCAACATTTTAAATAATCACACAGAGCAGCAAGCAACAACAGCACCAACAAACAAAAATAAAAGGTACAGTACCATTCTTTTATATAAATCAGATTGGTTACTTGCATAGTATTTATATTAACTGTCTTGATTTAAATCTCTATCTCCTTTTCTAAAACCCTTGATCATCAACAACTAGTTGTGTCATTATAAATGCCACTAGTGTGTGGTATAGGCACAAGAGACAGCAGGAAGGCTAGTTGAATCAATGTACATGTACAGAAAATATTCAAATGTAGCTCTATAATGATATTATTGATCAAAATAATAAATTGATCAGGGGTGCATCCTTTAAGGCATTTTCCTTCTTGTCTTCCAGACTCTGTTTGATCAGGGGACATCTCAGGTCAATCAGCTGTAAGCAGAGAAAAATATACATAAAATGACCTGTAATCAGTGTGGTCATTTCGATCCTGACAACATATCCACTGAACAGTATTGAATTCACATACCAGTTGATGTAAGACATTTGCATTCATATACCATTCTCAAACCTGTATGTAACAAAGTATTATATTAATTCATGCTTTCCTTCACTCTGTGGTCCAACTCATCCCGAACCATCTCAATTGGGTTGGGGTCGGGTGATTGTGGAGGCCAGGTCATCTGATGCAGCACTCCATAACTCTCCTTCTTGGTCGATTAGCCCTTACACAGCCTGGAGGTGTGTTGGGTCGTTGTCCTTTTGAAAAGCAAATGATAGTCCCACTAAGCCCAAACCAGATGGGATGGCGTATCGCTGCAAAATGCTGTGGTAGCCATGCTGGTTAAGTGTGCCTTGAATGCGGAGATCATCCATTCACCTACTCTGCGTCTCACAAAGACAGGAGATGATCGTGGAGGAGATGATCGTGGACTTTAGGAAACAGCAGAGGGAGCACCCCCCTATCCACATCGACGGGACAGTAGTGGAGAAGGTGGAAAGTTTTAAGTTCCTCGGCATACACATCACGGACAAACTAAAATGGTCCACCCACACAGACAGCGTGGTGAAGAAGGCGCAACAGCGCAGCAGTGCCTCTTCAACCTCAGGAGGCTGAAGAAATTAAGCTTGTCACCAAAAACACTCACAAACTTCAACAGTTGCACGATCGAGAGCATCCTGTCGGGCTGTATCACCGCCTGGTACGGCAACTGCTCCGCCCACAACCGTAAGGCTCTCCAGAGGGTAGTGAGGTCTGCACAACGCATCACTGGGGTAAACTACCTGCCCTCCAGGACACCTACACCACCCGATACTACTGCATGGTTGGAACTAGAAGCACAAGCATTTCACTACACTCGCATTAACATCTGCTAACCATGTGTATGTGACAAACACAATTTGATTTGATTTGACACAGCAGTTGGAACCAAAAATCTAAAATTTGGACTAATCAGACCAAAGGACAGATTTCCACCTGTCTAATGTCCATTGCTCGTGTTTCTTGGCCCAAGCAAGTCTCTTCTTCGTATTGGTGTCCTTTAGTAGTGTTTTTTTTGCAGCAATTTGACCATGTAGGCCTGATATACGCAGTCTCCTCTGAACAGTTTATGTTCAGATGTGTCTGTTACTTGAACTCTGTGAAGCATTTATTTGGGCTGCAATTTCTGAGGCTGGTAACTTTCAAAGTTCTTGAAATTTTCCAAATTGACTGACCTTCATTTTTTTTTTTTTTATCAAACCTTTATTTAACTAGCCAAGACAGTTAAGAAAAAATTCTTATTTACATTGATGGCCTTCCCCATGTCTGAAAGTAATGATGGACTGTCGTTTCTCTTTCCTTATTTGAGCGGTTCTTGCCATAATATGGACTTGGTCAATTTCCATGTAAGTCTATCTTCTGTATAAAACCCCTACCTTGTCACAACACAACTGATTGACTCAAACGCATTAAGAAGGAAAGAAATTCCACAAATTAACTTTTAACAAGGCACACCTGTTAATTGAAATGCATTCCAGGTGACTACCTCATGAAGCTGGTTGAGAGAATTAAAAAATATATATATATTTCACTTTATTTAACCAGGTAGGCTAGTTGAGAACAAATTCTCATTTGCAACTGTGACCTGGCCAAGATAAAGCAAAGTAGTTACAAATGGAATAAACAAACATACAGTCAATAATACAGTAGAAAAAAATTCTATATACAGTATGTGCAAATGAGGTAGGATAAGGGAGGTAAGGCAATAAATAGACCATGGTGGCGAAGTAATTACAATATAGCAATTTAACACTGGAATGGTAGATGTGCAGAAGATGAATGTGCAAGTAGAGATACTGGGGTGAAAAGGAGCAAGATAAATAAATAAATACAGTATGGGGATGAGGTAGTTGGATGGGCTATTTACAGATGGGCTATGTACAGGTGCAGTGATCTGTGAGCTGCTCTGACAGCTGGTGCTTAAAGCTAGTGAGGGAGATATGAGTCTCCAGTTTCAGTGATTTTTGCAGTTCGTTCCAGTCATTGGCAGCGGAGAACTGGAAGGAAAGACGGACAAAAGAAGAATTGGCTTTGGGGGTGACCAGTGAGATATACCTGCTGGAGTGTGTGCTGCGGATGGGTGCTGCTATGGTGACCAGTGAGCTGAGATAAGGCGGAGCTTTACCTAGCAGAGACTTGTAGATGACTTGGAGCCAGTGGGTACAGGTCACAGTGGTGGGTAGTATATGGGGGTTTGGTGACGAAACGGATGGCACTGTGATAGACTGCATCCAATTTGTTGAGTAGAGTGTTGGAGGCTATTCTGTAAATGGTCAGTTTTACGAGGGTATGTTTGGCAGCATGAGTGAAGGATGCTTTGTTGCGAAATAGGAAGCCGATTCTAGATTTAATTTTGGATTGGAGATGCTTAATGTGAGTCTGGAAGTAGAGTTTACATTCTAACCAGACACCTAGGTATTTGTAGTTGTCCACATATTCTACGTCAGAACCGTCCAGAGTAGTGATGCTGGACGGGCGGGCAGGTGCGGGCAGCGATTGGTTGAAGAGCATGCATTTAGTTTTACTTGCATTTAAGAGCAGTTGGAGGCCACGGAAGGAGAGGTGTACGGCAATGAAGCTCGTCTGGAGGTTAGTTAACACAGTGTCCAAAGAAGGGCCAGAGGTATACAGAATGGTGTCGTCTGCGTAGAGGTGGATCAGAGAATCACCAGCAGCAAGAGCGACATCATTTATGTATACAGATAAAAGAGTCGGCCCGAGAATTGAACCCTGTGGCACCCCCATAGAGACTGCCAGAGGTCCGGACAACAGGCCCTCTGATTTGACACACTGAACTCTATCTGAGAAGTAGTTGGTGAACCAGGCGAGGCAATCAATTGAGAAACCAAGGCTGTTGAGTCTGCTGATAAGAATGTGGTGATTGACAGAGTCGAAAACCTTGGCCAGGTCGATGACGACAATGAGATGGACTCCCAATTACATACCTGTCGTATGTAATCTTCGTCACGCATACTCTGCCAGAGACGTGGCATGGTATCGAAGACGATGCCACAATGCTGACTCATCAATTTCCTGTCTCCACCACAAGGTCGTGAACCTCGAGTTCTGCCATCTATAATACATAAGAAACAATATGATTGAGTTGAACATCTTCATTCAGACCCTTTGTTCAGAACCTGGAACACACAGGTTGTGTATTTTAAATAAGGCGACGACTTACGGAGCAGACAAAGACTCCAGGTGTCACAATACAGGATTTTGTTATGTTGCCCTTTACACTCGTAGCCGGAAACTTTTGTAAATGTTTTGTTGTCTGTAATTCTTTTTGTCTTATGTTGCACATACCTAATATTTTCCAGTAATATTCTAATCATGTTACTGATTGGATCCAGAGTATTTTCAGATTTCGTTTCTGCTATTGTTGTGTCCTAATCTTTGGTCTAATAATTTCCCCATAATCTCCAAACTGTTACCTTTCAATTGCTACCATCGTTATGCCTAAGCATTTCATATTTCTTCTTTAAGAAACATTTCAATGTAGCCCTATCCATATAGGCCAATTCCCAGCAGGGTAAAGAGTTTAATATACCACAACCATGACTTCCCATGTGTTTTGGAATTGAAGTATGGAGAGGGTTGAGGTACCCCAGCAAGTCTAGCCTTTTGACTCGTACACTCTGATCTGCTTGGACGCACCATCAAAGACCTGTCGAATATATTAAATACAGTGAGGGAAAAAAAGTATTTGATCCCCTGCTGATTTTGTACGTTTGCCCACTGACAAAGAAATGATCAGTCTATAATTTTAATGGTAGGTTTATTTGAACAGTGAGAGACAGAATAACAACAAAAAAATCCAGAAAAACGCATGTGAAAAATGTTATAAATTGATTTGCATTTTAATGAGGGAAATAAGTATTTGACCCTCTCTCAATCAGAAAGATTTCTGGCTCCCAGGTGTCTTTTATACAGGTAACGAGCTGAGATTAGGAGCACACTCTTAAAGGGAGTGCTCCTAATCTCAGTTTGTTACCTGTATAAAAGACACCTGTCAACAGAAGCAATCAATCAATCAGATTCCAAACTCTCCACCATGGCCAAGACCAAAGAGCTCTCCAATGATGTCAGGGACAAGATTGTAGACCTGCACAAGGCTGGAATGGTCTACAAGACCATCGCCAAGCAGCTTGGTGAGAAGGTGACAACAGAAACACAAAAAGAACTGTCAATCTCCCTCGGCCTGGGGCTCCATGCAAGATCTCACCTCGTGGAGTTGCAATGATCATGAGAACGGTGAGGAATCAGTCCAGAACTACACGGGAGGATCTTGTCAATGATCTCAAGGCAGCTGGGACCATAGTCACCAAGAAAACAATTGGTTACACACTACGCCGTGAAGGACCGAAAATCCTACAACGCCCTCAAGGTCCCCCTGCTCAAGAAAGCACATATACATTACCATCTGAAGTTTGCCAATGAACATCTGAATGATTCAGAGGACAACTGGGTGAAAGTGTTGTGGTCAGATGAGACCAAAATGGAGTTCTTTGGCATCAACTCAACTCGCCGTGTTTGGAGGAGGAGGAATGCTGCCTATGACCCCAAGAACACCGTCAAACATGGAGGTGGAAACATTATGCTTTGAGGGTGTTTTTCTGCTAAGTGGACAGGACAATGGACGGGGCCATGTACCATCAAATCTTGGGTGAGAACCTCCTTCCATCAGCCAGGCCATTGAAAATGGGTCATGGATGGGTATTCCAGCATGACAATGACCCAAAACACACAGCCAAGACAACAAAGGAGTGGCTCAAGAAGAAGCACATTAAGGTCCTGGAGTGGCCTAGCCAGTCTCCAGACCTTAATCCCATAGAAAATCTGTGGAGGGAGCTGAAGGTTCGAGTTGCCAAACGTCAGCCTCGAAACCTTAATGACTTGGAGAAGATCTGTAAAGAGGAGTGGGACAAAATCCCTCCTGAGATGTGTGCAAACCTGGTGGCAAACTACAAGAAACGTCTGACCTCTGTGATTGCCATCAAGGGTTTTTCCACCAAGTACTAAGTCATGTTTTGCAGAGGGGTCAAATACTTATTTCCCTCATTAAAATGCCAATCAATTTATAACATTTTTCACATGCGTTTTTCTGGATTTATTTGTTGTTATTCTGTCTCTCACTGTTCAAATAAACCTACCATTAAAATTATAGACTGATCATTTCTTTGTCAGTGGGCAAACGTACAAAATCAGCAGGGGATCAAATACTTTTTTCCCTCACTGTATATAGCCATGTTACTTTATACTCCATGTATATAGCCATGTTATTTTCTACTCCCTTTATATAGCCATGTTATTTTATACTCACGGTATATAGCCATGTTATTTTCTTCTCCCTGTATATAGCCATGTTATTTTTTACTCCCTATATATAGCCATGTTATTTTCTACTCCCTGTACATAGCCATGTTATTTTATACTCCCTGTACATAGCCATGTTATTTTATACTCCCTGTACATAGCCATGTTATTTTATACTCCCTGTACAAACGTACAAAATCAGCAAGGGATCAAATACTGTTTTCCCTCACTGTACATGCCTATCTCATGAGACCTCATGACATGACATGACATGACATGGAAATGGGGCGGCAGGTAGCCTAGTGGTTAG
This sequence comes from Brachymystax lenok tsinlingensis, assembly GCA_030435695.1. NCBI lineage: Eukaryota > Metazoa > Chordata > Actinopteri > Salmoniformes > Salmonidae > Brachymystax > Brachymystax lenok. The sequence continues at coordinate 13,408,051 of CM059818.1, forward strand.
AGCGTTGGACTTGTAACCGGAGGGTTGCAAGTTTGAATCCCCAAGCTGACAAGGAAAAAAATCTGTCGTTCTGCCCCTGAACAAGGCACGTGGATGTCGATTAAGGCAGCCCCCCGCACCTCTTTGATTCAGAGGGGTTGGGTTAAATGCGGAAGACACATTTCGGTTGAAGGCATTCGGTTGTACAACTGACTAATAATGGTGACTTTGAAATTAGTCTTAGGTCTTCAACATGTCGCATATATCATTAACTGGACACACACCTAAAGGATATAATGGTCCCCTTTCTCAGGATCAGCTCCCACACACCAAGGAAGAAGGACCTTGCTGTTTGTTTAAACATCCTGTTTGGTTTTAGAGTTTATAAGGATTTAAAGGAAAATACGGAGCGTAGGGGTTGGTAATGTTCTCTAGTTGCGCCGTGATTGGCTCATTGTTCTGTCACTCATGGGGACACTACTCCACTGACAAATATAAGGGTAGACCTCCAAAATGTAAGCCCCTTGGGTGCTGCCATAGAGTTACATTAAATGCCCATCGAAGAAGGCTCAAGGTCATTGGCCACAGATTACGTCAAATCACGTTATATCTACAGTAGCTTTGATTGGACTGTCAACATCATACCTTCAAAATCTTAGCTAGCAGTCATCATCATGAATCAAGTCAACAATCTATTGGCAAATCCTGTTTAATCCTTGTCAAATGAAGAGAAATAATGAAGAGAAATTATAGATAAAACGTACCAGTTCTCATTGGCCATTGGACATAAACATTACTCAACAAGTTGGAAATTGCAAATTCAAGTGGTTGCAAAGCAATCACTAGCCTGCTATTCAGTGGAGTGGGTGTGTGGTCCCAATTCTGGGTTTAAGGGTCTCTTTTCCAAGCTTAAAATGATAAACATTCAAAATTGGCCATGCTGTCAATCCAACATGATTTCTGCCGCACTCAAAATACGTTTTGAATGGTCATCCAACTCGGAATTGTAAGTCGGGAACTCATGCCTCTTTCTAGAGCTACGACCTGATAATCACTGAAGTTTGTTTCCGAGTTTCCAGTTGTCTTGAAAGCACCATAAATCCAGAGAATGACAGACTTTGATGACAAAGTTTGATGACCAAATTTGCCCATGAAGGAACGCTGCGCCACCTTCCTGTTCAAGTGAGCACAGCACAACAAGGTGAGTCCAAAAATGTATTGTAATGATGATGTAATAAGCCAGAGAGATATGTATACTGTAGCTAAGAAAGTAATACTAAGTGCATGTTGTGTAGTAAGATGTTAGTAGCCCATGTGCCTCACCCTAATAATTTGGTATATCTTCCCCTCCTAATTTTGCCTACTGTTCTGACTTGGTGGTGCACATGTAGCCTATAACCTGTTTTAGAGAAATGTAATCATCTAATATTGTAAGAGCTTTCATTGTCTGCTTATGTGCCCCCTTTATTTATCCTAACGTTCTGACTTGGTGTACAGGGAGAACACTGTAAGAATGGCCCCTGTTCTGAATTGTGTCGCTGTACATTTCAAAAGTGCTGAACAAATAGTTATATTGACTCCGTCCATCCTAACTCGCTCATTAATGTCTTAATCGCAATTACAGATTGCCTCTTATCCGCTGGTCGTCCCCTTATGCCATAGTTCATACATCTCAATTGTCAGTAGAAATCACATTTGTTTAAGCAAGTCAGCCATATCAGCTATGTTTTTTTAAAAGGCAGTACATGAGGCTGAATGAACTGTTTTGCTGCCATACAATGCTCATCTGATAGCCAGGTGTAGCAGTGGTAAGGTGTTGGGACTGCTGTTGGGACTCTGCTGTTGAGACAGCTTTATGTGGGCCCTAACCATTTGTCCCCGTTATAGTGCAATTAATGTATTGTTTAGTGTTGTGTTGTGTAGTGGCTTTGATGGCCACGGTGTATTAGTCAGTATGTCAATGTAACAGTATTGAGCTGTCAGTTTCACAAGCTAATTCCCTACTTTTCAGTTGTTCATTTGCTAGGCTATTGGTTAAAGGTGCCACACAATATTGATTATTGTATTATCATGGATCTAGTTCAGTCTTATCAATCACTTGAACATATTTAATAATCTCTTACCTAGCTTGATGACTGTGGGCCTTTTTGCTTACTTTTTGTTGTTTTAAATAGAGATGGCTAGAAGGGCCACGGGTCATATTAGATTGTGTAGAAATGCAGGAAATGTACTTTAGATGCCCCCCAAAATGGGAGAACCTCCAGACCACTGCCAAGTTATGCCAAGCAAAAGATAACTATTGCAAAATATACTGTGTCCGTAAAATGTTTATACTATGCGTATACTGGAATACTACTCGGCCAAACCACCAAGACCCGCCCGGCAAAACTGAGCAATCGGGAGAGAAGGGCCTTGGTCAGGGAGGAGACCAAGAACCCGATGATCACTCTGACAGAGCTCTAGAGTTACTCTGTGGAAATGGGAGAACCTTCCAGAAGGACAACCATCTCTGCAGCACTCCACCAATAAGGCCTTTATGGTAGAGTGGCCAGACGGAAGCCACTCCTCATTTAAAAGGCACATGACAGCCTGCTTGGAGTTTGCCAAAAGGCACCTAAAGGATTCTCACACCATGAGAAACAAGATTCTCTGGTCTGATCAAACCAAGATTGAACTCTTTGGCCTGAATGCCAAGCACAACACCTGGAGGAAACCTGGCAGGGACTGGGAGACAAGTCAGGATCGAGGGAAAGATGAATGGGGCAAAGTACAGAGAGATCCTTGATTAAAACCTGCTCCAGAGTGCTCAGGACCTCAGACTGGGGCAAAGGTTCACCTTCCAACAGGAGAACAACCCTAAGCACACAGCCAAGACAACAAGTGGTTTCAGGACAAGTCTCTGAATGTCCTTGAGTGGCCCAGCCAGAGCCCGGACTTGAACCCGATCAAACATCTCTGGAGAGACCTGAAAACAGCTCTGCAGAGATGTTCCCCATCCAACCTAACAGAGCTTGAATGGATCCGCAGAGAAGAATGGAAGAATCTCCCCAAATACAGGTGTGCCAAGCTTGCAATGTCAGACACAAGAATACTTAAGGCTGTAATCGCTTCCAAAGGTACTTCAACAAAGTACTGAGTAAATGGTCTGAATACTTATGTAAATGTTATATATTCTTTTTTTTTATACATCTGCAAAAAAATCTAAAAAACTGTTTTTACTTTGTCATTATGGGGTATAGTGTGTAGATTTATGAGAAGAAAAAAAGGTTAAATCCATTTTAGAATAAGGCTGTAACGTAACAAATTATGGACAAAGTCAAGGTCTGAATACTTTCCATTTTGCATTTGATACCATTTCACTTATTTAACTCCCTTCATTACCACAAGCCAGTCCTCCCCAATTAAGGTGCCATCAATCACCTATGCCAGTAACTGCCGATTATCCCTTGAGCAAGGCACTTAACCCTGAAGATGCTCCAGGTGCGCTGCTCTGACCGTGCTGCTCCAGCCTGTTGTGTGTAGTTGTGTGGTACTGTGACACCAAAAATGAACAAATGTATTTTGTATGTGTACACGGACCAATAAAGATTCCATTGTATTATAAGGGATTTGGATTTACAGCATTCAACTTTATTTAGGCCACATAAAAAATAAGATATTTTTGTACTTTTACTCAGGTATGAACATGGGTTTTTCAATAATAGGGTATTGTAAGGCTAGCATTGAAAGCAACTGGGAGGACCACATAATAGTAGGCCTAAATGTGGTGTGGCTTTTTTTCAGCCACATGTCTTGCTGCACCTACATTTCTTATGACACTGATGACCAAATTCAATAGCATTTTTCAATTAATTGAGTAAGTTGCAACAATGACTGACTGTTGAGAAAATAGAGAACAGATTCAATACCATTTTTAGGTAAGCTAAATATGAATCCTTTATTTTCAAAAACCATATACAGTACTCAATAAGTTTCAAAAATAAATATCAACCACAAAAACCATTTACACTGCTCAAAATAAACAGACATTAAGTACTTTTTTTTTTAAAACCACATATTGAGATATAAAAATGTATAATCCATAAAGAGATTGATAAACATTCATTCCCAATTGTGGAATGAAACTACATAGAAACACAAAAGTGACCTACTTTCTTTGGATTTATACCTATCTTTAGATGCAGTTTGTAATTGAAACACAGGGAAGAAATCCAAAATAAATATGTTGTCAAATTAACTGTGACCCTGACATGGATTCCAGAAACATAAAATTGGTCCTGTACTGTGAAAAGTTGCATAAAAAAAGTGGAATGAAGTTAATAATTTTTAGACCATAACGTAGCAAAACTATTTTTTGAAATACATTTCTCCACTGCCCAGGACCACTTTTTTTTGTTCTGTATTTTATAGCACTTGGTAAACATGTAGACTATTTCCAATGACAGTGTGAGGGTATTGAGGCTTGCAAAATGTTTTGAATAATTTTCAATCCTCTCCCAACTGATGATACCTTGACTTTTGTGACAGATGTCTTAGCTACTTAGCTCTCTCTAAGAAGATACAAAGTTAGGCTATATTTTACAAAATGTAAGTCTCCCTAAAGGAGGTTTAGTGCAATAAAGTTCTCTGTGCTGAGAGTCGAAAGTCTTTTGTGTCTTGAGTATTTTCTGTTTCCTGGAGGGTATTTCACAAAGCCGTTTCGATGTTAGTCAGCTAAAAATATAAAATTCTCCCAGGTCACGAGAGAGATCAAAATGAAATGAGTATCACTTAATAAACTCATACTGTACATGTTAATGATATGGAGAATCAAGTTATTTCAGTTAGCTGGACGAACCCATTGATCCTTTTTGTGAAATACCACTCAGGTCCTTAAAACCATTCAATAAATCCAATTCCTTTGAATTAGGATCTTTTTGATCAAACAACAACTTTCTCTTGATTTCAAAATCCTAAAAATAACGATCTACTCGCTTTACAAAATGTTCGCTACAGAAAAATCGGAAACAGAAACTGGTTTCTCCTCTCTTTTTCTGTAATGTATGGATGTTATCCTTGATTCATAATGAGCCTTTCAATGGATCAGTGGTCAGTGCTTATGATCAGTGGTCTAGATTGAAAGCACTAGGGACACAAATAGGAGCTCCACCACTTTCCAGGAACCATGAAATGGAGTTTTGGAATGATTTGGGAACAAAGTTAAAGAGATTCTCCGGTACTTTTGTATACTTTTTAGCCAGTAGTTCTGAAAGTAGCAGCACTCACGAGCCAAAACTGGTCCCTGAAGATTGCTTACTACGTCACATTTGTGCAGAAATGTGCACCATGTCATTGCTATCTCTCTCGCTCTGCTGTGTCCACTGAGCCGTTGAGCCCGCCCGGCAACTTCATTGGATAACACTGGGCAGGCCTCTTGCTAGCTGTCACTCAAATGCGAAAGGCTGAAGCTCATTGGCTAGAACTTGAATTGCTAGGGGGCTGACCCACGTAGGGGGAAATGTAGGGAAAATTGTACCGCAAAGCTTCAAGAAAACAATCACTTTCAAAATAAGGATTTCTTTCGCTAATTGAGATTAGACTGTAATTATACTCATAGATTATGCAGGTATGTACTACACATTAAAAAATTATTTCTTAGTCGCCAAAGTACCGGAGCATGTCTTTAATATTTACAGTGTGGAAGTGTGAACATGGATATTTGAGGCCATTTTCCAGTTATCCCAATGTCTTCTTATAAACATTTAAAACCAATTTCTTACGCAAGTCTTCTTACTTCGCTAGATATTTCTATGTACCTAGAAAAAAACATACCAAATAGAACCTGCAGGCATATTAGTTCAGTTTCAACAGAAACCTTACTTTTCTCCTAAAAGACAGCAATATCTAAAATACATTATTCATTTTTTCATTTCGCAGTATACAGCCCCACTTTGTACATATTATAACGTTGGTTTTTCACGGACGTGTAAACAGGGTTGCTTTCACAACATGAATGAAATCCTAAAAATATAAATAGCCAATGTATGAATTCTTTAGAAGTACTGCTGATGTGCAGCAATGCATACCAGTCTCCCTGTTCATTTAATTACAAAAAAAAACAGTCTATAATTCTTCCACGCAAAATGTGCACCTCTCCTCGATTCAAGACCCAAAAATGTTTTAGGAACCAAACATATAAGTACAAACAGAAACCCATGAAGCTTCCAGAAGCCCTCTCTCCCCACGTCTTGGTCTTGTTAAGTGGGCTGAGGTGAGTGGGTAATAACTGGTATTAGGGCCCAGCTCAGAGGGAGGTCTCCAGGCTGTGCAGTGGGCTCCCAGGGCGTGGCGGCAGCGCAGCACTCTGGGGGATCCCGCCAGTCTTTGGGCTCTCTTTGTAGAAGGGGATGATCCTGTCCACAGCATTATTGTTCTGGTTGGGCGTGGACGGAAGGGTGGCCAGCGTGGAGGGTGGGGGCAGGGTCTGCACAGCATTGCGCTTGGTGGGAGCATCGTCCTCCCCCTCTGTGTCGTCGATGAGGGGGATCTGCGGCTCTGAGTCTTCTATCCGGAACTCCGGGGTGGTCATGAAGTTGTGGATCGAGTTGCGGGACTCAGGGGTCTCCAGGCCTTCGTAGGGGGACATAGTGTCTTGGAAGGCATTTACTACGCGGATCTGGATGGTTTGGGGATGAAGACAGTCAAAATGTTAGTATTGAGTCCCCATTGAGTCCCCATTAAAGCACAATCCTGAGTTTGTATCCTTGGTTTGGTGTAAAGCTGAGGGATGATTGTGAGCCGAGATGTAATTATGAGTTGATCAAACAAACCTGAGTCTGGATCCTGCCTAGGCCTCTGCACCAGAGCACCTGCCCCCTTCTCATCTCCATCTCACCGTGGTCGATCTCGTCCTGGTCCTCCATCTCCTCCAGCTCATCCTCAGGGATCTCCTCTTGCTGCGTGCCATGACCTGCAGACTTCAGGAACTTCAGCCGGCTGGTGGGGACAGTGGTGACCACCTAGAAATAAACAGACAGGAACTAAAATGTTGAACTAATTTGTGACAAAACATTTAGTGACAAAACTTCATAACAGCCAAGTAGATCATAGGGACTTTGAAAGACATTAGAAACCTGTGAGAATCTCACCTGGCCCCATAGAAGACACCCAAAGCCCAAGAACACACACCAGAGCCACTGGTCGATGCTGAGGCCCACACAGCTGAAAGGTTTCCCTCCAAACTGAACGATCACAATCTGGACAACAAAACACAGGGGGATTGGAGAGCAATGTTATTTTGTGTCCGATATGAAATCTCCTGTGTGAATATCCTGTATGGATCTGAAGGTTGCTCACCTGGATAATGAACGTTCCGAACACAATGGAGCAGAAGATCATGTTTTTGAAGATGCCGTCAAAGACGTTACGCTCGCCGTGGATCTTGCGGGCGTTGATTTCGTTGAAGAGCTGCATCATGACGAAGGTGTTGAAAACAATGGTGTAATGTTCCGAGGGAGGGGCATGGAGAGGCGCATACCTCCCGCTGTCAATGTCGAAAATCTGCTCCCCTGTGGTGGCAACATACAGGTACATAATAACAAGGCCCACTGGAGACAAGCAATACGGATCACGTCATTCATTAGATCAATACATTTGCTTTCATATCTTCATAAAGAACAAAGTTAGATTCCAGATAATACAAAACCATGAATTTCATGTCAATGTCCAATTGGCACGACTAGCTAATTTGAACCCAGGCGGTACTCACCGGTAGGGTTTCAAAGCTACTGGTAATTTACCAAAGTTACCGGAATCTTTGGCAATCTATGGTAACTATGGTTATTTATACTTGAATTTTGCAGCCCACTTTTTGGAAGAAAACCACTCGATTTCGTCTCTACGTTATATTTGCATCGAACATGTCACCCTCCCTAGGAGAGGGGGTGACCTCGACAATTTATTGTTAAAACGAGAGGCAGCCTGGATCTTTAATTTAGACCCTTGCTCCCTTTGGTCTCAACGCAGACTTTGATTTGAAGCCATTCTTGTGATTATCGTGATTTTGCTATTGTAAATGTTTGTAGGCTTATGCAGCCTAACTGTATCTATGATCGTACGCTATCCATGTATGTTTTTTGTATGCTATTTTAATACATGAGAATTAACCAATGATATCAGGCCACATCCGGCCATGATTACAGACACGTGTGTGTCTTTTGACACTATATAAATGAGTCATCCCGCAGTGTTTGTCATTATACCTTGATGAAGAAAGCTTGTCTGTCGAAACGTTGGGCATAAATATTTTTGCATCTGAGCTCCTAGAGTGTGCGTCTCTCCTTTATTTTTCTTTATTTATACTTGAATAACTTTTTAAAAAATGTATTCATATATAGTATAAAAAAAATTATATCTAAGGGCAGTGGTGGAAAAAGTACTCAATTGTCATACTATAAAAGTAAAGATACCGTAATAGAAAATGACTCAAGTAAAAGTCACACAGTAAAATACTACTTGAGTAAAAGTCTAAAAGCATTTGTTTTTAAATATACTTAAGTATCAAAAGTAAATGGAATTGCTAAAATGCACTTAAGTATCAAAAGTAAAAGTATAAATAATTTCAACTTCCTTATAAACTCAGCAAAAAAAGAAACGTCCTCTCACTGTCAACTGCGTTTATTTTCAGCAAACTTACATGTGTAAACATTTGTATGAACATAACAAGATTCAACAACTGAGACATAAACTGAACAAGTTCCTCAGACATGTGACTAACAGAAATTGAATAATGTGTCCCTGAACAAAGGGGGTCAAAATCTAAAGTAACAGTCAGTATCTGGTGTGGTCACCAGCTGCATTAAGTACTGCAGTGCATCTCCTCCTCATGGACTGCACCAGATTTGCCAGTTCTTGATGTGAGATGTTACCCCACTCTTCCACCAAGGCTCCTGCAAGTTCCCAGACATTTCTTGGGGAAACGGCCCTAGCCCTCACCCTCCGATCCAACAGGTCCCAGACGTGCTCAATGGGATTGAGATCCGGGCTCTTCGCTGGCCATGGCAGAACACTGACATTCCTGTCTTGCAGGAAATCACGCACAGAACAAGCAGTATGGCTGGTGGCATTGTCATGCTGGAGGGTCATGTCAGGATGTGCCTGCAGGAAGGGTACCACATGAGAGAGGAGGATGTCTTCCCTGTAACGCACAGAGTTGAGATTGCCTGCAATGACAACAAGTTCAGTCCGATGATGCTGTGACACACCACCGAAGACCATGACAGACCCTCCACCTCCAAATCGATCCTGCTCCAGAGTACAGGCTCGGTGTAACGCTCATTCCTTCGACAATAAAAGCAAATCCGACAATCACCCCTGGTGAGACAAAACTGCGACTCGTCAGTGAAGAGCACTTTTTGCCAGGCCTGTCTGGTCCAGCAACGGTGGGTTTGTGCCCATAGTTGTTGCCGGTGATGTCTGGTGAGGACCTGCCTTACAACAGGCCTACGAGCCCTCAGTCCAGCCTCTCTCAGCCTATTGCGGACAGTCTGAGCACTGATGGAGGGATTGTGCATTCCTGGTGTAACCCGGGCAGTTGTTGTTGCCATCCTGTACCTGTCCCGCAGGTGTGATGTTTGAATGTACCAATCCTGTGCAGGCGTTGTTACACGTGGTCTGCCACTGCAAGGCCGATCAGCTGTTCGTCCCGTCTCCCTGTAGCGCTGTCTTAGGCGTCTCACAGTATGGACATTGCAATTTATTGCCCTGGACACATCTGCAGTCCTCATGCCTCCTTGCAGCATGCCTAAGGCACGTTCACGCAGATGAACAGGGACCCTGGGCATCTTTCTGTTAGTGTCTTAACGACTGTTCCACAGGTGCATGTTCATTAATTGTTTATGGTTCGTTGAACAAGCATGGTAAACAGTGTTTAAACCCTTTACAATGAAGATCTGTGAAGTTATTTGGATTTTAACAAATTATCTTTGAAAGACAGGGTCCTGAAAAAGAGATGTTTCTTTTTTTGCTGAGCTTATTAAGTAAACCAGACAGCACAATAAAAAAAATAAAAAAAATAACAGATAGCCAGGGGCCTAATCAAACACATCATTTACAAACAAAGCATTTGTGTTTAGGGATGGATTGAAATATAGAGAAAGGTTACTTGGAGGAAAATGGGGGAGGGTCATGCTTTTTTTTATCTAGTCCAGGGGAGGGTCATGTCATTTGTCATTGGTGAAATCTCGATATTTCTCAGTGTTTTAGTTGTTTATCGATGTGTGCCTGATGCTGCCCCTTATCTCTGATTCTCCCCTGGGCGGGCAATATCAATAGGCTATAGGCTACGAAGTGCATCCTCTGAGAGGCACAAGTTGTATTTCTAAGACAGCTGCTGGGATGGTGTAAATACAACTAGGCTGCATTTACACCCATTACACCCTGAGCCCTGGCCTGCTCTGTTCTTGCTGATCAAAAACATTGTTGTGTGCTGCCTAACCAATGCCTGTGCTGTCTAGGCCTAAAGTGACAGTTCAGGAGGAGAGTCAAAGGCTTCTTCCGAATATTATATTTATTTATTAGGCCTAGTCCAAGAAATCTTGCTCTCGGACTAGCCTACAGCCCAGGGCTTTCCAACCCTGTTCTTGGAGAGCTGCACTTCTGTAGGTTTTCAATCCAACCCCAGCTGTAACTAACCTGATTCAGCTTATCAACCATCTTATTATTGGAATCAGGTGTGCAAGATTACAGTTGGAGTGAAAACCTACAGGACGGTAGCTCTCCAGGAACAGGCTTGCTGAAACCTTCATTTTAAACACCAATTGTATTCACTATTTCTTCTTAGGATGTTTTAATACATTTTATTCTTTGATATATTAGGCCACACATAGGGCCAGACATAATTACAGACACCTGTTATAATCTGAATGACCCAAAAGGGACACTTTCCAGTAACATACCCTTCCTTTGCAACCCTACTCACCGGTAAAGAGCAGGGTGAAGATGACAGTGAGCTGGTAGACAGCATGGCCCAGGATGTTCTTCATCATGGTGCGCGAGATGAGGGGCTTATTGCGGCCATACGGTTTCCTCAGCAGCAGAGACTCTGTGGGGGGCTCAGTGGCCAGGGCCAGGGAGGCAAAGGTGTCCATGATCAGGTTCACCCACAGCATCTGGACAGCTTTGAGAGGAGAGTCCTGGGGGGAGATGTAGTTTGAGTTTATGTATAGCTCCCTACTTTTCAAAGATTGTTGTAACTTGTAGAGTTGATAATAAAAACTCCCTATAGTGAGTCAGCCGCTCTCTAGTTGACCTATGCATCCCCTTTTCAAGCAGAAAGACAAGATGGGAAGGATGGACATGACAGAAATACAATTTCTCACCTGTGTGATGCAGGCTCCGGTGAAGGCCACGATGACAGCCACCACGTTGACCGTCAGCTGGAACTGGAGGAACTTGGAGATGCTGTCGTAGACGTTCCGCCCCCACATCACCGCCTTGACGATGCTGCTGAAGTTGTCGTCTGTCAGGATGATGTCTGAGGCCTCTTTGGCTACGTCCGTGCCCGCAATGCCCTGTGGGCACAGCATGTCATAGCGCATTAGTCACAGCACCAAAAGTACCCGTCTGGTCAAATCATAGAGACAACATACTCATAACATTTTGATGGGATATAACATATGCCAGATCTTGAAGTATAAAAATACCCTACCATGGCAAATCCAACATCAGCTTTCTTCAAGGCAGGGCCGTCATTAGTACCATCTCCCGTTACAGCAACAACTTGTCTTGGTTCTAGTACAGTGCTATCCATTATACCTGTGAACAGAGGCAAGCGTCATCTCTTTAGATAATAATAATAATAATAATAATAATAATAATATGTAAGACCTATAAATGTATCTGTAGTGATAAATGAAAAAAATACCCCCCAGACATACCTTTTACTAAAGTATGTTTGTCAGTGGGTGAGGATCTTGCAAGCACACGGAGTTTAGGCCAAATCTTATCAATGCGTTCTTGCTCAATCTGGAAGTAGATCATTTCTTGGGTCACTCTATCATCACAATTATTTTACAGAAACAGATTCATTTTGTGAGAGAAAGAGAGGAATATTACCTCTCCCAGTTGGTTTCTTATCCGTCGGTTGAACTCTTTGCCGTCTATACAGAGGAAGTCATCTCCGGGGTGCAATATGCCACACTTACTGGCAATAGCGCGAGCCGTGTTGATGTTGTCCCCTGTGACCATGCGCACCGTGATTCCAGCGCGCTGACACCTCTTAATGGCGTCAGGAACCTAGGGTGGAAGAAAAATACTTTCTTTTTTAGACTATGGAGATGTGTTTTGCTTATAATCTAACACCCCAAGACACACTCACAAAGACCTGCTCTCCCCTTCAGGAGGATTATACATGTACATTGTTGAGGGTTATACCACCACAAACATCTACCTCCTTGAATTAATTGGACCTTTGCAACAAGGACTTTGATTGGCATATCCCACTTGCCCTTTTACCTCTGGCCGTACAGGGTCCTCAATGCCCACCACACACAAACAGGTGAGGCCGGTGAGGATGTCAGTTTCGTTTTCCCAGTCAGGCTCGCCGTCAACCGGGGGGAAGTCCCTGTAGGCCAGGCATATGGTCCTCAGGCCCTCGGAGGCCATGGGCTCGATCACATTCTTCACCACATCGTCTTTGTCCCTGGGCTTGAAGACCTTAGCCTCCCCCGCTCGCCGTCATGATCTTACAACACCTGCGATGAGATAAAGAGGGACCATAGATGAAGAGGGACCATCTATATTAGGTTTCGGACAAATAACACTGGGGAAGTTCATTGAGTTAATTTGCAGGAAAGCAAGAAACTGAAAGTGCCAGCCTACTTCTTTAGGAGGATCTCTGAGGCTCCTTTGCTGAACATGCGGTAACTCCCGTCTGCGTTCTTCAGCACTGTGCTCATGGACTTCCTGACTGAGTTGAAGGTGTAGACCTTGAAGAGCTTCTCCTCTGGGATCTCGTTGCGGATGGTCATATAGTCACGTCTCAGATCCAAGACAAAGCCCAGCAAGGCACATTCGGTCTTGTTGCCCACCTGGCGCGGCAGCCCCGCCCACCTTCTCAGGAGACTGAGACAAACCATTTACACGTTAAGGTCAGTTCCAAACTTCAAATCAACTAACATAACTGATACTTTGTACAAAAATGTCCCATTATATCAATGCATGATTTAAATGAAAGTCTGAGTACTCAGATTTCAAGAGGATTTGGCCCTGGCTTGAAATCCCTGACCTGGCACTCAATGTATTTGCTCAGATGTCTATGAAAAGAGCTGTATTGCAGATCTCTTTGTGTTCTGTTTGACAGTGTTGAAAACCTCGAAGTATGTTCACTTACCATGATCTTGGATGTGTAAGCACAGTTGACGCCAATGCCCATAATGAGCAGGTCCAATACTTTTCCAGGGATGAGGTCAGACTCAGGAACCTTCCTGTAGTGCCTGTCTCCCAGATAAGCCTGGACCACGGTCATCCTGTTCATGGTTAACGTCCCCGTTTTGTCAGAGCAAATGGCTGTGGCGTTGCCCATGGTTTCACAGGCATCCAGGTGTCTCACCAGATTGTTGTCTTTCATCATTTTCTGAGGAAGATAGGAGGCTATGATTTGGGATCTGGCAATGCCTTTCTTAATTTCTCCTGTCTGTAATATCTATATACTATAGTAACATAGTAGTGACAAGTAGTGATACCTACTTTGACAGAATACGCAAGTGAGATGGTGACAGCCAGGGGGAGACCTTCGGGTACGGCCACCACAAGCACAGTAACACCAATGATGAAGAACTTGACGCAGAACTGAATGTAGATGGGCGTGCAGTCCGCGATCCACGGTAGGCCCTGGATCCAGAAGGTGTCCACCATAAACAGAGTTATCAGGATGATGACTGTCAACCCTGACATGAACAGGCCTGGACAGAGGAAAGGATAGTAGTGTACTGTACACAATGAAATAATTCTATATTTGCAATAATGACAAACTGGGACAAGCTGCTGCGGAAATCAAACATACTTTCAAAATTCTGAATTCCCTTGTGATGGTCTTACCTGCTTTGCCGATCTGCACCGCTAATTTGGTCAATTTCCCCTGGAGCACCGACTTCTCCTTCTTAGGGTGGGCTTTCTTCTTCTCCTCTCCTTCGTCGTCACTGTTTAGGGGCTGCATCTCCACGCCTGCACCACCCTGAGGCTTACCTGAGGGACAGGAGAGGATGGGTCCAAAAGACGTTAAGTTTAAATAGAGACATTTTAATAAGAATTGTTGATGCATCCAATAAAAAATATATGAAATGGGAAAAATAATTTAAAAAAATTGTACATTGGTGTGTAAGGGTTCATAGTAAGATGGCACTGCTACTGCTTGGAAACAGATAGGGGGTGTTATTCTATGTGATACACCACATGACACTATGGTGTTTAGTTCACAGTCCTTAATCCGAGTCTGGGGATTATTGCTCTTTCTTGGCTGAGATTCCTTACAAGCCAATTCTTCCACCATCTTCCCAAAACATGCCCACGTTCTGTAATAGTACAAACACACTTACACGCACACATACTGTACACACTTACACGCACACATACTGTACACCCATACACACACACATACTGTACACAAATGTTTTGAGTATTTAGGGTTCTGGTGCGAGAACCCTAAATACTCAAAACATTTGTAAGTGAAGTAAAGGGACATTATTCATCCAGGCAAATGTGTGAGTGAGTGTGTGTGTCGGTAAATGTGTACAGTATGTGTGTCTGTAAGTGTGTACAGTATGTGTGCGTGTAAGTGTGTACAGTATGTGTGCGTGTAAGTGTGTACAGTATGTGTGTCTGTAAGTGTGTACAGTATGTGTGCGTGTAAGTGTGTACAGTATGTGTGTACAGTATGTGTGTCTGTAAGTGTGTATAGTATGTGTGTCTGTAAGTGTGTACAGTATGTGTGCATGTAAGTGTGTACAGTATGTGTGCGTGTAAGTGTGTACAGTATGTGTGCGTGTAAGTGTGTACAGTATGTGTGCGTGTAAGTGTGTACAGTATGTGTGCTGATCCAAAAACAGTACATAAGGTTGTTAGCTAAGGGAAGAAAGGCACGGGGAAAATCAGCTGCTGAGCTTAAGAGCTGTAATCTCCTTGGTCCTAATCACCATGAACGGAGTCAAGAGCACCTGCTGCTCGGACCACAGGAACACACACATGACCATATGGCCTCAGGGACACACAGGGACACACTCAGACTATACATACCTCATGCACAAACCCGGAGCCCTAAACTATGAATTTAGTTTGAGGTAACTTTGGTCAACTCTGAGTTCAACTTGGGATAACCAATACCACGAAAGTGGCTCACCTTTAAGCAAGGTCAATTTCCATGCCAACGAATCCTTCAGATCTAACCTGAGCCATATACTACAAATCTAGTTTGAGAATTTAGTGAGGTACAGTGCCTTCAGAAAGTATTCAACCTTCAGAAAGTATTCACAACCCTCAACGTTTTCCACATTTTGTTGTGTTACAGCCTCAATGAAATAAATTAAATAGAAATGTTGTGTCACTGGCCTACACACAATACCCCATAATGCCAAAGTGGAATTATGTTTTTCGAAATATTTACCAATTAACTAAACATGAAATGCTGAAATGTCTTGAGTCAATAAGTATTCAACCCCTTTGTTATGGTAAGCCTAAATAAGTTCAGGAGTAAAAATGTGCTTAACAAGTCACATAATAATTTGCATGGACTCACAATAGTGTTTAACATGATTTTTGAATGACTACCTCATTTCTGTACCCCACACACACAAATATGTCTAAGGTCCCTAAGGCGAGCAGTGGATTTCAAACAGAGATTCATCCACAAAGACCAGGGAGGGTTTCCAATGCTTCGTAAAGAAGCGCACCTATTGGTAGATATTAAGAAAAAAGGAAAAAAGGAGACATTGAATATCCATTTGAGCATGGTGAAGTTATTATTTACACTTTGGATGGTGTATCTATACACCCAGTCACTATAAGATTTGGGGCGGCAGGGTAGCCTAGTGGTTAGAGCGTTAGACTAGTAACCGAAAGGTTGCAAGTTCAATTCCCCGAGCTGACAAGGTACAAATCTGTCGTTCTGCCCCTGAACAGGCAGTTAACCCACTGTCATTGAAAATAAGAATTTGTTCTTAACTGACTTGCCTAGTAAAATAAAGCTAAAAAAGATATAGGTGTCTTTCCTAGGTCATTTGCTGGAGACAAAGGAAACCATGAGGCCAATTGCAACCTTTAAAAAGGACTGTGATAGGAGAAAATATCAACAACATTGTAATGCTAAACAATACTAACCTAGTATTCAAATATTTCAAAACATGCATTCTGTTTGCAAGGCACTAAAGTAATACTGCAAAAAATGTGGCAAAGGAATTACATTTTTGTCCTGAATACAAAGTGTTATGTTTGGGGCAAATCCAATAAAACACATTACTGAGTACCACTCTCCATATTTTGAAGCATAGTGGTGGCTGCATCCTGTTATGGGTAATGCTTGTTAAGGACGGGAGTTTTTCAGGATAAAATACTAACGGAATGGAGCTAAGCACAGGCAAAATCCTAGGTTCAGTCTGCTTTGCACCAGACACTGGGAGATTATTTCACCTTCCAGCAGGACAATAACGTAAAACACAAGGGCAAATCTACGCTGGAGTTGCTTACCAATAAGACAGTGAATGCTCCTGAGTGGCCGAGTTACAGTTTTGACTTAAATCTACTTGAAAATCTATGGCAAGACCTGAAAATGGTTGTCTAACAACCAATTTGAAAGAGCTTGAAGAATTCTGAAAATAATAAATGGTCAAATGTTGCACAATCCAGGTGTGGAAAGCTCTTAAGACACTTACCCAGAAAGACTCACAGATGTAATCGCTGCCAAAGGTGCTTCTACAAAGTATTGAGTTAGGGGTGTGAAAAATTATGTAAATTCGATTTCTGTATTTCATTTTCAATAAGTTTGCTAAAATGTCTAAAAACATGTTTTCACTTTGTCACTATGGGGTAGTGTGTGTAGATGGGTGAGCAAAACAATATATTTAATGGATTTTGAATTCAGGCTATAACACAACAAATTGTGGAATAAGTCGAGGGGTATGAATACTTTGGTCAACTTTGATTTCAATAATTGATAACTACACCAAAGCACACCTAAAACGGCATTAACAATAAGGAATAAAATAAAGGCACTTCTAGAAAGTCTATTTCACATGATAGATAGCCTGCTGAATTTGCAAGATAACTTTTCTTCCATTTTGATTTTGGGAACAAATGAAAATATGGCACTGACCCACCCATGGATTGATGTTTCAGCATTGAATCAATGACGAGTACTTTGTTCGACTAGCCACGTGCGGCATGCATGTGCAATTACAGCTGTAGGATCTTAATTTGATCACTCTTTTTGGTTGCTGAGAATTTTCCTGCACAGCAGGAAATGCAAATGTGTATGAGGTTTAAAAAGGCATCTAAAGTTTTTAATTTTCACTTTGAAATTTCAGACTTGATTTGCCCTAACAAAAAAATTATCAGCCCATAGAAACATTTCCATTAATTATAATCCACATAATAATTTACAATTCCTGTTGCTGCAGATTAATTTTCCTGCTATAGTAAACTGGTTCAAATTAAGATCCTACATATGTACAAGCCTGCTAGAGTTAGTGTCTGACAGACAAGCAATGTACACCATCGTAGTATGGATGAAGCCTGAGCTGGAATGGGAAGCTAACTGAAGCTGGCTAGCTTTAGAAAACCCTGAGTAGATCTAGCTTGCTTCGCAATATACCCCTCCTACCATACAGTTTCTATTTACTGTAAACGCACACAAACTAAACTAGTAAGTACCCAATATAATGGAGTGTACACAAACTAAACTAGCAGTCTCAATATAGATATAACACACAACAAGTACGGTTACATGCACACAATAATGTGATTATTGTGGATAGTAGATTAATAGTTCTATTACAACATTTACATGCTTTGCAAAAAGAATGATTTCCCTAATTATCCCGTTTACATGGACATAACTGAAATAAGACTACTTGATGGCACTCTGGTAAATGCATTTGATTCTGAGTTTGTACATATAAAGTTTGTAAGTGAAAACTACTTCTAAGACCATACATTCAGTTGTTCCGAACTCACTTCACTCGCACAAAAGAGGGAGGCTCGCTCGGCTGGTGCCTGCACATTTTCAGATCAAATACACAGCTGGAACGCCAATTAAGCTGTTTTCATGTCATAATAATTTGAAAGATAACTCAGAAAACCAGGTGTTTTAATCGGCGTATACTTACTGCAATTTTGACCTTTGTCCGATTTAAGATAAGCAGAGTAAGGTGTTTACATGACTATTGCATAATCTGCCTACTGCCATAATCAGTTTAATATCAAATTATTACTGTGGATGTAAAACGCACTCATTGACAAACTTACCTTTCTTGTTTTTCTCATCTCTTTTATCTGTGGAAAAATAAATGACTGCAGTTAATAATTTGTCCATTTACACAACAGAGTGGCAAAACACTTTTAGTTCTAATATGTTCCCTTGGATGTGAGTTCCCATAACGGCTAGCCCTTAGACACTGAATTGAAAACTAAGAGGTGTGAATGCTCTGACATGCATTTCTGTCTTAACATAATACAGTCCTCACTCACTCTGAGAATCCCCTGATCAATGATACTGGGACTACAAACGTAAACAAAACACTCCCCTAACACACTTGGCAGCTATGCACCAGGTTGGTTAATTCACAGGCAGTAACTTTTTTTTGCCTTGGTTTTGCAGGAGAGGTAACGTCTATAGTCCAACTGACCCAACTGCAGCCAGTTAACTGAGATGTTAACCAACTGTGTCTAAGTCAGCATCTTCTTTTGCGCTCTCACATGCTGTAATTAACCTGCACCACGATTCAGCTACAGATACTCTGTGTATTGTGGTGTAACGTGGGAACTTCCTCTATTCGTAGTATTTATCATTGGCCCAGCATCTGAGTGGGAATGATGAATGTGCATGTCACTCTCACGCCATTGGCCGACACATCTTATAATTCAAGATCGCTGAACAAAAAGCATCATTTCATTTTACTACTTTCATGAATTATTATTTGACCCCTTCAGTTAATACAGAGCTAATGTGCTTTCAAACTATCAGAGATTACGATGGGAAACCCAGCCTCGAAATGCCCACCGATGCTAACCTAACAGACGAGCTAAATGCCTTCGATGCTAACCTAACAGACGAGCTAACCTAACAGATGAGCTAAATGCCTTCGATGCTAACCTAACAGACGAGCTAGCCTAACAGACGAGCTAAATGCCTTCGATGCTAACCTAACAGACGAGCTAACCTAACAGACGAGCTAGCCTAACAGATGAGCTAAATGCCTTCGATGCTAACCTAACAGACGAGCTAGCCTAACAGACGAGCTAAATGCCTTCGATGCTTACTTCAAGGCAAGCAACACTGGACCAAGCAACACTCCTCCGTAGCACATCAACACCATCATCCTGTTGGATTCTGGGTTAAACTTGGAACATTGCTATCCTAGAGACTGGTTTTTACATCAGAAGTTAGTGGTTATCTGTAGGACCCAGATGGCTTTGGAATGTGCTGGGTGGACAAGAGGAAGTCATAGGATTGCTATAGGGGATACGGATGCACATCTGTGGATTAGGCAAATGAGGGGTTGAGGTCAGGTCAGATCCCCTTAAGGGAAAAATTATGGTTTATTACCCCATTACTTACTCTTCCTGTCGAACCATAATTGATGTAAGGATTGGAGAGAAGGAGGAGTGCCTAAATTGGAGTATATACAGTGAGGGAAAAAAGATATTTGATCCCCTGCTGATTTTGTACGTTTGCCCACTGACAAAGAAATGATCAGTCTATAATTTTAATGGTAGGTTTATTTTAACAGTGAGAGACAGAATAACAACAAAGAAATCCAGAAAAACGCATGTGAAAAATGTTATAAATTGATTTTCATTTTAATGAGGGAAATAAGTATTTGACCCCCTCTCAATCAGAAAGATTTATGGCTCCCAGGTGTATTTTATACAGGTAACGAGCTGAGATTAGGGGCACACTCTTAAAGGGAGTGCTCCTAATCTCAGTTTGTTACCTGTATAAAAGACACCTGCACACAGAAGCAATCAATCAGATTCCAAACTCTCCACCATGGCCAAGACCAAAGAGCTCTCCAAGGATGTCAGGGACAAGATTGTAGACCTACACAAGGCTGGAATGGGCTACAAGACCATCGCCAAGCAGCTTGGTGAGAAGGTGACAACAGTTGGTGCGATTATTCGCAAATGGAAGAAACACAAAAGAACTGTCAATCTCCTTCGGTCTGGGGCTCCATGCAAGATCTCACCTCGTGGAGTTGCAATGATCATGAGAACGGTGAGGAATCAGCCCAGAACTACACGGGAGGATCTTGTCAATGATCTCAAGGCAGCTGGGACCATAGTCACCAAGAAAACAATTGGTAACACACTACGCCGTGAAGGACTGAAATCCTGCTCAAGAAAGCACATATACATGCCCGTCTGAAGTTTGCCAATGAACATCTGAATGATTCAGAGGACAACTGGGTAAGAGTGTCGTGGTCAGATGAGACCAAAATGGAGCTCTTTGGCATCAACTCAACTCGCCGTGTTTGGAGGAGGAGGAATGCTGCCTATGACCCCAAGAACACCATCCCCACCGTCAAACATGGAGGTGGAAACATTATGCTTTGGGGGTGTTTTTCTGCTAAGGGGACAGGACAACTTCACCGCATCAAAGGGACGATGGATGGGGCCATGTACCGTCAAATCTTGGGTGAGAACCTCCTTCCCTCAGCCAGGGCATTGAAAATGGGTCGTGGATGGGTATTCCAGCATGACAATGACCCAAAACACACGGCCAAGGCAACAAAGGAGTGGCTCAAGAAGAAGCACATTAAGGTCCTGGAGTGGCCTAGCCAGTCTCCAGACCTTAATCCCATAGAAAATCTGTGGAGGGAGCTGAAGGTTCGAGTTGCCAAACGTCAGCCTCGAAACCTTAATGACTTGGAGAAGATCTGCAAAGAGGAGTGGGACAAAATCCTTCCTGAGATGTGTGCAAACCTGGTGGCCAACTACAAGAAACGTCTGACCTCTGTGATTGCCAACAAGGGTTTTGCCACCAAGTACTAAGTCATGTTTTGCAGAGGAGTCAAATACTTATTTCCCTCATTAAAATTCAAATCAATTTATAACATTTTTCACATGCGTTTTTCTGAAATTTTTTGTTGTTATTCTGTCTCTCACTCTTCAAATAACAATACCATTAAAATTATATACTGATAATTTCTTTGTCAGTGGGCAAACGTACAAAATCAGCAGGGGATCAAATACTTTTTTCCCTCACTGTATACTTGTGGTGGTGGAAACATGTCTTGTCTAATGCAGCTGTATTGATCCTCTGGGCAGAATAAACTTGGATAAGCTTTCATAGTGTCCGTAGAGTTTTCCTACTATGAGAATTAGAACCTAACAATCCCAGACACCCTGTACCCACTCCAAATTCCATACCGCCCCAACAGATCCACAGATGACGCAATCTCTATTGCACTCCACACTGCCCTCGCCCACCTGGACGAAAGGAATACCTATGTAAGAATGCTTTTCATTGAGTACAGCTCAGCAGGTTTACAAACACCATCATCAAGTTTGCTGATGACATGACGATAGTATGACTGATCACTAATGACAATGAGGCTGCCTATAGGGAGGAGGACAGTGTGGCGCCAGGACAACAACCTCTCCCTCAAGGTCAGCAAGACAAAGGAGCTGATTGTGGACTACAGGAAATAGAGGAGTGAGCACGCCCCCCATCCACATCAATAGGGCTTTAGTGGAGTGGGTCGAGAGCTTCAAGTTCCTCAGTCCACACCACTATGGAATTAACATTGTCCACACACACCCACATAGTTGTGAAGAAGACACGACAGTGGGCCCTGAGATCCTCAAAGTTCTACAGCTGTACCATTGAGGATATCTTGACTGGCAGTATCTCTGCTTGGTAGGGCAACTGCAAGGCACCCGACCGGAAGGCGCAACAGAAGGTGGTGAGCTCCCTGCCATCCACAACCGCTAAACCAGGCAGTGTCAGAGGAAGGCCCCAAATGTCAAAGACTCCAGCCACCTGAGCTGTAGACTGTTCTCTCTGCTACCGCATGGCAAGCGATACCAGTGCACCAAGTCTGGAACCAACAGGACCCCGAACAGCTTCTACCCCCAAGCCATAAGATTGATAAACAAGACTGCTAAATAGCTAATGAAATGGCTACCCAGACTACCTGCATTGATCATTTTTGCACTAACTAGTGCTGAGCGATTAGCTGAAATGTTGGTTATTTTTAGTTTTTTAAACAACTAATTGACCAACAACGGTTATATTATTTGAATTCCATTTCTTTCGTTTTCTTTTCTTCTGTGAGCTCAATGCGCAGTTTCTGTAGAGATAAATCAGTTTAGCGCAGAAAACGTGCTAATTAACTACAATGAACACAATCCATTGCGTTCATACTTGTTCGGTATGTGTGTTTCTTTATTACCTGCTAAGTTAGGTTAGTGTGGGGGCAGACACGGATCAAGAGAGAGAGAGAAAGAAGAGCCAAAAGAATGCGCGATCGAGAGGGATGGAGAGCAGTTCCTTCACGAGGTATCTCTACCTGAAAATACATGATCTAAGTGATTGATAGTTGGTATTCAACATTCATAAAAGTATGCCTTATTTACTTTGAAGAACTACTAAAATAGAGATTTTGTCCAACAGCATAGGCAGCAGCTCAATGGAGATGAGATGATGACTTGGAATGAAATAATAAAGTCATCAAATAAAACAAATGTAATATACACAACAACTGAAATATTTTATTAAAGCAAAGTAATGTGAATAAATGACGGTTAATAAGCAGTAATTGTCACGCCCTGATCTGTTTCACCTGTCCTTGTGCTTGTCTCCACCCCCCCTCCAGGTGTCGCTCATCTTCCCCATTATCCCCTGGGTACGTATACCTGTGTTCTCTGTTTGTCTGTTGCCAGTTCGTCTTGTTTGTAAAGTCAACCAGCGTTTGTCTCAGCTCATGTTTTTACCCAGTCTCTCTTTTTCTCGCCCTCCTGGTTTTGACCTTTGCCTGTCCTGACTCTGAGCCCGCCTGCCGGACCCCCTCTGCCCGCCCCTGACCCTGAGTCTGCATGCCGTCCTATGCCTTTGCCTCTACTCTGGATTACCGACCTCTGCCTGACCTGACCCTGAACCTGCCTGCCATCCGGTACCCTTGCCCCACTACTCTGGATTATCGACCTCTGCCTGTCTTGACCTGTTGTTTGTCTGCCCCTGTTGCTGTAATAAACATTGTTTCTTCAACACAGTCTGCATTTAGGTCTTACCTGAAACGTGATAGTAATGGGCAGTCACTACCATCATGGGACTTTTATTAATTGTTTTATTCTGTGTTGTTACAGATTTCAACCCACATAATGCATAGTGCATTTAACGTAAAAAAAAATGATGGAAACCAAAATAGAAAACCGTGAATATAAAAAAATATATAGAACTGAAACTACCTCAAAAAGCATTAATTGCTCAGCACTAGCTCTCTTGCACTGACCCTACGCACACACACACTTAACTATACACACTCACACATACTTACACTGACACCGCAACATACACACACACACTCACTCTCCATACGCCCACACACACACACATAACATGCGCACACATGCATACTTACACCACACAATAGCTGCTGGTACTGTCTATTATCTATCCTGTTGCCTAGTCACTTTACCCCTACCTATATGTACATAGTTACCTCAATAACCTCGTACCCCTGCACATCGACTGAGTCCTAGTACACCCTGTATATAGCCATGTTATTTTCTACTCCCTGTATATAGCCATGTTATTTTCTACTCCCTATATGTGTATATATATATATATATATATATATAGGGAGTAGAATATAACATGGCTATATACAGAGGGAGTAGAAAATAACATGGCTGTACAGAGGGAGTATAACATGGCTGTATACAGGGAGTATAAAATAACATGGCTATATACAGGGAGTATAAAATAACTATATATAGGGAGTAGAAAATAATATGGATATATATATATACAGGAGTAGAAAATAACATGGCTATATATATATATATATATATATATATATATATATATATATATATATATATATATATATATATATATATATGGAGTATATATAGTATATATAGAGTATATAGCCATGTTATTTTCTACTCCCTGTATATAGCCATGTTATTTTCTACTCCCTATATATAGTTATTTTCTACTCCCTGTATATAGCCATGTTATTTTATACTCCCTATATATAGCCATGTTATTTTATACTCCCTGTACATAGCCATGTTATTTTCTACTCCCTGTACATAGCCATGTTATTTTCTACTCCCTGTAAATAGCCATGTTATTTTCTACTCCCTGTAAATAGCCATGTTATTTTCTACTCCCTGTACATAGCCATGTTATTTTCTACTCCCTGTACATAGCCATGATATTTTCTACTCCCTGTACATAGCCATGCTATTTTTACTCGTTATTGTTATTCATTATTCCCTGTGTATTTTCTATCTTTATCTTTAACTCTGCATTTTTGGAAAAGGACCCGTAAGTAAGCATTTCACTGTTAGTCTACACCTGTTGTTTACGAAAGCATGTGACAAATAACATTACATTTTATTTTAATAGCATTGTCTGACACCTTCTATGGTGGCAAATAGCTTTATGTCATGCTACTGGCAAAATGTAGCTTAATAGCATCTGTATGCCTTGTAGGATAGCATGATGGAATATCTCATAACACATATTGTTGGACAGGGTTTTTCAAAACAATTATATTCTACGTTTACTCCTATGATGGTGAGTCTCAACCAAAAGCAAGTAGGCCTATATTTAACAATTAATACAATAGAGATGAGGTTAGTTTTACAAATGTTGTGTAACAGATGACTATAAAAGTAGAATCCAGTTCCACATACTTTTCTTGTCCAGTTTGTCCTTCTTGTCCTTCTTTTCTTTCTTCTCTTTGTTTTTCCTCTCTTTCTCTTTCTTCTTCTCCTCCTTTTCCCTCTTTTTCCTTTCCTTCTCTGCTTTTCCATCCTCATCGTCATCTTCGTCTTCGCCGGCTCCGAGCAGGGTGAAAATGATGCCGGTCTGGGAATTGACACCTACTGCTGTGATCAAAATCTTCCCAGAACCCTCCATTACGTGGGTACCTGACAAAAAACACGGACAGTCAGTGAGACATGGTCACAGGAACCTGACAAATATAATATCTCCAACTAAAATGGGATAGTAAAAGATGTTTCTTTCTTTTACAAGTAAGGCCATACAAATGTATTTAAATGTTTAACAGATAAAAATTTTGTGAGGTGAGCAAGCGAATACAATTTTATATTATTTTTTTTGAAAAGTGAAGAGGGGCATCCGTTAAATATTGAATTACATGTCTATGGCCTAACAGTATTTATGCAGGAATAGCAAGATGTTTCAAGTAGTTGTTGACTCATAAGCGCTCTTATGAAGATTGGTTGACAGTAATAAGATGCCAGGCTAAACAACAAACGAAAACAACAATGGAAAAGCAAAGGGACCATTCCACCACCCAGTGGTGTAAAGTACATCAATAGTACCTTAAAGTATTTTTACTTAAGTCGTTTTTGGGGGAATCTGTATTTTACTTCACTATTTATATATTTTACTTTTACTTCACAGCATTCCTAAAGAAAATAATGTACTCATCATCATTACCTGACAGCAGCATTGGATCGCTGTCCAAAGTCTTCTTGACATGGTCAGATTCACCGGTGAGAGAGCTTTCATCGATTTTCAAATCATTTCCCTGGATCAACACACCATCAGCAGGAAGAAGGTCACCTGGAAAAACGTACATACTATACATGAACATCAGACAGTCCAGCTGGGTGAGTTAGCCCAGATTCAGACAGAGTAGTGGAAAAAGAAGGGTAAGGAAAGTTAAATCAAAAGTAGGACTGAAGATGCTCTTTGGTTTTAAGGCAGGCGCGCATACGTAAGCTCTCACGGACTCACACACATACACAGGTCACTTTTCCTTCAGGACCATACCGTATTTCACTTGTGCAACGTCGCCGACTACGATCTCAGCCACGTGGATCTGGATGACTTGGCCTCCGCGGACCACCGTAAACTTCTGCTCCTGTTCGATGCGGCTCTGTAGCCCACGGAACTGCTTCTCTTTGCTCCAGTCATTGAACGCTGTCACCAGGACCACACAGACGACGGACAGGAGGATGGCTGCACCCTCAATCCAGCCCGCGTCTGCCTCCCCCTCATCCTCCACCCCTCCCGCTGCCTTTCCACAATCTGAAAAGAGGGACAGTTGTCACTATCTGGACATGCTACAAAGAACAGAAGTACAATGCAATCCCTCCAGAATTGTGTTTTTAAGCCTAGGCCTAACCCTAAATCGAGGACAAATAGCTAATTCATTCCCGACAACATTGCCAATGTTGTCGTTGGTAGCATGGCCATCTAGTGATTACCCAAAGGGACAGCTACAGTGAGTCCCACAGAAAGTAGCCTACAGTGATTATAAGACAGGAAGTATCACTGTCTTGATCGCAGGAAGTTCAACTGGCTACCCACTATGCCACTGAAGAGTCCTTTGAGGGATGGGATTATGGATTGACTGAAGTGTATCAAGAGTATCAGAGTAAATCCATTTATGATTATTCAATGGGCAGGATACTCACATTTTGTACCATTTGATATCTCGTTGTGCCAATAAAGTCAGAGACATGGGATCAAACAAAACTTTGTGAACATCCTCGGGAAGACGCAGCAAAACGTCTGAAATTAGATCTAGGCTACTTGTTTTGGCCTCCAATGAATTCCAAAGTATCTGTCCAATAAACAATTACCAGAAAGTTCACAAACCAGACACGTGGAAACTGTATGACTACATGCATGAAGTTTACAGGTGCAAAATAGCAACAATCTGATCATTTGGTATTTGATTTAGTAAATATTCATTATCTGGTGATGAATTTCAAATGAGAGGAGATACTTACTTTCTCTTTCGGCATCTGGAGGTCTATAAAAAGAAAGGCCTAATGAAATGATGGCTGCCACTTCTAGGATGATTAGTGTCACATCTTGCAATGCTTCCCACACTAATTGAAGAAATGTTTTTGGCTTTTTTGGAGGTATAACGTTTGGCCCAAACTCCTCTTTCCTTCTGGCAATGTCGTCGGCATGGCCTCCTAACCCTAGAGGCAACAGAGGGAAAGGAATAATGAACAACTGTAAGGCATTTGCACTGTCGAGAATTCAAACACTAGCAAAGAGACAAGCTTTACGCTCTCCTGGCTGAGCTCCCTTTTGAGAGCAACGCAGTGCAGACCTGTGTTCAGATTTGTTGTATGTTCACAGACTGAACAGCAGAAACAGAACCTGTCAAGAAGGGTAAGCTTTGTTTGTTTTTGGAGGCTTTCAAACCTGAAGCTTTAGACCTTTGAGGCCGGCTCTGCACGGGCTGTGTTCATGACAAAAGAGGGCCATGAATATAGCCCATGCAGTGTTACCGCAAGGGTCTTCAGCGCAAGCATTCGATGTCAACAGCAAGGAAGCAATGTCATGCAAACGCACAAGCCCTCATCTGCCCTCAGGCAAAATACTCAACAGTCTGTTACATAGCACTGGCATGTGCAAAAAGAGCACTCAAAATACTGTAGTTCCAGTAAGATGGATCTCAAACCCTTTTTTTTTACGTTGTCCATGAGATGACGGCAATACTATGCAGAAATTATGCAGATCCCAACAGTCAGTATGGGATCATGTTTATTGATGCACTTGTGAGCTGCATAATTCCAATATCTTTGGTAATATTTTGTCATTTTGCGGACAGAACGTGTCATAAGAAAACCACCCCAAACCACACCAAAACCTTTTTGTTGGACATGTATTCTCGCTGCAAGGATTTCATTGATGAATTCCTTACCGTGACACTGTACTTTTCTTTACATTTAATCATTGACAAAGTCATAAATAACCAAGACCTACATTTCCATTATGTGACTCAGCCTCAGTTGATCATGTGAGCCGCACAAAACAGGTCTGCACAAAACAATTAAAAGTAACTACCAATTGGATACCACTAAATTGGGGTGAAAAAGGGGTAAAATATATATATGTGTTGTTGTTTATGCTCCAGGCGACTAGTAGATGTAACTAAATTAGACTAAACTTTAATTGTAATCAAAGAGTAAGAGTGCAGCTCTTTGAACTAATATCATGAGACATGACCTATCTTGCGTTCCCCCTGGAGAGCTGATGACTCCATTGTTATCACTGCAGTAGGGGTCAAATGGCTGCTTTTGTGACTCCATGTAGCACATCATTGGCCTTCTCTGACCTGAGTTGGGTTAGTATGCTTATTCCCTCTAAGCAATGCTGCTTCTTCTGATGCTTTAAGGTTAGATTCCAACTCAGGGAAAAACTCCTGCGGTTATTCTTCACCCTATCACTGAATTACAGATTTCTTGACTTATCTTAGATTCATTCTGACTATTTTGAGGCGGTGTACTTGTTGCTACGGCGTCTCAAGAGGGCCAAACCGTTATATTGCCACTTTCTTCTCATTTTTCAAGCGAAGCTCTTTTAAGGGAGAATGCGAGGCACAGACGTTCACTTAGCCTAGCCGAGTTCTGCCAGGAGCAAACCGAACCTAGTATGCGGGTGCCTTTATACTTGCACCTGCCATTTGCATTTTATAGTGCAAAATGTATGAGTGTGTCACATGGTTTTGTAACTGCACTCATTTTCTTATACAATCTTAAATTGGGAATCGTATGCGGCAGGATTGGGAATGTTTTTTTTTGTAATCTGAGAATCCCATTCAAAATCTCATTCCCTAAGAGTTCACCAAAAGGTCACCAAAGGGATTATGCAGAAGGACAATAGAGAAGCAGTACAGAAAGGCCTGTGTACGCTATGTGTCCTCTTGACTGACACATTCAGGTATAGATTGGAGCAGAATAGGGCATGACCACTAGCATAGCAGTATCAGCATGGGAAAAGGTTCATGGCCAACATGTCAGCCAAACAACATCTAACATCACATCATTCCATCCACATAGGGATTTATAACACGGCTTGGTCTGAGTGAAGCTGGTTCCTGTTTCCCAACAGCCTACAACTGGCAAAAACATACATGAAAAAGCCATTATAATTGCTAGTAAATGTGTATCAATGCATATGTATGCATTTTTATGATTTTAGTTGTAATGCTTTTATATGTTTACAAATTAATGTATTAATAGTATGTACAGTGCCTTCAGAAAGTATTCACACCCCTTGACAGTTCCCACATTTTGTTGTGTTACAACCTGAATTTAAAATGGATGCATTTGAGATTTTTGGTCACTGGCCAACACACAATACCCCATAATGTCAAATTGGAATTATGTTTTTCGAAATTGTACCAATTAACTAAAAATGAAAATCTGACATGTCTTGAGTCACAATAAGTATTCAACTCCTTTGTTATGTTCAGGAGTAAAACCTTGCTAAATAAGTTACATAATAAGATGCATGGACTGTGTGCAATAACAGTGTTAAACATGATTTTTGAATGACTACTTCATCTCTGTACCCCACACATACAATTATCTGTAAGGTCCCTCAGTCGAGCAGTGAATTTCAAACACAGATTCAACCTCAAAGACCAGGGAGGTTTTCAATGCCTCACAAAGAAGGGCACCTATTGGTAGATGGGTAAAAAGAATCCCTTTGACCATGGTGAAGTTATTAATTACACTTTGGATGGTGTATCTATGCACCCAGTCACTACAAATATACAGGCGTTCTTCCTAACTCAGTTGCCGGAAAGGAAGGAAACCGCTCAGGGATTTCACCATGAGGTCAATGGTGATTTTAAAACAGTTTAATGGCTGTGATAGGAGAAAACTGAGGATGGATCAACAACATTGTAGTTGCTCCACAACACTAACTTAATTGACAGAGTGAAAAGAAGGAAGCTTGTGCAGAATAAAAGATATTCTGCAAAGCAATTCACTTTTTGTCCTGAATACAAAGTGTTGTGTTTAGGGCAAATCCAATACATCACATTACTGAGAACCACTCTCCATATTTATAGCATAGTGGTGGTTGCATCATGTAATGGGTATGCTTGTAATCATTAAGGGCTGGAAAGTTTTTCAGAATAAAAAAGAAAACGGAATGCAGCTAAGCACAGGCAAAATCCTAGAGGAGAACCTGGTTCAGTCTGCTTTCCACCAGACACTGGGAGATGAACTCACCTTTCAGCAGGACAATAACCTAGGCCAAACACAAGGCCAAATCTACACGGGAGTTTCTTACCAAGAAGACAGCAAATGTTCCTGAGTGGCCAAGTTACAGTTTTGACTTAAATCTACTTGAAAATATATGGCAAGACCTGAAAATATTTTTCTAACAATGATTAACAACCAATTTTAAAAAGAGCTTGAACATTTTTGAAATGTTGCACAATCCAGGTGGGGAAATCTGTCAGAACCTTACCCAGAGAGACTCACAGCTGTCATCGGTGCTGTGTGAAAAGTGTGAGTTATCCCCATGTGTAGAGAAGAGACAGCCGGGCCCTGCAGTGCTTTTCACTCGGAGCCCAAACCGTGGCCAACACCAGTTCCCCTCAATAAACTCAACAAGACATTGTGCTAAAAGGCATGCATGTCTTGAGATTGGTGTAGGAGGAGCAACCCATGACAACTCCAATAGAATCAATGCAGTATCTAGAATCATTCTGCATTGCAGTTGTAGATGCTATTTTGAATTGTTCTTGTATTCAAAATGTAACCACAAACTTGTTATTGGGGTTCGGGTTGAAGTCAATTTAATTCCAGCCACCAGATGAATCGGCAATCAACTCATAAATTGAATAGTCCATTACTTAAATTAGGGTTTTTCCATTTGTAAATAATTACAATTCACTGCAGGGGGGCCCAACCAAATCTCGCTTAGGGCCCCCAAAAGGATGATTGGAGTTAAGCCTAGCCCCAATGAGTAATATAAGAATTTGTGTGTCAGGCACCAGACCTGAAAAAAGAACAAAAACACAAAGCAAGATGCTCAGCAGCATATTTACCATCAATAGGTGATGTTCTCAGTCTGGTACAGAGTCCTTGGACATCTCCGTAACATTCCTGGATTCTAGCTATTCCCTCAGGTCCCCTGAGTTCCATGAGGGACCGCAGCTCCTTGAGAGAGCAGTTGAAATCTCCAACATCATGATTGGCCTGTGCATGTCGACCACGCTTTGATCCACGGAACGAGTTGCTGGCCATGTCTCCTCTACAGCGCACCACTCAAGGGCGGTGGAGAGAGGCTTTCCCAAAAAGGCAAGTAAAATCCTCAGAGGCAAAATACGGTATTTCCCATAAACTGATGTTATTTCTCAGGGGTGTACGTTGCTTGACTCCTTAGGGCATGACTTGGACATGTAGAAAGCCATTTTAATTTGATTCCTGTAAGCCCACTCTCTCATCTTGGCTGTTGATGTTGGCTTAAGTCCTCACAAGGCTACATCTGAAAAGACAAAAAAAATATTGAGTAAAGGTTTTTCATATCTCTAAAGTCATTCATGTTGACATGAGGAACTGGATCCCGCATATGGCCGAAATGCTATCTAGTAATGCCAAACCAATAAAGAATTACATTGAACCCCACTTCATTTAGGTACACTGATACTCCTGTTGACATACTACTGATCAATACATTTGTAGGAAACATTTCACATTTCATGTTAGTCATTTAGCAGATGCTCTTATCCCAAGCAACTTATAGTAGTGAGTGCATAGATCTTCATATTGTTTCGTACTGGTCCCCGTGGGAATCAAACCAACAACCCTGGCGTTGCAAGTGCCATGCTCTACCAACTGAGCCACATGGGATCTATCAGTAAAACATGGAATCTGCCTTTTGAAACACACATCTGTTATAGTAAATATGGCTATGGAATATCTGCCAAGTCCATTTAAAACAGGAAAGGTACAAGTTAGTTCAGTTACATAAAACACTGATACGTTGGCCCTGAAATTATCAAATTTGGGCAAAGTGTACTTGACTTTGTGCACTTGAAATTTGGAGAGAAACTCTGGAAAAAGGACCCAAGGATGTTGAGGACCTAACTGCTCATCCTTACTGACACATCTAAGCCTAGTAGGGCTAATAATAACACACAGGGTGCAACTAATTGCCAGCACGATGGGTGTGCCTTGCAATGAAAACTGTGACGCCTGAAGACGTCGATCCTCGATTCAGTGGTCGAGAAAGTCTTGTAATTACAGCTGATCAGACAGTGTCTGTGATGAGAGGGAGACAAGATTAGCAGGCCCCAACTCAAACACCAGACATTATGCCTCTCTTATTTGTATCCACATGGAGCAATAAGAAGTATAACCCCGTCAAGGAATGACACCGTGCAAGCACGGCTAACAAGTGACACTGGACGATACCTTACAATGGCAGCAGATAGAACCAGCTTGAGCATTATTAAAGAGACATGACACATTTCTGTACAACAATTAATACTGACACTTCCTATTGATTTCAGAGATTGTTTCTGCATTGACCAAAAGATTGAGTGTACTTACTAGAAATCCCCCTTTTCCTATCGTCATAGCAACAGGAGGTATATGACGGTAATACAACAGCTCCGATTAGGGAAGGCAATGTCTTTCACGGAACTCCAGAAACACCCCCATAATCCCCAAAGGAGCATCTACCAGCACTTCTCGAGAGTATCCAGATAGTTACCCTTCTCAGGGTTACGTCCAAATTGCAACTCTTCCTTTGAAAATCAAGGTTTGACCTTCAGTGCACACACTCAACCAACGCAGGCTTCATTAGAGGAAAAAGGCTCTCTCAATGATTATCTCAGGAAAGCTTCTACCTTAATCTAATTAGACAATCTGTGGCATCGGTGCGCTCTACAGCCACTGCTCGCTGTCCCTGAGAGAGCCACGAACACTGTGATGGGGAGACACTGTGGAAAAGTGAAGACACAGCCACCCCATATTTGTCACTGCCAGTTCCACCACCATTGTCCATTCAGCTCTACTCTACTGTCAAAATGCAGACTAGAGAACAATTTAAGACACTGAATTAGGATGCATATCTTACAATCACAACCAGGGAATGTACCATGGTGTGGAATGTACCCTTCCTTGATTGAAACCTTTCCAGGCAGACTGAACTTCCTACTGCCTAGATATCACAGACCACCAGATGGAATACAATCTTCTCTTCACAATTTGGATTATATTCTGAGGTCTATATTCTGAGGTCAAGCACAAACAGATGAGCGCTTTCGATTTCATTAAAGAAATTGCTACACTAAATACTCTTTCACAGCCTCTACCGGTGAAAGGTTCGTTTTTGGTGAAACGTTTTGATTATGTAGATCTCACTACAAGACAAACTAGAGCCATGGAGTTATAACCAAATGGTTTAAGCACATTCTAGCCTAAATAGCCTAGATTAATTGGGCCACAATACAACAACAAACAAAATGTCACAGGGTCACCTGTAACATACAGTAATGGATTAGTTCCTGTCCGTCTAGATGCGCAGGCGTTGCGACAACCAATTGTTGCGTGCCATGTCATCAACTGTACAGTTAGGCATCAGATTGCTATTTCATAAGATGTGGTAAACGGATGTGTTAAATACCTATCCAGACGTTGTAATATCTGGCATCTGTCTGCAATGTAGTCCTGCGGGATGAGACCCCCTTCCACGTGATCTAACGACACTAATGTGAACAATATAAAATATGAATATTTCTATAAAAATGAGGATTGACCTAAGATATATTTTGGCTGGAAGAATTCTGCTCTTTAATGTCAGGACCTTTATATCAGTTTGGACCTTCCCCCAGGATCTCTGTCTTTGTACTGTGCCTATGGCGTTCTCTGCCTTTGAATTCATACACTGCCCGCAGAAAGCATTCAGTCATAAACATGTATGGATGTTAGTTGTATTTCAACAGAACGAAAGTAGCCCATGACCCCGCTGATGAGCATGCATGCTTTTCTCTTCCATCATTACACTTCTGTCTTGGTGAATCTCAGTTAGTATGGAAACTATTGAAAGACCTTGTAAAGGTAAGCACAAAAGAAAATGACTCTCTCGTCAATTCTCTTTTTCTGTTGTCTTAATGCTGAACGGAGGCTGGAGAAACACAAATGTGTGTGTGTTTGTGTGTGTGCGATGTGCGTGCACGTAACGGGTGTGATGTGCATTCAGAGTGTTTGCTCTCGGGTTTGTGTGTGTGTGTGTGTGTGTGTGTGTGTGTGTGTGTGTGTGTGTGTGTGTGTGTGTGTGTGTGTGTGTGTGTGTGTGTGTGTGTGTGTGTGTGTGTGTGTGTGTGTGTGTGTGTGTGTGTGTGTGTGTGTAAAGTATGATGAATTGATCACAATTCAAAGGAAAAAGGGATGAAGAAGTAAACAACAGAAGAAAATGAGTCAATGGATTTCTGCTGTAAAGGTCAAAGTTGGGGAGGTTAAGTAATTCATTTGGACAGCTTTCCACTGAGGCCATCAATACTACAACAACAGGCATAATCCTGAAATCTATTTCAAATGATAGTCCTGAGTCGGGTCTAATGGCAACGCTAATGACTTCAGATGGACAGGGGTTAAATTCTCGCCCTTTCTGTCTGCATGCCTCTCTATCTGTATCTCTCTTCTTAATTTGATGACTTTGCTACAATAAAGAAAGAAAAATACTTAAAAAGACAACAATTCCCGCGTTGATCCGCCGTCAAATGGAAACGTTTCGATATAAATTACGTAAAAAAACAACGTTTAAGTTTCATGGAAACCCGTTGATTCAAACAGCTCGTGACATGGCAACATTTTAAGCCATGTCATGTTGCTTCCAGTCACATAGACGCCTAGTCTTAATAGGGTGGCACCTACCTATCACCCTGTAAATGCATTCTCAGACAGAGAATACATTAATACCGTTTTTTGTGTTGCTTCGACACAGTGTGTGTGTTAGCGTGACAGAGCAAATAATAAATAATTAAAGGATAAATAAACAATTGGTATAGCTTTTAAAATTCAATTCTAAATACAAAAAACTCTCACAACTGGTAATGCAAACGCCTTATATTGACCAACAAAAAGTGAATCATTTCAGAATTCTACTAAAAAAGTAATTCTAATCAAATGAACTGCAAATCCAACGAGATCCAAGAAATCACCCAAGAGCCCACAAATGATTGTTTATGTTGGTTTGACATGATAGTTCATGTCAAGGCGGAGTCACTTACAGGTGAGTCACAGAGGGGGACGCCGGTGGGGCTGGGCTCGTGTGCAGAGGTGAAGAGAAGCCGCCATGTCAGAAACATCCAGAAGAGCCCTGACTATCTGTCCATCAACAGTCACACACACGAATGGAGCCCGGTCTGCTGCCTAGCTTCATCCTTTGCCAGCCCTCTCTTGCACGCCGACAGCACGCAAGCGGCGCTTAACTCCGATTGCTCCGTCTCAGGGACAGTAGAGAGCACGACCTCACCGAAACAGGATTAGCTATAAATAGGAATGCGTAAGCGTCCAGGGGCTGCAGCGTGGCAGTGGCTCAGTCTTTGCCTGTGTGGTACTCTGTAGCTCTAGAGCGCTAACACTTGCGGAGTAAACCACTAAACCTGTGTACCCTCATTCAACCCCACCCTACTTCACCCACCAGTCATTGGGTTAGCTCCAAGGGACTTTGGGAGTGATGGGCGGAGGATTATGTTGATCAGACTCCTTTCCCGTCCCCCCCTTTGTTTTACGCCCCAATCCCCCAGTTAAGAGATCAAGCCAAGTATCTCATGATCAAGGTCTCATTTCACCTCACTACTGCTGTGTTTTACACATACTGAAATGCAGTGCACCTATCGCACGTGCGTACACACACACCCTCCCGTGCAGAGGCCCACATTCAGAGGATTAAACTACACTGCACCTACACACACAGCCAGATTACCGACGCACATATACACACGGCACAGAAGGATTATACACAAATGCACACACCCACACATACACTGCAGCTAGACAGCAGGATTAGAGGCACACACAAGTACACACACAGAAAGAGACAGACAGAGAGAGAGATTACAATGCAGTTCAGACCCAGTTGCCTCTGCAGAATGTGCAGATCTGATATGTAGGGCAGCAGAGGAAGAGGACATTATTTAATGCAATCTCTTCGAATAATACGATACCCTCCCTGCCAGAGACCCTGTTTGAAAGCTACCCTAACTTGACATTCGGCCAGTGCCACTACAAAGAGTGATGAGCCATTGAAAAGCATAGCGACCAGGCTGCGTTTCTCTACCACGTCAGCTTCTTTCTGAGAGGATTGTTTGTTGCTTGTGTCTCCTAGGTATTCGATCCTTTAGACAAAGGGCAATTCCACAGTAATGGAATGCCGCTTTGACTCAGTTTTTCACTTGAAAATGCATACCAAACAAAAAACATTGATTTCAAAGTTTAACAAACCATACAAGTCTATACACAAGGACTACTTTTTGTACAAAAACAAATTTCGTGGAAGAACTGTCCAGATGCAAACTTTGGTAACAGAATTTTTATGCGACCACGTTTTCCAAAAACTCTTAAATTACCTGCTCCAAATTCTGATTAGATGATGTCTGCATAAAGAATCAGTATCAGCTATGACATGGCACCTTGAGTTTGAAAAAAATCTATTTTGGCTATTGAACTACAGTAAGTGAAGTAGATTTACACCTGATAACGGAGTTACGTTATCAGATTTACATCATGGGTCCCTGATCTGTACTGCACAGACATGCAGTAGAGTACAGTGCAGTACAATACAGCAGAGCCGAGTACAGTACTATCCAGGTCTGTACCCAAACAATTCGAGCTTCTACTTCTAAAAATGCACCTTTTCATAAGTCTCTCACCATTGCCGCTTGTTATAGACCCCCTTCAGCCCCCAGCTGTGCCCTGGACACCATATATAAATTGATTGCCCCCATTTATCTTCTCAGCTCGTGCTACTAGGTGACCTAAACTGGGACATGCTTAACATCCCGGCCATCCTACAATCTAAGCTTGATGCCCTCAATCTCACACAAATAATCAATGGACCTACCAGGTACAACCTCAAATCCGTAAACAAGGGCACCCTCATAGATATCATCCTAACTAACTCGCCCTCCAAATACACCTCTGCTGTTTTCAACCAAGATCACTGCCTCATTGCCTGCATCCGTAATGGGTCTGCGATCAAACGACCACCCCTCATCACTGTCAAACGCTGCCTAAAACACTTCAGCGAGCCTTTCTAAGCAACCTGGCCGGGGTATCCTGGAATGACATTGACCTCATCCCGTCAGTAGAGAATTCCTGGTTATTCTTTAAAAGTGCTTTCCTCACCATCTTAAATAAGCATGCTCCATTCAATTTTTTTTTTACCAGGAATAAATATAGCCCTTGGTTCACTCCAGACCTGTCTGCCCTTGACCAGTACAAAAACATCCTGTGGCATTCTGCATTAGCATCGAATAGCTCCCGTGATATGCAACTCTTCAGGGAAGTCAGGAACAAATATGCACAGGCAGTTAGGAAAGCTAAGGCTAGCTTTTTCAAACAGAAATTCTCATCCTGCAGTACAAACTCAAAAAAGTTTTGGGACACTGTAAAGTCCATGGAGAATAAGAGTACTTCCTACCAGCTGCCCACTGCTCTGAGGTTAGGAAACACTGTTTCCACTGATAAATCCACTATAATTAAGAATTTCAATAAGCATTTCTCTATGGCTGGCCATGCTTTCCACCTGGCTACCCCTACCCCGGTCAACTGCCCAGCACCCTCCACAGCAACCCGCCCTAGCCCCCACCATTTCTCCTTCACCCAAATCCAGATAGCGGATGTTCTGAAAGAGCTGCAAAATCTGGACCCCTACAAATCAGCCGGGCTAGACAATCTGGACCCTTTCTTTCTAAAATTATCTGCCAAAATTGTTGCAACCCCTATTACTAGCCTGTTCAACCTCTCTTTTGTATCGTCTGAGATTCCCAAGGATTGGAAAGCTGCCGCGGTCATCCCCCTCTTCAAAGGGGGTGACACTCTAGACCCAAACTACTAGAGACCTATATCTATCCTACCCTGTCTTTCTAAGGTCTTAGAAAACCAAGTTAACAAATAGATTACCGACCATTTCGAATCCCACCGTACCTTCTCCGCTATGCAATCTGGTTTCAGAGCTGGTCATGGGTGCACCTCAGCCACGCTCAAGGTCCTAAACGATATCATAAGAGACATTACTGTGCAGCCGTATTCATCGACCTGGCCAAGGCTTTCGACTCTGTCAATCACCACATTCTTATTGGAAGACTCGACAGCCTTGGTTTCTCAAATGATTGCCTCGCCTGGTTTACCAACTAGCTCTCTGATAGAGTTCAGTGTGTCAAATCGGAGGGCCTGTTGTTCGGACCTCTGGCAGTCTCTATGGGGGTGCCACAGGGTTCAATTCTCGGGCCGACTCTTTTCTCTGTATACATCAATGATGTCGCTCTTGCTGCAGGTGATTCTCCGATCCACCTCTACGCAGACGACACCATTCTGTATACTTCTGCCTCCTCATTGGACACTGTGGTAACTAACCTCCAGACCAGCTTCAATGGAATACAACTCTCCTTCCGTGGCCTCCAACTGCTCTTAAATGCAAGTAAAACTAAATGCATGCTATTCAATCGATCACTACCTGCCCGCCCGTCCAGCATCACTACTCTGGACGGCTCTGACTTAGAATACGTGGAAAACTATAAATACCTAGGTGTCTGGTTAGACTGTAAACTCTACTTCCAGACTCACATTAAGCATGTCCAATCCAAAATTAAATCTAGAATCGTCTTCCTATATCGCAACAAAGCATCCTTCACTCATGATGCCAAACATACCCTCGTAAAACTGACCATCCTACCGATCCTCGACATTGGCGATGTCATCTATAAAATAGCCTCCAACACTCTACTCAACAAATTGGATGCAGTCTATCACAGTGCCATCCATTTTGTCACCAAAGCCCCATACACTACCCACCACTGCGACCTGTACGCTCTCATTGGTTGGCCCTCGCTTCATACTCGTCGCCAAACCCACTGGCTACAGGTAATTTACAAGTCTCTGCTAGGTAAAGCCCCGCCTTATCTCCGCTCACTGGTCACCATAGCATCACCCATTCGTAGCAAGCGCTCCAGCAGGTACATCTCACTGGTCACCCCCAAAGCCAATTCCTCCTTTGGTCGCCTTTCCTTCCAGTTCTCTGCTGCCAATGACTGGAACGAACTGCAAAAATCACTGAAGCTGGAGACTCATATCTCCCTCACTAGCTTTAAGCACCAGCTGTCAGAGCAGCTCACAGATCACTGCACCTGTACATAGCTCATATGTAAACAGCCCATCTGTCTACCTCATCCCCATACTGTATTTTATATATTTATTTATCTTGCTCTTTTGCACCCCAGTATCTCTACTTGCACATTCATCTACTGCACATCTACCATTCCAGTGTCTAATTGCTATATTGAAATTACTTCGCCACCATGGCCTATCTATTGCCGTAACTCCCTTATCTTACCTCATTTGCACTCATTTGCACTCACTGTATATAGACTCTACTGTATTATTGACTGTATGTTTTGTTTATTCTATATGTAACTCTGTGTTGTTGTATGTGTCTAATTGCTATGCTTTATCTTGGCCAGGTCGCAGTTGCAAATGAGAACTTGTTCTCAACTAGCCTACCTGGTTAAATAAAGATGAAATAAAAATAAATAAATACAAGTACAATATACTGTACTCTACTCAGGTCTACTCACTGTACAGTACTGTGCTGTACAGTACTCAGTACTGTATTGTACTTGTTTTGTACTGTAC
The DNA here is from genome assembly GCA_030435695.1 of Brachymystax lenok tsinlingensis. Classification (NCBI taxonomy): domain Eukaryota; kingdom Metazoa; phylum Chordata; class Actinopteri; order Salmoniformes; family Salmonidae; genus Brachymystax; species Brachymystax lenok. Next base: position 13,448,107 of record CM059818.1, read on the forward strand.
TCTACTGTGCTCTACTCACTGTATTGTACTGTACTGTACAGCCCTACCCACACCTGTGAAACATATGTCTATGATAGGTTCAGATTTGGTAACGGAATTATGAGTTTTAATCACTTAATTATTAATAATCAATAATTGATATCAATTAAATCACTATAACTAATTGATAGGTCTACCATTACTTGTTACTTCTGTGAACTTTCATTATCCTACCTCCTCATGCGGTTTTTGGTAACAGAATTACAAGCAACAAGGCAATATTACTTAAACTTACAGACAGTAAACAATTTCTCCAAAACAAATGAGTGTTGATATGTTGGCAGGGGTCTTTATGTAAATATTATTGTGTTTTGATGTATTTCTGATACATCTTAAGACTTTTTCTGGTATATGTTTTCTAAGACCCTGTTTCCATCTGTTTACCTTAATAATTTTTAAGATGGAAAATGGTTGAAAAATTGAACTATGTCTTTCTTCAGGGAACATTAGTTATATTCATAACTGTACGTTTCCTTTCAGTCGGTCACTCGGTATAACATACAATGGGGAAATACAATCCCACCCCAAGCCGGCTCAGATGGTACCAATCTAGGAGGCCCATGGCAGCCCAAGCACACACAGGTTCCACTGGCTCCAAAAATGGGTTACAGAAGCCACCTTTTTCCCTAATACTTACCGAGAAGCCTGAACTGTCAGACCCCCATATAGGGAACCAGAACCTGCTGCAACTTGGCTATGCGCCCCTGACCATAAAGTCCAAGTCCATAGACCCCACAGTTCCAGGAACAATAATTACCTTGAGAGCCTGAAATGTCAGAACCCGTACATGGAACCCCAAGTCTAAAACAACAGAACACCTGTCGTGACATAGTAAAGCACGCACACACGCGCACTGTATTAAGAGGGCATTGTGTCAAGAAGCAGTGCGGCTTGGTTGGGTTGTGTTTCGGAGGACGCACGGCTCTCAACCTTCGCCTCTCCCGAGTCCGTATGGGAGTTGCAGCGCTGAGACAAGACTGCCAATTGGATACCACAAAATTGGGGAGGAAAAGGGGTACAAAAAAAAAAAAATATAATAAATAAATAAATGCGCAACCTGCGGGCTGCCTAACACCCACTCCCGAACCCAGACATAAAAACACTATGAGCCACACTGGGAGCAGATACATCCAAGTGATAAAACTGCAGCACAGATATCACCAATTGTCATACTCCTGCAAAATTCCCAAGCAGCCGCCACACCTCTAGTGGAGTGAGAACCCTTGTCCTTTACCTTCATACCCCAGGGAGATAGACTCCACACTCCAATGAGAAATACGCAACTTAGAAAGAGCCCTACCCCTATCTAGATTAGTAGAATAGACACAAAGCTCGTCACAAATGCAGATATCCTTGGACCTATCCAAACACGTGCATAAAGCGCGCACCGGACACAGGCCATGCAACCTCCGTTGTTCACTGGAACGAATGGAGTAGGTTAGAAAGGGAACAGCTTGAATGCCAGGGACCTGTAAGACATAGGCATAACCTTGGGAGCAAAAGCTGCATTAGGACATAGCATCACTTTGGAGTCGCCAGGTGCAAACTCCAAATAGGAAGGGTGTACTGATAGAGCGGAGATCCCCAATGCGTTTGGCCGAGGCCAAGGCCATGAGTAGCCCAGTCTTGTAGGAAAGGACCTTCAGGTCCACAGACTCCCATGGTTCAAACGGAGGCTCACACAGTGTACAGGACCAAAGCCAGGTCCCTGAGGTCAGTACCATAGGCTTAGACACTGGTCTGAGCCGACGCAACCTTTCAGGAACCGCACCACCAGAAGATGAGACCCCAGGGTATTTTATTTTATTTATTTTACCTTTATTTAAATAGCCCGGACGATGTTGGGCCAATTGTGCATCCTCCTATGGGACTCCCAATCACCAGTCGGTTGTGATACAGCCTGGAATCAAACCAGGGTCTGTAGCGACGCCTCCAGCACTGAGATGCAGTGCCTGGAACCACTGCAGCACTCGGGAGCACCCCGGGAGAGCCATCAATCCCTACATGACACACCGAGATGGCTGCCATATAATCCTTTAATTTGGAAAAAGAAAGGCCCTGCTTAAAAAGCTCTTGCAAGAACATCAAAATCCACCAAAGAGCTCTGAAAAGGTGAAACTGGTTTAACCTGAGAATGCACATTTTATGTCTTATGAAATTGTTGAATAATGTCACGTATACTCCCTCTGTGGCCTCTAGGTCACCAGGCTGCTGATTATTACGCACACCTGTCACCATCGTCACGCGCACCGGGCTCCCACGCTCCCAGCCGGCTAGACAGATTCCCGCGCTTCTGCAGAGGTGACCAGTCCGCTCCCGACCCCCGGGATTGTCCATTTTACGGCGTCCTGCGGCTGGAGTTTTTATGGTTTTATGTTCTGTTTATTTATTAAACACTCACTCCCTGTACTTGCTTCCCGACTCTCAGCACATTCGTTACAAATAAAGTGGCCCATTGGGTGTGATTTCAGTTTTCTTCAGGTGAATGTTGACTCCCCATATTGTGTTATACCGAGTGACCGACTGAAAGGGAACTGAAGATGCATGCTTAGTCATTCATTTTTGTTTTTAGTTATGCAGAATTCATGGCCTGCTGGTCAGTGTGGCCTTTTGTTTTGGAGAGAGTATGTCTGTGTACACGAACCATGGTCATATGTGGGTAAGCAAGCATGTCATTAAATCTAACAGACGCACCTCCCCTACCTTGCCAGTCAACCAATCATTGTCTGTGTATCGGACATGGAGCTTGTAGAAGCCTAAAGCTGCCTAAAACTAAGGATTGTTAGCAATTACAAATCTATAGTGTGTCTTTAAGTTAAAGTAAATTGACATATTCTGGCACAAAGCTGCAGCACTCATGTCTGCCCCAGAAGCACTACTAACACACACACACACAAAGCCACTGAAGAAGATTAATCATTTTAGAGGAAAACAAGGACATACTTTTAGGGACATATGCACACAGATTAGCCCCATGGGCATCACTAGGCAACACACATCGTATGGTGGCAACCATGGCATCAAATTAATCCACACCTTACCCACTCAACCTGTCTGCTAATCAAAGGACCTGGTCATGGACGTATGTTTGCAGTCCAGTTTTGCAGTCCAGGTAATGACTAGAGGGTGCGAAAGGCAGTAGAAACTTCTCATTAACATTCAGTGAAAGCCAATGTTCCATCAGGTAACAGGAGAACAGGATCGCGTTTCCGACGTTACTGTACATGTTCAAACTGTTGCTGTTCAAACTGACAAAATGTGGAGTTCAATGATTAGTGTACTGAAGGGAGAGCAAAGATCAACGGTCAAATGGATGAGATGGTTTATCTCCAGGTGTGGGGGGGTTCAAATCACTCTAATTCTGTCCATTCAGCAAATGTATTGAAATTCACTGCATCAGGATCTAATGGAGAATTTCCTAATCCATTTTAGCCAAGGTAAGTGGACAAATCATGTTAGTTTGTATTATGAGAGGAGCATCTTTTTAATATCTGCACCACCGTCTTTAAAGGGATGTTTCACCCATAATACATTATAATCCGTGTAGCTCAGTTGGTAGAGCATGGTACTTCCAATGCCAGGGTTGTGGGTTCAATTCTCACGGGGGACACGAATGAAAATGTATGCACTCACTACTGCTAAAATGTAAATGCTTTTTGACGACGGGTCCTTGCTGCTTCTCTTTACATAGTACACCGTAGTCTACTAGAGAAGAAACGTCTGCATCCAATTGTTGCACTGTATTTTAGGGAGAATGTATCGATTTCATTTACTTTCAATCATCCTTTCTCAAATAAAATTAAATGCAATCTGCAGTGTTGGAAGAAATCAAATACATTGAACTCACAAAATACTGGCAAATATTATGTGATACTGCCTACTTGTGGTCATTGTTGAACACCTGGAATGTTTTCTCTAAACTTGTAAAACATTTTTGCAAGAGCTGTCTAGGCCACAATTTATATTGCAATGGAATACATATGAGGCTCGGAATATTTCCTAAACCTAGAAGAAAACAGTAACATTCATCACAATAAAGAGAGATTCACTATCCTTTACTGGGGTGGTAAATTGTTTCTACTTTTTAAAACGAGAATACTCAGTATATAACTGCGATTGTGCAATAGTGCATACAAGGGCACATATGTGTGGAGAATTGGTGGCTGTATCATTTGAAGCCCTAGAAACGTCTCACATTCAGTCTCACCCCACACTTTGACATGATTGATGGAGAATGCAGGCGTCCACTACTACAGGACATTAGGACTAAAGAAGAAATAGAAGCTCCCCCATTGGAGTGGTCAATGATACTATAAGAGTCGTTGTGGTGGATCTCTTCACCTGATGAAGACCATCAATGCCATATCCAGCTATGTGGTGAGGGAACTTCACCAGGCCACCTGGGAGGAGCAGGTCCAACTGAAGCGACAGGGAGCAACCCTGTGCATGTGCTGCCTGCAGCAGAGATTGGGCAGTTTGGTTTTTCATTCATCTTGTGTCAATTTATCTTGGATCCTTTTCATTGTATTCTGGTACTTTTAAAGGGATAGTTCAGGCCCTTTATCCACTTCCCCAGAGCCAGATTTAATTGTGGATGTCATTTTTATGTATCTGTGTGCAGTTTGAAAGAAGAAGCTAACCAGCATTAGCATGGTTAGCATTGGCCGCAAAAGTACCTCTAACTTCCTTCATATTGGACGCAGATACATAACAATGGTATCAACGAGTTCATCTGACTCTTGGGAAGTAGATAAATTGCCAGCATCCCATCCTATCCCTTTAATGAGCATGTTTGAGTTGTTGCAACAAAAATGTAATCTCTTGAATTTGAATGTTTTCTATAAAATAACTTATTTCTCAGTATTATCAAAGTAGGCTATGAAGCAAAGTATAACATTGTGGTGTCCTCCTATAGACTTTTCCCACCCCCTTTCCCATACCCCCAGTTTTCCTTCACATCAAACCTACACTTAGTTTGGAGTCATTAAAACTTGTTTTTCAACCACTCCACACATTTCTTGTTAACAAACTATAGTTTTGGCAAGTCGGTTAGGACATCTACTTTGTGCATGACACAAGTAATTTTTCCAACAATTGTTTACTGACAGATTATTTCACTTAAAATTCACTGTATCACAATTAAAGTGGGTCAGAAGTTTACATACTAAGTTGACTGTGCCTTTAAACAGCTTGGGAAATTCCAGAAAATTATGTCATGGCTTTAGAAGCTTCTGATAGGCTAATTTACATAATTGGAGTCAATTAGAGGTGTACCTGTGGATGTATTTCAAGGTCTACCTTCAAACTCAGTGTCTCTTTGCTTGACATCATAGGGAAATCAAAAGAAGTCAGCAAAGACCTCAGAAAAAAATTGTAAACCTCCACAAGTCTGGTTCATCCTTGAAAGCAATTTCCAAACGCCTGAAGATTATTTTTTTTAAACTTCATATTCATCTCCAAAACCACCGCAACATCAACATATGTGAACATATGTGAAAATATATTTCTATGTTCTGTAGTAAAAAAGATAAAGATAAGAGTTTCCAATCATCAACCAATTAGTAGACAATTAGCAGACAATTAGTAGGCAATGCCTGGTCAAAATCCCACAAATAACACTGATGATGCCATTGGAAACACTTATCTTCCTCAATAAACCTTTTACAATTTAGATCTGTGAAGTTATTTGGATTTTTATGAATTATCTTTGAAAGACAGTGTCCTGAAAAATGGACGTTTCTTTTTTTGCTGAGTTTATATTCAACATTTTCAGATACATCAGAGTCCTGAATCCTGCCATATATATTCATAATTTGTGTATCATTATTAACAATGACAAACGATTGAAGAATTGCTTGATGATAGAAACATGTATAGTACAAATATTTTAGTAGACTGACCAGACCAGTTTAAAAAGCAGTATCAGTCAAAAGACAGACAGTGAGGTATCAGATTTAGATTGTACTGAGTATACAGTCCACACCATATCTATTTTGACAGTGAAGCTAACATTTTTAATGTGTTTCATATGAGGTAACAGTATATAATGTCACCTTTTATTTGAGGGTATTTCCATACATATCTGTTTCACCGTTTAGAAATGAAAGCACTTCATGTATCTAGTCCCCCTATTTGAAGAAGTCATAAGTATTCTGACCAATTCACTTATAGTGTATTAAACCTGCACTAGGGAAACGTTTGCCTCTCATGGCCACATGGTGCCATCTTTAATGTTAACGTTATTGTTTTAATGTTAATGCACACAGAAAGTTCATAGTGCTGCTAACTTGATTTGTTGGTTGTTGGTTTTCAATATAAAACTTGATGAAATTATTTCAGTGTGTGTATCAGTACTTTATGAACGTTCCCAGCACATTTTAACAATACCGCGATAATACTGATAACCGTGATAATTTTGGTCACTATGATCGTGATATGAAATGTTTGTACCGTTTCATTTTTTCCACCTTTTAGTTAGATGAGAGACGAAAAAGAAAAGGACTGAAAATGGCTGACGATCTGGTGTCGATAAAAATGCCTCTGCTCCTATTCGGATACATTGAGGTCATTTACAAGATTTGCCTGTAGGCAATAACAGCAAAGGAAGGAAATACATCAAATCTGGGATACCACCTCAGGGTACACCACCTTCTGATCTATGCACGCGCTGGGCCTGGGTCCTCATCACCGCCGTCACCAACCCCATCTACACAGTGTGATGTATTCATGGGTGCCAAGAGAAGCCAAGCTTCCCCCCCAAAATTGAAAAATGTATTTTACACATCAAATATTTTATCTTTAGTCTCTCTATGTTTCATCATTTTCCTTCAATTCGCAAGAGGCTGAATGCATCTCCCCGGAGAAAGCATCCGAGCGAGCAATACATCGCCCTCTCTCTATGTGTAGGCCATCTATTTCATACTGTCTGGCCCAAACGAGTATGACATTGTTGCCGCCCGTAGCATTGAACGTAATGCAAGGGAAGCACAAGCATTTGGCCTCCCTTGACGAAAAAAGTATTTAAAAAATTGCCAAAACTGAGCAAACTCAACTGTGAAATGTTTTATTTACAAATACAATTTAAAAAAAGAATAATTACCTTTATTTTACTAGGCAAGTCAGTTAAGAACATATTCTCATTTTCAATGACGGCCTAGGAACAGTGGGTTAACTGCCTGTTCAGCTCAACATTCAACTGTGAATAGTCCTGGTGCACCCAAAAAAAGCGTCAAGGGAAGCCAGCTTGGATATGAAATCAAATGTTATTTGTCACATGAGCCGAATACAACAGGTGTAGACCTTACCTACAAGCCCTTAACCAGTTAAGTTGACCATTTTTGGCGTCACTCCTATACAACCGCATTGAGAGCATACTGGACGTCATTGACAGAAAGAACTTGAACTGTTGCATCTCGTTGTGCTGTTGGCCCTTTCCTAAATTATCCATGGATGGAGATAGGGATTTTGACTTGTGGTTTTACTTAATTCTCCGTACTGGCCAATGATCTGATCCAACCGTTAATTCATACATTGTTGTGCCCCTGGCCTGAGAGGATGGAAGTTCAATATGTACTTAGATGTAAAAGGCTAATGTTAACTAGCTAACGTTGCCCATGAATGGAAGTTTGGCCAGCGAGCAAGCATTTTAACCAGGTAGCCTAGGACAACAAAAAATAAGAGTTGTACTGTATGACAGAGTGATAGACCGTTTCATCAACATGAAAGTGAGGAGGATGGCATTGGAATTTCTCTACAAGTAGGGTGAGTCAACATATTTTTCTATTTCCACACACACATACACAGAAATCAGAATGGACAGCCACATCATATTTAGCTTACGTTGATTGCAGGCCAGGCAGCCAGGGTGCAGGCCAGGCAGCAGGCTGATAGCCAGCCTGCCAGCTTAGTGGAGTCTGCTACTAGCACAGTCAGTGGTCAGCTCAGCTATCCCCATTGAGACCGTGTCTGTGCCTCGATGTAGGTTGGGCAAAACTAAACATGGCGGTGTTTGCTTTAGCAATCTTACTGGAATAAAAACCTCCTCCATTCCTGTCATTATTGAAAGAGATTGTGATATCTCACATCTCAAAATAGGACTACTTAATGTTAGATCCCTCACTTCCAAGGCAGTTATAGTCAATGAACTAATCACTTATCATAATCTTGATGTGATTGGCCTGACTGAAACATGGCTTAAGCCTGATGAATTTACTGTGTTAAATGAGGCCTGGTTACACCAGTGACCATATCCCACAAGCATCCCGTAAAGGTGGAGGTGTTGCTAACATTTCCGATAGAAAATGTTTATTTACCCCCCCAAAATGACTGTGTTTTCGTCTTTGAGCATCTAGTCATGAAATTACCAGCCTCCTGGGCCGTATACAGTGTTCCTCACTGAGTTCTCTGAATTCCTATCAGACATTGTAGTCATGGCACATAATATTCAAATTTTTGGTGACTTTAATATTCATATGGAAAAGTCCACAGACCCACTCCAAAAGGCTTTCGGAGCCATCATCAACTCAGTGGGTTTTGGGTCTCCGGACCTACTCACTGTCACAGTCATACTCTGGACCTAGTTGTCCCGTGGAATAAATGTTGTGGATCTTAATGTTTTTCCTCATAATCCTGGACTATCGGACCACCATTTTATTACGTTTGGAATCGCAACAAATAATCTGCTTAGACCCAAACCAAGGATCATCAAAAGCCATGCTTTAAATTCTCTGACAACACAAAGATTACTAGATGCCCTTCTAGACTCCCTCCACCTACTCAAGGACGTCAGAGAACAAAAATCAGTTAACCACCTAACTGAGAAACTAAATGTAACCTTGTGTAATACCCTAGATGCAGTCGCACCCCTAAAACCAAAAAAACATTTGTCATAAGAAACTAGCTCCCTGGTATACAAAAAATACCTGAGCCCTGAAGGAAGGTTCCAGAAAATTGGAACGGAGATTGCGCAACATCAAACTGGAAGTCTTCCGACTAGCTTGGAAAGACAGTACCGTGCAGTATCGAAGAGCCCTCACTGCTGCTCGATCATCCTATTTTTCCAACTTAATTGAGGAGAATAAGAACAACCAAAATGTATTTTTGATACTGTTGCAAAGCTAACTAAAATCAACTGTAAGTTTCGGTGTTCCTCAAGGTTCCGTTTCAGGACCACTATTGTTTTCACTATATATTTTACCTCTTGGTGATGTCATTCGGAAACATAATGCCAACTTTCACTGCTATGCAGACGGTACACAGCTGTACATTTCAATTAAACATGGTGAAGCTCCAAAACTGCCCTCCCTGGAAGCCTGTGTTTCAGACATAAGGAAGTGGATGGCGGCAAATGTTTTACTTTTAAACTCGGACAAAACAGAGATGCTAGTTCTAGGTCTAGAAACAAAAATATCTTCTGTTGGATCTGACAATTATTCTTGATGGTTGTACAGTCGTCTCAAATAAAACTGTGAAGGACCTCGGCGCTACTCTGGACCCTGAACATATCAAGACTATTTGAAGGACAGCTGTTTTCTTCATAACAAGGTTTTACTGCTAACCTACAAAGCATTACATGGGCTTGCTCCTACCTATCTTTCCGATTTGGTCCTGCTGTACAGTCGTGGCCAAAAGTTGAGAATGACACAAATATAAATTTCCACCAAGTTTGCTGCTTCAGTGTCTTTAGATATTTTTCTAAGATGTTATTATGGAATACTGAAGTATAATTACAAGCATTTCACAAGTGTCAAAGACTTTTATTGACAATTACATGAAGTTGATGCAAAGAGTCAATATTTGCAGTGTTGACCCTTCTTTTTCAAGATCTCTGCAATCCGCCCTGGCATGCTGTCAATTAACTTCTTCTTTCCAGCTCCATCATGCTGGAAAAGGCATTGTTCATCACCAAACTGTTCCTGGATGGTTGGGAGAAGTTGCTCTCGGAGGATGAGTTTGTACCATTCTTTATTCATGGCTGTCTTAGGCAAAATTGTGAGTGAGCCCACTCCCTTGGCTGAGGAGCAACCCCACATATGAATGGTTTCAGGATGCTTTACTGTTGGCATGACACAGGACTGATGGTAGCACTCACCTTGTCTTCTCCGGACAAACTTTTTTCCGGATGCCCCAAACAATCGGAAAGGGGATTCATCAGAGAAAATGACTTTACCCCAGTCCTCAGCAGTCCAATCTAAGTACCTTTTGCAGAATAGTCTGTCCCTGATGTTTTTCCTGGATAGAAATAGCTTCTTTGCTGCCCTTCTTGACACCAGGCCATCCTCCAAAAGTCTTAGCCCCACCGTGCGTGCAGATGCACTCACACCTGCCTGCTGCCATTCCTGAGCAAGCTCTGTACTGGTGGTGCCGCGATCCCGCAGCTGAATCAAATTTAGGAGACGGTCCTAGTGCTTGCTGGACTTTCTTGGGCACCCCGAAGCCTTCTTCACAACAATTGAACCGCTCTCCTTGAAGTTCTTGATTATCCGATAAATGGTTGATTTAGGTGCAATCTTAATGGCAGCAATATCTTTGCCTGATCTTGTGGCTGGGGTTTTCTTATTTTTAACTATTTTCTACATTGTAGAATAATAGTGAAGACATCAAAACTATAAAATAAAAAATATTGAATCAAGTAGTAACCAAAAAAGTATTTAACAAATCAAAAATATATTTTATATTTGAGATTCTTCAAATTAGCCACCCTTTGCCTTGATCCCAGCTCTGCACACTCTTGGCATTCTCTCCAGCTTCACGAGGTAGTCACCTGGAATGCATCTCAATTAACAAATATCCCTTGTTAAAAGTGAATTTGTGGAATTTCTTTCTTAATGCGTTTGAACCAATCGGTTGTGTTGTGACAAGGTAGGGGTGGTATACAGAAGATAGGGCTATCTGGTAAAAGGCCCAGTCCATATTATGGCAAGAACAGCTCAAATAAGCAAAGAGAAACGCCAGTCCATCATTACTTTAACCCTTGTGTGGTGTTTATGTTATTCACCCAATATCCACAGGTCTGATGGACCCACAACATTATACAGCCATAACAATTTACGTAAAATTACTTAGATGTTGACTTATATCAATTACAAGCAATATAGACTGCATACATGGTTAATATTTTCCATTTATCTCTGCTAGATCACATTTATCAATAAAAACTGTATTTGTTTTTTTTAAATGTGATTTTTGTTAACAAAAATCTATTATAATCAAGACATGGATGGAATAAATAATGTTTATCTTGAATAAATATAAATTAAAAACAAGGTGTTCATCACTATTGATGTTTATTGCTTTGAACTGAACAAATTGGATGGACAAAATTGACATACAGTATTTGATGGAAATTATGAATGAGCCCCATTGAACACAAATGAAGGCACACCACATGAGGGACAGAGTTTTACTATGTGTGTGTGTGTGTGTGTACTGTGTCTTCCTGTCCTTCTTGGGTACACACACATCGCAGCGCTTCTTCTTGTTGCTACCGGCTGCAATCTAGAATGATGAAAACACAATTTTACTAAAATCTCACTCACTCCCTCACATATATAGTTACAGCAGGCCAAAGTAGGAGAGTCAGACACACACACGCAACAACATCACTCATACTTACTTCCGGTATTGGAGTTGTTGGTTCTGTGGGTCGGGTGGAAGGGGCACCAGCATCCTCCTCCTGAATCCTCCTCACGATGGCTGCAGAAGCTGGGGTCCTTGGGATATGATGCCTCCTCCGGATTTCTGGACTTGCCAGCTCCTCAAGTAAGAGCCATCTCCTCTGGAGCTTCCCTCTGTTCCAATCTGGGTTCCACGACATCCAGATTACAAACAAGTTGTACGCTGAGATGTCCTAGATGTTAAAAAAATATCACAAGTGGCCAGCGAAGGGTTCTTCTTTTGCAGCTGTAGCCATCACCAGCTTGTCTAAATTGTCCACAGGGACTGGCCACAGATTCTCCCATCCCTATGCAGCATACTCATGAGTACCACATTTTTGCCTTTCTTCGGCACGTAGGACACTAGGGACGTGTCAGCTGTGAACACAAATTTAGAGGAATTAATAGGCCTGTTCCGTGTATTGAACATCTGAGGTGGGAGCTCTGGCTAGTTTTTTTGTACTGTTCCTACCATCGTCAGCTTCCTCGTGAGGAGCTCCTGTCCCAGCTTGTGCGAAGTAAAAAAAAAAAGTTATCGCATGTGATGTTGTGTCCCTGTGTCACATCCAGCACAACCCGGATCCCTTGGTTCTTCTCAGGGTCTCCTCCATCTGGCTTCACCATACACACTTGCAAGTTCACAGGCAGCCCAGATCTTGATTCCATATTTTTTAGACGGTATCTACTGCCTGAAGGGGCAGCGGCCCCTAAATGGCATAAGCTGCTCATCAACGGTAACGTTGCGCTCAGGGTTATAAAACAGGGGTAGGCGGTCCACCCACTTGTCCCACACGGACCTGATTGCAGATAGCTTGTCTCTCTGCCGCCGAGCTGGTCTGGTGTCTCGGTTATTGAAGAGGATAATCCTGGAAATAATGTGGAGGTTTTCCAGAGACATTGTTAGCTGCCAGTTTCTGAATCACACAGGGATTCTGTGGATTCCCCATTGGATCTGAAAACACCAGCAAGGATAAGAACAAGAGAATGCATGTAAATGAGTTTGGTCCATCTCTCCAAAAACACACCTTCCCTTCAAATTATTGCAGTCCAGAATGATTTTCTGGATGGTGTCTGGGATAAACAGTTCAAAAGACGACTTTATGTCCTGCACATGAGTAAATGCCTTCCGCGTCAGCCGTGGTTGCTTCCTTATCACATTGGCAGCCATAAGGGGTGGCTCATAACGTGGGCAAGAAGACCATTCAATTTCACAATTTTTTTGGACATTCACCATATAACGGAATATTTCAAGCAGACCACCAAAGCGAAGGTAACCTGCCTAAATGACTACCGCCCCACAGCACTCACGTCGGTAGCAATGAAGTGCTTTGAAAGGCTGGTCATAGCTCACAACACCATTATCCCGGAAACCCAAGACCCAGTCCAATATACGGGAGATAACATTGTAAGCCTAACTCATTAACTGGTGGTGGACAGCTCCCATCTTCAGCACTAAGGATTAAGGACAAGGACAGAACATTGTCCTTATTTTGTGTTACTAGACAAATTAAGGAAAGGGAAGAATCAGCTTCTTCAGTAACCGCTCACCTACTTACCATGATGGCGTCCAGCGTGTCTGTGAAGGGAAGGCCACTATGAGTCTGTCGGGGGGCCTGGGTGAGAAGGCCTGGTACCAGGCCTGTCAACTACTACCCCAACATCTGCTGCTTGCTCACCATCTGCCTCAAGGCTGGAGTTATCGGGGTAGTCTGCCGTACTAAAGTCTGGACTGCTGGGTGGCCAAGGTAAAGCTGGTCTGCAGGGGCAGGGGTCATCCTTTGGCTTTCGTGTACTCTTAGGTGAACTGCTCCTTGAGGACATCTTATTCTGCAGCTGGGCTTTCTCTATAGCAGAGCTCCTCTAGCCCAGCTCATTCAGCTTGCCTTCCGTCTCTTTCCCAATGCACTCCGGGGATTGGTACAGGTGGAAAGGGGGGCAGCAGGTTGGTCTGGACCGTTTGCAGCGGCGTGGTTACCCTGTGGGGGGCTCAGCCTCTGCTTGGAGCCGCCTGAGACAGACACAGAAAACAACACAACCAGTTATCTACAAGGTTGTAGCATACAATATTACAGTAATCATAATGCATTGATGCCTTGTGCAGTCAACTTGTGTCTAGTTGTGTTCTTGGTCAGGGAATTAACAAAGTTAAACCTACACTAGATGGCCAAAATGGAATTTGGCTATTTCAGTCACACTCAGGTGTATAAAACCAGGCACACAGCAATACAATCTCCATAGACAAACATTGGCAGTAGCATGGCCCGTACTAAAGAGCTCAGTGATTGTCAATGTGGCACCTTTCACTGTTTTAGCATGACAATGCCCCCGTGCACAAAGTGAGGTCCATACAGAAACGGTTTGTCGAGATTTGTGTAGAAGAACATGACTGGCCTGCAGAGCACTGACCTCAACCCCATCGAACAGCTTTGGGATGAATTGGAATGCCGACTGCGAGCCAGGCCTAATTGCCCAACATCAGTATCCGACCACACTAATGCTATTGTGGCTGAATGGAAGCAAGTCCCTGCAGCAATGTTCCAATATCTAGTGGAAAACCTTCCCAGAAGAGTGGAGGCTGTTATAGCAAAAAGGGGGTACCAACTCCATATGAATGCCCATGATTTTGTAATGAGATGTTCAATGAGCAGGTGTCCACATACTTTGTATTTTTACTGTTGGACTGACCTGTTGTGATGTTGGGTGGAGGTGTTGTGATGTTGGAGGGTACTCTGTCTGGCCATTTGGGAGGCACCATCATGGCCAGGGCTTGGAATGGAACTGGCAGAGCATGTTTGGATTAGGTAAGATGTAAGGAGATATTACAAAAGTATATTTGGTATCAATATTTGGGATCAACTTGGTGCCAACTCAACTCCATCCAGACATATAAACAAACATGTTTGTAGAAGTATAGTAGTAGTTTGTCTGTTAGTAAACCAGCAGTCACTACATGAGAGGTGTCATGGGAGGGGGGTGTGAGTGGAGATAGGTCTGGCGTGGGGACCGACAGGATGTTGTTGGGGTAGTCGACGAGGTAGGACACGACAAAGGTGTGACCACCCTTAGCGCCTCCTCTTCACTCTCCTTACTTAAATGTCCTCTTTGTCGCTGCTGGACGAATCTAAGATCCATCTTCCAACTGTCAGGGACCACCTTGATTTTGAGGAAATGCACTGTCCAACCCTGGGAGTAACCAGAGCAAGTCAAGAGTTACAGATCAACTTCATCTCAATTGAGTTGAATAAGACATTTGATCTCTCCATAAGAATGCCCATTCAGTTCCATTCGGCAAGCACACCCACACTCATGTTTCCCCAGAGATGAGGCCAGGCCAGAGGGTGAGCTCTCACCAGGTCAGTCCCCGTCTGCAGCAGCATGTCAGACACGACTGTGTGTCCGTGGTGGTGTGGACATTGGCTCCTGAGGACAAGAACACAGCTGTCAGTATTACACAACGATGGTTTTGTGTGTGATCAGGATAACAAAGAAAAACTGGAGGCAATGTTGGTTTTGGTGATAGCCAAGTGAATTTACATAAGAGGTTGGTAGAGATTGGTTTGAGAGCGCAAACCAGAGAGGCTGTCCAGTTAGAAGAGGTTCTGCTCACCTGCAATCAGCAGGTACTGATCAGCTCAAGGCTTTGAGCATCCCAGCTCGATATCGACCACGCCAGGGCCATCTCCTCGGTATCCTCTGTCTGAGCGTTGATGTTGGCACCTGCAGACAAAAAAGAGACAACAGAGGGAAGTTTCAATGTTTTGCTGGAAATTCACTTTTCAAGGAGTACTAATCTATTCCCACTGTTGGCAATTGACCCCCCAAAAATTAATTACATTTCGAAAAGCCAGCTTGTCCGTTTTGCATCAACACAATAAGACCATGAGCTTAAAACTGTATCTGAATATAATCATATCACTTAATAATGTTGGTTCCAAAAGAAGAGTTTGTTATTTTGCCTCAACACTGAGCGTGACAGTCAATATGATAGGTAAATGGGAGGGAGACAGAGACAGAGAGCCATACCTTGTGCCAAAAGCAGCGCCACCATCTCCTCGTGGCCCTCTCATGTAGCCTCTATGAGTGGAGTCTATCCCCAGGTGTGCCACCAGGGATTTTGGGCCACAAAGATATCACATTGGGCCCCACCACCACAGGCCACACCAACTCTGCGCAATTGCTGTAACCACACACCTCCAGAACCCAATCGACTCATTCAAAGCTTTAAATAACTACCTTTGAAGGCTTGCAAACTCTCTTGTAGTCCAATATTTACTGTACGATATTTACTGAAAGTGAGCTGTGAAAATATACCACTGTGCAGACATGCATGCAGCATTCTGCATACAGTGGGATTCACTATTTGATGCAAGACTGATTCCCTCTATAAGAAATGTGCCAAAGGCCATCTTTTAGTCTAAATGTAATTTTAATAGTAAAATTCTTGAATGGAAAATTCTCTTAACCTCAATGAATAACTTAAAATAAATAACTTAGATATACATGAACCACTTCAATTAAAATAAATTAACATTATCATCTATAGAATGATATAACAAACAAAATAATAAAATCAGCAGCAGAGCTTTGAACTAAGTATACATACCAACTAGAAAATAAGCAGCTGTAAAAGTGGAAAACAAAATAGAAATGAAAAGGCCTGATGGTGGCGCTAGAGGAAAGGTCAAGTGGACACCAAATCAATAGGTTTCTTCCACTTTGGGGTCTTGATTGTGCAAAAAAAATTGTATGGCAATCCAGCCATTACTTTGAGATATTCCTTGTTCTCAGCCTTTGGGCATCATGTGTGTAGTGATCCAATATCCATAGCCATGCCATTTAACAGTTATCACTGGCCCTTGCTCAGCCTTACTCACCAAGAGCCCAGCGTCAAGCCTTCTTGCTAGCAAAGTCACTGATCAAGTCTCCAAGTCCAGCTTTCTAGCTAACTTTCAATGGACAGCAAGACCGCAAAGCCTGTCCTGGGACATAGTGGACCTCAAATAGTTGATCAGTTTTAGCTTACTGAAAGCTCTCCCGCCACCAGCAACAGTCACAGGCAGTGTGCAAAATATAAGTTTGCCTGCATTGATTAAATGTCGGCTAAAAGAGGTGCAAAATGTATTAACCTATTTCACTATGGACTAAGCTAACAGGTTAATTTCCACGACCCACGGACGACAACCAGCTTCCTTTATGAAAATTTGGGTGACATACTGTCGCCCTTCCTTCTCACTCTCCTGTCTTTCTTTTGTTTTTTTGCACGCCAGATTGTCCTTCACGAAGCTGAGACATGATGCTCCACCTGCTCTCTTCATTCGCAATTCCCTGCTAGTAAATTGTACCGTTGACGCCTGGTTTGGGGGCAGGACCGAACCATTTTATGTAAATAGAGGGGGGGTTGGGCAATACAGAGACTCTCCGGATGTATTATTTTTGCCAAAAACAAGAAAAGAAAACTAAACCGTTAGTTTTATTAGTACATTGTAAATAAAATATGATATAAATGATGATAGGTTAATAATTGAATATTGATTTTTTTTTTTTTTTTTTTTTTTTTTACATAATGTTCTAATCATTTTTTAGGGCCCCTGTCAGTCACAGACCCTTAGAATCACCCTAACCCCCCCATACGGCGCGCGTGTCTATACCTCATCGTTGACCCTATCCAGATTGACACCCCTCTCCACCGAGTCAGCAGGCATGTTGACCTGCGCCCCGGTCCAAGAGCAGCCGCGCAACCTCCACATGCGGTGTTGCAGAGGGACAGGCACGATCGGGGTCGTTGGGGCATTGAGCGCCTCGACATCCTCGACTACTCCGGGGGCTCTTCTCAGAATCCCTCGAGACTTCGGATTGGGAAACCTCCCATAGGCCTACGTTTTCGGAGACATGAAAATGCCCCTCTCCAATATCAATCTAAAATATAAAATGTTTCCATCAACGGCCATGTAGTTGCTTTGATCGACCCGAGCTCTTATCGCCATAACCCAAACCATTAAGACACCATCAAGTCGGCATGGTGTTGGTCCATGGCACCCGACGCAGACTCTCAGCCAAGTATCTCTTCACTCAAACGAGTTCGGCTAGAGTCCTGGTGCTAGCTGGGATTACAATTGATGTTTACTTTGTTGTATTTATATAACAACATTCCAACATTGTCTAACATCATCTAGTCAAATTGTATCGGTTTGCGTCAGTTTCAATGGGTGACTTTTAATTTGAAGGCGAACCGCCGATTCCGCTATTGTTGTCCACAGCACACTGGTCTTTGAAACACTGACAGGTGAGAAAGGGCGACCGACGGACTAACAACAGCGTTAATGAAACTTTGTTGCTGATTTCGTTATGGGTAAGAAACTTTCTGACCGGTTCTTATTTATTTAACCTCATAGTTCTAAGATCAACCGGCGCAGTCGTGTGCAATTTATCTTGTGGCACCAAAAATATATTTGTTTAATATATTGCGCTCATAGAGAACATTATATTTTCACGTGTCTTCCCCTGACCACATTTAAAGTTTTTGACCTAATTATATTATTTAGCCTAGCATAACCTACTGTTATAGTCTTTATTATGAATATATACACCATTGCCTCCTTTTACTCGTGTTAGCCACCACTACGACTAAAACTGGCTACGTTTGTCAGCTTTACAATATTTCAACAAACTAACGTTACACTGTAACAATGTACTTCGATCGTGATTAGCTGGTGACGGCGCAACATCGTATAACGAAATTGTTGTGAAATTATGTTTGTACAAACCCTCATCCAAACGTCTTGCACTTGAGCGTTCGGATTTTTACATTTCATTTTGCATTTGTGGCGATTTAATCTGCCCAGCAGCTACACAATTTAGTCTCTGTTGGCCCATTTTAAAAACACATAATGACCATTTACAAAGACAGTACAACCTAAAGGACCAAACAACATGTACCATACTGCCTCTATCATTAATATTTATAGGCTTATTGATCTCCTGTTCAGGGAGTGGTTCTTAGTGGTTGCACCCAATGATATACATTTACACTAGATGACTAAATGTGGTGCTGTTTTGAAGCATACACGCCTCCATCTTGGCACAACCCACCGTAATAAAAAAAAAAGCCAATCAATTCACTAACTTTGTACTTTGTAACGCAAAATATGCCGATTTCAAATCTGATTGCCGCCTAAACTTTATTGCCTCAGCGAACTGACTGTGTCTGTGAATAGGGCTTCGACAGGCCACCTCGTGAATGACCACATTACTGGTTAGAGATAGTGAGCACTTTTGTAAAATAAGCTACTTTTATGCAGATGTTGTTGATCAGCACAATAAAACAAGCTCAATAACCCCATGCATATGCACACACGCCTATTGAATATGCATTCAACTGCATTATGAATAGGCCTAGGCTTGATTTACTGTTTATCAATAGAGATTTACCATGTAAATAAATGATCACTATGTTACCAAAGTCAAATTGATTGTATAATTATAAACTGTTTTCACTTAGTCATTATGTGTAAAGTAAAGATTGATGAGGATTTTTTTTTAAAATCAATTTTAGAATAATTCTGTAACGTAACAAAATGTGGAAAAAGTCAAGGGGTCTGAATACTTTCCGAATGCACTGTATGTTGTAGCGTAGACCCAATTTCACATCATCTGAGGTTTATGTGTTGTGCCCGTCATTATTTGAGACACAACATGCTCTTGAATACAAGGTGGGTGTCATTTCAATCGTATAAATATAATTCATAGAATGGACCTATATCTTCAGACCACTGCAATTTAGCTGGTATACCATTGACATTTTTATTGACATTTTTACCACACAGATGACCGCAGGTCCACCCACCATTGAACGTCAACTTAAATGGTCATGTCTATTCTATTATCCACATTTCTATGAATTCATTTGGTTTCCTATTGAGTTTGACAGTATCATTTAAAACAGATATTTCCATTCAAGTCGACATTCTCTGATGTGTGGAACCCCAACCATCTTTGTGGTAGCATTTGAAAGTAGAACTGTCAATTTCTTCCCAATTCTAGTACATTTATCAGTCAAAACATGACACCCACCGTGCATTCAAGAGCGGGCTCAACACAAAAACCTTAGATTATGTAAAATAGGGTCTAAGCTACAACATATGCAAATATGGGAATAATTGTAGTTTAAGCAGTTTTAGATAATTGCTGTTAAAAGTAAAAAAAAACAATTTGTATTATAAAAAACATCCCTGTTTGTAAGCTTTTAAATGATCTCAAACTCAACCCTTTGTCTTTTCCAGTGATGGTATGATGGGGTATGCAAAATGGGTAAACTTTGAGCATCTTTATCTCTTGAATGTTTTGGCATTCAGGCCCAAAAAGTTACATTCTGAGTACTTAACTCAGAAAAGATTCATGGTTAACCTTAGTCCATTCTTAAGCTTTAGCATCTACTCATGAAGTTATCTTCTGGCTGGGGGAGTTTTGTTAAAGGGTGACTACACTTCCTGTTATGGGCTTGTTTTTCCATCAATGCTTATTAAGAAATCCTTGCAGCTATGACAAAGGTCAAATGAGATTTGTCTTGGGGGTGTGGTTTGATGTGGTTGTTTCTTGGGTGTGTCTTTGCCATTCAATCACAACAAACAAGGCCATTAGTGAGTACAGCGAGCTAAGCTAAGCTAGCTTTGCTATGGAGAGAATGAAGTTTTGAAGTTGAGGACTTCTCCGCTCCAGACTGATTCGCCATCACAAGATGGTTAGCTAATTCAGTTCTTGGTGATAATGTAGCTGCAGCTGGCTATACTAGTTGGCTATTATTTCTTTGTCAAATTAGTTCTGGCAAGATGGCAAGAGACGGTGTCTGGAATGTGTTTCATAAGACACTCATTCTACAACACCTTGCTACGAAAGTAGCATGCAACTTACCTAGCCAAACGGAAGCATGCTGAGGCCTTAACCACACACTGATATGCACAGCTCTCTGGGTGAGATTCTGTCTTCAAGTCTTCCAGTGGTTGATGAAGTCCCTTCCATCTATGTAATGTATTACAGGTTATGGACCGGTGCGGTCAGGTTGCAAGAGGGCTGGAGTGCATGACACTCCATCCTGGATATGACTGAGTTTGCCTCAACCCATGGGTCCAGCAGGCAGAGTTCAATAACTAGCTGTCTGAATCTCTGTGTCTCCAGCTCGCCTAGCTACTCACTGGTCCATATGATCACTCGGCTACGCATGCCTCTCCCTAATGTCAATATGCCTTGTCTATTGCTGTTTTGGTTAGTGATTGTCTCATTTCACTGTAGAGCCTCCAGCCCTGCTCAATATGCCTTACATTAGAAGCCACCTCCCTAAGTTTGTTTTATTCACTGCTTTAGCACTGCCAATCCGGATGTCCTAGCCGTGTCTGAATCCTGGCTTAGGAAGGCCACCAAAAATCCAGAAATTTCCAGCCCTAACTATAACATTTTCTGACAAGATAGAACTGCCAAAGGGGGTGGAGTTAGCCTGCAGATCTCTGTCATATTATCCAGGTCTGTGTCCAAACAATTTGAGCTTCTACTTCTAAAAATACACCTTTCCAGAAACAAGTCTCTCACCGTTGCCGCTTGTTATAGACCACCTTCAGCCCCCAGCTGTGCCCTGGACACCATATGTGAATTGATTGCCACCCAACAATCTTCAGAGCTCGTGCTGTTAGGTTACCTAAACTGGGACATGCTTAACACCCCAGCCGTCCTACAATCTAAACTAGATGCCCTCAATCTCACACAAATTATCAATGAACCTACCAGGTACAACCCCAAATCCGTAAACACGGGCACCCTCATAGATATCATCCTGACCAACCTGCCCTCTAAATACACCTCTGCTGTCTTCAACCAGGATCTCAACAATCACTGCCTCATTGCCTGCATCCGTAATGGGTCTGCGGTCAAACGACCACCCCTCATCACTGTCAAACGCTCCCTAAAACACTTCAGCGAGTAGGCCTTTCTAATCGACCTGGCCAATCTCGCTCTCTGGGCAGAGGCTAAAGGGTCCAGCGTTCTGTCTGACCTACATACAGTAAAGAGATAATGGTGGAACGGCCCAGCCCGGAAATCATGCCCAACTCACCCACACCGCCTCAGTCACAGGCCCATTGGTCTCACACCGCTCTGCCCCTACTTTAGAAAGCTGGTGCAACATGAATAGCAAGTTAAGTTTTGGAGAAAGAATAACACTTAGAAAAATAGATTCTAGATGAAAAGGGATCAAAGTTAAGGTATTAAGGAATTGTCTAATCATGTGGAGAAGTGATGGGAGTCAAGTTTATTCTACAGTAAGTGTCTCATTGCTCATTGAAGGTTTTATTTCTCCCGTAGGAAATTGATAGGAATGAAATCATGCCGTGTGCCCATTACTCTTGCAGAATCTAATGACTGTATGTGGATGACTATGCCATTCATACCACCCTCCTCATGCCTGTGCTAGAATGAAATGTCATGTGGAATGCACATGTAAGTATTATATTGCTGCACAGGAATCTTTAAATTGGCATTTAGAATTGGTCATATTGATATAGATGTATCATTTTCAGATATTTGTATTAATGATGATGGGTTTGGATTTCTGAGCTTGAACTATTATTAATCATTAGTTATTATTAATCAGTAGTTATAAGAGGCACGAGGGGTGCCATAATTAAGCTTGGGAGGGTCTGAGTGCAGGGAAAACGGTCAGATGTGGCAGTACTGATAAGGGGAGGAACTGTTTATTTCCCATATCACTCAGCTCCCTGCCTAGTAATAATGATGCAATGTTTAGCGATAAGGAGGAGACTGCACCCAAAGTGGGTTATGTATACTACCACGGGTGGAACCATGTTATTGTCTGTTCAGTTGTTCGATCCTCTGGGAAGAATAATCTTGGTTTGGAGCTTTCATAGTGTCTGTTGAGTATTTACTCTGATAATTAGAACCTAACAATATAATCCTTTATGGAGACACATCCTGGTCAGTGAGTTGGCGGTACAATATTTTAGTTTAACCACCTGTGTCTTTCTTCCTTTTTGTCCCCACAGGGATGCCATACGCCATGTTAAGATAAAGACGACTGTTTAACATGCTTAAGCGGTTGGACAAAATCCGGTTCCGGGGCCAGCGGACAGATGTGTTTCTGGATCTGGGCGACTCGCCTAACACATCTGACACTGAATGTAGCGAAGAGATTCTGATGAAGCCTCGGCCCTCACTTGAAATTAAAGACACTGAAGAACTGCAAGACCCTGTAAGTGAATATCAGTATTAATATTACCACAGAATATCAGTATGAATATAACCACAGCATATCAGTATTAATATAACCACAGAATATCAGTATGAATATAACCACAGCATATCAGTATTAATATCACCACAGAATATCAGTATTAATATAACCACAGCATATCAGTATTAATATAACCACAGAATATCAGTATTAATATAACCACAGCATATCAGTATTAATATAACCACAGAATATCAGTATTAATATCACCACAGAATATGTATTAATATCACCACAGAATATCAGTATTAATATAACCACAGCATATCAGTATTAATATAACCACAGAAATGGCATCTCTTCAGACTCTTTCACTTCACTAATTCTCACTGAAACAAAACAGATATTTGCTTCCTAATTTAGTTAGGAATCTTCCAGATCACTTTAAGTCCACTCACTCGCCATGCCAAGGTGCCGCTTCCAGTTTCAAGGGGATTTTGGCCAAAATGTCCCCCTTTTGATACATGGCGTTCATGTTTATTGAACCCCCTTCCTGTTGATGCAGTTCACTCAAGCGAGGATGGAGAGAAAGACTTAACAACCACTGTCTGCGTCACTGCAGGCAGAGCTTAGTCATACTAGACATGTGCCAAGGCCTACCGCCAACTCAACATCCCTGAGCACATTTAGAAGAACATCTATATATTTCATCTTACTATTTCATTTGTCTGCATATTCTGGTGCGTTGATAAAACTGCTTGATGTTCTTTGAAGATATACTCAGAGGAAAAAGTTGAATGCATGTTTTCCCCATTTAACACAGATCAAAGTTATGAGTTATTTGATAACATCATCCCACACTGGGTCAAATTGATTGCGTTCTTTATGAAGTGTCAAAAAAAAGCGCAAAGTTGTTGACAGATACACCCAAAAGACGGGCAAACTTGGCACTGGTGCAAATGCTCAGCTAGCTGATCTGGTTCCTAAAGTCAAGACCCAACTTGCACGTCGAGTCTATATAAGAAAAGACAGTTGGAGATGTTGATCCTTTTTGGATCTCTGTGTCTCAAACAAACATTGACCTAGGCTTTCTGTGCAGTGGAATTAGGGCTTAAACACAGCCCCTGTAATGTCTAACCACACACGTCTTGGTACTGGGAAACTGGGCTCCAGCCAGTTCAGTACTGTACAGTGACACGTTTTGTTTGTGTCTTGGGCTTGTTCTCTTGGAAACAGGAACAGTGTGGTTCTTCTCACTCTGGTTATTTATCATAATCTTGACACCTTTGTCATTATGTTGTAATCGATTTTATGAACTCATGTCAAATAGCCGTTCCAGATGTGTTTACCCCCGTAGCAGGCCTGGCTGTCATTACTTACCACTATTGATGCACTTCAGCTCTTTTATGGGGTACATCTAATTAACATTGAGGTCTAATGTACACGGATGGAATACATTGATGTCCATTACATTTGTCAGCTAGTAGACCTAGTGAAATGCGTCACTGCTTCTCAGGGTAAATGGTGCAAAGAGGGACAGTGTGTGAATGTCCTATTATTACCATCATTTTACAGAGCATACAAGCATCACTATTGCAATCTGCTATTGCAATCTGCTATTGCACTGATTTCTCTCCTTCTGACACAAGCGGTCTTTCCCCCTGCTGAGAGGATGTGAAATGAAATCATCTTTCCCTCTCCCAGCTCTGTTGTCTGAGTAGTGTAGTACAAGTTGGCGCTAGTGGCTATCTCACTGTGGAAATCCTCTCTCTCTCACTCTCACACTCACACACTCAATCTTTCCTCCTAAACACTCTCACCATCTCAATCTCCTTTGTTTCTATCGCTTTGTCAAAATCTTTGTTCCTCTATCAGTGTTTTGGGTCACGATGCATATGATACCAGGCATACACGATTATACTTCTGTTTTTGAGCCAGGCTGGATGGTGCAGGGAGAAACTGTTGGGTGAAATGAAGTCTTCTGCAGTCAGCTTGCCTCCATTTATCTGCTGGTTTGTTTGGGTGTTTGTGTGTGTTTGCTTTGCAATATAAGAATTTTGAGGTTCTGCGTGCAGGTGTTTTGAACCAGAGCCTACGGAAGCTCACATCGGCAAGGAGGTTGTTCTTCTTTACTCACCCCTTCATTTTCTTGTGTGTTTGCCCACATCCAGGCTGGTCCAGGGACACTTACTATGGCTGCTGTAACCATCCAGGACTACCAGAGGGCTGAGACAGATCGACTCAACGACTTGAAAGGCCACTTGGAAATTGCCTTACTGGAAAAGCACTTCCTACGTGAGTACTGCACTGTATACTGCACATTATTTTCCAACCTAGGTGATAGTTTGTCAAACCTCTAACCGGAAGTCTTTGATTTGCAAAAAGGGATATCTTCACACATTTTGTTGTTTGATTGCCAATCTTCACAGCAGCTTTTGATATGTCTTTCCTGTCCAGGTGTCTGTTGGGGCATTTTCACACATGCAGTAACAGTCAAAAGTTTGGACACACCTACTTATTCAAGGGTTTTTCTTTATTTTCACTATTTTCTACAGTGTAGAATAATAGTGAAGACATAAAAAATATGAAATAACACATGGAATAATGTAGTAACCAATTTCTTTTTAAACAAATCAAAATATATTTGAGATTCTTCAAAGTAGCCACGCTTTGCCTTGATGACAGCTTTGCACACTCTTGGCATTCTCTCAACCAGCTTCATGATTTAGTCACCTGGAATGCATTTGAATTAACAGGTGTGCCTTGTTAAAAATTAAATTAACTTTCCTTAATGCGTTTAAGCCAATCAGTTGTGTTGTGACATGGTAGGGGTGGTATACAGACGATAGACCTATTTGGTAAAAGACCAAGTCCATATTATGGCATGAACAGATCAAATAAGCAAAGAGAAACAACAGTCCATCATTCATTTAAGACATGAAGGTCAGTCAATCTGGAAAATTTCAAGAACTTTGAACGTTTCTTCAAGTGCAGTTGCAAAAACCATCAAGCGCTATGAAGAAACTGGCTCACATGAGGACCGCCACAGGAAAGGAAGACCCAGAGTTACCTCTGCTGCTGAGGATAAGTTCATTAGAGTTACCAGCCTCCGATTGCAGCCCAAATAAATGCTTCACAGAGTTAAAGTTAACTTCTGCTTCACAGAAGTAAAAGACACATCTCAACATCAACTGTTCAGAGGACACTGTGTGTATCAAATCAAATTTTATTTGTCACATACACATGGTTAGCAGATGTTAATGCGAGTGTAGCGAAATGCTTCATGGCCTTCATGGTTGAATTGCTGCAAAGAAACCACTACTAAAGGACAGCAATAAGAAGAAGAAACTTGCTTGGGCCAAGAAACACGAGCAATGGACATTAGACCGATGGAAATCTGTCCTTTGGTCTGGAGTCCAAATTTGAGATTTTTGGTTCCAATCGCCGTGTCTTTGTGAGACGCAGAGTAGGTGAGCGGATTATCTCCGCGTGTGTGGTTCCCACCGTGAAACATGGAGGTGTGATGGTGTGGGGGTGCTTTGCTGGTGACAGTGTCGTGATTTATTTAGAATTCAAGGCACACTTAACCAGCATTCTGCAGCGATACGCCATCCCATCTGGTTTGTGCTTAGTGGGACTATCATTTGTTTTTCAACAGGACAATGACCCGAAAAACACCTCCAGGCTGTGTAAGGGATATTTGACCAGGAATGAGAGTGATGGAATGCTACATCAGATGACCTTGCCTCCACAATCCCCCAACCTCAACCCATTTGATGGGATGAGTTGGACCGCAAAGTAAAGGAAAAGCAGCCAACAAGTGCTCAGTATATGTGGGAACTCCTTCAAGACTGTTGGAAAAGCATTCCTCATGAAGCTGGTTGAGAGAATGTCAAGAGTGTGCAAAGCTGTCATCAAGGGAAAGGGTGGCTACTTTGAAGAATCTATAATCTAAAATATTTGTTAAACTTTTTTTTGTTTATTATATTCCATATGTGTTATTTCATAGTTTTGATTTCTTCACTATTATTCTACATTGTAGAAAATAGTAAAAATAAAGAAAAACCCTTGAATGAGTAGGTGTGTCCAAACTTTTGACTGGTACTGTAGTTCTGAGCTCTAGTTCGAATCAGTTTGATATTTGTTACGTTGTATTTTTTTCATTTGGTACGGTTGGTTTCAAATTGTCAAATGAACTAAAATGCCTAAACGAAACCACGTGTTCGTGTAAGTCATTTGTTTATTGGGCAACAATGCCATCTATAATACCATGGAGCATCACTTTGTGTCCCAATCGTCATATTACTGTAGCTTTCTCTTCCAACAACATGCGGGAGGGAAACAGCGCAGTAGCAGCTCTAACTGCGATGTGCGGTGAATATATTCAGTAGGCTATATCCTCTATATAGCCCCCCGTCTCCCCTAATCTGTATAGGATGCACTCATAAATGCGCTGCTGCTCACGCTATGTTTCAGAGATATCAAGTGTGCATTTTATAAAACGCTTGCATCAAACCACCAATAATACTGTGCGCCTCAGGAAAATAACCAATGTTTGGTCTGGACTGCGTTCTCACCTGCAGCGAAACCGCACCACGGTACTCATAGAAACGGACAGAGACCACCCTTTTTGAACGAACCCCGGTGCTTTGTTTGGTGCGTTCCCGAGTGCGGATAGAGTGTTCACACCAGTTCAAATGAACAAAATAAAAGGGGGTAAACGCACTAGAGTTAGAATGCAATTTTTTGGTGTGAAAGCCCCCCTTAGTTGGTAAACTCATTGGAATTTGTGTAAATTGTATTTGTCTCTCTTTCGGGGCTCTCCTGGCTGCAGAATTACTGGCTCATATAAACCTCTGGCAACGTTAAGTGTTAGCCTCTTATTACCCTAGCTAGGTCAGTGATCATACATAGTATCTGTGAGTGAGTGACTATATCACTACTAAATGGGGACCGTATGATTATGTTTGGGCCGTTATTGTCATCATACTCAGGCATGTATCAATACATTTTGCACATTCAAAGTACGGAAGAGGTGTGTGTGTGTGTGTGTGTGTGTGGCCTTCATTTCACATCAGCTCTTCATCTGGGATACAGGATGTGTGTGTCAGCAGTATGTGTCTCATTGCACAGCCTATTGACTTCTGTCTAGCACCAAAGGGTACTATGGGAACGAGCACAATCTCTGCTAAACCACACGTAGTGACTCCTTTTTTTCCAAAGGTGAGATTCCAGATTTCCGTGTTGTCACAGTTGGTATTGAAGTTGAAAATCCAATGACAATGACTGGGAGAGCATTGTACGTTTGCAATGCGAATGCTGTTTGTCTGCCTTCATTTGAATCCTGGTCTGTAACTTGTAAGGGCCGGGAGAATGTTTTATCATGAGCCTTCAGGGAGGTGGTAAGTTGAGTAAATTATCAGCTCTGTCCTTTTTAATTCTGCTTTTAGTCAGTAAGACCTGCAGCTCCGAGACGTGTTCAGGATTGGTGGTGTTGTATTGCACTGTGTTGGCAAACCTTGTTTATCAAAGTGGCCCAGCCTTTAATTTCAATGAGTGTGTTTGCAGGCCCAAGATATTACCCCGATGCTGATCAGAGAATGGTTAAAAACACACACGCACGGACATGCACTACAGTAAACGCAATCGCTACCAGGATGTACCAGTTACATTTAAACACACCAACCACAGTCATGTGTTTAACACACATGCACAGCACACACTGCAATGCTGATTAATTGAGGCCAATCTGCCCCGCGATCAATACATTAGTCTAACACACAGTCCATGTTGTGATATCATCAGCCTCTACAACGGCACAGACAAAGGCATTACCACCCTTTTGAGCTGGAAACAATTGACAGATTTAATAGTGCTGTAAGGTTGACCATTTCCCCCTAAATAGCTTGAATTTCACTCTCATGATCAATCCATTCACACAACCTGCAACAGGAAGAGCCTCAGAGAGCCAGGAATGTGTATTTTTATGAGTTTTCCTCCTGCTTACTCTCTTGATGTGTAAATCCTAGAAGCCTCCGCACTTATCGCCTGCACTGACTCTCTGCACCTTAGCACACCTTCCCCCACTTATACACACACACACACACGCACGCACGCGCACACACACAATTTAAACACTTGCCCCCCCCCAATCACCTTTTCCCTAATACGTGTACATTTTGTACTCTAAATTGTGCCTTCCTGTATTATTCTTATCCAACATACAAAAAAGGATTCTACTGAACCATAGACTTTGTTTGTATTCTTATCTTTTATTAATTCTTATTGCTTTTTTCATTGTTGAAGGAACCTGCAAGTAAGCATTTTGGAAGGTGTATACCATGTGTATCCTGTACATATGACTAATAAAACTTGAGACACTTCACAAGATTGTAAATAACGTGAAGTGAGGTAATCGTCCACTATTAGTGCGGGAGGACATGAAAAGTCAGACGAGGACCTTCTTACTGTGCCAGTAAATGAAATAAATTATTACGGATAGTCGATGTCACAGAAGCCTCCCTACACTCAGAAGAAAGGCAGCCAGGTATTGAAGGACCATTTGGTGTCTCTGGTCTGATCCACTGGTACAGAGACCGAAGGATAAGAGGTCACACACAGTTAATATCACTGTAGTAGTTACTTCAGAAACATTCAGTATGGCCTCTCCCTTGCTCTTGGCAACTATTAATCTATGCTGGCTAGAAGCCACAATGCATTTTTATAGTCTCCAATTCCAACCTCGTCTGTTCACACTTGCCTGGGCGTGTGTAAGCAGGGCTACACTTTTAACGACAATGGCGACGTAGAATGAGAGAGTGGTAGTAGTAGCAGTAGTATGATGTATTTTAATAGGCGTTAATTATGCCTTTGTTCGTGTAAACACTGTTAGTAAAGTAGTCCAGGTTCTTTTGCACATTTTATGTAACAGCTTGCTCCCAGAGAAATGGGTATGTTTCATCGTTCAATAGGGCTATATCTAAAATACATTTAATCTTCACTTGAGCTTAAGGTTGGTAGGTACTGAAGCGGTTGTTCCTCCCAGGTGCCCTGTATTTGAGGGCCAGCTTCTGTCTTTAGAGATCAGAGGATGGGGTGGTTGTGCCAAAACAAGGCAGAAGCAGTTTTGGATTGTTTCCAGTTTACTCTGCTAGTCTCTGGCTCCAGGCCAAAACAAGGTCAAGTCACATGGGTCCACCTCCTCCTGCTTTACATTGTGAAATGCCTGGATGAGGTTACATAGCGGTACCTCAGGAATGTCCAGGCCAGCCTGTAGACGTCATTCCACTCGCTGTTTCCTTGTTATGAGTCATTGCTTAGGGCGCTCGGTTTTCTTAGGGAAAGTATTAGTGTGGAGAGATGCTGCATGTCCTGGATGGCATTATTCGTTTGCCCCTCCCCCCATCTACCTAGCTTTGAGTATGACGTGAACCTCACACAGAACACTATTGAAAGTTACAGGAATTCAACCTATTAAGCATTACATCATGGAATTGGATATCTAATTCAAACAGCCTGTGTAACAGGAGTAAAATACCTCAGTTTACCCTGGCACTCCTTTCCCTAGCCTGGCAACATATCCATTAGCTAAGTGTTAGCCAGTGATAAAGATACAGCACTTCTCTTAACATAGGTGTCCCATGATACTGACGCTGAAACATTTACTTAAATATGATAAAAGACGAGAGCGACCTCAACAGCTAACATAAATTGTTGTCTTGTGTTGGCAGCTAGCCAAAACAAGGCACTGTGGGAAAGAAGAAGCAAGGAAGTCCGAGAGATAGAAGCTGGCCTTCAAATACGGGGAACCTGGGAGGTACAACTGCTCTCTGTGACCGCCGGTAACTGCAGGACAAAGCTGACTACAAATAGAAAGTTACCCATGTCTTTGCAATTGATACAAACCAGCAACGTATTAAAAAAAGATGCTTCAAATTAAAACTGATGACTGCATTAAAATACAGTAGGCCTATTTCAGCAAAATTTCAGCAAAATTAAGGCAGTTATGAATGTATTGTAATGTTTTTACAATGTAAAAAAGATTTCACAATGTATTAAGTGTGTGCCCTCAGGCCTCTACTTTACTACCACATATCTATGACACAAAATCCATGTGTACATGTGTGTTTGTATGCATGTGTCTATGTTTGTGTTGCTTCACAGTCCCTGCTGTTACATAAGGTGTATTTGTATCTGTTTTTTAAATCAAATTTTACTGCTGGCATGAGTTACTTGATGTGGAATAGAGTTACATGTAATCATGGCTCTATGTAGTACTGTGCGCCTCCCATCGTCTGTTCTGTACTTAGGGACTGTGAAGAGACCTCTTGTGGCATGTCTTGTGGGGTATGCATGGGTGTCTGAGCTGTGTGCCAGTAGCTCTGTGCATTCAACATGTCAATACCTCTCACAAATAGTGATGAAGTCAATCTCTCCTTCACTTTGAGCCAAGAGAGATTGACATGCATATTATTAATGTCACTTGACCGCATGACCAAACAGTAGTCCTGGTGCGTCAAAACTAGGGCCTGTAGGACCTGCCTTGTTGATGGTGCTGAGTTCTCCTATCCTAGGTACTGTTGTATCAATATATTTTTACCATGACTGTTGCTCAATTTCAATCAATTGAGTTCTATTGTTCTACTGTTCTATTGTTCTACTTATAGGCTACCGTCTGTAATTTGTCTCAATATATTTCATGATGTGTAGCCTAACGTGCGCAATGATTTACCAAATCTTGATTTAATGCATTATTATAGTGTAAGCAATAGAATAAGCCGCCTCAATATTTGCAACCATAGGTGATTAATATCTTTCTAGGTGCTGATCCGTCTTCAGTATTGTGGAATAATTCTAATGTTAAGGTAAGATTTGAATGGATAAATCTGATCCGAGAGCAGCGTTGCCTTTCCTGCGATCCTCAGTATCGACACATGCCTCAACGACGCATTTAGCGAATGTTCTCTTTGGGTGGTGTTTTGGGAAACATGTATTACATCTTCGGGCGTTGTAGGAAAAATTAATTGTTAAAACACTCGGAAGCCTAAATTCCATCGGTATCCGGAAACCGGGCCCTGGACAGTTGAAATTAACATAGCTGATACCTTGTTGCCTACCAGTCGACCTCCCTCATATTGCGTTAGCCTATCCCATTCAAATAATATCAAGTCATTCTTTCTCTTGGGGATAATGGAAGGACATTGAGGAAGAGTCTTCTTGAGATCTTTTCTGTATCTGTTATTCTGTGTCAGGGGGGAACATCCCTTGTGAAAAATGAAATTTCTCTATCTTTTATAAGGTCTTAGTTCAATTACAGGGATGAAGTAGGTTGAGGTGTTCTCTGCCAGAACTCTGTGCTACATTCATTTTTAATTACCTAAAACAATTGCATTAACGAGAGAAACCTTACGGGTCTTAATTCATCTTCTTTTCCCCCCTCTCTCTGCTCAGGCAAATAAAAGCTCAATGATTTGGGGACTGTTAAGGTAGTTGTGGGCAAAAATATCTGTTCCCATAGAACTGGCGTAGGCAACCCTGGTCCTGGAGTGTATTGTAGTTCCAACCAAGCACAGCATCTGATTCTACCAATCATCAGATGTGCTACTTGAGCCATATCAGTGACTGGTTAAAGAGTTACCAGTTTGTCCAGGTGCCTTTGACAGGTTCTCTCCAGGAGCAGGGTAACTGTTAGAAATATGTATTGGCTGAGACAAATTGATGGGCTTTAATTGCTTTATTTTTACAGAGGAAGAGTTAAGAAAACATCGAGAAGAAACCAACATAGACACTCTGAAACAGGAGTTGGAGAAAGAGAGATCGAAGAGGCTGGACTTGGAACAGAAACTGAACTTGGAAGTTCTCAAAATGGGGTAAGGGGCATGTGCGCACATGCTCCACTGCTGGCGTCCCTTGTGTTAGTGTCTATGTGTGTGACAGTTGTATTTGTCAGACCTTGTAGCCTCTCCCTAAAGTTGGGAGTGGGAATTTCTCAAGAAGCAGAGCCAGACTGCCAATAAGCAATACTTTTTTTACCCTATCATTTTGCTTTTGCTTGTCTGACACAATTATGTCTCAACAAGTGAATGTGTTTTTCTGAAGCCATGACTAATGCTCTACCTACCACTAATGCTTTTTCTCTCCTGTTCCTAGACCGGAAGATTCCCCATCACAGAAACCTAGAGAAACACCTCCACCTCCCACTGCCAACGGTACAGGTAAGCCAGAAACAGGTATTCCACAATAGATATCTAAAGATACGCACAGACACGTTGACAGGCACTCTATTTCACACATTTTTTAAATATCTTTCATTGCAGACTTGACACTCCCCAGATTGCGTATCCCAGGCTTTCAGCTCCATAACATGCCATCTCTCTCACCATTCAAATGACCTGTCTCATAATGGTTCAGGATGGAAATTTGGCATTGGAGATGGTTTCGGTGTGGGAGTTAGAGGCGAAACAATGTGCTTTTCTAAGACCCTCTGGTTTTTGATGGGTAGAGAGCTATCTATCTTTCCCGTGTGTGTGTGTGTGTGTGTGTGTGTGTGTATGTGTGCAAAGCCTAGCACTTGTATGTGTGCAAAGCCTAGCATGAGTATCAGGAAGTGTGTGTAAGTGGGACCGCTCCAGTGAAGGCGTGGCGACAGGAATTGCATCCCTCTCCCTCTTTGTAGGGAATGTCACACATTCATAGGTGGATGCCTCTTATGGTGGAACATTGCCTTTCTACTCCCCTGTGACCATGCTCAAGTCTTGATTTTGTCTCACACCAGGTTTCTTCATTCAATTCTGTCAGCCTTGTTTTCAGATGCGTGTTTCTTTGTACTGCGAGATACAATATGTGACCGACCGGCTCGGTTCGGTCCTATGTAGCAAAATTTGAAATTGTGTTTTTTTTATATTGGATAAAAGTACACTCAGAGCTAGAGAACTGAATATCATACACTACAGTTGAGGAACAATGGGAAAGTAATTCTGCTTAGAAAGTTGATCAACTTGAATGCCCTTAAATGTTTTGGAGCACCTACTGGAGAGCTCTTCTTTGTCTACACCCAGTCAGCATTGTTCACACCCTCTTAAGCCTTTGCACCACCCATCTCTTTAAGGATTCACATGTGAGGCCATGTGCTGAACAGAGTAAGATAGTGTAATAAATAACCAAATATTTCAAGACTAAAAGTGGTGATAGTAGTAGCCAAAATACACTTTATCTAGTACAAAATATGACTGTAATCACCCCTGGCTAACTTGATGGGTCATATAATTATCTGACAAATTTAAGTTTTTTGTTCAGACATGTAGTTAGCTAGCTAAACAATTGACCTAATGATGCGTTCAAGACGTCTGGGAACTTGGAAAAATACGAGGTCAAATCATGACGTCAGTGATCTTCAGGTCGGAAAGTCAGGGCTCTAGAAAGAGGCCAAAGTTCCCGAGTTGGAAATACGAGTTAGATGACGTCAGAGCTAGTTTTTTTTCCAGAGTTCTCAGTTGCCTTTAACGCCCTGAAGTCAGAAGTCAAAGAGTTCTGAGTTCCCAGTTGTTTTGAATGCGGCAATAATCCACACCCATATACTACTAACAATACAAACTGATTGTCATAGCTTGCCACCATGCATGAATCTGCAGGTAGCTAAAGCTAATCATCTAGGTTCAATGTTAGCTAGCTAGCTAACATTAGGCTATAACTAGCAATGCAAATTGATTTCTGAGATACACAGATCATACACGTAACGTTAGCTAGCAAGTCAGCCAGCTAACGCTAGCTAGCTAGCTAGCTAACAGTACACTTTAACTTGTAATAAAAACAACTTTAGAAATGTATAATATCTGCAAATGTAGCTAGCTAGACCCTCTTACCCATATACATGGATGAACGCTTCAGATGCCATGGTTGCCCTTAGTTTTAAGATGTAATCCGCAGACAGGTGTTTTATACAACTTCTCTTTTTGACTCCCGCCACATATTTGCAATCAAATGCCAGAATTTTCTCCATCTCCTTAGCTATCATACTCTGCTTCCACTGGGCATTCCACTGATTTCAAAACATGGGTAAACTTCTTTCGTGACAACAACACTGTTGATTGCCATTTTAGAAGACTCTACAATGTCTGGTTCAATGAAAATGTTTTTTACCTAAATCAGGGATTTCCTCATCAGAGAGAGTCAGCATGGCAGGATCGTCCTCAAGAAAGTGGAGTGCCTTAACAACACTTTTGCAGTTCTTCATGATATTTCTTTTTTTTAAACTTGGTAGAAAGGTTTACCTACACATACTGAGCAGGTCATGTTATAGACAGAAGCATGCTACATGGCAGACCAATCCGAACTAATTTCTCAGCATGTCCAACCCATCCATTATCTCAGCCAATCATGGCTAGTGGAAAGGTTCCTGTGTTTTTCCGTGGTTAAACCAACTAGGGTCGTAATTGAACAAATAATGCCATCGTATTTACAGATGGCATTATGTTTGTTATTATGGCACATGAAAGTTCACATGTTCCAGAAGGCATTTCTGCCAAAAAACACATTTTAAGAGTAAATAAATGTTTACATGAAAATGCCTCTCTTGTGAAATAGTGACGTGCAACATACGCCTAGTTTCCTGAAACGAGTCACATATTTGACTAAAACATAATCTTTTCAAACCTTGCTTATGGGTGGGAATACTTTGGAACAGATTTCCAAAATTAAAATCACTTGGATGTCACTTGGAGCTGATTTGCTGGTGTTTTTACAGTCTTATGTCGAACAATAAATACAAACAAATCAATACTAATGGGCCAAATTAAATCACCCTCAGACCAAATTCGGCCTGTGGGCTGCCAGTTGGGAAACCTTGCCTTAAAAGATTTTTATACAAATCTATTTTGTTTTTAATGTAAATTGCATGTTATGTAAAGGTCAAGGCTTTTTTTTTGTGATTTCACGTGGTTCTGAAAAACGTACCCAACCAGCAATAGACTTCCTCATTGCTCGTTCTGCAGTATAGAGGCTCTGAAAAACATGAACAAAGGCTCCAAAAACACCCAAATACTTTCTTTTGAAACGACAAAGCTCTCATTATAGTGATGCAGGTAGTTTAGAAATGAAATTGTGTACTTTATCTGCTACGTTATATATTCCATTTTGTGCGACTCAAGCTGTTTCCCCTACCAGCTGTGCTGCGCGGGCTACACAGAAAAGCAGCACAGCTGATAAGGGAAACCGCTCAAGTTTATCACATGACTCTCCCTTCAGTTTAGCTAGCACAGACTGGAATATGTTCTGGGATTCATCCGATAACATCGAGGAGCATACCACCTCAGTCACCGGCTTCGTTAATAAGTGCAACATATCTGTACGTACGTATCCCAACCAGAAGCCATGGATTACAGGCAACATCCTCACTGAGCAAAAGGTTAGAGCTGCCGCTTTCAAGGAGCGGGACACTAATCCAGACCCTTACTAGAAATCCCGCTATGACCTCCGAGCCATCAAACAGTCAAAACGTCAATACAGGATCATTGGATGTGGTAGGGCTTGCAAACTATCACGGATTACAAAGGGAAACCCAGCCACGAGCTGCGCAGTGGAGCAAGCCTACCAGACAAGCTAAATGCCCTCTATGCTCACTTTGAGGCAAGCAACACTGAAACATGCATGAGAGCACCAGCTGTTCCGGACGACTGTATGATCTCGCTCACCGTAGCCGATTTGAGTAAGACCTTGAAACAGGTTAACTTTCACAACGTCGCGGGCCAGACGGATTACTAGGATGCGTGCTCAGAGCATGCGCTGACCAGCTAGCAAGTCTCTTCACTGACATATTCAACCTCTCTCTGACCCACTCCAATCCGCATACTGGCCCAACAGATCCACAGATGACACAATCTGAATTGCACTCCACACTGCCCTCTCCCATCGGGACAAGAGGCACAGCATTCAACAACATAGTGCCCTCCAAGCTCATCACTAAGCTCAGGACCATGGGACTGAACACCTCCCTTTGCAACTGGATTCTTTACTCCCTGTTCACCCTTGACTGTGTGGTCACGCACGGCTCCAACACCATCATGTTTGCTGATAACACAACGGTGGTTGGCCTGATCACCGACGATGATGAGACAGCCTATAGGGAGGAGGTCAGTGACCTGGCAGTGTGGTGCCAGGACAACAACCTCTCGCTCAACGTCAGCAAGACAAAGGAGCTGATCGTGAAAAAGAGGGCCGAGCACACCCCCATCCACATCGACAGTGCTGTAGTAAAGCGGGTCAAGAGCTTCAAGTTCCTCAGTGTCGACATCGCTAAGGAATTATCATGGTCCACACTCACCAACACAGTCGTGAAGAAGGCACGACAATGCCTCTTCCTGCTCAGGAGGCTGAAAAGATTTGGCATGGGCCTTCAGATCCTCAAAAAGTTCTACAGCTGCACCATTTGAGAGCATCTTGACTGGCTGCATCACTGCTTGGTATAGCAACTGCTTGGCATCCGACTGCAAAGCGCTATAGAGAGAAGTGCGGCTGGCCGAGTACATCACTGGGGCCGAGCATCCTGCTATCCAGGACCTCTAAAAAAGTGTCAAAGACTCCAGCCAGCTGAGTCATAGACTGTTTTCTCTGCTACTGCACGGCAAGCGGTACCGATGCACCAAGTCTTGAACCAACAGGACCCTGAACAGCTTCTACCCCCAAGCCATAAGACTGCTAAATAGTTAGTCTGAGTAGCTATTGGTTAACTATTTAACTATCTGCATTTTAAATGTTTTGACTCATCACATATGCTGCTGCTGTTTTATCATCTAGCCTGTTTCCTAAACACTTTATCCTTACCTATATGTACATATCTACCTCAATTACCTTGTACCTCTGCACATCGACTCCATATTGGTACCCCCTGTATCACAGGAGGTTGGTGGCACCTTAATTGGGGAGGAGAGGCTCGTGGTAATGGCTGGAGCGGAATGAGTGGAATGGTATCAAATACATCAAACACAACGTTTCCATATGTTTGATGCCATTCCATTTGCTCCATTCTGGCCATTATTATCAGCTGTTCTCCCCTCAGCAGCCTCCTGTGCCATTGTCGTTACTCGTCGTGTATCTATTCCTTGTGTTATTTTTCAATAATTTCCCGTTTTTTTTCTCTGCATTTTTGGGAAGGGCCCATAAGTAAGCATTTCACTGTTAGTCTCCACCTGTTGTTTACGAAGCATGTGACAAATACAATTTGATTTGAACCACCCACCACCACATAGTCTCGGAAATCCCAGACCTATGCTGGAACATTGTTAACATTGTGGGATGCAACCAGTATGCCTTGAGAGACTAACCACCACATTGCTCGTCCGCTCAGCCACATTCCAAACTAAGCGAGGATGGGGTACAGATTTGAATGGTACTTGTGAGGTGTCTTTGTGAGGTGTCTTGGGGAATAACCAGAGGTGTCTATTTTAATTGGGTGTGATGTCAGGCTGCAATTTATTTTAGTGAGGTGTCTCGTAGCGAGCTGTTAGTTAATTAGTTCCAGAGACATGCTGTAGTGACGATACAGTATGAGGGAAAGGGAGATTAGATAAACTGCTAAATAAAGACAAGGTGTTTGGATACACTGTAATGAAGAAATACAGGTGCTAACGTAGGTCTAACAAAAAGCATACATAGTGTTGTATTCACATAATTTCATACTGCTACAACCATGTAACATTGAGTTGAATACTGGTCAAATGTATACAGAATAAGTAGTGGTCACCAACACTAGTCCTGGAAAGCAAAAAGGTGTGCAGGCTTTTGTTCCAACCCAGATATAACCAACCTGATTCAACAAAACAAGGCCTAACAATATCCCATATGTTCCTCTGCCCCTGCAGACAAGCAGAAGGAGACCATGTACTCATGGCTGCAGGCGTGGCTGTACAACCGGTTTGGAGCATACATCGGGGACTTCCGTTTCCAGCCGGAGGAGAACATAGTGGAGCCAGAGGAGCCGCTAAGCGCTAAGAGGTGAGAACTGCCACACTTTTTTCCCCCTTTGAGGACATTTGTAGCGAAAGTTTTGTGGAATTACCCTCATCTTGAGTTCTGCCTAAAGGCCCATCGGGACGGAATCCACAATAATCCATTGTTTACTTCTGCCACAGCCAGGAGCTAGCATAATAGGCATCGTCCAAATTCATGAATGTAAACCAGCGGACTGATGTTAGCCAAGCGTCACTATGGGCCTTCAGCTAGGGCTGCAAAGCTACCGGTAATTTACCAAAGTTGCCAGAATCTTCAGTATTTTTGGTAATTAACAGATTGCCATAGATTTTCTATCGTGACTTTGGTAAATTATGCTTGATTAAAATAAATGTATTCATATAGTATTCTTACATATAGTATTTTCTGTTGTCCATGAGTTTCTAGTAGATAGACCACAGGAGAAAATAGCCTAATTTAATTAAAAATATCCAATCAACAATGGCATTATTTTCTATTAACTCTGCAACTCTTCCAACTATTGACTTTTCTTCACTGCCACCAGTTTGACACTAAAACATTGACAACAAATACATAGTAAAATAAATGAAGTGTGTAAAAAAATGATACAATGGATATTTCATGCTGAAACCCTCGTTTGATGTACACACACACTACATGTTAATGTTTTTACTGGATGTAAATTGTAAAGTCTTTTGTCTGTAATGTATTTTTCGTTATGTGTCGGACCCCAGTAAGACTAGTTGTCACCATTTGGCGTCGGCTAATGGGGATCCTAATAATTCAAATCAAATATTCACTAAGTTGATTGTTTATATTTAGGATAATGTTTTACAGTTTTGTCATTGTATTTTTTTAAATTTTAAAATCATCTTATTTAAATCTGCAATATATATAACTTTTTGGGTGACTTGACCAAATTCACATAGAAATATGAGTTATAGATCTTTAATTCTCATTGAAAGCAAATCTAAGAAGCGTTAAAAATGTTTTATGGACGCTGTTTCAATGCTTCCCGTTCTTAAGTTTCATTTTTGCGTCTTTTACTTTCGGTTTTGTACACCAGCTTCAAACAGATGAAAATACAATATTATGGGTTATTGAAAATATATTTCATAGTGGTTTAGATGGTAAAATGACTCTCTACAATATGCGTTGCTTGTTTTGTCACAAACTGAAATTAGGCGAACTATTTGAATTTTAGCAAACAGGAAATGGCTAAGCGATTTCTGCATATTGCACCTTTAATTATTTCATATTTTAAATGTTTTAAATGTGATAAGGCCACACAGAGGGTCGGAGATAATAAGATACCTGTGATAATCTGAAATACCCAAAAGGGCCACTAGATGTCTTGTGATAGATTACATAAATTCCTTGAAAGATTCTGGTAGTGTACCGGTAAACGTCAAAGTTTCCATTAATATACCTTCCCTTTGTAACCCTAGACACAACTCAAGGTAAGGTTAATTCCACCCATATGTGGATTTTGCCTGAGCTATCCCTTTTTAAGACTCTGATTTCAACAATTGCTCTGACGTTGCTCCCCTCTGCTTCTCCCCTTTCATTTTGATCAGAGTGGGGGATCAGCCAGCCACTGTAGTCATCAGGTTAACCCGCTCAGAAGACCCTGAGTACATGCTGCTTAGAGAAGGGTCATAAAACTGATGGCTTTGTAATGGCCCTAGAGTCTGTCAGCATGCTATTCATCAGCACCCGCCGTAAAGTAGCCGTCCCCATGACTTCACCCTGATGCCAAATTGGCCTGTTATTATAATCCACATCCAATCCCAGGGCTTTCAGCACAGTAGAGGTTCTAACTATGTTGTTGTGGGAGGATTGTCTGGTGGTAGGTTGAGTGAACTGCAGCAGACTGATTTAGGATCAGTTCTTCCTGCTCCGATCCAAACAGTGACCTTTTTATAGTTGCCCTGGATCAGTCCTCTCCTGAATAACGCAGAGTGGAGTCATGGGTACTCCGACTCAAACTGTGTTATGAAACTCAATCCAAGTACAGTAGACGGAGGGGTGAGAGGGAGAGAAGAAGAGAACACTCACTGTTAACAATGCCAGTGTAGTCATGAGTAGTCTGACTCAAACTGTGTCCTGTAACTTTATCCAAGTACATAAGAGGACGGAGAGTGAGAGAGCAGAAGAGGCAGGGGAAGAGAAGGAAGGAGCGTTCACTGCACCCTGCCAGTTGAAATGAACTTGATATTAGTTTTGGAGGCTGAAATAGACAGGGAGATGACATAAGAGGCAGACAAAAAGGCTTTGGCAGACAAGCAACACATGCTTTCCCATGAAGGATAGCTAAATGCAGCGAAATCAGTTGACTCTTCCTCTACCAAAACCTGTTTGTGCTTTTGCTTGTTCCTTACATAGTTTTGTTCATGCTTTTGTCATGCTGAGTTCTAATTTCATAAATCTCCCCTTCTCTTGTCCCCTGGCCTCAGATTGACTGAAAACATGAGAAGACTCAGTAAGTGTTGTAAATGTAGTGAAGAAGATGTACCGATCACACTCAATGTCAGCCGTATCTTGATGAATATCATATTCTGAATCTATTACTATTCCAATGACATATCTGTATTGTAAGAAATGATGTATACATGATTGATGCATCAGCATTTGTGTCTTGATAGTGCTTTTCTTTACTTGTCTGTAGAGCGAGGTGCCAAACCTGTCATAAACTTTAAGAGGAACCTTTTTGCCTTATCCAGCTGGCAATCAGTGTATACGTCAGCCTTCGCCTTCATTGTGAGTACACACACACACACACACACACACACACACACACACACACACACACACACACACACACACACACACACACACACACACCGTGAGGCCAGAGGTGTCCACCTCTCATGACTATCATTTGGCCGCCCCGTGTTTGAGCCTACTCACGCAGTGTAGCCTGCTTTGTGAGTCCTCTGAAACAGAATGACTTTACACACACACACACACACACACACACACACACACACACACACACACACACACACACACACACACACACACACACACACACACACACACACACACACACACACACACACACACACACACACACACAGTGTACAAAACATTATGAACACCTTCCTAATATTGAGTTGCATCCCCCTTTGCCCTCAGAATAGCCTCAATTCGTCTGGGCATGGACAACAAGCGGTCGAAAGCGTTCCACAGGGATACTGGCCCATGTTGACTCCAATGCTTCCCACAGTTGTGTCAAGTTGTCTGAATGTTCTTTGGGTGGTGGACCATTCTTGATACACACAGGAAACTGTTGAGAGTGAAAAACCCAGCAGCGTTGCTGTTCTTCAGACAAACCGGTGCACCTGGCACCTACTACCATACCCCGTTCAAAGGCACATAAATCTTTTGTCTTGCCCATTCACCCTCTGAATTGCACACATACAGTGGGGCAAAAAAGTATTTAGTCAGCCACCAATTGTGCAAGTTCTCTCACTTAAAAAGATGAGAGAGGCCTGTAATTTTCATCATAGGTACACTTCAACTATGACAGACAAAATGAGGAAAAGAAATCCAGAAAATCACATTGTAGGATTTTTAATGAATTTATTTGCAAATTATGGTGGAAAATAAGTATTTGGTCACATACAAACAAGCAAGATTTCTGGCTCTCACAGACCTGTAACTTCTTCTTTAAGAGGCTCCTCTGTCCTCCACTCGTTACCTGTATTAATGGCACCTGTTTGAACTTGTTATCAGTATAAAAGACACCTGTCCACAACCTCAAACAGTCACACTCCAAACTCCACTATGGCCAAGACCAAAGAGCTGTCAAAGGACACCAGAAACAAAATTGTAGACCTGCACCAGGTTGGGAAGACTGAATCTGCAATAGGTAAGCAGCTTGGTTTGAAGAAATCAACTGTGGGAGCAATTATTAGAAATGGAAGACATACAAGACCACTGATAATCTTCCTCGATCTGGGGCTCCACGCAAGATCTCACCCCGTGGGGTCAAAATGATCACAAGAACGGTGAGCAAAAATCCCAGAACCACACGGGGACCTAGTGAATGACCTGCAGAGAGCTGGGACCAAAGTAACAAAGCCTACCATCAGTAACACACTACGCCGCCAGGGACTCAAATCCTGCAGTGCCAGACGTGTCCCCTGCTTAAGCCAGTACGTGTTCAGGCTCGTCTGAAGTTTGCTAGAGAGCATTTGGATGATCCAGATGAGGATTGGGAGAATGTCATATGGTCAGATGAAACCAAAATATAACTTTTGGTAAAAACTTAACTCGTCGTGGTTTGGAGGACAAAGAATGCTGAGTTGCATCCAAAGAACACCATACCTACTGTGAAGCATGGGGGTGGAAACATCATGCTTTGGGGCTGTTTTTCTGCAAAGGGACCAGGACGACTGATCCGTGTAAAGGAAAGAATGAATGGGGCCATGTATCGTGAGATTTTGAGTGAAAACCTCCTTCCATCAGCAAGGGCATTGAAGATGAAACGTGGCTGGGTCTTTCAGCATGACAATGATCCCAAACACACCGCCTCGGGCAACGAAGGAGTGGCTTCGTAGAAGCATTTCAAGGTCCTGGAGTGGCCTAGCCAGTCTCCAGATCTCAACCCCATAGAAAATCTTTGGAGGGAGTTGAAAGTCCGTGTTGCCCAGCGACAGCCCCAAAACATCACTGCTCTAGAGGAGATCTGCATGGAGGAAT
Source organism: Brachymystax lenok tsinlingensis (assembly GCA_030435695.1). Lineage (NCBI taxonomy): Eukaryota > Metazoa > Chordata > Actinopteri > Salmoniformes > Salmonidae > Brachymystax > Brachymystax lenok. The sequence goes on from CM059818.1 coordinate 13,491,703, forward strand.
GGGCCAAAATACCAGCAACAGTGTGTGAAAACCTTGTGAAGACTTACAGAAAACGTTTGACCTCTGTCATTGCCAACAAAGGGTATATAACAAAGTATTGAGATAAACATTTGTTATTGACCAAATACTTATTTTCCACCATAATTTGCAAATAAATAAATTAAAAATCCTACAATGTGATTTTCTGGATTTCTTTTTCTCATTTCAACTGTCATAGTTGAAGTGTACCTATGATGAAAATTAAAAGTCCTCTCTCATCTTTTTAAGTTGGAGAACTTGCACAATTGGTGGCTGACTAAATACTTTTTTGCCCCATTGTACATAATTCATCTCGATTGTCTCGAGGCTTAAGAATCAAGATTCCAGCAATAAAGATCAATAGCTCTATCGCTCCACCTGTATAGCAACATATATTTATGTTTTAGAGAGGTGTTTGCATGTAAATCTCTATCTGCCCCAAAACGGTATACAATATGTGTTGCATAGTACCGAGATGTTCCATACTCAGTATGAGTATAGACTAGAGGTGGATAGATGGAAATAATAGATTGTGTGTGACCTCTTCTCCTCTCCCCCTTTATATTTTACACAGATCTATATGAATGCAGCGTGGCACGGTTGGGCCATCCCCATGTTTATCTTCCTAGCCATTCTAAGGTTGTCCTTGAATTACCTCATTTCCAGGTAGCTAAGCTCATTACAAGGTGCATTGCCTGTTATAGGTTGTTCCATTTGAACATATACCATCTGCTTGTGAGTTGAGTCAAACTTGTCTCTCTCCACTTTCTTCTCAGAGGTTGGAGGATCCAGTGGAGCATTGTGCCTGGGGTCTCTGAACCTGTGGTAAGTCTTACCACAGGTTCAATACTAATGATGTCACCTCTTTTGGGATCTAGCTTTACCTAGGAAAGGTCAAAAAACAATCCCCTTGCACCTTCCACACGCCCCTACTCCTTCAGTGTTTGCAGATTGTAGGGCACTAAAACCCTAATGCTGTTTGATTTCGGGGGAATAGTTTGGATGTAACTCTCTTATTTTCCTAGGAACCACCAAAGGAGGATCTGACTGTTTCAGAGAAGTTCCAGTTAGTTCTTGATGTAGCTCAAAAAGCACAGGTGAGCTGTAACAATTGTTTCACTTTTTGACTTAGAAATTGTTAGCGATGCTTGATGACATCTATTCATAGTTATGGAGCTGCGATGTGAGGTGTTTAATTTGTTGTGCCATTTTCACCACAAAAATGTGGATGTTCTTAACAGAATCTTTTTGGAAAGATGGCAGATGTCTTGGAGAAAATAAAGAAGTGAGTGTGTGTTTGTTACCGGTATGTTTAAGGTTGTTAACCAACGTGTGTTTTACACTTTGTGTGTATATATACAGTATACAAATGTGTGTGTGTGTGTGTGTGTGTGTGCGCACGTGTATTTCAGCCTGTTCATGTGGGTGCATCCTGAGATCACTCAGAAGCTTTACGTTGGTCTATGGGTGGCTTTGATCTGCTCCTGTCTCATCCCCTACAAACTCATGGGCTTTATGATTGGTAAGTACAATATGTAAATTGTACCCTGGACTGACTAAGATCAGCATAGGGGTCACTCCCTGCTACACCTACCCAGTGAGAGCCCCAAGCATTGAGGTGAGAAAAAGACTGAGATATACCAGATGAAGAAAGAGACATGGAGAGATCCTCTTGATCTTCTCTCATGCCTTTCTGCATGTCTCCTCTTCAGGGCTGTATGCAGGGATCAAGTTCTTCATCATCGACTTCATGTTTAGGAGCTGTCCCAAGCTAAGGGACAAGTATGACACACCCCACATCATCTGGACCAGCCTGCCCACAGACCCCCAGCTGAAGGAGCGCGGGGGCGCGACATTGTCCAGACGGGTACGTCTCAAACTCTATATATACTATTTTATATAAAGCGTTTGTGTGTCTGTATATGTGCAAGTCTTTTGTACCTACAGTGCATTTGGAAAGTATTCAGACCCCTTCACTTTTTCCACATGTTGTTATGTTAAAGCCTTATTCTAAAAATTATTAAATTGTTTTTTTCCCTCATCAATCTATACACAATACCCCATAATGACAAAGCAAAAACGGGTTTTTAGAAAATGGTTCAAGTCCGGGCTCTGGCTGGTCCACTCAAGGACATTCAGAGACTTGTCCCGAAGCCACTCCTGCGTTGTCTTGGCTGTGTCCTGAGTGCTCTGGGGCAGGTTGTCATCAAGGATCTCTCTGTACTTTACTCCGCTCATCTTTCCCTCTGCTTACTAGTCTCTCAGCCCTTGCCGCTGAAAAACATCCCCACAACATGATGCTGCCACCACCATGCTTCACCGTAGGGATGGTGCCAGGTTTCCTCCAGACGTGACGCTTGGCATTCAGGCCAAAGAGTTCAATCTTGGTTTCATCATGGTCTGAGAGTCTTTAGGTACCTTTTGGCAAACTCCATGCAGTCTGCCATGTGCCTTTTACTGAGGAGGGGCTTCCGTCCGGCCACTCTACCATAAAGGCCTGATTGGTGGAGTGCTGCAGAGATGGTTGTCCTTCTGGAAGGTTCTTTAATCTCCACAGAGGAACTCTAGAGCTCTGTCAGAGTGACCATCGGGTTCTTGGTCACCTCCCTAACCAAGATCCTTCTCCCCCTATTGCTCAGTTTGACTGGGCGGCCAGCTCTAGGAAGAGTCTTGGTGGTCCATTTTAAGAATGATGGAGGCCACTGTGTTCTTGGGGACCTTCAATGCTGCAGAAATGTTTTTGTACCCTTCCCCAGATCTGTGCCTCGACACAATCATGTCTTGGAGCTCTACCGACAATTCCGTCGACCTCATGGCTTGGTTTTTGCTCTGACATGCACTGTCAACTATGGGACCTTTATATAGACAGGTGTGTGTGCTTTTTAAAATCATGTCCAATCAATTACATTTCCACAGTTGGACTTCTACAATCAAGTTGTAGAAACATCTCAAGGATGATCAATGGAAACAGGATGCACCTGATCTCATTTCCGAGTCTCATAGCAAAGGGTCTGAATACTTATTTACATAAGGTATTTCAGTTTTTTATTTTTAAGAAATTAGCAAACATTTCTAAAAACTGGTTTTCACTTTGTCATTATGGGGTATTGTGTGTAGATTGGAAAAACATTAATTTAATCAATTTTAGAATAAGGTTGAAACGTAACAAAATGTGGAAAAGGTCAAGGGGTCTGAATACTTTCCGAAGGCACTGTAGGTACGTGTACATACACATGACATATTGATGTGTGTCATTGTCACAGTTCATCCCTATTCATTTTGGTAGTCACAGCAGCTGAGACTGTGGGAATCCTTATGTTTGTGTCTGATCACCGGAGTTCTCTTGTTGTTTTTCTCTCTCAGCTCTCTGGGTATGAAAAGGTAGGGCTCCCTAGCGTGCACTTTGGTTTGAGAGTGTCTGTGTTTGCGCCACCATCGTGTGTATGTGTCATTAGAGATAAGCTGCATTCCAAATCGACCCCTTGCGCCTTTGGATATCAGTAGTAGAGCAATGCTAACAGTGTCTATGTGAAGGATCAAAATGTCTTTTAAATATGTGCATCTCCCACAGTGCTGTTTAAAGTATTATTTTCCATGTGGCACCAAAGTATAGATTACCATAATGGTGTTTTGAATGTTAATTTTGTATCCATTCTCATAGACACAATCAGAAAGAACCCTATATTCAAAGCAGTGCTATGTGTGTTCAGGAAGTAACTGGAAGCTAGAAACTGCTCATTGTTTCTTTTGAAAGATAGTGGTTTGTTAATAGTATTTGTAGTTTGTGCAAATTAGAGCAATGTCTATCATAATATCATACCGGTAACTACTCTTCCAGAAAATCCCATCCAATTATTTAAGGTTGTTTTATAATGTTTTAATAGTTATCAGTGTGTTCGGAAAGTTTGTGTTTTCTAGAGAGAATTCCTGCCAATGGTCAGCAAAAACAAATTCAAGTCAAATCAATTTGTATTTGTCATGCGCTGAATACAACTGGTGAGGACTTTACTGTAAAGTGACTAGGCATCAGGATAGCTAATAATAAGGTATTAGAGGTACAAGGTATCATGAAGGCAGGGTAAAGTGACTAGGCATCAGTAAAATAAAGAACAGAGTAGCAGCAGCAGCAAATTATGAGTTTCAAAGTGTGTGTGTGTGAGTGCACATATAGTGAATGTGTGAGGGTTTTGTATGGGACTGTTAATGTAGTGTGTGTGTGTGTGTGTATAGTCTAGTGAATGTGTGTAGGGTCAGTGCAAGATAGTCAGTGCAGGTAGTTTGGGTACCATTAATTGACTATTTAGCAGTCTTATGGCTTGGGGGTAGAAGCTGTCTCGGCGCCTGTTCGTCCTGGAGCCGATGCTCCTTTACTGTTTGCCAGGATGTAGAAGAGTGAACAGTCTATGGCTTCGGTGGCTGGAGTCTGGCAATTTTTCGGGCCTTCCTCTTACACAGCCTGATACTGTATGGAGGTCCTGGATTGCAGGGAGCTCGGCCCCACCACCCTCTGTCCACACCACCCTCTGTAGCGCTATGCTACCGAGGGTGGTGTTTCTGCGGTCAAGGGTGGTGCATTTGGCATACCAAGCGGGGAAGCAGCCAGTCAAGATGCTCTTGATGGTGCAGCTGTATAACTTTTTGAGGAGCCTAGGGCCCATGCCAAATCGTTTCAGCCTCCTGAGGGGGGAAAAGGCCCTGCTATGCACTCTTCACGACTGTGCGTGTGTGTGTGGACCATGTTAAGTCCTTAGTGATGTGGACACCAAGGAACTTGAAGCTCTCAACCCGCTCCACAACAGCCCTATCGATGTGGATGGGGGCCTGCTCTCCCCTCTTTCTTCTATATTCCACGATCAGCTCCTTGGTTTTTCTGATGTTGAGGGAGAGGTTGTTGTCCTGGCACCACAGTTTTAAGTCTCTGACCTCCTCCCTGTAGGCTGACTCATCGCCTACCACCATCGTGTCGTTAGAAAACTTGATGATGGTGTTGGAGTCATGCGTGGCCACGCAGTCATGGATGAACAGGGAGTACAGGAGGGGACTAAGCACACAACCCTGAGGGGCCCCCGTGTTGAGGGGCAGCGTGGGGGAGGTGTTGTTGCCTACCCTCACCACCTGGGGATGGTCTTTCAGGATGGTGATGAGGCTTGGTGATGAGCTTGGAGTCGACTATGGTGTTGAATGTATATACAGTACAGGGCATGAGTCCATTGCGTCATGCTTTGCATGAGACACACCATAAACCTGTCATTCACATCCCCATAAGCAATGTATCCAACGCTCTTCAGAAGTACCCCAGCCAATATGCACTGCTTACCAAACAACTGTTTACCTGTGTACGCTTTGTCACCTGCAGTGAAGTGCACTGAGTGATGCTGATGACCAAGTCAAGCCACTGGTTTGAGAGAGCCTGCTATAATACACATACGCTGCTTGGGTCTAGCCAATTCCCTTCCCACACTCTGTTTCTAGTCTAAAATGCTGACCTCTCTCCTCCATCCTTCCTTCTATCCTACCATTCTTATCCCGCTCTCTGTTTCTCTTTAGATCCATCCGGCGGTAGCTCATGGCAGTCTAGGAACAGCCTTACCATCTGGTATCAGTCTAGAGGAACAGACTGGCAGGGCCTACAATACTAAGAAGGGGGCTTTCCACGAGGTCTTCAATCTGTCCGGGGATGAACGCCCCCTAACAGGTTGGTAGAGCACTACATGATAATTCTCAGGAGCGACAGCTGATTATTTGTGCCTGGTTCACCACCTCACCCATTTCCATGTTGACCTATTTCCATAGTTGTTGTTGATGAATTTAGTGTTTTATTGATTGTGTTATGTTGGTGCAGTGAAACCATGAGTATTGACTGTTTGTTGGCAGTGTGTCAGACCTGATGTGTGTGTGTGTGTGTGTGTGTCGACTGGTTTCGTTGGCAGTGTGTGAGAATGGCTGGCGATGCTGCTTAATCAACAGGGACAGGAAGAGTCCCACTGACTACATCCGTAATGGTGTGCTCTTTGTCACTGAAAAGTAAGCCATATACTGCTAATACCTAGCTGTCACATGCAGATATGTACACTGAGTATACCAAACATTAGGAACACCATACCCCGTTCAAAGGCACTTAAAATCTTATCTTGCCCATTCACCCTCTGAATGGCGCACATACACAATCAATGTCTCAATTGTCTCAAGGCTTAAAAATACGTATTTTTTTATTGTATAAATGTTTATTGAACCTTTTTATTTAACTAGGCAAGTCAGTTAAGAACAAATTCATATTTACAATGACGGCCTAAAAATGAAATAAAAATATAGGACAAAACACATCACGACAAGAGAGACCACAACACTACATAAAGAGAGACCTAAGACAGCAGCATAGAATGGCAGAATAGCTTCTTTAAAACCCCCTAGAGTCTATGTCTGGGCCCCTGTGTTGAATTAGCATGATACAAAAATTATTCAGTTTAAGCTAGAGATATGTTTTCATGCATTGGATGCATCTCAATCCACCGCATCCGCCGATGTCGCACGTTCACATCTGCGGTGAAAGAGCTAGAGTGGTGTTTGTCAGACCATGAGACATCCCGAAAATCAGTCTTCTCACAAAATCGTCTGTAGCGTCTTGGACTACCAACTATTATGACCACTCTATGGTAACATGAGACTCACACAAACATGATGGTGTTCTACAAGCGTCTTGGGACTCATCTGAAGGCTGTTATGGGTTAGCCTGTCTCCTGCCTTTCATCTACACTGATTTGAAGTGGATTTATCAAGGGACGTCAGTAAGGGATCATAGCTTTCACTTGGATTCACCTGGTCAGTCGGTCATGGAAATGGCAGGTGTCCTTAATTTATTATTATTATTATTATTTGTACCTTTATTTTACTAGGCAAGTCAGTTAAGAACAAATTCTTATTTTCAATGACGGCCTAGTGGGTTAACTGCCTGTTCAGGGGCAGAACGACAGATTTGTACCTTGTCAGCTCAGGGAATTGAACTTGCAACCTTTCGGTTACTAGTTCAACGCTCTAACCACTAGGCTACCTTGCCGCCCCTTAATGTTTTGTATACTCAGTGTATGCATGTGCTCTTGCAGCACCCTGTTGTGTGTTTTGTATTTGTATTGGTTTGTGTGTTCACGTGTAATATGTCCTTCTCTGTGCTTACAAAGTGTTTCCCTCCCCAGTTACCTTTGCTTTGAAAGCTCAAGCTGCAGGTCAAATTCCTCTAAAAAGAATAAAGTCATCAAACTGATTGACATCACTGATATTCAGAAGGTGGGTTTCTCTATTTTCACTTCACCTTCTGTCCAATGTCTAAATTCATTGGTTGAACAAAAATTTGAGTTGGGCGGTATCCAGACAGACGTGACTGGACAGGGATCTTAGTCAACTTTGTTTACTAGTGTTTAAATTATTTGTGTTATTTTTATTTTTTTATTTTGAGGCACAAACAATTTAGGCAAGAAGGATCTTGATCCAGGAGGATGCATAGCTGGAGCCCTGTGCTGGATATAATTTATTTGACACATCTTAGATTTCTTATAGTTATACTAAACTTATAGTTATAAGCAGTGGCACACCCAACATTTTCTTTACAGTATTGAAAATCATTCCATCAGTATTTCGATTTAAACGGTTAATCGCCCAAGCCTACTAAAAATCGACTTCTGCAGTAGAATGTTAAGGCTTATCTGGTGTTTATCTGGTGTCTGAGCTTATCTGGTGTTTTTTTTGTTTGTCCAACAGTACAAAGTCTTGTCTGTATTACCTGGATCTGGAATGGGAATCTCCATAGCAACACCGTCCACCCAGAAGGTAGGAACACTTATGGACAGTCCATTTTAGACCATGTTTCTTTTCTCTCTATTTAGGTCTGAGTGTTTTTTCAAATATGCTGTTAACAAGTTGAGAAGATTGTTTATTTGTTTGTATTAACTTTTATTTATTCAGGGGAGCCCAATTGAGACCAGGGTCTTCTTTTCAATTATGCCCTGAGGGCAGAAAAGAAAATATATACAACTACAGGATAGAATAACAAGTGCATTACATTAGAACATCACAAACATCATAAACTACTGTAGCTTTTAAAGTAATCAATCAAAAACATTGCACACCTGGGTGAAGTCGTTTATCATCAGGGTTTTAAACTGCACTAGAGGCATCAGGGAATCCAAATGTAATGAATTTTGTAAGTGATTCCAAACATTTAACAGTGTTAAAACTAAAAGCGGATTTACCTAGTTCAGTGGAGACCCAAGGAACCTTGAGTGAACGGGTTTGGTAACTCATGTTTTTATACTTTACTTTTAATATATACTTTAACAACAAAGTGAGGTAAGTTGGAAGCTTGTATAGTATCGCTTTATAAACAAAAAGGGTGTAATGAAGTGATCTACTGGACTTTAATGAGGACCAGCCTACCTTTTGAGACAGGATGCAGTGGTGAGTATTAAAACTGTCACCTGTGATCGAGCGAAAGGCCCTATGGTAGAGTAGAGTAGTGACTGCTGCTATCTGGTAAATGGTGTCACCATAGACAAGATCTGGTAGGAAAGTTGACTGTACAATCTGCTTCCTGCTATTTAGGGAGAGGCAAGATGTGTATATAAAAAAAATTAAAAAGCCCACTTTAAATCATCTGTATGGTTTTTAAACATAAAATCTTTGTCAATTCACAAACCAGATATTTATAGGCAGGAACCCAATCATTGAGCTCCATAACAGCTTTTTGACACATTTATTAACGCCTAAAATAATCTTCCAGATAATATCCCCTCCTATTGTCACTGTCTTTCTATCCCCTCACTCTCCCCTTTATTTACCTGTTCTCTCTCAGCCATTGGTGTTTGGTGCCATGATCCACAGGGACGAGGCCTTTGACGCCATCTTCACACAGTACACGAAGAAAGTCATCATGACCACAGCCACCAACCCTGAGACCTAACATACCAAAATGGCTGCCTTCACCAGGGATGTCCTATACTGACACAGCGAGTTCTCTATGTAGTACACTGCTACTGGCCAATTAGTACGTCTGCAAGTATGTTAAGCTAGTGTCCATGCCAAGGTGGTGGATTCCTCCACCAAGCCAGGGACCCGTGGCACATTAGGTTAGTATGTGAGGATGGTATCCACTTGATCTGAGGCCTGGTCCATCACCATAGAGCCCAAGGTCTTTGTATCCTCTCGCTGATAACTCCAACTCCTCATTAGGTCTAGCTAAGGAACTACAACTCCTGGACCCGCACACCATTGCTGCCTCCTACTGGTTTGGTCGAGGCTATTGCATCCAGGGAAGTAGACTATAGAGCCTAGAGCACACTTGTCTTGATTTGCTGTTGTTCTGTGCTCGGGTAATAGGTTTTCAATTCTCTCTCTCTCTTTTGTTGTCAGTTTGTTTTTGTGTGCTTGTGCGTAGTGTGCACATGCGCAAGGATGTGTGCTGCTAAAAAGCGTATTTGTGTGTGGGTGGGGTGATCATTTTATGGTCAACACTTGTGCTGTTTCAGGAGGAGGCTGGATCCCTTTGCCTATCTGACAGGACTGCCTGGCACTCCCATTTTCTATATCACACACATTGGTGCTCTTTGCTCCACTTAATGGTCTACTTCAATAGGATGTATTTGGTTTGATATAGATATCATTGGTGGCCTTGCACAGGTTGTAACTCGCATTTTGTAAATATCAGTTAACAAGTGCACCAGAAACCACATTGATGAAAACCTCAAGCCTTCATGCTCCCAGTTAATGAAAGTGCTTTAGATAGATAGCATTTCTGCAATAGCCTTTAGGTGTAACTGTTTTATTTAGACTTTTTCTGAGAGTGGAGGGACGGAACGGGAATAATTTAATGATGGGCAGCCAAAAGTCAAAAGCCTGAAGTTATTGTAGTCAATATCTTTCTCACACACATTGTTGTCTTGGCAAAGAAAAGGTATGCATTTACATGTCCATGTTAAGAAGGAGTCATGATGCATTCATAAGCACCACATCAACATTACCTAATGTCAACGTAGTCTTTCTGAAGCCTCCGAGTATATTTATTTTGTAGAACAATATGTGATGTGTAATATGTGACATTCTACATAACTAATTGGTTCAGTAAAACGATAACTTGTGTAGGTTTTGTGGAATGTTTATGAATGTGTTGTAAGTACTTTATGGAACCGATTACATGTAAAGCAATACCAAATAATCTATCTCCAAAAAAGCAGGAGCCTTTTCTACACTGCCTTGTTAAACAACTCTCAATGAAGCCTTATCTAACTCTCTCACAGATTCAGGCCAGGGTTCAAACCAATGCAGCACTGCACTTGCTACTGATTCGGAGGTGTAACTTCAGGTAAATTGCCATTGGATCACGCATCACGAAACCACATGTTCTTAAAAGTTGAGTCCAGTGCAATGCCGGTTATTTGTGTTAGTTTGAATCCCGAACAGAAATGTTGGTAATAAAGTTTTATTTTGGGTTTTGACAGCAAACGGGAATGGGGTTTATATTAAAATGCTAGTGACCTCGTCAAAAGGTTCGGACCTCTTGGTGTAATGGTTAAGGTGTTGGCTTGACGGTCGCTGGACCCGGCTTTGAGTCCCGGTCGGGGCTACCCCCTGGGACTTGGTATAGAGAAAGGAAGGGAGTAATGTAGCATCCTTAACCCAACACCTAGCGACCCTGTCAAGATGTTCAGAGCTCTTGGCGTGACGGTTAAGGTGTTGGCTACAGTATGTTCTAGTTGAGCACATACTAGGGAGGCTAACTGGACATTTGTTTGATGCCTTTTAGTCTACACCAAGTAACTTAGGTATCTCACTCTCCAAGCCCCTCGAGAAAGTTTGATATACTTAAGAAGCACAGAATGCACTGTATGTATGCCAAAATGTTTACTTTATTTTACTGCTTGTCATTTAGTTCTTTCACCCTATATCTGTAATGTTTACAGATGTTAGGTTCTGAACTCCACTGTCAGTCAGTCTTCCTTGTAAGACTATGAGGTCATGAAGACTGACTGGTATGTCTGGTGATGGAGAACTTCTGAATGCTGATAAACCTGAGTGGTCACATCTCAGCCAGTCAAAGACTTACCCTGGGTTTAGCCACAGTCTTTGCCAGTGGATGGTGAATTGAAAGGTGTCAATTCGTGGAGTCATGTTGCTTCCAAATCTGTTTGAATCACCACTGTCTGAACAATGTCAATTTATGGCATGGCCGTCAACTTGAAGTTGTAAAGTCATCATTATAGTACTGTCTGTGTCCCAAACCATCAAAGGTGTTGTAAAAAAGCCTCATTAATCGACTATGCCCTCGTTGGTCGATCATCCTCCTCGTCGATTGCTAATTCCCAGTATGATGGCAATGGCTTCACCAAGTCCTCTGGTAGGTTTATGTGCAGTTTCTGCCGCACTGTAATGCTTACCTACCTCATTTCACAATAGTTAAGGAGGATCAACACGGGACTGGATACATTTTCAGAGGAGGATGGACATTGTCTCTATAGTTCTGTATCAGAGGGGCAGAGATTGTTTGAACCACTGAGGCTTGCCAACTGAGAACTGCAGTACTAATCATGTGGCCTCTGTGTTAACCAAGTACAGTGCCTTCAGAAAGTAGTCATACCACTTGATGTGTTGCAGCCTGAATTCAAAATGGATAAAAAATATTGTTTTCTCTCACCCATCTACACACTATACCCCATAAATGACAAACATGTTTTTAGAAATTTTTGCAAATGTATTAAAATTAAATACAGAAATATCTAATTTACATAAGTATTCACACTCCTGAGTCAAGACTTTGCAGAAGCACATTTGACAGCAACTACAGCTGTGAGTCTTTCTGGGAAAGTCTATAAGAGCTTTCCACACCTGCTTTGTGCAACAGTTGGCAATTTTTTTTTGTTTACTTATCTACCAATAGGTGCCCTTTACGAGGCATTGGAAAACCTCCCAGATCTTTGTTGTCAATTCTGTGTTTGAAATTCACTGCTCGAATGAGGGACCTTAGTCTTGCCATAACTAAGGGGTTGAATACTTATTGACTCAGTACATTTCATTTTTTCATTTTTTATTAATTTGTAAAAATGTCTTAAACTTTGACATTATGGAGTATTGTGTGTAGGCCAGTGACAAAGAAATCTACATTATATCCATTTTAAATTCAGGCTGTAACAGAACAAAATGTGGAAAAAGTCTAGGGGTGTGAATACTTTCTGAAGGCACTGTATTTATTTTAAATCTAAGTACTTGTTTGTTAATTCATTTTTCATAATACTTCCCAATCAGTATGTAACTGTTTAGAAAAGATAACCACTTACAGTAGGAGTGAATACTGCTTTGTAATCTGCCCAAAAAATATTTGTAAATATGAAATTATGTAATGAACACATTTCAAATCCCTGTTAAGTTTTTAAAGAAACATTTTATTGTAAAATGTTATGAACATTTTCACTTAAGTAAACACATTTAAAGTAATGATTGTTGGCCATTTTCTTTCAAGCATCTCAGTAAATTTGTATCACTTATTTCTTTAACCCTGTAATCTGGAATTATCCCCTGATAAAGGTGGGCATACTCTGGAAAAGTTTGCGACGCACTGGGATAGAAGACCACGGCAAATATGATTTTGTTCCTGGTGTGAATGCATCATTTGATGGAGAGACATTGGCTTGAATGCTCAGTGCAATAACTCATTTGTACACAAGCATGGTGTAGGTTGAAGTTGCCCCTAGATGCTGATCTTGGGTCAGTTTTGCATATCCCCCACTAATGGTTAAGGTTAGGATTGGGAAGAGGAAGCTGATGCTATAGTGGGTCCTCATTTAAACGTTTTGTTATATGCTTGCGGAATGGTATGCTACATTGGAATGCATGATGTCATAGTATTTCACTGTTAGCCATTATTGCCATTAATGCTAGTTAGACCACCATAGGGCGTCTGAGAGTTTCTTTATGAAACTTTGTGCTTGCTTACGTTTCCAAATAATCGTACAGTCCATGTAAGGAAGACGCCAAACAACACAAAATGTTTTACAAATGGTCTCTCTTTCAAATTATAAATTTTCTTAGAATAACTGCAGCTCCATGCCTACTGATGACAATCGGCAAATACCCATTTGGGGAAACTATCCTTTCTATTGTATTATGTTATATTCCATCATATTGTAAAGGGCTGGAGAATATAAGCATGTGATGTCTGCTAAATTAACACGTTAATTTCATTGACATGCCATGGCCTATAGCACAGATAAATACATATTAAAACATGCTATTCTGTCCTTTTTAAATAAATTGTCTTGCTACCCTGTTTTATTACCTCGCTAAACAAAATATGAATGGATTTCTTTGTGATTGTGTATATTAAACTGATTTATTAGACTGGCGGTTATTGGTAGGCTGGCTGCTCATCGAGTCCTGGCTCGTATACTGTTAATATGCATATGGTGCAGCAGACCTTCATGGGCTTCGAGGATGAAATGCTCAAAGTTTGTATTTTATGATTATCTCAAGGAAGGCCTACTGCTAGAGTATAAAATACACATATTTAGGAAAAGTCAGGGACAGGTGGGTTCAAGGTTTTTATTGAACTGACAATAGGCTGTAGGCCTAAGAGTGCTGTTTACTTTAGCTGTCGTAACATAACTTACTTACTGGCATAAAGGCCAACTTCAATATACAGTATATCAATCAATCATTCATGCATGTCATCACACAGCATACAAGTCATCCATGTCTTTTTAAATAAAATCAAGCATTTTAGTTATAAAATGAAATAAAGGGAGCCTTGAATAATTAAACAATGAATAAAGCGCAACATATGTTGCTAAAGCAATTGAATTCACGAATGCATTTGACTGTTTCTTATATTAGCTGTACTAAAGACTTTACATTGTGTTTTTGTTAGAACAGACTATTTGGGATTGATTATAATTAGTAAAATATTATTGTATATGTTGTGCTGTTTATACTGCTAGAAAAATGCATTTTACAGCTGCCAATGTAGACACCTCAGGGTTTCCATTAGGAAAATAAGGATCTGTACAATGTGACTGGTCAGGAGTAGGCCTAGGCTACTAAGCGACTGAGTGAAGAGCAAAATAATCCTATCATTTCTACAACCTAATTGTAGGCTAACCAATAGCCAAATGGAGATTCAGTGAAAAAGAACATCTGATTGATCAAGACCAGTCCCCATGCTTGTCTCAGCAGCGTGAAACGGTACTGAAATAGTTGACCACACGTGGGTAGAATCTTGCTTCAAATCCTATTATAACAATTGGCTGACTTTTTGAGTTTCAGTAAGCAACAATTTGTTGCTTTCAATTGCATTAGCCTACTTTATTCCAATATTTTCGTCATTCAGTGATCTTCCCATAGTAATTTGTTATGGATCCATCCAGATGTGTGACATGCCTCGCAAACATCCATTAATTGTCAAGGATCTCAGTGAGCAGGTAGGCAGAGTCAGGCGCAGGACAACAGAGATGAGTATACACGTAATATTTTACTCAAAAATCAAAACTACCAAAATTGGTAGTACAAACACAAGCTCACATAACCAAGAACCTCTAACATAGAATAAACACGCACAAAACCATGGGGGAAACAGAGGGTTTAAATAAGGAACATGTAATTATGGGATAGGAACCACTTGTGTATAATGAAGACAAAAAAAAACATAGAAAATCAAAAGTAGATCGGCGGTAGCTAGAAGACCGGTGACTTCGACCGCCCGAACGCCGCCTGAACAAGGAGAGGGACCGACCTCGGCGGAAGTCGTGACATTAATACATGTAAAGTCCCTAAACTCTGCAAGAGTATATTGTCCTTCTGATAGCCCATCAAGTGGATGGCATCTTTTGAATTTATTGGAAAGGCTGCTAAACCATTTACATCTGGCCCACAGCGTTATTGCGTACTTACAGTGCACTTTCACTCCATTCTCCGCCTGACTCTCTACTAATGCCACCAGATACTTCTTTCTATTGTTGTTATCCATTCGGTAACATTCCACAAGTAAATATAATAAAACACAAATTAAATAGCTCTGGTCTTAACTATGAAACGTATTTTAGATTTTTATTTATATGTGCTTACTAGCCAAGGTTATATGGCTGCACCATCAACTTGTTAATTTAGCAGACATCACTTGTGTATATTCAGTCAACACACTTTAAGAATATAACAGAACATTTTAGTTTCTCTTAATAAAAACCTTGCAGTGTAACAGTTTTAGTAAGTAATAGGCTACAGTCCAGCTACAGCTTCTTCTGACAAAGTAGAAACAAAAAGTGAGCGGGACAGAGGAAGAGCAATTCTTACACTATTGTTCTAAATTCAATCGCCCTCTTCTTCTTCCTGCTCATCATTCAGTTCATTCAAATTCAATTGTAATACATTTTGTCTCTCCCGTTCAACAACTCCAAATCACAATTGCATGCACTCCAAAGGGACAACTTGAAATAACATGATATAGGTTAAGTAAATAATCAAAAGGAAAAATTTGATTATTTATTAGCCTAGTGGATATAAGTATTTTAAGGCATATTATATTAAATTAGGCCTCATGTAAAATCATTGTCAAATGCGCAAGATAAACTGTTGCATGACAAACAGGTGCTGTTAGATTACAATATAATTTTCTGCCCGTTTAGAACAATGTAAACAACACTAAATCCTTTATTACAGCGTAGCAAAGTTTAAAAAACAGACGGATTTGTGCAATTGCTTTATCTGACATTTTTTGGTTGCGTGAGGCTTTTTCGAACGACCACAACTGGTGCAGCTCCTTTCATACGTCCAACGTACCTGATGAACTGTAGCCCACAGTTCATCAGGTATGTCCTTTAGCCAATCAATGTGGGAATTATCTTGTAATACCACAGGAATGGTTTCAACGAAAATTGTTTCTTTTTTTGGTATTGTCATTGCAGTAGCCCAGAATGGCGAAAGTTGCTGTTGAAGCTGGCCACTTTCCTTCCCCTTCCCAGGCCACCCAATCAGTTGCTTCCATGGCTTTCTTCATCCACATACCCACATCTTTCCATTGTGTTCCAGGAGCTTTTGATAAGCTACAATGGGGAACAGAGCCAGGGACGTCATACAAACTCATCGTAGTGTCAGTCAACAACACTCCAGCTGCTACGAAGTCTTCTCCTCTGTATATCCCATTCATGGTTATCTCAACTTTCTATTTTTGTTTTGACCATCTTTGTTGGTATTCAGGGTCCTCTTTGCATGAGGGAACAGCAGCAGTAGAATGAAGGTGTTCAGATAATTCCCAGTTAGCATGCAACGGGGAAGAGAGGGATTGCTCTCTTAGCTGTCCCTCAACATGTTGATTATTCATAGTAACAGTTCATCAGGCCCCTGGAAGATTCCATTTTCTCTTGATCCCAATGGCAATCCTTCTTCAGTACAGGCAACAGATAAATTGACACATCAAATCTTTTCCTAATAAATTTACTGGGCAGGCAGAGGAGTTTAGGAATCGGTGTCTCCTTTTGTCCTCTCCCCACTCCACGTCCAGGGGAAAGGTCAAACATTCTTCAGAGGAAATTCCAGACGCTCCAACTGTGTGCATTGTTTTCTTTGAGGGGGATACAGACAGGGCAGACATTTTCAACACTGAGACCGCAGCCCCAGTGTCCACTAAAAATGTAATTGTATGTTTATTAACAAAAATATCAATAAGTGGGTTTTGGGTTGACAAGGTGGTCAATTTTAGCATTTGACAGGTTTCTTCTGGTTCTTCATCATTGTTTTCTTCATTAGTTTCTTCTTCTATGAATGGTAGGCCCCTCATCCACCTCCTCTTCCAAATGGGTTGTTCACCTGCACGCCCACTGGTGGGGACGGCTACTCTCCTTGGGCTTCTCCTTCTCCAGGACAGTGTCTTGAAAGATGCCCTACCTTCCCACAGTTGTAGCAACTCTAGTCTCCCCCTCCGTCAGCTCCAGCAGGGGCCCCTCTACCTCTTCCTCTACCTCTTTGGTTTCCATGGTTGCCACCATTTTCTCTGTCCTTTTCCTCCTCCAGAGTAGCACATCAGCTGTACCTTCTTTAGTGTATTTCCATTCTTAGTTTCATTTTCCTTCAACTGTCTATCTGCATAGCTTATATATGGCTTTACGTCAGACAGGTTTTTTTTCCCCCATGCAATACAAGTTATAGTTACAGCTGTTTTCAAATCTTGTCTCAGGCCTGTCACTACAGCATGACACAATAGGCTGCTGTAGGAGTTTTGGTCAGGCGTCAGGCCCAAGTGTAGGAGGGAGACTGTCTCCATTCTTTCCATGTAGTCACAACATTTTTTATCTGTTCCCTGTTTGGTGGAATGGATTTTCTGACAGTCTGTGCGTTTGGGGAAAGCAGCCTTTATAGCGGTAAAAACTGCACCAACTGGTCACCACGATCAGCCACTAGTACATCGCGGTCCCACGTGTCTATGGTCCTTCCATTTAAATTTCAAGCAGCGGCAGAGTATCTCTTCCATTTCTCTGGTGGTAGTGTTGTACATGGAGATGGTTACTTTTACCTCTTCCTCAAACCTCACAGCATATTTTGCTGGGTCAGTGACATCGCCCACTATTGCTTTTATTTCGTCAACATCCCACGTTCTCTCCATTTCCAATATCCCACCTCCATTGGGGTTGGGGTAGTGTATTATTGGAAATATTCCCTCAAGCTTCTTGATGGGGTTTTTCTATCCTGCTGGTCTTTTCTGCTTTTTCCTTCGTTGTTGTCCCACGGCTCCTTCACCTGGCACAGGCCCAACCCCGAATGGGTTATGAGGGGGTGGGAAGCATCTCCGTCTGCTGGTGGAGGATTTGGCAGTGGCAGATACAAGGGGGGCCCCATGAATAGGTTCCCCTCTCAGAAAAGCCAGTCAGGCTTCTTCTTTTTCTTTCGTCACCGGTTCCACTTGCTTTACCATCAATCCTCTTACAGCTTTATCGTTTGCATGTTCTGCTTCTCCCTCCCACTTTCTGAAATTGTCCCACTTCACTTAAATGTTCTTCTGTTTTTCTTTTTTTACTTTCAAGTTGGCCTCACATACTCCAGGTGTTCTGTGCTCAGTGTCCCATCAACAGGGAAATGTCAATATGTCCATCTTGTCCAGTCTTCTGTTTTAAAAAAAAAAGAAAGCAAAAATGACACAGTGCAAACAATCGTCTGATTATTCGTCCATCTCTGACACCGCCAAAATCTATATACACAACATGAGCAGATGAACTTGGTCAAAACATTTATTTATTAAAGATCCAAAGCCACGAATGAGTGAGTCACTCAGCTTTATGCTGACAAATCTAGATTTATGGTGCAAAATAGCCTACTAAATAGGTCAAGCGTAAACACATATATTAAATTGCCTAAATAAACTAGTACATTTCATAAATTCAATAAATACATTTAAGTAGCTCAGGTCTTTTCCCCTCCCTGTCCTCACTGGAATCTCTTTCATTCAGTTTCTTCTTCTCATCAGCAAAGAAGGACTCCATGTTTCAGAAACTCCATTTATATTGAGGGGCTATCGTTCTTTCACACTGGTAAATAAAGCCAGTTTGTCATTTAGAATTCTTTCTTTCTATTTTTATAGGGAGA
Organism: Brachymystax lenok tsinlingensis; assembly: GCA_030435695.1. Taxonomy (NCBI): domain Eukaryota; kingdom Metazoa; phylum Chordata; class Actinopteri; order Salmoniformes; family Salmonidae; genus Brachymystax; species Brachymystax lenok. The sequence continues at coordinate 13,510,324 of CM059818.1, forward strand.
GAAACCAAATGCATTATCAGCATTCAACTCCTCCTTATGAAAGTGTGGCGCAATGACAGAATGACATAATTTACCACAATCTACCAGAAACTGACGCAGCATAAGCTCAAAACCTTTAATAGAGGAACCACTATAAATCTGTGGCTCGAGGAAACTTCACCCCAGAGCGGTTGTCATGGGAGGTGGTGTGGCTGTGGCATGCAAAGGGAAGACCGGGATGTGTGAACAACTTGTGAACAACTGACTTCTCAAATGCAGTGTTTCAGTTTTAATTATATAATATTTTGAACCATTTACATAATTTGTCTGTCCAGCAGAGGGAGACTGAGAGCACAAGACCTTCTACATCATCCTCCTAATCCACTGCTCATTATTGGTTCAAGGTTACCACCTGTGCCTAGTTAGTCAGGGTGTACAGGTGGATATTTAAGGACCTTCCTTTGCCTGTATCTGTGCTCAGTCTTGAAGTTACCTTGCCTGGTCTTAGTTTGTTTACGCTGTGATACTTTTTGACCAGCTTCTTTGGTACTTTTTGTCATTGGACTCTTTTGCCTGCAACTATCCAGTGTGGATTTGTACTCTATTCAACCCAGCATTTATACTGGAACTTCGTTGTTGGTTCAGGAGGAATATCTAGTAAAGACTCTGTTTTTTCCCTCCTAACCTGCCTCTTGTGATTACCTGCCAATTGGATCCACATAGCCTATAGGACAGTGGTTAGAACCTAGGGTTTACCATCAGCACTCCCTGGGTTCGTATCACGTATGTGATATCATTAGGCTAACATCTGTAATTTAAATGATTTGTGACAAGAGTGTATGGTAAATTAATTTAATCTATTCTCTGTGTCAATATGCCATTTTTAACCCTTCTGAGCACATCCTGGAAAAATAATAAAACATTCCAGCTTGGAGTAAGGAAATTGTTTTAATATCATGATAATTAAAACAATTATCTACCAGGATTGCGGTCAATTCCATTTAAATTCCAGTCAACTCAAAAAGTGAACGAAAGTCTAATTCAGTCCTTCCCTCCAGATCTTCTGCCATCTTATTCACACCATTAACCCCCTCCAAGTCCCTAGGACTAGGCTGGCATTGTACCCACATTTCTCTTTCAATTTCTCCCATTCTTCTATGGGTGTGTTTGGATCAAGTAGGTATAAAGTAACATGTCTTTACCACACTCAGGGCAGAGTCTTATTAATCTCACTATCTGTTCCCAACCACATTATGCTGCGACAGCCTGGACAATTACCCCCTCCCGTAGGGTGACTGGTTACAGTAATTGGGGCCCAACACCCCTCTGGGGGGCATGGTTCTCCATCTACCCACAGACCTTTATCCATATTCAAAATAGCATTAACACACTTCTCATAATATTTATATATTGCAGGGTCTTTTTTAGTCTGCATTTTAGTCGTGATGTTGCTTTAGGAGGATTGCTTCCGGTCCCCTCTGCGTTAACAATTATTTCTATCCCTGGGCAATTTAAATTACCCCAGAGCAGACTTGACCAGGGTATGTTTACATTCTTCCAGTCCTTGGTTTGCTTTTTCTACACACTCCTTTTCCCATAAAGGCGTGCCCGGATCCCCTTTAAGGTATTGAACACATCAATGTGTGTATAGCCTTAATGTTCTCTTTCATTTGTATGGCCTTATCTTCTAACTCGGTCCAGTGCAGTGTGACCCAGTAAAGTTCCTGCGGCCCCAGTTTACGTCCAAGACTCTGTAGCCAACCTCATTATTCAAGTGGCCGTCAACCTTCCAATTCACTCATCTCTGTGAGCACCCGTCTCGAGTCTCATTTATCTCTTTTTCTATATCCTTTAAAAAGCTTTTCTCATTTTCTGCTGACTTTCCAGTGCTTAAATATCAAACCACCTTTAGTTGAGTTCATACCCTGCGCCCATTCACATATTATCAGGAGTGCACAAGTCTTAAACACTGGAATGCAGGCAGTTTTGTTCAATCTTTCCGTTCTCTTCATCCCTACTCTAACATGTGTTTGTTCCCAGCCTGGCTCTCCAATCAAGTACAGAGACACCAACAGCAGTACTAAAACAGCATGCCCATGCTCCAGCGGTAACAATACTTACACTTTAGAGGACGATCCCGCTGAAAGGGAGATTAGTCGTCTGAGAATGTCAGGGAGTCCAAAGACGAATGAGCACTTCCTGGATGGCTCCCCACCATGCCCGCCATTTCCTCCTTCACCATCCTCACCCTTTTCATAGAATCTTTGGCCTCCTTTGGGGCCTTTTTCGCACTTGGACAGCTGAGCACCATCCCACTTACAGAAACAGTCAGTGGGCATTGCTACTTCATCACCCTTATTTTCCACTCCACGACTATCTTCAGCCTAGGGAGTAGGTTAACTCGGCAATGGTAGCAAAACAATATATCCCCCACTTTAACTGGTCCTGCTGTTATTCCATCTAATTACATTGTTCCCGCCCGGTATCTTTCTTGGCCTTTCTGTCCCAGGACACTGTCAGACACCGGGCGGGTGGCACACTCTCCTTCTACATCTCGGCGCCACTTTAGACCTTCAGGCACCGTGCTAGTCATGCCGTCCTTCGCTACTGTAACTCTAGTAGCGGTAAGGCTCTTCTGGACCATACGTTTTTCCCTAGTTCGTTTTATCCCTTGGTGTTTTAAACCCGTATGGACGTCAGAGATCAGCTCTCACTCAGCCTCCCCAGGGAGCTCACCCTTTAGGAATTGTTTTCCAGCTTCCTCCCCTTCCACTATTACACTCCTCATCTGTGCAATAGAGTCTACTTCCTCTTTACCCTGCCAGTACTCTCCTTCTTTCACATGTGCTTGCTAGTGTATTATTTCATGTTGCAAATGCATTAGCAAGTCAGCTATTTTAGCCCAGACACCTTGGTTAGCTATCTGCTTTCCTTTAGCTCCTTCATAGCCATTTTTTCCCCAGATCCCTAAGTCTTATTTTAGGGCTCTATGGCAGTAGTCACTATCAGTTATTATTCTCACATTTTTTATGTGCTTATCTTTAGTTTTTAACAGGCCTTCAAATACTGCAGTTTGAAGTTACCACAACTGTTGGGGCTCTTCAGAGAAGCCATACGTGTCTATTAAATTTAACTCTAGATAGGTAGTCTATATCTTTTAGGCAACACTGTCTATAATATCTCACAGCACATCAGACAGAAACAAGGTTCTCATGGGTATTGCTTGTTGTTGTGGTAACCCAGCTTCCTGTAGCGGTCTGTCAGAGCTCAGATCAAAACTGCCAGCGTGTCCTCTCGAGGAAGCACTGGGGGCCCAGAAGCTCTTGCTGTTTAATGTTTCAGAGCTAGAGTTATCTCCCTCTGAGTCTTCAGCCTCTGAAATTATTAACTCTCCTTTTCTTTTTACTTTCCACTTGTAATTCTTTTCTCATCTTTCCTCTAAGCTCCTGCAACATGGCATCATGTGCCACCTCAATTATTGACGTTTTAAGGGCAAGAGTGAAGCCTTGACTTGTCATCAAATGCTTTGAGGAGGGGTGGTTGGCAAAATTACTAACCATAAGTGAACTCTGTTTCACAAGTTCCTTCATCCATCTTATCAATTCATGATCTAGGAGGGGTAATAATGGTCTCTTCTGTTCTAGGAACATAGTATTCCCTACCGTCCGGCCCCATTGCCATCCCCCAGTACGTGTTAAGTGCATGTTTTCTACTAGCTCGTTTAGGGTTTCACTTTTTATACTTTCCTGTTTCTTTAGTAGCACCATGATGGATCGGCAATCACCTACAGGGGCACCCCAGATTTCCTCATCAGAATCTGTTAGCTCCTCCTCCCCACCATCCCCCCCGTCCTCTTCTTCAGAGGGTAAAGGAGTATCTGGGCGTCTCAGAGGTCCTGGAGGGTCCCTGGGGGGTCCTCCATTTCCACCATGTCTACACCTGGGACGTCTCCTTCTGTCCCTCCTGGTATTGCCATCATCCCTATCATCCTCAGGGTCGTTATTATTTGTATAATAAGCCACACTGGTGGTGGTGGGTGCCTGTAGGTGTCATGGAGCGTACTCACCCGTACCTGGGTGGCTTTCAATATATGTGGTTCCACATGGTCCGTCCACCCCAAAACCTTGATAATATGCATTCATTCAAATTCTCCATTGATAGTCACCTTGGGAATAGGCCACTATCATTATGTGTCTCAACCCTGAGGGCTCATTACAGTACCTTTCCAAGTATCATTTCAGTTCTATTGTGGCTTGTGCAGATTCCTCTGTGGTGGCTCCGAATATCCCGGCAGAGATATAAGGTAGCACCACCGAGGTTTTGCCTGCCTTATGACAGGTCTCCAGGACCCTTACCACCGTTTCCTGGATTTCTCCTAGGAAATCTTGTGAGATTTTTTTCTCTGGCACCACTGCATGTACCACATACTTCCTGACCTCTCCTGGGGGGTGCTTTTTGTCAGATTACTTCCATTAATTATTTTTAAAGAATTGTAGCCTTTGCTAGTCCCTTTACTGCAATCTGGGCTTGTCCTTCGGCCTCCAGTCGAGGTCCCCCCAATAGCAAATTGTCTGTGCTAAACCTCCTGTATGATTCAGGTGACCATTGGCGGCATTGGTAATGGCCTGAGTGTTTGCCCTGCAGATGTTGCCTACTGCCAGAGTGATCCTTATTTGGGGTTGGCGGGGTAACACTATGCTTCCTTTTATTTCCAGGGGCACAGTGGCAGGATTTAATTTATGAGCAGACATGTCTCCTTTCGCTTCCCCTTTCTCTTTTGCGGTTTCCCCCGCTCGATCCCAGTTCACTGTGGTTTTGGCCCCTCACGGCTGTTTCACTCCTGCTCATTTCCATTTGCCTTGGTTGAGGTGTTTGTTCTATATCTCTGGGCGGGTCCACTTTCTTCCCTTCCTATTTTGTTTAGGGTGGATGCCGAAGGGTGTCCATGAGACCCAGATTTTTGGTAAGAGGGAGGTTGTGGTAGTGAAGCCAAGCCTGCTGGCTCTGAACCAATCCACTCAGGTTCCATCTGTTCCTCTTTATCCCATTTTTGTGCAGCTGTAACCAGCGTATGCGCCATTCGGGTTCTGAGGGCACCAAGGGGAGTCGACGTTGACACCGCAATACTGCTAGGTGCTATTTAAGAGTGGCTGGCCCAGTGCTCCAGTTGTCTTGAGAGATGTGGAGGGTCAACACCTTTTAGTTTGCACTCCCTATTTGATTTCTCAAAAAAACATTATTTTGTCTGATCTTCCCTGTTTTCGTTTTGCACCACTTTTTGGTTTGCTTCCTACTTTTAAGTTTGGTGTGGGTTTTTATTTTGCCTGCCTCTTCATGGGCAAATTTAGTTGGCGCTCATGGTGGGTGTCTTTTCAGGATTAAGAGGTTTCTTTCCACAACAATTTTTTTTATTTAATTTTTTATTTCACCTTTATTTAACCAGGTAGGCTAGTTGAGAACAAGTTCTCATTTACAACTGCGACCTGGCCAAGATAAAGCAAAGCAGAGCGACACAAACAACAACACAGAGTTACACATGGAATAAACAAGCGTACAGTAACACACTAGAAAAAAATGAAAGTCTATATACAGTGTGTGCAAATGGCGCGAGGAGGTAAGGCAATAAATAGGCCATAGTAGCGAAGTAATTAAAATTTAGCAAATTAACACTGGAGTGATAGATGTGCAGATGATGATGTGCAAGTAGAAATACTGGTGTGCAAAAGAGCAGAAAAGTAAATAAAAACAATATGGGGATGAGGTAGGTAGATTGGATGGGCTATTCACAGATGGGCTATGTACAGCTGTAGCGATCGGTTAGCTGCTCAGATAGCTGATGTTTAAAGTGAGGGAGATATAAGTCTCCAGCTTCAGCGATTTTTTGCAATTCATTCCAGTCATTGGCAGCACATAACTGGTAGGAAAGGAGGAGTTGGCTTTGGGGATGACCAGTGAGATATACCTGCTGGAGCGCTTGCTACGGTTGGGTGTTGTTATCGCGACCAGTGAGCTGAGATAAGGCGGAGCTTTACCTAGCATAGACTTATAGATGACCTGGAGCCAGTGGGTCTGGCGACGAATATGTAGCGAGGGCCAGCCGACGAGAGCATACAGGTCGCAGTGGTGGGTGGTATATGGGGCTTTGGGGACAAAACGGATGGCACTGTGATAGACTGCATCCAGTTTGCTGAGTAGAGTATTGGAAGCTATTTTGTAAATGACATCGCCAAAGTCGAGGGTTGGTAGGATAGTCAGTTTTACGAGGGTATGTTTGGCGGCGTGAGTGAAGGAGGCTTTCTTGCGAAATAAGAAGCCGATTCTAGATTTAATTTTGGATTGGAGATGTTCAATATGAGACTGGAAGGAGAGTTTACAGTCCAGCCAGACATCTAGGTATTTGTAGTTGTCAACATATTCTAAGTCAGAACCGTCCAGAGTAGTGATGCCTTTAATGACTAAGTTGCTTTATCTAGTACCAGGTACAGTTGAAGTCGGAAGTTTACATACACTTAGGTTTACATACACTTGAAGTTTACATACACTTAGGTTGGAGTCATTAAAACTCGTTTTTCAACCACTCAACAAATTTCTTGTTAACAAACTATAGTTTTGGCAAGTCGGTTAGGACGTCTACTTTGTGCATGTCACAAGTAATTCTTCCAACAATTGTTTACAGACAGATTATTTCACTTATAATTCACTATCACAATTCCAGTGGGTCAGAAGTTTACATCAAATCAAATCAAATGTTATTGGTCACATACACATGGTTAGTAGTAGGCTTGATTACAAACAATGACGAGACAGCCTACAGGGAGGAGGTGAGGGCTCTGCGAGTGTGGTGCCAGGAAAAAAACCTCTCACTCAATGTCAACAAAACTAAGGAGATGATCAAGGACTTCAGGAAACCACAGAGGGAGCACCCGCCTATCCACCTAGATGGGACCGCAGTGGAGAAGGTGGAAAGCTTCAAGTTCCTCGGCGTCCACATCACTGACAATCTGAAATGGTCCACCCACACAGACAGTGTGGTGAAGAAGGCGCCCTCAGGAGGCTGAAGAAATTTGGAAGGTGGTGCGGTCTGCCCAGCGCATCACCGGGGGCAAACTACCTGCCCTCCAGGACACCTACAGCACCCAATGTCACAGGAAGGCCAAAAAAGATCATTAAGGACAACTACCACCCACTGCCTGTTCACCCCACTATCATCCAGAAGGCGAGGTCAGTACAGGTGAATCAAAACTGTGACGGAGAGACTGAAAAACAGCTTCTATCTCAAGGCCATCAGACATAAATAGCCATCACTAGCACATAGAGGCTGTTGCCCTATATACAGTGCCTTGCAAAAGTATTCATCCCCCTTGGTGTTTTTCCTATTTTGTTGCGTTACAAACCGTAATTTTAATGGATTTTTATTAGGATTGCATGTAATGGACATACACAAAATAGTCCAAATTGGTGAAGTGAAATGAAAAAGAATTGCTTGTTTTTAAGTATAATTTTTTTTTAAATGTAAAAGTGGTGCGTGCATATGTATTCACCCCCTTTGCAATGAAGCCCCTAAATAAGATCTGGTGCAACCAATTACCTTCAGAAGTCACATAATTAGTTAAACAAAAGTCCACCTGTGTGCAATCTAAGTGTCACATGATCTGTCACATGATCTCAGTATATTTACACCTGTTCTGAAAGGCCCCAGAGTCTGCAACACCACTAAGCAAGGGGCACCACCAAGCAAGCGGAACCATGAAGACCAAGAAGCTCTCCACACAGGTCAGGGACAAAGTTGTGGAAAAGTACAGATCAGGGTTGGGTTATAAAAAAATATACGAAACTTTTAACATCCCACGGAGCACCATTAAATCCATTATTATGGCACCACAACAAACCTGCCAAGAGAGGGCCGCCTACCAAAACTCACGGACCAGGCAAGGAGGTTATTAATCAGAGAGGCAACAAAAAGACCAAAGATAACCCTGAACGAGCTGCAAAGCTCCACAGCAGAGATTGGAGTATCTGTCCATAGGACTACTTTAAGCCATTCACTCCACAGACCTGGGCTTTATGGAAGAGTGGCCAGAAAAAAGCCATTGCTTAAAGACAAAAATAAGCAAACACATTTGGTGTTCGCCAAAAGGCATGTGGGAGACTCCCCAAATTATGTAAGAAGGTACTCTGGTCAGATGAGACAAAAATGTAGCTTTTTGGCCATCAAGGAAAACGTTATGTCTGGCGCAAACCCATCACCCCGAGAACACCATCCCCACAGTGAAGCATGGTGGTGGCAGCATCATGCTGTGGGGATGTTTTTCATCAGCAGGGAGTGGGAAATTGATCAGATTTGAAGGAATGATGGATGGCACTAAATACAGGGAAATTCTTGAGGGAAACCTGTTTGTCTTCCAGAGAATTGAGACTGGGACGGAGGTTCACCTTCCAGCAGGACAATGACCCTAAGCATACTGCTAAAGCAACATTTGAGTGGTTTAAGGGGAAACATTTAAATGTCTTGGATTGGCCTAGTCAAAGCCCAGACCTCAATCCAATTGAGAATCTGTGGTATGACTTAAAGATTGCAGTACACCAGCGGAACCCATCCAACTTGACAGAGCTGGAGCAGTTTTGTCTTGAAGAGTGGACAAAAATCCCAGTGGCTAGATGTGCCAAGCTTATAGAGACATACCGCAAGATACCTGCAGCTGTAATTGCTGCAAAAGGTGTCTCTTCAAAGTATTGACTTTGGGGTGTGGGGGTGAATAGTTATGCACGCTCAAGTTCTGTTTTTTTGTCTTATTTCTTGTTTGTTTCACAATAAAAAATATTTTGCATCTTCAAAGTGGGAGGCATGTTGTGTAAATCCATTGATACAATCCCTCCAAAAATCTATTTTAATTCCAGGTTGGATTTCAACAAAATAGTAAAAATGCCAAGGGGGGTGAATACTTTCGCCAGCCACTGTACATAAACTTGAAATCACTGGCCACTTTAATAAATGGAACACTAGTCACTGTAATAATGTATACATAGCTTGCATTACTCACCTCATGTGTATACAGTTGAAGTCGGAAGTTTACATACACCTTAGCCAAATACATTTAATCCTAGTAAAAAAGTTCCTGTCTTAGGTCAGTTAGGATCACCACTTTATTTTAAGAATGTGAAATGTCAGAATAATAGTAGAGGGAATGATTTATTTAAGCTTTTAATTTCTTTCATCACATTCCCAGTGGGTCAGAAGTTTACATACACTTAATTAGTATTTGGTAGCATTGCCTTTAAATTGTTTAAGTTGGGTCAAATGTTTCGGGTAGCCTTCCACAAGCTTCCCACAATAAGTTGGGTGAATTTTGGCCCATTCCTCCTGACAGAGCTGGTGTAACTGAGTCAGGTTTGTAGGCCTCCTTGCTCGCACACGCTTTTTCAGTTCTGCCCACAAATGTTCTATAGGGTTGAGGTCAGGGCTTTGTGATGGCCACTCCAATACCTTGACTTTGTTCTTCCTAAGCCATTTTGCCACTACTTTGGAAGTATGCTTGGGGTCATTGTCCATTTGGAAGACCCATTTGTGACCACGCTTTAACTTCCTGACTGATGTCTTGAGATGAACGTGGTACCTTCAGGCATTTGGAAATTGCTCCCAAGGATGAACCAGACCTTTGGAGGTTTACAAATGTTTTTCTGAGGTCTTGGCTGATTTCTTTTGATTTTTCCATGATGTCAAGCAATGAGGCACTGAGTTTAAAGGTAAACCTTGAAATACATCCACAGGTACACCTCCAATTGACTCCAATTATGTCAATTAGCCTATCAGAAGCTTCTAAAGCCATGACATAATTTTCTGGAATTTTCCAAGCTGTTTAAAGGCACAGTCAACTTAGTGTATGTAAACTTCTGACCCACTGGAATTGTGATACAGTGAATTATAAGTTAACTTCTTAGGGAGCGGCAGCTGAGGTGTCGGTTTTGGAATGGCTATTGATGGCTATTTAAAACAGCCTGATGGCCTTGAGATAGAAGCTGTGGCTATTGATGGCTATTTAAAACAGCCTGATGGCCTTGAGATAGAAGCAGTTTTTCAGTCTCTCGGTCCCAGCTTTGATGCACCTGTACTGACCTCGCCTTCTGGATGATAACGGGGTTAACAGGCTGTGGTTCGGATGGTTGATGTCCTTGAGGATCTTTTTGGCCCTCCTGTGACATCGGGTGCTGTAAGTGTCCTGGAGAGCAGGCAGTGTGCCCCCGGGGATGAGTTGGGCAGACCGCACCACCCTCCGGAGAGCCCTGCGGTTGCGGGCGGTGCATTTGTGGTACCAGGCGGGGATTCAGGCCGACTGGATGCTCTCAATTGTGCATCTGTAAAAGTTTGAGGGTCATAGGGGCCAAGCCAAATTTCTTCAGCCTCCTGAGGTTCTTCACCACTGTCTATGTGGGTGGACCATTTCAGATTGTCAGTGATGTGTACGCCGAGGAACATGAAACTTTCCACCTTCTCCACTTCTGTCCTGTCGATGTGGATAGTGGAGTGCTCCCTCTGCTGTATCCTGAAGTCCACTCTACCAGGGCCCTCACCTCCTCCCTGTAGGCTGTCTCGGCATTGTTGGTAATCAAACCTACTACTGTTGTGTCGTCTGCAAATTTGATGATTGAGTTGGAGGCGTGCGTGGCCACGTAGTCATGGGTGAACAGGGATTACAGGGCTAAGCACCACCCTTGTGGGGCCCCCGTGTTGAGGATCAGCGAAGTGGAGGTGTTGTTTCCTACCTTCACCACCTGGGGGTGGCCCGTCAGGAAGTCCAGGACCCAGTTGCACAGGGCGGAGTTCAGACGTAGGACCCCGAGCTTAATGATGAGCTTGGAAGATACTATGGTGTTGAATGCTGAGCTATAGTCAGTGAACAGCATTCTGACGTAGGTATTCCTCTTGTCCAGATGGGATAGGGCAGTACGATGCAGTACGATGGCGATTGCATCATCTGTGGATCTATTGGGGCGGTAAGAAAATTGAAGTGGGTCTAGGGTGTCAGGTAAGGTAGAGGTGATATAATCCTTAACTAGCCTCTCAAAGCACTTCATGATGACAGAAGTGAGTTCTACAGGGCGATAGTCATTTAGTTCAGTTACCTTTTATTTCTTGGGTACAGGAACAATGGTGGACATCTTGAAGCAAGTAGGGACAGCAGACTGGGATAGGAAGAGATTGAATATGTCCGTAAACACTCCAGCCAGCTGGTCTGCACATGCTCTGAGAACGCGGCTAGGGATACCGTCTGGGCAGGGAGCCTTGCGAGGGTTAACATGCTTAAATGTCTTACTCACGCAGGCCACGGAGAGAACAAGAGCCCACAGTCCTTGGGAGTGGGCCGCGTGGTGGCACTGTGTTATCCTCAAAGCGGGCGAAGAAGGTGTTTAGCTTGTCTGGGAGCAAGACTTTGGTGTCCGCGACATGGCTGGTTTTCCCTTTGTAATCCGTGATTTTCTGTAGAACCTGTCTGAGCCATTGAATTGTGACTCCACTTTGTCTCTGTACTGACTTTTTACCTGTTTGATTGCCTTATGGAGGGAATAACTACACTGTTTGTATTCAACCATATTCCCAGTCACCTTGCCATGGTTAAATGCAGTGGCTTTTCAGTCCGTGTGATCAAAACAATCTTGAAGCATGGATTCCGGTTGGTCAGACCCGTGTTGAATAGACCTTAGCACGGGTACTTCCTGTGAGTTTCTGCCTATAGGAAGAAGCAAAATGAAGTTGTGATCTGATATACCGAAAGAAAAGGTGGGGGAGGGCCATGTAGACATCTTGAAAAGGCGAATAGCAGTGGTCTAGTGTTTTACCTAAGCAAGTACTACAGTCAATGTGTTGATATAACTTTACTTTTTTTAAATCCCCAGCTACAATAAATGCGGCCTCAGGAAATGTGGTTTCCAGTTTGCATAAAGTGTAGCTCCTTGAAGGATCGCCATGGTATCAGCTTGAGGGGGAATATACACGGCTGTAACTATAACCAAAGAGAATTCTCTTGGGAGGTAATCTGCTCGGCATTTGAATGTGTGGTATACTAGGTCGGGTGAACAAAAGGACTTGAGTTTCTGTATGTTGTCACAATCACACCATGAGTTAATCATGAAACATATAGTATATACTTTTTTCTATTCTAATGTTTTTAGTCGATGCCACTCCGACATTGCTCGTTCTAATATTTATATATTTCTTAATTACATTCTTTTACTTTTTAGATTTGTGTATTGTTGTGAATTGTTAGATACTACTGCACTGTTTGAGCTAGGACACAAGCATTTTGCTACACCCGCAATAACATCTGCTAAATATGTGTATGTGACCAATAAAATTAGATTTGTCATGTATTTATTTTCTGTCTCTCGACAATAAACTGGTCTCTTATCGGATCACCCGATAAGAACATCTAGGTCGAGGCCAACGATGGGTACTCCCAGCCTCTGTGGTGGCAACAATTAAATCTAACTGAATTGCATACTCTCTCCTTCTCAAAACACACTGGATGAAAGCAGAGGACCTCTGGCTTTCTCATCCAATGTATTTTGAGAAGGAAACGAGGAGAGTGGACACGAGGAGTATGCATTTGAGATCTTCCCACAGAATCCTACTCATTACTCCACAGGACGCTGAACAGCTTCTACCCCCAAGCCATGAGACTGCTAAATAGCTAACAAAATAGCTACCAGGACTATCTGCATTGACCCTTTTTGCACCAGCTGTTTTTGACTCATCACATATGCTGCTGTTACTGTTTATTATCTGTCACTTAATTCCTAGTTATATGTACATATCTACCTCAATTACCTCGTACCCCTGCAAATTGACTCTGGTACCCCTTGTATATAGGAAAGTCATCATTACTCATTATTATTACTACGTGTTATTACTTTTATGTTGTTTCTCTATTTTCTCTCTCTCTCTGCATTGTTGGGAAGGGCCCATAAGTAAGCATGTCACTGTTAGTCTCCACCTGTTGTTTACGAAGCATGTGACAAATACAATTTGATTTTATGACAACACGCTATTGCAAGTGTACCCAAGAGTTGACCAGTCAAACTGCCAGTGTTAGAGGTTCCAAGCCTGTTCTATTCTTTCTGATTTCTATGCCCATGAGTTTACCAGAATGTATACACCCGAGGTAGAGAATGGTGCTGTTCCAGATGTTCAACATAGTAGTCACACTGTATGCAGCCACCAACGATTGAATGACATGTTATTGATGGTGTTCCACAACATCACACTGCCATCATTAGGCTAGCTAAAGTTAGTTGCAAATTTAGGCTGAAGTTTTGCCACCAGCTCCTCCTTGGTTGGTTTATCAACCGGGGAGATGTTGGGAGGTAGGTCTGGTGTGTCAACTTTGAAGTCATTGTATATGATCTGTTTATCTTCCCACCGATGGACAGCCTGCTGGACCAATCGGGTTCTAAAGTTGAATGTCTTCTGTTCAGACACTCTTCTCTACCCAGTCCTTAGCCTGTTTGGAATACTCCACACGGCTTCTTGGATCTCCTGAAAGACATGTAACAGAATAACAAAACAAAAATAGAAAGTCTTTCATTGCATCCAGCTGAAAAATTACTGGAGGAGGCATGAGTGGAGGAACATTGGGTCCCTTCTTTCAAAAGGGTGTGAAAAGGATACAAAGATGTGAGAAATTGAACAATGATGAAATCCGAGACAGTATTGTTCGGTCCTATCCTCATGTCTGTTCCACCACCCCTCTCCTCCTTCCATTCCCTCCCAGGTAGATATAAACAGAAAGAGTGATTGGTGATGTTGGCTAGTATAAAACATGTCAATTCAGGGCATGAGCTGATATTCTAAATGTTTTAATTTAAATAAAGTTGAGCTTGTTTGTTGTCATTACAACTCCTGCACCAGCTAGTGCCAGAGCCATATATTTATCTATATGGCTCTGGCTAGCTCTGTGTCCTACTCAGGGACCTTAACTAGGGCAAGTACATTTATCCAATCAATACCACTACAGAAAACTGTGACGCCTAGTAGTGTAACAGTATGAAAAAGTGAATTGCATGACACAGCAAAATAATCAAAACAGTCAGTAGGACAGGATTACACTACCGTTACAGTAGTAGCTAAGCTAAAAACACCACAAACTAGTTCAAGGAATGGCAAACAAATAACGTTATACATTAAATTATTTTATGGTGACTAGCTACAGGTGTTAGCAACTTAGCTAGCTAGCAACATTAATGGTTGGAGCTTTCTCGTCCATGGTGGAAAGACGGTGGGAACAGAACCCGGTTTCAACCGGTCCACATTGTAGTAAAGGGTTCAGATTTCTAAACTTTAAATATTGTTAATCATCAGTTATACTAGAGACATGAGGAGTGCCATAGTCTGGTTTATACACCAGAAGTTAATGGGTATCTGTAGGAGGAATGAATGTATATGGTGGGGGTCAAGGAAGGTTGGATAGGAGCCAGGGGGCCTTGGGAGGTGCTGAGTAGAGGAGAGGCAATCCCTCTACTCAGTCACTGACAATGGTGGAGAGCTGTGGAGTAGTGAGGAAGGGGGTTGAGGTCATGTCAGGTCACCTTAAGGGAGAAGGAACAGCTTACGGACCGTATCACTTAACTTCCTGCCTGGTAATAAAGATGTAATGTTTAGAGAGAAGGAGGAGACTCCACTCAAATTGGGGTATACAGTTGAAGCCAGAAGTTTACATACACTTAGGTTGGAGTCATTAAAACTCGTTTTTCAACCACTCCACACATTTCTTGTTAACAAACTATAGTTTTGGCAAGTCGGTTAGGACATCTACTTTGTGCATGCCACAAGTAATTTTTCCATTAATTGTTTACAGACAGATTATTTCGCTTATAATTCACTGAATCACAATTCCAGTGGGTCAGAAGTTTACATCAAATCAAATCAAATGTTATTGGTCACATACACATGGTTAGCAGATGTTAATGCGAGTGTAGCGAAATGCTTTTAGTTCCGACCGTGCAGTAATATCTAACAAGTAATCTAATAATTTCACAACAACTACCTTATAAAAACAAGTGTAAAGGAATTAATAAGAATATGTACATATAAATATATGGATGAGCGATGGCCGTGCGGCATAGGCAAGATGCAGTAGATGGTATAGTGTACAGTATATATATATGAGATGAGTAACATAGGGTATGTAAACATTATATAAAGTGGCATTGTTTAAAGTGACTAGTGATACATTTATTACATCAAATTTTTAATTATTAACCTGTTTGGGCTAGGGGGCAGTATTTTGAAGTTCGGATGAAAAACGTGCCCAAAGTAGCTCTTTTTCTCTTCTATTCAGCAGGTTATATTCCGTCGGAAATATTATAGTTTATATTCATTTTAGGGTATCTGAGTATTGATTACAAATGCTGTTTGACTTTTTTCGTCGAACTTTACAGGTACATTTGGGATATTGTTTGTCTGCATGGATGAACGCCTTTGGGCAGGTGGATTACTGAACAAAATGCGCCATCCAAACGGAGCTTTATGGATATAAAGAGGGACTTTATCGAACAAAAGGACCTTTTATTGTGTAACCGGGACGCTTGGGTATGACATCAGATGAAGCTCTTCAAAGGTAAGCGATTTATTTTATGCTATTTTTGAGTTTTGTGACACCTCTGCTGGTTATGTTATTATGCTAATTAAATATGTGCTGTTGCGGCTTCTTCACCACGCTGTCTGTGTGGGTGGACCATTTCAGTTTGTCCATGATGTGTACGCCGAGGAACTTAAAACTTTCCAACTTCTCCACTACTATCCCGTCTGTGGATAGGGGGGTGCTCCCTCTGCTGTTTCCTGAAGTCCACGATCATCTTCTTTGTTTTGTTGACATTGAGTATGAGGTTATTTTTCTGACACCACACTCTAAGGGCCCTCACCTCCTCCCTGTAGGCCGTCTCGTCGTTGTTGGTAATCAAGCCTACCGCTGTAGTGTTGTCTGCAAACTTGATAATTGAGTTGGAGGCGTGCATAGCCACGCTGTTATGGGAGTACAGGAGAGGGCTGAGAACGCACCCTTGTGGGGCCCCAGTGTTGAGGATCAGCGGGGTGGAGATGTTGTTTCCTACCCTCACCACCTGGGGGCGGCCCGTCAGAAAGTCCAGGACCCAGTTGCACAGGGCTGGGTCGAGATTCAGGGTCTCAAGCTTAATGACGAGTTTGGAGGGTACTATGGTGTTAAATGCTGAGCTGTAATCGATGAACAGCATTCTTACATAGGTATTCCTCTTGTGAGCAAATTGGAGTGGGTCTAAGGTGTCAGGTAGGGTGGAGGTGATATGATCCTTGACTAGTCTCTCAAAGCACTTCATGATGGCGGAAGTGTGCTACGGGGCGATAGTCGTTTAGCTCAGTTACCTTAGCTTTCTTGGGAACAGGAATAATGGTGGCCCTCTTGAAGCATGTGAGAACAGCAGACTGGGATAGGGATTGATTGAATATGTCCGTAAACACACCAGTCAGCTGCTGCTGCGGTGAAGGAGAGCCTGCAGATTTTGGTAGCGGGCCGTGTCAGGTGGCACTGTATTGTCCTCAAAGCGAGCAAAGAAGTTGTTTAGTTTGTCTGGGAGCAAGACATCGGTGACCACGACGGGGCTGGTTTTCTTTTTGTAATCCGTGATTGACTGTAGACCCTGCCACATACGTCTCGTGTCTGAGCCGTTGAATTGTGACTCTACTTTGTTTCTATACTGACGCTTGTTTGATTGCCTTGCGGAGCGAATAGCTACACTGTTTGTATTCGGTCATGTTTCCGGTCACCTTGCCATGATTAAAAGCAATGGTTTGTGCTTTTATTTTTGTGCGAATGCTGCCATCAATCCATGGTTTCTGGTTGGGGAATGTTTTAATAGTCACCGTGGGTACCACATCACCGATGCACTTGCTAATAAACTCGCTCACCGAATCAGCATATACATCAATCTTGTTGTCAGAGGCTATCCGGAACATATCCCAGTCCACGTGATCGAAGCAATCTTGAAGCGTCGAATCAGATTGGTTGGACCAGCGTTGAACAGACCTGAGTATGGGCGTTTCCTGTTTTAGTTTCTGTCTATAGGCTGGGAGCAACAAAATGAGGTTGTGGTCAGATTTGCCGAAAGGAGTGCGAGGGAGGGCTTTGTATGCGTCGTGGAAGTTAGAGTAGCAATGATCCAGAATGCTGCCAGCCCGGGTTGCACATTCGATATGTGTCACGGTCTTGTGTATGAGAGGACCAAAGTGCAGCGCGGGTGTAGTTCCACATGTTTAATTTAATGAAACTTACAAAGATACTATAAAGAACGAAACAGATCGGACATGAACGTAGTGCATCGAAGACACTAACAGCAACAAACAATGACCCACAAAGCAAGTGGGGAAATTAACTAACTTAAATATGGTCCCCAATTAGAGGTAACGACAAACAGCTGCCTCTAATTGGGAACCATCAAAAAAACAAACATAGAAAATAAAACATAGACCAAAACCCCCCTGATCACGTCCTGACCTAAACACCCTAGATGAGCCAGAAGGCTATCTGTGGCCAGGACGTGACAATATGCTGATAAAATGTAGGGAACCTTGTTTTCAGATTAGCTTTGTTAAAATCCCCAGCTACAATAAATGCAGCCTCAGGATATGTGGTTTCCAGTTTACATAGAGTCCAATTAAGTTATTTTAGGGCCGTCGAGGTGTCTGGTGTCTGCTTGGGAGGGGATATGCATGGCTATGATTATAATTGAAGAGAAGTCTCTTGGTAGATAATGCGGTCGGCATTTGATTGTAAGGAATTCTAGGTCAGGTGAACAAAAGGACTTGCATGTTCCTGTATGTTGTTATGATCACACCACGACTCATTAATCAAAAGGCATACACCCCCGCCCTTATTCTTACCAGAGAGATGCGTGTTTCTGTTGGCACGATGCGTGAAGAAACCGGGTGGCTGTACCGACTGATAGCGTATCCCGAGTGAGCCATGTTTCCGTGAAACAGAGAATGGTACAATCTCTGATGTCTCTCTGGATGGCAACCCTTGCTCAAATTTTGTCTACCTTGTTGTCAAGAGACTGGACATTGGCGAGTAGTATACTCGGGAGCGGTGAGCGATGTGCCCGTCTACGGAGCCTGATCAGAAGTCCGCTCCGTCTGCCCCTTCGGCGACGCCGTTGTTTTGGGTCGCCTACTGGGATCTGATCCATTGTCCTGGGTGGTGGTTCAAACAGAGGATCCACTTTGGGAAAGTCGTATTCCTGGCCGTAATGTTGGCATTGCTCTTATTAAGTTGACATTGCTCTTATATTCAAAGGTTCTTCCCGGCTGTATGTAATAAGACTTAAGATTTCCTGCGGTAACAATGTAAGAAATAATACATAAAAAAACTAAATACTGCATAGTTTCCTAAGAACGCGAAGCGAGGCAACCATCTCTGTCGGAACCATGTTGTGTCTATGAACGTGGTACACTAAGTTGACTGTGCCTATAATTAGCTTGGAAAATTCCAGACAATTATGTCATGGCTTTAGAAGCTTCTGATAGGCTAACTGGCATCATTTGAGTCAATTGTAGGTGTACCTGTGGATGTATTTCAAGGCCTACCTTCAAACTTAGTGCCTCTTTGCTTCACATCATGGGAAAATCAAAAGAAATCAGCCAAGACCTCAGATAAAAAATTGTAGACCTCCACAAGTCTGGTTCATCCTTGGGAGCAATTTCCAAACGCCTGAATGTACCACGTTCATCTGTACAAACAATAGTACGCAAGTATAAACACCATGGGACCACGCAGCCATCATACCACTCAGGAAGGAGATGCGTTCTGTCTCCTAGAGATGAACGTACTTGGGTGCAAAAAGTGCAAATCAATCCCTGAACAACAGCAAAGGACCATGTTAAGATGCTGGAGGAAACAGGTACAAAATTATCTATATCCACAGTAAAACGAGTCCTATATCGACATAACCTGAAAGGCCCCTCAGCAAGGAAGAAGCCACTGCTCCAAAACCGTCATTAAAAAGCCAGACTACGGTTTGCAACTGCATACGACGACAAAGATCGTACTTTTTGGAGAAATGTCCTCTGGTCTGACAAAACAAAAATACCAGATCTGTCAGGAGGAATGGGCCAAAATTCTCCCAACTTATTGTGGGAAGCTTGTGGAAGGCTACCCGAAACGTTTGACCCAAGTTAAACAATTTAAAGGCAATGCTACCAAATTCTAATTAAGTGCATGTAAACTTCCGACTCACTGGGAATGTGATGAAAGAAATAAAAGCTGAAATAAATCATTCTCTCTACTATTATTCTGACATTTCACATTCTTAAAATAAAGTGGTGATCCTAACTGACCTAAGACAAATAATTTTCACTAGGATTAAATGTCAGGAATTGTGAAAAACTGAGTTAAAATTTATTTGGCTAAGGTGTATGTAAACTTCCGACTTCAACTGTGTATACAACCACTGGTGGAAATATGTTTTTGTCTTATGCAGCTGTATGACCCATTGGTGAATAAACTTGGTTTAATCTTTACTAATCATCCGTGAGTTTTACTAGGTTCATTTAGAACCTAACAGTAGTCAGTGGCCACAAAGTGATCAGTACACACGGTCAACCGCAGCTGGCGAATGACATCAGGCATTGTATCAACGCCATAAGCAGGATGTCAGATGGCCTACAGCCAGGAAAATAGTTGAAAGTCAGGAAAAGAGTTGAAATATGTAGTGTATTTGTGTCTGAACGGAACATTATTGCACTACATTTTGGCCAACGTCACTGAGCTACTGGACTGCTAACGTTATTCGCTTGGCCTTACTTACTTTACATCAGAGATTACTAACCACTAGCCTCGCTAGCTACCATCTCTTTGTTTACTTCCTTTTGTTCTGATTTCCTTTCTTGAAGACCAATAGTAAGACACTCCTTCTTCCCGCCTCCTGTAATTATCCATTGTGGAACCATGAAGAGTATCTAATGGATTATAGACTTTATGGAAGACCTTTGAGCTAGCACGAAGTAGGTCTTAGTTTTTTTATACTTTTTACATTAAACAGCACATGTATTTGGCAATTCAATGACGAGACACCAATCGTTGTTTACGTAACAATAAATACTGTTTTTAATGCATTTTAGGTAATTTCGGAAATTCAGCATTTTTATATAAAAATTGAGAAATCTAAATACACAAACAATGGATCTAAAAACTGTCTTGGGTACTGACAAACAGCCAGGCAAGTGTTATAAAGGGCCCAGAAGTGTTTTTGGACGGACTTCCCCTTTAACTAGTTAATGAAAACCAGTAACACTTCCTCAGCTTTACAACTGATGGATTTTATAGATTTTTTTTTATAGCAGTTACACTCTACAGTTACTTTAACAATAGTAATTAAGCTCTGTGCTTACCTTGCCTCAAAGTCTTCACACTTATAATACATCAATCAGCTCCTGCTCTGTCAGTCCTAGAATTTGCCCTTTCCCTATCTTTTACATTGGCATTTATACATTTTGCCCAAGCCTAGGCCTCTCTTGACTACAGCCACACATCACATCCTCCCCCTCACACGTGATGTTTAAGTTTATACCGAGTGGCGCAGCGGTCTAAGGCACTGCATCTCAGTGCCTGAGGGGTCAGTACAGACACCCTGGTTCGTATCCATGCTGTATCACAACCGGTCCCACATGGCGGTGCACAATTGGCCTAGCGTCGTCCGGGTTTGGCCGGTGTAGGCCGTCATTTTAAATAAGAATTTGTTCTTAACTGGCTTGCCTAGTTAAATAAAGGTTCAATAAAAAATATAAAAAGAAGTTACATAACACTTTGACTCCTTTACACGTGATGTCTACACAGTTAGTTTAACACATTGTTTCCTTCATACATGATAACAATCCGTGGTGTCATCTGTTTCAAGGCCCACATGTCATCTGGCAGCTCTAACCCAGGGCTTGAGTTTAACGGGGGTGTTGCTATATTAGATGAACCTCCGTCCTCCAGCAGAGGAACATCTGCATACAGTCTACCCACACCAGTCACTTCCTCCCTCCCTTTAACTGGGTCATGCTGTTCTCTAGCTGCTTATGGTTGGGTCTTCTTCCGTCCTGTCCTTCTTCCGCTTCTTCTTATTCATCTTGGTTTCAGTGTTGCCAGAGTCCTCTCGGGAGACTGGAGGAGTCATCATGTCATATTGACCAGGCTCATTCACAACATCATCCAGACCTGTCATTTAAAAGTGAGTTCTGTGTTCTGTGTGATTTTTTTAAGGGGACAAAGAGCATAGCTGTGAAGCACTGTTGCTTCCATTGAGTGCTATTTGTCACACAAAGGTGAGACAGCAAACTATATTTTATGCAGCTTTGTGGATAGATTGCCCCTTTTATGTCTATACAACACCACCAGGCTAACTCAAAACATTAATTATCTGCCATATCAAACACATTGTTATCCAGTTATACAATTCATAGAAATAAGGAATTATTATGATGCAATCCTTCTGACTCTTGATTGCCTGATACATCCTTATAAAAAGACAAGTCGGCAGCTTATTGCCATTTGACAGAAGAACAGGGTGAGTATACATCATCCTGATAGAGCCTACACATGAACATAATGCAGTTCAATTTACTGATAAAACAAATGAAACAGAAAACAATTACATTTTCTTTCTCAGGTAAGGTGAGCGTTTAGAGACTCGAAAATAACACCAGCATACAACTTTATCAGAAGAAAATAGGCGTAGTTTTGCTATAATTTACCTGGAAGTAATTGGGCTTTGGAGTGAGGATGATTGCTTACTTGGCTCTGTGTAAATACTGTAAGTATTTGATTGATTATATCCTTTTTCTTCAAAACATCATTATGTTCTTATAGCCTATAATGACAGCTTGATTTGTAAATTAGTCATAGTTTATTATGGTCTTCAATGTGCACTCAACTTAGCCTACACATTCAAAATGTATAGCTGAGCATGCTGTCGAATTCCACATAAGAGACTGATTTATCTTAGATTGATTAATGCAACAATGTAAATGTGAACCAGTAACTTCTGCATTAAATTTGAACCAGTAACGTTTTTGGTATTTCCACATTGTTGAGAAGTAAAGAAAGGGATGTTGTTACATTTGTTGTTACATTCTGCAAAAATTACTAATATGCACAAAATATTTTGATTTATATTATTGTGCTATTCATTGTTGTCATTTAAATTCTTGCAATTACTGATAATTGATCTCTTATTTCTTATTCATTTGATTTCCATTATCTATTTCTGGCTTCCCCTAGACTCTCTGGCTATAGTTGTGGTCATAGTTTTCAGTGTGAATGGAAAGGACCCTCTATTTGATTGCCTAAAAGACCCAGACTATAACGAGCTACTTAGGATAGTGGACAAGGGTCTCCCCCACACCAGCACACCTCATCATATTGCCATCATTGGGGCTGGCATGGCTGGCCTGACGGCAGCAAAGTTTTTGGAGGAGGCAGGACACAAGGTAGTCACCCAGATTCACTGAACAGTATCTAAACACAATGTGAATGTCACACTTCTGTGTCAGTATAACACCTATTACAAATAGAGCATGTGCAGTACATGATCACTTCAATGACTTTTATTGGACCACCAGGTAACCATAATAGAGTCAAGCGATCGTATTGGAGGACGGGTGGAGACGTACAGACCTAAGGGAGAGCACTGGTACGCAGAGCTTGGTGCCATGAGGATCCCTAACTTCCATACGTGAGTAAGGCCTGTTAGCCTTTACTTATCATTGCAGGGTTAGGGTCAATTACATTTTAATTAAATGATTTCATGAAGTGAATTGAAATCGTATTGTTTTCCATGGGGATTTTCTGAATCACATGTCTTGCTCTTGACCACAACGCCGTATGATAGATATGAGTCAGAGTGTTGCAATGTTGATCATGGGGTAGTTCTAGTAGTAGACACTAATGTAGACGTGAGAGATTCAGAGTTGTAAAAACAGGAAATAAAGCAGTTAAGAAGGATCTTGAATGGAGTCAGACATTCAGTTCTATACGCCACAACACAAAGGTATCACAATATTATCTCTTACTGTTTATTATTGCAAATAAGTATCTTATCAAAAATTATTTGCATGGGAATGACAGCATGTGCTCACTTTTACCATCAACATTTCAATGTTAACCATAAGATATCTCACTCCATAGAATTCTGTTGAAGATTGCAAATAATGCAGGCCTTAGTCTGAACCCATTCATTGAGGATGACATTAATACCTACTATTTGGTGAATGGGTTGCTGCACAAAACCTATCAGGTGAATGGGGACCCAGACGTCCTCAACTATCCGTTGAATGAGGATGAGAGAGGGAAGTCAGCTGGTCAGCTCTTCGACTTGTCTCTGCAGAAGGTTGGTGCAGAAGCAGAGGAATCAAATAGGGTTTTAGGGTACAATACAATCAACTATTTTCTATTCTCCTGAACAGTTGCAGTGACATCTTATCACAAAATGTACATGACATATATATGAGCTATACATGATTTGTTGCAGATAAGAGATTACGTGAAGACCAATGGCTGCCGTGCCATGCTGGACAAATATGACATGTACTCCGTAAAGGTAAAGAAAGAAGCAGCTGCTTTGAGTAAAGACTGTCTTTAACTTTTCTGACCTGGAAATGAGAATGTGATGGGTTGATATTGATTGTAACATTGTTACAACATTATGTATACATTTTGCCTATACGCCTTTGAACGTAGGCCTTTTCATCCAACCATTCTACATATACAATACTGCTAATGTTAAGTCTAAATAGTTTGTTTCTGACAGGAGTATCTTGTGAAGGAGGCCAATCTGAGTCTTGGTGCTTTGCGGATGATTGGGGATATTCTGAATGAGAACAGTTTATTCTACACTGCACTCACAGAGGCGCTGTATGATCAGTCTGATATCAACGATGAGACTACGTAAGAATGCCCCTTCTGTACATACACCACAATCATCTGATTATAGAGAGCCCTACTTGGTGGAGTTCAACTATATCCGCAGAGGGTAGGTGGGGTCTATGCTTTTGTTCCAACCACAGTAGCAAACCTGATGCCGCTACGTCTTGACTGAAGACTGTAAATAATTTAACACACCCGTATAGAGATGTTACCTTTTGGTTGGAACAAAAGCCTGGACCCACAATGGCTCTTTCCAGATAAAACTAGGCACCACTGCCTCACTACTTTGGTTACAACACATTTACACATTTGCGGTATAGCCCATGAATGCCCGAGCTTTACAGCAGTGTGATTATTTAAACATTTTCAGCTACTTTGAGGTGACAGGCGGGTTTGACAAACTACCCAATGCCATTTGCGAGGACTTGAAGGGCACCATCCACCTAAATTCCAAGGTGAAACGTATCAGTCAGACCAGCAATAAAGTGACCGTGTCCTACCAGGACCACAAACTCTGGCACAAACCATCCTCCCTCACCCACCTGACAGTAGACTACGCCTTGGTGACAGCCACCGCCAAGGCTACTCTCTTTATCAACTTCCAGCCCCCGCTCTCAGCAGATAAGATGGAGGCGCTGCGTTCGCTGCACTATGATAGCTCCACCAAGGTAAGAGTTGCAGTGTAATAGTGTGTAGTTTAGGTTTTCTCAATTCTAGGTCTAGAGGGGGACCTTTGTTCTTGCTAACACCCCTGATGCACCTAATCAAAAGCTCAATGATTATTTGAACCAGGGGTTACTGAGCTAGCATTAACATTTGCAGTCCTGTGGGTCCCCAATACAGGAATTGGTGTATTACGCACGGTGCATTCTGATAGTTTGATCCTGTTATTTGAAACTGTTCTAATGAGAAGGGCTATTAATAACGTTGATATCATTATGAAGGTGGTCCTGATATTCAGTGAGAGGTTCTGGGAGAAGGAGGGCATCAATGGAGGGAGGAGCATCACGGATATGCACTCTCGTTTCATCTACTACCCCAGCCACAGATTCCCTAACACGGACATCGGGGCCCTCTTGGCTTCCTATACCTTCTCGGATGACTCCACCCTCTTTCAGGGGGTGAATGATGAGGAGCTGCAGGGTCTGGTGCTGGAGGACCTTGTCAAGATCCACGGGGAGGGCATACGTCCACTCTGCATTGGAGGGTTGGTGAAGAAGTGGGCGCTGGATCCCTATAGTCTTGGGGCGTTTGCCCTTTTCACCCCATACCAACATATAGACTACGCCTCAGAACTGTTCAGGAACGAGAATAGGATCCACTTTGCTGGGGAGCACACAGCCCTGCCTCATGCCTGGATAGAGACAGCCATGAAGTCTGCTCTAAAGGCAGCTAGAAATATCAATAACCTCAGAGAGTAGAGAACGGGTGCAGTACAGTATATACTGTAATCCACTGGTGAAAGCGTATGTCTGTATACTCTGGAGAAGAGAGAACATGTACAGTTGAAGTCTGAAGTTTACATACACCTTAGCCAAATACATTTAAACACAGTTTTTCACAATTCCTGACATTTAATCCTAGTAAAAATTCCATGTCTTAGGTCAGTTAGGATCACCACTTTACTTTTAAGAATGTGAAATGTCAGAATAATAGTAGAGAGAATTATTTATTTCAGCTTTTATTTCTTTCATCACATTCCCAGTGGGTCAGAAGTTTACATGCACTCAATTAGTATTTGGTAGCATTGCCTTTAAATTATTTAACTTGGGTCAAATGTTTCGGGTAGCCTTCCACAAGCTTCCCACAATAAGTTGGGTGAATTTTGGCCCATTCCTCCTGACAGAGCTGGTGTAACTGAGTCAGGTTAGTGGGCCTCCTTGCTTGCACACGCTTTTTCAGTTCTGACCACAAATTTTCTATAGAATTGAGGTCAGTGCTTTGTGATGGCCACTCCAATACCTTGACTTTGGAAGTATGCTTGGGGTCATTGTCCATTTGGAAGACCCGTTTGTGACCAAGCTTTAACTTCCTGACTGATGTCTTGAGATGTTTCTTTAATCTATTCACATAATTTTCTTTCCTCATGATGCCATCTATTTTGTGAAGTGCACCAGTCCCTCCTGCAGCAAAGCACCCCCACATGATGCTGCCACCCCCGTGCTTCATGATGCTGCCACCCCCGTGCTTCACGGTTGGGAAGGTGTTCTTCGGCTTGCAAGCCTCCCCCTTTTTCCTCCAAATATAACGATGGTCATTATGGCCAAACAGTTATATTTTTGTTTCATCAGATCAGAGGACATTTCTCCAAAAAGTACGATCTTTGTCCCCATGTGCAGTTGCAAACCGTAGTCTGGCTTTTTTATGGCGGTTTTGGAGTAGTGGCTTCGTCCTTGCTGAGTGGCCTTTCAGGTTATGTCGATATAGGACTCGTTTTACTATGGAAATAGATACTTTTGTAAATGTTTCCTCCAGCATTTTCACAAGGTCCCTTGCTGTTGTTCTGTGATTGATATGCACTTTTCGCACCAAAGTACGTTCATCTCTAGGAGACAGAACATGTCTCCTTCCTGAGCTGTATGATGGCTGCGTGGTCCTATGGTGTTTATACTTGCATGCTATTGTTTGTACAGATGAACGTGGTACCTTCAGGCGTTTGGAAATTGCTCCCAAGGATGAACCAGACTTGTGGAGGTGCATATCAGTCTTGGCTGATTTCTTTTGATTTTCCCATGATGTTGAGCAAAGAGACACTGAGTTTGAAGGTAGGCCTTGAAATACATCCACAGGTACACCTCCAATTGACTCCAATTATGTCAATTAGCCTATCAGAAGCTTCTAAAGCCATGATATAATTGTCTGGAATTTTCCAAGCTGTTTAAAGGCACAGTCAACTTAGTGTATGTAAACTTCTGACCCACTGGAATTGTGATACAGTGAATTATAAGTTAAATAATCTGTCTGTAAACAATTGTTGGAAAAATTACTTGTGTCATACACAAAGTAGATGTACTAACCGACTTGCCAAAACTGTAGTTTGTTAACAAGAAATGTGTGGAGTGGTTGAAAAACGAGTTTTAATGACTCCAACCTAAGTTTACGTAAACTTCCGACTTCAACTGTATTTGTTTATGTACACTGCAAGACCAACAGTATGTGGACACCTGCTCGTCGAACATCTCATTCCAAAATCATGGACACACAATACCCCCTTCCCAGGGCTCTGTGTCGGCCAGTCAAGTTTTTCCACACCGATCTCGACAAACCATTTCTCCCTTTGTGCATAGGGCCATTGTCATGCTCAAACAAGAAAGGGCTTTCCCCAAACCGTTGCCACAAAGTTGGATGCACAGAATTGTCTAGAATGTCATTGTATGCTGTAGCGTTAAGATTTCCCTTCACTGGAAGTAAGGGACCTAGCCCAAACCATGAAAACAGCTCCAGATCTTTATTCCATCTCATCTCATCTCAGCACAGTTGGCACTATGCATTGGGGCAGGTAGTGTTCTCCTGGCATCCGCCAAACCCAGATTCATCAGTCGGACTGCCAGATGGGGGAAGATTCATCACTCCAGAGAATGCGTTTCCACTGCTCCAGAGTCCAATGGCAGCGAGCTATACACCACTCCAGCTGAAGCTTGGTTATCTTAGGCTTCTGTGCAGCTGCTCGGCCATGGAAACCCATTTTATGAAGCTCCTGATGAACAGTTATTGTGCTGACATTGCTTCCAGAGGCAGTTTGGAACTCGGTAATGAGTGTTGCAACCGAGGACAGACCATTTTTTACGCACTACGCGCTTCAGCACTCGGCGATCCCGTTCTGGGAGCTTGTGTGGCCTACCATTTCATGGCTGAGCCGTTGCTGCTCCTAGATGTTTCCACTTCACAATAACAGCACTTACTTAATGTATGGATATTGCATGGCTGTGTGCTCGATTTTATACACGTCAGCGATGGGTGTGGCTGAAACAGCCAAGTCAACTAATTTGAAGAGGTGTGCACATACTTGAAGGGGTGTGCACATACATAAGTCCATGACAAAATGTTCTATTCCACAATCTTCATAGCAATGCTCATTCCATAGAATGACAACGAAAAACAATCCAAATAATAATGGCATATTATCAATATAAATAAAAAGTGTTGATAATATTCTCAAAATTGAAACGTTAACTGTGCTTATTATGTGTTAGGAGTGTTATTGTGTTCATATGGTAAGGCTCCTCATCTACATTCATCTATTGAACAGTTTTATATGGAGTATTTTAATACAGTACCTGCTGAATAATCATGAATGAGAAACTAAAATAGGTCATTTACAGTGCATTCGCGAAGTATTCAGACCTCTTCCACTTTTCCACATTCTGTAACGTTAAAGCCTTATTCTAAATGGATTAAATACATGTTTTCCTTCATCAATCTACACACAATACCCCATAATGACAAAGCGAAAAGAGGTTTAGACATTTTTGCAAATGTATTACAAATAAAAAACTGAAATACCTTATTTGCGTATTCAGACCCTTTGCCATGAAACTCGAAATTGAGCTCAGGTGCATCCTGTTTCCATTGATCATCCATGTGCTGTTTCTACAACTTGATTGGAGTCCACCTGTGTTAAATTCCATTGATTGGACATTATTTGAAAAGGCAAAAACCAAGCCATGAGGTCCAAGGTGTTGTCTGTTGAGCTCCGAGACAGGATTTTGTTGATGCACAGATCTGGGGAAGGGTACCAAAACATTTCTGCACCATTGAAGGTCCCCAAGAACACAGTGGCCTCCATTTTTAAATGGAAGAAGTTTGGAACCAACAAGACTCTTCCTAGAGATGGCTGCATGGCCAAACTGAGAAATCAGGGGGAGAATGGCATTGGTCAGGGAGGTGACCAAGAACCATTTGGTCACTCTGACAGAGCTAAAGAGTTCCTCTGTGGAGATGGAAGAACCTTCCAGAAGGACAATCATTTCTGTAGCACTCCACCAATCAGGCCTTTATAGTAGAGTGGTCAGAAGCCACTCCTTAGTAGAAGACAGCCTGCATGGAGTTTGCCAAAAGGCACCTAAAGGACTCTCAGACCATAAGAAAAAACATTCTCTGGTCTGATGAAACCAAGATTGGAGGAAACCTACCACAATTCCTACGGTGAAGCATGGTGGTGGCGGCATCATGCTGTGGGGAAGTTTTTCAGAAGCAGGGACTATGAGTAGACTAGTCAGGATCGAGGGAAAGATGAACAGAGCAAAGTACAGAGAGATCCAGAGAGGTCCCACTCCCCTCGTTTATATGGGGCACTGAAACTTTCCCAAAACCTTCTGGTGTTATATCTAGTTACCCTCCTTCAGGGAACAGTGGTTGTATTCATAACCTTACTTTCCTTCTCAGTCGGTCCACTAGATATAACATTGCTATGGGGAAATACAATCACGCCCACGAAGTACACGCAGGGAAATGAAACATGGGCCCAGGCAGACCTACCAAGGCAGAGACGTTTATAAGACTGGAACGTAAGGGCCTCCCGAGTGGCGCAGTGGTCTAAGGCACTGCATCGCTGTGCTAGAGGCGTCACTACAGATCCGGGTTCGATCCCGGGCTGTGCCGCAGCCTGCCGCGATCGGGAGACCCATGAGGCGGTGCACAATTTGAGTAGCGTCGTCCGGGTTAGGGGAGGGTTTGGCTGGCTGTGATGTCTTTGTTGCAGAGAGAGAAGCTAGTGTGGAAGGAGCGTCTTCCACTTTGAAGATTAAGAAATTTCCGAATATGAGGATCATGTCTCTGTCAATTTGGAGTCTAACAGTGAGTTGGAAGAAGAGGATGAGATTGACCCTCAGCCTGCCCCAGGACTAGCTCGTCAGCAGCCAGCCCCAGGAACAGCCCGTAAGCAACCAGCTCATCAGCAGCCTGCAGGTGGAGAAATATTGTTGTAAAAAAAAAATGAAATTGAATGGTCTTCTTGTCCAAGGAATGAGCCACCCCTTATGGCTGCCAATGTGATAAGGAAGCAACAATGGCCGACGCGGATGGCGGTTACTCATGTGCAGGACATAGTCTTCTTTTGAACTGTTTATCCCAGACACCCTCCAGAAAATCATTCTGAACTGCACTAATTTGGAGGGAAGGTGTGTTTTTGGAGAGATGGAAGGAGATGGACCAAACTCATTTACATGCATTCTCTGGAGTTCTTATCCTTGCTGGTGTTTTCAGATCTAATGGGGAATCCACAGAATCCCTGTGGGATGCAGAAACTGGCAGATAACAATGTCTCTGGAAAACTTCCACATTATTTCCAGGATTATCCGCTTCAATAACTGAGACACCAGACCAGCTCGGCGGCAGAGAGACAAGATAGCTGCAATCAGGTCAGTGTGGGACAAGTGGGTGGACCACCATCCCCTGTTTTACAACCCTGGGCCCACCGTTACTGTTGATGAACAGCTTATGCCATTTAGGGGCCGCTGCCCCTTTAGGCAGTACATACTGTCTAAACCTGCAAAATATGGAATCAAGATCTGGGCTGCCTGTGATGCTGCTTCATCATATGCTTGGAACTTGCAAGTGTAGAAGGGAAAGCCAGATGGAGAAGAACCAAGAATGTGGGTTGTCCTGGATGTGACACAGGGACACAACATCACATGCAATAACTTTTTTACTTCGCACAAGCTGGGACAGGAGCTCCTCAAGAGGAAGCTGACGATGGTAGGAACAGTACAAAAAAACTAGCCAGAGCTCCCACCTCAGATGTTGAATACACGGAACAGGCCTATCAATTCCTCTAAGTTTGTGTTCACAGCTGACACGTCCCTAGTGTCCTACGTGCCGAAGAAAGGCAAAAATGTGGTACTCATGAGTATGCTGCATAGGGATGGGAGAAGCTGTGGCCAGGAACCATAATGGATTACAATGCCACAAAAAGAGGGATGGACAATTTAGACAAGCTGGTGACTGGAAACAGCTGCAAAAGAAGAACCCTACGCTTGCCACTTGTTATATTCTTTAACAGCTTGGACATCTTGGCGTACAACGTGTTTGTCATCTGGATGGCGTTGAACCCAGATTGAAACAGAGGGTTGCTCCAGAGGAGACGGCTCTTTCTCGAGGAGCTGGACAAGGCATTGGTAAGACCTCAAATCCAGAGGGGGCAACATATCCCAAGGACCTCCGCTTCTGCTGCCATCATGAGGAGGATTCAGGAGGAGGATGCTGGTGTTCCATCCGCCCGACCAACAGAACCAACAATTCCAATACCGGAAGTAAGTGTGAGTAATGTTGTTGCATGTGTGTGTGTCTGACTCTCCTACCTTGGTCTGCTGTAACTTTATATGTGAGTGAGTGAGATGTTAGTAAAGTTTCTGAACTAAGTGTTTTCATCATTCTAGATTGCAGCCGATAGCAACAAGAAGAAGCACTGCGATGTGTGTGGACCCAAGAAGGACACAAAGACACATGAAATCAAGTGCAAGAAATACATTTGCAACACACACAGTAAAACTCTGTGTTCAATGTGGCTCATTTATAATTTCCATAAAGTACTGTATGGAAAATGTGTCCTTCCAATTTGTTCAGTTCAAAGCCGTAAACATCAAGTGATGAAAACCTTGTTTAATTTATATTTATGAGATAAACATTATTAATTCCACCCATGTCTTGATTATAATAGATTTTTGTTTACAAAAATCACATTTTATGAAAAATGTAAACGAATAGCACTTTTATTGAAATGGGTAAATGGCATATATTAACCATGTATGCAGTCTATATTGCTTGTAATTTATATAAGTCAACATCTAAGTATTAAGTATTTTTGTGTAAATTGTTTTAAAAACCCAATAATGGGTAACACCACACAAGAGTTAAAAGAAAATCCTCCTACAGAGTCACATGCATGTAAGACATTTTGATGTCTATATTGTATCAGAAAGATAAGATTCTGAGGTTTCCAAAACACTTACCATTGTGAACTCAAAAAATTGAAGAGATGATCTCTATTGCAAAATATAACTTTCTCCAAGAATAAGCATTCTTCCATGTGCTCAACACATGAGAACATGGTAACAGCCTAGAGTAACATAAATGGATGAAAATGCTATTGTGTTATTCAATGATACCCAAGACCTTCATAAACACAACCGAATAATACTTTTTCCAATAGCATATGAAATCTACTGTATTTATTAGAATGTTAGAATGTTGGAGTCAGAATGACTCCTCATTGGCAGGAAGGGGGTTCCAACAAGGTAAAGTGTGCTCTAGCAACCACTGAGGCGGGGAGTCTCATGGCCAATAGGTTGGTCCTCTCAGGGGCTAAACCCAGAGGTGCCAAGTTCAGGATGTGGGTGCCATATCTCTCCCTGTGCCTGGGAGAGAAGATCCCTGCCTACAGGGAGGGCCCATTGGGTTCAGTACACAAGACACATATGCTCGATGTACCATAATATCCTGGGCCAACGAGGGCCAACGAGAAGGATAGAACTTATCCTGGTAACCCCTCCTCAGAGTGGGCTAAGGACGTCTGGCCATTGGTGTGCGAGTCCGTCTATCGTGCTGCTCCATAGGAGAATGGAACGCTCCACGGACAGGAGCGGTAGGGACTTGTCCCTCCCTGCCTGTATATATAGGCCACCGTCGTGGTGTTGTCCATTCTGACAAGGATGTGATGTCCTTACTGGGAAGGCAGGAAGTGCCTCAATGCTAGAAACCCTGTGAGGAGTTCTAGATAATTGATATGGCATGCGCGCTGCGCTCCTGACCGTATTCAGTTGGCAGGTCTGCCCATACACAGCGCTCTCCAACCCCGAAGGGAGGAGTCAGTGGTGATCACCTTCTGTGATAGGATCCTGCCTATGAAAGTACCCTGCTCTAAGGCCACAGTCTTATGCCACGATTTTGCCGTCTCAGACGAAATTTCCACGTCGCGGGCAAATACATAGGTTGTAAACAATTGTCGGACATCTTGGCTCATTCAGTGTGGTTCAGTGGGACGAGCTATAGGAGAGTGGGCTCATTGTAATGGCTGGAATTGAATAAATGGAACGTAGTCAAGCATGTGGTTTCCATGTTTGATGTGTTTGATACCGTTCCATTTATTCCATTCCAGCCATTACAAGGAACCCGTCCTCCTATAGCTCCTCAAACCAGCCTCCACTGGTGTGGTTGTAGGCTCCAACAAAGTTCTGTCAGTGTCAGAAAGGTTTTGCCTGTATTGTATAGTGTGGCTGGTGTAACGGGCCGATCCCGGTGACTGACCAATAGAAACACGGCCGGCACTTGATGCCCACAGTCAGATTAATTAACAAAAATGTAAAAGCAACATGCAAGAATTTAAGATTTTACTGAGTTACAGTTGATATAAGGAAATCAGTCAATTGATATTTATTCATTACGCCCTAATCTATGGATTTCACATAACTGGGGATACAGATATGCATCTGTTGGTCAAAATAAACAACTAGGGGCGTGGATCAGAAGACCAGCCGGTATCTGGTGCGACCACCATTTACCTAATGCAGCGTTACACATCTCCCTTGCAGAGAGTTGATCAGGCGGTTGTTTATGGCCTGTGGAATGTTGTCCCACTCCTCTTAAATGGTTGTGCAAAATTGCTGGAGATTGTCTGGAACTGGAACACGCTGTCGTACACGTCGATCCAGAGCATCCCAAACATGCTCAATGGGTGACATGTCTGGTGAGTATGCACGCCATGGAAGAACTGGGACATTTTCAGCTTCCAGGAATTGTGTACAAATCCTTGCGACATGGGGCCATGCGATATCATGCTCAAACATGACGTGATGGTGACAGATGAATGGCACAACAATGGGCCTCAGGATCTCGTCACGGTATCGCTAGGCATTCAAATTGCCAATGATAAAATGCAATTGTGTTTGTTGTTCGTAGCTTATGCCTGCCCTTACCATAACCCCACCGGTACCATAAGGCACTGTTGAAAGCGTTCACATCAGCAAACTGCTCGCCCACAAGATGCCATACACGCTGTTTGCCATCTGCCCAGTACAGTTATATGGGATTCATCAGTGAAAAGCACAAACCTTCAGCATGCCAGTGGCCATCGAAGGTGAGCATTTTCCCACTGAAGTTGGTTACAATGCTGAACTGCAGTCAGGTCAAGACTCTGGTGAGCACAACAAGCACGGAGATGAGCTTCCCTGAGGCAGTTTCTGACAGTTTGTGCAGAAATTATTTGGTTGTGCAAACAAATAGTTTCATCACCTGTCCGGTCTCAGACTCCGCAGGTGAAGAAGCCGGATGTTGAGGTCTTGGGCTGGCGTGGTTACACATGGTCTGCGGTTGTGAGGCCGGTTGGATGTACTGCCAAATTCTCTAAAGCTGCAGTCAGCATGCACATAGCATGCTCCCTCAAAACTTGAGACGTCTGTGGCATTGTGTTGTGTGACAATACTACACGTTTGAGAGTGGCCTTTTATTGTACCCAGCACAAAGTACAGCTGTGTAATGATCATGCTGTTTAATCAGCTTCAACACCTGTCAGGTGGATGGATTATATTGGCAAAGGAGAAATGCTCACTAACAGGGATGTACACATATTTGTGCCAAAAAAGTTAGAGAAATAAGCTTTTTGTTCATATGGAATATTTCAGGGATCTTTTAT
Source organism: Brachymystax lenok tsinlingensis (assembly GCA_030435695.1). Classification (NCBI taxonomy): domain Eukaryota; kingdom Metazoa; phylum Chordata; class Actinopteri; order Salmoniformes; family Salmonidae; genus Brachymystax; species Brachymystax lenok. Next base: position 13,544,860 of record CM059818.1, read on the forward strand.
TTCAGCTCATGAAACACGGGACCAAAACTTTACATGTTGCATTTATATTTTTGCTCAGTATAACAGTTTGATTTAAACATTTACATGTTTTGCAAGAATATCAACTTCCCTAATAAGCTTGATATCAGACAACCTGATGGGATTTTCATAAATGCACAAAATCACCATTCAAAATAGACATTCTACCACAGCAATCATGTTATTTCGGGAAAACTTATTTGATGCTGAGTTTGAACATATAACGTTTGTATGTGAAAACTATTTCTAAGATGCATACAGATGTAGGATCTTAATTTGATCCAGTTTGCTACAGCAGGAAAATAATCCTGCAGCAACAGGAAATGATCCCAGAAACATAAAGAAGTGGATGGTGACAAACTTTTAAACTCAGACAAAACAGAGATACTAGTTCTAGGTCCCAAGAAACAAAGAGATCTGCTGTTTGATCTGACAATTAATCTTGATGGTTGTACAGTCGTCTGAAATAAAACTGGTTCTCTGCGTTTCTCTGGAGAGCAAATCCATGCTTTTGTCACTTCTAGATTAACCTACTGCAATGCTCTACTCTCCGGCTACCCTGATAAAGCACTAAATAAACTTCAGTTAGTGCTAAATACCGCTGCTAGAGCCTCTCTACACTGGCTTCCTGTTAAGGCTAGGGCTGAGTTCAAGGTTTTACTGCTATCCTACAAAGCATTACATGGACTTGCTCCTACCTATCTCCGATTGGGTCCATCCGTACATACTTACACGTATGCTACGATCACAAGACGCAGGCCTCCTTATTTTCCATATAATTTATAATCAAACAGCTGGAGGCAGGGCTTTCTCCTATAGAGCTCAATGTTTATGGAATGGTCTGCATATCCATGTGAGAGACGCAGACTCGGTCTCAACCATTAAGTCTTTACTGAAGACTAATCTCTTCAGTAGGTCCTATGAATGATTGTAGTCTGGCCCAGGGGTACGGAGGTGAAAGGCAAGGCACTGGAGTGATGAACAACCCTTGCTGTCTCTGCCTGTCCTGCTCCCCTCTCTCCACTGGGGTTCTCTGCCTCTGACCGTATTATGGGGGATGAGTCACTGGCTTACTAGTGCTCTTCTATGCCGTCCCTAGGAGGGGACGTCATGTCGTGCCAGGCTTGTTTCGCTATACTCGACTTGAGTGGGTTGAGTCACTGACGTGATCTTTGTGACCCCCCTGGCTCGTGCGGTGGAAGAGATCTTCATGGGCTGTACTCAGCCTAGTCTCAGGGTAGCAAGTTGGTGGTTGATATCCCTCTAATGCAGTGGTTATCAATCCTGGTCCTGGGGACCCAAAGGGATGCACATTTATTTTTTTGCCCTAGCACGACACACCTCAGTCAAATCATCAAAGCCTTTTGATGAGTTGATCATTTGAATCAGCTTTGTAGTGCTAGGGCGAAAACAAAAATGTGCACCCCTTTGGGTCCCCAGGACCAGGATTGAGAACCAGTGCTATAGTGATGTGGGGGCTGTGTTTTGGCAAAGCAGTTGCCGTTATATCCTGCCTGGTTGGCCATGTACGGGGGTATCATCGGACAGGGCCACAGTGTCCCCCAACCCTCCCTGTCTCAGCATCCAGTATCTATGCTGCAATTCTCTCTCTCTCTCTATTATTTGACTCTGCTAGTCATCTATGAACATGTTGAATAACGATCTGGCCTTAATGGCCATGTTCTCTTATAATCTTATCATGACTTTCATTAACGTGATGACTGTTATTTATTGAATAATTACCTGCTATGTTTAATTGTTACCAGATTAAATTAATCATGTAACAACTAACTCATTTGGAATTTGGGGCACCACGGAAGAAGTTGTTTAACGAGTTACTATCTCCCGAATTAAACTCTAAAGATGTATAGTTATCTCTTACATCAATTACAGTCACTTATCAATCAGTACCTCATATTAGTCTTATTCTGAACGTCGCAGACCTCTTGAATCCGCAAGAACCCTAGCCTTTTCTGATCATTCAGTACTACACCAATTGATTTAATTATTTATTTACTAACTAACTAAATAATAACACAGAATACACATACACACTTACATGAGATAAAAGTCCCTAGTGCACTGACACGATATGACGGCTTGTTACACACGTTTTCTGGTCTGATTGTAAATTTCATTACCAAGGCTTTTTATCCTCGGGTAAAAAGTGGGCGTTCCGTCATGCCAACACAATGTCTGTGCTCCCTTGGTGCTTGGTTACTGACTGGACAAAAGTTTATATGAAAAACAATTATCTCATTAGAAAACTAAAATCACATTCCTATCTTCACCAAAATACTTAAGCATATATTTTATACAACATTTAGATGTAAACTTAACAAATAGAATGTGTACACCTTCTGAGTTACAGCTATTTTGTTATACCATCCTTAATGACATCACAAAATAATAAACAATATGACATGATTATTCTTTAGATCCCCACTGACCATTCTTAACATTCGGATGTCAGAAATAATGTTCCAATGTTCCAATGTTCACTTTTTGGAGAAAAAGATTTTGGTGACAAAAGTCTCTCTACACAAAGCACATTCCGGTCTCAATACTAGAAGGTGGAAAGACCCTTTTGCGGCATACAATTTATGACCGGGTGTTAAGGTGTCAAAACCGGCCCAACTCTCCCCTCTTGTGGGAGAGAGGGGGGGTCAGGCTATCTGTCAGCCATTTGCCAAGCTGATCCAACACCTTAGATCCTCAGCAAGGAGAGTCATGACAGTCCCCCTCTGGTGGGTTCAAACTTGGAAGGATTCTGCAAGATGCAACCCACCGTAAAAATTACCATGGGATGTCCTGGTTGTGGATCATCATTGCAGTCCCCTCTGGTGGTTTACCCTGGTAGGAATTCCCCGCTCAAATATTCAATTAGCATAATAACAGAACTGTCACAAAACTCAGAAATAGCATAAAATAAATTGCTTACCTTTGATGATCTTCCTCTGATGGCATATCAAAGCGTCCAGGTTACACAATAAAAGGTCCTTTTGTTCGATAAAGTTCCTCTTTATATCCATAAAGCTCAGTTTGGTTGGCGCGTTTTGTTCAGTAATCCACCTGCCCAAAGGCGTTCATCCATGCAGACAAACGATATCCCAAAAGTACAGGTAAAGTTTGTCGAAAAAAGTCAAACAGCATTTGTAATCAATACTCAGATACCCTAAAATGAATATAAACTATAATATTTCAGACGGAATATAACCTGTTGAATAGAAGAGAAAAATAACTAAGCGCGCATTCCCTGTTACGCGCAAAATCCAAAACAGGACACTTGACGTGGATTCAGGAAGAAGTGGTCTTACTCCCTTAATTTTCAAGATAAAAGCTTCAAACCTTTTTCTAAAGACTCTTGAAATCTAGTGGAAGCCATAAGAACTCCAATCTGGGGGTTAAACAAAAAGGCTTTGAATAGCCTATTGAAAACAGTGTGACATGACTGATTGAGACATCCCGGATGTATTTTGCTCAGGTTTTCGCCTGCCATATCAGTTCTGTTATACTCACATACATTATTTTAACAGTGTTTTCTATCCATAGCTACTAATTATATGCATATCCTAGCTTCTGGGCCTGAGTAACAGGCAGTTTACCATGGGCACGTTTTTCATCCGAACTGCTCCCTAGCCCTAAGAAGTTAACAACGCACAACACTCACAAACTACATCATTACATTTCTTCCCCAAATGAGCGGTATTGTGGCACTAACTGGTGGTTGTATGGGGAACTTGTTTGTGGCTATATTACTTCCTAAGTGTCAAAGGAAATGAAGCAAAAATTAACAAAAACACAAACAAAAGATATACAAATTATAGTTACCACACCTTAATCATCTAATTGGACTGTATTCTATATACGGTCTTGGTTAAATGACCCTATCATGGCAATGTGTCTAATGTCATATCTAGGGTGTTCCTACTTAGGATAGTGCCTAAGCTACACACCGCTAAATTGATAACTACATGATAAATCTACAGCTGTAAGGCACCAGCTTCGGACAGACTACAGGGATGACTTATGGACCTCTGGGGAGAAGCTGGTGATTAATGTAGCTGTAAAGTCAAATACCTCAGGGTAAATTTTCTACTTTACCAAGGCTGGTATTTTGCTCAGCCCCCTTAAGTGATCCTAGCATAAATCCTCATTAAGTGTTCCGTTGTACATGCACGTTTATGCAAGTGTGCAAGTGTGCATGCCAAGGGAAAGAAAACCAAGTATCCTAGCAGGCTGCATCCTGTTCAGAATGGGTCTGACTTAATCAGATCATTTCAGTGTAAATGACTGGAGGCTAGTAAGAATCGGTGTCGACCTCAAACCATATGCAAAGGGGACCTGTAGTGGTTTTACTACAAGTCAATGTGTCTTACACCATTGTAGTGGCGATAGGTATTTCATAGCTATGTTATCCATGGAGGAGCTAACCTCACAACGGAAGTACTCTATAAGCACTGATCATGGTTCATGACTCTAATAACTTTCCTCCTGAATGGAGGGTTCTATTTATTAGTGGCATGTGTGTTAACCATCAGAAGAGTGTTTCAGAGATTCCCTTCCACGTGTTTCAATCTGAGTGACTACTAACTCTGTCGCTGTTATCAATAGAAATTCAAATTGTGAGGTCTCTAACCTTCTTACTGATTGTGGCTGGACTGACTGTTGCTGGCATTGGTAGCGGTCTCCAAGGGGACCCACTTTCCCACCAATTCATTCTGAAATGTTATCCTTCCCGGAACACATGATTAGAGCATTTTACTAGTTGTATTGCAGTTGAGACTACACATGACAAGGAATGATTATTGTTACCGTTTGTTTTGGAGGTGGACAGTCCAGTGGACTTCTTTTATGACCAGTGTGGTACACAGCAATGATATCTCAGATGTATTCTAAGTTTATCCAAGAGGTTTCGAAATGTATTTTTCCCAAGGGGAAAAGAGATACCCCTTGTGTCGACAGATACCCCTTGTGGATGACTGCGTTGCAGCTAGTGTTAGGCGAGGACAGTGTGGTCAGTTGACCTGTGACCTGTGACCATACTTGGTTGGTTTTCCGATCCATCAAGTCTGCACCGAGTAGCAGGGGTTCGGATTCGTGTCTGGTAACATACACAGGGTGAACAAGCGATACGTCTTGGAAGTGTAGTTTCAGCATGAGTCTCAATGTGAAAGGCGAGGTAGTTTGAGTGTAACCTTGAAGTGTAATGTCGCATTATTTTGTTTTTAACCAATGTTTAGCTGGGTTCAAAGATCAGGTTGATTGTATCGGTAGTCGTTTTGCTGGGAATGTACTTTACAGTTATTTTGACCGTGGTGGGTATTGAGTTTGAGTTTATTTTTATTTTTAAAGGGACAGTGCACATCAATCAACGTTTCAGTAAAAGTGCCGATTTCAGCCAACCGGCAATTTTCAACCGCAGTCCCTGGGCAGATTATTAAAAACAATTACAGACAATCAATGAGCAGTGAGCACCCGCAGAGCAACATAGGACAAGCAAGACATAGTATGCAGACAGAGCAACATAGCACAAAAAGCAACAAGACAAAATCCATAAAAGCAACAAAGTGTTTCCACACCTCACAAGCTACAGACAACAGACAACATGGAAAGCGACAATACACAGCTAGGGATTATGTTCACAAATCTGATTTACCTTTAGCCTTGTCTTCATATTTTTTGTGAAAGTGTGATAGGTGGTGCAGTTATGTGTGTCTGATGGCAGTGTATTCCAGACATGGGAAGCTCTCACAGAGAAAGCAGATTGACTAAAGGTGCTTTTCCTTAAGGGAGCTATACAGTCACCTCTCATGGCAGACCTTGTGGATCTGCTGCCATAGGTAAGGGTTTTCTGTTTAACAAAAGTACTGAGTGGAGGGGGAGCTAGGCCATTTAGGATCTTGAATACAAGACATGCGTCGGTGTACTGCTCAAGATTTTCCCAACTCAGGAGCTCATGCTTTCTGAGGATGTAACAGTGATGATGGCTATTGGGCTTCCTACCAAGCACTTTGAGAGCCTGTTTGTAGACAGACTGAATGGGTTTTAAAATTGTACAGCAAGTTTGGGCCCAACTAGTCAAGCAGTATGTTAAGTGGGGGGGTATCATTGATTTGAAGTACAGTTTTGCTACCTCTGTAGTCAAACAAGTTCATATAAATCGGAAATTAGCTAGGTTGAATTTGGCTATTTGAATTACCTTTTTCACCTGCTTTTTAAAAGAGAAGTTGGAATCAAGTATGATGCCAAGGTACTTAAAATCAGATACCACATGGAGCTTCTCCCCTGACACATAGACATCTGGCTCAGTAGCATCTGTTGCCCTCTTTGTGAATAACATGCAGACAGTTTCTTTTACATTGAGATGCAAACATGAATCACTGAGCCACTTTGTAACCTGGACCATTACAGTAGGAAGTTATTGTGCAGCTTGTTGTTTGCTCTTTACATGCACATATATCACTGTATCATCTGCATACATTTGAACTTCAGACCAAGTACAGACAGAAGGCAGATCATTAATGTACAGGCTGAACAGGAGAGGCCCCAGTACTGACCCTTGGGGCATGCCCACATCATAGCTAAGAGTGGATGACAGCTCATTGCTCACTCTGACACACTGAGTTATGCCTTCAAGGTATGATTTCATTCATCTCAAGGCATCGGGGGGAAAGTTGAACTAGGACAATTTTGTGATGAGACCCTCATGGTTAACAGCATCAAAAGCCTTCCTTAGATCCAGAAACACAGCCCCAACAATGCCCCCTTTGTCCATCTTGGACTTCACATTTTCCAGAAGAAAGCAGTTGGCTGTTTCTGTGGAGTGTTTCGCTCTGAAGCCAAACTGCGTGTAATGTGAAGGGGCTGTTGTTGAGGTGGGAAATCAGTTGCTCTGCTACACACTTTTCAACAACGTTCGACACCACAGGTAGTATACTAATGGGCCTGTAGTTAGTCACATCAGCAGGGTCACCCGATTTAAAGATGGCTGTTATTATTGCCGACTTCCATACCCTTGGAAACACCCCCTGACCAATAGATGTGTTGGTGGCCTTAGTAATGGGGCCAATGAGTGACTCTTTGTAGATTTTAAGAAAGGTAGAGTTCAGGCCAAACACATCTTTGGCTTTAGAGTTCTTTAGTGAGCTAATCACCTTGTTCACCTTTGACTCAGAAACCTCCCTTATGATAAGACAGGTTGAGCGTCATTCAATAGCACTGAGCCCAAATAAACCAGTGGAGGGGTTCTGTGTCAGTACCCTGACAGAGTCAATAAAGTAAGAATTGAAGGCTATTGCTATTTTGACTGCATCCTGTGTTAGATTGTTATTCACCATGATTTCTAGTCTTTTTGCAGTGTTAATATGGTCTTTCCCTGTTAACTTCTTAGGGAGCGGCTCCCCGAGGTGACGGTTTTGGAGAGTCTGGCGTGCCCAAAGTAAAATGCCTCCCACTCAGGCCCAGAAAATAGGATATGCACATAATTAGTACTATTGGATAGGAAACACTCTGAAGTTTCTAAGAGTGTTAAAATATTGTCTGTGAGTATAACAGAATGGATATAGCAGGCAAAAACCCGAGAAATTTCTGTCCTGGAAAAAGTGATTTTGACTCATTGCCTCATTTTGAACCCCTCCCTATTGAAAATGACCATATATGGGAGTAAGATTGCAGTACCTATTGCTTCCACTGGATGTCAACAGTCTCTAGACAGTGTTTGGTGATGTTAGGTTGCTCTGGATGGTAATAGAAGAAGAATTTCGAACTAGTCACAGGATGTAAACAGAAGAGGATGCGCGTTCACGGGCTCGCGCTCGCTGTTGTTTTTTCCTTTCCTATCATCCAGTATATAATCCGGTTGAAATATTATAGTAAATATACATAAAATGTTCCTAAGGATACATTATCAATGATGTTTGATTGTTCTTGGACAAGTGTATAGGTATAGGTTGAACGTGTTCTCTTCACAGTACATTGGGCGAGTGGATGCTGTATTTTATGAACATAACGCGCGCCAACCAAACAGAGATTTATGGATATAATAAATTACTTTTTCTAACAAAAGAACCATTGGATGTCTTCGTTGGACACTTGGGAAGCCCTCAGCAGAAGTTCTTCAAAAGGTAAGAGATTTGTTTTCTCTGTGTTTCCTCTGTGTTCCCTAAGAAGTTAACAGCAAGCTTTAACTAGCAATACAAACCAATTGTCATAGCTAGCTAAAGTTAATCAATTAGGTTCAATGTTAGCTAGCAAGCCAGCCATCTAACTTCCGCTAACGTTAGCTAGCTAACAGCAAGCTTTAACTTGGGGTATTTTGTTTAGACATGCAAAGTTAACATTAGCTAACTAGCAAACATTTTTACTAAAATCCCAATCCACAGAGTAACGTTAGCAAGACAGCCATCAAACTCCAGCTGGATAGTTAACAGCAAGCTTTAACTAGCAATACAAACCGATTGTCATTGCCAGATAAAGTTAACCAAAAAGGTTCAATGTTAGCTAGCAAGCCAGCCATCTAACCTCCGCTAACGTTAGTTTGCTAACAACAAGCTTTAACTTGGAGTCTTTTGTTTAGATATGTAACGTTAATGTTAGCTAGCAAAAGAATTAACAAAAATCCCAATCCATAGAGTAATGTTAGCAAGCCAGCCATTGAAGTCCAGCTGGCTAGCTAACAGCAAGCTTTAACTAGCAATACAAACTGATTGTCATAGCTAGCTAAAGTTAACCAAATAGGTTCAATGTTATATTCTTATATACACATATTCTTATTATATCCCGTATACATGGATGAAAGCTTCACGGCAAACTGCAACCCCTTTTTTATTAAATAAGACGTCCTGTGTCGTTTCTGTTACGTTTGCACAGCTAGTTTGGCCAGTTGTGTTAAGTCACTCTTTATTAATATCCATAGAGTAACGTTAGCAAGCCAGCATGGCACGATCGTCCTCCAGAAAGTAGTCCATCACAACTTTTTCCCACTGACCTTTGTCGATAGCGCCTGATAAATTCAGGGCAGCAATTTTATTGAGAGCAGTGGCAACATATTTGCAGTTCTCCATGGCTAGCGTTATATCTTTTGAAAAAACTGCAGTAGAAAGAATTATTTACGCATTACGAGCAGCTCATTTCATACACACAAGATTCTACACCGCAGACCAATCCAAACTCATCTCTCGGCATGTCCAGTCCACTCATTATCTCAGCCAATCATGGCTAGCGGGAAGGTTGCTGTATTCTTCTGTGGCTAAACCAAATAGGTTTGTAATTTAACAATTTTATTTGTATTTACAGATGGCATACAAGTTTGATATTAAGGCACATGAAAGTTCACATGTTCGAGAAGGCATTTCTGCTAAAAAGAACATTTCGATTGAAATAAAAATACTTTCAAATGCCTCTCCTGTGAAGTAGTAACGTGCGACATATGCCTAGCTTCCTGAAACGGGTAACATATATCACCAATTTCGAAAGGGGAGACTGTCACGAACATAAAGGTGTCCGTTCATCTGCTCTACACAGGCGTGAGGGGAGTCGTCTGAAGGTAACCCAGTTATGGCTTAAAAAGTGCATAGGGGTAAAATGCGCCACGAATACTGTGACCAAACATTGGTCGATTTTGTTTACTGTTGTTTTTTTTGTTTTTTTATATCTCTCAGATATAGGACAGACACTTCAAAACTTTGTTACTTGTGATTTGTTTTCTGTCTGTTTTGCAATGTACAAATGTGTCATTCAATGCGTTTCTATGGGCTATATCAGTAAAGACCAAATTCTATGTTTCATCAAATCTTTTTTTATATATATTTGTTTTACTTACATGGATCCTAAAATTTGAAATCAAATGGCAAATTGTTTTATTTCATGTCCGTCTTAAATCAATTCCATATGTTAGTTTTGTAGATATTGCAATCTAAGGGGTTAGACCGAAAGGGGTTAACACAGGCTTAGGAGATCTAAGTTTTGTTCTATGAGATAATACCAGTGAATTTACATGACCTTTATGAGTTATGAAGCCTTTATGTGCTTGTTTTGATTACATAAATGATTCAAAATGCACCAAAAAAATCACAACGCTTACCACATAATTTATTTTCGGTGTTTAGTAGATACAATTATTCTCCTATTGGGAGCTTGGCTTTCAGATGGTTATTTTTGGCCACCCGTTACAGAAATGTAATTCCTGTTAATGTTAAGTTTATACACTGCAAATGTATAGTTTCCTTTAATATTTTTTTGCACTTTATTAATCCTCATTAAAGATACAGAAGAGATTAACCGGAATTACATTTACTCTCACGGGTGGCCAAAAAAACTATCTCAACCCCACTCCCATACTAAGCCATGCCTCCAGACTTCAAAGAAAACAACCTAACTAAGTGACCCAAATGGTTAGGTCAAAAAAAACCAAATTGTGTTCTGTCCACTATTTACTCAGCTTTGGGTTGTCTTTAAAAACCTTTTATTGCAGTGGGCTAAATTAGGGTCACACAGATTGTGTCTTGGTAGTCTTAACAAATCTACTTTGACACAAAAGTATACACCTCACACACATGGTTATGGGCTAAAAAAAGAAGTCACATGTACAATGTCAGATATAGAGATTAAATGTATTACATTTTGAGTTTGCATCCCAATATTACACTTTGTATACATCACAGAAGACTGACCGTTTGACATAGAAACACCGGATTTTCGGCAGTAAAAAAAAAAAAAATGTTTATTCATTATAATATTAATGTCACACCCTGATCTGTTTCACCTGTCCTCGTTATTGTCTCCACCCCCTCCAGGTGTCGCTTGTTTTCCCCAGTGTATTTATCCCTGTGTTTCCTGTCTCTCTGTGCCAGTTTGTCTTGTATGTCCAAGCCTACCAGCTGTTTTTCCCATTTTCCTGCTTTGCCTTTTCTCCTTTTTCTAGTCCTCTTGAATTTTGACCCTTGCCTCTTCTGGACTCTGTACCCACCTGCCTGACCATTCTGCCTGCCCTGACCTTGAGCCTGCCTGCCACTCTGTAACTCCTGGACTCTGATCTGGTTATGACCTTTTGCCTGTCCACGACCATTCTCCTATTCCCTTTGGATTTATTAAACATCTTAAACTCCAACCATCTGCCTCCTGTGTCTGCATTTGGGTCTCGCCTAGTGTCATGATAATTAAAATATTAATGATATTCCACCCATGAGGCCACTAGAGGGTGATTTGGTCATTTGACAGAAGGAAAGGGCGACCCCATCATGTTTTTGACTGTACTCCTTCACAAGATCTGATCTTTTAACAGTTCATAACTTAAGAAATCACAGGCGAGTACACACTGGAAATGCATCTTATAACTGTTCTGACTGAGGGAAGTGCTTCACAACATCAGGTGATCTAACAATTCATCTGAGTGCACACAGGATATACATTTTACTCCTGCTCTGACTGTGGGAAGTGCTTTACCTCATCAAGTGGTCTAACGGTTTGTCTGAGAGTGCACACAGGAGAGAAATCTTACTCCTGTTCTGACTGTGGGGAGTGCTTCATAAGAACTGATATTCTAACAGTTCATCAGAGTGCACACAACTGGGTAACTTAAAACATTACCTCATCAGTGCTCTTCTCTCAGACCTCCAACGATTGAAATCACAGCATCACTCAATTCTCAGCTCATAAAATAAATTGTTAGAGTGAATTGGATTAAATGAAGAGTTGCACACTACTGTAATCGCACTGTTTCTTACAAGGGGGGGACTGCAAAGAATGGAAAACTAGCCTACTCCTGGTGGGCAAAACTGGTTGAAATGACGTTAGGCTAATGACCTATTTAGTCAGGTTGTATACTGATTGTAAATGTTTTTTGGCATCTTTGTGACCAACAAAATCTTTATTTATTAATTTATCTGACATAGATTCAATCAGATATGTAATGTTGAAAAGCCGAAACAACTAAGACTTTGGGAGTTCAACTCAAAAATGTATTACATTATTGATCTTATTAAATCAAATTCAAAACAAATGTTATTGGTCGAGTACACATTTTGCAGATGTTATCGCAGGTGCAGCGAAGTGCTTATGTTTCTAGCTCCAACAGTGCAGTAATAAATAATAATACAAAACAATGCACACAATTCCCAAAACATTTAAATAAAGAAATTAAGGAATATCAGAACGAGCAATGTCAGAATATAAACATATATTTAGGCGTGCCATAACAAAGGAGTTGAATACTTATTGACTCAAGATATCTCAGCTTTGAATTTTTTATGAATTGTAAAAATTGCTAAAAACATAATTCCACTTTGACATTATGGAGTATTATGTATAGAAGTGACAACAAATCTTTATTTAATCAATTTTAAATTCAGGCTGTAACACAACAACATGTGGAAAAAGTCAAGGGGTGTGAATACCTTCTGAAGACTGTACATCCCTGGCTGCTCGAAAGTCTTGCTGGTCATCACCAGTAACACATGCAGATTATAACATGGTCTGCTGACTTTCCGAAGGCATCTGTTTTCTGTCTTCTGACCTCCCTCCGGGCCATTCAGAGTCATAAAAAAAGAAAGGGAGAGCAATTTCTTTATCTTGTGATAGGGAGGGCTAACCTCCCCCTTCCATTCCATTGATGCGGTCCAGGGAATGTCTGTTTTCCAATACCCCCGACTGAGGGTGGTGGATTTCACTTGTGGGCTCTCGTTAAAATAACATGTTTTTCTTTCTTTCAAGTTTCTCGTAGCTTGGTATCACTGCTCAAAGTTAGTAAAGTTTGGGACATAATTGCTCACTCATTTCATTTTGTATATTTCCTACCGAAGCCACTTGGTGTCACTAGATCATAAGATTCAGAGCTATGTTCAAGAACGTTCTCCAGTCACATGTAGTCTACAGAATACTACTTTTCCAATTTGCCCTCATTCCGATAACCATTTTGTGAAAGGCTTATAAACAACAGTATAATAATTAATATTTTCACCCATTCAAGTGATTGTGTAAAGAGTAAACAATTAAACAACTATTTTAAGGCATAATGCTGCTGTCCCTGCAGCTGTTTGTAAACTGTTGTGATGAGCTTTGTATGTTGAAATATCAGGCTTATTCCCCAGGCTGGTCCTTTTGTTAAGAAGCCATAGGGAAGCTATGCAAATTTTCCTCTGTATGAATAAACCATCTGGCTCCCTCCGGTACTGAGCAGCGTAATCACTTACAGCTCTCTGGAAGCACTGGGCTGTTTCCTATACCTTTATCAAACTGGCAGTAAATTGGCAGGTTGCACCTTTTAAGAGCCATGTAGGTATGGTTGCATACTCAGTGGAAGGGCATGCTTGACAGAAAAGGGGCAACTGGATCAAAGTCTACATCACAGTGGGTTTATGTAGTATGACTTATGTGATTTGTGAAGCAGTTATGTGGTGCTTATGAAGCCTTTATACATTATGGTTTTTATATAGAGGGGCCCACATTGATAAGGAAAGAGGCAGTGAACTGCGGCCATGCTGTGAGGGAGGAGAAGAATAGTGGCAAGATTATACACTTTCCTTATCAATTTGGATCAACTTTTACCACCACTGGGACTTCCCTTAAAACCCTGCTATATTATGGAGACACAGACAATTTTTACTACAGGTTTTCACAATGACTTCACCTATTGACAACCATTATCTCACAATCTCTAATTGGCTCCATGTCAACTTATTTTTTCTCCAGTTTGAATGTTCCATGTGAGGCGAATATTAAAGTCACGTAAGTAATGCGGTGGCCGTTCTCTGTGCAATGTAGCTACAGCAGACAGCCAGTGTGGTTTAAGGAAAGTCCCAGTGGTGGTAAAAGTTGACATTTCAGAGCATATTATTCCTGGAAACATCTTCTGGTTACCCAGCTGTTCCTGCTAATTGCAGTGTAATACATTCCTAAAGTTAAGGTCAGTCAGACAAATACTCCCTGGTAAAGAGGATACAGGAGCATTAATACCAAGGTTTGGCTCACTTGTTATATGATAATTGGGGTTAAAGGTCCTGTCCAGTAAACATCATGTTTTCTGTTGAATTCTGTTGTATTTAGCCAGATGAACTTAGCATCATCAATGGTTGAAAAACATGTTTCATTGCTACTGTATGTTGCTAACGCTCTATGTGAAAAGGTCTGAATGACACGTTTCAAAGACCACTAAGACAACTTATCTTGTTGTCACTGGTTGCTTTTACAGCTGCACCGGGACCAGGACTATACAGTAGATAACAGGGAAGCAGCTTGCCATCATTGCGCAATCAAATCTGTTATAAAATATTGACCCTTTGCCATCCTTAGGGTATATGTGTAAAATAAAGAGACTGGGTGGCAAAGAAATGTTTTGGTATCTGTATTCCATTTTCACTGGTAAATTCCCATTGGTGAGTCTAAGCGTTGCACCAAGGGAACAAATCTTAGAACATTTTCATTTGGCCCAAAGGCCTTCTATGCCACCAGTTCTCCCTGGACACCAAGTAAACACATCTCCTGTCTTAGAGGTGTGATTGTTTTCATGGTTGCTCTTGGGATACTTTCCTCAGTAATGGGCTCCTATTCTGTCTGGGGGACGAATTTGAATATCTTTCAGTCTGCTGTGTCATCACGGCCCTTTTCCATTTGAACATTTCCCTTTTGGGTTCTATGCTGCATCGTGCTGCAGAATGATATCTGCTCTCTGTCACTTCCCAGAGGTGAAATACGTCAGCAGATGCTGGATTTAATCATAGCCAGGGAGGAACCCTGTTTGCAGCAAGCACCAGTATTTTCATTTGCCGTGACTCTTCACCATTATTTGTTATCTGCATGCCCTCACTGGAGTAGTGACAGCCCCTCTAATCCTTGCGGGGCCCTGCCTCATACTGAATGTTATTTTTTTGGGTGGTTTGCTCGCAATTCTGCTCATAATTGCAAACATAGATAACTGGACATACTTCGGTTTGGAACCATTTTTGTGTATGTACTGTTATTACACATTCTGTTGAACCTAAAGGGGGAACCTTCTCAGGAATGTTCCTGTTTCCCTCTGACAGGGAGCCTGCACCTCCTAATGTATATCATTAGTGCCCTCTGCTAAGCTGCTCAACTGTAAATGAGCGAGTCTGAGGACAGTACAGTCATAGCTTTGTTTGGTTCTGTGCTTGTCACCAAAGTGTTTTCAAAGGGTACCAAATTGCCATTTTATCTCTATGTTGTATCTATGTTTTTTTTATGGTGAGATGAGAAGAATAGAGTACATAAGGAATCCACTTTTTCTGGTGGGAAACATAAGGTATTCATGGTTTTCTGGAATCTCATTTATATTTGTCAATAATTCAATTCCCATTTTTCAATAAATTAATAAAACCGAAAGCTTACCTTAACTTGGAAAAGT
Source organism: Brachymystax lenok tsinlingensis (assembly GCA_030435695.1). Lineage (NCBI taxonomy): Eukaryota > Metazoa > Chordata > Actinopteri > Salmoniformes > Salmonidae > Brachymystax > Brachymystax lenok. Next base: position 13,560,239 of record CM059818.1, read on the forward strand.
TGCAGTGTTGGATAGCCTTAGCCAGCAAGCTAGCATACATATCATTCCTTTCTTTTTGAGTCAGGTTGTTGAGTTTTTTTGTTAATGATGTCGAGGTTAAACATATGTCAAAGTTAAGGAGACAATGTTCCAGACGATCCATCTACATGGAGAGACATCTCTCTCTTGCCCACCATCTATAAAGTGTTAATGAAATGCTTGATTGCCCGCATACTACCATGGCTTGGAGATACAGGCATTCTCTCTCCCAAACAAAAGCCAAATATACACTGTAGACAGACAGGCAGAATACATATTCATTCATGCCCTAAAAACTGGAATATGCTGACTTTAAGCATGAATCCACAAAGTTTAACATTGTGTTATTGGACTTTAGATATTCCTTTGGTACTTTGGTATCAAAGTGTAGTGATCAATGCCCTTGAAGAAATACAACTGCCTCAGCCTTATTTGGACATTATATCCGATGTATATGAAGGCATTTTTTCCCCAAGTTATTTGTGGAAGCAGCTGACTGAACCAATTCCACTCAGGGTTGGCATAAAAACAGGCTGCTGTTAACTTCATCCTATCCATCAACCAGTGGCTGAAATGGCTATGCCAGTGTGCCTCAACGCTTTTGAGGTCAGGGAACCCAGTACAGTGGTATGCTGATGATGTTCCAATCTCCTCCAGAGAGGAGCAAGTTATCTGCTCTCTCGCACAGATTACTTTTTGTTGAGAGTTACCGGTGGGGGCCCCCTGACCGGTAACTTGACCAAGATTACTTAGTTTAGATAGCTGGCCACTAGACTAATTCATCAATCTAAGAAATGTTAGCTGAGATAGGCTAATTGTGTGACTATCAGTGACTGACATAACAAGGGAAAAACTGCTGATGCACAACCAAATTTAATCCCACCAATAATCTAAAGGAAGTTTGTTCTGAAGTGTCTGTCCTATAGCTGAGATATATAAGAAAGATCAGGAAAAATTTAATTTTGATTTATTTTTTTACATGTATTTAACCCCTTACTAAACAGTCTCCATATATACTTCCATAATTTTTTTCAACCTGTACCAGGGGACCTTGTCACGATCTTCGTATGGAACGGACCAAGATGCAGCGAGGGTTCCAGTGTACATACTTTTATTATACGTAATGCAACTGGCAAAACAATAAACAAATAAAAATCGCAACGCTGGTGTGGCACAAAACAGGCACACACAAATACAACATACAAATTCAAATATAATTCAAATATAAATAATGACCCACAAACCCCAGTGTAAAAAGCACAAACATATGGTTCCCAATTAGAGGTAACGACAATCAGCTGCCCCTAATTGGGAACCATCAACCCAACATAGAAATACAACCCCTAGAACATAAAACCCCTCCTAAACAAAACACAAAAATAACACACCAGCCTGCTATCCCAGGCCAGGACATGACAGACCTTTGGAAGAGTCTTGTGGGGCCTGCGGGCATCCTCGAGCAATCCTGTGTACCGCAAACTGTTCGGACGCTACAGACGATTTCTTGAGAAGACTGATTTTCAGGATGTCTCATGGTTTGACAAACACCGCTCTAGCTCTGTCCCCTTTCACCGTGGAAGTGCAACAACGGCGGATGCGGTGAACAGATATCTTAAACTGACAGATTTTTATATGGGTTTTTCGTATTATGTTAATTATATTCCTGCAGGACCTTCAGATTCATTCAACAAATACGAAAAGTCAGAAACGTCCAGCTAACCCTATGCCCTATCTCAAAACTGAACTTGGATTGAGCTCGCCTAGAGCACATGTGCGCAGAGCTGGGTGCACATGCGCACTAGGCTAATTCAGGAGACAGATTGTAGTTTTTATGCCCTGATATCAAGAGCTGGCGGCGAAAAATTTGATTAAACAATTCAGAGACTGAAACTAATAAAATCAGGTGACTTATATTTAAGTAGATCAATAGACAATCCTTAAATCAGCTGTCATTAGTAAAACAAGGTTTAAAACAATGTTTGAGTGAACCCTGAATACAGAAAATGTATGGTGAAGTCGCTTCCGGACACGGTAGACTTCTCCTACTCCTTGGTATCAGGCAGATGCAGCTACGGCAGCACTGGACTGGCTTGAGGCTGCTTGGGAAACTTGCTGCTATGGACTGTGCTGACCATTCTGTCTCACACTCCATGTATCAGAATGATGTTATTGGCGAAGACATTCTCGCTTTTACTGTTAAGGCGAGATTGCAGGTCCTACCAACAAAATACAACCTAGCACTTTGGTGTCTGTTGCACATCAAATCAAATCAAATTGGTCACATACACATGTTTAGCAGATGTTATTGTGGGTGTAGTGAAATGCTTGTGTTTCTAGCTCCAACAGTGCAGTAATATCTAACAATTTCACAGCAGTACACACAATACACACAAATCTAAAGTAAAGGAATGGAATTGAGAATATATGAATATTTGAACGAGCAATGTCGGAGCGGCATAGACTAAAATACAATAGAATAGAATACATGATATACATATGAGATGAGTAATGCAAAATATGTAAACATTATTAAAGTGACTAGTGTTCCATCATTAAAGTGGCCAGTGATTTCAAGTCTATGTATATACAGTGGGGCAAAAAAGTATTTAGTCAGCCACCAATTGTGCAAGTTCTCCAACTTAAAAAGATGAGAGAGGCCTGTAATTTTCATCATAGGTACACTTCAACTATGACAGACGAAATGAGAAAAAGAATCCAGAAAATCACATTGTAGGATTTTTAATTGATTTATTTGCAAATTATGGTGGAAAATAAGTATTTGGTCAATAACAAAAGTTTATCTCAATACTTTGTTATATACCCTTTGTTGGCAATGACAGAGATCAAACGTTTTCTGTAAGTCTTCACAAGGTTTTCACACACTGTTGCTGGTATTTTGGCCCATTCCTCCATGCAGATCTCCTCTAGAGCAGTGATGTTTTGGGGCTGTCGCTGGGCAACACGGACTTTCAACTCCCTCCAAAGATTTTCTATGGGGTTGAGATCTGGAGACTGGCTAGGCCACTCCAGGACCTTGAAATGCTTCTTACGAAGCCACTCCTTCGTTGCCAGGCGGTGTGTTTGGGATCATTGTCATGCTGAAAGACCCAGCCACGTTTCATCTTCAATGCCCTTGCTGATGGAAGGAGGTTTTCACTCAAAATCTCACGATACATGGCCCCATTCATTCTTTCCTTTACACGGATCAGTCGTCCTGGTCCCTTTGCAGAAAAACAGCCCCAAAGCATGATGTTTCCACCCCCATGCTTCACAGTAGGTATGGTGTTCTTTGGATGCAACTCAGCATTCTTTGTCCTCCAAACCCGACGAGTTGAGTTTTTACCAAAAAGTTATATTTTGGTTTCATCTGACCATATGACATTCTCCCAATCCTCATCTGGATCATCCAAATGCTCTCTAGCAAACTTCAGACGAGCCTGAACATGTACTGGCTTAAGCAGGGGGACACGTCTGGCACTGCAGGATTTGAGTCCCTGGCGGCGTAGTGTGTTACTGATGGTAGGCTTTGTTACTTTGGTCCCAGCTCTCTGCAGGTCATTCACTAGGTCCCCCCCCGTGTGGTTCTGGGATTTTTGCTCACCGTTCTTGTGATCATTTTGACCCCACGGGGTGAGATCTTGCGTGGAGCCCCAGATCGAGGAAGATTATCAGTGTTCTTGTATGTCTTCCATTTCCTAATAATTGCTCCCACAGTTGATTTCTTCAAACCAAGCTGCTTACCTATTGCAGATTCAGTCTTCCCAACCTGGTGCAGGTCTACATTTTTTTTTTCTGGTGTCCTTTGACAGCTCTTTGGTCTTGGCCATAGTGGAGTTTGGAGTGTGACTGTTTGAGGTTGTGGACAGGTGTCTTTTATACTGATAACAAGTTCAAACAGGTGCCATTAATACAGGTAACAAGTGGAGGACAGAGGAGCCTCTTAAAGAAGAAGTTACAGGTCTGTGAGAGCCAGAAATCTTGCTTGTTTGTATGTGACCAAATACTTATTTTCCACCATAATTTGCAAATAAATTCATTAAAAATCCTACAATGTGATTTTCAGGAATGATTTTCCTCATTTTGTCTGTCATAGTTGAAGTGTACCTATGATAAAAATTACAGGCCTCACTCATCTTTTTAAGTGAGAGAACTTGCACAATTGGTGGCTGACTAAATACTTTTTTGCCCCACTGTAAGGCAGCAGCCTCTAGGGTGCTAGTGATGGCTATTTAACAGTCTGATGGCCTTGAGATAGAAGCTATTTGTCAGTCTCTCGGTCCCAGCTTTGATGCACCTGTACTGACCTCGCCTTCTGTAAGATAGTGGGGCGAACAGGCAATGGCTTGGGTGGTTGTTGTCCTTGATCTTTTTGGCCTTCCTGTGACATCGGGTGTTGTCGGTGTCCTGGAGGCCAGGCAGTTTGCCCCCAGTGATGCATTGGGCAGACCGCATCACCCTTTGGAGAGCCCTGCGGTTGCGGGCTTTGCAGTTGCTGTACCAGGCGGTGATACAGCCCGACAGGATGCTCTCAATTGTGCATCTGTACAATTTTGTGAGGGTTTTAGATGCCAAGTCAAATTTCTCCTGGCACCCCACTCCCAGGGCCTTCACCTCCTCCCTGTAGGCTGTCTCGTCATTGTTGGTAATCAGGCCTACTACTGTTGTGTTGTCTGCAAACTTGATGATTGAGTTGGAGGCGTGCATGGCCACGCAGTCATGGGTGAACAGGGAGTACAGGAGGGGGCTGAGCTCGCACCCTTGTGGGGCCCCTGTGTTGAGGATCAGTGAAGTGGAGGTGTTGTTTCCTACCTTCACCACCTGGAGGCGGCCCGTGAGGAAGTCCAGGACCCAGTTGCACAGGGCGGGGTTCAGACCTAGGGTCCCGAGCTTAATGATGGGCTTGGAGGGTACTATGGTGTTGAATGCTGAGCTATCGTCAATGAACAGCAATCTTACATAGGTATTCCTCTTGTCCAGATGGGATAGGGCAGTGTGCAATACGATAGCGATTGCATCGTCTGTGGATCTATTGGGGCGGTAAGCAAATGGAAGTGAGTCTAGCGTGTCAGGTAAGGTAGATGTGAAATGATCCTTGACTAGTCTCTCAAAGCACTTCATGATGACAGAAGTGAGTTCTACAGGACGATAGTTATTTAGTTCAGTTACCTTTGCTTTCTTGGGTATATGTTGTTAATGGTTGACGCTCATACGAAGTACATAGCTAGACACCGCCTTGTCGACCTGATAGCTACTGAGGTGAGACAGGTAGTCTCACCAACAACACACATTCACAAACTCTCTCAGGCTGGTTTAATGTTGATGATGATATGTTTTCTTATATGCCAGGCATTGTTGTGGGGGAGGCCAAAGGGAGGTGCTCATTTTGCAAGTGGGTTTCTCTTTTGACTCTTACATGGAGCAGACCTTTTCTGACAAGTGACTGAAATACCAGTCCCTCGTGCCATGCCTTAACAGCCTTGGTTATCAGTGCAAGCTTGTGGTGCTGATATTTGGGAGTCTAGGCCATGTACATACACTGACAGTATGTGGCCTTCAGATTGCAGGCCTGGATAAGACAAAGGCAGAAGCAGCTAGCAAGGAACTGCTCTGTGTCAGCGGTCATGGGCACCTTTTCTGTGTGGAGAAGAAGGTGCTATCTGTATCCATGTGTCCAGATATCCATGTCCTTTGAAATGTTTTAATTCATCAACTGTAATGTGATTTGTGAATTCAAATAAATTATTTAACCTCTTAGGGAGCAGTGGGGCGCTATTGGATTGAGGTCTGGGATTTGACTAGGCCGTTCCAAGAAATTTAAATGCTTCCCCAAAAAGCTACATTTTAGTCTGATCTGACCAGAGTACCTTCTTCCATATGTTTGGGGAGTCTCTCACATGCCTTTGTGGCAAATATCAAACGTGTTTGCTTATTTTTTTCTTAAGCAATGAATTTTTTCTGGCCACTCTTCCGTAAAGCCCAGCTTTCTGGAGTGTATGGCTTCAAGTGGTCCTATGGACAAATATTCCAATCTCCGCTGTGGAGCTTTGCAGCTCATTCATTCCGGGTTATCTTTAGTGTCTTTGTTGCCTCTGATTAAACTGTGTGTGCATGCACATGAGTGCCTGCAGTCTGGCATATGAAGAACCCACTTAATATTTCCCTCCATGGTACATGTCTTCAAACGAGACGAGTGAAGCTTCCAAGCACATTATCTTAAAAAAAAATCATTAACATCAATATGATGTTATTTGTTTACTAGTCAAAAAGAAATACTCACAATTTAAGCTAGAAGATTCCCTCTTTCAAAATGTCATGCCTTGTATTTTCTTATGATGGGCATTTTAGAAAATAACAATGTTAGGGTGACGATGTGTGTACAATGGGCATTTCAGATTCACCTTGACATGGAATGTTGAAGCCGAGGGGTTATCCGTTGAAAGACACAATCTGTTCTCATAGACATCTAGAAATTGGCGTGTCACCTTTCTATGTGACTTCATGAAATTCGTAAATCAATCATAAAAAAGGACTGGTTGGTGAGATGGAGTGAACAGTGAGTCAGTGAACCTTGGGGTCACTTAGTTGAAGTCAGACATTTCAAAGCGATATTGTTTGAAACTCTCAAGGTTGTCTGATGAAAACAGACATTGTATCACCATGTGTGAATGGCAGTGACATTGGTGCTGCTGTCTAATTGGATAAACAGATGTGAGAGTAAGTGGAGCTGGGGAGTGTGTTTATGGGAGAGTGAAATGGCGGTGAAAGTGGGTGGAAAACTCTACAATAGATATGTACCAACATTATGTGAACGTTTGTGCACCCGTCTCTGTCATTGTTTGTGTTTCTCCAGAGTGGGCATGAGGTGGGTTGGCGTGGCGTTCGTTGTGATCGAGTTGCTGTCTTCGCCGGCGATGCATGATGGCCATCTGGAGGGAAGCGCATTGCCCATTAATCACCTCCCTCTGGACGGACTTCATTAAACATTCTGCTAAGGTGCGCTTCACTAATTCACTGTTCTTTCTTTACCTTTTCAATCTCTCTCTTTCTCTCTCTCTGAGATAGTATTTTGATAGTGATAGCATTTTCTTCCTAAAAGAAACTGCATTCAACTGCGGGAGGTGGAATGGGAATCGAATCAGTTTCTTGCACAGTACAGGGATTCAGAAGGTAAAACTGAAAATATATCAGGCAGTACGCTGTTATGCTTCCACTCACCACAATATGGCAGTGTGTCTATGTGAGTTAGAGCCATGTAGCAACGAGAAAAACCATGGTTGCTTGCTGCGCTGTTAAGGATGGTGCACAGTAAATTACTGGACTTTTTCTGTTATGGAGTTTCTGTTAATTTTGTACGGCACGCACGCACGCACGCGCAAGCACACACACACACACACACACACACACACACACACACAGACACACACACACACACACACACACACACACACACACACACACACACACACACACACACACACACACACACACGCTCTCTTCTCATTGCTCCTTGGAAGAGGAAGGTAGCTTAGAGCTCTTACTAAGACCTCTCTTATATATGGGTATCCACAAAAGACAGATGAATCCCTTTGGATATTAGAGTATCTCTTCAGTAATCACACACACACACACACACTTTGTCTGCCCCTTCAGGCCTCTGCTGTGCTCATCTCAAGTGCCGGACAGAGGAGAGCAGTTAAAGAGGCCTGGAGCAAGTAAACACTGTATATCATTTAGGATGAATGCCCTGTATTATCCCTCGCTCCTCTCCTCCGCTCACACATTGGCCCACAGGTGGGAGTTACAGTAGCTGGCCCCGCTGCTTATTGCAGTCCAGATGCCTGGCTGGGGTGTTTACTGTGAGAATATGACTGGCTGTGTTCAGAGCCACCCACTCTGTTTCAGAGGACAAGAGGACTCACAAGGCAGGCCAAGTGTCGTGAGTCGGCTCGAACCGAAGCAGACAAATGATATAGTCATGAAAGGTGGACACCTCTGGCTCACTGGCTCGTGGGGTGTGTGTGTTAGTATATGTGTGTGTGTGTGTTTGTATGTATTTTGCATACAAAAAACAATGTGCCACATCATATCTTCCAGCTTTCATCTCATCTGCTGTTGGTAATGTGTGTGTGTTTATTTCTAGACCATCACTATGATATATGTCTGGCCCCCTGTATCACTTCAGAGACCCATATTGTGAACTCCCCTCAAACGCCTGCAAGATAAATTGAACCCAACCCCCGCAGGTGTGATGTTCCCTTGTTCCCCCAAATAGTTCAACTAATGTGGGTGTACAGGAGGCCTGGCGGATGGCTGAATTTATTGCTCAGGGGGGTGTGCCCAACCTGTCTTAGTGGCCCCCAGGTGATTACAGTACCTCAAGCCCTTCAGGCCCTCCCACCTGGATAGATACAAATAGGAGAGGAGAGAGGAAGAGAGGTTGTTCTCTTTGATTTATACCTTCATCCTAGATTATAACACTGGTGTTGGAACAATTCAAACACAGCAATCTGTGATCTGTGTGAAGGTTTTAAGGTGGGGTAATGTACATGGTAGGAGGCTGCTGAGGGAAGGACGACTCAAAACAATAATAAACGAGCAAATGGAATGGCATCAACCTACGTGTTAGATGTGTTTGATACTATTCCACTTATTCTGCTCCAGACATTACCACTAGCCCGTCCTCCCCAATTAAGGTGCCACCAGCCTCCTGTATTGTACATGTAGTTCCATGGAACATGCATTAACATATCACAATATCTGGTACTTTGGTTCTGAATCATGGACCAACCACAGGTAGCAGAATTTGTTTGCAGTCTTGGAACCCATAATCAAATCTAGCTAGCGAACTCAATTTACTTCTGGGGGTGTGAAACGTTAAGCATAGATCAGGGTACCAAACACTCCAGGATCAGAATCAGAAAATGCCCTAAATTAAAATTAAGTGCTTCTCTCTTGTCAAATCAACGTCCTCTAGGGGTGCTTGGATTGGTCTACCCCACCGAGCAGCTTCTTCCTCCAAACCCCGTTGTTTAAATGTCCTCCACATGAGTCCCCATCAGACTGCAACCAGCCTCCTAGCTGCAGGGAGGTACCACACAGTGTTCCACTAGGTCCTGGAACACTGTGTGGTACCTCATCAAGGCTCCATCTGTCATTCACACTGCACCACTGTGTCCACAGAGGCCTGAAGATAATGATAACCGTTAGTCCATTTGCCACAAAGCACTGGGCGACCTCCTTTTCAGACACCCTCACTTGCTGGATGATGGAGATAACTGGACCACAGCCTCCGCACTGTTGTTTGTTGCTTAGGGCCTCATCCATCCAGGCAACAGATAGAGACAAAATGGCAGGTAATCATGGCCACGATAAAAACAGAGGCAGTTAGCATGCCAGCCATTGATGTCTTTCATAATTAGTGAGTGTTTTATAATTAGCTAGTTAGCTAATGGGCTGATGGCTGTTTTTCTCCTCATTCTGTCGCCGTGGTTGCAGAGGCAAGACCACCACCTCCTGTGGTTTTGGACTAAATGGCAGGTTAGTCAGGTCGCTTAAATGTGCCCAGCAAATGTCCCTGGTGGCTCCCAGACATGTGATTCAGACAGCCATTTGGCCACGCTCCTAGAACTTTTCTGTGACACTGCCACCAGGGCTGGATAGGCGGGACAGCTGGTGCCAATGACAAATCGTATGGAGGTGTGTTTTTTTGGGGGGTTCCCCTGACATCGGGGAGCTTCTCTTCAGCATCTGGAATGAAATCCCAAAGTCTCCTTGCTTTGGTTTTGGCTGATTCCGGTTGACCGCCTCTGCCACATTCCAACTGCTCCAAGAGAAACAGTCATTTCTTCTTAATCTATATTACTCCCCCACCCATTAGGGACTCTACTTTTCCTACCAACACCCTTCACCTTGAAAGTCAAAATAATCTCTGTGATCTTGGATTTCAATTAGAGTTCATATGGGAAGGCTTGTGACATTGACAAAACAATTGGTGGCTAAACTTCATCACTCCCTGATGAAGGTTGTGTGAAAGCATAATGTTTTGGCCATAGAAGGAGATATGATCGAATGTGCTTATACCTATCCTATCATTTCAAATCTAGTGCCTAGCACAGGGGTGTCAAACATACAGAGGGGGTCCATTCTGGCCTGCGGGTAGTTTGAGTTAAAAAATATATATGTATATACTGTATATATTTATTTATATTTGGGGGTGGGAGAAAGGAAATATAACACATTTTCAGTGCAGCCCACAAGACCTCGTTGAAGACCGAATGCGGCCCCCAGGGCAAAATTTGTTTGACACTCCTGGCCTGGGAGATAAGGAATTGGGGTCGATTTGAGATTGAGTGACAGCCATTGACCTACAAAGATGATTGAAGACCGCCATTTTGAGCCGATGTCTGCCTGGAGACACACAGGATGCATTACTGAGATCTGAGGCAGGACTGCAGTGATATGTGAGGAGAAGATAAAAGAGGGGAAAGGTGTCACAGCTCCAGGGCGGAGACCAAGGGTCGGACAGCATGGAGGAGAGATGGAAGAGGGGGTTAACAGCACAGGTCTCCGCTGTCACAAAGGGTCAATCTCCCGATTTTTATAACACTCTGAAGATGAAATAGCAGACATGGAAAGACGTCATTGAATTGGACAAATCGTTCCTTCCCAGCATCTCCTCTACCATGTGAAATCCAACTGACAAACTTGATTTGAGATTCCACAATCTTTATCTGAGCTGAGTTAAGCAAGGCTTCTGTTTGTGGGAAACATGTTCCCTAATACCAATTTCATTTGGACGATATGAATGAACATTACAAAATGTTAGCGTGAAAAATAAAACAGATAATTTTTGTAACTCAGTTAGCATAAGACATTGAAAAGACATAAAACAAGACGTTGTTTTGTCTTGTGCTCATAGGCTAAGGATGACTGTGGTATTTTAGTGGCAATAATAACTTTGCTATTCCTACTACATGTAATAGAAATACTACATGGCCACTTCATTATTTGTAGTGGCAGTTTAGACCCGAAACAGACACTTACCTTCGCCACACTACCTTCTCAGATTGATAGCTAACATTAGCGAATAATTATAATTGGATGAAATAATGTATCACTAGCCACTTTAAACAATGCCATTTATATAATGTTTACATATCCTACATTACTCATCTCATATATATGTGTATATACTGTACTCCATACCATCTACTGCATCTTGCCTATGCCGGTCAGCCATCGCTCATCCATATATTTATATGTACATACTCGTATTCATTCCTTTACTCTTGTGTGTATAAGGTAGTTGTTGTGAATTTGTTAGATTACTTATTAGATACTACTGCATGGTCGGAACTAGAAGCACAAGCATTTCGCTACACTCGCATTAACATCTGCTAACCATGTGTATGTGACAAATAAAATTTGATTTGATTTGATGTTTGTGGCTAACACAAAACAAATGAAATATGTAAGCTAACATTAGCTAACATTCACAAACTATTTTGTGTGTGTGTGGGGTGTATGCATAGACAGGCTTGTGAGTGGGCATTCACATGTACCAAACAGTTTGAACACACACATATTGAATTATGAAGGTCTCTCACTCTTGCAAGCTCTCCTTTGCAATTGTATTGTATGGAGTGGAAACTGTTTCATTGGGGCACAGACGCCAGAACTATCCTTGTGCTGTTCCTTTGTGGGCTTATCACTAGCATTAATGGGGTCTCCTGGGCAGCCCATTCAATCTTCAATGGCACTGTCAACCGCTGCAGCTATGGCCAATGAAACATCTGTGAGGGTAATACTGTTTTTTGTTTAATGTCCTTCTAAATTAGATTTGTGCTGAAGTTCAGAGGGAAATCGACTGGCTGTATTGAATACAGAACTGTGGGAGCACTGGGTGGTGAGCAGGTTTAGATTTTATGGCAATGTTCCAATTCTCTGAAATGTTTTCTTACATGAAAGGACTGGAACTTTTTCCCCTTTCCCAATACATACCCTTATTAGGTTGGTTTACAATGTTTCGTTCCCTGAAAATGATCTTTGCCTGACTGATCTTCGCTTATAAACTGTCATTTTTTAGAACTACAACTATACAACTGCAATACAAAAAAAATTGTTCTGAGAGCCCGATCTAATAGTTGAAATAAGATAAATAATGTAAACAGCTACATCTAGATACAGAAGAGAAATTATAGAGGAAAACCCTAAAGCACTGTAATTAAGCCTACGCAATGTTTTCTATAATTTTTTATTAGGGGGTAAATCAGCTTTAATATTACCGAGAGATGGTGGGTTCTATCAATGTAATTGTCTGCATCATTTCCAATCCCCCACATACAGTACCAGTCAAAAGTTCGGACACACCTACTCATTCAAGGGTTTCTCTTTATTTTTCCTATTTTCTACATTGTAGAATAATAGTGAAGACATCAAAAGTATGAAATAACACATAAGAAATCATGTATTAACCAAAAAAGTGTTAAACGGGGGGCAGGTAGCCTAGCGGTTAGCGTTGGGCCAGTAACCGAATCGAACCCCTGAGCTGACATGGTAGAAATCTGTCATTCTGCCCCTGAACAAGGCAGTTAACCCACTGTTCCTAGGCCGTCATTCTAAATAAGAATTTGTTCTTAACTGACTTGCCTAGTTAAATAAAATGATTTGTTCTTAACTAACTTGCCTAGTTAAATAAAGGTTTTACATTTTAATATATTTTATACTTGAGATTCTTCAAAGTAGAAAAATAAATGCAATTCTTTTTACTGGTACAGTATATATATATATATATATATATATATATATACACATGTGTGTGTGTGTGTGAGTATATATATAGGTATATATATATATTTGTGTGTATACATATATATATATATATATATATGCGTGTATGTGTATATACAGTCGGAAGTTTACATATACCTTAGCCAAATACACTTAAACTCAGTTTTTCACAATTCATTTAATCCTCGTAAAAATGTCCTGTTATAGGACAGTTAGGATCTCCACTTTATTTTAAGAATGTGAAATGTCAAAAAAATAGTAGAGAGAATGATTTATTTCAGCCTTTATTTCTTTCATCACATTCCTAGTGGGTCAAAAGTTTACATACACTCAATTAGTATTTGGTAGCATTACCTTTAAACTGTTTAACTTGGGTCAAACATTTCGGGTAGCCTTCTACAAGCTTCCCACAATAAATTGGGTGAATTTTGGCCCATTCCTCCTGACAGAGCTGGTGTAACTGAATCAGGTTTGTAGGCCTTGCTCGCACATGCTTTTTCAGTTCTGCCCACAAATCTTTCTATGGGATTGAGGTCAGGGCTTTACGATGGCCACTCCAATACCTTGACTTTGTTGTCCTTAAGCCATTTTGCCACAACTTTGGAAGTATGCTTGGGGTCATTGTCCATTTGGAAGATCCATTTGCGACCAAGCTTTAACTTCCTGACTGATGTCTTGAGATGTTGCATCAATATATCCACATCATTTTCCTTCCTCATGGTGCCATCTATTTTTTGAAGTGCACCAGTCCCTCCTGCAGCAAAGCACCCCCACAACATGATGCTGCCACCCCGTGCTTCACGGCTTGCAAGCCTCACCCTTTTTCATCCTAACATAACGATGGTTATTATGACCAAACAGTTCTATTTTTGTTTCATCAGACCAGAAGACATTTCTCCAAAAAGTACGATCTTTGTCCCCATGTGCAGTTGCAAACCGTAGTCTGGATTTGTTTATGGTGGTTTGCTAGCAGTGGCTTCTTCCTTGCTGAGCGTCCTTTCAGGTTATGTCGATATAGGACTCGTTTTACTGTGGATATAGATACTTTTGTACCTGTTTCTTCCAGCATCTTCACACGGTCCTTTGCTGTTGTTCTGGGATTGATTTGCATTTTTTGGACAATAGTACGTTCATCTCTAAGAGACAGAACACGTCTCCTTCCTGAGCGGTATGACGGCTGCGTGGTCCCATGGTGTTTATACTTGCGTACTATTGTTTGTACAGATGAACATGGTACGTTCAGGCGTTTGGAAATTGCTCCCAAGGATCAACCAGACTTGTGGAGGTCTACAATTTTTTTCTGAGGTCTAGGCTGATTTCTTTTGATTTTCCCATGATGTCAAGCAAAGAGGCAGTGAGTTTGAAGGTAGGCCTTGAAAGACATCCACAGGTACACCTTCAATTGACTCAAATGATATCATCAGAAGCTTCTAAAGGCATGACATCATTTTCTGGAATTTCCCAAGCTGTTTAAAAGCACAGTCAACTTAATGTATGTGAACTTCTGACCCACTGGAATTGCGATACAGTGAATTATAAGTGAAATAATCTGTCTGTAAACAATTGTTGGAAAAATTACTTGTGTCATGCACAAAGTAGATGTCCTAACAGACTTACCAAAACTATAGTTTGTTAACTACTTAGGGAGCAGTGGGGCGCCTTACATTCCCGGTGAAATGTAAGGCGCCAACCTCCAATATTTTACCATTAGCATAAATTCATAAACCATCGCGGTTCACACAAAACACATTTCACAGCGAAAACAAATCCCTTACCTTTTGCTTCGGCTTCCCAAGTGTCCAACGAAGACATCCAATGCTTCTTTTGTTAGAAAAAGTCATTTATTATATCCATAAATCTCTGTTTGGTTGGCGCATTATGCTCATAAAATACAGCGTCCACTCACCCATTGAACCGTGAAGAGAATGCGTTCAACCTATACCTATACACTTGTCTAAGAACAATCAAACATAATTGATAATGTATCCTTAGGAACAGTTTTATGTATATTTACTATAATATTTCAACCGGATTATAAACTGGACGATAGGAAAGGAAAAAACCACAGCGCGCGCGAGCCCGTGAATGACCAGTTCGAAATTCTCCTTCTATTACCATCCAGAGCAACTAAACATCATCAAACACTGTCTAGAGACTGTTGACATCTAGTGGAAGCAATAGGTACTGCAATCTTACTCCTATATATGTCTGTTTTCAATAGGGAGGGGTTCAAAATGAGGCAATGTGTCAAAAACACTTTTTCCAGGACAGAAATTCCTCGGGTTTTCGCCTGTTATATCAGTTCTGTTATACTCACAGACAATATTATAACACTCTTAGAAACTTCAGCTCTTCACCTGTCTACCGGCAGTTGATGCTGTTGATATACAACCTCTTGTTAGCTAGTTAGCATAACAAG
Source organism: Brachymystax lenok tsinlingensis (assembly GCA_030435695.1). Taxonomy (NCBI): domain Eukaryota; kingdom Metazoa; phylum Chordata; class Actinopteri; order Salmoniformes; family Salmonidae; genus Brachymystax; species Brachymystax lenok. Next base: position 13,575,465 of record CM059818.1, read on the forward strand.
TTGCTAGTTAGACATTTTACCAAAGAGAAACGACAGAACCAAAGAGAAACGACAGTCCATCATTACTTTAAGAAATGAAGGTCAGTCAATGTGGAACAAAGTTTCTTCAAGTGCAGTCGCAAAAACGATCAAGTGCTATGATGAAACTTTCTCTTATGAGGACTGCCACAGGAATGGAAGACCCAGAGTTACCTCTGCTTCAGAGGATAGTTAATTAGAGTTACCAGCCTCAGAAATTGCTTCCCAAATAAATGCTTCACAGAGTTCAAGTAACAGACACATCTCAACATCAACTGTTCAGAGACTGTGAATCAGGCCTTCATGGTCGAATTGCTGCAAAGAAACAACTACTAAAGGACAACAATAAGAAGAAGAGACTTGCTTGGGCCAAGAAACACGAGCAATGGACATTAGACTGGAGGAAATGTGTTCTTTGGTCTGGAGTCCAAATTGGAGAGTTTTGGTTCCAACCGCTGTGTCTTTGTGAGACGCGGTGTGGGTGAACGGATGATCTCCGCATGTGTATTTCCCACCGTAAAGCATGGAGGAGGAGGTGTTGTGGTGTGGGGGGGCTTCGCTGGTAGCACTGTCTAAGATTTATTTAGAACTCAAGGTACACTTAACCAGCATGGCTACCAAAGCATTCTGCAGCAATACGCCATCCCATCTGGTTTGGGCTTAGTAGGACTATCATTTGTTATTCAACAGGACAATGACCCAACACACCTCCAGGCTGTGTAAGGGCTATTTTACCAAGAAGAAGAGTGATGGAGTGCTGCATCAGATGACCTGGCCTCCACAATCCCCCGACCTCAACCAAATTGAGATGGTTTGTGATGAGTCGGACAGCAGAGTGAAGGAGAAACAGCCAAGTGCTCAGCATATGTGGAAACTCCTTCAAGACTGTTGTAAAAGCATTCCAGGTGAAGCTGGTTGAGAGAATGCCAAGAGTTTGCAAAGCTGTCATCAAGGAAAAGGGTGGCTATTTGAAGAATCTCAAATATAAAATATATTTGTTTAACTACATGATTCCATATGTGTTATTTCATAGTTGTGATGTCTTCACTATTATTCTACAATGTAGAAAATAGTAAAAATAAAGAAAAATGTGTAGGTGTTATAAAACGTTTGACCGGTAGTGTATATATAAACCCTTTGTTATTTTCCCCCTAACTCTACCAACCCTCCCCTAATTGGAGTAAACAATACTTAGGCTTCTACTTCCAGCTTATACATACTATATACATTTTACAGACATTGTATATTTGACATTAGTTCTCTTTTTCTATCTTTTATTATTTTCACCCTTCAGCTACCCTCAACCCCTCCCATATATCCCTGAAAACCATCCAGTTTTCAGAGATAGATGGGAGGGGTCTGAAGAAAACCATCCAACCCCTCCCATCTATCTCTGAAAACCATGCCATATATAACTGTGCTGTAATGTTTCACAAAAGTTCAGATCTTTCTATTCTCATAGTTTCTAGTAATTGTAAATGAAAGATGAAGATTTTTACTAAGAGTATTTTTATATTATTGATCAATTGACTATGGTTTTTCAAGTCACCCAGCAGCGCTATTTGCAGAGTTAGCTCAAGGTAAATGTTGCAATCCTTTAGCCATTCCTGAATCTGCGACTAAAACCAAGCTACATATGGGCAGAACCAAAACAAGTGATCTAATGATTCTCTCTTTGCAGCAAAATCTGCAGAGCTGGGATGGGTGGATCCCGCATATACATAACATTATATTGGTTGCAAGACGTTTGTATAATAATTCTTATTGAAAAACATAATGTTTTGAATGGGGCATTGCTTTGTGTATCAGTTCATAAACCATGTGCCATGGAATCAGCACTTCCAAAATCTATTCCCAACTATTTTGCAACCAGCTGTCAATTTTTTGCCTCTTCCATTTTTGTGGTAATGCTGCAGTCAGTTGGTTGTAATTTTGGAAAGATCTGACATTTCCATTTATTTGTGTTACCTGCATGTGACATAACTCCACCAGTCCTATTCAAGATATCATTAACAAAGATATTTTTTAAAGTAAAACATTTTTCCTAAAATATATATTTTTTGTCAATTAATATATGTTTGAATTTACCCATAATATTTGTTGTAATATTTGTTCTTTCTTTTCTGGCAGATTAAACATAAATTGCAACCAGCTTTCTATGGCTTGATTTAAAAATAACTATATTTTGGAGATTCAATTTCAGGTAACCGAAAGTGAGAGGTTGTGTTCTGAATAAAGGGAAAAATAACATTTTTGAACACGGGGTGAGCCATTCTTATTAATATGCTAAAAAAACAGTTCGGATTTAAGTACAACTTTTGTATGACTGAAGCCTTTAGTGAGAGGTTGGTTCAATGCTTTAATATTTAATAATTTCAGCCCTTAGAAATCATATTAATTATAGAAATAGGCCTGTTTAATTTAATCTGGCTTGCTGTTCCAAATAAAGTGGAATATTGTTTGCTCATATCATTAAAAAACAAGTTGTTTGGTGTAGGCAGGGCCATAAGTAAATAGGTAAACTGGGATACAACTGAAGAATTTATCAAGGTGATTTATCCATAACTAGCAAGATGTTATCTATTTTTGTTAACTTTCTATTAAAATGTATTGTAGTGAGATCGTTTCTTTCTTTCGGGATATGAATACCGAGTATGTCCTCTTCACTGTCAGACCATTTTATTGGTAAACTACACGGTAATGTAAAAGTTGTATTTTTTGCGATCCGATACGTAATATGGTACAATACACTTATAATAGTTTGGTTGTAATCCAGAGGCTAGAGAAATTATCTAGATCCTCTATGAGGCTGTGCAGGCATCCACATTGCGGATTTAAAAGAAAACATGAGTCGTCAGCATACAATGACAACTTTGTTTTTAAGCCCCGGATTTCTAGCCCATTGATATTATTGTTGGAATTAATTTTAATAGCTAACATTTCGATGGCCATAATAAATAGATATGGCAACAGTGGACAACCTTGTTTCACTCCTCTTGACAGTTTAATACTTTTTGAGAAGTAGCCATTATTTACTATTTTACACCTGGGCAATACTCTTTGTGATGTCAGTCTGGGGCGGTCTCTGGGGCGGTAGAACTGAGATTGGCTGGTGGGTTGAGACCCACACATGAGGAAGAGGAAGTGGCAGAGAATACATTACCTGCATGTTTGCCATGATACAGTTTGCAACCTTGTAGATTGATGTTTCCTGAAAACAGAGGGTTCTACTGATAATGGGATGTATATGAGGTTCAGTAATGTAGATGAGGGAGTTTCATTTCATTGTATTTCATTGCATTTCGAGATTTGAGGTTAACTTCTTAGGGCTAGGGGGCAGTATTTTGAAGTTCGGATGAAAAACGTGCCCCAAGTAAACTGCCTGTTACTCAGGACCAGAAGCTAGGATATGCATATAATTAGTAGCTTTGGATAGGAAACAATCTGAAATTTCTAAAACTGTTAAAATGTCTGTGAGTATAACAGAACTGATATGGCAGGCAAAAACCTGAGCAAAATCCATCCGGGATGTCTGAATCAGTCATGTCACACTGTTTTCAATTGGCATGCTATTCAAAGCAGGGTATTTTATCTCCCAGATTGCAGTCCTTATGGCTTCCACTAGATGTCAACAGTCTTCAGAAAAAGGTTTGAATGTTCAATCATGAAAATCAAGGGAGTAAGACCACTTGTTCTTGAGTTCATGTCAAGTGTCCTGTTTTGGATTTTGCACGTAACAGGGAATGCACGCTCAGTTCTTTTTCTCTTCTATTCAGCAGGTTATATTCCGTCTGAAATATTATAATGTATATTCATTTTTAGGGTATCTGAGTATTGATTACAAATGCTGTTTGACTTTTTTTCCACGAACTTTACGGGTACTTTTGGGATATCGTTTGTCTGCATGGATGAAAGCCTTTGGGCAAGTTTGGGCCAACCAAACGGAGCTATATGGATATAAAGAGGAACTTTATCGAACAAAAGGACCTTTTATTGTGTAACCTGGATGCTTTTATATGCCATCAGAAGAAGATCATCAAAGGTAAGCGATTTATTTTATGCTATTTTTCAGTTTTGTGACACCTCTGCTGGTTATGTTATTATGCTAATTGAGTTTTTGAGTGGGGGTGCTGTCCTCAGACAATCAAATGTTCTGCTTTCGCCGTAAAGCCTTTTGTGCAGCATTTGTATTTTCATGAATGTTTGAAATTAGTATTTTTGTAATTTGAATTTGGCGCTCTGCATTTCACAGGATGTTGTCAAAATTCTATATTTTTATTTCCAAAATGCTATATAATACACATTTTTCACATTTACTGTATGTTTTTTTCATCTGAAATGAATGCTTATGTCCACTTCACTGTCAGACCATTTTATTGGTAAACTACACGGTATTGTAAAAATTACATTTTTGGGCGATCCATTTTTCATCTGAAATGAATGCTTATGAGTACCTTTATCTGTCTGTAAAATATTACTGTTCTCAGATTTTTGATATATTTTAGATATACAGTATATGCTATACAGTATATCCATTGTTTAGCTGGAATGGAATGTGCGTATCCTGTGTATTTTACAAACATATCTCATATTACTGTACTGATTTTATATATATTGATGTCACATATGATTCATTTGCATAGTTCTTTATAAAAAAAATAGGCTTTTCATGAACTGTTCCCAATGGATGATCTCCCAAAAGAATCATGGATCCATGCAGATTGAAGAGCCGTGTCCCCGCAGTGGGACACGACCCATTACAGATGCGTATGAGTATGTATGCTTAGTAGTATAATTTACAGGAATGTGTGTGTGCGTGTGTAACAGTAAGCTCTACTAGAATATCTTACAGCATCATTAGCTGTGCAATTCCACCTGCATTTAGCGGTGAACAGTCCAGTTGCTAATTTCTCAGCCATAGCAAGAAGGGCAATTAGCATATCCTGGAAATATTTTCACTGAATGGCAGACAAAACTGTTTACTTTTATGTTCCTGTTAGCGTATGTGGATTTCTAGATAAACTCTGCATTGCAGTGGCTCAGTGGGTTGACTGATAGTATGGAGAGATTAGTGATAGCAGCAGTTTCTCCATGTGACCCCCATCAAGGCTGGCGGAGAAGTGAACTGCTGCTTTTTATCTTGCTAAACAGCACCAAACACTAACTGCAGTCTGGTTGGGATATCTTGCTCTCTCACCAGGCAGACTCTGAATCTCGCCATGGCTATTACAATGACTAAGGGCTCTATTCAATCTGTATCGCTGAAGCGTTACAGATGGCGCAATAGAAATGTAAAGGTAATTTCCGATAGAGCACACATGTGCAGCGCTTACCGTGTAACGCAGGAACATTCAATCATGCTGTTATGCTTAACTTCCGTAATACAGATTGAAGAGCCCTTTGTGTGGGGGTTGTGGAGAGGGTTATACACACACATGCTTGCGTCTAGCCAGGTTGTGTGTGTGTGTAGTGTGTGAGATTGGAACCCACTTTGCAGATGCAACAGCGAGTGGAAAATGACCCTGCTTCATTGTCATGCTGGTCCAGATAGTGCGTAATGTTTGTGTGCTATCACAACAGTGAGAAAAGACGGAGGCTAAGAGGGGTAGAGAGTAGAAATATCTCCCCATCATGCCAGGGGCAGTGGCAGCTTTATTTTTCTCCCTGCTGTCATTTTTATGTAACAAGCCCATGAAACCAGGTGGCGTCTCGTTTGTCTTCTCCCTCACAAATGTGTGTTCGTCAACAAAATGGGGCGTGCGCCAGCGATTGGTGTCATTGAAGGTCCAAGATAAGAGGACACACACTTGCTTTGAGTCACATATCTGTATTGATAATACAGGTATCGATACAGGTAAAGCCCTGTATCGAGGTCATTTCCCCCCTAAGTGTGTAGACCTGCCATTTTAAATATATTTTTTTTACTAACAAATTGCTTTTAATTTGTGGCACAAAATACCTTTATATTTGTTGTGATATAAACTGTAGACTACATCCTTTCTGATAGTAGCCTACACCCTTTCCAATAGTAAGGGCTTATTGATTTCCCCTTCTTATGGAAGCTTCATTAAATGGCACTTGCTACTGATTCTAAACAAGCAAGTAAACCCCAAATGAATTAGGCACCTACTGTAATACATTTCTCAGATATGGCCCAAATATAACTTGTGTTTTCAGAACATTACTGGTGATTTTGCAGCAGAGACTCAATTCAATTCCCAATCCCTGAGGATATCTAACCACAGAACCTGGTTAACAGCAGGGCATTGGGGTCCTGAACCCTCTCAGGTGAAATTCCCCTACATTGACTAACTCCACAGTCTTGCTTGACAGGGCATCTTTTTCCAGAGGCAGCTCAGTGAAAGAAAGTGTCTCATTCTATTACGTAAAGGTCCATATCATCACCTTTCGACTGCCCTTTTTTTGTTTAACCTTTATTTTACTAGGCAAGTCCGTTAAGAACAAATTCTTATTTTCAATGACGGCCTAGGAACAGTGGGTTAACTGCCTGTTCAGGGGCAGAACGACAGATTTGTACCTTGTCAGCTCAGGGAATTGAACTTGCAACCTTTCAGTTACTAGTCCAACACTAACCACTAGGCTACCCTGCCGCCCCGCTGCACCATTATTTTAATGCAGGTATCCATTTTCTCCCAAGTGTATTAAAAGTTCCATAACCTTTACTTCCTTCTGACCTTGTCAGTCAACTGGAAGTTAATCAAGTTCAGTCAAAATGACACGGATTAGACAAATCTCTTCCGACGCCCACAACATTTCATATAGTTGAACATCAGTGATCACCTACATTTCCAATGTATTTAAAATAAAGTGGCAGTATAACTTTTTGGGCATCCCAAACAAATTTGTGAGTTATAGATATATATTAAGAAGCGGTATGTGCACCATTTCTATGCTTCCTGTTCTTAAGTTTTGTTTTTGTGTCATTTACTTTCAGTTTTGTTCACCAGCTTCAAACAGCTGAAACAACAATATTTTTGGTTATGGAAAATATATTTCAAGGTGGTTTAAATGGTAAAATTATTGACACTATACTAGCTTATTTCGTCACAAACTGAAATCAGGCAAACTATTAATTTTAGCAACCAGGATATCTGTAAAGTGCAACATTAATAATCATAGGTTCCTGTGTGCGTTTTTTTTGTGAATTAGTGGGATTTGATTACGCCTAAAATTGAGTCTCCTTCAACCGCTGTGTAAGAGCCTTAAAGTCTAAAATGCAAAATGACCTCAAGCCTCTGACAATTAATTTTGACTTTACTGACTAGACAATGTATTATTGTATCAGTGTTGGAAATGAATGTCCTGCAAACCATCATTACATTGGCCGATTGCGGCAGGCATAACAGTCAATAACATGTCCACACAATTATTCAGAGGTTTAAATACTCTTTATTTAGTCATTTCTTAGAATGTTCCACTTTCAACTAAAATAGACAGACCTCCACATCATTCTTCATAAACTCAGCAAAAAAAGAAACGTCCCTTTTTCAGGACCCTGTCTTTCAAATATAATTAGTAAAAGTCCAAATAACTTCACCGATCTTCATTGTAAAGGGTTTAAACACTGTTTCCCATGCTTGTTCAATGAACCATAAACCACCTGTGGAATGGTCATTAAGACACTAACAGCTTACAGACGGTAGGCAATTAAGGTATGAAAACTTAGGACACTAAAGAGGCCTTTCTACTGACTCTGAAAAACACCAAAAGAAAGATGCCCAGGGTCCCTGCTCATCTGCGTGAACGTGCCTTAGGCATGCTGCAAGGAGGCATGAGGACTGCAGATGTGGCCAGGGCAATAAATTGCAATGTCCGTACTGTGAGACGCCTAAGCGCTACAGGGAGACAGGACGGACAGCTGAACGCCCTCGAAGTGTCAGACCACGTGTAACAACACCTGCACAGGATCGGTACATCCGAACATCACACCTGCGGGACAGGTACAGGATGGCAACAACAACTGCCAGAGTTACACCAGGAATGCACAATCCCTCCATTAGCGCTCAGACTGTCCGCAATAGGCTGAGAGAGGCTGGACTGAGGGCATGTAGGCCAGTTGTAAGGCAGGTCCTCACCAGACATCACCGACAACGTCGCCACCTATGGGCACAAACCCACCATCGCTGGACCAGACAGGACTGGCAAAAAGTGCTCTTCACTGACGAGTCGCGGTTTTGTCTCACCAGGGGTGATGGTCGGATTCGCGTTTATCGTCGAAGGAATGAGCGTTACACCGAGGCCTGTACTCTGTAGCGGGATCGATTTGGAGGTGGAGGGTCCATGGTCTGGGGCGGTGTGTCACAGCATCATCGGACTGAGCTTGATGTCATTACAGGCAATCTCAACACTGTGCATTACACGGAAGACATCCTTGTTCCTCATGTGGTACCCTTCCCGTAGGCTCATCCTGACATGACCCTCCAGCATGACAATGCCACCAGCCATACTGCTTGTTCTGTGCGTGATTCCCTGCAAAACAGGATTGTCAGTGTTCTGCCATGGCCAGCGAAGAGCCCCGATCTCAATCCCATTGAGCACGTCTGGGACCTGTTGGATCGGAGGGTGAGGGCTAGGGCCATTCCCCCCCAGACATGTCCGGGAACTTGCAGGTGCCTTGGTGGAAGAGTGGGGTAACATCTCACAGCAAGAATTGGCAAATCTGGTGCAGTCCATGAGGAGATGCACTGCAGTACTTAATGCAGCTGGTGCCCACACCAGACTGTTACTTTTGATTTTGACACCCCCTTTGTTCAGGGACACATTATTCAATTTCTGATAGTCACGTCTGTGGAACTTGTTCAGTTTATGTCTCAGTTGTTGAATCTTATGTTCATACAAATATTTACACGTTAAGTTTGCTGAAAATAAACGCAGTTGACAGTGAGGATGTTTCTTTTTTTGCTGAGTTTACATATCTGTAACATCTTGAAACCTGCAAGATCACAGAGGGGGTTTCTGTTGTGCGCTTGTTTAGGGTTTTATTGGTAAAAACATACCAATAAATCAGGATATCAGTTGTAACCTAACGAGAGAGTGCTGTGTGTGGTGTCATTATTCTTGCACTGAGAACCCTTACAAGACAGAGTTGATCGGTGCTACGCAGTGCTGAGCCTCATGAAGCCTCCTCTGCCATGCTGTGGCTGCGTTTACCCTGCACTTCCCACAGAGCTGTACTGACACCACACACACACTCCTTAGGGGGGATGTCTAGGGCCCCACAGTTTCTAGTGGAGTAATGGCCTCTCAGACACACGCATACTGCTCTCCCCTCCATAGGGGAGCCGTACTCTGCTACAGTCAGCACTCCTATAATGTTAAGCGGGTCGGCATAAATGAGGGGGGCACCTCCAAGATTAAGAATGCAGCATTAAGAGTGGCCCCGCTGATACAGAGTTTCTAATGGGCCTGGAAGTGAACCAAACTGAGGGGGTGCCTAGTGCTGGTGGAGGGGGGTGTATGTCACAGTGGATGATGAATCAGAGTAATTCTGTTCTGCCGAGCTAAAGCTAAAGGATCTTGGATGGATGGACGACCATCTGTCTGATTGCTGCCTGGTGGACAATTCACAGAGGAGAGTGCATGGTCAGAAAGGAATTGTGAATGCAGCCAAGATTCCTCGCAAATGAGGATGCCCAAGTAAAAATCACTGCACAATGAGTCTAAACCAAGCTACATCACTGTAGCATACAGTAGAGACTCGTATTTTGGTCAGATGGGGGAAAAACAGCCATGTGGTGTTTGCTAGTTACTGTTGTCAAAGCATATTCATGTTCAGCACCATGAACTGCTACAATTTTCCTAGTCCGCAGCAGCAAGACCAGCGTGACAGTGCGGAGGGCAGTGACACCCAGCATGGTATGTGCAGCACGGCATTATATGATATGCAGGGCACCAAGCGCCAAACACCGTTTTCTGACAGCTTTTACATTTTTTGTCATTTTAGCAGACGCTCTTATCCAGAGCGACTTACAGGATAAATTATGGTTCCTTGCTCAAGGGAAAAATCAACAGATTTCTCAACTAGTCGGCTCGGGGATTTGAACAAGTAACCAACTCCACCCAAAAACAATATTTTAGTATTTGTTTCATTAGTACATTGTTTGATATAGTCTCAAAATGTTTTGCATGTCAGCAATCAAGTTAGATATCTTAACTTTCAAAATACAGAAATACAGCTGTATGATGCAAAAACGCATCATATAGGCTGTATTTCTGGATTTTGAAAGTTATACATCTTGAAAACTTGATTGCTGACATGCAAAACATTGAGACTATGTCAACAATGGTTTTTGGGTGGAATTTTCCTTTAACTGCTAAACCTCAGATATTAAGGAATCTAAACCTGGAATGACATTGCAGGAAATGGCAGAAAAAAAAGTCACATTAAAAGGAGAATGTCGTTTTTTTTTTGTCTCTATTTTTTACACCAACCAGCGATTCACTTCCTTATCCTTGTTGTGCAGTACAGGGGCTCTGAGAAAGCATGAAGAAATGCTCCAAAAACACCCAAATAAGTCCTTTTAGAAACCGGAAAGCTCCCAGTATAGTGATGCAGGTCTTTAGATGTTGTTGTTAGGAATTTAAAATTGTTCAAGGTCTGGAGAAATGCTGTATGCAAAATATGACGTGAATAACTTCTATTTTTAAAGATTTAGACAGACATGGAGAGGGGAGACGGACACGTTCCTCTTAAGAGATTCACAGAAAATCTACCACCAGAGGAGGGGTTTAATAGACTACACATTTGAAACATCTTAATCGCTTAAGGACACCATTGGCCAATTTTTGGTTCAAAGGCCCAGATACCAGTTACTAAGACCTGCTTTAGTAACTTCTGGCCTTATCGAGGGTACCTAGAAGCCAAATTCCGATATTGTACACAGGAAATTGTGCAATTCTGAACTTTATTCACAACGTTATATTCCATTTTGTTGCGACTGGAGTGATACCTCACCGTCCTTTCTAGCAGCAGGCTACATAGAGAATGGAACAGCTGGATAAGGGAAACTCTAGTCTCAAAAAATGCAATATAACGTTGTGGAAAAGTTCGAAATGACACAATTACATGTGTACAACATCTAAAAACCTGCATTACTGAGAGCATTTTCATTTAAAATATTACGTATTTGGGTGTATTTGGAGCATTTACTCATGTTTTTTCAGAGCACCCATATTGCACAACGAGGATGAGGAAGTGAATCACTGTTTGGGGTTTCTCACAAACACGTGAAATCCAAAATCCAAAATCTATAACAAGACATTTACATTGAAAATACAGATTTGTTTGCAAAAAATAAAGAAGCAAACCTCCTTTAAGGTGAGAGTCTGGTTGGTATCTGGTACCCCTTGAGCAGTGTTTCCCAACTCCTGTCCTCGAGTACCCCCAACAGCACACATTTTTGTTGTAGCCCCAGACAAAAACAACTACGGCCTCATTTCTCAAAATGCGTGCGCACAAAAAAGACTAAACGTTGCATCCGCCAGGTTTTCCGCATAGATTGGCATTTACCAATTTTGAACTTGATGGGAAAGCATGCAAAGCTCCACGCAAATCTCAAAACATGCAACTTCTGGTGGTTGATCTAGTTGTATTGCAAGCAAATATTGTTATTTTGGGGGAAATTGAGGTGTTTGATGCACAGGAATTCTAAGAATGTTAGGCTAACAAAAACATTAAAACGTTGGTCTAATGATAACACAGATGCATTTGTCGTTGGTATGAAGATCGCATAGCAGCATGTTGCCTAATGTATTTATTTAACTTTTATTATATAGACCTAAATCATATTGCAGGACATCTCTCCTTTTCTGATGACTGGTTTATTCCCGCTACGCAACAAATATTATGCTACCATTTATCCATCACTCATTCAATAGCCAACCATGCTCAAAAGTAAATAGACCGGTAGCCTATATGACAGTATGGGTAGGCTACAGTATTGCTTTGCGACAGGAGCGAGACATATACGCCTATTCATCTCAGAGCCTATACCAAGGCAGGAGATAGAAACACAATCATCTACTGATAAACAAAATATTGAACAACAATTTATATTTTGCATAGAAGTGTGGTCTGTAGCATTTACTTTTAAATTGTTTGAATGGACAAACAATCTTGCAGTACGCATGGCCAGTGTTTAGTACTCGCTATAGGAGGCATATGTCACTGCAAAAGATTAAAAAACATTCTGCACACACATCTACAGAAATGTGATCAAATTTGCTATTGCGATTTCTTTTAGAAACTATCATGGCCCATCTCCAAATCATACAGCGAATTATGGGAACTTTGTTACCATAAAATGTGAATGAGGACGTTTTCCAAGTCAGGTTTTAGTGCTCAAATATAGTATGGCTCTGATTTAAGAATGACAACGTGTATATGTTGCATGCGACAGTTTGATACATTTGTTGCGAATCCTAGAATCTCCACGTACACCAGAACTAAGTAAGACATGTATGCACGGTTGATAAATGAGGCCCCTGGTTCAACTTGTCAAGGGCTTGATGATTAGTTGACAAGTAGAATCAGTTGTGCTTGTTCGGGGCCACAATAAAAATAATGTACTGCTGGGGGTACTTGAGGACTGGAGTTGGGAAACACTGCCCTAGAGAGATCTCTGGTTCACCCAATATCCACATACAAATGTATTCAAATTCATGATTTTTAGGTGCAGGGAAATAACTTCTAGCAAGGCATTGCTTATAATGTCAAAACGGATACGGCCTATTTGAAAACAAAAGTGCAAGCAGCTAGCAAAATTCAAACATTCTCTAATTAAATGTTTTCTCTAAATAAATAAATAAACAAACAAAACGTAACAGTTATTCATAATTTGGAGCAGCATACATTGTAAAACGTGCAAAGAGGAGTTCTATAAATGTTGAACAGCCTATTAAGTGCTAGGTTAACGTCGCTCTATTGCAAAAGAAGAGAGGAAAAGGGCTACATTCAATACCGCTTAGTATTTTCATGATTTCTTCTTCAGTATAGTGGATGTGGATAGTGAACCTCTCTGTAAGTGTACCATCACCAGTACTCGTTGACCTGTGACTTCTAAAATGTTGCAGACATTTTAGAGAAAACAGATGTCTGAAAGACCTCAAAGTACATCAGAAATAGATAGTGCACAGGGGTAAGGATTTGACAGAAGTAGCCTTTGAAATGCAGTAGGACTGTTCCAGTGACTTTGATAGGGCAGGGCAGCAGAGGGGGTGTCTATATTGCACACGGGTTGGGAAGGTCCTCAAACACAGGCTGCTCTTCGATCCCCCGCGCAAACAGCTTGATCAACTGGCAGTGCACTCTGGAAGAGCAGAAGACAAATAAGAGATTGTTCTAAGCAAACAAAGGCAGGAAATCAAATCAAATGTTGATTTTCTGCACTGCGCTTTCAGAGGGACCCGTTCACTTTTTCCACATTTTGTTACGCTACAGCCGAATTCTAAAATGTATTAAATAGTTTCCCCCCCCCTCATTAATCTACACACAATACCCCATAATGACAAAGCAAAAACAGCTATTTCAGGTCTCAAGTCCGGGCTCTGGCTGGGCTACTCAGGGACATGCAGACATTTGTCCTGAAGCAACTCCTGCGTTGTCTTGGCTGTGTGCTTAGGGTCATTGTCCTGTTGGAAGGTGAACCTTCACCCCAGTCTGAGGTCCTGAATGCTCTGGAGCAGGTTTTCATCAACGATCTCTCCCTCGATCCTGACTAGTCTCCCAGTCCCTGCCGCTGAAAAAAATCCCCACAACATGATGCTGCCACCATCATGCCTAACCGTACGGAGGGTGCCAGGTGTCTTACAGACGTGGCGCTTGGCATTCAGGCCAAAGAGTTCAATCTTGGTTTAGACAGACCAGAGAATCTTGTTTCTCATGGTCTGAGAGTCTTTAGGTGCCTTTTAGCAAACTCCAAGCAGGCCGTCATGTGCATTTTACTGAAGAGTGGCTTCAGTCTGTCCACTCTACCATAAAGGCTTGATTGGTGGAGTGCTGCAGAGATTGTTGTCCTTCTGGAAGGTTCTCCCATCTCCACAGAGAAACTCTGGAGCTCTGTCAGAGTGACCATCAGGTTATTGGTCACCTCCCTGACCAAGGCCCTTCTCCCCCGATTGCTTAGTTTGGCTGGACGGGTCTTGGTGGTTTGGCCAACTCTTGGTGGTTCCAAACTTCTTACATTTAAGAATGATCGAGGTCGCTGTGTTCTTGGGGACATTCAATGATGCAGACATTTTTTTGTATCCTTCCCCCGACCTGTGCCTTGACACAATACTGTCTCGGACCTCTACGGACAATTCTTTGGACCTCATGGCTTGGTTTTTGCTCTGACATGCAATGTCAACTGTGGAACCTTATATAGACAGGTGTGTGCCTTTCCAAATAATTTCTAGTCAAATGAATTTACCACAGGTGGACTCCAAGTTGTAGAAACATCTCAAGGATGCCCCTGAGATCAGGATGCCCCTGAGATCAATTTCGAGCCTCATAGCAAAGGGTCTGAGTACTTATGTCAATAAGGCATTTCAGTTTTTTTATTTGTCATGAATTTGCAAACATTTCTAAAAACCAGTTTTTGCTTTGTCATGAGGGTTTTTTATTTTATTTTTAATCCATTTTAGAATAAGGCTGTAACATAGCAAAATGTGGAAAAAGTGAAGGGGTCTGAATACTTTCTGAATGCACAACAGGTTATAGGGAGTGGTGACTCACCCGACTTCAATGGCAGCATGGGGGAGGATCTCGCCATCACAGTTCCAGCTGCTGTAGGCAGGGCTGCAGCTGCAGGCCGGGTGGTCTCGGCAGATCTGGCTGAAGAGCCTCTTGCCATTCTCCCTCAGGTCCAACTCTGAGTCACTCTGGCAGTAGCGCGGCGTGAAGCGGAAGCGCCGCACACGGTGCACTTCTACAAAGGTCATGTCAAACTGAAGGGGAAAGAAGTAAGAAAATGAACTCCCTGAAACAGGGAATTGAAGAGTTAACCATCTCATGCAAACACTCCTATGGCCCGGGTTGGAGTAGCCATAAAAAACATGACATCATTGCAATAGCCCCATCCAGTGTGGTTACCTGATCGTATTTGCTGGTGTGGCGTAGCAGGTGGCGCAGGAAGTTGAATCGGGAGCACTTGCGTACGAGGATGAGGTCGGTGGTGCCGTCAGCGAGGTGGGCAGCGGGGGACAGGCCCTTGGGGCTACGGGGACAGGCACAGCTCATACTGGCCGCGTTGATGGCCAGGAACTTCCCTCTGATCACCTGCCACCCCCCTTTGTATTCTGGGATAGAGCAGAAATAGAGGTTGGTGCTTTTGAGGTACATGCATAGTGTAGGTTTTTCTAGAGACCCATGGTGTGTGGGCTTGAGGTCATATGGGTGTTCAGGCAGAAATACTTACCACTGTCTGAAACATCTGGATCAGTCTCGCAAATCTCTGGGGCATCCTCGGAATACAGCTGTCCGTTGTGTTGGCATATGAAGCACCTGGAAATCAGGGATGGAGTGAGGACAGGGGAGAATGGAGTTAGATAGCCAAATCTAGATGATATTTACATAGACAAACATGTGGGTATAATACTAAACTAGACAATTGGTTGTGGATCTTATTGGACAGGTTGCATTTGTACAGTAGTACATACCCAGCTCTACACCTGGTCTTGTCTCGTGGAGTTCCCAGTATGTCAGTTGCTGGTAGAAAAGACACAGTCCCTTCATAGTAGTGATGTGTGAGAAACGTCTTAAAACCTGCACAAACAATAGCATACAATATCATTAGCAACCAATGGCAACAGTCTACCGCAACAGTAATAAAAGCGATGTTTCCTGAGTGTTAAAGCTACTCTTCTGACCTACCTGAAAAGTCATATCTGGCTGGTCCCATCCATCGTTTCCTTTCGCTGTCTGCCAGCACGTCACCATAGAAACCGTACCCAAGCAGGGACACAGAGTACCTCAGGAATGTGTTGTTGTGATGGACCGAGCACACGTCCATTGGCTGGGCATCTCCTGTGAAGAGAGCCCCCCCCCCAAGTCTAGTATGAGTAATCCTCCACAGATAATGTGTGTAGTACAGTGTCCTACACAGGTGTGACGGATTTGTGCACTTTTACTATAAAACATACACACCAGTGGAGGCTGGTGGGAGGAGTTATAGGAGGACGGGCTCATTGTAATGGCTGGAATGGAATAAATGGAATGGAGTCAAACGTGGTTTCCATATGGCAAATGAGCCTGTCCTTCTATAGCTCCTCCCAACAGCGTCTACTGATACACACCGGTGCCTGAACCCACCCACATGCGCTCAAACTCACATACACGCCTACACCCACTCATACGCCTACATACACATCCAGCAGTTTCCTCTCATCTCAAAACCATTGAACAAGTAGGTCACCAGCCGCCACTTGTTGGTCAGCTGAGTGTGTGGTAGGGTTAGCATAGAAGTAACAAATGTGATAAATTGTCTATGCACAATAGAGTCCTGGGGAATTGCCTGTGTTAGGTTCTTATTTTTCAGAGGAAATAACTCACAAACACTAGAGAAGCTTAACCAAGTTTAATTCTACCCAAAGGGTCTTTACAGCTGTAATTCAGACAGCCAAACATTTCTCAACATCACAGGTATATATATCCCCCTGAAGACACTCGTCCTTCTCTCCAATCCTTCCATCTTATGGTTCCACAGGAAGAGGGTTACTAAACCCTTATTACTCTCTTCAGGGGATCTGACCTCAAACCCTCCTTCGCCTAGTGTACAGATGTCCATCTGCCTCCCCTATAGCAATCCTTTGACCTCCTCCCATCCACTCAGTCTTCCTACAGATCTCACTCCTTAATATACTATGCGTCTGATCTATCATGTCTTTAATATCTCAATGTTCAAAATTTCGAATCCAACACCTGGAACGGTGATTAAAGGTGTCTTGTGCTACTTATCGGTGCAGTGTAAACATTTTAGTTATACTTCCTTTAGAGTCACTTTTAAAGGCATTTTAATGGGAAGTGCTGACAATATTTCAATATGGATAACTGCACTCACCCACTATGATGTGTAAGGCCGAGGTCACAGGGTCGTTGATGCCTACAGTTGCATAGCAGATGCAGTCCGTTGAACCTGGATAACACACGCAAACAATGGTACCTTATGTTTCTGACTACACCGAAAAAAACTCTGCAGTGTTGGAGCATGCATGACAAAAGTGGAACGTGGAAATCAGCACACAGATAAGATACTGTAGTGTACATTAAATGGAACTCAACGTTGACGTATTCGTTTGTAAACAGACACAGTCAGGTCATAAACTGTGACACGATAAGATGGGGCATCTTGTCAACATCAGCTATTGATAGCTTATGATGTGATCATTGCCATGGCCGGTTCTAGCTGTTCTGCTGCCCCTGAGACAAAAATAATTGCTGCCCCTGCAAGAATAGTCCCAGTAAGCAAAATGACGTTAAAAATATATGTCCAAAATACAATTATTATTTTTTTTGACAGAATGTTGGTGGAGTGCCGCAGCGATGCGTCTCTCCAACAGCACCCTGGAGTGGCTAGCTGGGATAGGACAAGATTTTGCGTCCTTGCCTTTGACAAAGTGGGAGCTGCTAATCATAGCACTCACCTAAAAAGCCAAAATGCCGTCTTGGTCAGTTTGGCTCAGAAAATGCCGTCCTTGTCAATCTGCCACCATAGGCAGCCGTCTAATGCTGCCTAATGAGCCGGCTGGCCCTGATCATTGCTGTGTCAAAATAGTGGTATGTGTGTGAGTGTGTATGCTCTAACCTGCGGGTATAATGCCGATGCGCAGAGTACAGGGTACCAGCTTCTCCTCCGGGCTGTTCTGGTCCACGCCGTTGTCCCTCTGGGTACGGGAGACCAGGCCGTGAACCATCTCACTGAACATGCCGTCCCCGCCCACACACACCACTCTGCATAGAGGTCAAAGGTCAGGTCGCACACAGAGGTAAAAACAACAGCACTAATGTTTTTGTTTGCTGTTTGAGAGGAAGAATATACTGGGCCTGGGGTGGTTTTTAGTTCAACTCTGAATATGACTGACGTTTGGGCTGAAAACCAGACTACAAAGAGGGGCTTCCCAAACAGACTTTTGATTACAATAGCGACAAGAACCCCGCAAACCGGGAACATCTAGTTAGGGTTTTATTTAACATTAGAATGACAACATCCCAAAAACATTCAAATAATGTTAGAGTTTATTTCAGAAAATGTTTAAAAATTAAATAATGTGTACAACATATGTAACAACCACCACAGAACATTCCCTTAATGTTCTTATTAGGTTTCCAGGTAACGTAAATAACAAAAGGTTTCCTGGGAAAGTTCTTGCAACATCAGGCAAATATTTTTATACAAACATTGTATAATCAGCATCACAACTGGGCAGTTTTTGTGTCATTAGAACCTTTGGGGGCAACCTAATGAATGTTCTGGGAACATTCACAGAACCAATTTTGGTTTGCTGGGAAATGTCTCCATCCATGACTCACCCATCATATTGCTTCAACTCAGCCTCTGTCCTCAGGTGGTCCCTGGCATGATTGGCATGCTCTGTAACTATGACAACCAACGACAAGGAAGTCATTAGACATCTCAGCATGCTTTACATTTTTCTTTGAAGTGCTTCCTGTAGATGAGATACACTTGAAAAGTTATGATTTTCAATCAATATATTGAACAGGTTTACAATCGACTACATGATATCGCTTGACGGTTTCATAATTTGCACTATAATCTGCACTATTTTGGACTTTGGCAGTAATCATTCACTAGCTTGGAGCAATATATTGAATAAGCATTTTCCATAAAGAATTCTAGCCCCAAAGCAGCAATTTACCTTCTCCAACCATTATAACAATGTGTAGCTAAAGGATTAGTTTGTTTTCATGATTTCGTACCCATTTTAGATTTATATAAAAAAAAATGCTCAACTATTAATATCTTGATATCAACCCAAGCTTCTATATTGTTGAAAATACAATTGGTCATAATTTAACTATGAAATTACGATGTCCACAGTGGTTCTCCAGTCTGAGAAGTAAAACGAATGTAAAGTAATCCCGTATTCATCGTGTGCGGCCTGAGAGAGCTTGTGCCCATTTGCCTACAGTGAGAAATGTGACTTGGCCCATAAAGACTCATCTTTTATTAAAGCAGGTTTAATGTTATTGGCAGGAACTCACCAATCACGTCCGTGGAGATGGAGGCAAGGGTGAAGAGAGGCGCAACTTTCTGCTCGTAAACACGCTTGCCTTGCTGCTTGCCCCCATAGGGGTTGATGTACACCAGCAAATGCTTGGGTCTGCTGGCTGCAAAAAGTCAAGTGAAAGATGTTACTGTTTTTTCCAGAGAGAAGGGCATAACAGTACCGACTGAGGCCCATACTCATTTCTGAGTTAGCCTTGCAACTAGACTTCACAAAGCATATTCAGTGACCGTAACAGTGTACACTGAATAGAGAGTCAGTAATACTCAGCCATACTCAGTGCTGCGAGCCGCTCTCTGATGGTTTGGATCCACTGCTGACACAGTGCGCCCTCTAGACAGTGAAAGGTGACGTCACTACACCGCCAGCGGTGCTGCCACGCTCTCTCCACATAGGACACTGTGGCAGGGGGACACAAAGGCAGTGACGGGAGAGAGGCTTAACAGAACATGGATTTACTTTGCAGTATCATCTACCATATTGAATCCAATATCTGTAGATTGCTCAAGATCGTCAACATTCTTACCTGTGAATGCATATGGATAGGCCTCAGACGACTTCTGAGGCATTTTCTGCCACCTGCCGTCATCTTTCGTCCCGCTGTCCACGTCGAGCTCCCTGACTGCTAGGATCTCAGACACTGACACACCGTGGCTGGTACCTGTTAAACACACACCAAATCAATCCGTCACAATGTGGTAGGAACCAGTAATATACCCTTTATAAATTAAATTCTTAGAGAAAGGAAAAAGCACACACAGACTGATAACTGTGTGCCAGGATAATCTATTTTCAAGCCCTTTTCTTTTTTACCATCCCAGCCAAACAAACTGGTCTGGCTGTATCAATTACAGCTTGGAAAGCTTTATTCTAATAAAGTTTAAGGGGTTGAAAATCGAGCTTTAATGGACTAAGTAACAGTTTGATTTAAGCATTAGGGTGGAGCTAGTGTTGGGCTGAGAAGGCAGGGAGTGGAAGAGCCATTAGTCTTGTATGCCTGACGACCACCCCTGCCATAGAAAACACTATTGATGGATAATAACACAGCAGGTGAGATTATTTGAAGGCAGATGAGAGCTTTCACTATAGACCAAACAATACCATAGTTAGAGCAATGCCTACATTAATGGTGCCTCTTATTACCAGCCTATGGCCCTTTCCTGCAGCCATCATCATTATCATGATCTGAGTCTGCATTCATTTGACTGTGTGTCCACTTCCCAGCTCAGTTCTATAGGAAATCAGAAACATTAATGACCTCTGAGTGACTTCTATGTTCATCATTCTTTAATGCACTCCATAAAATGGCCTGTTGTGGCACAACAGAGGCCATAAGAGTTACATTATAATAAAAATGCAGTTAATTTATGCCTGCATACCACAAACCAACTAGCTGACCTCGAATGCAGTTTGTGTGCTGAATTAAGTCACTTTTCAGCTATCAAAACCTGTTTATGACATGTCTCTACTATGACATTGTCATATAGTCTTGCCGGATGTGACAAAAAACCCATTGGCTGAGGAGTGTAAATAGAGGCCACTACAGAGGAGAGGGATGGTGCAGTGACTTGGCTCAACAAGATAGTGCTGCGAGGCACTATCCGTGTACCTTTACACACAACCCTGAGGACACGGATTATGTGAGAAGAGGCAGGGAGGGAGAGGGGGTTTCGGAGAGGTAGTAGTGTGAGGAAGAATTAAATGCACAGATGAGTGATGAAGAAACTTCAAAAATCCCGAAGCCATGGGCATACAACATTCATGGAAGAGATACGTGCACAGATGTCAAGTTAGGATTCAGGCCAGGATACTAAGACACAGACTGAAGCGAAAGGGCATGAGACTCCAGTCACTTTTTATGTGTATGGGTTTTTCTTGGCACAAACTGAAGTCACAAGCATAAAACTGATCTGGTTAATGATTACCTCAAAGAGAGACTCAGTTGATGGTACTAATCCTGACAATGTCTCCCAGGACCTGACTGAGAAACACGGCACAGAGGGATGTCCAATGGTAACATGCTAGGAAACAGTAACCAGAAAGCAATTAAAAGGGGAAATCTGGGATTGGTAAATCAACTTTTGGACTTCTTGAAGAATATAATGTATAAAATGACTAATGAGCTTAGTTCAACTTTTTGTAAGCAATATAAATTGTAAACGAACTGTATAGCTTCAAAACATGGTTAAAACTATACTTCTGATCTCATGGATGTTCGGTCTTTGCATCCATAACTCCAGCCCCATCCCTCAGCTGTTTTCCAAAACAGTGTTAATGAAAATGAAACAATAGGAACCATTTCTGTCTGGGCCTAGACACACAGCAAGTGTATGTATGAATCATTGGGATGATGCCCAATTCAAATAAAATTTGATTTGATTTGAAATACATAACTTACACACTGAGGGTGCAAAAGCCTCAGTGAAATCTCACACTGTTGCACAATGGGATGAAAATGCTACACAATAGCAGGAGGCAAGAGCAATACAAAAGTGGAATGGCATGGGTAAATATCAGTACGAGAGAGAGAGCTCTATAAGAACAAAGGATAATTCCCTCTAAAATTTAACTGCGGTGGTTCACAGGCCGTGAGGGTGCCAGTAACGTAACGCCGGAGAGACACTAAGTATCACATTGGTCACGTTGCAATGCACAGCATATTCACATTTAATGATGAAGCAAAGTGGCAACAGGACACAGGGGTGTCATTGTTCTGTTTGCTACAGGTTGTTAACAACAGATGGCTCTCCTACCCCGGTGGAGGTACGGAGAGCCCAAATGAAAACCATACATCAACTGTGATGACTCAGCAAATTGTAGGTGTTAAACACACACGACGGAAAGCACCTGATCATTTTTAAGTCATGAGCATTAAAACACGTAGATTTTACACCCCCACGCCACTTTTCTGTACAAACACATCTCCCTAGGACTTCCTTGACCACATTTTGTACATAGTTATCAAGGTTGTGAACGTACTGAGGCATTTATGATGTGGGTGTGTGATTCCTTGTGGGAACATCACTGTTGGCTGAGGGCAAGAAATCACGGCACACTCCACTACAGCTAGGACCACTAGTCACCACTACACAAGCAGCTAACTGTATTTGATGTAGGCCTACATAGGCTAAATAGGACATAAGGGACCTTTTTGCAATGACTTTGAAGTCATGCTCATCAAGCTGAAAATCCAGCCTGATTCAGGAGACCTCTAATCATAGCAAATGGCTTTAATTTAATCTTGCCAACATCTGATCTAGAGGAACCCCATCAAATACAGCTGGCAAAAGTATTTCAAATTACTCACTCTAGCAAACACGTCACCCAATTCTTTGACCACATGTGGTAAGTGCTCCTACCTGACTCTCCTTTGTCTCTGCGCAGTAACTTAGGAAAACAGAAACCTGGAAAGGGAACAGTGGAGTTGTGGTTGGTTGCACCAAGATGAGCAAACGCTTGATATTTTAAAAAATCCACACAGGAATATGGATTGTTTTAATGCAAAATAAAACTTTCAGAACATCCTGCATTGGCTTGCTTTACAATTTAGCAAGGGAGTTCAAAGTTAAGCAAGCGTTTTTTTCCTCAGCAAACCACAACAATGGCACCACAATGAATTCATGGGAGGCCAAGATGCAGCAGATTCTGAAGTCAGTAGTGTGTTCGAGGTATGGAGCCAGCATTTGATTAAGCAATCTCTACACCAAGATAAGGTCTTGTGTCATTCGATCCCTTTCAGCTAGAGAATGGAAAAAAATAATCTTATGAGAAATGCGTGGAAATGCATTTACCCTTTAGGCCTTTTGTGAAAAAAAGTAATTTTATCAAAGATTTCATTCCCCTTCATCTGGAAAGTTGATCATTTCAATAACGCTCCTTGTGATTTCCAGGCCTTATGTCCTTGAAACATCCAGATATCTCTGAATTGAATGCTCTTTTTTCAGCTCCTGAAATGAATAGGCTCGACTCCAAAGCCCATCCATTCTGAAATAAATGGAGAGACCTTTGACAGCCTCAAGACGTAAGATGGCAGATAGAAGGCATCCAAAGAACTAACACGATACAGGGAGGCTACTAGTCGATCTCTACGCAGATCTAGTGCCTTCAGAAGTTATTCACACACACACACCACTTGAATTTTTCCACATTGTTGTGTTACAAGCTGAATTTAAAATGGATTTCATTGAGATTGTGTCACTGACCTAGGCACAATACTCCATAATGTCAAAGTGGAATTATGTTTATACATTTTTACAAATGAACTACAAATGAAAAGCTGAAATGTCTTTAGTCAATAAGTATTCAACACCTTTATGGAAAGCCTAATAAATAAGTTCAGGAGTAGAAATGTGCTTAACAAGTCACATAATAAGTTGCAGGCACTCACTCTGTGTGCAATAAGTGTTTAACATGATTTTTTTATGATTATCATCTCTGTACCCCACACATTCAATTATCTATAAGGTCCCTCAGTCGAGCAGATTCAACCACAAAGACCAGGAAGGTTTTGCAATGCCTCAAAGAAGGGGACCCATTGGTAAATCATTAAAAAAGCAGACATTGAATATCCTTTTGAGCATGGTAAAGTTATTAATTACACTTTGGATGGTGTATCAATACACCCAGTCACTACAAAGATACAGGCGTCCTTCCTAACTCAGTTGCCAGATAGGAAGGGAACCACTCAGGGATTTCACAATGAATCCAATGGTGACGTTAAAACAGTTAGAGTTTAATGGCTGTGATAGGAGAAAATGGATCAACAACATTGTAGCTACTCCACAACACTAACCTAAATGACAGAGTGAAAAGAAGGAAGCCTGCACAGAATAAAAATATTCCAAAACACACATCCTGTTTGCAATATGGCACTAAAGTAAAACTGCAAAAAAATGTGGCAAAGACATTAACTTTATGTCCTAAATACAAAGTGTTATGTTTGGGGCAAATCCAACAACACACCACTGAGTACCACTCTTCATATTTTCAAGCATGGTGGTGGTTGCACCATGTTATGGGTATGCTTGTCATTGGCAAGGATTAGGGAGTTTTTTTTTTATAAAAATAAACAAAATAAAGCTAAGCACAGCCAGTATCTTAGTGGAAAACCTGGTTAAGTCTGCTTCCAACAGACACTGGGAGACAAATTCACCTTACAGCGGGACAATAACATAAAACACTAGGCCAAATATACACTGGAGTTACTTACCAAGATGACATTGAAAGTTCATGAGTGGCCTAGTTACAGTTTTGACTTAACTCAACTTAAATCTGTGGCAAGACTTAAAATGCCTGTCTAGCAATGATAAACAACTAACTTGACAAGCTTAAAGAATTTTTAAAACAATATAATGCAAATATTATACAATCTAGGTGTGCAAAGCTCTTAACTTCTTAGGGAGCCGCTGCGGAGGTGATGGTTTTGGAGAGTCTGGCGTGCCCAAAGTAAAATGCCTCCCACTCAGGCCCAGAAAATAGTATATGCACATAATTAGTCCTATTGGATAGGAAACACTCTGAAGTTTCTAAAAGTGTTAACATAATGTCTGAGTATAACAGAACGGATATAGCAGGCAAAAACCAGAGGAATTTCTGTCCTGGAAAAAGTGTTTTTGACACATTGCCTCATTTTGAACCCCTCCCTATTGAAAACAGCCATTTCTGGGAGTAAGATTGCAGTACCTATTGCTCCCACTGGATGTCAACAGTCTCTAGACAGTGTTTGGTGATGTTTAGTTGCTCTGGATGGTAATAGAAGAAGAATTTCAAACTAGTCATCGGATAGAAACAGAAGAGGAAGCGCGTTCACGGGCTCGAGCTCGCTGTGGTTTTTTCCCTTTCCTATCGTCCAGTTTATAATCCGGTTGAAATATTATAGTAAATATACATAAGTGTTCCTAAGGATACATTATCAATGATATTTGATTGTTCTTGGACAAGTGTATAGGTTGAACGCGTTCTCTTCACGGTTCAATGGGCGAGTGGACGCTGTATTTTCTGAACATAACGCGCCAACCAAAGAGAGATTTATGGATATAATAAAATGACTTTTTCTAACAAAACCATTGGATGTCTTCGTTGGACACCTGGGAAGCCCTCAGCAGAAGTTCTTCAAAAGGTAAGGGATTTGTTTTCGCTGTGAAATGTGTTGTGGGAACCGCGATGGTTTATGAATTTATGCTAATGGGAAAATATTGGAGCTGCTACCCTCAAACAATCAAATGTTGTGCTTTCGCCAACGCTGTGATATTGCCAAGAAGCAGAGCTTTTGATGACTATGCAACACTTGTATATTGATGAATGTTTAATAATTAAACTTTTTATTTGGCGCCTTGCATTTCACCGGGTAGTGTTGGGAGTTGCTCCCTAAGTAGTTAATAAGACACTTACCCAGAAAGAGTCACAGCTGTAGTCGATGCCAAAGGTGATTTTAATATGTACTGACTCAAGGGTGTGAATACTTGTGGAAATTAGATATCTGTTTACATTGTCAATACATTTGTAACAATTTCTAAAAACATGTTTTCACCATGTCATTTTGGGCTATTCAGAGTAGATGGGTGAGACAAAATAAATGTTGAATTCAGGCTGTAACAACTAAATGTGGAATAAGTCAAGAGGTATGAATACTTTTTGAAGGCACTGTATATCATCCACATAAGAAGCCATTACATAAGTATTACAGGACAACAAAATGTAACTATTATAACTTACAGCTATTACTATAACAGATAAGATGGCACCGAAGAGGATGTCTGACGTTTTACATGCACCTAACCAATTGTGCTATTTTGTATCTTTTTTAGCAGTTGGTTGTAACTTTAATTTTTTTTACTTATTTGGTACATAATGTTGCTGCCACTGTCTCTTATGACCGAAAATAACTTCTGGACATCAGAACAGCAATTACTACATTTTTGGGCAACCAAGAAAAGTGACACGTCTGGTGGTCCCCAAGGAGAAGGTTGGGAATGGAAAGTACTGCACTATTGGTAAGTTTGGTCATCAACTCCTTGTGGTCATAGTTTATGAAGTGTTCGTTAAGCACAACCATTTTTGGTTGATACACATCTTAAGTCTGACAATCGA
The DNA here is from genome assembly GCA_030435695.1 of Brachymystax lenok tsinlingensis. Lineage (NCBI taxonomy): Eukaryota > Metazoa > Chordata > Actinopteri > Salmoniformes > Salmonidae > Brachymystax > Brachymystax lenok. The sequence continues at coordinate 13,601,814 of CM059818.1, forward strand.
CAACTGCATAGTCACAAAATAAGCCAACATCATATGTTGTTGTTGGAGAAGTGAAGGTGGGAGGGCCTTTGCTGCTGTGCTCTTTGTCAGTGTGTCAGCTCATCTCAGTCGTCAATGAACATGATGTAATTAAGGCTACATTCCAATCGTGCTTGTACACATTACAGTTATAAAAAAGGTCAAATATGCATAAATTGCTCCGCCATTTCCTGGTTGCAAAAATTTGAATAGTTTGCAGTTTGTGGCAAAACAAGCAGAATATAGTGTAGAGGATCACTGTACTGTGTAAACCGCTGAGAAATATTATTTTCAATAACCAAAAATATTGTATTTTCAGATGGTCTAGGAAACCAAAAGTAAAAGACAAATACTAAAGCACAGGATGCATGAATATATCACACATTTCTACAGTGCATTCGGAAAGTATTCAGACCCCATTGACTTTTTTCACATTTTGTTACGTTACAGCCTTATTCTATTCTAAAATGCTTAAATTGTTACACACAATACCCCACAATGACAAAGCAAAAACAGGTTTTTAGACGTTTTAGCAAATTTATTATAAAACCTCCCCTGAAATACCACATTTACATAAGTTCAGACCCTTTACTCAGTACATTGTTGAAGCACCTTTGGCAGCGATTACAGCCTCGAGTCTTCTTGGCTATGACGCTACAAGCTTGGCACACCTGAATTTGTGAAGCTTCTCCCATTCTTCTGAAGATCCACTCAAGCTCTGTCATGTTGGATGGGGAGCGTCGCTGCACAGCTATTTTCAGGTCTCTCGATGGGCCACTCAAGGACATTCCGAGACTTTTCCCAAAGCCACTCCTGCGTTGTTTGTAGCTTTTATCTTCAATAACCATGGAGTTAGAGAAGTTCTTCCTGAGGTCACGTCAAGTGTACTGTTATGGATTTCGCGCATAACAGTCAGCACGCTTTTAGCACTTTTTCTCTTCTATTCATCAGGCTATATTCCGTCTGAAATGTTATAATTTAAATTAATTTTAGGGTATCTGAGTATTGCTTAGAAACGCTGTTTGACTTGTTTCGACTAACTTTACCGGTACTTTTGGGATATTGTTGTCTGCATGGATGAACGCCTTTGGGCAGGTGGATTACTGAACAAAATGTGCCAACCAAACTGAGCTTTATGGATATAAAGAGGGACTTTATCGAACAAAATGACCTTTTATTGTGTAACTGGGACGCTTGGGTATGCCATCAGATGAAGATCTTCAAAGGTAAGCAATTTATTTTATGCTATTTTTGAGTTTTGTGACACCTCTGCTGGTTATGTTATTATGCTAATTGAATATTTGAGCGGGGCAATGCCCTCAGGCAATCAAATGTTCTGCTTTTGCCATAAAGCCTTCTTGAAATCTGACAACGCTGTTAGATTAACACGATTCTAAGCTTTTGAAGGGTGTGCAACACTGAGTATTTCTGTAATTTGAATTTGATGCTCTGCAATTTCACCGGATGTTGTCGATGTGGGACGTGACCGTCCCACCTAGCGCAAACAGGTTAACTGTGAATATTGAAGATCTGGGGATATTGAACCACCAGCTTTCATATGTTCTCATTTTCTGAGCAACGAACTTAAACGTTAGCTTTTTTACATGGCACATATTACACTTTTACTTTCTTCTCCAACACTGTGATTTTGCATTATTTAAACCAAATTGAACATGTTTCATTATTTATTTGCGACTAAATAGATTTTAATTACAGTGGGGCAAAAAAGTATTTAGTCAGCCACCAATTGTGCAAGTTCTCTCACTTAAAACGATGAGAGAGGCCTGTAATTTTCATCATAGGTACACTTCAACTATGACAGACAAAAGGAGGAAAAAAAAAATCCAGAAAATCACATTGTAGGATTTTTAATGAATTTATTTGCAAATTATGGTGGAAAATAAGTATTTGGTCACATACAAACAAGCAAGATTTCTGGCTCTCACAGACCTGTAACTTCTTCTTTAAGAGGCTCCTCTGTCCTCCACTCGTTACCTGTATTAATGGCACCTATTTGAACTTGTTATCAGTATAAAAGACACCTGTCCACAACCTCAAACAGTCACACTCCAAACTCCACTATGGCCAAGACCAAAGAGCTGTCAAAGGACACCAGAAACAAAATTGTAGACCTGCACCAGGTTGGGAAGACTGAATCTGCAATAGGTAAGCAGCTTGGTTTGAAGAAATCAACTGTGGGAGCAATTATTAGGAAATGGAAGACATACAAGACCACTGATAATCTTCCTCGATCTGGGGCTCCACGCAAGATCTCACCCGTGGGGTCAAACTGATCACAAGAACGGTGAGCAAAAATCCCAGAACCACACGGGGACCTAGTGAATGACCTGCAGAGAGCTGGGACCAAAGTAACAAAGCCTACCATCAGTAACACACTACGCCGCCAGGGACTCAAATCCTGCAGTGCCAGACGTGTCCCCCTGCTTAAGCCAGTACATGTTCAGGCCCGTCTGAAGTTTGCTAGAGAGCATTTGGATGATCCAGATGAGGATTGGGAGAATGTCATATGGTCAGATGAAACCAAAATAGAACTTTTTGGTAAAAACTCAACTCGTCGTGTTTGGAGGACAAAGAATGCTGAGTTGCATCCAAAGAACACCATACCTACTGTGAAGCATGGGGGTGGAAACATCTGTTTTTCTGCAAAGGGACCAGGACGACTGATCCGTGTAAAGGAAAGAATGAATGGGGCCATGTATCGTGAGATTTTGAGTGAAAACCTCCTTCCATCAGCAAGGGCATTGAAGATGAAACGTGGCTGGGTCTTTCAGCATGACAATGATCCCAAACACACCGCCCGCAACGAAGGAGTGGCTTCGTAAGAAGCATTTCAAGGTCCTGGAGTGGCCTAGCCAGTCTCCAGATCTCAACCCCATAGAAAATCTTTGAAAGTCCGTGTTGCCCAGCGACAGCCCCAAAACATCACTGCTCTAGAGGAGATCTGCATGGAGGAATGGGCCAAAATACCAGCAACAGTGTGTGAAAACCTTGTGAAGACTTACAGAAAACGTTTGACCTCTGTCATTGCCAACAAAGGGTATATAACAAAGTATTGAGATAAACTTTTGTTATTGACCAAATACTTATTTTCCACCATAATTTGCAAATAAATTCATAAAGAATCCTACAATGTGATTTTCTGAATTTTTTTTCCTCATTTTGTCTGTCATAGTTGAAGTGTACCTATGATGAAAATTACAGGCCTCTCTCATCTTTTTAAGTGAGAGAACTTGCACAATTGGTGGCTGACTAAATACTTTTTTCCCCCACTGTATGTATTTAAAAAAATATATTATAATAATAAAAATAAATAAAATCGGTATCGGCGTTGAAAAATCATAGTCGGTTGACCTGTAATTCAAACCCTTGGTAGGTCATAGGCATGCCATGCAGGACTTCTCAGCTCTGCCTAAGAGTGTTCACTTTTCCTCATTATACTAATATGGATGGGCTCCCATGTTTGCATTGGACTGTTTTTGAACATTACAACATCTAATGGAAATATGTGCCAGGAACTACACTGTGAAAGTAACGTGCTAGGCCTTCCACCATCTCTTGACAGAGAAAGTGATGGGAATGTTTGCTTTTGTTAAGGGTCCATTGTTAGAATGTGGTGAGTAGGCCTACTAAAGGGCATGCTGTCTACTTCAGAATTAGGCTGCAGACAAGAGTGCAACTCAATATGTGATAACGATCGGCTTAACTGCAAAGGTGATACTGTTCGAGCTACTGAGGGGTTATTCAAGGAGATTAATAAATGATACTGCTGGTCAATTCCACTTTAAAATGTATGCCAAACCAAAAACATTGATTTTAAAATATTCCTCCTTTGCATATTTGGGTATTATTCTGCACACTGGTTATTATTTTCATCCGCTGCCAAACAAGACCAAATTTGGTTGGTAAGGACAGGACCAAATCTGAACCAATCATAGAAGTCTGTTTCACATCAAAGTACAGCTCAGTACAGTACAGTTAGGTCTGGCCGATATGGCATAAAAATCAGATCTCTATTTTTTTTCAAACCTATGGGCGATTCACGATATATCTATTTTTTTTCTCTAAATAAGTGTAGTTGTACAATTAAAAGGTCAAATACACTGCTTTTTAAGCAGCCAGAAATTATCGAATGAATTCAGGACTTGTGAAGTTAGTTGAAGTTAGAAGTTTACATACACCTTAGCCAAATAGATTTTAACTCAGTTTTTCACAATTCCTGACATTTAATCCTAGTAAAAATTCCCTGTCTTAGGTCAGTTAGGATCACCACTTTATTTTAACCTGTTTGAGCTAGGGGGCAGTATTTTGAAGTTAAGATGAAAAACGTGCCCAAAGTAAACTGCCTGTTACCCAGGCCCAGAAGCTAGGATATGCATATATAGCATTGGATAGAAAAAAACTCAGAAGTTTCTAAAACTGTTAAAATAATGTCTGTGAGTATAACAGAACTGATATGGCAGGCGAAAACCCGAGCAAAATCCATCCAGGAAGTGAGATTTTTTGAGGTGACCAGTTTTCAATTGAAGGCCTATTGGTTAAATAGGGGAATAGCTCCCATATTGCAGTTCCTATGGCTTCCAATAGATGTCAACAGTCTTTAGAAAACAGCTTTTATCTTGAAAAACCAAGGCGTTAGAGAAGTTCTTCCTGAGGTCACGTCAAGTGTACTGTTATGGATTTTGCGTGTAACAGTCAGCGCGCTCTTAGCACTTTTTCTCTTCTATTCATCAGAATATATTCCGTGTGAAATATTATCGTATCCTAGTATTGATTAGAAACGCTGTTTGTCTTGTTTCAACTAACTTTACCGGTACTTTTGGGATATTGTTGTCTGCATGGATGAACGCCTTTGGGCAGGTGGATTACTGAACAAAACGCGCCAACCAAATTGAGATTTATGGATATAAAGAGGGACTTTATCGAACAAAATTGACCTTTTATTGTTAAACCGGGACACTTGGGTATGCCATCAGATGAAGATCTTCAAAAGGTAAGCAATTTATTTTATGCTATTTTTGAGTTTTGTGACACATCTGCTGGATATGTTATTATGTTAATTGAATATGTGTGCGGGGCGCTGTCCTCAGACAATCAAATGCCTTTTTGAAATCTGACAACACTGTTAGATTAACAAGATTCTAAGCTTTTGAATGGTGTGCAACACTTGTATTTTCATGAATTTTTGGAATTAGTATTTCTGTAATTTGAATTTGGCGCTCTGCAATTTCACAAGATGTTGTCAATGTGGGACGTGACCGTCCCACCTAGCGCAAAGTTAAGAATGTGAAAAGTCTAAATAATAGAGAATGATTTATTTCAGCTTTTATTTCTTTCATCACATTCCCAGTGGGTCAGAAGTTTACACACTCTCAATTAGTATTTGGTAGAATTTCCTTTAAAATGGTTTAACTTGGGTCAAACGTTTTGGGTTGCCTTCCACAAGCTTCCCACAATAAGTTGGTGAATTTTGGCCCATTCCTCCTGACAGAGCTGGTGTAACTGATTCAGGTTTGTAGGCCTCCTTGCTCGCACACGGTTTTTCAGTTCTGCCCACAAATGTTCTGTAGGATTGAGGTCAGGGCTTTGTGATGGCCACTCCAATACCTTGACTTTGTTGTCCTTAAGCCATTTGCCACAACTTTGGAAGTATGCTTGGGGTCATTGTCCATTTGGAAGACCCATTTGTGACCAAGCTTTAACTTCCTGACTGATGTCTTGAGATGTTGCTTCAAAATATCCACAATTTTCCTTTCTCATTATGCTATCTATTTTGTGAAGTGCACCAGTCCCTCCTGCAGCAAAGCACCCCCACAACATGATGCTGCCATCCCCGTGCTTCATGGCTGGGATGGTGTTCTTCGGCTTGCAAGCTTCCCCCTTTTTCCTCCAAACATAACGATGGTTAACACGGCCAAAGAGTTCTATTTCTGTTTCATCCGACCAGAGGACGTCTCCAAAAAGTACAATATTTTTCCTCATGTGCAGTTGCAAACCATAGTCTGGATTTTTTATGGCGGTTTTGGAGCAGTGGCATCCTCCTTGCTGAGCGGCCCTTCAGGTTATGTCAATGTAGGACTCGTTTTACTGTGGATATAGATACTTTTGTACCGGTTTCCTCCAGCATCTTCACAAGGTCCTTTGCTGTTGTTCTGGGATTGAGGTGCACTTCTCACCAAAGTACGTTCATCCCTAGGAGACAGAACGATACTCCTTCCTGAGCGGTATGACTGCTGCGTGGTCCCATGGTGTTTATACTTGCGTACTATTGTTTGTACAGATGAACGTGGTACCTTCAGGCGATTGTAAATTGCTCCCAAGGATGAACCAGAATAGTGGAGGTCTACAATTATTTTTCTGTCTTGTCTGATTTCTTTTGATTTCCCCATGATGTCAAGCAAAGAAGCAGTTTGAAGGTAGGCCTTGAAATACATCCACAGGTACACCTCCAATTGACTCCAATTATGTCAATTAGCCTATCAGAAGCTTCTAAAGCCATGACATCATTTTCTGGAATTTTCCAAGCTGTTTAAAGGCACAGTCAAATTAGTGTATGTAAACTTCTGACCCACTGGAATTGTGATACAGTGAATTATAAGTGAAATAATCTGTCTGTAAACAATTGTTGGAAAAATTACCTGTGTCATGTACAAAGTAGATGTCCTAACCGACTTGCCAAAACTATAGTTTGTTAACAAGAAATTTGTGGAGTGGTTGAAAAACAAGTTTTAATGACTCCAACCTAAGTACATGTAAACTTCCGATTTCAATTGTATACCTAGGCTAAATATAAGCCTTCCCCAACCATAAGACCCAATAATAATTTTATGATTTTATCAAAATAGTTTAACCAGCTTTTTTGTTGTTGCAATAAATCACTGATTTGGCTTTGAAGTATATGAAAATGCCCATTTTTGTTACACATTTAACTAGAACCATGCATAATGCACATTTACAAATAATGACTAACTTCTTGTAGCAGGCGTTAGGCTATAGAAAAATAACACAGGTCTCATCAACAATCGCTCAAGCCCAGTGCTTGTGGTTAGCCAGCTAATCGTTATATTTCAAGTTTAGCCAACTTGGGAACTATTTGCAGGCTAACAAGGTTGAACAGTTGAATTGTTATGAACACACCCTTCTGTCGGTCTCCAACTTTTTGAAAAGCATGTTAGCCTGTCCACTTTGTTCATAGGTTTGATGGATTATATTAAAATGTAACATGTTTCAAGTTAAACTGTAGTTTGTTTGTATCCTGTGTAGTGAATGATTACTGTGAGTATTAATGGAGTTTAGGCCATTAAACTGTGTGTATGCTAATTTAGAAACCATGACCTAATCAGATAAGAGGAAATTGCCTCGGATCAGAGAGCAGGGTCAGGCCCAGAACAGAAGATGGATGGGGTGTGATTCTGACATCTGGCTAAACAAAGAGAGGACCATGGACATTCCACAGGGAAGCCAGAGGGAAACTCATTGGGGTCATAAAATGTGTAGCTGGGGAAGTGACGCCTACAAGGGAAGAGTATAACATGTGTTGTGAGATTTCTAAAATGTGTGAACTCAGCTGACGGTATCCTTGGTATTAAAACACTTGAAACTTCTCTTGAGCTTTTGGTCTCAATTCCTTATTGCAAAGAGGTTGCAATAGCATTTTTCTTTTTAACAGATTGAAATCAAGTGGCCTACCTTATTTCTCAGAATGGGAACTAGTTTCCAATTCCTTATATAATTGTGTTGTATGCTTATTGCACATTTAGAAAACACAGACTAGACAGCTAGTATAACAGTGTGCCGCGCACACCGCGCTCGACAAACTGAGCATTCCTTTTCCAGAATCAATGTTCATTGACACTCTCGTTTTACTAGCGTCTACTCTGAGTGCAATTTGAGTAGTTGAGACATAAAAAGGGCATAGTTAGAAAAGTGAACTCCTCTTTTACAGTAAAAAAAATGTCTCAATGTGTTTGTGTCCATAAGACAGATTCTGTTGAAACCTCAAATAGAGAGTTGAAACCGCTTGTCAGAGAGGAAGATGTGATATCAACTTTGTTGGCGTGAGAGGCAGGTGGAGGGGCTTGATGTGTGTAAACCATAGAGGAAGAGGCGATGCAAACGGCTAATGCTCAAAAATAGGGCTAATGCTTTCTTTGGGCTTATTTTGGACCTAAGCTTGTCGCCTGCCTTCCCGCCTTTGGGACAACGACTCCCAGATCTCTGGTGTAAATGGGAAGGTGCAAATATCACAGAAGAAGAATCAAGGTTTTGTAATTTTTGAGCATGAGTAATCGAACAGGCGTACAAACAAAATCTTAATCTAGAGATAAAAGAATTATATTAAACAGTGTAAAACTATTTAGTCTAAATGTTGTCTTGAAGACAACATTAATTTGTATTGACTCTAATATGCCATTTCTACATGTGCAGTTGCGGGACACGAGAAAAAAATAAACCAAGCATTACATAGTTCTCCCCTAAATTCCTTTTCCCCTCTGTCTCACTCATGCAATTATGTTCCAACTGCTCCTTCTACATTGGGCCTACAGAAATAAATGCCTATAAAAACGTATTTTTCAACAACAAAAAAATATTTAACCAGGCAAGTCAGTTCGTATTTACAATGACAGCCTACCATAAGGCAAAAGGCCTCCTGCGGGGATGGGGGCTGGGATTAAATATAAAAATAAAATAAAAATATAGGACAAAAACACACATCACGACAAGAGACAACACAACACTACATAAAGAGAGACCTAAGACGACAACATAGCATGGTAGCAGCACACAACTGCGTACAAACATTGTTGGGCACAGACAACAGCACAAAGGGTAAGATGGTAGAGACAACAATCCATCACGCAAAGCAGCCACAACTGTCAGTAAGAGTGTCCATGATTGAGTCTTTGAATTAAGAGATTTAGATAAAACTGTCCTGTTTGAGTGTTTGTTGCAGCTCGTTCCAGTCTAGCTGCAGCGAGCTGAAAAGACGAGCGACCCAGGGATGTGTGCTTTGGGGACCTTTAACAAAATGTGACTGGCAGAACAGGTGTTGTATGTGGAGGATGAGGGCTGCAGTAGATCTCTCAGATAGGGGGGAGTGAGGCCTAAGTGTTTTATAAATGAGCATCAACCAGTGGATTTTGCATCGGGTACAGAAATGGCCAGTTTACAGAGTATAGAGTGCAGTGATGGGTCCTATAAGTAACATTGAGAAGAGTATGGGGCCTAGGATCGAGCCTTGGGGTACACCCTTGGTGACAGGCAGTGGCTGAGACAGCAGATGTTCTGACTTTATACACTGCACTCTTTGAGGTAGTTAGCAAACCAGGCCAAAGACCCCTCAGAGACACCAATACTCCATAGCCGGCCAACAAGAATAGAATGGTCTACCGTATCAAAAGCTTTGGCCAAGTCAATAAAAATAGCAGCACAACATTGCTTAGAATCAAAGGCAATGGTGACATCATTGAGGTTGCATTGACGCATTCATGAACATGAGCATGAACCTGAGCGGAAACCAGATTGCATACCAGAGAGAATACTATAGACATCAAGAAAGCCAGTCAGTTGATTATTGACAAGTTTTTCCACTTTTGATAAACAGGGCAAAATAGAAATAGGCCTATAACAGTTAGGATTAGGGATGTACGATATATTGGTGATCATATCGGAATCGGACGATATTAGCTAAAAATGGCAACATCGGCCCGATGCCTAGATTAACGCAGATGTGCACAACCTATGTCAAAGCTGACGTGCATATGTATGTGTAGGTACATGACGTAATGACGTCACGAAAAATACAGCGCTACACAGAACACAGATTCATTATGCTACTTGCTATGGGTGTCACGACTGACATTTGGACCAGCAATGTCAGCCCCATGAGCATGCTGAGTCTGACAGCACAGTGGGTCAACAAGTATTTCATACTGAGGAAAGCCGTAATGCATGCTCAAGAATGTGCTGGTTCTCATACCGCTGCTGCCATTTCAATGGCATTTGAGAACATGTTTGAAAACACACTCCTAGCTCCATTTGAACAACTGAGTCGAGAAATAAGTTCATCATACCCGCTGTCATGGCATTGAAACACGCATTGAAACACCTGCTCAACAAAACTGCCGACAGACCGTGGGGTTAACTTACAAAAGTACTTGAGGCTGTGAACAAGCGATTCGGTGGCTATGTCGCCACCATGCCCGATGCTAGGTACAAGGACCGCTACTTCGATGCAGACAAGAAACAAGGTTTACATGAAATGTTACATACACAGCTGGACAAGATGGAAACGGACACAGTGACAGTGCGCACTGAGGAAGAGAGGCCACAGACAGACAGAGCTGAAACTCCACAGCTTGAAATATGATGATGTATGATGAAATCCGGGTTGAGAATGAAACGACTGAACAACGAAAGCACAGCAAGTAAGTTTAATAAATAGGTTTTGATTATGTTTTACTGGTAATGGGGACATGCGTAAACGGCAAAAAAATTAATGTTTGGTCAGTGTGGTGTGTGTGTGTAACCTTTAACTAGGCAAGTCAGTTAAGAACAAATTCTTATTTACAATGACTGCGTACCCCGGCCAAACCTGGACAATGCTGGGCCAATTGTGCACCGCCCTATGGAACTCCCAATCACAGCCGGATGTGATACAGCCTGGATTCGAACCAGGGACTGTAGTGACGCCTCTTGCACTGAGATGCAGTGCCTTAGTGTGTGTTAACTATTTAAAAGGCCGCTAACATTTTAAAATACCGGTTATCGGTATTGTTTTTTTTTTGGCAAGGAAAATATTAGATATCGGCATCAGCCAAAAATGTCATTTCAGTGCATCCCTAGTTAGGATCAGCTTGATCTCCCCCTTTAAATATTGGACTAACCGTGGCTGCCTTCCAAGCAATGGGAACCTCCCCAGAGAGGAGACAGGTTAAAAAGGTCAGAGATAGGCTTGGCGATTATAGGGGCAGCAACCTTAAAGAAGAAAGGGTCTAAACCATCTGACCCAAATAATTTTTTGTGGTCAAGTTTAAGGAGTTCCTTTAGCACCTCGGACTCAGTGACCACCTGCAGCGGGGCAGGGGAAAAAGAGGTAGGAGCATCGGGGCTATTCGCATTAGAAGGGGTTGGAGATGAGGAAATGTTTGACGGGCAAGGAGTCATGATTGAGTCATGACTGAACGAAATGGTGACCTTTGCTCTGTTTGAGACTCTCCCCATTGACTTCAATGCAATCCAGCTCCGAGATTGCAGTACCTATGGCTTCCACTAGATGTCAACAGTCTTATACAAAGCCTGGAAGCTGTAGCAGTGAAAAGAACGGATAGGAAGAGGAAATGGTCAAGGGAGCTCAGATGTCAACAAGATTTCTCGGGCGGGTGCGCGCCCCACTTTATTTTATATAACGTTTAGGTGACCATCCGAGTGAAATATTATCGCTAATATTCATAAAAGGATAGCTAAGGATGCATTATAACTGGTCTTAAACTAACTTTGGCCTTCCGCATAGCCTGAGTGCACTTATTTCTCATTTGCCTGAACGATAGCCAGTCAGCCTGAGTATGCGTGTGCCGAGCCTTTCGCCAAATGCAATACTTGAGGTGGAGTAACTCTGAAAGATCCCGGTCAAACCAGGGGCTGAACCTGTTTTTAATTCTCATTTTCTTTATGGGGGCGTGTTTGTTAACAATATCACTGAAGATATCAAAAAAGGAGGTCCAAGCTTCTTTGACAGAGGGGATCAAGCTGATTCTATACCAACTTACAGAGGCCAGGTCATGAAGGAATGTTTGCTCATTACATTTTTTTAACAAGCGTCTATGACAAATCTAACTGATGGGATATACAGGCTACATTCTTTGTCAAAATAGACTGAAGTAAGGAAATATGTGTTCCAACAACGAGCTGCAGTTTTGGAATAATTGTGTCTCGTCTGTTTTCCCACTTAGGCTACCTTGCGGTTGTCAGTATTTACAAGTTAAAGTCAACATTTTCTATATCGTAAAAATGAATGAAAACAAAAACTAGCTTTTAGGACTTAATTTAAGGTTAAGCATAAGGTTAGTAGTGTGGTTAAAGGAGAAGTTAAGCCAAAATCCAGAAACTCCCAAGTGATATCATACATTGAAACTAATTCAGTGGCATTTGTCTCGCCCCTTCTCTGGAGTGCAGAACTGAGACAGCTGCAAAAACGGGTCACGTGACTCATGACATTGCTGGATGTAGGCCTCACTCTGCTCCGTTGTCAGTTAATGCATGATAAAAAAACTTGGCAAACAAATTAATCGTTTTATTGAAAGCATACATCAGAATTACCTATATAAATTACCTATATCAAAAGTACTATCGGTTGAGTCAGGAAATGCGTACTTTTCCACCTAAGATATTTGCTATTATTTAACAAAAATAATTTATGTAGCCAACTGCGACAGCATCAGAGATGGGTAACAATGAGTGCCCTCGTGCGGGAAACCCTGATACGTAGAAACATTAAGATATGCCCTTATATAGAGCTTGATTGCACAGTTAAAAAAAAAAATTGGGGGGGGTTAGAAGCAGTGAGGATACTGAAAGCTGCAATTTGTATTTTTTTTGCGCAAACCTACCAAATTGGCATAGAAATGTGAGTTATAGATCTGTCATTCTCATTAAAAGCAAGTCTATCAAGCGGTAGATCTGTTCTGTGTGCGCTATTTCTATGCTTCAATTTCATTTTTGCCTCTTACTTTCGGTTTTGTACACCAGCTTCAAACAGCTGAAAATACTATATTTTAGTCATTGAAAATATATTTCACAGCGTTTTACAGATGGCACAATGATTCTCTACCCAATACATTGCTTGTTCTGTCAAACTGAAATTAGGCGTACTATTCGAATTTTAGCAACCAGGAAATGGCGGAGAGGTTTCTGCATATTGCACTTTGAGGAAGGTACAGTCGCACTATAGTTCTCTTACAACTAAAAAAATTAATAAATAAATCATTTTTTCCCTCCTTCAACATGCCAAATTAAGCCCCATTTCAAATTATCCCTCTTTGAGAAGAACTGTTCCAGAAGAGAGATGCGCATCACTTCGCACTATTCTGTTCCATTTTATTCTATTCTATTGTTTTTTTACTATAAAATAAGTGTCTTGAACAATGTTCCCTCAAAAAAAATTCCGGCATTGAGCAAATTTCAGGTCTGCTGAGCGCAAACATTAATGTGAAAATTCTGTGCAACTTCTAGCACGCGTTTGCTGTGAACAGTGACAAAGTAGGCTCCTGTGGCTATTTGAAAATAATGTAGGCCTACCATAAACAATGGAGAAAATGCATCCCATATCATCTTAACATGGAAATAGCTGTTATATCACTCAGCCTACAGTACATGAACCTGTTAATCCACTTGTCCTTCAGACAAGGAGGTGACTGAAAATGTTGTTGTGTTGTTTGATGCAAGAAACCACTTTACAAAATATTCCCATACCATTATTACAGAGAATCAGATCAATTATGCTACCCTCTGCTTATTGGCCATTTACCTTATTCAAGCCCGTCTCAAAATGCAACACTGACCCTTTAAGACAAAAACAAAAGAAAAGCTCCTACCTAGAAATGTACATGTTTTGTGCTCTTGTAGGAAGCAATCACTCCATTGCTGACTACAAAGTATCCATAACTGGGCTAATAAGTCACTAACTAGCAAAGGATATAAAGAAAATGTGCTCATGTGGCTACATGCAGCTCTTGCTTTGATCTCAAAACAAGTGCATCTACTCACAACCACAGCTGTAAACACAATCCAGTTCAAAGTAAATGGCACAGATCCATATATGGCAATAGTCTGCCTACAACTAAATCTCTTGCACTGGTATGTTGCATTGAAAGTGGCTAATATTGCTTCTAACTTTTAAAGCATTAAATGGTCTTGCTCCCCAATATCTCTCTGACTTACTCTATCCTTACCGCCCTGCTCGGTCCCTTAGATCAGCTGAACTTGGTTTGTTGACCGTCCCTCGTTTCCGGTTGTCCACTGTAGGTGGGAGGTCATTTGGTGTTAATGCTCCTAAATTATGGAATTCACTACCTCTTACACTACGCAATACCTCATCCGTGAGTGCATTCAAGATCCAGTTGAAAACATATCTGTTTGACATGCATTTTGGGTAGTGTGTATCCTATGTGACTGCGATGTATGTGTGTGTGTTCTGAATGTATTGTAATGTGCAATGTAAAGCGACCTTGAGCTATGGAAAGGCGCTATATAAATAAAACTTCTTCTTCTTCTTCTAATATTGTATTGATTCGATCACAATTGCCACAATAAAGGCAAACGTTGCTAGTGTTAACAGGCAAAACTCATTGAGTGAAGTTCAATCTCATGCTTCTCTCAGTGGGCTGATATTTCTTCTGCACTGCAGTCCCAAAGCGCAGCTTAGAGGGAACACTGGTCTTGACTGATAAGGGCTGAGGAAATGTAAGCGCGTTGTCTGCGAAATTAACAAAACAAGGCTATGCCATTGTACAAGCAAGCGCCAATGCTGAGGTTACCACCTTTTCTAAGATTGTGTTTCACGATAACATAACCAGCTGATACTACAGTTTTGATAAATTAATCTTAAATGGCACTTGTTATTTTATTGACCGACTATACACAGTGTATAAAATATTAAGAACACCTGCTCTTTCCACGACATACACTGACCAGGTGAAATTTATGATCCCTTATTGATGCCACTTGTTAAATCCACTTCAAATCAGCGATGAAGGGGAGTAGACACATCAAAGAAGGGTTTTTAGGCCTTGAGACAATTTGACACCTTGAAGAGTCCATGGCCCGACGAACTGAGGCTGTTCTTAGGGCAAAGGGGGTGCAACCCAATATTAGCAAGGTGTTCTTAATGTTTTGTACATTCGGTTTACATGCGGCAATTTAGCAATTAGGATTTGTTATCTGTAATAGCTATGATAAATTAGGCATTTATTGCGCACTGTTGGCATATAGAGAAATGCGCAAATTTTTTTCCAGTGCGGGCAGTGAGTACCATTTGAGCACTCAAAATAAAAAAGTACTCGAACAGCCCATCCCTAGTACCATAAAGTACATTATTGTGTATTCAACTCTAGTGTGCTCTACTGTGTACTGTTCTGAAGTAGAGTTAGGCAGTTTCCAGATTTTTATATCATCATACTGTCCTTCTCTCATTCCGGGTACACAAAAAAACGTAAAAAATACCATTGGGCATCTTACCAGAATGCTAACAAAATTTGCTCAAGTAATAGCGAATTTCCATGAGGCTACTAGCTAAATATGCTAACGAACGCAAACAAAAAAAATTAACAAATTACAAATACAGGCAATCCAGCTAATAAAGTTATATATGTATGGGTAGGAGGTACCGAATGTCATTTTTGGGGAGTTTTTACATTTACACGCGAATGTGAATGAGAGACATTGAAAAAATAAAAAATGTTGATGCATGCTTGTCTGCTCTGAAGATCTAAAAATGCTTCAATATTTTTGCAAAAAAGACCTTGCTTTTTCATTGTAAGCTCATTTACTGTCTGCCAGCCAAATAGCTAATGCATTTTCTTTGAATGAAAACAATATTTGCATGTCCCTGATCACTATATTGAAGCAAAAAAACAACTTGACTTTCAATATAAAATGTGACCCCGTCAACACACAGCTGGACTCACCTGCTCCTGCTTTCACCTGTTGTGCCATTTACAAAAAAACACGTGACTGGATCAACTGTTCTGGTGAACTATGGTAAGCTTCATAATGTAAAATAATATGACAGGTGAAATGAAGAACGTGAACTGCTTTATCTACTAACATATTGCACAAGTTGACTGCAGGTATTTAACTAAAAAGTAGCAACAAATATAAACATTTTACGAAAAACTAAAAGAGTTCACTGTATTGAACAACCATCCTGTGGCTATTTCCAAATACCCCGGTATATGGTATACGCACCGTATAACGACCAAGCCTATTCTGAACTGTACTCTACTCTGTTCTACAGTACAGGACTTTGCTCTACTGTACTCTGTGCTCTCCAAACTTGTGAAACATAGAAGTCTATGACTGGTTCAGATTTGGTCTGGTCTGGTCCGGGCTGGACCAAATCTGAACCAATCATGGACGTCTATGTTTTGGCCAAAACAAGGCTTGTCCGGACCAGACCAAAAATCTACATCTGTGGATGCTGAAATTAAAGCAGGTCTGGACTAGGGCTGTTAGGGTGACCGTATTCTCACCGGCGGTCACGAGTCATGACGGCAGTAAAATTCCACGTGACCGTTTAGTCACGGTAATTACGCCTCTCCAAGCTCCGACGTTGCTGATAGTCATTATAAGCCTACCAAACTTGCTAACTGCCTGGTACTCAGCACTCTATTGTCCCTCTGGCATCAATGCAAATGTAATCGAAAATCTAATCAAGCACTACATAAGAGCCCATGAGCTAATGTTGTGTTCCATTGTAGTATTTTTTATACTATAAAATAATAAAAAATAATGCAGTGGAATACTAAGCAAATCTTGGCTTCTAAATGAAGTAGTGTAGCCCACAGCGATATGGCACAGCCAGATCAGGGGCTACCATAAGAGCAACTCAGAGTATGCTATTCTGTTCTTCTGAAAAATAATATATTTTCTTCATATCATGTTTCTTTAGACCTGTCTAAAATAAGTAATGGATTTATTGTGATGGTGTAGGCTAAATTACATGGATTTATTAGACTTTTTAAAATGTTGATGTTCCAAAGGTCTGCTTGGACGCCAGGAGATGCTAAATGTGTTTACGTTAATTAACGTGAGACCGGCAGTTATTTGCTTGACAATCACTGGCTGACAAAATGTAATGACCGCCACAGCCCTAGTCAGGACCGCACCAAAAAACAATGTTTGTTGATGTTTAAATCAAGGCCATTGAAATCAAGGCAAGGGCGGAATGACCCAATTTCAACAACTTTTCTACATCCAGTGGATAAGGATGCTGTTGACAGTAAATGGAAAGAGGGGATCATGGGTAGGTGTCATTTAGAGCCGGGAGAGGTGACATTAACTGGAGAAAGAGACATTAGAGGCAGAGAGAGATTAAGGTGTTGTCCAGACTTTTTACTTTTGTTTGACCAGACGACAGAAAGAGAAAACAGTTGAGGTGAACATAACAGAACCTAATTTTGAGTTTTAATCAGTTAATAAACCATTAACAAAATAGATATCAGTAATAACACCAAATACGTGATAGGTCTACCTTTACTTGTTACGTCTGTGTCCTTATTTTAAGTGTTTCTAAAATTCCCCAGGAAAAAACGATTGGAACCATTTCCTTGTTTGACCACAAGCTTTTATGGGTATTATGACTCATACTGTGGTACTCTATATGCTTTGCCCCTCATCTGAATCTCAAGTGACAAGAGATTTGCTATGTAGCCGATTGTTCAGACATGTGGGCCTATGTCAAATAGTAGGATATAGTTACAATTTCATTGATATAATTCTCAAGAAACAACTTTAAATCTTATTATAATACATTACAGGCTAATACATAAATAACATTCTAGAATTATGATTCTTTGTGCGTTTATATGCAGTGTCTTTGGCCTGACAACATCAATACAGTAGCCTAAAACATGAAGGCTAATTTGCAAGGGCTATGATGGTTATTACCGTGTGAGGTGATGAAAAATGTCAGCCAGCTCATAAAGAAGAACTCCGAGGCCAAATTGTGTGCCATCCAATTGACCCGACATAACGAGGCTATCCAAGCCAGGGCCGCAGCCGCAATCCGCGGACCAGCTGCCAAACAACAAACAGCTCAGAATCGTCTTGCTTTCACTTAAAATGAAGCTCTGGGCAATGGATAGAGGACTAAACTGCACTCCATGGTGAAGGAAGTTGACGACGAACTTCACCAAAGCCGTGGAGCCGAGGCTTTGAGGAATCTAGCTCCGATTAAATCGATTCGCCCATTCTTAATTCTTCCAAAAATGGCAATTATGAAACGCCCACCTTGTACATATGTTTGTCCTCTGTAGTTGGGTATCTTTGGTTACTGAAATCCATGTTTTAATCAAATAGAACCACTGTGTTTGCTCATTGCTGTTGCTCCAAGATGGCAACTAAGCACACATGCGCATGTGCCAATTGTATATCAACAAGGAAAACAGTAGGTGGTGGTATTTGATTAATGTTTATTGCATAGGTACAATGTGGGGATTTCATAATTTAAATGTTTTGAAGTATTGACCTTGTGCGAATCGATGTAGTCAGAGCTAGATTCCACAAAGCCTCGTCTCAGCTCCACGCCGTTGAAGTTCTTCAGAAACTTCCCTCGCCATGGAGTGGAGTTTAATCCACTAGCCAATGGATCGTCTTGCTGTTATAATACACAAGCATAAATATAATAAAAATAAACGACTACATTAAACTGATAATCTCCTAACGTTAGTTGTCGGATATGCTATGTGGCAATTAACTACATCGACCTTATACATCTAGGGCAAATGTAGGCTGTATCATTCCATGTCATTCGTTGACAATAACAAATGCTAAGAGCATGCAACGATTAATTTATATTGCCTATTTAATAACATTCAGAGGATTATGTGCATGAGCACGTCATGTGTTTACGCGAATGTGGATAGCGGATATACCCAACAAAGAAAGCAAGCTAAATCTCCAGTCCCTCGACCTCTCAACGTCTATTCATTCGGGCGGAATATTTTAATAACATATTTGCACTTCATAACCAGTTTATCTTTTGACACTTACCGACTTTAAATGGGTGATGTATGCCGCCCGAAACGCGTTTTTTCTTAGTCGGAATCTCTGTCCATGTCAGAAGCACACGGTTTAACGACACTTCGAATAAGCTGTTTTTCAGTAGGAGTTGGGATGCCAACAATCTCGGTTGTTTTTCCATGTCTTCACCAAGACGCCACAGCACTGGATGACTATTCAGTAAATTATCGGTTTGTCGAGGCACCTTTGTCTACAGAAGGAAACAATGTTGCTGTTTTCGACAACGGCAGTGCTACAATTGGATAGCGGATTCTTCATTCACCAGAGGGGACGAACTGAACATTACGCATATCGTCACGACGTATTCTAATTTTGGTGCTGGAGAGAAACGTTGAAATGACGGACAGCTTGCTCTGCGAGCAAATATTTAGTGGTGGAAAAAGTACCCAATTGTCGTACTTGAGTAAAAGTAAAGATACCTTATTAGAAAATGACTCAAATAAATGTGAAAGTCACCCAGTAAAATACTGATTTTAAGATACTTAAGTATCAAAGGTTAATGTAATTGCTAAAATATACTTTAGTATCAAAAGTAAAAGTATAATTATAAATTCCTTAAAGTAGATTCCTACAGTCAAATTACCAAATCGCCCTCTAGTTGCCTCATTGGTGGAATGTTATTGGTATTTAACATAACTTCATAATTAATAAACATTATTTCAAATGTTTGTGAGGTGTATACTTTTGTTTCAAAGTAGATTTGTGACCCTGATTTAGCACACTCCAGTCGAAAGGTTGTTAAGCAAACCAGACGACAATATAACTACATTTGTGTTTAGTGAGTCCACCAGATCAGAGGCAGTAGGATGATCAGGGATGTTCTCTTGATAAGTGCGTGAATTGGACAATGTTCCTGTCCTGCTAAGCATTCGAAATGTAACGAATATCCTGTAAACAGGATGGCGCCGGAGGAGATGGCTGCCGTTTTATTGGCTCCTAACCAATTTTTCCTATTGTGTGTTTTTCTCATTATTTGTAACTTATTTTGTACTTAATGTTTCTGCATCCGTCTCTTATGACCGAAAAGAGCTTCTGTATAGCAGGACATCGATTACTCACCTCGTACTGGACAAAGATTTTTTCTTTAACGAGTCGTATTTGAGAAAGTATATCGCCTCGCTACTGTTATTTTATTGGTGCTCCTTATATATTTGTTATTTTTCTATTTTTGATTTCTATTTTTTTTTACTACACTTTATTATTAGTAAATACTTTAACACCCTTTTTCTTAAATCTGCATTGTTGGTTAATAGCTTGTAAGTAAGCACTTCACTGTAAGGTCTACACCTGTTTTATTTGGCGCATGTGAAATAAGATTTGATTGAGTACTTTTGGGTGTCAGGGGAAATGTATGGAGTAAAAAGTACATTACTTTCTTTTGGAATGTAAAAGTTGTAAAAAAAATATGAATAGTAAAGTAAAGTGCATATACCCCAAAAAATGACTTAAGTAGTACTTAGTATTTTTACTTAGTTACTTTACACCACTGCGAATATTTCAATGAAATAAAATGGAATCAATAAGATTGTATTAGGTGTACAGCTTGATATACAGTGGGGCAAAAAAAGTACTCAGTCAGCCACCAATTGTGCAAGTTCTCTCACTTAAAAAGATGAGAGAGGCCTGTAATTTTCATCATAGGTACACTTCAACTATGACAGACACAATGAGGAAAAAAAATCCAGAAAATCACATTGTAGGAGTTTTAATGAATTTATTTGCAAATTATGGTGGAAAATAAGTATTTGGTCACATACAAACAAGCAAGATTTCTGGCTCTCACAGACCTGTAACTTCTTCTTTAAGAGGCTCCTCTGTCCTCCACTCGTTACCTGTATTAATGGCACTTGTTTGAACTTGTTATTAGTATAAAAGACACCTGTCCACAACCTCAAACAGTCACACTCCAAACTCCACTATGGCCAAGACCAAAGAGCTGTCAAAGGACACCAGAAACAAAATTGTAGACCTGCACCAGGTTGGGAAGACTGAATCTGCAACAGGTAAGCAGCTTGGTTTGAAGAAATCAACTGTGGGAGCAATTATTAGGAAATGGAAGACATACAAGACCACTGATAATCTTCCTCGATCTGGGGCTCCACGCAAGATCTCACCCTGTGGGGTCAAAATGATCACAAGAACGGTGAGCAAAAATCCCAGAACCACACGGGGGGACCTAGTGAATGACCTGCAGAGGGCTGGGACCAAAGTAACAAAGCCTACCATCAGTAACACACTACGCCGCCAGGGACTCAAATCCTGCAGTGCCAGACGTGTCCCCCTGCTTAAGCCAGTACATGTTCAGGCCCGTCTGAAGTTTGCTAGAGAGCATTTGGATGATCCAGATGAGGATTGGGAGAATGTCATATGGTCAGATGAAACCAAAATAGAACTTTTTGGTAAAAACTCAACTCGTCGTGTTTGGAGGACAAAGAATGCTGAGTTGCATCCAAAGAACACCATACCTACTGTGAAGCATGGGGGTGGAAACATCATGCTTTGGGGCAGTATTTCTGCAAAGGGACCAGGACGACTGATCCGTGTAAAGGAAAGAATGAATGGGGCCATGTATCGTGAGATTTTGAGTGAAAACCTCCTTCCATCAGCAAGGGCATTGAAGATGAAAAGTGGCTGGGTCTTTCAGCATGACAATGATCCCAAACACACCGCCGCAACTGAAGGAGTGGCTTCGTAAGAAGCATTTCAAGGTCCTGGAGTGGCCTAGCCAGTCTCCAGATCTCAACCCCATAGAAAATCTTTGAAAGTCCGTGTTGCCCAGCGACAGCCCCAAAACATCACTGCTCTAGAGGAGATCTGCATGGAGGAATGGGCCAAAATTCCAGTGTGTGAAAACCTTGTGAAGACTTACAGAAAACGTTTGACCTCTGTCATTGCCAACAAAGGGTATATAACAAAGTATTGAGATAAACTTTTGTTATTGACCAAATACTTATTTTCCACCATAATTTGCAAATAAATTCATAAAAATCCTACAATGTGATTTTCTGGATTTTTTTCCCTCATTTTGTCTGTCATAGTTGAAGTGTACCTATGATGAAAATTACAGGCCTCTCTCATCTTTTTAAGTGAGAGAACTTGCACAATTGGTGGCTGACTAAATACTTTTTTTCCCCACTGTATATATATATAAATCTTACATGTTAATTTATTTTCACAATTAAGTAATAATATGCCTTGTATTGTAGACAGTTCATACGAAGGATTGCTACCTATAACCAGGATTGCCATTACAAAAATAACATTTTTTGGCAAGCAATTATTATTTTGGCAAGCAATTATTGTGATTCATCCTATATTGTCCCCAACATCTTTATCCCATAGCAACAGATGTGGGATACGTACACACACTCTCCCCAACCTTCCCACACAATCAACCACAAGCTTAAATGTTCAATCCCCGAGAGAAGAATTGATGTGCAAATGCAAATACAGTTGTAGCTGTTTGCGAAGGCATGCAAAATTGAGCAAGAATGGGGAGATTTGATTAACCAATGTCAAGTTCTAGCTGATGGAGCTCAGATACACCCCTTTCCCCTGAAACACACACGCTGGTCCCCCGCTGTTACCATTTTCCCAAGCATCTCTGTGCAGTCAGACCTTTGATTATTTTGTGCCTCCAGGGCCACAATAATTTGCCCCCTCTCTGATTGTCTAAGTCTGACCCCCTCTCCATGGGTTACTGCAGCTAGTGTTGCCAGCACTTCCACTACCTGGGTGGGGGTCTCCATCGGAATTCCCACCGGCTAGATGCAAGGTCGTCAAGGTTCTCATTAGCAGCTTTGATAAATTCCTTGTATATTATGCTCACACACCCGGGGGCTTTAGCTTTGTAGGACCAACCCTGCCAGGTAGGCTCCGACTCTTGAGGGGGTGGTGCTGCTTTAGTGAGTCTCTGACCTCGTTTATCTTTCTGTCTTGGCTGCGTATAGGCTACTTGCTGTAGGCCTATAAAACAGATAAACATTTCTCGATCAGGGGTGTGCCTAGGGTATAGGGTTGGGGACCATTCCACCATAATAGGACAATAAATAAATAGACTATTTTTGTAGTATATTTTAAAATGTATATCCCACTTCTGCACAAAATTGGAAACTATCCCTGTTACAACTTCAGCTCGCAGACGCATTTGCAAGCATTTTACTTTTCCACTCACTTAACTCACCATATATTCCAATCAAAAAAACACACACCCCATCTTCCATGACAACCACACTCCCCCCACATATACACTCACACATACCCTCATACTGTGCCTTCTATGTTCTCTGTTTTCTCTGTTTTCTCTACCATGTTGATTCCTACCTAATTTCAGGCTTTTGAGTACTTTTGTGTGCCAGTTCCTTATATTTGAAGATGTATTATTTCAATAATTGTATTTTCTTCTAACACTTTCTTACCTATGTATAAAATACTTTAAATAGAATGTTGAAAACAAATTATTTTACAACATTCCCTATCTTGAATGGTATATTGTATTTGTAGTTTATTTCTTTATCAATTGTTGTATTTGATTGTTTTCCAGTTCTTTGTTATAATTCCTACCATGGATAGTATTGGGTGTTCCATTATTAGTGTAACGTCCAGGCCTGAGTGCACAGGCTGGAGGGTTTAGTTTTGCTTTGGTGTAGGGGTTTCTTGTGTTCTATGGTGTCTATTTCTATGTTGGGATAATGGTTCCCAATTAGAGGCAGCTGAGTCTCGTTACCTCTAATTGGGAACCATATATATGTTTGGGGTTTGCGCTAATGTTATGGTTATCGTGTCTAGTTAGGTTCTTGCCATTCGTGTCTAGTTAGGTTCTTGCCATTCGTGTCTAGTTAGGTTCTTGCCATTCGTGTCTAGTTAGGTTCTTGCCATTCATGTTTAGGTTTAGATCACAGTGTCCAGTTTAGGATTTAGCGTTAGGGTTCACGTCACGTTCTTCGTTTGTTGTTTTGTTCCGTCTCGTCCCGTTTTCTCATTAAAGTATGTATTCCGGTTACGTCGCTGCGCATTGGTCTGTCCCGAGAGAAGATAATTGTTCAATGGGGGAGATTGGGACCAGCCCGGAGAGTATCGCCCTCCAAGAGAGGAACTGGAAGCAGCGGCGGCTGAGCGGCGCAGGTGTGAGGACCTGAATGGAGCATGGGATCCTGTAAGAGGCAAGTTTGTCAGACCTCGCCGGGCTAGGAAGCCCGAAGGGCAGCCCCAAAAAACGTTTGTGGGTGGGGGGGCACACGAGGAGGTTGGCCGGTTCAGGAGGGACTCCTGAGCCAACTCCTCGTGCTTTGTGGAGAGAGCGTTGGGGAGAGTGTCGCACGGAGAGGTTCACCATGCTATGCAGTTTTGCGCACGGTTTCTCCTGTGCGAATTCAGAGGCCGGTGCGAAAGATTCCAGCTCCAATCATCAGTCGGGCTAGACTGAGTGTGCAGCCAGGAAGAGTGGTGCCAGCTCTGCGCGCCAGATCTCCAGTGCGCCTTCTGGGACCTGGATATCCTGCACCGGTTCTGCGTGCAGTGTCTCCGGTACGTGTTCACAGCCCAGTGCGAGAGATCCCAGCGCCACTCATCGGTCAGGCCAAAGTCTGTGTGCTACCTGGAAGAGTGGTGCCAGCTCTGCGCGCCAGGTCTCCAGTGCGCCTTTTGGGACCAAGATATCCTGCGGTCCTACGGGCAGAATCTCCTGTGAGAATCCACAGCCCAGTCCGAGAGATTCCAGCTCCACTCATCGGTCAGGTCAAGGTCAGTGTGCTACCTGGAAGAGTGGTGCCTGCGCTCCGCATCAGGTCCCCTGTCCGTGTTGTGGATTCAACACGTCCAGTCCCTGTTCCACGTTCCAAGATCCCAGTTCGTGTTGTGGAGTCAACACGTCCAGTCCCTGTTCCACGTTCCAAGATCCCAGTACGTGTTGTGGATTCAACACGCCCTGTACTTGTTCCATGTTCCACGATCCATGTCCGTGTTGTGGATTCAACACGTCCTGTCCCTGCTCCACGCATCAGGCCACCTGTGCGCCTTCAGAGCCCGGCATGTCCTGTCCCTGCTCCACGCCTCAGGCCCCCTGTGCGCCTTCAGAGCCCGGCATGTCCTGTCCCTGCTCCACGCACCAGGCTCCCCGTGCGCTCAGAGAGTCCAGCACGTCCTGTTCCGGCTCCGCGCACCAGGCTCCCCGTGCGCTTAGAGAGTCCAGCACGTCCTGTTCTGACTCCGGCGCACCAGGCTCCCGTGCGCTTAGAGAGTCCAGCACGTCCTGTTCCGGCTCCGCGCACCAGGCTCCCCGTGCGCTTAGAGAGTCCAGCACGTCCTGTTCCTGCTCCCCGCACTAGAGTGCGCGTCACGAGCCCAGTTCGGCCTGTTCCTGCTCCCCGCACCAGAGTGCGCGTCACGAGCCCAGTACGGCCGGTTCCCGCTCCCCGCACCAGAGTGCGCGTCACGAGCCCAGTTCGGCCTGTTCGCTCCCGCACCAGAGTGCGCGTCACGAGCCCAGTTCGGCCGGTTCCCGCTCCCTGCACCAGAGTGTGCGTCACGAGCCCAGTTCGGCCGGTTCCCGCTCCCCGCACCAGAGTGCGCGTCACGAGCCCAGTACGGCCGGTTCCCGCTCCCGCACCAGAGTGCGCCACGAGCCCAGTTCGGCCTGTTCCGCTCCCGCACCAGAGTGCGCGTCACGAGCCCAGTACGGCCTGTTCCCGCTCCCCGCACCAGAGTTCCAGTGAGCATCACGAGTCCGGTACTGCCAGTTCCTGCTCCACGCACCAGAGTTCCAGTTAGCATCACGAGTCCAGTACGACCAGTTCCTGCTCCACGCACCAGAGTCCCAGTGAGCATCACGAGTCCGGTACTGCCAGTTCCTGCTCCACGTACCAGAGTCCCCGTGAGCATCGTGGGTCCGGTAAGGCCAGGTCCTGCTCCACGCACCAGAGTTCCGGTGAGCATCATGAGTCCAGTACGACCAGTTCCAGCTCCACGCACCAGAGTTCCCGTGAGCATCATGAGTCCAGTACGCCCAGCTTCTGCTCCACGCACCAGAGTTCCAGGGAATGGTCCGGGTGCGTGAACTCGAGCCAGCACGGCCGGCACCGGAGCCCCCACCTGGGACAAAGGGACCCACCCGAAGACCCCCACGGACTTTTGGGCGCGTCCGGAGTCTGCGCCTTTGGGGGGGTGTACTGTAACGTCCAGGCCTGAGTGCACAGGCTGGAGGGTTTAGTTTTGCTTTGGTGTAGGGGTTTCTTGTGTTCTACGGTGTCTATTTCTACGTTGGGATAATGGTTCCCAATTAGAGGCAGCTGAGTCTCGTTACCTCTAATTGGGAACCATATATATGTTTGGGGTTTGCACTTTAGTTTTGTGGGTTATTGCTAATGTTATGGTTATCGTGTCTAGTTAGGTTCTTGCCATTCGTGTCTAGTTAGGTTCTTGCCATTCGTGTCTAGTTAGGTTCTTGCCATTCGTGTCTAGTTAGGTTCTTGCCATTCGTGTTTAGGTTTAGATCAGTGTCCAGTTTAGGATTTAGCGTTAGGGTTCACGTCACGTTCTTCGTTTGTTGTTTGTTGTTTTGTTCCGTCTCGTCCCGTTTTCTCATTAAAGTATGTATTCCGGTTACGTCGCTGCGCATTGGTCTGTCCCGAGAGAAGATAATCATGACAATTAGACTCCTCTATGGGAACTTTGTATTATTTACAATAGCCATGGAGTAGTCTTGGTGTCTCGGAACAGTTGGTTATCGACTACCGAAGCTAAACGTTTCCCTTAAGTCTATTTACTTTGAAGAGTGGGTACAGAACTTTGCACCGTTCTGCAATTTCCTTTGGGAACTGATCATTCATGCCTATTTTCGTGCCATGCCTATTTTTCTAGCCTTTTACACACTTTTAACCATTATTTTATCCTTAAAGAATGCACATTTTACAATGATTGGGCTTTCGTATTGTTTTCCTCTCTGTCCGAAAGGATGTACACGTTTGAGTTTGTATCGCCTGGGATCTGTTGCATTTTAACCAGGAAATCGTTCACCACACTCTCTGGATCTTAACCTTCATTCTTTTTAATATTGGTAAGTTTTATTTTTGTTTCATCAGACCAGAGGACATTTCTCCAAAAAGTACAATCCCATGTGCAGTTGCAAACCATAGTCTGGCATTTTTATGGTGGTTTTGGATTAGTGGCTTCTTCCTTGCTGAGCTGCCTTTCAGGTTACGTCAATACAGGATTCGTTTTACTGTGGATATAGATACTTTTGTACCTGTTTCCTCCAGCATCTTCAAAAGGTCCTTTGCTGTTGTTCTGGCATTGATTTTCACTTTTTGCACCAAAGTATGTTCATCTTTAGGAGACAGAACGTGTCTCTTTCCTGAGCGGTATGATGGCTGCATGATCCCATGGTGTTTATACTTGCATACTATTGTTTGTACAGATGAACGTGGTACCTATAGGCGTTTGGAAATTTCTCCCAAGGATGAACCAGACTTGTGGATGTCTAAAATTTTTCTTGGCTGATTTCTTTAGATTTTCCCGTGATGTCAAGCAAAGAGGCACTAAGTTTGAAGGTAAGCCTTGAAATACATCCACAGGTACACCTCCAATTGACTCAAATGATGTCAATTAGCCTATCAGAAGCTTCTAAAGCCATGCCATCATTTTCTGGAATTTTCCAAGCTGTTTAAAGGCACAGTCAACTTAGTGTATGTAAACTTCGGACCCACTGCAATTGTGATACATTGAATTATAAGTGAAATAATATGTCTGTAAACAATTGTTGGAAAAATTACTTGTGTCATGCACAAAGTAGATGTCCTATCCGACTTGCCAAAACTAGTGGTTGTGGTTGAAAAACGAGTTTTAATGACTCCAGCCTAAGTGTATGTAAACTTCCGACTTCAACTGTATGGATACAATTATGAGTGATGAGCGTGTTTGAAACCATGTTCCAGTCTTTATTGCTTTGTGTTACTATCGCTTGAAAGTCCATTTAATAACACTCCTGTTTCTCTTGTCAGATCTCTATTTTTGCTGCAGCCGGGGATAGGACTCAGAACCCTCAGAAAGACCAGGCAGCAAGGGTCAAAGGTGAAAAGGACCTGGACATTGATATAGACTTGTCAGAAAGTGACAGTGAAATTGAGGAAGTAATCAAAAGTTGACAATGAGTGCATAAGTGAAGAAATAAAGGAAGTTAGTGAGTGTTGCAACCGAGGACACGCAATTTTTACACGCTTCAGCACTCAACAGTCCCGTTCTGTGAGCTTGTGTTGTTGCTCCTAGACGTTTCCACAATAACAGCACTTACAGTTGACCAGGGCAGCTCTAGCAGGGCAGACATTTGTTGAACTGACTTGTTGGAAAGATGGCATCCTATAACAGTGCCACGTTGAAAGTCACTGAGATCTACAGTAAGGCCATTCTACTGCCAATGTTTCTCTATGGAGATTTTATACACCTGTCTGTAAAATATTTCTGCGTCGGTAGTGCTACTCTGTCTTGGGTAGAAAGGTAGGTAGGTACCATGCTCCTTTTCCTAATGATGTCTCAGGGTTTAATTATTTGCAAGCACAGGCAGTTTTGTTGCAAACAAGATACACGGATTTGGCATTGGAGAAATATGATAAGATGAACACATAGGCCTATATCTCTGTCCATTCTTAGCATGTTATTTCAGTAATGTGGTAT
Organism: Brachymystax lenok tsinlingensis; assembly: GCA_030435695.1. Taxonomy (NCBI): domain Eukaryota; kingdom Metazoa; phylum Chordata; class Actinopteri; order Salmoniformes; family Salmonidae; genus Brachymystax; species Brachymystax lenok. The sequence continues at coordinate 13,630,314 of CM059818.1, forward strand.
TAATAAAGATTCTGCTAAAGGATGACGAATTGCATTAAATATATATATATTTTTTCTCTCAAACCTGCAAATATGATGATAGATTCATGGAGATCTTTCCACCCCTACTATTGTCCACGGTGGTCTGTGAACCCACAATCTTCTGGCCTGTAGCCAGAAGGTTGAAGTGTAATGCTTAGAGGACTGAGAACAGTTTCTTAAACTGCATATCCAAGGCTCTGGTCTGTCCAAGAAGTGAGGGTAAAACCCTTTGTTTTAATTATTATTTGGGGTATAGGGGAGGGACCCTTGTTTTTTTTTTTTCAAGCGTCCAGGGAGCGTTCAGGTAGGGTTTAGGTTAAATATATTTTGCTGATGGAAGGGCCATCCATTTTCATGTCAGAGGTCCGATTTTCTCCATGTAACCCTTATTATAAATAACGTTCACTCCCTTACTGAAACTCAAAGTCCTCCGATCATTCTAAAACATTTGAAGCAATAGCCTACCCGGGTGTGGACAACTATTGCAGCACCATTTCGCTCTTCTTTGAGACAAGCGTGGGGACTTGTCTTGATAAATCAATCAAGTCCGATTTTTTTTTTTCCACTGAATCTCCTTTGAATATTGGTTAGGTTACAATTAGGCTGTAGAAATGTTGAAGAGTACTTCTCGTTTATTAGCACTGATCAGAACATTTTGCCAGCATGTTATGTAGCTTAATAAGTGGATTATTATACTCTTCACTCGCAGTCTAATGTTCGCTAGCCTAGGCCTACTCCCGACCAAAAGCCTGTGACTTGTCTTAATCAATCAACGTGATTTAGTTTCACTGAATCTCCTATATATTTGGTTAATATCCTGGCTGGGCAAATAAGTGGAGGTGGTATAGCTCATCTATTTGTTTGCTCATCTATCCCTGATCACAAACATTTAGCATGCAACAATGTAGCCTAAATCAATCGCACGTCTACGTGGATCAATAAAGCATGGGGTTGCCTTGGGCTCTGTTTCAAAGTATATATTTTTTTAAATGACCTCAATTCTATCCGTTGCCGTGACGCAAGTTGTTTGGGAAAAATATAATTTGTATTTTATTCTGTTATATTTCATTGTATTCTTACTACTGTGTTGATTGTGATGGGGGTACGTGGGTCTTGTCTGTTTAATGAGTCCTTAAGAGTCTATCAACGCACCCGTGCGTCAATCAAGGGTGCTTTCAGAAATTATTCAGATTGTTTCCACATTTTGTTATGTTACAGACTTATTCTAAAATGCATTCCATAGTTTTTTCCCCCTCATCAATCTACACACAATACCCTCTAATGACAAAGCAAAAACAGGTTTTTAGAGAAATGTTTTATTACTGAAATATCACATTTACATACAGTAAGTATTCAGACCCTTTGTTAAAGTACCTTTGGCAGCGATTACAGCCTCGAATCTTCTTGGGTATAACGCTACAAGCTTGGCACACCTGTATTTGGGGAGTTTCTCCCATTCTTCTCTGCAGATTCTCTCAAGCTCTGTCAGGTTGGATGGGGAGGATTGCTGCACAGCTAATTTCAGGTCTCTCAAAAGATGTTAGATCACATTCAAGTCCGGGCTCTGGCTGGGCCACTCAAGGACATTCAGAGACTTGTCCCGAAGCAACTCCTGCGTTGTCCTGGCTGTGTGCTTAGGGTCATTGTCCTGTTGGAAGGTGAACATTCGCCCCAGTCTGAGGTCCTGAGCGCTCTGGAGCAGGTTTTCATCAAGGATCTCTCTGTATCCCCACAGCATGATGCTGCCAACACCATGCCTCACCATAGGGATGGTGCCAGGTTTCCTCCAGATGTGACGCTTGGCACTCAAGTTTCTCGACACAGTCTTGTCTCGGAGCTCTAAGGTCAATTCCTTCGACCTCATGGCTTGATTTTGCTCTGACATGCACTGTGAACTGTGGGACCTTACATAGACAGGTGTGTGCCTTTTCCATGCCCAATCAATTGAATTTAATCAAGGTGTTGAAACATCTCAACGATGAAACAGCATGCACCTGATATTAATTTTGAGTCTCATAGCAAAGGGTCTGAATACTTATAAGTACTTTTTTCAGATTGCTGAGGATTTTTTTTATTTAACCCATTTTAGAATAAGGCTGTAGCGTAACAAAATGTGGAAAAAGTCAAGAGGTCTGAATACTTTCCAAAGGCACTGTAAGTAACATAATAAAAAAATCCCCATCAAAATCTTTCAGCTGAAGATATGTTTTTTTTTTTGCATGGGCTGCGTCTCAATCCACCACATCCGCCTATGTCGGCATTCCGCATCTGCGGTGGAAGGTGGCCGAGCTCCAGTGCTGTTTGTCAGACCAAGAGACATCCCGAAAATCGGTCTTTTCATGAAAACGTCTGTTGCGTCCAAACAATTTCTGAATTTTGCTCTAATTATCATGGTGTATATTCAATGGATGTATTAAAATAGATTCCCACCCACATCTGCACACCACTACAAGAATGTGGTCAAAATTGGGCTGCTTGTAAGAGGGTCATATAAACATTACCATGGCTTGACGTTTTGATAACTGTGTAAATCTCTCTAGAACAGGGTGACTTTTATTAATATATTAGCCTGTATTTACCCCACAAAAATGAAATGCTAATTAGCTGCTATTGTGACTACCATAAAGAACTACAAATTCCATGATCATCTGGACGACACTGCCGAATTGAGGCAAAGGTAAGAATCTCTGGATTAATTATCTAATGTTCGCTAAATTTAGTAAGGTATACATTTGCAACATTTATTTTAATTGACAATTCTGTGAAGTGCCTTGTGCAAGAGAGGTTTACATGGATATCAAAGAGAGACTTTAAAAAGAAATACCACTATAGAGGTTAAAGATAAAAACAATATTCTTGAAGTTCAGAATGTGAAGTGAGCATGAATACCCTCAGTATGTTTATCTATCTCTCCTATCTATCTCCCTCTGCAGATGTATCAATCTTTTCAGCTGGTGTTCAGGTCAAAGAGACTCAGCACACCCAGCAGTGCAAAGGTAAGAAAGAGGAGAGGTGCAGCATTATGAATTACTGTTTTGTTATTGTCACATACTGTAAGACCCCACTTATTCATTTTTCCAATTTAACACTATACGAAAGACAGCACCTTATTCTAAGAGTTTCTAACATTCCCTATGGGAAAAATGAACGGTGTATAAAACGATTGGAATTTTCCTGTTTGACCGCTAGGTTTTATGGGTATTTGTCACGACAGCTAGGAGTGGTGGGTGTGGAGTCAGGCGCAGAGAGCAGAGTGTACGGAACAACCGACTTTAATGTGGTCGTAAAACTTGTACAACGCCAGAACACACAGGCGAAAAAACTGAAACCAAGTATGAGCAGCCCAAACACAGGACATGCACTATACACCAACAGAACAGCTAACAGGCCTGCACGAAAGGAGGCGGGCATAACCGGCTTAAATAGCCCTAACAAACACAAAACGAAAACAGGTGCAAACAATAAGAATAATCAACAGAAAGAAAACAGCGGATCGGTGGCAGCTAGTAGGCCGGTGACGACGACCGCCGAACGCCGCCCGAACAGGCAGAGGAGCCACCGTCGGTGGAAGTTGTGACAGTATTTTAACACCTCCACTGTGGGGCTCTATAGTAGTGAGGCAACAATGGATAGTGACAATGAGTTCATACATTATGTAAAGTCGAATGAAAAAACTGGAATGTGGACATTGAGGAAAAGAAAGCTCCTACACAACTCCAAAGTGATGGGAATACAGCTGAGAGAGATGAAATAAACAAAGAGAAGAAAAAGAAAGAGGGAGATGAAAAGAAAAAAGTTTTTCAGGAGAACCAGCCAGAAAAATGCAAAGGTAAAACATGTGGACGAAAGAGAGAGACTTTAAAAAGAAATACCACTATAGAGGTTAAAGATAAAAACAATATTCTTGAAGTTCAGAATGTGAAGTGAGCATGAATACCCTCAGTATGTTTATCTATCTCTCCTATCTATCTCCCTCTGCAGATGTATCAATCTTTTCAGCTGGTGTTCAGGTCAAAGAGACTCAGCACACCCAGCAGTGCAAAGGTAAGAAAGAGGAGAGGTGCAGCATTATGAATTACTGTTTTGTTATTGTCACATACTGTAAGACCCCACTTATTCATTTTTCCTTTTCATGACAGATTCCTCAATCTTTGCGTAGTCTGGGGTAATGAGTCAGATTGGCTCAAGAAGGACCAGTCAGCAAAGTGCAAAGGTAAAAAGGAGAGAGGATAGATGGAGAATAAAGTGGGATGTGTAAGGTTAGCTTCAACACCTTCACTTATACTGTCTGTTTCCCACCTCCCTCTCTTCCAGATTTCTCAGATCTTCTCAGCTAGTGCTGAGGTCAAACAGACCCAGTGCAAAGGTAATCTTTGTTTACAATTGTTTTGTGCAATGAAGCGCTTTACTCTATGGTAGTCACAGATTGATATTTGGATTGCAGTCTATTAATTGAATAGGACGGTCTGTTGGACCATTGATATTCAAACTGTCCTGAACTTGTCTGGAAAAGTATATTGTGTTACGCTAATTTGAAAGCAAATTCAGTTTGAAAGCATAGTCAATACTGTACATATTTTGGTGTTGAGGGTACTATAATCAAACACACTCCTTTTGATATTAGTGGCAGTAATTTTCTTTTTCTTGTCAGATTTCAGTTGCTGCAGCTGAGTCAAAGACTCAGGAGGATCTGCTGTGTCAAACCCGCAGGAGGATGAGCCAGCAAAGCGCAACGGTGAAAAAAACAGAATGGTAGCATATTGATACAATGATGAGTTCTGCGCTAGTTTGAAAGTATGTTCAAGGCATTTATCTTATTTCTGTTTTTCTGTGTGTATTTATGTCCCTTCACTCTCTTCTCTTGTCATACTCTGTTTTTGCTGCAGCTAGAGGAAAGACTCAGGACACTTAAACAGACCAGGCAGCAAAGGTCAAAAGGACCTGGACATTGACATGGGCTGGTCAGAGAGTGACTGTGATATGGACGATGAGTTCATACGTGCAGAAGTATAGCAAAAGTGGAAGAGGAGAATTGGGAGAAAAGACAAAAAAAAAAGACTACTAGCATTGCCGAAAAAAGATACGCTTGATGGAGAGATCTTAAGAAAATAGAGTGAAAAGATAGATCAGCCAGCAAAGGTCAAAGGTGAAAATGCCCTGGCAAGTGGGGGGATGAATCAAGAGAAGACAGAGAAAGAAGTCATTCAGAGATCTTCTTAGGACCAGCCAGATATGTGCATAAGGTAAGGAGAGTCGGAGGTACAGTACATGCTATGATACGTAGAGCTGTCTGAAGTCCTTTTTAACTTCTTAGGGAGTGGCAGCAGAGGTGACGGTTTTGGAGAGTCTGGCGTGCCCAAAGTAAAATGCCTGCCACTCAGGCCCAGAAAATAGGATATGCACATAATTAGTACTATTGGATAGGAAACACTCTCAAAGTGTTAAAATAATGTATGTGAGTATAACAGAACTGATATAGCAGGCGAAAACCAGAGGAAAATCCATTCGGATTTACAGTTTGCTTTGTATATGACCTTCTCCAGGCTGCCTATTCATTTCTATTTTAACTAGGACTGAGATTGCAGTACCTATGGCTTCCACTAGATGTCAACAGTCTTTATACAGTATCTGGAAGCACTAAGCAAAACAGATAGGAAGAGGAAGTAGTGAAGGGACCACTTTTGTCAACAACGTTTGACGGTCGCGAGATTGTGAGCGCGCCCCACTTTATTTTCCTTTCCTATTGTTCACGTTATCACCCGGTTGAAATATTACAGTAAATATACATAAAATGATACCTAAGGATGCATTAAAAATTATGTTTGATTTGTTTGTAGAAAGTTTATAGGTGTAATTTGAACGTGTTCTCTTCACGGTTCAATGGGCGACTCAACGGTGGATTTTCTGATCATAACGCGCCAACCAAATGGAGATTTATGGGTATAATAAATGACTTTTTCTAACAAAAGAACCATTGGATGTCTTCGTTGGACACTTGGGAAGCCCTCAGCAGAAGTTCTTCAAAAGGTAAGTTATATTTTTTAGCTCTTATATGGGTTTTGTGTGACCTACGCTGGATATTAATTTATGCTAATGTGGAAAATATAAGAGGTGCTATCCTCAAACAATCAAATGTTGTGCTTTCGCCGTAAAGCCTTTTTGAAATCTGACAACGCTGTGATATTGCCAAGAATCAGAGCTTTTGATGATTATGCAACACTTGTATATTGATGAATGTTTAATAATTCAACTTTTGGATTTTGAATTTGGCGCCTTACATTTCACCGGGTAGTGTCGGGAGCAGCCCGCTAGCGCGCCGCTACTCCCTAAGTAGTTAAATAGCAACTATGATGATTATTTCCAATCCCCCCTTCTGTTTTCAGCGAGCAGTCAATGTGTGGCCAAGGTCCCCCCAGCCCAGCAGGCCAAAGTGAGTAATAAAAGTGAGATTGTCCAAAAGAAAGATGGGAATGACATTGTTGCAGTGTTTAAGACAGATGCAGACCTCATTTTGGAAACACACAGTGCATTCGGGAAGTATTCAGACCCCTTGACTTTTTCCACATTTTGTTAAGTTACAGCCCAGTCTAGTCAGCCTAGATTAGGCCTACATTATGTTTTTATTAGCCTACTATTAGGCATATTATAATTCCTGTGCATCAAACACCTCCCATTTCCACCAAACAAACAATATGCCCATTTGCTTGGAATACAGTTGATCAATATTTCAGAAGTTATGCTCACAGTTTGAAATTTACATGAAAATACACACACCATCCCCCCGTCACGTTCAAAATGGATAAATACCAACCTTTGCGGGAAAATTGGCACATGCAAAGATTAGTCTTTTTTGTGCACACAGCAACTTAGATAAATGAGGCCACTTGTCTTTTCTGGGACAGTCTGCACAATTTTCTGTTCAAAAGGACCAGGGTGACACTGAGCAGGATATCTAGATAAGAGTGACAAACCAATATGCCACCTACATATTGTTTATCTTCTGTTTGCACAAAGAGATTACCCCCCACATCACGGATATAGGGCCACATTTGAACAAATAAACCAATATTGTGTGCAATGCGCAGTAGACAAACAGTTTGTCCTCTGTATACATAACCTAACTTGTCATGTGTTCTGTTACACTTCCCTTCTTACCATGCATAAGCATGTCTAAACATGTCAATAAAGGAAGAGAAAGACGTACAAGCCAGGTTGATACAGTATGTGGGAAGATCTTATTGAATAAAGGCTGTGTGTTTACTTGCGTATGTGTGAGCGTGTGTGTGCGTGTGTCCGTGTGCACGTGTGAGCTTGTGGCCCAGAAGGTAGCTTCCTGTAGTGCAATGTAAGAGCAGGGGGTTGATGAGCTTAAATCATGCCTCTATTCAATCACTCAACCACTGTAGTGCATTGACCACCAGCCCTATGCTAAAGTTGGTGTGCTGAATTGATAACTCAAGTGAATAAGTAAGATGGGCTGTTCACTTGTTCCATTACTTACTTTGTTTCGTTTCTACTTAAATGACCCTGATGTAAGGGGATAGATCACACTGACCTGTCCCTCTCTACAATTACACAGCATTTCCAATCAATTTAATAAATATTTGTCATCTAACACATTATTCTTTTTGAACATTCATGATATTTACAAACTACCACATTCAGCATCTGCAGGAAAAACTCCAAACAATACAACGACATCATCAATTCCCCTTTTTTGGTCATATACACTGCATTCGGAAAGTATTCAGATCCCTCAATTTGTTTCACATTTTGTTGTGTTACAGCCTTATTCTAAAATTGATTAAATACCCAATAATGACAAAGCAAAATCAGGTTTTCAGAATTGTTTTAAAATTTATGTTTAAAAAACCCAGAAATGTCAAATTTACATTAGTATTCAAACCCCTTACTCAATACTTTGTTGAAGCACCTTTGGCAGCGATTACAGCCTTCTTGGGTATGACGCTACAAGCTTGGCACAGGTGTTTTGGGGGAGTTTCTCCCATTCTTCTCTGCAGATCCTCTCCAGCTCTGTCAGGTTGGATGGGGATCGTCACTCTCCAGAGATGCTCGATTAGGTTCAAATCCGGGCTCTGTCTGGGCCACTCATTGACATTCAGAGACGTGTCCCGAAACAACTTCTGCGTTGTCTTGGCTGTGTGCTTAGGGTCGTGGTCTTGGTGGTGTCATCCCAGAAATGTTTCCCCCCCAAAAAATTCTCAGACTTTGTGCACAAATTTGTTTACATCCCTGTTAGTGTGCATTTTTCCTTTGCCAAGATAATCCATCCACCTGACAGGTGTGGCATATCAATAATCTGATTAAACAGCATAATCATTACACAGGTGCACCTTGTGCTGGGGACAATAAAAGGCCACTTTTAAATGTGAAGTTTTGTCTCACAACACAATGCCACAGATGTTTTGAGGGTGCGTGCAATTGGCATGCTGACTGCAGGAATGTCCAACAGAGCTGTTGCCAGAGAATTGTTAATTTCTCTACCATAAGCCGCCTCCAACGTCGTTTTAGAGAATGTGGCAATGCGTCCAACTGGCCTCATAACCGCAGACCATGTGTAACCACGCCAGCCCTTTTGTGGGGAAAAACAATTCTGATTGGCCGGGCCTGGCTTCCTAGTCGGTGGGCCTGGCTGCCAAGTGGGTGGGACTATGCCCTCCCAGGCCCATCCAGGGCTGCACCCCTGTCCAGTCATGTGAAATCCATACATTAGGGCCTAATTAATTTATTAGAATTGACTGATTTCCTTATATGAACTGTGACTCAGTAAAATCATTGAAATTGTTGCATGTTGCATTTATATTTCTGTTCAGTATACTGTATTTTGAAGAGGGTGGGGCTCAAGCTGCATCCCTGTCTCACCCCAAGGCCTTGAGGAAATAAATCTGTGTTTACTGCCAATTTTAACTGAACACTTGTTTGTCTACATTGATTTTATAATGTAAAACGCTTTCCCCCAACACTGCATTTCATCAATTTGTATAGCAAACCCACATGCCAAATTGAGTCAAAAGCTTTTATGAAATCAGCAAAGCATGAGAAGACTTTGTTTTTTTTAAATAAATATCAATACGGATGTGTAGGGTGTTTTCACTGAGGAAATGTAGGAGTCTGCTGTTGATGATACTGCAGAGTATTTTTCTGAGATTGCTGCTGAAGCATATTCCACAGTAATTATTGGGGTAAAATTTGTCTCCACTTTTGTGGATGGGGTGATCAGACCTTGGTTCCAAATCTCAGGGAAGATGCCAGAGCTGAGGATGAGGTTGAAGAGTTTAAGAATAGCCAATTTGAATTTGTGGTCTGTATATTGTATCATTTAGTTTAGTATACCAACACCACAGGCCTTTTTTGGGTTGGAGGGTTTGTATTTTGTCTTGTAGCTTTTCCAATGTAATTGGAGAATACAGTGGGATCTGTTAGTCTTTAATAGCCGGTTCTTAGGTTTGTAAATTGCTCTGATTGATTGTCTATCTCTCTGTCTCTCTCTTTCACACGCACGCACTCGCGCGCGCACACACACACACACTCCTCTTTATTCCCCTCTCTCTCTGTCTCTCTCTTTAGATGTTGACAGTCTGGCACGATCATTTGTGTATTTTGCTATAAATAAAGCTATGCTATAAATTATTTGTTATAATACATATGTTAAATAAAACAGTCTGTATATTGTGGTCTGTATATTGTATCATTTAGTTTAGTATACCATCAACACCACAGGCATTTTTTGGGTTGGAGGGCTTGTATTTTGTCGTTGATACAATAGGCCTATCTCAGTTTAGCATGCCTAAAATTGGGGGATATTACATGTGATTTGGAGATATGTGGTTAAGGGGTATTACAGTGTATTGACATGTGTAAATACACTGTAACAAGGATTGTAGTTCATTGTAATAACTCATAGTTACATTGTAATAATAACATGCAACTAGTGGTAATTGCAGTCTTTAATTACAGAGGTGTAACAACAAATGCTTGTTACCATGCTTGTTACAAATGGGCATGTTTCCACTAAATTCACCAATTTAGTGTTTTATTTAATCTCAGCTGCGTCCAATTCCGTAATAACTGTCACAAGGTTGTAATCGCTCTTGGACCGATGCGATGGGTGTCCAAGATTCTAAAGGTTGGAGGCTCAATACGCTCTAAATACCGTGAATGTGGTTGCTAGCATTTGACCCCCAAAAGTGTATAATCTGGGTTAATTTGGTTGCAGATCAGATATAGGTCAACCTCACTAACTGGGGTCTACCATATGGGTGTCATCCCAGATTATAATCATGTGTAACAACCTGAACCCTCTTTGCAATCCAAGTGGGAGGATAAACCCACTAGTAGACCACAGACTACATGTACTATCAGCATAAGTACAATGCAATTACTAGGTGTTACACAGGATTTACCTAGTTCAAATTAAGTGTATCTTGAGGGGTACTTACTTGTAATTTACAGTATGTGTACTTGTAGTAGTACATACATTAGTAGTACATTACCCATCCTGACAACCAACTGGCAGATTCCTTAAATAGTACCAGCAAAACACTAGTCTCAACGTCAACAGTGAAGAGGCGACTCCGAGATCCTGGCCTTCTAGGATTTTAACAAAGCAAATTTGAGGAAAAGGCTCCCGAAATTCTATCAACATATTGATTGTTGTACTCGCTCTGCTAAAACTCTCGACCATTGTTATATTACCTTCCAGAATGCATATAAGACCCTCCCCTACCCTCCATTCGGCAAATCGGACCATGATTCCATCTTGCTCCTCCCCTCCTTTAGGCAAAAACTCAAACGCTGGTCTGACCAATTGGAATCCACGCTTCAAGATTGTTTTGATCATGTGGACTGGGTATGTTCAGAGCAGCTTCATAAAATAATATTGACACATACCAATACGGTGAATGAGTTTATCAGGAAGTGCATAGTCGATGTTGTACCCACTGTGACTATTAAAACCTCCCCCAAACCGAAACTGTTAATAGATCGGAGCATTCGCACAAAACTGAAAGCGCGAACCAGGGCAAGAAGACTGGAAATATGGAAGAATACAAACAGTGTAGTTATTCCCTCTGCAAAGCAATCAAGCAGGCTAATCGTTGGTATAGGGACAAAGTTGAGTCCCAGTTCAATGGCTCAGACACGAGACGTATGCTGAACCTCTGTCCCAGTCTCAAATCTCTGGAAGACTGAAACAGGTTATCCCTCAAGGATTTTCCTGTATTTAGTGCCATCCATCATTCCTTCAATTCTGACCAGTTTCCCAGTCCCTGTTGATGAAAAACATCAGGGATGGTAATCTCGGGGTGATGAGAGGTGTTGGGTTTGCGCCAGACATAGCATTTTCCTTGATGGCCAAAAAGCTCAATTTTAGTCTCATCTGACCAGAGTACCTTCTTCCATATGTTTGGGGAGTCTCCCACATGCCTTTTGGCGAACAACAAATGTGTAGGCCCAGCTCTGTGGAATGTATGGCTTAAAGTGGTCCTATGGACAGATACTCCAATCTCCGCTGTGGAGCTTTGCAGCTTCTTCAGGTTTATCTTTGGTCTCTTTGTTGCCTCTATTATTAATGCCCTCCTTGCCTGGTCCATAAGTTTTGGTGGGCGGCCCTCTCTTGGCAGGTTTGTTGTGGTGCCATATTATTTTAAAAAATGTATAATGGATTTAATGGTGCTCTGTGGGATGTTCAAAGTTTCAGGTATTTTTTTATAACCCAATCTTGATCTGTACTTCTCCACAACTTTGTCCCTGACCTGTTTGTAGAGCTCCTTGGTCTTCATGGTGCCGCTTGCTTGGTGGTGCCCCTTGCGTAGTGGCGTTGCAGACTCTGGGGCCTTTCAGAACAGGTGTATATATACAGAGATCATGTGACAGATCATGTGACACTTAGATTGCACACAGGTGGACTTTATTTAACTAATTATGTGACTTCAGAAGGTAATTGGTTGCACCAGATCTTATTTAGGGGCTTCTTAGCAAAGGTGGTGAATACATATGCACACACCACTTTTTTTGTTTTTCACTTCACCAATTTGGACTTTGTGTATGTCCATTACATGCAATCCAAATAAAAATGTATCTATTAAAAAAATTTAATCTATTTAAATTACAGGTTGTAAATGCAACAAAATAGGAAAAACGCCAAGGGGGATAAATACTTTTGCAAGGCACTGTACATGTGAGATGAGTAATGTAAGATATGTAAACATTGTTAAAGTGGCATTATTTAAAGTGACTAGTGATAACTTTATTAAATCCATTTATTAAAGTGGCCAGTGATTTGAGTCTGTATGTTGGCAGCAGCCTCTCTACATTAGTGATGGTTGTTTAACAGTCTGATGGCCTTGAGATTGAATGCGTTTTTCAGTCTCTCGGTCCCAGCTTTGATGCACCTGTACTGACCCCGCCTTCTGGATGATAGCGAAGTGAACGGGCAGGGGTTCGGGTGGTTCTTGTCCTTGACCAGGCGGTGATAGAGCCCCACAGGATGCTCTCGATTGAGCATCTGTAAAATCTTGTGAGTGTTTTAGGTGACAAGCCAAATTTCTTCAGCCTCCTGAGGTTGACCCATGACTGCGTGGCCAACCACGCCTCCAACTCAATCATAAAGTTTGCAGACGACACAACAGTAGTATGCTTGACTACCAACAACGATCTGACAACCTTTTAGGGAGGAGGTGAGGGCTCTGGGAGTGTGGTGCCAAGAAAATAACCTCTCACTCAACATCAACAAAACTAAGGAGATGATTGTGGACTTCAGGAAACAGCAGAGGGAGCACCCCCGCATCCACATCGATGGGACCGCAGTGGAGAAAGTGGATAGCTTCAAGTTCCTCGGCATACACATCACTGACAAACTGAAAGGGTCCACCCACACAGACAGTGTGGTGAAGAAGGCACAACAGCGCCTCTTCAACCTAAGGAGGCTAAAGAAATGTGTCTTAACACCAAAAACCCTCTCAAAGTTTTACAGATGCACAATTGAGAGCATCCTGTCGAGCTGTATCACCGCCTGGTACGGGAACTGCACCGCCCACAACCGCAAAGCTTTCAAGAGGGTAGTGCGGTCTGCCCAACGCATTACCAGGGGAAAACTTCCCACCCTCCTGGACAACTACAGCCACTTTAACAATGTCTCAGAATCTTGCATTACTCATCTCATATGTGTAAACTGTACTCTATACTATTCTACGGTATTTTAGTCACTTTAATTGTGTGTAAATATTGCATCACCCATCTCATATGTATATACTGTATTCTGTACTATGCCACTGTAACTTAGTCCAATGCCGCTCTGACATATATGTATTTTTCTTAATCCATTCCTTACTTAGATTTACCTGTATTTTGGGTATATGTTGTGAAACTGTTAGATATTACTTGTTAGATATTACTGTACTGTCGGAGCAAGAAGCACAAGCATTTGTTACACCCGCAATAATATCTGCTAAACACGTGTATGTGACCAATACAGATTTTATTTGAAACGACAAAACGATATAAAGACAATAAGGCACTTATAGGAACGCACACATGTCCAAAGTTATTATTTGTAAGAAAAACAACAATGACGGCAATGCGGGCATCAGCCAGAAAATGTGCCTGGGGGAAAACGTTTATACAAGGCCTATTTTGACTACAGATGCACAAATGTATGCATACTTGAATTGAGGAAACACTGGGGAAGTGCTTGGGCTCTCCTCAAAGAGAGAAGCTTGTCCAGTTCAGTAAAGTCTCAAACATAAATTGTCCGCAACATTGAAATGGGCTACTTCTTACGTGAATTAATGAGGAGGCAGAACACACCAGAGATAAAATGTAGCATAGTTTTGTTTGATAAAATCCATTTTTATATTCAAATGTAGGAACTGGGCACAGAAATGCCATTATCCAGATGTGACAAAGGCATTTCCTAACAGACCTGATAACTTTCTTTGTTGTTACTTTCTACGGTTGGAACCAACATGCAGTACTTCCAGCAGGAGACAGGCAAGAACTTTTGTCCACCAGCCCAGGAATAAGTTCCCAGTCCTATGTAATGTTGAATGTAATTGCATTGCTGGACTTTTACTAACTAAATATACAGTTGAAGTCAGAAGTTTACATACATCTTAGCCAAATTTAAACTCAGGTTTTCACATTTAATCCTAGTAAAAATTCCCTGTCTTAGGTCAGTTTGGATCACCACTTTATTTTAAGAATGTGAAATGTCAGAATAATAGTAGAGAGAATGATTAATTTGAGCTTTTATTTCTTTCATCACACTCCTTGTGGGTCAGACGTTTACATACACTCAAATAGTATTTGGTAGCATTGGCTTTAAATTGTTTAACTTGGGTCAAACATTTCAGGTCGCCTTCCACAAGCTTCCCACAATAAGTTGTGTGAATTTTGGCCCATTCCTCATCACAGAGCTGGTGTAACTGAGTCAGGTTTGTAGGCCTCCTTGCTCGCACACACTTTTTCAGTTCTGCCCACAAATTTAGGATTGAGGTCAGAGACATTTCTCCAAAAAGTATGATCTTTGTCCCCATGTGCAGTTGAAAATCATAGTCAGGATTTTTTATGGCGGTTTTGGAGCAGTGGCTTCTTCCTTGCTGATCGGCCTTTTATGTGGATGTAGATACTTTTGTACCTGTTTCCTCCAGCATCTTCACAAGGTCCATTGCTGGTGTTCTGGGATTGATTTGCACTTTTCGCACCAAAGTATCTCTAGGTGACAAAACATGTCTCCTTCCTGAGCGGTATGACGGCTGTGTGAACCCATGGTGTTTATACTTGCATACTATTGTTTTTATAGATGAATGTGGTACCTTCAGGCTTTTGGAAATTGCTCCCAAGGATGAACCAGACTTGTGGATGTCTACAAATATTTTTCTGAGGTCTTGGCTGATTTCTTTAGATTTTCCCATGATGTCAAGCAAAGAGGCAGTGAGTTTGAGGTAGGCCTTGAAATACATCCACAGGTACACCTCCAATTGACTCAAATGATGTCAATTAACCTATAAGAAGCATCTAAAGTGGATGTCGATTAAGGCAGCCCCCCGCACCTCTCTGATTCAGAGGGGTTGGGTTAAATGCGGAAGACACATTTCAGTTGAAGGCATTCGGTTGTACAACTGACTAATAATGGTGACTTTGACTTTTGACTTTGACTAAAGCCATGGCATCCTTTTCGGGAATTTTCCAAGCTGTTTAAAGGCACAGTCACCTTAGCGTATGTTAACTTCTGATCCAGTGGAATTCTGATACAGTGAATTATAAGTGAACTAATCTGTATGTAAACAAATGTTGGAAATATTACTTGTGTCATGCACAAAGTAGATGTCCTAACCGACTTGCCAAAACTATAGTTGGTCAACAAGAAATTTATGGAGTGGTTGAAAAACTAGTTTTAATGACTCCAACCTAAGTGTATGTAAACTTCTGACTTCAACTGTATGTGTATTGTTAAAAAAATTACAAATTAAAGGAAATGTATGGTTTTAACATGTTGTTGACTTTATAGTAAGTACAGTGTCATATGATACAAGGAATTTATGTATGTGTTATAAATGACCAAAGGGGTCTGACTTTATTAAAGAATGTACAGCGTCATGCGCTATAGTCTTTCTGGATGTGTTCTGAATGGCCAAAGGTGTCGCACTCACTACATTACCGTCTGCTGATATATGAATGTTCTTTCAGATCTGCAGGTTACTGTAGGGTGTGAGAGGTATTTAAATGGGTTGATGGTGTAATGGGAAATTTTAATTGTATGTGTCCACATAACTGAGATTGTGACTAACCTTGTCAAACTGTGTGAAACTGTCCTGTTCTCGGGAGTATCATCCTGTGTTGCAAACCAGCTTGCACCTGCGTCGTTGTATAGATAAAGTCCCGCCCAAGAACACGAGACTATAAAGATATGTGCTTATCACCCAATGCTTCGGGAACTCAGACTGTCTACACTGTGCTGTGTAACTGTTTCTCTCTGAGCTCAGAAATGAAGAATCTTGGTTTGACTTGGACTCAAGCAAAACCTTATTTTATAATATCCACCACAATGGACCTGCAAAGCTTGTGTTTGTGTGTCAGAGCCAATATGATTTGGAGTAGTACAACCTGAGACTAGCGCATCAGGTATTCTTCTTCTGTTCCCATGCTGTAGACCAGGGCTTGATTACAACCTGTTACAATGGCGTTAACATTTTCTGGCTGATCTTTCAGCGGGGGAGTGGGTGAATGCGTCGAAGACCTGACTGGGCAAAGCACCGCAAGGTATGGCTCGTTATGTTGTTGTGTGCGTATTTGTGTACTGAGGATCATGTAACTTGGTTACATAAGAAAGCCACTTTCAGTTTCCTTATGTTGGTTTCATCAAGGTAAGTGTTGCCACAAAGTCATAACTATGGCTAAACCCTGCCGATTTCCACAATTTCTCTTCTTAAATGTGATTTTAAACCTAACCCCAACTAATGAAGGCCAAGTTTGATGCGTTGGTTCATCAGACCTTCCTCACATTTGGTCCACCAGAGCTTCTGCGCATTTGGGCGGAAGTGTCTGGGAATGAGATTAGGTGTAATGTGACTAACATGACTTCACTTTATAGCATATGCCATCCTTCAGCACGTCACCCTTTATAAAGCACATGTTTATATCATATTTGACATAGTGATTATGTCACAGAGTTATGCCACATTTATCAACCCTTTATAAAGCATGACATACAGTTATTCATGCTTTGTAACACATTTATGTAGTGCTTATGAAGGCAACAATGGTAATTACCAACAATAACTCTTGAACCGTTCAAGCTAGAGACACCAAACAAACATTCACATGTTCAGGCTATCCAACTTCAAATTCTTTTAAACATTTATCAACTATAACTATATAAATCAGCATAATATAACACACCAACAGTAACTCTTAACCTTTCAAGGTAGAGAAACCATACCACCTTTCTCATGTTCAGGCTATCTTAACATCAAATTACTAAAAACCTTTATACATTACAACTATATAAATGGGCATACATTGGCATAATATAACCCACCCAGAGAAACTCTTGAAACCTTCAAGCTAGAGACACTAAACCAACGTTCTCATGTTCAGGCTACTCTAACTTCACATTCTTAAACACGTTATAAACTATAAACAGTGGTATTTGGCATAACACCATGGATTCAATGCCAAAAACAACAACACAGTGGTAGACATGGTAGCTAAAATGGTTAAAGAGCGGTTGCATTTACAAACATTAAAACAACAATAAGATTTTCTAAACCTTTCAAAACCATAAAAACAAGCTAGCAAGCAAACCTTCTTTTCTTCAGGAAATGCACTTCTCTAGTTATTTCTAAATGTATTACTGTTTGAATAACACAAGTAAATTAAGTAAATCTGTAATAATAATATAATGTAAAAATAACCTGTTTCCATTAGGTGTAACTACTTTCCAAAATGTAATTAAGTTGATCCAAATACTTTTTTTGTATGTAGATGTTACACTTAATTTTAACTAGCTAAATCCTGTGTATCTTGAGGGGTACTTACTTGTAATGAACTTGTACTTATAAAGTACATTAAACATCCTAACAGCTTCTGGAAGCACCATCCAAGAGGAAGGATAAACACACTAGTACACCACAGAGTACATGTAATATCTGCCTAAGTAAAATGTAATTACTAGGTGTTACACAGGATTAAGCTCATTAAAATGTGTATCTTGTGTATCTTGAGGGGTACTTACTTGTAATTATTCTGTACCTGCACAGTATGTTTCCTACATATATAGTTACCTATGAGCTATTACCATTTACTTACTTACTACTCGTTACCAAGTAAAAACAAACAATCAGGCTGTTGATTGTAGCCTGTGGAATGTTGTCCCACTCCAATTCTATGGCTGTGCGAAGTTGCTGGATATTGGCGGGAACTGGAACATGCTGTTGTACACGTAGATCCAGAGTATCTCAAACATGCTGGGTGACATATCTAGTGAGTATGCAGGCCATGGAAGAACTGGGACATTTTCAGCTTCCAGGAATTGTGTACAGATCCTTGTGACATGGGGCCGTGCATTATCATGCTGAAACATGACGTGATGGCGGTGGATGAATGGCAAGACAATGGCCTCAGGACCTCGTCATGGTATCTCTGTGTATTCAAATTGCCATTGATAAAATGCAATTGTGTTCGTTGTCCGTAGCTTATGCCTGCCTATACCATAACACCACCGGTACCATGGGGCACTCTGTTCACAACGTTGACATTAGCAAACCGCTCGCCCACACGGTACAGTTGAAACCGGGATTAATCCGTGAGGAGTACACTTCTCCAGCGTGCCAGTGGCCATCGAAGGTGAGCCATTGCCCACGGAAGTCAGTTACAACCCCGAATTGATCTCAGGTCAAGACCCTGGTGAGGACGACGAGCACACAAATGAGTTTCCCTGAGACTGTTTCTGACAGTTTGTGCAGAAATTCTTTTGTTTTGCAAACCCACAGTTTCATCAGCTGTCTGGGTGGCTGGTCTCAGACGATCTCGCAGGTGAAGAAGCCGGATATGGAGGTCCTGGGCTGGTGTGGTTACACGTGGTCTGCCGGTTGGACGTACTGCCAAATTCTCTAAAACGACATTGGAGGTGGCTTATGATAGAGAAATTAACATTAAACTCTCTGATTATAGCTCTGTTGGACATTCCTGCAGTCAGCATGCCAATTGCACGCACCCTCAAAACTTGAGACATCTGTGGCATTGTGTTGTGTGACAAAACTGCACATTTTAGAGTGGCCTTTTTATTGTACCCAGCACAATGTGCACCTGTGCAATGATCATGCTGTTTAATCAGCTTCTTGATATGCCACACCTGTCAGGTGGATGGATTATCTTGGCAAAGGAGAAATGCTCAGCGATGTAAACAAATGTGTGCACAAATCTTAGGGAAATAAGCTTTTTGTGCATACATTTGTTTTATTTCAGCTCAAACCTAGGACCAACACTTTACATGTTGTGTTTATATTTTTGTTCAGTGTAAAAATACCTTACAATTCTTACAAAATAATACAGATTTTTATTGTTGGATTAATAATTTGATTAATTAGAATAAACAAAGATATAGGCCCGCTCAATAACATAAAATATATATTTTAGTGGTGACTCAAATCTGCAGCAAAACGTAATTGTCTTTTTCTCTCCTTTTTGACAATACAAGCAAATCGACAACATCTGTCTTACATTTACATGTATCATCAGTTTCTTTATTGTAAGCATTTTCCCATCCTGGAAACTGAGACCTTGTGGGAATCTGTGGTAGAGAATAAGAATTTTTGACAATTTAGCAAAGATACTCTACAATTAGCCAACTAGCTAAGCTAGCTAGCTACCTACCATCAGAGACGGTATAGAAACCTTCCTCCAATATCTCTATCATCATTATCATGATTTCTATAATTTACGATTCAGGCCTATAGGTAGGCCTAGCTACCTTGTTGTTGTCTTATCCAGATCTCATTATACTAATAATGGTGCTTGCTAACACTAGTGTTTACATTGAAAAGGAACTACTCATAGGTGTGTTGATACAATCTAGTTAACGTTAAAATCCTGGATGTGTCTCACATAACACCCTTGGGTACGGATACCCTGAGAACAAGGTTCGGGAAGATAAGACAATCGAGTCCAGCTAGCTAGCTATTTATCAGCTTTAGGTAGCTTGCTAGCTAATGTTAGCTGTCAAGGCATGAAATTCTATTCTGTAGTCGCTTTGTGAATTTTATAGCTAGATACATGTTTTGGGGTGGTCCTGGGCTGAAAATGTTGTCTACCACCTAGCTACCTAGTATTATCATCTACAAACGAAACACACCTGCTATGATGTAAACAATCTGCATATCTAGCTTCAGCTAGCTAATGTTAGCTAGTTGAAATAAAGGCATTGGGCATATTGTGGGGTTTATGCAGTGTAGCTACATGATGCTATTGTTAGAATCCTTTGAGTGCAAAATAGTCAGAATACAGAAGATGTTACCTAGCTAGCTAAGAAGCCTTGTTAGCTAGCTTGAACATTGAACACACTAAAGGTAGCAGCTAACGTAGCTAGCAGGCTAAAAATGCAACCCAACACTTATCGTATGTTACCAGTCCACGAGAATGGTGGCCATCTCTGCATCACTCTTCCACCTTTCAAAATTAATTCCAATGTTTATCCGGTTTATGAGTAGTCTTTGGGGTCGAGTTGATTCTAATCCAAGAACCAAGAATGATGCTTGTTGGCTTCTTCTGCTCTGTTTGCTTCTGGAGGCTGTAACGTTAGGTTGCAAGTGACTTTCACTTCCTCTCCATCTTTGGGGCAGCAGAGTCATTCAATTAGCTCAAAGACACACCAAGCCCAGAAGCCCAGCCCAAGGCGGCTTTCGTTCAAAGTGAAAACACTATACAAGAAGTGGGGCGGCATAAGGTCACCCACAACCTGTGGATTTTTGCTTTAATAGGCTCACATTTCTGGAAGCATTGAATGACTATCTCACAATTTTAGCCATAACTGTTTATTAAAGTGTTAAAAATGTTTGATTTTACCCATTGTCAAGCCCTGACGTCCTTAGCTACTGTTGCTTTCCAGCACAAATGCACCGTTAAATTATGTAACTGTTTTGTTATGTAACGCCCGACCCACCCCCCTGTTTTTGCCATAGTGCTCAAAGCTTTCATGCATTTCAAACGAAAGCTGGACCTGGGCCTGGAAACCAGAGCCCTTTATAGCAGAGTTGTTTCAACCACCAGCTACATGTTGTTAATACAGTGTAAATATGCATTATTACATATGTAATTACACTGTAATAAGGACAGCTTAAAATTAAGCGTTACCAATATGTGTTGAGTCAAGTGCTTACTTAATATTTAGACTACTTTGTTTTTTAAAGAGGAAAGCAGCCTTCACGGCTCAGTGGTTGCCATGGTGATTCTCTCCTGTGCAAGGTCTACACTCTTTCTCACTCTGCCTCGCTCCATTGTTTCACTCTTTCTGTCTCGCTCATAGCTTCTCTCTCTCTGTCCATCTGGCTTCTGCTTCTCGACACCATTTCCGCTCCTTTTTTCTCCCTCCCTCACACATCTTGGTCTCCCTTTTTCTCTTGCCTTCTTGCCACCTTTCGCTGTCTTTCTCTGCCACTGCCTTTCTCTTCCTTACTGCCTCATTCTCAGTGTTACAGCTGGGGGAGCTGCTGGTCCACACAACGGCTCCATTCCCTACGTTGTCACCCTGTTCTGGCAAATGAAAAGCATGAGGACACATTACAAATATGTAGCTTTTTACTTGATATGATAGGGTCATCTTCCTCTGTGTAGCTCTTTCATGCTGCAGTATGGTACTGACTATGATACTGCTGTGATGGAGATGGCCACCGTTATCCTGATAATACTTGCGATTGAGAAATAGGATGCCTGCCTGGAAAAACCCTTCAGATGACAAGGCATATTTTAAACTGTTGCTCCTTGTACCTTGAATGACTCTGGGATCATGAAACCAGGAATCGAGAACATTGATGTTACATAGTAGCATCCTCCCAGCATTTTCTAAAGTGACCCTTTCTTGTTTTTGTTATCTGCATCTATGTAGAAGTACTGGACAGGTGTAAGGTGTGCCCATGGGAAGCTATATGACATTCTCCTATTAATTCTTCTCAGGTTCGGACACAAGGATGCCATTTTAGACTGCTGGGATGCAGCCACTGAGTAGCAGTGATGAATTTGCATTTTCTCTGTGAAAGGCATGACGGTGCAGGAACGCTGGGGATAAGTGCGCTAATGTATGTATAGGGCGCGCTTGCCTACTGATGTCTATGCACTGCATTCTTTCAAAGGTAGCTCTGCAGACCGTCACGCTGTCCAGCCATGCCTCCTAACAGAGCAGGAGAAAGGGGTTATATACAGGTAAAGATTCATAGTTATAGTTATATTTCTCTCAAGTACATGCATGCACACTCAGGTACTGTATCTGCACATGTAAACACATCAACGAAAAACACATTTTACGAGGTCACATTAAATGACACATATTGACGGACGCAGCCTCAGTGTGTGTGTTGTTCGTCTGTGTTTTTGTCTGTATCTGTGTGATTGATGTGCTTAAGCCCCAGATACCTGTGTGTATGACAGGAGCTGCCGAGAAGAAAGTGCCTGAGCTTCTAGAATCAAGCTTCTTCCTTTAGCTAATATACAATAAATGTTTGAGAAATACTTTGCCTCTGGTTTCTGCTTGGTTGTGAGATAACAGAACAACATGATTGACATTTAGATTTATTTGCAGGTGGAATTGTCGCATGCAGAATGACACGTAGACATGGCACAATTTTGCAACGCAGGAGCTAGAATTTGAACACTCTACAAACTGTCTTTTTCAACTGACATGCTACATGTGTGAAGCAGCCCTTCTTTGCCGTGCCTGATTATCAATCCTCTTTAGAGACAAAATAGGAGAGAGTTGTCTAACTTTTCTTTCTGCTTTGGGGAGGGTTGTGTGGTTTGTTATTGGGCACAGGGGAGGGTAGTATGTTTTTTCCCTGATTTACATTCACTCTTTTTCAGGTTTTACTATATAATTTCTTCCATCCTAGCCACATTTCAACATCTGCTTGCATGTGCAAGCTATCAACATGTTTTGGTACTTCCCTTATGCACTATGTTTTCAGGTCAATATAGTCTACCATTCTACCTGTCTATCTTGCTCTTTATTCACCATTCATAGTGAAAACAGTGGTAGGTGGATTGTTTGTCTAGACCTGCAATAGGCTAGTTAGCGATCATACCACACAAAAGCATTCAAAGCTGCATCAATTTTCAACATGAATCCACAAGAACAAATAGGAATAGCTGATAGGCAGCGGAGAGGTCTGGTGCATTAAAAATTCTACTCTAGGCTGCAGTGAAAATACCATTTGAATAATGGCGCAAAAGCCTTGTGATTTTAATGTTTAATTCCATTTGGATCAGTTGTGGGCCTACTCTCTGCAGTTTATAAGGTCTAGAAAGGCATAGTAGCAGGCCAGTCTGTCCGTAATCTTACTTCTGATACTGAGATGCAGTGCCTGTTGCATTCTCCCAAGTCATCCATTAATAATGTGGCCACATATGTTCACAGCAGGTCCCTCTCCTATCCGAGTGGCTGTTTCCTCGCACACCTAGAACCTAACGCTTCATTATAGCCAAAATATATGTCATTTAACTTTTAAAATGCATTACCTTTCATATGTGGCATAAACACAACCCGTCACATTGTTTTAGTCTACTTCAAAAGTTGCCTGTAGGCAGGCACACGTCGTCCAAAATATAACTCCAGCATCCTCAAAATTGCTTGACATTCACTAGGTTCACCATCCAACCTTTTAATGCGAGTAAAGTACATGAACATAAAAAATGGCACGCCATCATGGGAAAACAAGCAGTTTTTTAGGTTACAAATGAAATAAGTTGTATGGTTAACTTCACAGGGTGGTGAAAGTGCGCGGTGACGAGCTTGATACTCCTTTCAATAAATATACAGTGATTTCGGAAATATTCAGACCCCTTGACTTTTTCCACATTTTGTTACGTTACAGCCGTATTCTAAATTTGATGAAATATTTTTTTGCCCCCTCATCAATCTTCACACAATAGACCATAATAACAAAGTGAAAACATGTTTTTGGAAATAAAAACAGAAATACCTTATTTTCAGACGTATTCAGTATTCCGACACTTTGTTATGAGACTCGAAATTGAGCTCAGGTGCATCCTATTTCCATTGATCATCCTTGAGATGTTTCTACAACTTGGTTGGAGTCCAGCTGTGGTAAATTCAATTGATTGGACATGATTTGGAAAGGCACACACCTATATGTCTATATAAGGTCTCACAGTTCACAGTGCATGTCAGAGCAAAACCCAATCATGAGGTTGAAGGAATTGTCCGTAGAGCTCTGAGACAGGATTGTGTCGAGGCACAGATGAAGGGTACTAAAACAGTTATGCAACATTGAAGGACCCCAAGAACACAGTTACCTCCATCATTCTTAAATTGAAGTTTGGAACCACCAAGACTCTTCCTAGAGCTGGCAGCCCGGCCAAACTGAGCAATCGGGGGAGATGGCCTTGGTTGGGGAGGTGACCAAGAACCTAATTGTCACTCTGACAGAGCTCCAGAGTTCCTCTGTGGAGATGGAATAACCTTCCAGAAGGACAACCATCTTTGCAGCACTCCACCAATCAGGCCTTTATGGTAGAGTTGCCAAACGGAAGCAACTCCTCAGTAAAAGGCACATGACAGCCTGCTAGGAGTTTGCCAAAATGCACCTAAAGGACTTTCAGACCAGGAGACACAAGATACTCTGGACTGATGAAACCAAGATTGAACTCTTTGGCCTGAATGCCAAGCGTCACGTCTGGAGGAAACCTGGCACCACCCCTATGGTGAAGCATGGTGGTGGCAGAATCATGCTGTGGGGATGTTTTTCAGCGGCAGGGACTGGGAAACTAGTCAGGATTGAGGGAAAGATGTACGGAGCAAAGAACAGAGAGATCCTTGATGAAAACCTGCTCCATAGCGCTCAGGACCTCAGACTGGTGCGAAGCTTCACCTTCCAACAGGACAACGACCCTAAGCACACAGCCAAGAGAACGCAGGAGTGGTTTCTGGACAAGTCCCTGAATGGCCTTGAGTGGCCCAGCCAGAGCCCGGACTTGAACCTGATCGAACATCTCTGGAGAGACCTAAAAATAGCTGTGCAGCGACGCTCCCCATCCAACCTGACAGAGCTTGAGAGGATCTGCAGAGAAGAATGGGAGATACTCCCCAAATACTGGTGAGCAAAGCTTGTAGCATCATACCCAAGAAGACTCGAGGTTGTAATCGCTGCCAAAGGTGCTTCAACAAAGTACTGAGTTTTGTTAAATAAACTCAGCATAAAAAGAAATGTCCCTTTTTCAGGACACTGTCTTTCAAAGATCATTCGTAAAAATTGAAATATCTTCACAGGGTTTAAACACTGTTTCCCATGCTTGTTCAATGAACCATAAATAATTAATGAACATGCACCTGTGGAACGGTCATTAAGACACTAACAGCTTACAGATGGTAGGCAATTAGGGTCACAGTTATGAAAACTTAGGGCACTAAAAAGGCCTTTCTACTGACTCTGAAAAACACCAAAAGAAAGATGCCCAGGGTCCTTGCTCATCTGCATGAACGTGCCTTAGGCATGCTGCAAGGAGGCATGAGGACTGCAGATGTGGCCAGGGCAATAAATTGCAATGTCTGTACTGTGAGACACCTAAGACAGCGCTACAGGGAGACAGGACGGACAGCTGATCGTCCTCGTAGTGGCAGACCATGTGTAACAACACCTGCACAGGATCAGTACATCCGAACATCACACCTGCGGGACAGGTATAGGATGGCAACAACAACTGCCCGGGTTGGAGGTGGAGGGTCCGTCATGGTCTGGGGCGGGGGCGGTGTGTCACAGCATCATCGGACTGAACTTGTTGTCATTGCAGGCAATCTCAAAGCTGTGCATTACAGGGAAGACATCCTCCTCCCTTATGTGGTACCCTTCCTGCAGGCTCATCCTGACATGACCCTCCAGCATGACAATGCCACCAGCCATACTTCTCGTTCTGTGCGTGATTTCCTGCAAGACAGGAATGTCAGTGTTCTGCATGGCCAGCGAAGGGCCCGGATCTCAATCCCATTGAGCATGTCTGGGACCTGTTGGATCGGAGGGTGAGGGCCAGGGCCATTCCCCCCAGAAATGTCTGGGAACTTGCAGGTGCCTCGGAGGAAGTGTGGGGTAACATCTCACAGCAAGAACTGGCAAATCTGCTGCAGTCCATGAGGAGGAGATGCACTGCAGTACTAATGCAGCTGGTGGCCACACCAGATACTGACTGTTACTTTTGATTTTGCCCCCCCCCCTTTGTTCAGGGACACATTATTCAATTTCTGTTAGTCACGTCTGTGGAACTTGTTCAGTTTATGTCTCAATTGTTGAATCTTGTTATGTTCATACAAATATTTACACATGTTAAGTTTGCTGAAAATAAACGGTTGACAATGAGAGGACGTTTCTTTATTTGCTGAGTTTATATGTAAATGTGAAAACATTTAAAAAAACAGTTTTTTAGTCATTATCGGGTATTGATCAAATAAAAAATCCCTTTTAGAATAAATGTGGGAAAAGTCAAGGGGTCTGAATACAAAAAAGGGGAATTGATGGTGTTGCTGTTGTATTGTTTTGAGTTTTTCCTGCAGATGCTGAATGTGGTTGTTTACTGTAAATGTCATTCATGTTGAGAAATGTGATGTGATCTACCATCACACATCAGGGTAATTTAAGTTAAAACGAAACAGGATAAATAATGAAACAAGTGAACATCCCATGTTACTTATTCACATGAGTTATCAACACCAACTTTAGCATAGGGCTGGTGGTCAATGCACTACAGTGGTTGCGTGTTTGAATAGAGGCATGATTCAAGCTGGAAACTGCACACGGACACATGCGAGCACACACACACGCAAGTAAACACACAGCCTTTATTCAATGACATCTACCCACATACACTGGCTTGTATGTCTTTCTCTTCCTTTATTGACATTAAACAGAACACATGACAACAATGTAGGTCATGTAGACATGCACATTGCACACAATATTGGTTATTTATTCAAATGTGGCCCTATGTCCGTGATGTGAGAGGTAATCTCTTAGTGCAAAGAGAAAATACACAATATGTAGGTGGCACATTGGTTTGTCACTCCTTAAATCTAGATATCCTACTCAGTGTCACCCTGGCCCTTTTGAACAGAAAATTGTACAGACTGCTCCTGAAAAGATAAGGGGCCTCATTTATCTAAGGTGTGTGTGAACAAAAAGACTCTAAACTGTGCTTGCGCCAATTGTCCCACAATGGTTGATATATATACATTTTGAACTTGACGGGAGGGGAAGGTGTGCTTATCTTCACGCAAATCTCAAACTGTGAGCACAACTTCTGGAAGGTTGATCAACTGTATTGCCAATGAGGAGATGGGAGAGGCGGGACTTGCAGCGTGTCAAGCTTAAAAAACAGAACCAAGCTCTATTTTAGCGCCTGGCGAAGCAGACGCTTGTTGACGTGCGCGAGCAATTTGGATGAAATGATTGAAGTTGTGTGGTCAGCATGTAACGATAAAATATATGCATTTTCCGTTGGTAAGGAGATCGCATAGCAGCATGTTGTCTAATATGTTAATTTAACTTTTATTATATAAGCCTAAATCATAAATATATAGCGGCACGTCTTTTCTGACATAACTGGATTAAATTATTCCCACAACACAACAAATAGTAGACTACCATTTATTAATTGCACATTCAATAGCCAAGCATGCTCGAAAGTCAATAGACTGGTAGCCTTGACAGTATGTGACAGTATGGGTAGGCTACAGTATTGCTGTGCGATATTAGGAGTACGACATCATAGCCTAGCCTATTTAATTTCAGAGCCTAAACCAAGGCAGGCGATAGAAACACAATCATGTATAAATAAACAAAATGTTTAACAACAATTCATCTTTTGCATAGATTTGTGGGCTGTAGTATTTACTTTTAAATTGTTTGAAATGACAATCAATCTTGCAGAATGCTTGGCTACTGTTTGTCACTAGCTAGGCGGCATGCAGTTCGGAAAAGTCAATGCAACATTCTGCCTACACTTATACAGAAATGTAATGAACATTTCAATTGCGCTTTCTTTTAGGAACTATTATGGCCCAGTTCCAACATCATACAGAAAATTAGGGCATAAAAGGTGAACGGAGGGCGTTTTCCAGGTGGGCTTGTTGCCCTCATTCACGACCGCACAAATATAATATTGATCTGATTTATCAATGAATCTGATTTATCCTAGAATCTCCATGTTTTCCAGAATTTAGTATGAAATATACGCAAGGTTGATAAATGAAGCCCCAGGACCATTTCTCAGATACACAACAAGGCAGCAAGTGTTGAATGAGGCGAGGCTGAGCAGAGAACAGAAGGCTAGCACAGGTGTTTAGACATGCATGGGGCGAGGTGTGCTTGTCACCGCCATCTCTCCAGTGTGTTGGTGTGACCAGACTGAGGATGGTGCCAGGGTACCCAGCCATTGTACCATATGGCCACGGATGGGCTTCACCTGTGGGTAGAGTTTCATTTCACACTTCTGCGCCAAACACCCATGGAACTATATCTGGATCAATGGAGATTGGTGCTATTTAAGACCCATCATGAGGTTGCTAGAAGCTAGCCTATGAATGAACGTTTACAATGTAGGTGCACAAAGGTCGAGAGACAGTGACACTTTCAATACCGCCTTGCACACTCTTGCCTTCATCAACCTGATCTAGGGTGTAATCATTAGTCAAACAATTGCAAATGAGAGTTTCTATTGGACAAATTCAGGTAAAAAACATTTTTCAACAGAATCGCCAGAATGAATACACCCTTGATCATGCGTAAACACAGTTCACTTTCATAGCAGCCACATTGTATTCCTTCTTGCATCTGTGCCTTTGTGCTGTTGTCTGTGCCCAATCATGTTTGTACCATGTTTTGTGCTGCTACCATGTTGTGCTGCTGCCATGTGGTGTTGCTACCATACTGTGTTGTCACCATACTGTGTTGTCATGTGTCACTGCCATGCTATGTTGTTGTCTTAGGTCTCTCTATATGTAGTGTTGTGGTCTCTCTTGTCATGATGTGTGTTTTGTTCTATATAAAAAAGAAATATCCCAGCCCAAGTCCTCAGAGCAGGCCTTTTGCCTTTGGTTAGGCCATCATTGCAAATAATAATTATTTTAACATTATTCTAACACTCTTAGAAACTTCAGAGTGTTTCCTATCCAATAGTACTAATTATGTGCATATCCTATTTTCTGGGCCTGAGTGGCAGGCATTTTACTTTGGGCACGCCAGACTCTCCAAAACCGTCACCTATGCAGCCGCTCCCTAAGAAGTTAAGCCTTAGCCCCACCCATCTCTTTAAGGGTTGATCCGTGCATTCTGTACTAACTTGCCAGCTACTTCCAGACATCTAAGAGAGAGAGAACAGCTCACTGAAGATTACTTGCCCTGGTTGGGCTGGTTATCCAGAGCGTTGGTGACTGCAACTGTGCTGTCAGATTTTCAGTTCGTAAGTTCAGAGCGCACAATGGACGCTGTGGCCAAAATGTAGGGTTGTTCCAAAAGCTCTGACCTCACAACGACAGTCAACCACCTAAGATAACTGGCTAACATTGGCTAGCTACTTCCAGACACATAATGAGAGAACACCCTACTCTGACCATTTTACTCCCCCTAGCAGAGCTGGTTAAGCAGTTTTCATGTTATCCAAGGCGTTGGTGACTAACTGTGCGGCTGGCAACAATTGAATTACGCTTTGTTGCCGACGTTTACTGACACCGTTTACTGACACAGGACATATTCAACGGGTGCTGAGCGTCAAAAAATGTATCAGTTATTCTGTGCTCTGGCACACTAAGACGAGTCTTTCGTTAAGAAATGTATTTAGCAATCCCAACGCATGACGCAATGTTAGTTAGCGAGCCAGCCAGCTAATGTTAGCTAGCTAGCTAACAGTACACCAACTTTAAATGAAAATACTACGTCAAAATTAGATTTGTCTTTTGTTAAGACATGTAGCTAGCTAGCTAAACAATGGACCATAATCACAACTCATGACGTTACTACCCTGCATGAATCTGCAGGTAGCTAACCAACCAGTTTCTATGGCTATAACTAGTCAAGCAAATGGGTCTGAGATACGAAGAATAAGATCATACTCAACGTTAACTAGCTACCCAGCCAGCTAACGTTAGCTAGCTAACAGTACACATGAAATTAAACCACTTTCTGTCAAAATTAGAAACGTGTAATATCTTACCAGAATACATCATGGTTGGATGCGTCTACTGTCTGATGCCATGCATGGTTGCCCTTAGTTTGACATATAATCCAGACTAGTGTTTTCTCCATCTCCTTAGCATCATACTCGAATTCCACTGATTTCAAAACTCGGTCCTCCAGAAAGTGGAGAGCATACACATAATGTTAGCTAGCGAGCCAGCCAGCTAACATTAGCTAGCTAACAGTACACTTTAACTTGACATTAGGTTTATGCAGTTTAACAACGCAACAAAAAATTAAAAGCTGCGTTTGACACGATTACCTAGACATACTGACCAGCTCAGACAGATGCGTGCTATATGGCAGAACAATCAAAAATCATCTCTTGGCATGTCCAGCCCACTCATTATCTCAGCCAATCATGGCTAGCGGGAAGGTTGCTTACTTTTTCTGTGGCTAAACCAACCAGGCTCATAATTTAACAATTGTATTCATATTTACAGATGGCATACAAGTTTGTTATTAAGAAACATTCAAAGTTCACGTGTTTGAGAATGCATTTCTGCCAAAAAATGTATTTTGATGAAAAACCTTTTTACGTTCAAACAGCTCTCCTGTGAAGTCGTGACTTGCGACATTCGCCTAGTTTCTGGAATCGGGTCACATATTAGCTAACGTAATATCATAGTCAACATAGCTAATATAACTAACACGCTAGTAAACCCATTACAATCAAGCAGTAACGTTACAGTGTATAGTCAGTAAGCAGTTACACCAAAAGCTTACCTTGGAAGAGTTCCAGTGCTGTTTTGGATAGTCATAGCCAGCTAGCTAACTTATCATCCCTCTTTTTGAGCAAGGTGTTTGAGTAGACTAAACGAGCAAGCTGCATTTGCTAGCTAAGTATGTGAAACTGAAAAAAAATCTCTTGCTTCTCCTTCATTTTTGAAGAACTACATTTGTTAAAAACTGTTCAACTATGGTCTTTCTCTCTCTTTGAGTCAACTACTCACAACATTTTAGGCACTGCAGTGCTAACTAGCTGTAGCTTATGCTTTCAGTACTGAATTCATTCTCTTGATTGGTTGTACAACATGTCAGTTCATGCTGCAAACACTGATAGGTTGGAGGACGTCCTCCAGAAGTTGTCATGATTACTTTGTAAGTCTATGGAATGGCATGAGAGCCATGAGCCTCCTAGGTTTTGTATTGAAGTCAATGTACCCAGAGGAGGATGGAAGCTAGCTGTCCTCCAGCTACATCATGGTGCTACCCTAGAGAGTGCAGACCTTCATTGCAAAACAGTGTGTTTTAATCAATTATTTGATGACGCGAATATATTTAGTGTAGTTTTATCTAAAAAGGATAACATTTCATATGTTTTACAATTTTTTTTTTTTTTATGAAATTCACTGCGGAGGATGGTCCTCCCCTTCCTTCTCTGAGGATCCTCCACCGACCTGGATTCATCTCCACCATATAAAAAGATAGATCATCTTTCCTGATATACGTTAGACTATGATTGTATATAAAGCCTAATAAACACTTCACATTAGTCATAGTAAGGTTTTCACAGCTACATAGAGGTATATCAGCATGTTCTCTCCTAGTATTTCCTTTTAATGTTCTCTTTCATGTTTTAACTCTTCTTTTGTGAAAAGTCTAGCTTAGTCAAATGCATATGGCTCTCAACACTTCAGTAATTTAGCTACAGGACAAATCTTAGAAAACCTGCATTCACTTGAGTCCCAGCTAAATAATGTTTTGTGCTTTCTTAAAAAATAATGGATATTGGAAATGGAATTTGGACACAGCAATGCGATGGGCCGTGCTAACAAATATGTTTGGCATTCAGCTGGTATATTTGTAACTTGTACATGTGTTACGAATCCTTTTTACCCCGTTGGTCTAGGGGGAATGGAATTGAGACCCGCAACATATCTTATGCAAATTATTATAGTGAAAAGGAACAGAAATAAAACAGACAACTTAAATCTACCGTCAAACACAAATGGTTCATTCTAAACACACTGTAAAGTGGTGTGGGGAAAAGGGGCTGAGCTGGACCCAAGGAAAGAAATAGACATTCAAAAACCCCTAACCTAATCTACCTGCGTCACGAACAGCTAGCTACCTAACCAATTAAATACAGTGGGTGGTCCGCCCAGTTCTAACTAATGTATTTAACACAGGGTTTCCTACAGGTAATGTATGCCCATGGGCGACTTGTCTGGTTATCCCCTTTTCCACCAACAAACAAACAGCAATGCAACACAACAATACAAACTCACAGTTAATGTGAGATGTTGGCACCTAAACAAGAGCGATAGCACGCACAAACAAACCAACATCAACTGGGCTTCACCAAATACTGAACAGAGCTAGAGCTCTGTAGCTACAAAACAAGCCAGCTACTAAATAACAAGACCAAGAGTGCTACATACCAAGAACAAGCTAGAGAGAGAGAGATAACTGACTGGGTTTTAAACAAAGGGAAAGGGGATGTGATTGGGTAAGGGAAAAAGAGCAGGTGTGTCTTCTCATTGGGACCGATTGGTGATTGATGACGGCTGATGAGTGACACCTGTGACTAGAGCAGAAGGAGAGAAAACAAATACACACACAGGATACCTGTATCCGTAACAATGTGTCACCTGGTGACAAAGAGCTTTCCTTTTTCTTCTCACGTTTGCTGTTTACATTTTTCTAAATGAAGTATGTTTTCTGTACCAATGTATCACACGTGCTGTGTGATCAATAATTGAAGTGTGAAATCTCACATGTGCTACCAAATCAAACCACATTTTATTGGTTGCGTACACATATTTTGCAGATGTTATCCCAGGTGCAGCACAATGCTAATGTTTCTAGCTCCAACAGTGTAGTATACCTAACAATAGAAAACAATACACAAATCCCCAAACAAGAAATTAAAGAAAGAAATTAAGAAATATGAGAACAAGCTCTGTCAGAGTCTGGAATATATATATATATTATTGTCATGACTGACCACGAGAATCCAAACAGGTCAGATCAGGTTTGCAATGAATAACTTCAATCAGATCCCTTTCACCCGTAGAGGGGGGAGGAAAGAACTAGTGGGGATGGACACTCATGTCCTGTTGTAAATCAAGAGAGAAGATCCAGGCCTGTGCTCTCCAAATTCACCAAAGGAATGTGCTTAATCGGCAGCTACATGTTTAAAGAGGTTTGAACTTTGAATCTCAACGATAAAATCCCCTCCCGGACAATCACTGGTACTCTGCTCAAACCATCGTATTACGCTACTCTAAACACCTCACCGGGGAACCATCGATACGATCTTCAAAGAAATATCTTCAAGAGTGAATGGATGGAAAATCAACTCTGTAGTTCTGTTCAGGACTACACGAACAGTCACTGGATACCGGATAACTACGATGAAGGACAACATCAGAAGAGTTGTTGAAATATTTGTAACAATCAGAGCCTTACAACCGTGGCCCAACCCACTTTTCAAGGCTGCCCCGTTCACCGAGCGATGCCTGGCGAACCCAGGAATTTCACGTAAATACATTCATGATTTCTTGCTCAATGCAAGCAGTGGTTTGTGTCCAAAGTATATGGTTATTGTAGGTGAGAGTAGTTTTGGAATGTGGCAATGTGTAGTGTCTCTGTCCCTCTCTCCCTCTCCATCTCTTCTTTATCAAGTATCCATGTTGTTGTCATTCTGCTAGGGACCTATTTTCAGCATATTACTCCTCCAGTCAATAACCGGTAAAGAGTGTGTGTGTTTGTCCTGTGTTCCTATTTAATTAGCTAGTAAATAAACAACTAAACCAATTTGTGTAGTACTGAATCCTAAGTAAGGCTTTGGTTTTTGCAGATGCAAAGAGGTTACGACTGTTGAGAATGGTGATATGATACAAGGTTATAATTAATAAGTTGACTGTTTATAGATGTGATAGGTAAAGACCTTTTTAGAGTTTAATTTGGGAGATGGTAACTCTTTAAAGAACCACTCTCGTAGTGCCCCAGATCCTAATGAGTTAATTGTTACATGATACATTTTATTGGGTAACAATTAAACATAGTTAGTTAATAGAGAAATAACAGTCTTCAGATTAATGTTAAAGTCAAGTAACGACAGTATATATAAAAAATGGCGCCGGAAGAGATGACATGAATTTTACGGGCGCCCAACCAATTGTGCTATTATGTGTTTTTTTCGCGTTATTTGTAACTTATTTTGTACATAATATTTCTGCAACCGTATCTCATGGCAAAAAAGAGCTTCTGGATATCAGGACAGCAATCACTCACCTCGGATTAGACAAAGATTTTTTCTACAACAAGGAGGACGCACAAGACATTCTCCAAACACCCCACAGGGCCGATATCCCTGTTATTTACAAGTGGAAGCGACACACCGGAGAAGGCGAGTGGGAAAGCTGCTGCTACCGTCAATACTACGTGCAATCATTGGACAATAAATTAGACGAGGTATGATCAAGAATATCCTACCGACATCAAAAACTGCAACATCCTATGTTTCACGGAATCGTGGCTGAATGTCGACAAGATAGAACAGCACACTCTGGTAAGACAAGGGGGTCTGTGCATATTTGTAAACAACAGCTGGTGCACAAAATCTAAAGAAGTCTCTAGATTTTGCCTGCCTGAAGTAGAGTATATTGTGATAAATTGCAGGCCACACTACTTGCCTAGAGAGTTTTCAGCTATACTTTCCGTGGCTGTTTATTTACCACCACAGACAGATGCTGGCACTAAGACTGCACTCAGCCAGGTGTATAAGGAAATAAGCAAACAGGAAACCACTCACCCAGAGGCGGCGCTCCTAGTGGCCGGATACTTTAATGCAGGGAAATCAGACCTACCAAATTTCTATCAACATGTTAAATGTGCAACCAGAGGGAAGAAAATTCTAGATCACCTGTACTCCACACACAGAGATGCATACAAAGCTCTCCCTCGCCCTCCATTTGGTAAATCCGACCACAACTATCCTCCTGATTCCTGCTTACAAGCAAAAATTAAAGCAGGAAGCATCAGTGGTCAAATGAAGCAGATGCTGAACTACAGGACTGTTTTGCTATCACAGACTGGAACATGTTCCGGGATTCTTCCGATGGCATTGAGGAGTACACCACATCTGTAACGCCCAAGCCTGAGTGCACAGGCTGGAGGGTTTTGTTTTGCTTTGGTGTAGGGGTTTATTGTGTTCTATGGTGTCTATTTCTATGTTGGGATAATGGTTCCCAATTAGAGGCAGCTGAGTCTCGTTACCTCTAATTGGAAACCATATATATGTTTGGGGTTTGCACTTTAGTTTTGTGGGTTATTGATTATGTTATGGTTATCGTGTTCAGTCAGGTTCTTGTCATTCGTGTATAGTTAGGTTTCGCCATTCGTGTTTAGTTAGGTTTCGCCAGTCGTGTTTAGGTTTAGATCTCTGTGTCCAGTTTAGGATTTAGCGTTAGGGTTCACGTCTTGTTCTTCGTTTATTGTTTTGTTCCGTCTTGTCCCGTTATTTTCAATAAACATGTATTCTGGTTACGTCGCTGCGCTTTGGTCATTCCCGAGAGAAGATAATCATGACAGAATAACCCACCAAGAAAAGAAGACCAAGCAGCGAGAGACCCGGGAGTTCAGGCCGTGGGAGGAGGAGTTGTTCAATGGGGGAGATTGGGACCAGCCCGGAGAGTAATGCCCTCCAAGAGAGGAACTGGAAGCAGCGGCGGCTGAACGGCGCAGGTGTGAGGACCTGAATGGAGCATGGGACCCTGTAAGAGGCAGGTTTGTCAGACCTCGCCGGGCTAGGAAGCCCGAAGGGCAGCCCCAAAAAGCTTTTGGGGGCACACGAGGAGGTTGGCGGTTCAGGAGGGACTCCTGAGCCAACTCCTCGTGCTTTGTGGAGAGAGGCGTTGGGGGAGGCGTCGCTGGAGAGGTCACCCTGCTATGCAGTTTTGCGCACGGTTTCTCCTGTGCGAATTCAGAGGCCGGTGCGAAAGATTCCAGCTCCAATTATCAGTCGGGCTAGACTGAGTGTGCAGCCAGGAAGAGTGGTGCCAGCTCTGCGCGCCAGATCTCCAGTGCGCCTCCTGGGACCTGGATATCCTGCACCGGTTCTGCGTGCAGTGTCTCCGCATGCGTGTTCACAGCCCAGTGTGAGCGATCCCAGCGCCACTCATCGGTCAGGCCAAAGTCAGTGTGCTACCTGGAAGAGTGGTGCCAGCTCTGCGCGCCAGGTCTTCAGTGCGCCTTTTGGGACCCAGATATCCTGCGGTCCTACGGGCAGAATTTCCGGTGCGAATCCACAGCCCAGTCCGAGAGATTCCAGCTCCACTCATCGGTCAGGTCAAGGTCAGTGCGCTACCTGGAAGAGTGGTGCCTGCTCTCCGCATCAGGTCCCCAGTTCGTGTTGTGGAGTCAACACGTCCAGTCCCTGTTCCACGCTCCAAGATCCCAGTTCGTGTTGTGGAGTCAACACGTCCAGTCCCTGTTCCGAGTTCCAAGATCCCAGTTCATGTTGTGGAGTCAACACGTCCAGTCCCTGTTCCACGCTCCAAGATCCCAGTTCGTGTTGTGGAGTCAACACGTCCAGTCCCTGTTCCACGTTCCAAGATCCCAGTTCGTGTTGTGGAGTCAACACGTCCAGTCCCTGTTCCGAGTTCCAAGATCCCAGTTCGTGTTGTGGAGTCAACACGTCCAGTCCCTGTTCCGAGTTCCAAGATCCCAGTTCGTGTTGTGGAGTCAACACGCCCTGTACCTGTTCCATGTTCCACGATCCATGTCCGTGTTGTGGATTCAACACGTCCTGTTCCTGCTCCACGCATCAGGCCCCCTGTGCGCCTTCAGAGCCCGGCATGTCCTGTCCCGGCGTCAGGAGCCCAGTTCGGCCTGTTCCCGCTCCCCGCACCAGAGTGCGCGTCACGAGCCCAGTTCGGCCTGTTCCCGCTCCCCGCACCAGAGTGCGCGTCCACGAGTCCAGTACGGCCGGTTCCGCTCCCGCGCAGAGTGCGGCGTCACGAGCCCAGTTCGGCCTGTTCCCGCTCCGCGCACCAGAGTGTGCGTCCCGAGCCTAGTTCGGCCTGTTCCCGCTTCCCGCACCAGAGTGCGCGTCATGAGCCCTGTACGGCCTGTTCCCGCTCCCCGCACCAGAGTGAGCATCACGAGTCCGGTACTGCCAGTTCCTGCTCCACGCACCAGAGTTCCAATGAGCATCACGAGTCCGGTACTGCCAGTTCCTGCTCCACGCACCAGAGTTCCAGTGAGCATCACGAGTCCGGTACTGCCAGTTCCTGCTCCACGCAGCAGAGTTCCAGTGAGCATCATGAGTCCAGAACGGCCAGTTCCTGCTCCACGCACCAGAGTTCCAGTGAGCATCACGAGTCCAGTACGGCCAGTTCCTGCTCCACGTACCAGAGTCCCCGTGAGCATCGTGGGTCCGGTAAGGCCAGGTCCTGCTCCACGCACCAGAGTTCCGGTGAGCATCATGAGTCCAGTACGGCCAGTTCCAGCTCCACGCACCAGAGTTCCCGTGAGCATCATAAGTCCAGTACGCCCAGCTTCTGCTCCACGCACCAGAGTTCCAGGGAATGGTCCGGGGCCTCCGGCCGGCACCGGAGCCCCCACCTGGAACAAAGGGACCCACCCGAAGACCCCCCCACAGACTTTTGGGCGCGTCCGGAGTCCGCGCCTTTGGGGGGGGGGGTACTGTAACGCCCAGGCCTGAGTGCACAGGCTGGAGGGTTTAGTTTTGCTTTGGTGTAGGGGTTTATTGTGTTCTATGGTGTCTATTTCTATGTTAGGATAATGGTTCCCAATTAGAGGCAGCTGAGTCTCGTTACCTCTAATTGGAAACCATATATATGTTTGGGGTTTGCACTTTAGTTTTGTGGGTTATTGATTATGTTATGGTTATCGTGTTCAGTCAGGTTCTTGTCATTCGTGTATAGTTAGGTTTCGCCATTCGTGTTTAGTTAGGTTTCGCCAGTCGTGTTTAGGTTTAGATCTCTGTGTCCAGTTTAGGATTTAGCGTTAGGGTTCACGTCTTGTTCTTCGTTTATTGTTTTGTTCCGTCTCGTCCCGTTATTTTCAATAAACATGTATTCTGGTTACGTCGCTGCGCTTTGGTCATTCCCGAGAGAAGATAATCATGACAATATCAGTCACTGGCTTTATCAATAAGTGCATTGAGGACGTCGTCCCCAATGACTGTACGTAAATACTCCAACCAGAAGCCATGGATTACAGGCAACATTCACACTGAGCTAAAGGGTAGAGCTGCCGCTTTCAAGGTGCGGGACTCTAACCTGGAAGCTTACAATAAATCCTGCTATGCCCTATTCCCCCTCAGGAAACTAAAAAGATTTGGTATGGGTCCTGAGATCCTCAAAAGGTTCTACAGCTGCAACATCAAGAGCATCCTGACTGGTTGCATCACTGCCTGGTACGACAATTGCTCGGCTTCTGACCGCAAGGCACTACAGAGGGTAGTGCGTACGGCCCAGTACATCACTGGGGCTAAGCTGCCTGCCATCCAGGACCTCTACACCAGGCGGTGTCAGAGGAAGGTCCTAAAAATAGTCAAAGACCCCAGCCACCCCAGTCATAGACTGTTCTCTCTACTACCGCATGGCAAGTGGTACTGGAGTGCCAAGTCTAGGATAAAAAGGCTTCTCAACAGTTTTTACCCCCAAGCCATAAGACTCCTGAACAGGTAATCAAATGGCTACCCGGACTATTTGCATTGTGTGCCCCCCAACCCCTCTTTTTACGCTGCTGCTACTCTCTGTTTATCATATATGCATAGTCAATTTAATTACATATTCATGTACATACTACCCCAATTGGGCCGACCAACCAGTGCTCCCGCACATTGGCTAACCGGGCTATCTATCTGCATTGTGTACCACCACCCACCACCCACCAACCCCTCTTTTACGCTACTTCTACTCTCTGTTCATCATGTATGCATAGTAACTTTAACCATTGCTACATGTACATACTACCTCAATCAGCCTGACTAACCGGTGTCTGTATGTCGCCTCGCTACTTTTATAGCCTTGCTACTGTATATAGCCTCGCTACTGTATATGGCCTGTCTTTTAACTGTTGTTTTATTTCCTTACTTACCTATTGTTCACCTAATACCTTTTTTGCACTATTGGTTAGAGCCTGTAAGTAAGCATTTCACTGTAAGGTCTGATGCACATGAACTATCTATGCCTTCTAGATGGTAACGGGGTGAACAGGCCTGTCCCTGATGATCTTCTTGGCCTTCCTGTGACACCGGGTGCTGTAGATGTCCTGGAGGGCAAGCAGTGTGCCCCCGGTGATGCCTTGGGATTACTGCACCACCCTCTGGAGAGCCCTGCGGCTGCGGATGGTGCCATTGCTGTACCAGGCGGTGTTACACCAGTACAGGATCCTTTCAATGGTGCATCTGTAGAAGTTTGGGATGATTTTAAGGGCCAAGCCGAATTTCTTCAGCCTCCTCAGGTTGAAGAAGCATTGTTGCGCCTTCTTCACCACACTGTCTGTGTGGAAGGACTATTTCAGGTTGTCAGTGATGTGCACGCTGAGGAACTTGAAGACTTTTCACCCTCTCCAATACTGCCCCGTCAATGTGGATGTGGGCGTGCTCTCTACGCTGTCTCCTGAAGTCCACGATCAGCTCCTTCATTTTGTTGATGTTGAGGGACAGGTTATTTTTCTGGCACCACTCCGCCAGGGCCCTCACCTCCTCCTTTTAGGCTGTCTCGTCGTCATGGTCTACCACTGTTGTGTTGTCAGCAAAATTGATGATTGAGTTGGGTGAACAGGGAGTACAGGAGGGGGCTAGGCACGCACCCTTGTGGGGAACCCATGTGAGGATCAGCAGAGGTGCCTAACTTCACCACCTGGGGTCAGCCCTTCAAGAAGTCCAGGACCCAGTTGCACAGAACGAGGTTCAGACCCAGGGCTCTTAGCATAGGTATGAGCTGGGGGGTTTATTACATGATTCCATATGTTTTATGTCATAGTTTTGATGTCTTCACTATTATTCTACTATGTAGAAAATAGTAAAAATATGGAACAACCCTTGAATGAGTAGGTGTGTCCAAACTTTTGATTGTTATTGTATTGAGATGAATTTGGATGAGTTGAACTGCAGAGTGAAGGAAAAGCAGCCAACAAGTGCTCAGTATATGTGGGAACTCTCTCAAGACTGTTGAAAAAGCATTCCTCATGAAACTGGTTGAGAGAATGCCAAGAGTGTGCAAAGCTGTCATCAAGGCAAAGGGTGGCTACTTTGTAGAATCTCAAATATTTGTTTAACACTTTTTTGGATACTACATGATTCCATATGTGTTATTTCATAGTTTTGATGTCTTCACTATTATTCTACAAGGTAGAAAATAGTAAAAATAAAGAAAACCCCTTTTGACTGGTACTGTACATGGCCGGGACGATGACAAAATAAAATTGTCTCGAGAGGTAATGCGGTCGGCATTTGATGGTGGGTGTTCCAGATCCACAGAACAAAGGTTGAGAGGCGACATTCCTGCATGCCTCTCTTTCCACTCTTGATTGTGCATAGGTGAAGGAAATAAATTGGACTCCCTAAAAGACGGAAGCGCACAGCCAGTGAGTGCGCCTCTCTCTCCGCGTCTGACGGTGTGGACACACACACACATACATTTTAACAAGCACTTGTATGTGTTCTGCCTAGCCACGCTAGCTTCGCCCTCGTGTGGGTGCTAGCAAACAAGGTAGGTAGCGCTAGGTATCAACAGCCAATCCAGTGGGGGCTGGAAGCTATAGTGAGCTTGGATTGGTCAAGCGTGCCGCGGTGTCGCAGAGTATTTGCATATAGTTCAGCTTCACCTAACTTTGGTCCAGCCTGTTCACGTCCCTTGACCATGCTCGCAACCCCAACGGTCCCCCACCCATTTTGCTTATCTTCTATTGCAAATGATTGGTTTTCCTTACTTTCATCGCCCACATCGTCTTCACTTAATTAAGAGGCACTGACACAGCTCTCTGAGTTTTACCTTATCTGACACATGCTCTGGAGATTTATTTTTATTGCAGTACATGTTATTTTCTTATCGAGGGTGCTATGTAGTTGGAAACGGAGGTGAGTTCAAGGTTGTATATTGAGGGTAATAAATGTTACATTGTTTCTAGCAGAATCTTTGACTATACAGTACTATCTGTACAGTAAATATACGTGAAACACTCGTATGTTCGTGTCTCATGTTTTTTCTTTGCTTTCTTTCTTTCTTGAAATTTACATTCTGAAAAGGTATCCTATAATATATGCCAATTAGCAGATGCTTTTATCCAAAGCGACTTACAGTCGTGCGTGCATACATTTTACATATGGATGGTCCCAGGAATCAAACCCGCTACCCTTGCTTTAAAAGTACCATGCTCTACCAACTGAGCTACAAAGGACCTATCCCTGTCTTAGCTAACTTCCACTTGCTGTACTGTAGAAGAGCAGGTCTCCATCTCGGCTCTAAGGACTTCCAGTTGCTGGCACTGTCATTCCGATTCAATGGGCTGGCATGCTGCCACAGCTAGAAAGGTATCATCTGCCAGCCTCTTGGCAGAACAACAAGCAAGCTATTCCTTTGTTTCCTTTCCTGCGTGATCTCGTTTACCATGTTATAAATAAACCTGCCAGAGACATCACTGCCCAGCTTTGAGCTTGCTCTGAGCTTGCTCCCTCTCTCCTTCCATGCACCCTTCTCCCTTCAAGCTATCACACACTCTTCCAAGGTTCCACTTGGACCTCTTGCCAGCAACTGGCAATCATGCAAACAATGTGGGACCATACCTGCAGAGATAATTAGAGTTCTTTAGTGTGTGTTTTGGTGTGTGTTTGTTTAAAGCTGTGCATGCGAGAAGGGGGCGAACATCGTCATTTAGCCTTGAGCATTTCTTTCAAAACTACAATGATAAAAACTGTGTATAGCGCTAATGAGTGAAGACGAATGCCTGGTTTGCCCTGTTGAATCCCCATTAAAGCCACAGCTTGCTTAGAAGAGTGTTCCCAGACCCTGGGAGACTGAGACTGTCTGGGGGCGAGTCCCACACCACCCCAGATTTTCCTGTCGGATGCATCCAAGAAGTGGGTTTAGTACACGACTTGGAAGAGGCGACCTTCCTTGAGATCATCAGCCGAACAATAAGCCAATGGGAGTGCATGTGAACAGCCTGCGCAAGGAGGTTCAACCTTACACAATGTTCAGATATTAATATTTTGTGAGGGATGTGTCTGTAATGAAGAGTGAATCATGCCAGCTTTAGTGATTACATTTCTATCTGCAACATTCTGAACCTCACTGAATATATCCCAGGCAGTGGCCCCTGCAACATGTCTCAGACAGAGCCAAGGCCCCCTAAAACATGGGGACTTATGTTTCCTGAAAATTATGGTCTAGAATGAGCATTGATGACACACTGCTGGACGGAGATATCAGAGCTTTTTAGCAGTAAAATATATGAATCTGTTCTGGAGTGAAGTAAAAGGAAACTCGGTCTCTTCCAAAATAGTTTGAACTGTTGCAATATTTTTTTTGCATTATGATGCTGTCAGAAATGTCTTTATTTGACCTGATTAAACTATTATTTGACTTTCTAATGGGAAGCAGATGGGGTATTGTATTATGGGGCGAGAGAGCAATTAGACTGCAATACCACCGTAAGCCACCATGAAAGCTCCCTCTTTCTGGCTATCGCTGGGGGGCCTTGTTCAACCACTTTACCCTGACCAGGGCTGGCATTCTTTTAGAGATGCAATGCATTGGCCATAGTGATGATATTTCCACACAGCCCCCATGAGAGGAATAGATTAGACAGATGAGTCCAACAAGAGAGCCCCCCTCTCTGCCACCTTTCCCTTTGCCCATGATAAATGACTAGTCCCTCACCGGCAGGTACCACGGCAAGATACGGGGAGATTGGTCATTCTCCCGACAGGTCAGGGTTATATATAGAATACAGATGATGTGCCCTTTGTTATCCCTCTTGTGCTCTGTGATGCATTATATGAGGACTCCCCAGCTGTGTCCACTCAGGTGATGTCATCTCAAATGGACGACTCCGGTGCACTGGAGCAGATGTCCCCAGCTTCATACAGCTGGAGCTCTATACTCTCTGCCTTATCAACTGATCTCTGGTCAGCTCTCTCCACAGCAGTCCTAGTCATTACCATTTAGAGTTAAGCAATGCAATTAGCCCAGGATCAGTAGGTGAAGGCATAATACAGCTTTATTGCAGCTGTGGATGAACGAGATCACATGTGCCTTCCCTGGGGATAGAAAATCTATGTTAGTGTCTAACTGTGAGATAAATGCAACATTAGGGAATGATAATAGATTGTTTAATTAACGCAGGGGCAGACAAGATTTATTGTCTAATTTTTGTGTCTGGCTGTGCCAGTGAGGATTCAAAGGTGAACAAAGAGAAGAGACAGCCCATGCATAACTTCAGGTTTAAAGAATTGAGTTTTCCTCCATGAAGTTATATTGCCTTGGCCATTATACAGCTAGTTAGAACTCAGGGTTTCAATCTCTTAATCATCTCTGCGTTTTCTATGAGTGTCTACATGGGTATGCTCATGGACAAGTGTGCAATCAGCTTCCGCTCACATTGACGTGTGCGTGTGGTATCTCCCTCCACTCGTAGTACACTCTCTGGAGCCAGAGAAAGGGATCATCATTAATTGCATCCTCCTCTGCATTGATGTTAATATTTTGAATCTGCAGGCACATTTCCATTAAGACGACTAGAGAGGATAAAAACGATGAGTTATGACATTAGTGATGATGTGGGTACAACATCATAGTGCAGTTCTTCAAAACTGACATTGAACTCAACATCTTTTAAATCTACAAAAACACGTTCTCAAGGGCATGGAACCTTCTTTAATAGAACATTTGTCATGAATAGTTTAGTAACACCTATCATTGATGAAATAACCTTGCTCAGAATACTATAAAAGTGAGCAGCAAAAGTAAGAAACAACTGTAAAGCTGCGCCAAATTATGACTTAATCCAGTTGCAATTTTAACATGAAAATATTGGTGGGGCAAACTCAATCAAAAAAGCTAATATGCATCAAATCCACTACACACACAAATATTATAACATTTGGGTTATACGGAAGACACATTTCAGTTGAAGGCATTCAGTTGTACAACTGACTAGGTATCCCCTTTTCCCTTTCTCATTATTTTATGACAATATATAGATCTTTGGTTATGATCAGTTTATATCAGTTTATAGGCTACTTCACATATAGTATTGGGAAGTAGCCAAACACGGTTCTGTTCACGTTTCATAGGAGTCACCAAGAGTCTCCAACACAGACATTTTTTAAAACAGAAAACTTGGCGAATTCAGAAAAATTATTCCTGACAACTCTCTGCTATCCATCTCAATAGAAAAGGAAGAATAGGATGGTGC
This sequence comes from Brachymystax lenok tsinlingensis, assembly GCA_030435695.1. Taxonomy (NCBI): domain Eukaryota; kingdom Metazoa; phylum Chordata; class Actinopteri; order Salmoniformes; family Salmonidae; genus Brachymystax; species Brachymystax lenok. The sequence continues at coordinate 13,674,704 of CM059818.1, forward strand.
TGTATTTTTAGCAAGGGCACAGGAGGCTCAAGGCACTACAAACTGGACCTTTTCACAGGAGAATTAGCAATGTTCTGTTCAGGGAGAAATATGGATAAGGCAGAGTATAATTGAGACCTCTAAAATACCAAATCCCAAATGATCCAGAGGCGATCTTTTTTGTTCGTGTTGCTATTTCTGCTTCGGAACTCGGCGGCAGGGCCAGGGGGTGTGATTTCAACGTGAGAGGAGATGGAGACAGGTGTGGTAGGAAAGAGAGGGAGAGAAAGAGAGAGTAAGGGAGGGAAAGAGTCTAGCTTTGGGAAATAAAAGCAGACTGCCGCTCCTCCTTTACCATCACTAATTAAGTTCTCCGGCAATGAAACTCATCGTTTCTAATCCCCAGGACTCTCGACATCGGGGACCGGAGCTACCCATTTCCTTTGTCGGTGGTGATCTGTGCTTCTCTCCTTCGTCCATTTCCTGCAGAGGGAGTTCAGCCAAACCAAACTAGTCCCGAATTCATTTGACAGGCTCCACCAATCACATGTGCGTCCCTCTCAGAAAGTGACCCCCTGCCTTTGTTTGGACCTTTCCCATCTTTCTTTTTTAATGAACCCTGCAGTGCAACACTGTCACTTACTCCTTCCAAGGGATTTGCGAGAAGGCATAAACTTTCTTGCCGAGCTCATTCTCTTGTAATGAAATATTAATGTCTAAAACATTGGATTATTTATTCAACAAGGGTTTCCTTTCACTTTTCACCACTGTCTGGATGCATATCAGAGCTCTCTCTTCAGAGTCCCCTTTCACTGCCCTTAATACTATCCTATCCTCATGATATACAGTAGGCAGGTTAACAACATGAAGTATTTGCACTCCTACCTCTTAACCTCTTCTATATTTCTCTCACATTCTACTTAGGTACAGTTGAAGTCGGAAGTTTACATACACCTTAGCCAAATACATTTAAACTCAGTTTTTCAAAATTCCTGACATTAAATCCTAGTAAAAATTCCCTGTCTTAGGTCAGTTAGGATCACCACTTTATTTTAAGAATGTGAAATGTCAGAAAAATAGTTGAGAGAATGATTTAATTCAGCTTTAATTTCTTTCATCACATTCCGAGTGGGTCAGAAGTTTACATACACTCAATTAGTATTTGGTAGCATTGCATTTAAATTGTTTAACTTGGGTCAAACATTTCAGGTAGCCTTCCACAAGCTTCCCACAATAAGTTGGGTGAATTTTGGCCCATTCCTCCTGACAGAGCTGGTGTAACTGAGTCAGGTTTGTAGGCCTCCTTGCTCGCACATGCTTTATCAGTTCTGGATACAAATTGTCTATAGGATTGAGGTCAGGGCTTTGTGATGGCCACTCTAATAATATGCTTGGGGTCATTGTCCATTTTCAAGACCCATATGCGACCAAGCTTTAACTTCCTGACTAATGTCTTGAGATGTTGCTTCAATATATTCACATAATTTTCTTGCCTCATGATGCCATCTATTTTGTGAAGTGCACCAGTCCCTCCTGCAGCAAAGCACCCCCACAATATGATACTGCCACCCCCGTGCTTCACGGTTGGGATGGTGTTCTTCGGCTTGCAAGCCTCTCCCTTTTTCCTCCAAACATAACAATGGTCATTATGGCCAAACAGTTCTATTTTTGTTTCATCAGACCAGAGGACATTTCTCCAAAAAGTACAATCTTTGTCCCCATGTGCAGTTGCAAACCGTAGTCTGGCTTTTGGTGGTTTTGGAGCAGTGGCTTCTTCCTTGCTGAGCTGCCTTTCAGGTAATGTCAATATAGGACTAGTTTTACTGTGGATATAGATACTTTTGTACCTGTTTCCTCCAGCATCTTCAGAAGGTCCTTTGCTGTTGTTCTGGGATTGATTTGCACATTTCGCACCAAAATACATTCATCTCTAGGACACAGAACGCGTCTCCTTCCTGAGAGGTATGACGGCTGCGTGGTCCCATGGTGTTTTACTTGCTCACTATTTTTTGTACAGATGAACGTGGCACCTTCAGGCGTTTGTAAATTGCTCCAGGGATGAACCAGACTTGTTGAGGTCTACAATTATTTTGAGGTCTTGGCTGATTTCTTTAGATTTTCCCGTGATGTCAAGCAAAGAGGCACTGAGTTTGAAGGTAGACCTTGAATTACATCCACAGGTACACCTCCAATTGACTCCAATTATGTCAATTAGCCTATCAGAAGTTTCTAAAGCCATCACATCATTTTCTGGAATTTTCCAAGCTGTTTAAAGGCTTAGTCAACTTAGTGTATGTAAACCTCTGACCCACTGGAATTGTGATACAGTGAATTATAAGTGAAATGATCAGTCTGTAAACAATTGTTGGAAAAATTACTTGTGTCATGCACAAAGTAGATGTCCTAACGGACTTGCCAAAACTATAGTTTTGCTGTTCGGGAGCGGTCTGGCGTGCCCAAAGTAAAATGCCTGGTACTCAGGCCCAGAAACTAGGATATGCACCTAATTAGTAGTATTGGAAAGAAAACGCTCTGAAATTTCTAAAACTGTTAAAATAATGTCTGTGGGTATAACAGAACCCATTTGGGAGGCAAACACCCAAAGAAAATCCATCCGGGAAAATGTGATTCTGTGAGGTGCCTCTTTTCCCATTGACTTGGTATAGAAAAGGCGAAACCCAGCTCCCAGGTTGCAGTTCCTATGGCTTCCAGTAGATGTCAACAGTCTTTAGACAAGGCTTCATGCATTTATCTTGAGAAATCGAGGAGTAAGACAAGTTTTGACAAGTGGACAAAGGAAGTTACTTTTCTCATTTACCCGCGGGACCGTTAGCGTGCGCCTCGGTTTTTTCCTTTTCTATCGCCCAGGATATTATCTGTGTGAAATATTATAATTTATATACATATTAGTGTACCTAAGGATCAATTAGAAACGTTGTTTGAGTTGGTTGGACAAAGTTTATAGGTATGTTTTTAACTGTTTCTATGTCTTCTATAATGGACGAGTGGACGGTGGATTTCTGAACTAAACGGAGCTTCATGGATATAAAGAGGGACTTTTTTGAACAAAAGGATTGCCATCAGAAGAAGATCTTCAAAGGTAAGTGATTTATTTTATCGCTTTTTCTGAGTTTTGTGACACCCGTGCTGGTTATGTTATTATGCTAATGCTGAAAATATGCGGGGCGCTGTCCTCAGACAATCAAATGTTATGCTTTTGCCGTAAAGCTTGTTTGAAATCTGACAACGCTGTGAGATTGCCAAGATTCTAAGCTTTTGAACAGTGTGCAACACTTGTATTTTTATGAATGTTTTATATGACTACTTTTGTAATTTGAATTTGGCGCTCTGCATTTTTCCAGATGTTGTCGTAGGTGGGGCGCACTGCTCCCTAATTATCCCTAACAGGTTAACAAGAAATTTGTGGAGTGGTTGAAAAACAAGTTTTAATGACTCCAACCTAAGTATATGTAAACTTCCGACTTCAACTGTATATATCATTATTTTTTACATCTGCTCAGTGGTTCTCTCCCTATCTAGATGTATATTGTCTCCCCAACACTCCTATCCTTTTATCAGAAATAGGTACTTATCTTTTCATCTAGAAAACACTGATAGTCAAACAACATGCCTAGGGACGGACTGGCCATAGGGAAGTTCTGGCACGCGCGAGAGAAAGGTAAATTACATATTACTACATAAGCTGTTTATGCTACCTTTTATATTCTTGATCCTAATGAAATAGGCCTATGTGTAAAACATCCGAGGTGATAGAGCAATGCGCTAGCGTCCCACTCCCGACACTACCAGGTGAAATGCAAGGCGCCAAATTCAAAATCCAAAAGTTGAATTATTAAACATGCATCAATATACAAGTGTTGCATAGTCATCAAAAGCTCTGCTTCTTGGCAATATCACAGCGTTGTCAGATTTCTAAAAGGCTTTACGGCGAAAGCACCATATTTGATTGTTTGAGGATAGCACCCCACATATTTTTTCCATTAGCATAAATTCATAAGCCATCATGGTTCACACATAACAGATTTCACAGCGAAAACAAATCAATTACCTTTTGAAGAACTTCTTCTGAGGGCTTCCCAAGTGTCCAACGAAGACAATCCATGGTTCTTTTGTTAGAAAAAGTAATGTATTATATCCATAAATCTCAGTTTGGTTGGCGCGTTATAATGAGAAAATACAGCGCCGACTCCTCCATTTAAACGTAAAGAGAACCGTTCAACTTATACCTATAAACTTGTCCAAGAACAATCAAACATAATTGTAAATGTATCCTTAGGAACACTTTTATGTATATGTTGTATAATATTTCAACCGGAATATAAACTGGGCGATAAGAAAGGAAAAAAAACACAGAATGCGCCAGCTGTGAACGCGCATTTTCTTCTATTGACATCTGTGTGGCCACTTCCTTATTCGTCTTCTTCTACAATCTAAAAGCAGCTAAAAAGAATCAAAACACTTTCTCGAGACTGTTGACATCCAGAGGAAGCAATAGGTACTGCATTCATATGCCCTTATATGGGCATTTTCATAAGGGAGGGGTTCCAAATGAGGCAATGTGTCAAAACCACTTTATCCAGGACAGAAATTCCTCGGGTTTTTGCCTGCCATATCCGTTCTGTTACTCACAGACAAAATGTTAACACTTTTAGAACCTTCAGAGTGTTTCCTATCCAATGGTACTAAATATGTGCATATCCTATTTTCTGGGCCTGAATGAGAGGCATTTTACCTTGGGCACGCCAGGCTCTCCAAAACCGTCACCTAGTGCGCTGCTCCCAAAGAAGATAAGAGGAATACAACAGGATATAATGTGATGCCTAAGACAAATTTTTACTGAAAGTCATTAGCGGCCGTTAGAATCTATGTTCCTTTTTCCTTCCTTTTTTTGTCGGAATTCAACAGGATATAATGAGGACTACATGAAATATGTCTTACATGTAATACACATAAAAAAAGGACTGGTCTTGCGATATATTTAGGTTTTCTCTTCATAAAAAAAAATCCAATGAACTGAGCAGGCTGGGCTGACATGCTTATAGCCTTACTAGGACTTTCAAATATGAGCACGCATTTATAAGATTGTGTTGTTATTATTTATATGAATATTATCTATTATTGTTACTACTTATTTGTTTCTGACTGTTTTCCATGTTATTTGGTTAGTTCTCTTAAGCATCCTCATAGATATTTATGTTATTATGGGACTGCCCATATTTCCCTCTGGCCAACGCCAATTGGCGGCCAAGGGTTTGCCTTAGGACGCAAAGGTGCATCATGAGTCAGAGAGATGGTCTGGTCTGATGGTCTTAGGACAATTGAAGGTTTACAGTGGCTTGCAAAAGTATTCACCCCCCTTGGCATTTGTCCTATTTTGTTGCCTTACAACCTGGAATTAAAATAGATTTTTGGGGGGTTTGTATCATTTGATTTACACAACATGCCTACCATTTTGAAGATGCAAAATATTTTTTATTGTGAAACAAACAAGAGATTTGAGAAAAAAACTGAAAACTTGAGCGTGCATAACTATTCACCCCCCTAAGTCAATACTTTGTAGACACACCTTTTGCAACATTTACAGCTGCAATTCTCTTGGGGTATGTCTCTAAAAGCTTGGCACATCTAGCCACTGGAATTTTTGCCCATTCTTTAAGGCAAAACTGCTCCAGCTCCTTCAAGTTGGATGGGTTCCGCTGGTGTACAGCAATCTTTAAATCATACCACAGATTCTGAATTGGATTGAGGTCTGGGCTTTGACTAGGCCATTCCAAGACATTTAAATGTTTCCCCTTAAACCCCTTGAGGGTTGCTTTAGTGGTATGCTTAGGGTCATTGTCCTGCTGGTAGGTGAACCTCTGTCCCAGTCTCAAATCTCTGCAAGACTGAAACAGGTTTCCCTCAAGAATTTCTCTGTATTTAGCGCCAACCATCATTCCTTCAATTCTGACCAGTTTCCCAGTCCCTGCCGATGAAAAACAACCCCACAGGGGATGGTGTTCTCGGGGTGATGAGAGGTGTTGGGTTTGCGCCAGACATAGTGTTTTCCTTGATGGCCAAAAAGCTCAATTTTAGTCTCATCTGAGCAGAGTACTTTCTTCTATATGTTTGGGGAGTCTCCCACATGCCTTTTGGTGAACACCAAACGTGTTTGCTTATCTTTTTTTTAAGCAATGGCTTTTCTCTGGCCACTCTACCGTAAAGCCCAGCTCTGTGGACTGTACGGCTTAATGTTGTCCTATGGACAGATACTCAAATCTCCATTGTGGAGCTTTGCAGCTCCTTCAGGGTTATCTTTGGTCTCTTTGTTGCCTCTCTATTTCATGCCCTCCTTGCCTGGTCCGTGAGTTTTGGTGGGCGGCCATCTCTTGGCGGATTTGTTGTGGTGCCATATTTTTTTATTTTTTTTGTCATGGATTTAATGGTGCTCCGTGGGATGTTCAAAGTTTCGGATTTTTTTTTATAACCCAACCCTGATCTGTACTTCTCCACAACTTTGTCCCTGACCTGTTTGGAGAGCTCCTTGGTCTTCATGGTGCCTCTTACTTGGTGGTGCCCCTTGCTTAGTGGTGTTGCAGACTCTGGGGCTTTTGACTTCTGAAGGTAATTGGTTGCACCAGATCTTATTTAGTAATATTTTGCATTTCACTTCACCAATTTGGACTATTTTGTGTATGTCCATTACATGAAATCCAAATAAAAATCAATTTAAATTACAGGTTGTAATGCAACAAAATAGGAAAAACGCAAAGGGGGGATGAATACTTTTGCAAGACACTGTATGGACACCTAATCATCATGGTGCTTGATAATGGTAAGTTTACAAACATTGGTTGTGGTAAGTATAATTGAAACTTGGGTATCATTATGGTAAGTGGGGAAATAAGTATCGCAAGTTATAATTATAGTGGCTTAACAGATCACAAAAAAAAGAAGATACATTTTTACATGGCTAAAAGAGAAAGAATATAATATATGTTGTTTACAGGAAACTCATTCTACAAATATACCTAGATGAAGTTGGGTGGAAAAAGGACTGGGAGGGAGAAATATATTTTTGTCATGGGCAAAGAAACTCAAAAATTGTGATTATACTAATTAATACAAAAGTTGATCCGATTCTGCAAACCGTGAAAACACATCCGCAAGGAAGATGGATTATTTTAAATATGCTATTGGACCAAAAACAGATCTGCGTAATTAATCCATATGGGCCAGATAATGATGATCCACACTTTTTCGAAAATATACGTAATAATCTATTGAGCTCATAAGCAACTAAATAATTTATTATTATTGTGGGAGCTTATAACACTATAAGAGCACAGGGCGAGACCCAAATGCAGACACAAGAGGCAGATGGTTGAGCTCCAATATTTATTATAACAAAAGGGGCAAAAAGCAGGTCGGGGACAGAAGAGAGTTCATAAACCAGGTCAGAGTCCAAACAGTACCAGGCAATAGTCAGGCTCGAGGTCAGAACAGGCAGAGTGGTCAGGGAAGGCGGATTTGGTGTCAGGACAGGCAAGGGTCAAAACAAGGATGGCTAGGAAGAAACAGAGACTGGGAAAAAGGAGCTTAGAAAAACGCTGGTTGACTTGGAAAAACAAGACGAACTGGCACAGAGAGACAGGAAACACAGGGATATCTGCCGATAATAAGCGACACCTGGAAGGGGCTGGAGACAAGTTGTCACTTCTGCTCCTGCCATGCCCTCTACTGCTCATCCTGTGTCTCCTTGACCTGCCGCTAAACGATTCCTGTCCCTCCGTCAAGGCCCCCATAGTGTTGCTGAGATGGCATGTGAGTTCTCACCCTCGCCGCTGAGAGCGGCTGGAATGAGGAGGCCCTTCAGGGAACATTCCGGAACACGCTCACTGAGACCCTCAAGGACGAATTGGTGTCCAGGGATGAGCCTGATGGACTTGATGAACTCATCTCTCTCGCTATCTGCATCGACAACCGTCTCCGTGAGCGTCGGAAGGAGAGGGTAGGCAGGGTTGCATGTCCCATAACATCTGCTTCAGTGCCTTGTCCTCCTTCTCTGACGGCATCCCATCCCCAGGCTCGTCCAGATCCTGAACCCATGCAGCTTGGCCGGGCCCATCTCTCTCCAGAAGAGAGGCAATGACGAATCGGCACTAGGAGCTTCCTGTACTGTGGTCAGGTTGGTCACTTTGTCTCCACTTGTTATCTGCGTCCAGCAAAAGAGGGTGATCGGCAGTAGTGGGGGATATACTGTTGAGTCAAATTGCCTGCCCATCTTTCCCCAGACCCCTGCTTGAAGGCAACCTTGTGTGGCAGAGCCAGGCTTTTCCTCTGTCTGCTCTCAACGATTCGGGCGCCGACGGGAGCTTCCTGGACCGAGGTGTTGATAATCAGTTGGGCCTGAACACTGTCCCACTTGATTCACCCCTCGATGCCAGTGCTGACAATGGACAGCTCCTCGCCCGTGTCTGTGAGAGAACTGTCCCTGTCATCCTGCGTCTCACTGGAAATAACTAGGAAAAGATCAGTTTCCACATAATCAACTGTCCTTACTCTCCCCTGGTTCTTGGACATCCATGGTTAAAGCTACACAACCCACAGATTGACTGGATCGCCGGAAAGGTAACCACTTGGAGTTCATTCTGTCACACTAATTATTCATGTAACCCTCTCACCAGGCTTGAATTTGACTCTCACAACATTAACGTGCGTAGAATATCTCAACAGCATGGGATGTTAGGTGAGAAGGACATCTCTAATATGAATCCCTATTGTAAACTATCTAGTTTTTATTAAAACATTTTATTTCACCTTTATTTAACCAGGTAGGCTAATTGAGAACGAGCTCTCATTTACAACTGCGACCTGGCCAAGATAAAGCAAGCAGTGCGACACAAACAACAAGACAGAGTTACACATGGGATAAACAAACATATAGTCAATAACACAATAGAATAGTCTATATACAGTGTGTGCAAATAAGGTAAGATAATATGCGAGGTAAGGCAATAAATAGGCCATGGTGGCGAAATAATTACAATATAGCAATTAAACACTGGAGTGATAAATGTGCAGAAGATAAATGTGCAAGTAGAGATACTGGGGTGCAAAGGAGCAACATAAATGAATAAATAACAGTATGGAGATGAGGTAGTTGGATGGGCTATTTAGAGATGGGCTAGGTACAGGTGCAGTGATCTGTCAGCTGCTCTGACAGCCGGTGCTTAAAGTTAGTGAGGGAGATATGAGTCTCCAGCTTCAGTGAATTTTGCAATTAGTTCCAGTCATTGGCAGCAGAGAACTGGAAGGAAAGGTGGCCAAAGGAGGAATTGGCTTTGGGGGTGACCAGTGAAATATACCTGCTGGAGTGCGTGCTACGGGTTGGTGCTGCTATGGTGACCAGTGAGCTGAGATTAGGCGGTTCTTTACCTAGCAAAGACTTAGATGACCTGTAGCCAGTGGGTTTGGCGACGAATATGAAGCGAGAGCCAGCCAACGAGAGCATACAGGTCGTAGTGGTGGGTAGTATATGGGGCATTGGTGACAAAACGGATGGCACTGTGATAGACTGCATCCAATTTGCTGAGTAGAGTGTTGGAGGCTATTTTGTAAAGGACATCGCCGAAGTCAAGGATCGGTAGGATAGTCCGTTTTACGAGGGTATGCTTGGAAGCATGAGTGAAGGATGCTTTGTTGCGAAATAGGAAGCCGATTCTAGATTACATTTTCGATTGGAGATGCTTAATGTGAGTCTGAAAGGAGAGTTTACAGTCTAACCAGACACCTAGGTATTTGTAGCTGTCCACATATTCTAAGTCAGAACCGTCCAGAGTAGTGATGCTGGACGGGCGGGCGGGCAAGTGCAGGCAGCGATCGTTTGAAGAGCATGCATTTAGTTTGACTTGCATTTAAGAGCAGTTGGAGGCCACGGAAGGAAAGTTGTATGGCATTGAAGCTTGTCTGGAGGTTAGTTAACACAGTGTCCAAAGAAGGGCCAGAAGTATACAGAATGGTGTCGTCTGCGTAGAGGTGGATCAGAGAATCACCAGCAGCAAGAGCGACATCATTGATGTATACAGAGAAGAGAGTCGGCCCGAGAATTGAACCCTGTGGCACCCCCATAGAGACTGCCAGAGGTCTGGACAACAGGCGCTCCGATTTGACACACTGAACTCTGTCTGAGAAGTAGTTGGTGAACCAGGCGAGGCAGTCATTTGAGAAACCAAGGCTGTTGAGTCTGCCGATAAGAATGTGGTGATTGAGTCGAAAGCCTTGGCCAGGTCGATGAATACAGCTGCACAGTATTGTCTCTTATCAATGGCGGTTATGATATCGTTTTGGATGTTGAGCGTGGCTGAGGTGACCAGCTCGGAAACCAGATTGCATGCGGAGAAGGTACGGTGGAATTCGAAATGGTTGGTGATCTGTTTGTTAACTTGGCTTTCGAAGACCTTAGAAAGGCAGATATAGGTCTGTAACAGTTTGGGTCTAGAGTGTCTCCCCCTTTGAAGAGGGGGATGACCGCGGCAGCTTTCCAATCTTTGGGGATCTCAGACGATGCGAAAGAGAGGTTGAACATGCTAGTAATAGGGGTTGCAACAATTTCGGCTGATAATTTTAGAAAGTGAGGGTCCAGATTGACTAGCCCGGCTGATTTGTAGGGGTCCAGATTTTGCAGCTCTTTCAGAACATCAGCTATCTGGATTTGGGTGAAGGAGAAATAGGGGGAAGCTTGGGCAAGTTACTGTGGGTGTGCAGGGCTGTTGACCGGGGTAGGGGTAGCCAGGTGGAAAACATAGCAAGCCGTAGAAAAAATGCTTATTGAAATTCTCAATTATCGTTAATTTATCGGTGGTGACAGTGTTTCCTAGCCTCAGTGCAGTGGGCAGCTGGGAGGAGGTGCTCTTATTCTCCATGGACTTTACAGTGTCCCAGAGTTTGTGCTACAGAATGCAAAATTTTGTTTGAAAAAGCTAGCCTTTGCTTTCCTAACTGCCTGTGTATATTGGTTCCTAACTTCCCTGAAAAGTTGCATATCGCAGGGGCTAGTCAATGCTAATGCAGCACACCACAGGATGTTTTTGTGCTGGTCAAGGGCAGTCAGGTCTGGAGTGAACCAAGGGCTATATCTGTTCCTGGTTAAAACATTTTTTGAATGGGGCATACTTGTTTAAGATGGTGAGGAAAGCACTTTTAAAGAATAACCAGGCGTCCTCAACTAACGGAATGAGGTCAATATCCTTCCAGGATACCCGGGCCAGGTCGATTAGGAAGGCCTGCTCGCTGACGTGTTTTAGGGAGCGTTTGACAGTGATGAGGGGTGGTCGTTTTACCGCAGACCCATTACGGACGCAGGCAATGAAGCAGTGATCGCTGAGATCCTGGTTGAAAACAACGTTAAATGCATGAAACCAAGGCTTTTACGGTTACAGAAGTCAACAAATGAGAGCGCTTGGGGAATGGGAGTGGAGCTAGGCACTGCAGGGCCTGGATCAACCTCTACATCACCAGAGGAACAGAGGAGGAGTAGGATAAGGGTACGGCTAAAGGCTATAAGAACTGGTCGTCTAGTACGTTCGGAACTGAGAGCAAAAGGAGCAGGTTTCTGGGAGCGGTAGAATAGATTCAAGGCATAATGTACAGACATAGGTATGGTAGGATGTGAATACAGTGGAGGTAAACCTAGGCATTGAGTGGCGATGAGAGAGGTATTGTCTCTAGAAACAACATTTAAACAAGGTGATGTCACCGCATGTGTGGGAGGTGGAACTAAAGGGTTAGCTAAGGCATATTGAGCAGGGCTAGATGCTCTACAGTGAAATAAGACAATAATCACTAACCAAAACCGCAATGGACAAGGCATATTGACATTAGGGAGAGGCATGCTTAGCCGAGTGATCATAGGGTCCAGTGTGTAGCTAGGTGGGCTGGAGACACGGTGATTCAAAATGTTAGCGGGCCGCGGGTAGCAGGCTAGCAGGCTAGCAGATGGGCATTCAGGGGACGTCGCGACGGAGGAGCCTGTTGGAAAACCCCCTCAGGTGGATTACGTCGGTAGTCCAGTCGTGATGGATCGGCAGGGCTCTGTATCGGCAGTAAAAATATGTATTTTAGCCCAAGGAGTAGCTGATGGACCTTTTCAGCAAGCCGGGAGATGGGTTTAGCATAGGCTAGCTCCAGGCTAATTGGTGCTTGCTTCGGGACAGAGACATTATCCAGGAGTAGCCACTCGGATAACATCTAGCTAGCTGTGATGATCCAGGTGAAAAGGTTCAGAGCTTGCGGTAGGAATCCGGAGATATGGAGAAAAATAAGCCTGATATGCTCTGGTTTGAATCACGCTGTGCAGACTGGCAGGAGTTGTCTGGGCTGAAGGTTAGCTGATGACTGCTAGCAGTGGCTAGCTGACTACTAGCTAGTTAGCTGGCTAGCTTCTGTTGGGGGATCCGGTTCTAAAGTAAAGAAAATAGCAGATCCATACCACATTGGGTGAGGCGGGTTGCAGGAGGTTAAGAAAAAAAATAAAAATAAATAAATATATATATATATATATATATATGTGCAAAGAAAAAAGATATCAAAAGATATATACACGGGACACGACAAGACGAAGACAAACACACCTGACTGCTACGCGATCTTGGATTCAACCTATCATCTCCTGGACTGAGAAGAGAGGGTGATGACAACTAGGGTGTTAACACCACATCAAAAGAAATTCAAATAATAAACCCCAATGAGTCGTGCACAACCCATGTCCAAATTATTTCAAGCTTGCTTAACCCGCTGGCACGGGTTGGAGCAAAAAAAAATGATGACACACATAATGTCCCGAAACACCCCACCGTTGTGGTTACTCACTACTCGTAGATATTCCCTCAGTGAAGTATGGCAGTTCCGTGCAGGTTTCCTCACAAGATCCACAACAAGCACAGCTATCAATGCAGACAGTACTCCTTAGCAGTAACCGATATCCCATGGGAACATGAACTCGTTAATCTTTCCCAAGCAATTATCTCTCTGTCACACGATGCTAGGCTAACCTCAAGGCTGTCAAATACATCCACGATGAGACGGTAGCTTCAGTCTTTACTAAGTCTTTCTTAACAAAATTATAGTAACTCTCTTATAAAATAAAATAGGTATTTCCCTTCAAAACTCGGTAGGTATGGGTTTTGTTCTATTTTTGTTGTCTTCTTTTATAATTTAATGTCCATTCTTTTCTCAACGTCACTCTCCCTCTCTTTTTTTTTCCAGGCCTCCCGTTAACCTCTCAGGGATTGCTGGGGCGCTAGCGCCCCAATCCCGACACTACCAGGTGAAATGTAAGGCGCCAAATTCAAAATCCAAAAGTTGAATTATTAAACATCCACCAATATACAAGTGTTCCATACTCATCAAAAGCTCTGTTTCTTGGCAATATCACAGCGTTGTCAGATTTCAAAAAGGCTTTACGGCGAAAGCAGCACATTTGATTGTTTGAGGGTAGCACCTCACATATTTTTCCCATAGCCATGAATCGATTAGCCATCACGGCACACACATAACACATTTCACAGAGAAAACAAATCAATTACCTGTTGAAGAACTTCTGCTGAGGTCATCCTAAGTGTCCAACGAAGACAATCCATGGTTCTTTTGTTAGAAAAAGTAATGTATTTTATCCATAAATCTCCATTTGGTTTGCGCGTTATAATCAGAAACGACAGCTTCCACTCCTCCATTGAAACGTGACGCAAACTCGTTCATCTTATACCTATAAACTTGTCCAAGAACAATCAAACATAGTTTTAAATGTATCCTTAGGAACACTTTTACGTATATTTACTATTATAGATCAACCGGAATATAAACTGATCGATAAAGACGGTAAAAAAAGACACTGCGCGCCTTGTCGGGAACGCGCACTGGGTACTGTTGATCATAAAATCCACCGTTGAGTCGCCCATTGAACCGTGAAGAGAACACGTTCACATTATACCTATCATATTTCTCCAAACAAATCAAACATAATTTTTAATGTTTCCTTAGGTATCATTTTATGTATATTTACTGTAATGTTTCAACCGGATTGTAGCCTGAACGATGGAACACGCACTCGGTTGCGCGCCCGCAAAATCTTGTTGACATCTGAGCTCACTTGACCATATTCTCTTCCTATCCATTCTGGTCAGGGCTACCTTTTCCTGGCTTTGTGTAGAGACTGTTGACATCTAGTGGAAGCCATAGGTACTGAAATCTCGGAGCTGGTTGCCTTATAAATTAATAGGGAGACTGTCAAACAGAGCAAAGGTCACAAAAAACTGTAATTCCGGATGGATTTTGCTCGGGTTTTCGGCTGCTATATCCGTTCTGTTATACTCACAGACATTATGTTAACACTTTTAGAAACTTTAGAGTGTTTCCTATCCAATAGTACTAATTATGTGCATATCCTATTTTCTGGTCCTGAGTGGCATTTTACTTTGGGCACGCCAGACTCTCCAAAACCTTCACCTCGGGAGCCGCTCCCTAAGAAGTTAAATACTTAGGGAGAAACGGGGTGCTAGCGGGCCGTTCCCGTCACTACCCGGTGAAATGTAAGGCGCCAAATTCAAAATCCAAAAGTTTAATTATTTAACATTCATCAATATACAAGTGTTGCATAGTCATCAAAAGCTCTGATTCTTGGCAATATCACAGCGTTGTCAGATTTCAAAAAGGCTTTACGGCGAAAGCACAACATTTGAGGATAGCACCTCTAACATTTCTTAGTGAACAAAGTTGCATACAGTAACTAGCACCTCTAACATTAGCATAAATTCATAACCTGCGCAGGTCAAACAAAACCCATTTAAGAGCTAAAATAAATCACTTACCTTTCGAAGAACTTCTGCTGAGGGCATCCCAAGTGTCCAACGAAGACATCCAATGGTTATTTTGTTATAAAAAGTCATTTATTATACCCATAAATCCTAGTTTGGTTGGCGTGCGTTATGTTCAGAAAATCCACCGTCGAGTCGCCCATTGAACCGTGAAGAGAACGCATTCAAATTATACCTATCAACTTTGTACAACCAAATCAAACATCATTTTTAATGTATCCTTAAGTATCCTTTTATGTATATTTACTATAATATTTCAACCGGTTCATAGCCTGAATGATAGGAAAGGAAAAAAACACAGAGTGCGCAAGACCGTGAACGCGCATGTCATTCTATTGAGTCCTGGGGTCCACGTCTAAATCCTTCTTCTATTGGCTTCTAATTCAACCTAACGTCATCAAAGCCTGTCTAAAGACTGTTGACATCCAGTGCACCTCCCTAGCCCGGTACGTCCAATGCCAGCTCCCCGCACTCGCCCTGAGGTGCGTGTCATCAGTCCGGTGAAACCTGTTCCGGCTCCACGCACCAGGCCTCCGGTGCGCCTCCCCTGCCCGGTACGTCCAGTGTCAGCTCCCCGCACTCGCCCTGGGGTGCGTGTCATCAGTCCGGTGAAACCTATGCCGACTACACGCATCAGGCCTCCAGTGCGCCCTCTCAGTCCGGTGAATGCTGTGCCGGCTCCCCGCACGCGCCCTGAGGTGTGTGTCATCAGTCCGGTGAGACCTGTGCCGGCTCCACGCACCAGGCGTGTGCGGGGAGCTGGCACAGGAGTCACCGGACTGAGAGGGCGCACTGGATGCCTGGTGCGTGGAGCCGGCATAGGCTCCACGCCCTCTCAGTCCGGTGAATCCTGTTCCGGCTCCCCGCACTCTCCCTGAGGTACGTGTCATCAGTCCGGTGAGACCTGTGCCAGCTCCACACACCAGGCCTCCTGTGCGCCTTCTCAGCCCGGTACGTCCCGAACCGGAGCCACCGAAGCTAGTGGCCCACCCGAAACCCCCCTCGAATATAGTTTCAGTTTTGCGGTCACAGTCCACCCCTTTTGGGGGTACTGTCACGTCCTGGCCATAGCGAGCCCTCTGGGTTCTCTATGGTGATTTAGGTCAGGACGTGATCTAGGGTGGGTTCTAGTTTATATTTTCTATGTTATGTTTGTGTGTGGTTCCCAATTAGAGGCAGCTGATAGTCGTTGCCTCTAATTGGGGATCCTATTTAGTTTGTTCTTTCCCCCACCTTTGTTGTGGGATATTGTTTTGTTGTATGTGCTGTGTGCGCTACACCTTGTCAGAGCTGTTGTTTATTATTTTGTCATTTGGATGTTCTCTTTAATTAAATATGTGGAACTCCACTCACACTGCGCCTTGGTCCGTTCTTCACACCGATCGTGACAGGGTTCCACTTCTTATCACTTTGTCTCTGCTCCCTTTATTGTCATCTGTTTTGAAAACAGATGTAATTGGCAGACAGCCCCAATTGTCTATTGTCACCAAAAACCTTTACAAAAAGACCTGTTCTCTTCATTAGATAGCTTTTGGATGACTTTGGAGCAGAATCTGCTCTCCTGTGAGCGTAATCAGGACCAAGCAGAATCATTGTTTTGTCACCATATTCATACTCTCGTCGGAATATGTACTTGGTGACGGTATTAGTCTATTTGAGTTTCTGTCACATGCACTGTTTTGTTTGAAATACTTTTCACAAACTACATGAAACGTGGCACCCACAATAACTGTCCTTAACCTACAAAGCTCTGTTGTGTTTGGGGATGGAGGAGTTTTTGCCATGTCTTCATCAAAGGATACCTATCAATCCCAGGGCGTCCTGTTGACACTTCACACAAACTGCAGAATACCGCCTCAGGCATGCCCAATCAAACGCTACACTAAGCACTACTGATCATTTTTGTTTGTCAGTTTCCCTGTTGAAAACACAGATTTTATTTACTCCCTTAAAACATGGTAAAAAAAACAATGTTGTTCTCCAGAAGATAAATGATCATCTGTTTACAGTAGTTCAGCCTCCAATAGCTTGAGGAGTCTTGGCTCGGCTAGCACGGTCTGTTCCCTATTCCTTAGCCATCTGGGTAACTTTTTTATTTTTAAGAAGTTGGAGATAATGCCCTGGCATTGTGGTTGCTGCTCAATCACCACAGAAAGCTACAGGTCAATAAAAAGTTCTCAATTAACCTTGAGTGAAGAAAGTTTTATACCTTTTCAATACGCAAAGTGATGCTATATCGCATGTAAATGCTTTGCAAAAGTAACTGGATTTAATTTACTTATTTAGATGGCTGCAGTATTTAAAACACTTTTAAACAAACTTACTTTGTGGCTTGTCATCAAATTAAATAGAATTTTCTTTGTCACATGCGCCGAACACAACAGGTGTAGACCTTGCAGTGAAATTCTTACTTACAGGCCCTTAACCAACAATGCAGTTTTAAGAAAAATAAGTGTTAAGTAAAAAATAGATAAGTAAAATTTTTACAGCATTAGAGCAACAATAAAATAACAATAGCGAGGCTATATACAGGGGGTCCCAGTACAGAGTCAATGTGCGGGGGCACCGGTTAGTTGAGGTAATTGAGGCAATATGTACATGTAGGTATCTACATGTACATGTTATCTAGGTATTTAAAATGTCTGTTCACTGTACGGGCTGTTTAACATAAAAACATTTTCATAGCACTTACACTGCTTAAATCAATGCTTTATTTTAGCCTAATGCTTAGGACCCAGATGTGTTTGTTGACTGTTGGTAAAAAGTTTCTGGAACAGTGCATTTACTTGCTGAACCCTTGAGATTGTCCTGTGTTCTCTATAATGAAGGCCACTGTGACTGCTCTGGACAAATGGGTGCAGGCGATTAAACAATGTGTTCTGTGTAGTTATTGATGGTGAGACTATTATACAAACTTTCTTACTCCCTGCGAACAGCTGAGATAGGCAATTGATGAAAAGCTGTGCCTTGTTTAGGATTTTAAACATTACTTAAACCTGTGCAAGTGGCACCTAATTTCTTTCTTTCATCTGAGGAGTAGTGGATCTGGCTCAGGTAAATGGAAATACAGTATGCTCCAACTTTAGGAGTAGAATAAAACATTTTCTCCCGTCTTGGTTGACTAGTTTGATCCAAAGATACAACAGCTTTTTCAGTCAAATTTTACTTTGAAATGTTACTTTGTGAAAGTAAGAGATCCTTAGTGTTGTTGGTTTTGTCTGTTGTTGATTATTTTAGGGCTTGTTTCCAGCAGAGCTATATACAGTATACTTCATGTTTCAGGGAAGGTTGTGTCCATAGCAATAAAATCTAATTATAGTTCTGTGTAACTTATGTTCATTATGTTCATAAAACCATCTTACCCCTGCTACATTCACACCCATTTGTTATTGTCATATCTAACCCCAGACCCCCTTCCTGACTGTGTCCCAGGTTCTCTCTGCTGGCGTTCTCCGAGGGGGTGAAGGTGTGGCGCCTGGCACTGCAGGAGCCTACAGAGGAGGCATGCTGTGACGTGGTGCAGTGGGCATATCAACTCAACACCCATGGGGGAACCAACAGCCTGGAGGACCTGCAGGTGAGGGTTTCAGTAATAACTGGCTATGTCATGTCATGTTATAACTTCTGTATGTTTGTTCCCCAGACTTGAGGGTTTGTGGTCAGTGTGGGACTGTACCTGCTGTTCTTGTTACCTGGCTATGTTATGTTATGTTAACCAATTATGTATATTAACTGGGTGTACAAAACATTCGGTCTGAAAGGGAAGTTATCCGCAAGTCTACCTCCCTGCAAATACCAAAAACAAGAGTGACTTATCTTGTCCGTTTCTGGTCACTTGTGTTTGCTTTTAAGTGCACCAATCACATCCAAACAGATAGAAATACCCAGGCCAAGACATGACAAGTCAGTATAGCATGTTACCATTAGTTACTGTATGCAACTTTGTTCACTGCCACTCCCCAGCTGAATTGAAACGGTTGGATACTACATAGCCCAGTTCTTTTGTTACATCCGATGACTATGAACGCCTGCCTTAATGGATGTTTATTTGATCGGAACTGATCGGCTGCAGTTTACAATTTTAATTGCCTCTTCCCTGAGCCAGAGACCACACAGAAAAACAAACAAACTCAACTGAGCTGAAAGGCAGGCAAATGGACTGGTAGCATCCAAACCCCATCCTCAGAGAAAATACTAGCTCAAGGGATTACCTCTGCCACAAGTGGGGGGTTTCTCTTTCTCTATAGACCTCTATGGCCTCAGCACTTGAAGTTTACAGTTTGCTGGTTTGTTGGTACATGTTTCACGCCCTTGGGTTTGGACCTGAAGTGACTGAGAGGATATAGGCAGTAATACATTATTATATGAACCATCTGTATAGAAATAGTGATCTGTAATCTTTATCTTACTATCTCTTTACAAACAAGTGCAGGGTCAGCACTTTTAACTGTCTCTCTCATTATAAGACTAACTCAATGTTTTCCCCTGTATTTCTTACATAAGCAGTAATGGTTTTACAATTAACCTTACACTTCTGTCTGCTGGAGATGTAAGCAGGGCTATATCTGGGACCAAATTTATGCTGGGCATGTAGTATTTGCACGGGATCACCATAAACTTCAGATTGGCGCAATGCAGTAGCCATTGGCATGTGAAGTGTGTGCTCTTTTATGGGGCAATTAGCTATGGGGTTGACAGGTGATGAACCCCTCACCATATCCCCTCCCTCTTCACACACGTGCACCCACCTCACAAACACACACTCCTGTAGAGCTCCCCCAAGGGAGGCAGAAAGAGGGGCAGCAGTGCCAGGGGTTTCTCATTAGGCGAATGTCAGCCATGCAGTAAGCCACTCACACAGCCCAATTACAGAGGTGTAAATGAGACTTTGACTGACAACCAGAGAGGGAGGTCAGGAAATGGGTTGGAATTATCTCTTTGATGAACTGATGAAGTCTTTTGTCTGAGGCGCCTGTTTGATCAACACTGTCTGATTTGTTAAAGAAAATCATGCATTTTCTTCCCTCGGCTGCTAGAGTGGCTTTATTAGAGAGCGGGTGTACACAATGACGCACGTAACACCCCAGAGGTGCAAATTAGTGCCATCGAAAAGTTTTCTAAACATTACTCAACAGCGTCAAGTACTTCAGAGAACTTTGTTAGCATACACTTAACACTGTCAACAAGTTCCTAGTCTTCCACATTACATTTTGAAATGTAATAATTTTGATAAAGTTTCTATTGCAATGTTGTAATATTTTTCTAGCACTTAAAAAGGCAAACCTATAAGGGTTCATGAAGGTAATAATGTGTTCCGTGTTTCCTAAAGACTGATGAGTTTAACTCACTCCACCCACTGTTCAGTTATGAAAGGTTAAACACATCTCATTAATTTTAAAGCTCTTGCATTTAAATCATAATTAAACACAACATACCAAACCAAAAGCTGGCTGTAATTATTTTATATAACCTCTTCAAAGTTCTTCACAGTATTTCTTGTAAATCAGAAGTGTCACGCCCTGATCTGTTTCACCTGTCCGTGTGATTATCTCCACCCCCCTCCGGGTGTTGCCCTTCTTCCCCATTATCCCCTGTGTATTTATACCTGTGTTTTCTGTCTGTCTGTGCCAGTTCGTCTTGTTTGTTCGAGTCACCCAGCGGTTTGTGTTCTCAACTCCTGCTTTCCCCCCAGTCTCTCTTTTCTTGTCCTCCTGGTTTTGAGCCTTGCCTTGCCTGTCCTGAGTCTGAACCTGCCTGCCTGACCCTGAGCCTGACTGCCAATCTGTACCTCTACCCCTTCTGGATTACCGACCTCCGCCTACCCTGAGCCTGCCTGCTGTCCTGTACCTTTGCTCCCATACTCTGGATTATTGACCCCTGCCTGACTTGACCTGTCTTTGCCTGCCCCTGTTGCTACAATAAACATTGTTACTTCGACAGTCTGCATCGGGTTTTACCTTGGTTCTGATAAGAAGTCACTAAAGTATATATTTTTTATTTTTCTCTACAGGTTTCCGCCCTGCCTTGAAGTTAAATATTTACATAATCATAATTGATTTAATTGTACTTTATGTTTTTTTACAGCTGGAGAATTAACTGCAGAAGAATGGAAGTGTGAAAATACTTTGGACCCTTTCCACTTCAATTATGGTTGATAAATAATATGAATGGATTTTCATGAATGTGTGGAGGGAAAAGAGATTGTGTTTCATGAAATGCATTAAAGAGTGAGTCAAACAGGATTTGAAACAGAATTGGCATATTGGCAACATCACTGACACAAAATAAAACGGCAGCCAGATTTGAAATCCTCAACACCCAATATCTTCAGCACTATTGGCAAAAGGAAAAACATTAAAATGTTTAGAAAATGGTACAATTGAAATCATTCTGTACCTAAGGGGCAAAATAAGTTATGTTTCTGGTATACAGTAACACTACGGTAACACTTTGACAGGATAAAGCAGCAAAGCCATGCTCAAAACAGGACATATCCTTTAAATACTTTCAGAAAATATGTGCAATTATTTGAGGAGTTTGTAATACAATGCATTCACAACTCCAAAGCCTGCATAAATCAAATAAATTTTTATTTGTCACAATACAACAGGTATAGACTTTACCGTGAAATGCTTACTTGCGAGGAAATAGTGACACAATAACAATAACGAGGCTATATAAACTCAGCAAAAAAAGAAACGTCCTCAAGTCAACTGCGTTTATTTTCAGCAAACTTATCATGTGTAAATATTTGTATGAACATAACAAGATTCAACAACTGAGACATGAACTGAACACGTTTCACAGACATGTGACTAACAGAAATGGAATAATGTGTCCCTGAACAAAGGGGGGGTCAAAATCAAAAGTAACAGTCAGTATCTGGTGTGGCCACCAGCTGCATTAAGTACTGCAGTGCATCTCCTCCTCATAGACTGCACCAGATTTGCCAGTTCTTGCTGTGAGATGTCACCCCAGTCTTCCTCCAAGGCACCTGTAAGTTCCCGGACATTTCTGGGGAGAATGGCCCTAGCCCTCAACCTCCGATCCAACAGGTCCCAGATGTGCTCAATGGGATTCTTCGCTGGTCATGGCAGAACACTGACATTCCTGTCTTGCAGGAAATCACACACAGAACGAGCAGTATGGCTGGTGGCATTGTCATGCTGGAGGGTCATGTCAGGATGAGCCTGCAGGAAGGGTACCACATGAGGGAGGATGATGTCTTCCCTGTAACGCACAGTGTTGAGATTGCCTATAATGACAACAAGCTCAGTCCGATGATGACGTGACACACCGCCCCAGACCATGACGGACACTCCACCTCCAAATCAATCCCGCTCCAGAGTACAGGCCTCGGTGTAACACTCATTCCTTCGACGATAAACACGAGTCCGACCATCACCCCTGGTAAGACAAAACCACAACTCATCAGTGAAGAGCACTTTTGCCAGTCCTGTCTGGTCCAGCGACGGTGTGTTTGTGCCCATAGGCGACCATAGGTTGTTGCCGGTGATGTCTGGTGAGGACCTGTCTTACAACATGACTACAAGCCCTCAGTCCAGCCTCTCTCAGCCTATTGCGGACAGTCTGAGCACTGATGGAGGGATTGTGCGTTCCTGGTGTAACTCGGGCAGTTGTTGTTGCCATCCTGGACCTGTCCCGCAGGTGTGATCGGATGTACCGGATGTACCGATCCTGTGCAGGTGTTGTTACATGTGGTCTGCCACTGCGAGGACATCTGTCCGTCCTCTATCCCTGTAGCGCTGTCTTAGGAATCTCACAGTACTGACATTGCAATTTATTGCCCTGGCCACATCTGCAGTCCTCATGCCTCCTTGCAGCATGCCTAAGGCACGTTCACGCAGGTGAGCAGGGACCCTGGGCATCTTTCTTTTGATGTTTTTCAGAGTCAGTAGAAAGGCCTCTTTAGTGTCCTAAGTTTTCATAACTGTGACCTTAATTGCCTACCGTCTGTAAGCTGTTAGTGTCTTAACGACCGTTCCACAGGTGCATGTTCATTAATTGTTTATGGTTCATTGAAGAAGCATGTTTAAACCCTTTACAATAAAGATCTGTGAAGGGTGGTCAGTGCAAATAGTCCAGTCAGCCATTTGATTAACTGTTTAGCTGTCTAATGGCGCTCCTGTACCACTTGCCGCGTGGTAGCAGAGAGAACAGTATATGACTTGGGTTTTTAGGGCCTTCTTCTGACACCACCTGGTACAGAGGTCCTGGATGTCTGGGAGCTTGGCTCCAGTGATGTACTGGTCCGTATGCACTACCTTCTGTAGTGCCTTGCGGTCGGGTGCCAAGCAGTTGCCATACCAAGCATTGATGCAGCCAGTCAAGATGCTCTCAATAGTGCAGCTGTATAACTTTTTGAGGATCTGAGGGCCCATGCCAAATCTTTTCAGCCTTTTGAGGGGGAAGATGAGTTGTTGTGCCTTCTTCACGACTGTGTTGGTGTGTGTGGACCATGTTAATTCCCCTGTAATGTGGACACTGAGGACCTTGAAGCTCTTGACACCGTGTCTCTTCGTCATTGGTGGTCAGGCCTACCACCGTTGTGTCGTCTGCAAGTCGTGGGTGAAACGACTTGCAGACGTTGAATTATGAATTATTAAACATCCACCAATATACAAGTGTTTCATATTCATCAAAAGCTCTGCTTCTTGGCAATATCACAGCGTTGTCGGATTTCAAAAAGGCTTTACGGCGAAAGCACTACATTACACATACATGTTTGAGGGTAGCACCTTCAATATTTTCCATAACCATGAACTCTTTAGCCAGCGCGTTTGATAGAAAATGCATTTCACAGGGAAAACCTGTGCCTTACCTTTTGTAGATCTTCTGCAGAGGGCTTCCTAAGTGTCCAACGAAGACAATCCATGGGTATTTGGTTAAATCTCCGTTTGGTTGGCACCTTGTGTTCAGAAAATCCAACGTTGACGAGAACGCTTTCATTTAAACCTATAAACTTTTCCTCAACAAAACAAAAACCAATTAAAATGCATCCTTAGCTTGTCTTTTATGAATAAAAGTGATAATCTTTCACTTGGATGGTCACCTAAACGTTATATAAGTCAAATAAAGTGGACCGCTCAGCCAAATGTGCGCCCAAAAACGTGCAACTGAAAAATAGCTCCCCTGACTAAAACCTCTACCGATTGAACACAATGGTTCAGATTGCCGTTAAACTTTACCTATACACTGCTGACATCCAGTGGAAGCAATAGGTACTACATTCAGTGTCCTGGTATAAACACTTTTCAATAGGGAGTCTCTCTAAGTGAGCCATAAGCCACCAGAATGACATTTCCGAATGGAAATTTCTCTGGTTTTTGCCTGCCAAATGAGTTCTATTACACTCACAGACAAAATGTTAACACTTTTGGAAACTTCAGAGTGTTTCCTATAGTACTAATTATGTGCATATCCTATTTTCTGAGCCTGAGTGGCAAGCATTTTACTTTAGGCACGCCAGACTCTCCAAAACCGACCCCTCAGCTGCTACTCCCTAACAAGTTAAATAAAAAAGACCTACACCATTTTTGAAATGATGTGACTTTCCTTCAATAATTACATTTAAAGGATGGGAGGACTCTATATTAATATCTAAGGGGCATTTTTCGTTAGATATTCTCACAGATCCTATGGGCATTTTATATAATTCTAAATGAATTAATAATAATAATAATTACTTTGTTTAAAAAGTAACAATATTTTGGAGTTGGTCAAGTTCTGTTGTCAGAAGAGGACGGGAAATGTCAGGGTGAACTGAAAGACCGGACGAACCCGCCACGTATGTTTACTCTGCCTGTCCGCATGGATTGCCTGGCATGGATATTACTCCATCTCGTTCCTCGCCCTTTTCAGTGAGTGAGTGAGTCAACGATTCCAATGATTCGTCTGACAAACAAAGAACTTTGCATCCTGCAGGCCCAGGCATGGTTCAAAGCTGGCGAGACATTCAATAACGTCATCTTCACAGACAAATCAACCGTGGCCCTTGAGCAATTTTCTCAAAATTGCTACAGAAAAAAAGGAAGAAGATCAAGAAGATTAACGAAAGCATAAAGATGTTGATGAAGAAATGCTGTTTTGAGTTAGAAATGTAACACTTTAGAGTACTTAAGCATCGAATACATTGCAAGTTGCCAGGCTATAAAAAGTATATTGTCCTGCTAATAGGAAACATTTGCATGATGGGCTACATTCTTTATTGTGACCACAATGTCACACATAATTTGTATCTACCTTTTCAATTACTTTTAGAGTTTGGGATTTACAAATGTGCGCATTTAATTATTAGTTACATTGTTTTAGTACGAACGTGCAGACTTTTTTTCTTTAAAATTATTGTTTTATGTAGGATGCTACATTTTTGTCCAGTTGCAATTGTAAGTAGGCCTAATCAAAACAAATCCTACTTCTATTAGGCTGTTAAGCCTCACAGCCTACCTCAGCCAGTTATTTTATTTTATATAGGTCTAGCCTCCGAAGAAATAGACTCCAACTAAGCCCTCTTCTCGTTTGTAAAGTCAAATTAAAATTAAAATTATTGTTGAAATGAATTGCTCGAATGGTGTAGGTTTTCTCCATCTGTTGGTGCAACACTTGCATAACAAGTTAGCTATATTTTCAGCACCAGCCACTGTTCACCTTCTATTGATTGCGCTGCGGTTGCCACCAGTTGTTTTTTAAATTGAACCTTTATTTAACTATGTAAGTCAGGTAAAAACAAATTCTTATTTACAATGAAGGCCTACCCCGGCCAAACCCGAATGACGCTGGGCCAATTGTGCGCCACCCTATGGCACTCCCAATCACGGTCGGAGATACAGCCTGAATTCAAACCAGGGACTGTAGTAAAACCTCTTGCACCGAGATGCAGTGTCTTAGACCGCTGCACCATGACCAATATATACATACAGTTGAAGTTGGAAGTTACATATATATATATATACAGTATATCACAAAAGTGAGTACACCCCTCACATTTTTGTAAATATTTGAGTATATCTTTTCATGTGACAACACTGAAGAAATGACACTTTGCTACAATGTAAAGTAGTGAGTGTACAGCTTGTATAACAGTGTAAATTTGCTGTCCCCTCAAAATAACTCAACACACAGCCATTCATGTTTAATCCGCTGGCAACAAAAGTGAGTACACCCCTAAGTGAAAATGTCAAAATTGGGCCCAATTAGCCATTTTCCCTTCCCGGTGTCATGTGACTCGTTAGTGTTACAAGGTCTCAGGTGTGAATGGGGAGCAGGTGTGTTAAATTTGGTGTCATCGCTCTCACACTTCCTCATACTGACTGGTCACTGGAAGTTCAACATGGCACCTCATGGCAAAGAACTCTCTGAGGATCTGAAAAAGAATTGTTGCTCTACATAAAGATGGCCTGGGCTATAAGAAGATTGCCAAGACCCTGAAACTGAGCTGCAGCACGGTGGCCAAGACCATACAGCGGTTTAACTGGACAGGTTCCACTCAGAACAGGCCTCGCCATGGTCGACCAAAGAAGTTGAGTGCACGTGCTCAGCGTCATATCCAGAGGTTGTCTTTGGGAAATAGACGTATGAGTGCTGCCAGCATTGCTGCAGAGGTTGAAGGGGTGGGGGTCAGCCTGTCAGTGCTCAGACCATACGCTGTACACTGCATCAAATTGGTCTGCATGGCTGTCGTCCCAGAAGGAAGCCTCTTCTAAAGATGATGCACAAGAAAGCCCGCAAACAGTTTGCTGAAGACAAGCAGACTAAGGACAGGGATTACTGGAACCATGTCCTGTGGTCTGATGAGACCAAGATAAACTTATTTGGTTCAGATGGTGTCAAGCGTGTGTGGCGGCAACCAGGTGAGGAGTACAAAGACAAGTGTGTCTTGCCTACAGTCAAGCATGGTGGTGGGAGTGTCATGGTCTGGGGCTGCATGAGTGCTGCCGGAACTGGGGAGCTACAGTTCATTGAGGGAACCATGAATGCCAACATGTACTGTGACATACTGAAGCAGAGCATGATCCCCTCCCTTCGGAGACTGGGACGCAGGGCAGTATTCCAACATGATAACGACCCGAAACACACCTCCAAGACGACCACTGCCTCGCTAAAGAAGCTGAGGGTAAAGGTGATGGACTGGCCAAGCATGTCTCCAGACCTAAACCCTATTGAGCATCTGTGGGGCATCCTCAAACTGAAGCTAGAGGAGTGCAAGGTCTCTAACATCCACCAGCTCCGTGATGTTGTCATGGAGGAGTGGAAGAGGACTCCAGTGGCAACCTGTGAAGCTCTGGTGAACTCCATGCCCAAGAGGGTTAAGGCAGTCCTGGAAAATAATGGTGGCCACACAAAATATTGACACTTTGGGCCCAATTTGGACATTTTCACTGGCAACAAACTCACTTTTGTTGCCAGCGGTTTAGACATTAATGGCTGTGTGTTGAGTTATTTTGAGGGGACAGCAAATTTACACTGTTATACAAGCTGTACACTCACTACTTTACATTGTAGCAAAGTGTCATTTCTTCAGTGTTGTCACATGAAAAGATATACTCAAATATTTACAAAAATGTGAGGGGTGTACTCACTTTTGTGATATACTGTGTATATATATATTTTTTTACTTTTATTTAACTAGGCAGGTCAGTTAAGAACAAATTCTTATTTTCAATGATGGCCTAGGAACAGTGGATTAACTGCTTTGTTCAGGGACAGAACGCCAGATTTGTACTTTGTCAGCTCAAAGATTCGATCTTGCAACCTTTCGGTTACTAGTCCAACGCTCTAACCACTAGGCAACCTGCCGCCCCTGCATACACCTTAGCCAAATACACCTTAGCATACACCTGAGCCAAATACATTTAAACTTTTTCACAATTCCTGACATTAATCATAGTAAAAATTCCCTGCCTTAGGTCAGTTAGGATCACCACTTAATTTTAATAATGTGAAATGTCAGAATAAAAGTAGAGAGAATGATTTATTTCAGCTTTTATTTCTTTCATCACATTCCTAGTGGGTCAGAAGTTTACATACACTCAATTAGTATTTGGTAGCATTGCCTTTAAATTGTTTAACTTGGGTCAATTGTTTCGGGTAGCCTTCCACAAGCTTCCCAAAATAAGTTGGGTAAATTTTGGCCCATTCCTTTTTGATGGAGGCCAGGGCTTTGTGATGGCCACTCCAATACCTTGACTTTGCTGTCCTTAAGCCCTTTTGCCACAACTTTGGAAGTATGCTTGCGGTCATTGTCCATTTGGAAGACCCATTTGCAACCAAGCTTTAACTTCCTGACTGATGTCTTGACATGTTTCTTCACATCATTTTCCTTCCTCATGATGCCATCTATTTTGTGAAGTGCACCAGTCCCTCTTGCAGCAAAGCACCCCCACAACATGATGCTGCCACCCCCGTGCTTCACGGTTGGGATGGTGTTCTTCAGCTTGCAAGCTTCCCCCTTTTTCCTCCAAACATAACGATGGTCATTATGGCAAACAGTTATATTTCTGTTTCATCAGACCAGAGGACATTTCTCCAAAAAGTATGATCTTTGTCCCCATGTGCAGTTGCAAACTGTAGTCAGACTTTTTTATGGTGGTTTTGGAGCAGTGGCTTCTTCCTTGCTGAGCGGCCTTTCAGGTTATGTCAATATAGGACTCCTTTTACTGTGGATATAGATACTTTTGTACCGGTCACAAGGTCCTTTGCTGTTGTTCTGGGATTGATTTGCGCTTTTTGCACCAAAGTACGTTCATCTCTAGGAGACAGAACGCGTCTCCTTCCTGAGCGGTATGACGGCTGCGTGGTCCCATGGTGTTTATACTTGCTTACTATTGTTTGTACAGATGAACGTGGTACCTTCAGTGTATTCGGAAATTGCTCCCAAGGATGAACCAGACATGTGGAGGTCTACAATTTTTTTCTGTGGTCTTGGCTGATTTCTTTTGATTTTCCCATGATGTCAAGCGAAGAGGCACTGAGTTTGAAGGTAGGCCTTGAAATACATACCCAGGTTGACTCAAATGATGTCAATTAGCCTATCAGAAGCTTCTAAAGCCATGACATAATTTTCTGGAATTTTACAAGCTGTTTAAAGGCACAGCCAACTTAGTGTATGTAAACTTCTGACCCACTGGAATTGTGATACAGTGAATTATAAGTTAAATAATCTCTCTTTAAACAATTGTTGGGAAAATTACTCGTGTCATGCACAAAGTAGATGTCCTAACCGATTTGCCAAAACTATAGTTTTTTTTACAATAAATTTGTGGAATGGTTGAAACACTTAGGTTGGAGTCATTACAACTAGTTTATGTAAACTTCCGAACTCAACTGTATATAAATATATATTAAAAAAAAAATCTTCTCCTTTTTCTTCAGAACATTAACTGTGTAGGTAGATACTTGTGTAGGTAGATGTGGAAAGATCCAAATTATTTGTTGCAAGTTGGGGGTTCACACCTAGCTCAAGTTGAGGGAGGGGTTTCACACCTAGCTCGACTATAAGACAAATCTTTAGTAAAGGTTGAATAGTCTATTGTTCAGCTAATAACCCATCCTGCTACGCTTGTGAAAAACAAATATTAATACTTTTTCCACATTCCACATGTTAAAGATTCCAATTGATAGTGTTTTTAGCCACAATCGGCCCCAACCCCAATTAATACATTTGGGCACAGTCGATAGCGTGCAGAACTTCAAGCTAGAATGTTGAGGGTTCTAAACATGCTCCCTGCTTGTTTCATTACATTATTATGCTGGTCTCAGAGCAAATAGCCTGGATTGTTACTCCCATCTTGTTCCTCGCTCTCTTCCACGACTTTACTTAAATCATGTTTCTAGTCTATTGCATAGTTACAATGTGTAATCATTGATGTCCCAGGAGCAGGAGTGGTATACACTGTTGAAGTGTATACTTGTAATACATACATGCAGACACAGCATCATTCAAATAATGGAGTTTGATACACCTGGTATTGGATATGACTGAAAAAAACTTGCTAAATAGCGATTTTCGTAAATTAACTTTATGACAAAAAAATATACACAATCGTTTGTCTCTACATTAACTAACATATTCCTCGTTATGACGGTATAACTACTTACATTTGCTTCTCCTGTAATGTTTTGTCAGCCATCTTTGCTGAAGAAAGTCCCCAAGGACGGGTGGCTCGCGTCAAAGTCGTCATTGGAACCACTCAATATGATTGGTCATATAAAAACCTTGGGTCCCAAATGCATGTTACAAATTCCGCCGAAGTCAGTCCCTCTCCTTGTTCGGGCGGCATTCGGTGGTCGACGTCACTGGTCTTCTAGCTACCGCCGATCCACTTTTCAATTTCTGTTTGTTTTGTCTTCATTATACACACCTGGTTTCTATTCCCATAATTACATGTTCCTTATTTAAACCCTCTGTTTCCCCCATGGTTTTGTGCATGTTTGTTCATTGTAAAGTTGGTCTATATTGTGAGCGTGTTGTAATTCTACTACTTGGTATTTTGTAGTTTATTGAGTAAAGATACGTGACTACTCATCTCTGTTGTCCTGCGCCTGACTCCACTTTTCATGCTACACACAGATGCTTTGACAGAAACACGCACCACTAAAATGAGTCAGCAGTAGCACACAGCCCTCCTTTACCTGTCGAGGAGCGCAACCAGCAGCAAACAATGGAGCGATGGGAGAGAAGAGGTCTGCCAGCGCCTTCACCATCACCTCAACAACCCCCACCACTGTCCACCCCTCCATAACCTGGTCCCAGTGGGATAAGACTCGCGCTCCCGAGGGAATATGATGGGACGGCTGCCGGGTGCCAGGGGTTCCTACTCCAGCTGGAGCTCTACCTGGCGACCGTCCACCCGGCTCCTTCAGGACGCGAGAGCGTGTCCGCCCTTGTCTCCTGTTGATATAATATCATATACACAGTGGAAAGCTGTTTGGAATCAGGACAAATCACCCAAAAATATTGTGAATTTCTGTGTGAAATTTCCTAAGATACCAACTTTTTATATTGTCACAAAATTACACACAATTGTCTCCTCCCCCAGGTAGACCTATTGTAGCAGCAATCAACTGTGATGTCCAACATTTCTAAGTTTGTGGACCACCACATAAAACCAATGGTTGAGAATCTCCCATCTTATGTAAAATACACTAGTCACATGATCTCATTGATAGAGGGCTTAGGGAGGATACCAGAGGGCACCCTGTTGGACACTTGATGTGGAGCGCTTGTGCACTAACATCCCACACACTGGAGGCTTGCAGGCACCGCAACGCTGCCTTCAGAAGAGAGACCCTACCATTGCTCCATCCAATGATTGCATCTTGCAACTCACTGAACTGGTATTATCCAATAACTACTTCATCTTTGAGTCAGATTTCTTCCTTCAATCGGGGTGTAGCCAAGGGCTCCCCCTTTGCCCCCAACTATGTGAGCCTGTATGTGGTACAATTTTAGGAAGCACTGATTTACAAAACAGAAACACACCCCTTACTTTCTAAAGTCCTCCTATGGAAGAGATACATAGATGATGTCTTTGTGCTCTGGGAAGGAAGTTAGAAGGAACTAAACTAATTCCAAATGAAGAGCTCTGAATATCTCAAATACACCATGCAGACTGAGAAAAATAAACTACCTGGACTTATAGATTATGAAAGAGAATGATGCATTACACACAGATTTATACACATAGCCCACAGACCTCAATACTCAATACCCTGCTACATGAGGATAGTATGCCTCCCCTTCCCCTCAAGAATGGTCTACCATATAGCCAGTTATGCAGGGTCAAACAAATTTGTGGCCACCAGTCAGATTTGACAGCAATGCATAGAAAATGACAGATACATTCAAAATTAGAGGCTACAAGGACAAAACTCTTAATGCTGCAGTGATGAAATATCTCAAAAACCAAACCAAAGAAGAAAAACAACGCAACAGTCTTTTGCACTAAGTACACAGTGTTCTGAGAAAATGAAAGCAATCCTGAAAAAGCGCTGGCATATTCTGCAATCAGACATAAAAATTGCACACCTCTTCAAGGAACCCCCACTGGTGGTCTATAAGCGTGGTCGCAATATTGGGGATAGCTTACTGAGAACTGACCTGCCCCTTGACCCCACTCAGACACTCCTGACACCCATTCCAAATGGGAACTACACATGTGTCTCATACGTACAGTGCAATAGCACTACAAAAACATCATTTTTCAGACGCACATATAGGTCAGAAAATCACTGTTTGGGGTATCATCTCATGCAAGACAAAGGGAGTGATCTATCTCATCACCTGTTCATGTGGGAAAGCCTACGGAGGACAAAGAAAAGACAATTGAAACAATGCATAGCTGAACACCGCAGCGCAATCTGGTTTAAGAACAGACTATCCAGTAGCAGCTCACTTTGTTGAAGCTAACCTCACTATGTTGAAGCTAACCTCACTTTTTTGAAGCTAACCATCCTGTCTCCTCCCTCAAATACACAGGCATTGAGCATGTTACACTACCAAGGAGAGGAGGTAACATCGAGACACTACTACTACAGTGGGAGGCCTACTGGATCTCCTATCTAAAAACATTGGTCTCAGGCCCTTCATATGAGCAATTCTTATAAATGAATATTTTCTTTCGACAGCTTATCAGCGTACACCCAATATGATCCCCCTGTTCATGATGCTTAGTATGCATTATGGTTGGATCAAAATGACATGTAACAAAAATGTAATTAAATTGGAAAAAATACAGTACCAGTCAAAAATTTGGAAACACCTACTCATTCAAGAGTTTTTCTATATTTTTACTTTTTTATACATTGTAGAATAATAGTGAAGACATCAAAACTGTGAAATAACACATATGGAATCATGCAGTAAACAAAAAAGTGTCAAATAAATCAATATATTTTGTATTTGAGATTCTTCAAGGTAGCCACCTTTTGCCTTGATGACAGCTTTGCACACTCTTGGCATTCTCTCAAACAGCTTCATCTGGTAGTTACCTGGAATGCATTTCAATTAACAGGTGTGCCTTGTTAAAAGTTAATTTGTGGAATTTCTTTCATTCTTAATGTTGTGTTGTGACAAGGTAGGGGGGATATACAGAATATAGCCCTATCTGGTAAAAGACCAAGTCCATATTAGGACAAGAAGGTCAGTCACTCCGTAAAATTTCAAAAATGTTGAAAGTTTCTTTAAGTGCAGTCGCAAAAACCATCAAACGCTTATGATAAAACTGGCTCTCACGAGGACCTCCACAGGAAAGGAGGACCCAGAGTTACCGCTGCAGAGGATAAGTTCATTAGAGTTACCAGCCTCAGATTGCAGCCCAAATAAATGCTTCACAGAGTTCAAGTAACAGACATATCTCAACATCAGCTGTTCGGAGGAGACTGCGTGAATCAGGTCTTCATGGTCGAATTGCTGCAAAGAAACCATTACAAAAGGACACCAAAAAGAAGAATAGATTTGCTTGGGCCAAGAAAAATGAGCAATGGACAATAGACTGGTGGAAATCTGTCCTTTGATCTCATGAGTCCAAATTTGAGATTTTTGGTTCCAACCGTGAAGCATGGAGGAGGAAGAGTGATGGTGTGGGGGTGCTTTTCTGGTGACACTGTCAGTGATTTATTTAGAATTTAATGCATACTTAACCAGCATGGCTACCACAGCATGCTGCAGCAATACGGCATCCCATCTGGTTTGCACTTTGTGGGACTATCATTTGTTTTTCAACAGGACAATGACACAAAACACACTTCCAGTTTGTGTAAGGGCTATTTGTCCAAGAAGGAGAGTGACAGAGTGCTGCATCAGATGACCTGGCCTCAAAAATCACCCGACCTCAACCCAATTGAGATGGTTTGGGATGAGTTGGACTGCAGAGTGAAGGAAAAGCAGCCAAAGAGTGATCAGTATATGTGGGAATTCTTTCAAAACTGTTGGAAAATCATTCCTCATTAAGCTGGTTGAGATAATGCCAATACTAGAGCCCCATATGTTATAGCAATCTGTCAGTCGATGACACAGTCTATGACACAGTTGTTGATGCATGCAACGTCTGAGCAGGAAAAGGCATTTTAAAGTATCTTCATATGTATTGTCCTGGCTCTTTTTCAATTGTTAAAAAATCTGTCCTCTACTTGTCTCCCTTCATCTGCACTGATTGCAAATAACTTTACAGGTTAAATTTAGTGGAAGCTTATTATTAAGATCGCTTACATCTTGTTAGCTTTTCCAGAATAGTGCAGATAAAGGAGAGGAGAGGCAAGGAGAGTCCCTGGGTTTATTCTCTAAGAACGAAATAGAACCAAACGAAAGCATTACTTTACACCGTTTGGAGTAAAGTAATGGTTTCCCTTGCAAAATGTTTTGTTACGGTGCAAAATGTGT
The DNA here is from genome assembly GCA_030435695.1 of Brachymystax lenok tsinlingensis. Lineage (NCBI taxonomy): Eukaryota > Metazoa > Chordata > Actinopteri > Salmoniformes > Salmonidae > Brachymystax > Brachymystax lenok. The sequence continues at coordinate 13,708,955 of CM059818.1, forward strand.
TGCTACGGTGTGCAACTAATGAATATACCCTCTATCACTTACTCCTCATTCAAGCTAAACGACTGGATGGGAATAAGTAATATGGCAGCAACTCTGTACAGGGGTGTAATCATCAGTCCACATCGTAGCAAGCACTTGCAAAAAGTTTTACAACTGATAAAGTTTTGCAACAAAAACATGAGTTTCTATTGGACAAATTCAGGTAAGTCCCTACCTGTTTCGTTCCATTTGCTTCTATTTGGTTCCTAGTGAATACACACCTACCTTTTACTATAGGCTTTACCCATTTTGCCATCATCCATCTCCATCTAGGACTGTCAGTTCAGTGCTTAATGTCTAATTCATGAGTCTCTTCTTTTGTATATGAGTGTAGAGGCTGTAGTATGATAATACACTTTATTCAGTTGAATTTGTGAAACAAATGTTTCAAGTTTTAATGTCAGGTGCACAAGTACAATGACATGCCATACATGCAAGCTCCAAACCGAACAATGCAGTATTCAATATCAATGTGGCACTAAAAATAACATAAGATATGAAACACATACATGAAAAAGAAAAGAAATATGAAGAACACAAGAAAGTAAGAAGCTATATACAGGGTCAGTTCCAATACCCTATTTACAATGTGCATGGATATTGGAGTGATTGAGGTACAGTATATGGGGTAAGGTGACTCGCCATCAGGATATATGATAAACAGAGTAGCAGCAGCGTAAATTATGATTGTATGTGAGTATGTGTGGATATGTGTAGAGTCAGTATAAATCACAGGAGGTTAGCGACACCTTAATTGGGGAGAACGGGCTTGTGGTATTGACTGGAGCGGAATCGGTGGAATGGTATCAAATCCATCAAACACATGATTTCAAGGTGTCTGATGCCATTCCATGTGCCTTTCTCCACTCAGCAGCCTCCACTGGTATGAATGTGTGTGCATGTTATGTGTGTGTTGGAGTGTCAGTCTGCGTGAGTGTGTAGAGTCCTGTGAGTGTGCATAGAGACATTGAAATAAATAAAATATAAGAGTCAACTCAGTCTGTGTAGTCATTCTGTTAGCTATTTAGCAGTCTTATATGACTTGGGGATAGATGCTGTTCGGGAGCCTGTTGGTGTCAGACTACACTAGCTGTTAGCTGACGAACGAGTTGTCTGTCTCGTATTAGCCAACCCATGTAAACCTTTCACGAGGGAGTTGCAGCAGTGCTACATTGTTATTATTTTATCAAAGAACAGCAATGTATTACCTCATTTGTTAAGTAGGCTAGCTACTTTGTTTCAACTCAGGAAATACCTCATATATTGGTGTAAATATTCAAAATCTTTAATCCTAGATTTACTGATCCAAATTTAAAATTAAGTGGTGCAACACATCTCTGATTAATTATAAACCTAGATTTACAAAACCTAGATTAGCTCTAATCCTAGATTAATTTAAACTTGTTGGTGCAACCCATCCATAATCATTAAAAAAAACTTACTCTGATCAATGAAACAATGCATTTATTGGTTTGTCATGCAATGATCGTTACAAATATATGACAATATAAACCAATATAAACTAATACAGTATGCTATATGTGTTAATCATTTCTGCCACTGCAAATTATATGTGATTATACACTGCGTGTACAAAACATTAAGAAAACCTGCTCTTTCCATGACATAGACTGACCAGGTTTATCCAAGTGAAATCTATGATCCCTTATTGATGTCACTTGTTAAATCCACTTCCATCACGTCAATCAGTGTAGACGAAGCGGAGACAGGTTAAAGAAGGATTTTTAAGACTTGAGACAATTGAGACATGGATTGTGTATGCGTGCTAATCAGAGGCTGAATGGGCAAGACAAGATATTTAAGTGCCTTTTTACGGGGTATGGTAGTAGGTGCCAGGCGCACCGGTTTGTGTCAAGAAATGAAGCCCTGCTGGGTTTTTCACACTCAACAGTTTCACGTGTGGACATCCAGTCCACTTGACACAACTGTGGGAAGCATTGGAGTCAACATGGGCTAGCATCTTTGTGGAACACTTTCGACAGTCCATGCCCTGATGAATCGAGGGGCAACTCAATATTAGGAAGGTGTTCTTAATGTGTTGCATGCTCAGTGTATGTCACCCTAATATGTGATGATATTTCAAACAAAAGCAGATTTTTCTTTTTATAATAGACTTCTCTCCTCACATCTCTCTTGTTGGAACTCTTTACTTATATCCTTTGACTGGTGTACATTTTAAACTTTTTTTTCCCTCCCCTGTGGTTTCCAAACTAATTTTCTAGCTTTCAGTGGCAAAGTTAACTTTCTGCGGCCTCAGTATGTGGTCACTCACTTGATTTAATATATTTTCCATATTAGGTAGCAGATGCTCTTAAAAGTCAGTGCTTGGGAATTCCTGTGTGTAAAGTAGGTCTTTGTTCCAACTTTCACTAGGTTCAGAGGATCTTATATCCACACTGTTTGTCAATGAACAAATCAATTTATGATGATTAAGAGGTGAATCCCTACTGTGCATGGAGAGCTCAAATATACAGGCGTCTAACAAAGTAAGATACTTACCTGGAGGTTGGAACAATAATTTGCATGTATTGGGGTTCCCCAGGACAAGTTGAGAAATCTACCAGTTGCATGGCACATATTTAATGAGAAGATAAGGACATGACAGTGGACTGGAGCCATGTTATGAAGCCATCCTCCTGACTACAATCTTACACAGGGGCCAAAATCACAGATCAAAATCTCAAACCTTGTCACAAAGCAGTGGGTAAAGGCTCATGGTAAGGTATGGTTCATTCTCACAGACCTTTGGTGCATTTGCTTTATCCACCATCAAATAAGGCTACTGTAATAATGGGATTTCACACTCATTATTTGGTCCAGATATGCTGAAGTGCACTTTTGAGTCTTACTGATTCATTGTTTTCTTTTTCCATCTCTCGCTGATTCAGCACAGTGGTTTTCTTTGATTTCTGAAGGGAATGTCATCCTGCAGCAACTGAATTTTCTTATTCAGTGAAATAAATAACAATAAAAGTGAAACATAATAATGTTTTGAATATAAAGGTTGATTCGATTGTGTTATTTATTTCTAAAATATTCTTAACCACTATTATTTGTATGTTTTTTATCCACCACTCATATTGCATTATCCAGTTAATATGTATCACCAGTAATTATAAGTAAATGTTGGCTTCATTCAACATGATGATTGGGAGGTGTGTGGTGCTGGTGGTAGATCCACTTTCATTGTCTGTGTTAATCTTTTTCTGGGGTAGGATTTCTGACTCAGGCTGACAGATGGCTAGGTGAAAGCACGCCCACACACCCAAGTACACACACGTAAAAAAAAAAAAAAGGGTAAGAGGGTACTTTTAATAGCATAACAGTGTGGTGGCATTTATTTTTTAAATATCTCAAACATATTGTTCTGCTTTGTGGAATTGAACCCCGCTGTAGATTGAACAGACTACTGCCTTTTAAAATGATTTTTAAGCCTTTTAATGCTGCACGCTCTTGTTGGCCTCCCTTGGCTGGGGGGGTATCAGGGATTGGGCGGCTTTGATTATTCGACACAGGTGTTTGGAAAGGGCAGCCAGTGTCCCTGGTTTGGCTTAGGGCAGATGGCCAGGCTTTACCTCTGATGCAGACCATCCACCCCATCGTTAGCCTCTTGCACTGGCCAAGAGGAAATGCTCCCTGGGTGGACAGGAAACAGACACTGGGCAGATGAAGGGCTCAATGTAATTCTTTGAAGCTACAGCCTGACTTAACCTAGCCTAGTATCCCAACATCCCAACATCCCCCACCCCTTACCTAACAGCCTCTGAGGTATCAGGCACTCATGAAAGCATTCATTGCCGTGGAAACGCATAGTTTGTGTTTTAATTATCTCCCTTTCTCCTCAGCTGGCATTGTAATCCTTGTCAGCCTCCTCCTTCCTTCCACAGTTTTGATCACAGCACACTTGAGTGCGGCACAACACAGAACAATTACATCTGTTGGGAAAAGAGGGATGGCAAAAAATAGAAAAAGAAATGGAGTTTGTGTTCCTAGCTGTCAAGGAGTGTAAGTGAAGCGTACTGTTGTTATTTCCTTCTAACTAATTAATCTCCAGACTCCTAAATGTCATAGGCTTGATGTGTAAGTGTCAAAAAGTTGGTACTGCTGTTTGTCAAATGAGATAATTAGTTTCCATTTTGATAAGACACTCAACTCATAATACCATGGTCACCTAATCATTCGTAGCTTTCAACTGGCTCATTCAATCGCTCTCCTCTCTAATGCAACTTTACCCTAAGGTCTATTCTAAAGTCCAGAGTGGCAGGCCCCAGTGAACAGCCCTAACGACATTGTGTCTCGAAGATTTACTTAATCCACTTTTCCTCAATCTCTTCTCACTCTGCTTCAGGTGTCGTAAGAGGTTGAGGCCTTCGCCTCCACATCAGCAGCAAAGAAACCTGGTAGTGGAAGGTCACACTGAACAATGAAGATCAGGGCGCAATGAGTTCCTTATCCGCGACAAGGTCCTCTCTTGTTTCATCTTCTTCCTGAGATCATGACGTACCAATAAGTGACTTGCTCATCCTAATTTGAAGGCAGACCTACTTCCTGAATAAGCTTAGAGAAACCCAAGGCCCCTGGTAAGTCATGTCATGTTGGATACAGTGGGAGCCCCACTGAAATCTCTCTGTAATGAGAGCTGAAGTGATGGAGAGTGAGCATGAGCCCTAAGGAGGAACTCTGAAGACAGTGTGTTTGACTCTTTTATGAGTAAGCCACCAACCACTGGGCAAAAACTGGTTGAATCATTAAAATAACATCAAATTGATCAGAAATACAGAGTAGGCATTGTTCATGTTGTAAATTACTATTGTAGCTGGAAATGGCAGATTTCTAATAGAATATCTACATAGGCGTACAGAGGCCCATTGTCAGCAACCATCACTCCTGTGTTCCAATGGCATGGTGTGTTAGCTAATCCAAGTTAATCATTTTAAAAAGCTAATTGAAAACCCTTTTGCAATTATGTTAGCACAGCTGAAAACTGTTGTCCTGATTAAACAAGGAATAAAACTGGCCTTCTTAAGACTAGTTGAGTATCTGGAGCATCAGCATTTGTGGTTTCAATTACAGGCTCAAAATGGCTAGAAACAAAGACCTTTTTTCTGAAACTCGTCCGTCTATTCTTGTTCTGAGAAATGAAGGCTATTCCATGCGAGAAATTGCCAAGAAACTGAAGATCTTGTACAACGCTGTGTACTACTCCCTTCACAGAACAGCGCAAACAGGCTCTAACCAGAATAGAAAGAGGAGTTGGAGGCCCCGGTGCACAACTGAGCAAGAGGACAAGTACATTAGAGTGTTTAGTTTGAGAAACAGACGCCTCACAAGTCCTCAACTGCCATTAAATAGTACCCGCAAAACACCAGTCTCAATGTCAACAGTGAAAAGGCGACTCCGGGATGCCAAACAAAGGGCAATTTTAAAACCATCCTGTGACTCCTGCCGTGTCTATAGACATCTCCAAAATAAACAAAATACGACTCTCCGAAAATGAGGGAACAAATGGTAAATAGTTGCTTATAGATATGTCAGTCAGTCAGTTTGCTAGCTGCTTCTATTACAGTAAAGTTGAATGGCTCCGGCTATTATCACTTAGCCAGCTAGAAGGATGAAGTAAGAAGCTAACGTTAAACAGAGCCTACCTCAGCAGGGGAAATAAAAATGAGCTACTAAGTTCTCATAATAACCTTCCTTTACATAGATTAGGCAACTGAGACAGACAGTGATGTGGAGCTCAGTGGTGAGGCTGAGGGGTTAGCTACAAAGTCTAACTAAACTAAAGATAATGTACTGTATGTTTCAATATCTTCCCTAAATCAAATCAAATGTTTTGTCACATGCTTAATAAACAACAGGTGTAGACTAACAGTGAAATGCTTACTTACAAGCCCTTCACCAACAATGCAGTTAAGAAAATACAAAAAAAAAAGAAAAAAGTAAGAGATAAGAAAAACAAATAATTAAAGAGCAGCAGTAAATAACAATAGAGGCGTTATATACAGCGGGTGCCGGTCAGAGTCAATGTGTCAATGTGCAGGGGCACTGGTGATTAGCTGTTCAAGAGTCTTATGGCTTGGGGGTAGAAGCTGTTTAGAAGCCTCTTGGACCTAGACTTGGCGCTTAGCAGAGAGAACAGTCTATGATGGCTGAAGTCTCTGACATTTGTTAGGGCCTTCCTCTGACACCGCCTGGTATAGAGGTCCTGGACTGGTAGGAAGCTTGGCCCTGGTGATGTACTGGGCCGTACGCACTACCCTATGTAGTGTCTTGCGGTCGGAGGCCGAGCAGTTGCCATACCAGGCAGTGATGCAACCCGTCAGGATTACGCTCTCGATGGTGCAGCTGTAAAATAAATTGAGGATCTGAGGACCCATGCCAAATCTTTTCAGTGTCCTGAGGGGGAAAAAGGTTTTGTCGTGTCCTTTTCATGACTGTCATGATGTGCTTGGACCATGTCAGTTTGTTGATGATGTGGACGCCAAGGAACTTGAAGCTCTCAACCTACTCCACTACAGCCCCGTCGATGAGAATGGGGCGTGCTTGGTCCTCCTTTTCCTGTACAATCATCTCTTTCGTCTTGATCACACTGAGGGAGAGGTTGTTGTCCTTGCACCACACGGTAGGTCTCTGACCTCCTCCCTATAGGCTGTCTCATCGTTGTTGGTGATCAGGCCTACCACTGCCTGGCCGTGCAGTCATGAGTGAACAGAGAGTACAGGAAGGGACTGAGCATGCACACCTGATGGGCCCCGTGTTGAGGATCAGCGTGGCGGATGTGTTGTTACCTACCCTTACCACCTGGGGTCGGCCCGTCAGGAAATCTAGGATCCAGAGGGATGTGTTTAGTCCCAGGGTCCTTAGCTTAGTGATGAGCTTTGAGGGCACTATGGTGTTGAACGCTGAGCTGTAGTCAATTAATAGCATTCTCACATACAGTAGGTGTTCCTTTTGTCCAGGTGGAAAAGGGCAGTGTGGAGTGCAATAGAGATTGCATCATTTGTGGATCTATTGGAGTGGGTCTAGTGTTTCTGGGATAATGGTGTTGATGTGAACCATGACTAGCCTTTCAAAGCATTTCATGGCTACAGACGTGAGTGCCTTGGGTCGGTAGTCATTTAGGCAGGTTACCTTAGTGTTCTTGGGCACAGAGACTATGGTGGCCTGCTTGAAACATGTTGGTATTACAGACTCAGACAGGGAGAGGTTGAAAACATCAGTCAAGACACTTGTCAGTTGGTCAGCACATGCTCAGAGTACACGTCCTGGTAATCAGTCTGGCCCAGCGGCCTTGTGAATGTTGACCTGTTAAAAGGTCTTACTCACATCGGTTGTGGAGAGCGTGATCACACAGTCATCCAAAACAGCTGATGCTCTCATGCATGTTTCAGTGTTACTTGCCTCGAAGCGAGCATAGAAAGTATTTAGCTCGTCTGGTAGGCTCGTGTCACTGGGCAGCTCTTGGCTGTGCTTCCCTTTGTAGTCTGTAATAGTTTGCAGGCCCTGCCACATTTGACGAGCGTCGTAGCCGGTGTAGTACGATTCGATCTTAGTCCTGTATTGAAGCTTTTCCTGTTCGATGGTTCGTTGGAGGGCATAGCGGGATTTCTTATAAGCTTCCGGGTTAGAGTCCCGCTCCCTGAAAGTGGCAGCTCTACCCTTTAGCTCAATGCGAATGTTGCCTGTAATCCATGGCTTCTGGTTGGGGTATATACGAACAGTCACTGTGAGGGCGACGTCCTCAATGCACTTATTGATAAAGCCAGTGACTGATATGGTGTACTCCTCAATGCCATCGGAAGAATCCCGGAACGTTGTTTTTTATTTCACCTTTATTTAACCAGGTAGGCCAGTTGAGAACAAAAAAGAGCAAAAAAATAAAATATCAACATGGGGATGAGGTAGTTGGATGGGCTATTTACAGATGGGCTATGTAGAGGTGCAGTGATCTGTAAGCTGCTCTGACAGCTGATGCTTAAAGTAGAGATATGAGTCTCCAGCTTCAGTGATTTTTGCAATGCGTTCCAGTCATTGGCAGCAGAGAACTGGAAGGAAAGGCGGACAAAAAAGGAACTGGCTTTGGGGGTGACCAGTGAAATATACCTGCTGGAGCGTGTGCTACGGGTGGGTGCTGCTATGGTGACCAGTGAGCTGAGATAAGGCGGGGCTTTACCTAGCAAAGACTTATACATGACCTGTAGCCAGTGGGTATGGCGACGAATATGAAGCGCGGGCCAGCCGAGAGCATACAGGTTGCAGTGGTGGGTAGTATATGGGTTGGCACTGTGATAGACTGCATCCAATTAGCTGAATAGAGTGTTGGAGGCTATTTTGTAAATTACATCGCCGAAGTCAAGGATCGATAGGATAGTCAGTTTTACGAGGGTATGTTTTGCAGCACGAGTGAAGAATGCTTTGTTACGAAATAGGAAGCTGATTCTAGATTTAATTTTGGATTGGAGATGCTTAATGTGAGTCTGGAAGGAGAGGTTACAGTCTAACCAGACACCTAGATATTTGTAGTTGTCCACGTATTCTAAGTCAGAACCGTCCAGAGTAGTGATGCTAGATGGGCGGGCAGGTGCAGGCAGCGATCGGTTGAAGCATTCGTTTAGTTTTACTTGCATTTAAGAGCAGTTGGAGGCAATTGTATGGCATTGAAGTTCGTCTGGTGGTTAGTTAACCTCTGGGGGATAATTAAGGAGCCCCACTTACGACAACTTCCGGAAAAATGTAAAGCTCCAAATTTAAAATGCAAATGTAGTAATATAAAACATTCATGAAAATACAAGTGTTGCACACTCTTCAAAAGCTTACAATCTTGGCATCTCACAGCATTGTCAGATTTCAAAAGGCTTTACGGAGGAAAGCATAACATTTGATTGTCTGAGGACAGCGCCCCGTGTACTTCCTTCATTAGCATAATAATAAAACCAGCGCGGGTGTCACAAAACACATAAAAAGAGTTAAAATAAATCTCTTACCTTTGAAGATCTTCTGCTGATGGTAACCCGGAGTGTCCAAGAAAGACAATCAATGTTCCTTTTGTTCGAAAAAGTCCCTCTTTATAACCATAAAGCTCTGTTTGGTTGGCGCGTTCTGTTCAGAAAATCCACCGTCCACTCGTCCCATTATACAAGACAAAAAATCAAATTTTCTTGGATGGATTTCCCTCTGGTTTTCGCCTGCCATATCAGTTCTGTTATACTCACAGACATTATTTTAACAGTTTTAACAGAGTGTTTTCTATCCAAAAGTACTAATTATGTGCATATCCTAGTTTCTGGGCCTGAGTACCAGGCATTTTACTTTGGGCACGCCAGACTCTCCAAAACTTCGAACACTGATGCCGCTCCCTAACAGGTTTTAACAGTGTCCAAAGAAGGGCCAGAAGTATACAGAATGGTGTTGTCAGCATAGAGGTGGATCAGAGAATCACCAGCAGCAAGAGCGACATCATTGATGTATACAGAGAAAAGAGTCGGCCCAAGATTTGAACCCTGTGGCACCCCCATAGAGACTGCCGGAGGTCCGTACAACAGGCCCTCCGATTTGATACACTGAACTCTGTCTGAGAAGTAGTTGGTGAACCAGGCGAGGCAGTCATTTGAGAAACCAATGCTGTTTAGTCTGCCGATAAGAATGTGGTGATAGACAGAGTTGAAACCTTGGCCAGGTCGATGAATACGGCTGCACAGTATTGTCTTTTATCGATGGTGGTTATGATATCGTTTAGGACCTTGAGTGTGGCTGAGGTGCAACCATGACCAAACCAGATTGCATAGCGGAGAAGGTACGGTGGGATTCGAAATAGTCGGTGATCTGTTTGTTAACTTGGCTTTCGAAGACCTTAGAAAGGACAGGATAGGATAGATATAGGTCTGTAACAGTTTGGGTCTATAGGGTCACCCTCTTTGAAGAGGGGGATGACCGCGGCAGCTTTCCAATCTTTGGGGATCTCAGACAATACGAAAGAGAGTTTGAACAGGCTAGTAATAGGGGTTGCAACAATTGTGGTAGATAAATTTAGAAAGAGAGGGTCCAGATTGTCTAGCCCAGCTGATTTGTAGGGGTCCAGATTTTGCAGCTCTTTCAGAACATCAGCTATCTGGATTTGGGTGATTGACAAATGGGTGAGGCTTGGGGAAGTTGCTGTGGGGGGTGCAGAGAAGTTGACCGGGGTAGGGGTAGCCAGGTGGAAAGCATGGTCAGCCGTAGAAGAATGCTTATTAGAATCTCAAATTGTTTGGGCACAGACCTGGATAGTATGACAGATCTCTGCAGGCTATCTCTGCAGTAGATTGCACCTTGTCCCCTTTGGCATTTCTATCTTGTCAGAGAATGTTATAGTTAGAGTTTCGTTGGTCTTCCTAAGCCAGAATTCAGACACGGCTAGGACATCCGGGTTGGCAGAGTGTGCCAAAGCAGTGAATAAAACATACTTTGGGAGGAGGCTTCTAATGGTAACATGCATGAAACCAAGGATTATACGGTTACAGTTGTCAACGAATGAGAGTGCCTGGGAAATGGGAGTGGAGTTAGGCGCTTAACCTCTACATCACCAGAGGAACAGAGGAGGAGTAGGATAAAGGTACGGCTAAAGGCTATAAGAACTGGTCGTCTAATGCGTTCGGAACAGAGAATAAAAGGAGCAGGTTTCTGGGCGCGGAAGAATAGATTCAAGGCATAATGTACAAACAAGGGTATGGTAGGATGTGAATACAGTGGAGGCAATATTCCAGTCTGTGCTAGCAAAACAGTCCTGAAGTTTAGCATCTGCTACATCTGACCACTTTTTTCTAGACAGAGTCATTGGTGCTTCCTGCTTAAATTTTTGCTTGTAAGCAGGAATCAGGAAGATAGAGTTATGGTCAGATTTGCCTAATGGAGGGCGAGGGAGAGCTTTGTACGCGTCTTTGTGTGTGGAGTAAAGGTGTTTCCCCCTAGGGTTTCACATTTAACATGCTGATAGAAATTTGGTAAAACTGATTAAAATTTCCCTGCATTAAAGTCACAGGCCACTAGGAGCACCGCCTCTGGATGAGCATTTTCCTGTTTGCTTATGGCGGAATACAGCTCATTGAGTGCGGTTTTAGTTTCCATAGCAAGTGGTGATGAGGCCAGTCAATATTCAATGCTGCAGCTGTAGAACTTTTTATAGATCTGAGGGCCCATACCAAATCTTTTCAGCCTCCTGAGGGGGAACCCTCCCCTAACCCGGACGACGCTGGGACAATTGTGTGCCGCCCTATGGGACTCCCGATCACGGCCGGTTGTGATACAGCCGGGATCGAACCCAGGTCTGTAGTGACACCTCTAGCACAGCAATGCAGTGCCTTAGAACACGGCACCACTCAGGATCCCTAAAACAGCTTTAAGTATGATATATTTGATATATAATAGTCATATATTTGGGTTTGAACAGGGAAGTTAACCTTTGTTTTGTTCCGCGTCTATGCCATATGTTCCCTGATATAATGACTTACATGTATATCTGACTGTATGTGTCTTGCAAGAGCTGCCTTAGTTAATTTGGAAACACCTCCAAAACTTGTACATGGGCTGACGGTGAAACCGTGAGTAAGAAAAGCACTAATATTATTCTGATGAGCTACTACTGTTGGCTTTAGTAAGCAGCCTGGCAAGGCACACATTATCCAAACAACTTATCAGGGGTTAGCTTCATGGCTAAGTTCACCTAGCTAACATTAGCTAGATAGCTAGCTTGTGACATCAAAAGTAGATGAAGACATGGATAGGTGAAATGTCAAAACAGCTGACATACATAGTCATTACTGCACTACATTAGCAGCAACAGTAGGCCTATGTGGGTCACTAACAAGTTTGGCCAGTTAAGTAAATCCATTTGAAGTAGCTAAGTTCATATATAGCTCATGTAACAGTACTCTTCTTGCGTTGTGTACAATCAATCATCGACACGGACTCCAAATTGTAGCACCAGTCATGGAGATTTATTCGGATAGAAACAAAATTGCACGTCATGCAATGCACGGCTCACCATCCTACTCTGCACTCACGCACTGTACAAAATATACGAACCCGACCCCAAAGACACAGTAAGTTGCTAGCTAGTATTAGCTGGAATACCCTACAACAAAATGCACAACAAATATGCCCCAAAAAACACTGTATCTTATGTGTGGTGTTCTAATAACATTTACAAACAAATTCATATAAATTGTACATTCAAATCATCACTTGGGAGTATAAAAATCACTTGACGTACAGTGCTTTCCAACCAACAACTTACCGCTGGTTTGGTGTTCACTGGAACGATTCTAACTGAAACATCCTCCCTTGTAAGCAAGCTACGCAAACTAGCCAATAAGATGCCGTGTTGAGTAGGTAAAGGCAAGACAAAACTAAAACCAAAAACCCATTGGCTTAATAATAAAGTGGCAAGGGGAATCACCAATATAACCCTGTTACACTCCCCCCTACTGAATTCCACATGCAAACAAAAATAATACAAATAAAAAACTGCACAGTGCAAAGATTTCAGGTACAGAGACACTCAACATATGTACAGAACAATCCAGAGAGAAGAAAAAAAAAGTATATATATATTTTTATACTACCTAATAGAGAAAACTAAAATGTAATGCTGTGTGTATCGACGATGCAGACCCTGCTTTAAAACAGTCACTAAATATTCCAGTCATTAGACTGGTTGATCAATCACCTTAGCCCTCGTAGGTAAACATGCCTGTTACATGTTAAGTGCACTCAGCGACTTTAAAACATCCAAGTAATAACATTGACTACCATGAGAGACTTTATCACATCCGTCACATTACCATCCTGCAACCTCTAATCATGGTCACAATGATGTAAAAACAAAACAAATAAAATATGTCAATACCATTGACCCTCTCTATTCACATATTAACCTTAAAGAGATAACTTTCTGCTGATTCATAATCTCAATCAGTCTTGACACTGGTTTAAATAGTCTTCCTGCCCTTGACCTAATACGACCCAGAGTACCTTCAACTGCGTAAGGTCTGAAAGTGTTGTGTACTGTTGCAGTAGTGGGTCTGTCAACACAGTCAGTGCGTAACTGATCAGGTAAGGAATGGTACGAGTTTGGTAGGTCAGTACAGATATTGTAAGCAGACTGGTAAATTAGCTCACTCACTGTTACGATCTTGCTAAGATTCTTGAAGACTCGAGGCAGACCTTCCAGCTGCAGTATATCTTCCACAGAATCCAAAATGTGGAATATCCTGAACATCCAAGGTTCGCACATCACCCTCCAGGCTTGTGTCACCTGTTCCTTCAGAAGGCAACTCCGACACCCACAATTTTGTTCTGTATTCAGCATCATCATCCACTGCAGTGTCCATTGCAGCTGAGACCACAAGGCCATAATTTATGTCCTCAGACACCGTTAATCCAGACATATCTGTTCCATCATCAACGGCAGCATGGGGAAGAGGAAGAAAGTTGACTGACATTATCAGTTTGCAATGTACTGTCTTCTCCTGTCCAGTGGAGCTGTTCTGAAAGTGTGACTGTCAGCATTCAATCCAGTAACAAGGTAGACAGTATCCTCCCAACGGTCATCGAGCTTCCGCTTTCCGCGCTCCCCCTTGTTAGCCAGCAACACTCTTTCACCAATCTCCACTAGTGCTCCTCTGACTCTTCTGTCATACCGGTCAACATGCCTCTTCAACTGCTTTGCTTCAGATGCCTGTGCTGTATTCATTGCTTCTTTCAGATCTCTCCTCAAGGACTGAACAAACTGGTCATAGTCGACAACTTCTGGGTTTGCTATGACAGAGCCAAAGACTATGTCAACAGGCAGTCTTGGTGTCCTCCCAGACATTAGCAGGAAAGGGGCAAAGCCTGTGGTCTCGTGGATTGTACAATTGTACGCAAATGTGAGGGACTTCAGCGCCTGAGGCCATCTGTGCTTTGCTCTCGTCGGCAGGGCCCGGATCATGTTTCCCAACTTCTGCAGACCAAAAGTTTATGCACACTAGTTCAAGAGGCTCAGTTGTTATTATGCTCTCAAGAGGAGCTCTTGCTTCCGGATCAGGAGTCTTGCTCACGACGCATCTCCTGCAGCACTTCACATATGCTTTTACCTCCCTCTCCAGGCCATGCCAGAAGAACCTCTGTCTTGTCAGGTAGACTGTTCTCTGTTGGCCCTGGTGGCCAGCTTCATCATGGACACCCTTCAACACCATTTCTTTCATGGAGGCTGGAACCCACATACAGATATGTTTTCCTCTTTGTAACCACATTCTTCGAAACACGATACAGTACACCCATCTTCATGGTCAACTTGTCCCAACTTCTGAGAAGACACAAAACCTCAACACTCTCATGGGCATGCTCTCTCCGGGATGGTCTTCTACCCTTCTCCACAAAGAAGATCACTCTGCTGATCACGTTGTCATCACGCTGCTTACTCATCAGTAGGTCGTGTGGCAGAACATCGACATCGGTCTACTCTGATGGCATTAATAGCCTGTGGAAGCTGTGTCGACAGCAGTGCATGTGAGCCCACCTCACCCACCCAGGACCTATGTGAATGAAGAACAGTTGCAACTTCATGTCTTGATAAAGCACCAGATGGGGGGTCAACAGTAGCCTGACAGCTAATGACCACTTCGTTGGAATCAGAGGCTTTGTCAAAGGGGTGGTTGGACCAGCGAAACACGTCTTGCACTCTGTCTGTGCTCACAGCGTCAGCTTCAGCTAGTCAGGTCTCGTACGGGACCCTTGTCAGGCGATGGAGTGCACTGGGTCGTACGAAGGGCTCTCTGCTCAAAGCATCTGCAACAAAATCTTTTTTTCCAGGGATGTACTTGATGTCAAACTTGTACGGTGTCAGCTTATCGACCCATCTCTGTTCACAAGCATCAAGCTTTGCTTTGGTCAGAATATATGACAAGGGATTATTTTCAGTCCATATCGTGAATTGCTATCCCCGTAGCCAGTGGTGAAACTTGTCACAGATAGCCCATTTCATGGCAAAGAACTCGAGCCTGTGCGCAGGATACCTCGACTGCGCATAACTGAGGGACTTGCCCGCGAAGGCAATAGGTCTTGCTGAAGCTCGCCGTTCCTGCACCTGGGACAGCACAGCACCTAAGCTGTTGCTGGACGCGTTGGGGTGGACCAACAAAACCTGGTCCAGTAAGGCTTGCTTTAGCTGGAATAATTGACACATGAACAGTCAAAGTCTTCTAGAGCCATGCTAGGAAAGACATCGGCTAGAGTGGTGTTTCGTCTCAATGTCGCTGTCTTCTGAGAAGGGTTTATCACTCTAACAGGGAGCCACCCATCCCCCAGCAATAGAGCTACTGTCCTCCCTACCAGGATTGACCTTGGTGTTGACCTTGAACTCCTGGCTCAATGAGAACAGCACTGCCCGCTGATAGATTCTGAGTGTTTCGTAGTCTGCCCCAGACTAAGTGCTCCTGTAAAGGCTCTAGAGTCACAGCCCCTTTTAGTCTCACAGTTCCAACTTTGTCAGGTACTTCACTGTCTCTCCATCTCTCCACATTATCCATCATGTTGATTAGCTTGCTCTCTTCACCCCCGTCACACAGGAGTACAAACCCTCTTCCAGAGATCTCCATTAGTCTTCAGGTGGCGAATTAAGTGCTTTAGGAGATTGCTGCCCAAGATGAGGTCATCACTCTGGCCCTCAACCACCAGTGTAGGCACGGCAACTCTACAGCCGTACACCTTCATCTCCAGCTCACATACTCCCAAAGACCTCGTATTCAACCCACCACAACTAACCAAGACTACCTCTGTAGGACTCAATGATGGACTTTTCAACACTCCTGCATGCAACAGTTCAGGTAAGACCCTAGACCTCAAGGTACAAGCAATGGACCCACTGTAAAGCATAGCTCTCACTTCCATTTCTCCTCCTATTAACACCTTGGCATAGAATAAATAATCATACGTGGAAAGTCTCTGTGTGTTCTATATTATGATACTCTTCTCAGTCTCCATTTCGTCACAAACACTTTTATATACAGACTCCAAATCAACAGCTCTCACTGATGTGGACTCTACAAAACACTCTCCCCTTCCACATGCAGGCCTACTAGTTTTCTGGGAGCTGAGCAGTGATCACTGTTGGGACTCCACCAGCTGTGCTCAGAGCTGCAGCCTTGGGGCACTGAGAGCCTGCGTGGCCAGCTACATGACAAAGAAAGCAGAGGTGATTGGCCCTGCAGTGAAAGTAAGTATCATATCCAGCATCCCTGCACACTTTACATGGCCCATTAGACCTCAATTTGCTCCTATTCCCTTTATGGAACTGACGGTTAGACTGTTGTGGCTTTTGCTCCAACACTCGCTCCAGCATTGCAAGGATACTTTCCATCGGCTCAGCTGAGCCCTGAATAGTCTTGCCTGGGGAAAGCAACGCATTAGGTAATTCCATGTGGGGCCTCACAACAGGCATGGTGAATGGCATGACAGCACCAACTTCCTGCTTCATTGTTGCGATGGCTGGGGTCACCTTAGATAAGTGAGAGTACCTCCGCTCCCTCCTGTATTCATCCAACCTCTCATGAACATCTGCAGCGGTCCACTGCTGTAATGGCTTGCACTTAAAGATAAGCGACAGTTCAGCATTAGGGCAATGTCTGATGAACATGACTGTGAGCTCACGAGACGGGTCTTCAACACTTTTTTTCTGTCTCTTTAGACAATCTTCAGCAACCTCTATAGCCCTGTTTAGTCTGAGACAATAGTCTAATGGTTGTTCATCAGTCAGAGGTAATGTGGCATAAAAGTCAGCGAGGGACATGCTTGAAAAAGCAGTGTCACTAAAATGTTGTCTCAGTATGTCAAAGATGGGACTTGGGCCTTTAGATAAATCAACAGAGGGATTGCTGCGTATGCCCACTTTAACAACATCGCAGACCCTTCCCATAAACCTACCCATAACTTCAACTGCTTGGTCCATCACAGATATGCCCCTCTTACGCATGTAAACCATGACCATATCTTCCCACTCATGCACTGTGCACTTTTCAGAGCCATACCCCCTAAAGTACACTGGCTCCCAGACTTCAATACCAGGTTCAGGCCTGACACATCCGTACCCCTAAAGTTGCATGCATTCCCCATAACATTGTCCCCAACATGTCCAACAATTGCCTTTGACTCCAAACAGGACGCAATGTTCTCCCCAAAGGAATGACCAATCTGCTGTACTATGTCTGCTATGAAATCCATGGAGACCTCCACACTCCCTGTATTTGGCAAACCTCTTTCATTCACATCCTTGGGCGTTTCCATAGGTAAACTATCATCAAAACTTTCAAAACCCTCCAGTTTAGGTATAGGTGTAGAAGCAACTGGAATGTCAGGAAACCCCTACCCCTACCTTTCATCTTAATAATGGGAAATCAACACACTAAAATAAAAATGCAAATAGCAATATATATATATATATTTTTTTACCTCACGTCAAAATCTAACCTATATCTAGTACACTGGTAAAACTCACCCTAGTTATATCGGATATACGTTAGAATTGCAAATAAACAAGTAACACAAAAGTTAAATTGTTTATCTGTGAAGTGAAAGTCCCAATCAACATAGAATGTCTCAATCAGAGAAATCATCAATTTTGATAATAGAACCTTGCGGTAGAGCCATCTTGTGTTGCGAAATGCAATATCGCCATAAACTGCACCAGCAACATCTTATCTGATTCTCCAACGGCAACCACGGCGAAGTTCTGAGATGGAAATCCAGTGAAGGATGATCCGATCCAGAAGAACGGTTACGGCACCACTGTAACAGTGCTCTTCTTGCATTGTGTACAATCAATCATCAACACAGACTCCAACTTCAAAGTCACCATTATTAGTCAGTTGTACAACCGAATGCCTTCAACCAAAATGTGTCTTCCGCATTTAACTCAACCCCTCTGAATCAGAGGGGTGCAGGGGGCTGCCTTAATCAACATCCACGTCTTCGGCGCCCGGGGAACAGTGGGTTAACTGCCTTGTTCAGGGGCAGAACAACAGATTTTTTCCTTGTCAGCTCGGGGATTCGAACTTGCAACCCTCCGGTTACAAGTCCAACACTCTAACCACTAGGCTACCTGCTGCCTTGTAGCACCAGTCATGGAGATTTATTCAGATAGAAACAGCACAAAATTGCAGGTCAAGCAATGCACGGCTCACCATCCAACTCTGCACTCACTCAGGCTGGTATGGTGCTTGTTCACTTGGCAACGTAGTTACCAAAATAATACAGCAATTACAATATAATATTTTTAACAATGTACCTGATAGAAACAACACAAAATTGCACATCATGCAATGCACGGCTCACCATCCAACTCTGCACTCACGCACTGTACAAAATATACGAACCCGCCCACCAGACACAGTAAGTTGCTAGCTAGTATTAGCTGGAGTACCCTACAACAAAATGCACAACAAATATGCCCCAAAAAACACTGCATCTTATGTGTGGTGTTCTAATAACATTTACAAACAAATTCATATAAATTGTACATTCAAATCATCACTTGGGAGTATAAAAATCACTTTTGACGTACAGTGCTTTGCAACCAACAACTTACCGCTGGTTTGGTGTTTGTTCACTGGAAAGATTCTAACTGAAACATCCTCCCTTGTAAGCAAGCTACGCAAACTAGCCAATAAGATGCCGTGTTGAGTAGGTAAAGGCAAGACAAAACTAAAACCAAAAACCCATTGGCTTAATAATAAAGTGGCAAGGGGAATCACCAATATAACCCTGTTAAACTCAGTGAATAAATCACTGCTTTACCAGTACTAGTAACGCTACTGCACTGCCTTTATGCTACTAAATGGAAAGCTGTCTCCAAAACTGTGTCTCTACAGTTTTACATCTAGCTGTCAAAGGGAATGTGCCTTTGCTGGCCAATATTATCCAGTACAAATGCTGCAAATATCAAAACGTGAAAACTACAGAGAGATTGGGTGTATGTAGCTCGTGAAATTAGTTCATCCCTCAATTTTGCACTTTTGTTTTGGGCAGAGTAACATTCTGTCCTATCCAACAGGCACCAAATGTGAAAACGAATATTGTAGTTGCCTGTATGCAATTTTCTCTTAGGCTACCCATCCCAGCCACCCTCTGCTCCGCATGGCCACAAAAGTAAAACCATGGCCAGACAGACACCGTCCTCTCCACAGAGAATGCTTGAGTATGTCATTGTATGTCATTGTCAAGTTCCTAGAATTTAGGTTATACATTGATCCAGATAGACAGACAATGTGACTATTCTGTAACTCCACCTTTGTGTCTGTGTTTCAGGAGTCAACAGACAACAGCAATTCAGCCTCACTGAAGTTTGTCCAGTAAAATGTAGAATACACATTCATTTGAGTAGCTTATTGTGAAGGTAGGCCTATGTCACAGTAAATAACATGCCCAGAAAACTGAGAGGATTCTCTCTCTCCTACACAATGCAAATCAGGTCCCCATCCATGATTGTCTAACCCTGCTAAAATCCCTAAACCACCTAGGTGAATTAGAGTGGAGTCAGGACTAGCGCTGTTACGGTGACCGTATTACTGCTAAACCGGCTGTCACGAGTCATGATGACAGTCAAATTCCACATGACTGTTTAATCACGGTAATTAGGCTTATCCAAGCTCTGATGCTGCTGATGGTCATTACTAGCCTACCAAACTTGCTAACTGCCTGGCACTCAGTACTCTATTGTCCCTCTAATCACTCTGACATCAATGCAAATGTAATCCAAAATCTAATCAAACACTTTGTGAGAGCCCATGAGCTCATGTTGAGCAACATTTCTATAGGCTACGCAATTGCGTGAGAAAACAGAGTGATGGCCTCTATGAAGATTATCCCATAAGCTTTCTATAGGCTAGGCCAACTATATTTATTTCTCAACTTTCCTAATATTAAGCACATTGTTTCTCTTTACAATAGGATGGAATGAAAATTAACCACTAGAATAGCGTCCAACATTAGCTATTTAAGTGCATGTATGACATGTATTTTTTTCCTCTGCCCCTGTTTCGAGACAGGTGCATGATAATGGTCCATTCTAAATCAAAACAAATGTCACACATATATTATTTAGTATATGTATAGGCAAGATTAAATCAAGAATAGTCTGATGGGTGACAATATTAGCCTATCACTTGTGAATTATATATTTGCTGCCGGGAAATTCGAGGCATTATCAAGTGATTGTGAAATTGTGAATGAGAGACTGATGAACAGCCGTGTACAGCCTGCACAAAAAACAAAGCTCATGCAGAGCTCATGCCTTTCTGCTGACCTAAAAAAAAAGATTATTAATCGCATCATGCAGTCTTCGAATGTATTAAAAATCTAAGCATATAGCCCAACATTTCCATCACAACTAGTGGCCAAATAACTTCTTAAAATTAAGCACATTAATCTGCTTTACAACGGGTATAGAGCCTAACTGGCATACATATGCAGCAGGTGAGTTTCAAATTTGTGGAAGATAATTTTCACCATAAAAATGCAACTTTATAATAAAGCATTACATGCATAATAGCATCGTATCACTTTTGAGAATGGTGTTTTTTCTGCAAATGGAACATTCGCACTTATAGCCTACTGCCGTGTGTGCATTGCTGCGCTTATAATGTGAAGAAATAGTCTCATAGTTTTTAAACATTTTAAGCTAAACGTTCTGATCTGTTGCGTCAGCCTCATTACTTTAAAAAAATGTTGATGCTAGTGGTTGTATTAGTTTGGGATCTATCGCACCCCACACCTGTCCCAGACTATGTTTGAAATATTTATTTCTCGCACAAAATAGAATCGATCAACTTTTGTACCATGGGGTATAGTAGATTGACATATGCTAGTGCTTTTGCTGTTCGTTGGGCATACTAATCTTGTTTGCTGACAAAAAGTAAATGATGACAGTTCTTCCAATATCTTCAATATGCGCCTCTGATTTGGATTAGGACACATGCAGTTGCGTCCCCCGATGTGTCTGTCTTCACTTTACATAAATAACTCTAAATTAAGCAAATAGGAGAATCTGTTTCTTTGTTAACCTCTCAACACAGAAAAAACACAAGTTCGCACTCTCTGTCACGCTCAGGCCTGAATTTTATAGGCTGGCGTGTTTAGTTTCGTTTTGGTGTAGGTTTTTTTTGTTCTAGGTGATCTATTTCTATGTTGGGGTAATGGTTCCCAATTAGAGGCAGCTGAGTGTCGTTACCTCTAATTGGGAACCATATATATGTTTGTAGTTTTCAGAGGGGTTTTGTGGGTTATTGTTTGTGCATAGCTTGTTGTGTTTGTAGTTATGTTCAGCATCACGGTCGTCGTTTATGTTTTGTTATTTTCCCAGTTACATTCATCTTTAATAAAATGTATACTGGAAGCATCGCTGCGTCTTGGTCTGTCCCTTCAGGAGATCGTGACACTCTCCCAAATCGTTAGGAGATAATATCCTTTTGATTTTATTCAGCTTTGTTCAATTGTATTTTTCATACTATAAAATAACATAAAATAATGCCACGAAATTCTAAGCAAATCTTGTCTGCTAAATTAACTAGTGTAGCCCACAGCCTTATGGCATAGCCAGATCAGGGCTTAACATAAGGACAACTCAGAGTATGGTATTTTGTTCTTTTGAAACAGACTACATTTTCTTCGTATTATGTTTCTTTAGACCTGTCTAAAATAAATAATGGATTTATTGTGATGGTGTAGGCTATATTACATGGATTTATTAGACTAAAATGTAGATGTTCCAAAGGTCTGAATCAGTGGCTTGTAGGCTATGCGTGGAAGCCAGAAGATGCTAATTGTGTTTATGTTAATTAATGGTTAATTACAGTGAGACCGGCAGTTATTTGCTTGAAAATCACCGGCTGACAAAATTTCATGACCAACATAGCCCTAGTCAGGACTAAACAAGGCTGGATAATCATGGGTGTTGCTGTATACGGTGGTTAGAAACTTGACAGCACTATCTTAACTGTATACAGAGAGAGAGAATCCTTGCCTGATTCTCAGTTCTCTGGGCTAAACGGAGAACAGCAAAAAGGTAATGTATGGACCGGACATAATGTAAATTCAACATAATGTCAATTTCAGAATGTCACATTCTGCATCCCTGAGTGGGTGTTGGAGAATAAGGCTCTAGGGTGGATAGCTAATTTTCCCTCAACATCGGCTGCCCTCTAACTTCGGACACTCTCTAGTGGTTGGAGGACTAAATCACCTCGAGGTCAACATTTAAATGGACTGGAAAATAACGGTAAGTTTTGCAACTAAAGACACCCTTCAATCTACCTGACCACTGATTTTTATTGCAATTTATGTAAGTTAAAAGTTGAGAGTTTTCAAAAAAGTTACATGTATACATATTTCGTAAAATTCGACTGAGCGACAGACCACGCATAATTTAATATCCAAATGTTTACCTCTGAAAGATAACGAATTTGCTAATGTTGCTAGCTTGGTTGCTAAATTTCTATATAACTGCTAAGTAGGCAAAAAGGAAATAAATTGTAAGAGTTAGATAATACATATCACGAAAACAACTGAATGTTGTCAAGCTTTACCGTATCAAAATTGGAGTCCTCTGACGGGGACGTTTTCCACAATCGACAAACATTTATTTTTTTACTTTGAACCATGAACTTTCTGAAGCCTATCACTGTAGGCTATGTTTCATCTTACAACAGCTACATAGAGTCAGTATTTAGTGAAATGTTACAATGTGCATCAATATTAAACTAATTGGGACACACATTTTCATTACAGATAACATCAAACAGAAAACGTGGGTACACTTTCAGTTATTGTGAAAACCTTTCAATGCCTTAGCTCTGAAATGTAAATGTGTATACATATTCAGATTGAGTTATCTTTCTAAAATGTGTGTAGTGTGCCAAGTTATTTAGTGACATGTATTTCCCACCACAGCATGGAGAAAGTCAAGAGGAAGCAGTGGAGTGAGGTGGACATGCGCCATGCCATGGAGGACTGCGGGGCAGGCTGCCAAGGTTGGGCATCTTTTGTTTTTAGGAGATTACCACGTGTCTGTGAATTGTATATGCTAGTAACAGTTTTCTTTTCTTACCTACCAAGGTGCATGGTATACCTCGGCAGACCCTGGCAGACAGGCTGAGTGGCCGGGTGAACCATGGTTGTCCCAGTGGACCACCCACATTGCTTGCACCAGAGGATGAAAATTCTCTGGTGCAGTACTGTATCTACTGTATTCCCCTTCACCAGACAGAGGCTGATGAAATACGTCGACAAAATGGTATGTTCTATGTGTTTATGTATGCGATGAGTCTGGGTTTCGTAGCGACCAGAGCAGGCACAAAGTGCTGGCTCCCCGGGGTGCAAAACACGTGTACCAGCAGGCTCTGGGGACCAAGGAGCACATCACAGTGCAGGCCTGCTTCAAAGCAGCTGGGGAGGCTGTCCCCCGTTTATCTACCTCAAGTGTTTCTCCGGTGGACAGTACACACTGGGAGGCACCCCCCCTCCAAAACCTTGTATGGACTGTCAAACAGTGGCTACAGTGACGGGGACCTGTTCAGGAAGTGGTTTCAGCACTTAATTCAGCATGCAGTGAAGGAGCGCCCTCTTCTTCTCCTCTTCGATGGACACAAGAGCCACATGGACCTGGAGGTGCTTGCGACGGCGCTAAGGGAAGGGGTTATACTTCTTTGTCTTCCACCACACTGCACGGCATACTTTGGCCCTTTAAAGGCTGAATTCTCCAAGGTAGCTGGAGACCTCAGCCATTTTGACCACTCCTACATTGTAAACAAATCAGAATTTGCCACAGTTTTTCGCTACCTGTACCAGCGCTGCAAGGACATGCATTATGTGGTGGAAGGGTTTAAGTGTGGCCTCTTCCCTTTTGACCCTTCAGTCATTGAAGGGTCCCGTTTAATGCTGTCTCGGTCCCTACTGGGTCCCACTACCGCCTCTCATGGAACAAGCAGCACTGTGCCGTCCATCAGCACCTCCTCCCTAGCGACCACAGGAGGACCCTCAGCCCCTGCTCCAGTCCCAGGCCCAGCCCTAGCTCTAGAAGAGCACCCCCTAATAGAGGGGGGGCTGATAGCAAAGGACCTGGGGCACATCCTTATTGTCCTGAAGTATTGGCTAGACCAATACAGAAGACTGCCTGTGGTCGCTACATGCCTCACCAGGGAGGAATACACGCACCAGTGGCAGGAGAGGGGTGGGAAGGAGAGGGCCGAGGCAGAGGATAAAGAGCGTCAGGCAGCCCTCACAGCACAGAGGGCACAGGAGAGGGCTGCCATGGATGAGACCATTGACGCCATCATCTCTGCTGGACCTCCCGCTGGAACCACTCCTGACAGCTGCATCACCACCGCCAGTGCCTCCCAGTGTGCAACACCTGTAGGAGCCGCCGGAGCCCCCAGCTGCAGAAGAAGGCCACGTGCCTACTCTCCCGGCCACACCATTGTCGGCCCCTCAACCCCACCATTACAAACACCATCGTTGGCGGTTTCGTTCACCACCACCACCACGATGCACACCACCCACCCTGTCTGTCACCACCAACGCGGCCTCCTCTGGACCAACTGCCTCCTCCGTCTCCCCTTGTCACAACACCATAGCAGCCTCATCTGGTGTCCCTGACCCCTGCAATTTGAATACAGCCACCTCCACAGGTAAACACATGTTCAATTACAAAAAAAATACTTTTATGTGTTTTATAAAACTGCAATGTTTAAACTTGTTTTTCTTTCTTTACATATCTATAGTCCATAGCACCAGCCCTCAGGGCATGTCCACCTCCAAAACATCTGCAGCTTCCTCCAGAGGTATTGTTGTAAAACATTTGAAAAGGGTTTTCATGAAACATGCTCTGACTAACACTACATTTTGTGCTCACTTTGTGCATGGGAGCATTGTCATGCTGAAACAGGAAAGGGCTTTCCCCTAACTGTTGCCACAAAGTTGGAAGCACAGAATCATATAGAATGTCATTGTATGCTGTAGAGTTAAGATTTCACTGGAACTAAGGGGCCTAGCCCAAAACATGAAAAACAGACCATTATTCCTCCTCCACCAAACTTTACAGTTGGCACTATGCATTGGGGCAGGTGGGTTCTCCTGGCATCCGCCAAACTCAGATTCATCCGTCGGAC
This sequence comes from Brachymystax lenok tsinlingensis, assembly GCA_030435695.1. NCBI lineage: Eukaryota > Metazoa > Chordata > Actinopteri > Salmoniformes > Salmonidae > Brachymystax > Brachymystax lenok. The sequence goes on from CM059818.1 coordinate 13,734,187, forward strand.
TGCCAGATGGTGAAGCGGGATTCATCACCCCAGATAACGTGTTTCCACTCCTCCAGAGTCCAATGGCGGCGAGCTTTACACCACTCCAGTCGACGCTTGGCATTGTGCATGGTGATCTTAGGCTTGTGTACGGCTGCTCGGCCATGGAAACCTATTTCATGAAGCTTCCGAAGAACAGTTATTGTGCTTCCAGAGGCAGTTTGGAATTCGGTAGTGAGTGTAGCAACCGAGGACACATGAGATATACGCGCTCCAGAACTCGGCTGTCCTGTTCTGTGAGCTTGTGTGGCCTACCACTTTGCGGCTGAGCCGTTGTTGCTCCTAGACGTTTCTACTTCACAATAACAGCACTTACAGTTGATCAGGGTAGCTCTAGCAGGGCAGAAATTTGACAAACTGACTTGTTGGAATGGTGGAATCCTATGACAGTGCCACGTTTAAAGTCACTGAGCTCTTCAGTAAGGCCATTCTACTGTCAATGTTTGTCTATGGAGATTGCATGGCTTTGTTCTCGGCTGAAGTAGCCAAATCCACTAATTTGAAGGGGTGTCCACATACCACAGTTGAAATTGGTGGTATCTAGTGTTGAGATCGAGTTTGGAGCCTATTTGTTGATTCTGATGACGTCATCACACAACAGACGTAGTCGGAGCATGCAACAGAAGAGTGTACTGTTGTTTTTTATTAAATTGTTTTCATTTAATTGTTTTTAAATCATAGCTAAAGTTTGTATTGCTACTGATTCCGTGACTCGGTCAGCCTAGGACTGCAAGTTTGTTTACCAGTTAAGTAGCAGTTAGCTGCTAGCCATCATATAAATGGAGCAGGATAATGCTAGCAGTGCTAGTCCACCAGTGTTTTTATTCATGGCTGGGCACAGATGCTTCAGGTGTGAGATGATTTCCACACAATCACAAGATGAAGATAAGGTGGAACTGGAAAATGGACAGGGATTTGTCTGTCCTAAATGCATCACCATGAAGCATCTTACGGAAGACAGCCGCTGGCTGTTAGTTTGACTGCGAGAAAAGGAAAACCTGCTTTCTAAGTACACCGACATTGCTGTAACCCAGGCAACCCAATTTCAGTTTTAAATGCCTCCTATAGAAAAGCTGTTGATGAGTCAGGCATTGTTGATCTGTCTCAATCAAACGGACAGATGTTAAGCTGAACTCCGCGGCCCATGGGAGACTCGACACTCATAAGGCGTAGAAGATGGGAGGCAGTCTAGCCACCCATCTATCCAAGAAGATCCGATTCAGCTATCAAACAGCTTTGCCCCGCTTGAGTAGGACCTACCAGCCCCGGGAGTCAGCACGGATCCTGGGTGTATACCAACAGCCTGCGGACGCCCTGTGGCACCGTCCCCTACGGCCAACACAGTTCAGCAGGTTGTTTTCCAATCGGATTCTATCACTACCACCATCATTGTGGGCAGCTCGATGGTGAGATTTTGCCCTGTCTACGGTCTGGCCGACCAAGGTCCACTGTCACCCAGGAGCTCGTGCCCATGACATCAACTCTCTCCTGCCCATGGTTCTGGCCAACTACTCCAATATTGACATCATCGTCACTCACGTAGGTTTTATTAACAACCTTCGTTTTAGGTGATCTGAGGGAGGACTACAAAAAAAATGTAAGACCCTCGCTAGCAGAGGTAAGAAAATAATTATCTCTGGCCCCCTCCCATGCTACCAAAGGGGTTCAGAACGTTTCATCTGACTCTTTGCCCAAACGCGTACCTGAAGAAACGTTGCAACAACAGGAATGTCTCTATTTGTGACAACTTTGATTTGCAGTGGGAGCAACCAGACCTTTTTAAAGAGATGGGATTCACCCTAACCGCAGGGGTTCCAGGATTATTTCCAGCAACATTGCAAACTGTTTTGGAGACTGACAGACAGACCAGGGTCTGGTAGTGCTCCAGTTCTCTCTGTCAGAATAAGCAACAGAGGACTTGGAAAGCATTGTATAGAAATGTCACTATGGTTATTGTGAGTAACCTAATGTATGTTCTTTTAACTCCGCCTTCTAGTAAATTAATACAATCTGTCATCTCCTACCATTCTGATAGATTGGAGACTGTCAGAAAACGTGGTTGTAACGTTAATAATTTGGCGTTTATTCCATTGGTTACCTCTAGGCAGATGCCACGGGGGCAGAGTTGGCAATTTTAAATGTTAGAGCAATCTTTTTTGTGAATGACGTCATTACTCAGTGCAAAGTTAATTGCATGTTTTTCACTGAAACATGGCTGTCTTCATATTGTACTGCCACTCTTATTGAAGCCTCCCCCTGGACTACAGCTTTTCATACACTATCAGAAAAGGTAAAATGATGGGGGGGGGGCAGCCTTTATTTTTACTAATGCTCTCAGCTGTAAGGACATTTCATTTGGCAACTTTGGGTCTTTTGAGCATCATGCTATACTGTTTAAATGTCAGCCACCTGTCCTGGCCATAATCCTGTATAGGCCACCAAAGCACTGCCCCACTATCGTCACTGATTTCTCTGAACTATTGTCTATTCTCCTTGAGAACTATGATACAATGAATGTGTTGGGTGATTTTATTATTTATGTTGACAAAAAGACGGAATCTTTTGAGCTCTATGGACTTTCTCCAACATGTTACTGTGCCCACCCATAACTGCGGCCATACTCTGGACCTGGTTATTACCAAGGGGATTTCTATAGACATATCATCTATTGTTGATGTTGCTTTATTTGATCACCACAGTGTATTTTTTACTACCTTGTTGCCCATAGCACAGGGTAATACTAAACACATTATTAGGAAACACTATCTTACCTCTGAAGTTGCTACATATTTTACTGAGTGTACGAACAATACTCCATCACCTATTCTGCCTTCCTCTTGTGATGATTTAGTTGATAACTTTAATAGCAAATGAAGGGCAATTGATATCATAGCTCGAGTAAAGTTGAAAAAGGACACATCCAAATGTAGAGCCCCTTGGACAAGTGAGGAAATGAATAAGGGCAATTGATGTCATAGCTCGAGTAAAGTTGAAAAAGGCCACATCCAAACGTAGAGCCCCTTGGACAAGTGAGGAAATGAATAAATTAAAGAGAAATTGTAAAAAGGCAGAGCAGAAGTGGAGAAAGTAAAAGTTGCAGGTCCATTATGATATTCTGAGAGAGCAACCTTTATGGTAGAGTGGCCAGATGGAAGCCACTACTCAGTAAAAGGTACCTGACAGCCCACTTGGAGTTTGCCAAAAGGCACCTAAAGCACTCTTAGACCATGAAAAACAAGATTCTCTGGTCTCAACCAAGATTGAACTCTTTGGCCTGAATGCCAAGCGTCACGTCTGGAGGAAATGTGGCACCATCCCTACGATGAACCATGGTGGTGGCAGAGTCATGCTGTGGGGATGTTTTGCTTCGCTGATAAATTATTAGACTGTATTAGTGATTTAAATAATTTGATGGCTCACAACTTCCTCCTGCTAAATCAAGACAAGTCCGAGGTACTTATTGTTGGAGCTAAAGCACAGAGAGAGAATCTGTCCGCACATTTTAATTCACGGGCAATAAAGATAAAACACCAGGTAAAAAACATATTCTGAACTCAATTTTGAATCACACATTAAGAATGTGACCAAAATACCTTATAACAACCTGAGGAACCTTGCCAAGGTGCGGCTGTTTCACTCTCAGGCTGATACAGAGAGACTCATGCATGCTTTTATTACAAGCAGGCTTGACTACTGTAATGCTCTCCGGTCTGGTCTACCCAAGAAAGCCATTGGTCACCTGCAAAACATACAGAATGACACCAGTTTTAAGGTCTTTGCACTGGCTGCCTGTGAGTTTTATAATTAATTGTATTATTCTATTGGTTTTTCAATCAAGCCATGATTGTGCACCCCAATACATGTCAGACATGCTTTTAAGTTATGCACCCAGTAGGTCCCTCAGGTCCTCTGGCACTGGCCTTTTAACTATCCCAAAGTTGAAGACCAAGAGGCATGGAGAGGCAGCCTTTAGTTACTATGCCCCCAGCCTCTGAAATAGACTGCCAGAGAACCTGAGGGAGGCCGAAACTGTGGACATTTTTAAAAGAGATCTTTAAACTCACCTTTTTAGCTTTGTTTTTCCTTAGTGTGCTTTATAGCCGTTCAGTTTTTATTGTTATACTTTTGTTTTATATCCTCTTGTTTGTTGTGTAGTAAATATTTAAAATACTCTTTTCATATATATTTATATTTTTTTGTGTTGCACTCCATCTCTGAGAACGGCATTGTTCAGTAGACGCATGTCCACTCAGATGTGCACTTTCTCTGGATTCTTGTGCTTTTGCATTGTTACAATGGGTGACACCCATGGTGTTGGACCATCCACTTTCTTAATGAATGATCTCTTCCGTCTTCAAGATATTGCAATTCCTATTCCACTTTTTTGCGTATGTGAAAGGGAATGCGGCGTTGCAACTGCACTACTTGTTGAACCTTTGGGTCACGCCTGACTTGGAAGTTCTTCAGTTTTCCAAATTCTTTTCTCAGGATAGTGAAGCATGTTTTGGTTGAGCACACTATATTTAGCAGACCTAGCTCAGCTGCAGTTTTGTTACTGAGTAAGGATCCATGGTTTCCTTGTACTACATTCAAAGTACCATAAGTAGTTTTACCATTGGCTTGAGACTTCTGTGCTTTCTTTACCTAGGATGTATATCGGTGTCTGCATACCATATGGTAGGATCTTCTTTGTAGAATGCACAAGTGTGATTGCGTCTTGATCTAGTTGTAGGCATTCCTATCCACAAGATTGACCGTGGCTCCAGTGTCAATTAAGACCTCAATGGGTTTGCCAGAGATCCAGATTTCTGTCAGTGGTTGTTTCACCTCTTTTGTGGTTTGTGTGACGTAGACATATTCATCGTCGGTGCTTGAGTTAGCAGTTGCCTAGTGGGGTGTTCTCATCATCAGACTGCACTGTTCTCACACTTAATTTTTTATATTCTTTCATTTTGTGTTGTGACTCATTTTGAGTTTGTTCAGATTATTGGTCTGCATTTGCTTGTTTAGTTAAGCAGCAATGAGCAAAATGAGGAATTGTGCCGCCACAATTCCTGCATGCTGTCTTTTGTTTTCTCTCTTCTTAATTTCTTGGTTATTGTTGATGTTTTCCGTTCCATTTCCTGTTCTTTGTTTTTGGTAGTGATCACTCTCATTTTTGTTTTCCATGCCTGAGGCTTGCATCTCTGATGTCTCAAAAGCTTGGGCAAGGTCAAGGAGGGCTTTCAAGGTTAATGTGCAGTTCCTAAGTGATCTCCTTCTCAACTGTGATGATGTGCAACTAAGTATGATTTGAGACTCTATTCACATCAGCAAACTCACAGTTTGTGGCTTTCTCTCTTAGCCATGTTTGGTAAGCATCAACAGTTTCCCCTTGTTTTTGTTTTGACTGGCGGAATACATAAATTTCGTATTCAATGTTGTGACTTGGTTGGAAGTATTAATTTAGTAGCTTTACTGCTTCTAGCATAGCTCTCTTCCTAGTAATGTCACCAACACCAGCTGCAACAAGAAAAGTAAACAATCTGGTCATCCACTTTTTCCATTTGGTAGCTAGTGAAGCAGGGTCTGTGTTTCCATAATACATGGGGAATCTGGGTAGCTATGCTATGGTCTTTGTGTTAGCTAGAGGTAGTTTTGTCAGTTCAGTATGCTAGCTAGCTTGTTTTTCTTAGTTAGCATTAGCAGGTGGCATTAGCTTTGTAGCTAGCATTCCAGTTCGTTATCTCTGTTTTGGCTTGCTTTTTATTTACAGTTCAGTTGTGTTTCTACTATGGCTAGGCACTGGACATGATCAGTTTCATCAACACAGGCTGTTTACTCACAAAGTCCATTTATTTTTTCTAGGTTTGCCTTTTCATCCATCCCCTGTTTTTCACAGAAGATGGTGATGTTTTCCTTCAGCTCAGCAGTTTTGCAGTCTTGCTCGGAGGGGGAAAAAACCTGTATGCGGATCATTCAAAACATGTTTGCATCATCACTCATTGCCATTACCAACAACGACGAGACAGCCCACAGGGAGGAGATGAGGGCTCTCGGAGTGTGGTGTCAGGAAAATAACCTCTTACTCAATGTAACCTCTTACTCAAAACAAAGGAGATGATCGTGGATTTCAGGAAACAGCAGAGGGAGCACCCCTATCCACATTGATGGGATAGCGGTGGAGAAGGAGGAAAGCTTCATGTTCCTCGGCGTACACATCACTGACAAACTGAAATGGTCTACCCACACAGACAGTGTGGTGAAGAAGGCGCAATAGAGCCTCTTCAACCTCAGGAGGCTGAAGAAATTTGGCTTGTCACCTAAAAACCTCACAAACCTTTACAGATACACAATCGAGAGCATCCTGTCGGGCTGTATCACCGCCTGGTATGGCAACTGCACTGCCCACAACCGCAGGGCTCTCCAGAGGGTGGTGTAGTCTGCATAACGCATCACCGGGGGCAAACTACCTGCCCTCCAGGACACCTACAGCACCCAATGTCACAGGAAGACCAAAAGGATCATCAAGGACAACAACCACCCGAGCCACTGCCTGTTCACCCCGCTACCATCCAGAAGGCGAGGTCAGCACAGGCGCATCAAAGCTGGGATGGAGAGACTGAAAAACAGCTTCTTTCTCAAGGCAATCAGACTGTTAAACAGCCATCACTAGCACAGAGAGGCTGCTGCCTACATGCAGACTTGAATAAATGGAACACTTTAATAATAATGCCACTTTAATCACGTTTACATATTTGGCATTACTCATCTATTGAAATCTTTGGCCACATTGGCCTTGCAAAAGTATTCACCCCCTTTGGTGTTTTTCCTATTTTGTTGCATTACAACCAGTAATTTTTATGGATTTTTATTTGGATTTCATGTAATGGACATACACAAAATAGTCCAAATTGGTGAAGTGAAAAAAAAAAGAATTAAGAACGGAAAAGTGGTGCGTGCATAAGTATTCACCCCCTTTGCTAGAAGTCCCTAAATAAGATCTGGTGTAACCAATTACTTTCATAAAGTCCACCTGTGTACAATCTAAGTGTCACATGATCTCAGTTTATATACAGTGAGGGAAAAAAGTATTTTATCCCTTGCTGATTTTGTACGTTTTCCCACTGACAAAGAAAGGATCAGTCTCTAATTGTAATGGTAGGTTTATTTGAACAGTGAGTAACAACAAAAAATCCAGAAAAACGCATGTGAAAAATGTTATAAATTGATTTGCATTTTAATGAGGGAAATAAGTATTTTGACCCCTCTGCAAAACATGACTTAGTACATGGTGGCAAAACCCTTGTTGGCAATCACAGAGGTCAGACGTTTCTTGTAGTTGGGCACCAGGTTTGCACACATCTCAGGAGGGATTTTGTCCCTCTCCTCTTTGCAGATCTTCTCCAAGTCATTAAGGTTTCGAGGCTGACGTTTGGCAACTTGAACCTTAATGTGCTTCTTCTTGAGCCACTCCTTTGTTGCCTTGGCTGTGTGTTTTGGGTCATTGTCATGCTGGAATACCCATCCACGACCCATTTTCAATTCCCTGGCTGAGGGAAGGAGGTTCTCACCCAAGATTTGACGGTACATGGCCCCGTCCATCGTCCCTTTGATGCGGTGAAGTTATCCTGTCCCCTTAGCAGAAAAACACCCCCAAAGCATAATGTTTCCAACTCCATGTGTTACGGTGGGGATGGTGTTCTTGTGGTCATAGGCAGCATTCCTCCTCCAAACACGGCGAGTTGAGTTGATGCACTGTCTCTCACTGTTCAAATAAACCTACCATTAAAATTATAGACTGATACTTTTTTTGTCAGTGGGCAAACGTACAGCAGGGGATCAAATACTTTTTTCCCTCACTGTGTGTATATATACATATATATATATATATATATATATATACAGTTGAAGTCGGAAGTTGACATACACCTTAGCCAAATACATATGTTTCGGGTAGCCTTCCACAAGCTTCCCACAATAAGTTGGTGTAACTGAGTCAGGTTTGTAGGCCACGCTTTTTCAGTTCTTCCCACAAATTTTCTATAGGATTGCGGTCAGGGCTTTGTGATGGTCACTCCAATACCTTGACTTTGTTGTCCTTAAGCCATTTTGCCACAATATTGGAAGTATGCTTGGGGTCATTGTCCATTTGGAAGACCCATTTGCGACCAAGCTTTAACTTCCTGACTGATGTCTTGAGATGTTGCTTCAATATATCCACATACATTTTCTTCCTCATGATGCCATCAATTTTGTGAAGTGTACCAGTCCCTCCTGCAGCAAAGCATCCCCACAACATGATGTTGCCACCCTCATGCTTCACGGTTGGGATGGTGTTCTTCGGCTTGCAAGCCTCCCCCTTTTTCCTCCAAGCATAACGATGGTCATTAAGGCCAAACAGTTCTATTTTTGTTTCATCAGACCAGAGGACATTTCTCCAAAAAGTACGATCTTTGTCCCCATGTGCATTTGCAAACCGTAGTCTGTTTTTTTATGGCGGTTTTGGAGCAGTGGCTTCTTCCTTGCTGAGCGGCCTTTCAGGTTATGTCGACATAGGACTCGTTTTACTGTGGATATAGATACTTTTTTCCTCCAGCATCTTCACAAGGTCTTTTGCTGGTGTTCCGGGATTGATTTGCACTTTTCACACCAAAGTACGTTCATCTCTAGGAGACAGAACGCGTCTCCTTCCTGAGCGGTATGACAGCTGTGTGGTCCCATGGTGTTTATACTTGCGTACTACTTTTTGTACAGATGAACGTGGTACCTTCAGGCATTTGGAAATTTCTCCCAAGGATGAACCAGACTTAAGGAGGTCTACAATTTGTTTTCTGAGGTCTTGTCTGATTTCCTTTGATTTTCCCATGATGTTAACTTCTTAGGGAGCGGCTGCATAGGTGACGGTTTGGAGACTCTGGCGTGCCCAAAGTAAAAAGCCTGCCTCTCAGTCCCAGAAAATAGGATATGCACATAATTAGTACTATTGGATAGGAAACACTCTGAAGTTTCTAATTTGGAACCTTACATTTCACCGGGTAGTGTCGAGTGCCCCACTGCTCCCTAAGTAGTTAACTAAGTGGTTAACTACTTAGGGAGTAGCGGCGCGCTAGCGGGCCACTCCCGACACTACCCGGTGAAATGTAAGGCGCCAAATTCAAAATCCAAAAGTTGAATTATTAAACATTCATCAATATACAAGTGTTTGAAATACATCCACAGGTACACCTCCAATTGACTCAAATGATGTCAATTAGCCTATCAAAAGCTTCTAAAGCCATGACATAATTTTCGAGAATTTTCCAAGCTCTTTAAAGGCACAGTCAACTTAGTGTATGTAAACTTCTGACCCACTGGAATTGTGATTCAGTGAATTAATCTGTCTATAAACAATTGTTGGACAAATTACTTGTGTCATGCACAAAGTAGATGTCCTAACCGACCTGCCAAAACTATAGTTTGTTATCAATAAATTTGTGGAGTCGTTCAAAAACCAGTTTTAATGACTCCAACATAAGTGTATGTAAACTTCCGACTTCAACTGTACATAGTGTCATTAATTCTAATAAAAGTGCATTTTTGTGGCTGATTTCTGAAGAAAAAACAATTGGGGCCTCTCGGTCTATTTCAGTCTGCAGGATCTGGACCGCTATGTGGAGAAAGCAAGGAAACAGCTCGATTAGTGACCACTACTATGTGATCCATATCAGGTTTTGTGAAGCACCTGTAACCAACACACCTGTACATACATTTTTTGATAATGTTCAACATTGTGTATTTAAATGTTTTATGTTTCTAACATTTCAGTGCAGCAATTAAATAATTTTGCCTGATATTAATTTAATAGGTGATCTATCAAGAGCAACTTACTAAGGATAGGCTTAGTGTATAGCCTACATCAATAAAATGTCAAACAAGAGGAATCGCAAAAATGCATAATCTGTCTGTTATCTAGACTATCAGTGTTTGGTCCTTGCCTTGTGAATAGGTCAAGTCCGTCAGCCATATTTGATTTTCAATACATATATAATTTCCAACCACTACACTAGTGAATAATTTTAACAAATACATAATTATTAACTGGAATACAAAAATACTGTCCCAATACATTAAATTGATGTCAATGTTATTTATTTACCAACAATTTTCGTTCCTGTGTCCATGGCAGTCTGCAGGAAGTGGGCTGCTATCTTTTGAAATCCTGGTCCAACTCCATGTGTGACCATGTCAAACTGTTGGCAGTGGTTTGCTATGCAGTCAACTAACTCTGTGATGCTTTTCCTGACAAGCAAGAGAGTCATTGGTTGCGTTCTGATCATTCTTATTCTCTACCCTTCACCCAGAAGTGTGCACTCGTTCACTCCCCGTCATGGATTCAAAAGCATTGGATTGGTGCAAGCATTGAAGTTTCGGTCCCACTTTAAACGAAGTACAAAGTATTGATAATGCATACATAAAGGCTTCATAAGCACTACATAGTTGATGCACAAATAATCTATAAGCGTATGACATAGACATTCTCTATACTGACTGTATACTGTACTACATGATTGTACTAATGCGATAGTTCTATTAGCTGTTTTGACTATGATGTTATTTTAGCTAATATGATGACAACGGTGTAGGCTGTGTGTGTTTTTTTTCGCCTGGTCACAAACAGCTGATGTGTTGTGCATTGAAGTCAACAAGCGAAGGGGAAAGGTGAGAGGATGAGAGCGCAAAGATGCGAGAAGGAATACAATGTGGCTGCTATGAAAGTGAACTGTGTTTATGTGTGATCCGGGGTGTATTCATTCTGACGATTCTCTTGAAAAACTTTTTTAACACAGAAGCAAACTAAATTAAATGGGGATAAACATGTTGCAACTGTTGGATTAATGATTACACCAGACATGTGTCACTGTCTGTCACCTCAAATGTTTCTCTTGACCTGTGTGCTCCTACATTGTAAACTTTCATGCATAGGCTAGGTTGTAGCCACCTCGTGATGGGTATAGGGAAAATTAGAGTATCATGTAGTAGCCCAAACATATCGATGTTACATTGAATTGGGTGAATGGAATATGAATGACAGTCATCCAATATGACTACAGTATGCATCATTACACATTATCATAATTCATAGTTTTAAGCTCCTGTTCTTATGTCTCTAGCTAGATTGCATTTGTATGTACATTTCACTATGCTTTATTTGAGGCCAACAATGCAGATTTATTTTGATACATTAAGGGGTGGATTCTCGGACACAGATTAGGCCTAGTTTTAGACCAAAAAGCAAGCTAAATGGAGCATGTCCACCAAGAATGCTTACTCCAGGACTAGGCTTAATCTGTGTCCGGGAATCCACCCATGTCCTTCCTTACCCTCACACACTGTGTGTTGTTGATTTTGTCTTTTGTTGTTCCCTTTCTAATATAATGCTGGACAGCATTTAAAGATAACTTATAAATTATGTTTGCCCAATTTGAAGTTGAGGATCGACGGAACCTCACAGACCACTGAAAGGACAACAATGACAGAAGGTTACGTTCTGTTATGCATGATGCGTGGATGACTTTGACAAAATATGACCTTTGTTTAAGTCAACTTATTATTATTATTAAATGCCCTTACCAGAATCATCCTCCAGCAGTTCTGTGGCTTCTCTTATGGGCCTTCTTCACCTGTCGACACCATCCGGTAAAATTGGAGGGCACGCAATTGAAATAAATAATTGGAATATTAAACATCTATGAACATACAAGTATCTTATATCAGTTAAAAGCTTAAATCCTTGTTAACTTGGCAGGCAAAAACCAGAGGAATTTCTGTCCTGGAAAAAGTGGTTTTGACAGATTGCCTCATTTAGAACCCCTCTCTTATGAAAATGCCCATATAAGTGCATATGAATGCAGTACCTATCGCTTTCTCTGGATGTCAGTCTCGAGAAAGTGTTCTGATTCTTTTTAGATGCTTTTAGAGCAGAGAAGAAGACGAATAAGGAAGTGTCCACACAGATGTCAATACAAGTAAATGCGCGTTCACGGCTGGCGCGTTCTTTGGTTTTTTCCTTTCTTATCGCCCAGTTTATATTCCGGTTGAAATATTATACTATTTATACATAAAAGGGTTCCTAAGGATACATTTAAAATTATGTTTGATTGTTCTTGGACAAGTTTATAGGTATAAGTTGAACGAGTTCTCTTCACGTTTCAATGGAGGAGTCGAAGCTCTATTTTCTCATTATAACGCATTATATGGATATAATACATTACTTTTTCTAACAAAAGAACCATGGATTGTCTTCGTTGAACACTTGGGAAGCCCTCAGCAGAAGTTATTCAAAAGGTAATTGATTTGTTTTCGCTGTGAAATGTGTTTTCTGTGAACCGTGAAGGCTTAGGAATTCATTATAATGGGAAAAATATGTTAGGTGCTACCCTCAAACAATCAAATGTGGTGCTTTCGCCGTAAAGCCTTTTTGAAATCTGACAACGCTGTGATAATTGCCAAGAAGCAGAGCGTTTGATGACTATGAAACACTTGTATATTGATGCATGTTTAATAATTCAACTTTTGGATTTTGAATTTGGCGCCTTGCATTTCACCTGGTAGTGTCGGGAGCGCCCCACCGCTCCCTAAGAAGTTAGTCCGATTTACAATAGGCTTTACAGCGAAAGCATACCATGCGAATGTTTGAGGACGGCGCCCCACATCAACATATTTTTCAACCAGCACAGGCTTCATAATATCACAAATAGCGATTAAATAAATCACTTACTTTTGAAAGTCTTCCTCTGTTTGCAATCCCAAGGGTCCCAGCTACAACATGAATGGTTGTTTTGTTAGATAAAATCCTTCTGTATATCCCAAAAAAGTATGTTTAGTTGGCGCCATCGATTTCAGTAATCCACTCAGTAATCCACTCAACATGCAGACAAAGGAATCCAAAAAGCTACCGCTAAACTTTGTTCAAACAAGTCAATCTACGTTTCTATTTAATCCTCAGGTACCCTAAAATGTAAATAAACTATAATATTTCATATGGAAAGAAGTATGTTCAATAGAAAAGGAGAATTAGCAGGCGCGCGTCCTCTTCATTGCGCGGCCGACAGACTGATTTTCCATCGGGACTCTTTCTTCCAAAACTTCAAATTCTTCCTCGTTTTGGAAGAAACAAGCCTGAAACAATGAACAAAGACTGTTGACATCTAGTGGAAGCCATAGGAATTGCAATCTGTGAGCTAGAATTGCATAGGACCCGTAGCTTTCCATTATTAGAGCCTGGGACCTCAAAAATAAATATACATTCCGGTTGGGTTTTCTTTGTATTATTGCCTACTATATCAATTGGGTTATAGTCTCATACATTATTTTAACATTTCTACAAATGTCAAAGTGTTTTCCATCCAATGCTACCAATTATATGCATATGCTGGCTTCTGGGCCTGAGTAACAGGCAGTTTACTTTGGGCACATCAGTCAGGTGGATATTCTGAAAAAAGGACCCTAGCCCTAACAAGATTTATGGGCTGCTCCCTTGCCGTCTTGAAACAATGTAGTCTATATGACAGGCCACAAAGTTTACAGTAGGCTTTGAGCCTAATCTATACGTAGATGTTTCAAATGAAACGTGCCCCAGGTGACCCATTTTGGCTCATCCAATGTTCAATTTGGCATTAGTAGGGCCCTTCAAAAGCATTGCCCCCAAATCGCTAAGTTCCCTGTAAGTAGGCTAATTGAGAGCACTCTCTCTGAGGTGAATTACCTCAGACCCCTGATGAAGTGATGTAAGGTACCTCAAAGCAACCGCAAACAGACTAGCCTATCAACCAAAACCTGTTGTAATGTATATATTGGCGGGTAATAAATCCTAGACAATCATATTTTCTACCTATTCTAACTATTTTCATCAGTCACTGAGACTTCACCTACCTCTCTCTCCAATAAGTTTATTCTCAAGTCTCACATCATGTGCACTTCTGAAGGGAAGACACAGGGGGCAGCTGATTGGCAGTCAGATAATTATTATTCATGGGTTTAAGTCCCATACCAGGAAGTTTGTAGAAATAACAGAGACTAAGTCATATCAATCAACAATTCAGCTTTATTAAACAAAGATAGACATATGTACATCATTCACTGTTGTCAACCTCTTGCCTTAGGAAAAATTGTAGCAGCACAAAATGCAAATATAGACTTTAAGTGGGGGGAGAGGGAGAGGGAGAGGGAACCTAGTCCATCAGCATTACTATAGTTTTTGTGTCTGAAAACCTGTAATTCTACTCGTAATCCTCTTTTGTTGTTGTAAGATTTGATCTACAAACAACAACTTTCAGACGCAAACAAACATCCACAACATCACCCCTTCCCAAACCCACCTGCTCACACCCCAATCTCCAACACCCGCATTACTCTCAGCCACATGGCCTCAAACTCCACCTTTTTGTTTCTTTCCGCCATCCATGCACTTTCAACATTTAGATAATAACGCATTTGACCTTTCCATTGTGTTAACAAGGATTGGTTGATTTCCAGTTAAGTATAAATTTTTTCATTGGCGAGTAAAGTTTCTTGCAATCCATTGGATATCTCATTGTACCCTCATATGCCATGTCTTAAAAATATGCAGACAGACAGATTAAAAGTAAATTTACATTGTATACTTCTGACAACCAACTTTATAACACTGCCCATAACTTTTGGACTTTATTGCATTCCCAGAAGGCATGGATTACTGAGTCATTGTTAGTTTTACACGTAAGACATTACGCTGCTGCTGTGCTGTAGAATTTGTGAATTTTCTATACATTAGTTTATACTGGAGCATACATTTTTGTTAATTGTAATTTGTTAGTTATGTTCCAACATTCCCTCTATCTTGTGCCAATATCAGTTATTTTCAAGTCTTGGTTCCAATAGTTTATATTTTTTCCGAAGAGTGTCAGTCGGATAGGCTCTCTGCAAGGTTTTGTATACCTTACCAATCATATGAATATCCTTTAATGACTCAAACAGGATTCCTTCAAGATAGCTCTGATATCCAAACCATTTCAAATAAAACATTTGATATGAAACTTTTAATTTGCATTTATTTGAATATATAGTATCTATACTGAACAAAAATATAAACGCAACATGCAACAATTTTAAAGATTTTACTGAGTTACAGTTCGTGTAAGGAAATCAGTCACTTTAAATAAATTCATTAGGCCCTAGTCTATGGATTTCACAGGACTGGGAATACAGATATGCATCGGTTGGTCACAGATACCTTAAAAAAAGGTAGGGGCGTGGATCAGAAAACCAGTCAGTATCTGGTGTGACCACCATTTGCCTCATGCAGCAAGACACATCTCTTTCGCATAGAGTTGATCAGGCTGTTGATTGTGGCCTGTGGAATGTTGTCCCACTCCTCATCAATGGATGTTGTTGCTGGATATTATCAAGTTGCTGGATATTACCGGGAGCTGGAACACGCTGTCGTAAACTTTGATCCAGAGCACGTTTGGGTCCTGTCTAATTCTTTCTGCAAGCGGTGCAATTGCCAGTGCAAACAGATGGGGGGAGAGAGGACATCCCTGTCTTGTGCCCCTTTCTAAAGTAATTTCATCAGCTAATGTATTATTTGTGTATATTTTTGCTTTAGGACATTTATATAATATGTTTACTACATGCATTATATCAGCTGGAAAGTTGAAAGCTTCCAAAGTTTTGAATAGAAATAATAACAGCAGTTATTGACAAATATACAATACCTGTCAAAGGTTTTAGGACACCTACTCATTCAAGGGTTTTTCTTTATTTTTACTATTTTCTACATTGTAGAATAACAGTGAAGACATCAAACTATGTAATAACACATATGGAATCATGTAGTAACCAAAAAAGTGTTAAACAAATCAAAATATATTTTATATTTGAGATTCTTCAGATAGCCTCCCTTTGCCTTGATGACAGCTTTTCATACTCTTGGTATTCTCTCAACCAGCTTCACCTGGAATGCTTTTCCAACAGTCTTGAAGGAGTTTACACATGCTGAGAACTTGTTGGCTGCTTTTCCTTCACTCTGCAGTCCGACTCATCCCAAAACATCTCAATTTGATTGTGGAGGCCAGGTCATCTGCAGCATTCCATCACTCTCCTTCTTGGTAAAATAGCCCTTACACAGCTTGGAGGTGTGTTGGGTCATTGTCCTGTTGAAAAACAAATGATAGTCCTACTAAGCCCAAACCAGACGGGATGGCGTATCGCTACAGAATTATATGGTAGCCATGCTGGTTAAGTGTGCCTTGAATTCTAAATAAACCACAGACAGTGTCATTAGCAAGGCACCCCCACACCATAACACCTCCTCCATGCTTTATGGTGGGAAATA
This sequence comes from Brachymystax lenok tsinlingensis, assembly GCA_030435695.1. Taxonomy (NCBI): domain Eukaryota; kingdom Metazoa; phylum Chordata; class Actinopteri; order Salmoniformes; family Salmonidae; genus Brachymystax; species Brachymystax lenok. Next base: position 13,750,562 of record CM059818.1, read on the forward strand.
CACATGCAGAGATCAACCGTTCACCCACACCACGTCTCACAAAGACACTGCGGTTGGAACCAGATCCATGGACAAATTTCCACTGGTCGAATGTCCACTGCTCGTGTTTCTTGGCCCAAGCAAGTCTCTTCTTCTTATTGGTGTCCTTTAGTAGTGGTTTCTTTGCAGCAATTCGACCATGTAGGCCTGATTCATGCAGTCTCCTGTGAACAGTTGATGTTGAGATGTGTATGTTACTTGAATTCTGTGAAGCTGTGATTTATCCTCTTCAGCAGAGGTAACTATGGGTCTTCCTTTCCTGTGGCGGTCCTCATGAGAGCCAGTTTCATCATAGCGCTTGATGTTTTTTTTGACTGCACTTAAACACATTTTCAAAGTTCTTGAAATGTTCCGTATTGACTGACCTTCAACTGTGATTACCAATTTTAGAAAGCTGGCCGCTAGACTAACTTAACAATCTAAAAAACTTTAGCTGACATGGGTTAATTCAGTGACTATCTGTGACTGACATAACAAGAGAAAAACTGCTGATGCACAACCGAATTTCAAAATTGCACATTGTGCATTCTACTATTCTAAAATGTTTTGGGGTTGAGGGGGGAATTGATCCGATTACCTTCAAAAGGGGCCTGCGAAACTCCAGTTACCCATCCCTTAGCTATGCCTTTTTACGGCTTTTAATACCTCTTAAGGATCGGACCCTTCTTCTCAATTTCCGCCTAAAATGACATACCCAAATCTAACTGCCTGTACCTCAAGACCGGAAGCAAGGATATGCATATTCTTGATACTATTTGATAGGAAACACTTTGAAGTTTGTGGAAATGTGAAATTAATGTAGGAGAATATATCACATTAGATCTGGTAAAAGATAAAACAAACAAAAAAACCATGCATTTTCTATTTTTTATTTTGTTGCATCATATTTGAAATGCAAAATAAAGGCCATGCAATGACCTAGGATGAGGGCAGCAGTGTGTGGCAATGTTTCAGACTGATACGTTGAAGAATGCCAGCCCTACATAATATTTTGTATCAAGTCTCCCAGGTGTCCCTCACGAGTTTGCCCAAATGTACACAAGTGGCTGAATTGGTCAATTGATACATTTCCAAGTAAATAACTATAGAGAACATACGCAAATGCTATGGTTATAAAACATTTAAGTTTACACACTCCCGGGAATGTCATACATGATGGATCGTTAGCTTCCCTACATAAAGGGTACTAACTAACCTTCACACCTTTAGATGACGGGCTGGTGGGTGTGGAGCCAGAGACAGCTGAGGGGTTAGAAGCCAGTTCCTAAATTTGAATGAGTGTGGTTTGTCTGAAGTTGGCTTCCCAGGTCATGTTACACTTTACCACTATTGAGGATAAAAAATATCAGTAAGAACTCAAGTTTACTCTTACTTATTTTATTTTACCTTCATTTTAGCAGGGTGTGAGCACTGCATCAATACATCAAATACACAACACATATCTATAAACATATATATATATATATATATATATTATATAGAGTATGGGGAACACAATCACTATAATGAAATATGTGGATCAATAGGCAATAAGACTTCTATATATGTATATATTATACATACATATATAGAAATCAAAGACAAATATCTTAAATGAATATGCAACCATTTAAACAACAGAATTAGCACGAGAAGCAAGAACATATTTTACTCCTGATCTAAAAATAACGTAACATTCTCCTTCCAATCTATCACGCAAGCAGGAATCCTCGTGTCCCTCTCCCAGTCAATTTCTGCAAAAATCTCATCCAAATGTGTATACTTTAAGTTTGATTTAGCATTTATACTCTTAGTAGCAATGTTGCACTTCTAAAGTTTTGAGAAAAGTTTCTAGAAGAAAGCCAGCGCTCCCCTGTGCCCTGTTGATTTTCAATGCAGAATGAATCGTGTCGCACACAGCCATAGGAAAATTATCGATGCACCTACAATGGGCCATCACATACTCATGTAAAGCCCAGCTCATTGGTTATCTAGCTAGATATGTTTCAAAATGATAGGTGGTCATTGGACCAAGAAACTGTCAATCAAGTGAACACCGCCCGTCTCATTGGTGCGTAATGATGTATGTCCTTCGTGGGCTAAAAGAGGTGTTGTGTAGCCAATACTTAATGTAGAATGATAAAGAAAAGTTTGGTTGCCTTCTAGAGTGTCTGAGGATTGCACATCAACTGAACTTGACTGGGTTAGGTTCAAATTTTTCAGAGTAAATAACTCATGGACACTAGTGAAGCTTAACCAAGTTTAATTCTTCCCAAAGGGTCGATATAGCTGTAATTCAACAAAAACATGTTTCCACCACAACAAGTATATATACTCCACTTTAGGCACTCCTCCTTCTCTCCACTCCTTATACATTTTATGGTTCGACAGGAAGAGGGTAATAGGATAATAAACCATAATTTCTCCCTTCAGGGGATCTGACCTGACCTCGCCTAATCCACAGATGTCCATCCGCTTCCCCTATAGCAATCCTGTGACTTCCTCCCGTCCACCCAACACATTCCAAAGCCACCTGTCTTCTACAGAGAACCAATAACCTCTGATATAAAAACATCTCTTTCACTCCTTTATATACTATGCTTCTGCTTCTGATCTATCATGTCTCTAGTATATAAATGTTCAAAGTTTACCCCCGAATCCAACAAGATGTAATAGATTGTTTTGTTGCAAGTTGAAAGAGTCGGAATTCATGTAAAAAGCTGTATACAACATGGATCATGTTAGGATATAAACATTGATTTTATCAAACATTTTATCACTGGGATCCTAAGGATGACAAGTCAGAGCAAGATTACTGAATGTAAGTATCTTATATACCATCAGAGGGGAATGTATCAAACTAGTTGCCTTGATAAAATAGTTTTGTCTTTGTTTGCTATCCTCAAACAATAGCTTGGTCTTTTTTCGCTGTAATAGCTACTGTAAATTGGACAATGCAGTAAGATTAACAATTTAAGATTTCTGACCATAAGACATGTCCCAGAAAGTTGGCTTTTGTTCCCAATGCCATTCTAGTTAAATATCGCAAATTGAGCAGCAACTGTCCCGATTTTTAAGCTCCAACTCCTCTCCTAATATACCAAAAGTGTGTGGATTATGTCATTGTAGATACATTGGAGAAAGACTGCCACTTAAGTATTGTGTTCAGTTTGTATTACCTTGTAAATTAAATTAAAATACAGTGGCTGGTGGAGGTCTACTTGGGGAGAGTGTGTCCACCGAGAGACTGAAGTGAGATGAGTGCAGGCCCCACACACACTTCCAATATATAAAATTAAATTAATTTGTCACAGCGCTGAATACAACAGGTTTGTATTACCGTGAAATGCTTACTTACAAGCACTTAACCAACACTGCAGTTTTATTAAGAAAATATTGACTAAATAAACGAAAGTAAAAAAAAAATATAATATAATAACAATAACGAGGTTATATACAGGGGGTACCGGAACTGAGTCAATGTGCAGGGGGTGTCGGATGTCCCACCCATCAACCCATCCCAATCCCAATCCCTTGGATAGAGCCCCTCTCCACTCGGACCAATAAGCACTATTGAATCTTAGCTATAATAACAAACAAGGAATAATAAAAACTTGACAATAATAATGACTAATCTGTCCAAAACTCATTCTTTTTACAGCAAGTTTGCAAGTCACAAAAATCTTTAAAATGACTTTGTAGTATAGTTAAATCCTTCCTTCTCTCTCTCCCAAGTCAACTCCATCCCTCTCCACCTTCCCCTCTCTGTCCCCCCGTTAACCCACCCAAGCCAAGCTTGTCCCAACTTCCCATGCTTGCCCACCCAAGGTAAAATTGTCCCTACCTCCCATCCTTGCCCACCCTTTAAGCCAATTTATGCTTGATCAGAAAATGTGATCAGAGGCATCGTATGGAGGGTGTGACGCAATTGCGCAGCATCATGAGGCATGCAGAGGCCAAATCAGGCTCCAAACGGCACCACTGTGCACCTCTCAAATTTTGTAACAATGCAGAGGGCTACGTATAGCTCCGCATTGACATTATTGGTTGACGGTAGGCAAGAGCGGGAGGTCCTGTATAAACACAAACTCAACTTCCTTCACAACAGCTCTGTTACGTGAAGCGCAAGACATATGTTTGCTCTGACTTCTGTGGCGGCCGCATCGCAGTAAAAATGTATGGCTACTGCAGAAGTCGGATTGACAATGCAGAGCCTTTTACACACCCAAGCCATGCTTGTCCCACCCTCCTATATTTTACCACCCTCCCTACCTTGCAGACACATTTACACCCCACATACCCGATGCACCCACACACCTACTCTCCCACCCACCAACACGGATTTTGGATTTTGATCTCCTTTTCCCCCTGTGCCCTCAGAATGTTTATTTTGGTCGGATAGTTCCACAGTTTGAAAATTACCATCCGCGTGTAACCGCTGTGAAATGTCTAGCTAGTTAGCGGGGGGCGCGCTAATAGCATTTCGATCGGTGATGTCACTTGCTCTGAGACCTTGAAGTAGCTGTTTCCCTTGCTCTGTAAGGCCTGCAACTTTTGTGGAGCAATAGGTAACGATGCTTCAAGGGTGTCAGTTGTTGATGTGTGCAGAGGGTCCCTGGTTCGAGCCCAGGTAGGGGCGAGGATAGGGACAGAAGCAACACTGTTACATTGATGCTGTTGACCCGGATCACTGGTTGCTGTGGAAAAGGAGGAGGTCAGAAGGGGGGTGAGTGTAACCGGTGTGAAATGGCTAGCTAGTTAGCGGGGTGTGCACTAATAGCCTTTCAATTGGTGATGTCACTTGCTCTGAGACCTTGAAGTAGTTGTTTCCCTTGCTCTGCAAGGGCCGTGGCTTTTGTGGAGCGATAGGTACGATAGGTAACGATGCTTCGTGGGTGTCAGTTGTTGATGTGTGCAGAGGGTCCCTGGTTCGAGGAGAGGGATGGAAGCAATACTGTTATGTGGATATTTAGCATTTTTCTGTTTCACCCCAATCCTATGACATGGTTCCAGATCTTCTGGTAATATATCCACGTCAAGTTCCTCTGATATCAGTTTGACCACGAAGCTGGAAAGGTCTCCTTTTTCCTCGTCTTCCGGGAATGGACAATATTCTCATGTTGTTTCATCTCATTCAGTGACTGACATAACAAGAAAAAACTGCTGATGCACAACCAAATGTAGATCTGAGGGCCTTCAAAACCGTGTGCCGCCAGTTGCCCAATCCCTGATATACATAAACCTTTACTAGCCCTAATGCCAGTATTTATTTATACAGCTCCCGTTTGGGTAATGTCTTTTCTGTCCACCTTGATCACAGTAGTGGTGGACAGTCAACTCTAAAATAATACATTCCTCAACTCCTTGCCCATTGACTCCCATTTCTGGGTGTCAAGCTTTGATTCCGCTAGCATTCCACTCCTAAGATTCAGTATTTTTGCGATGGAGGAGACTGAGTAGGCTAGTTGCCATAGGCTACTTCCGAGTACACAAAGGCTTTTTATCATCACCTCCACCTCCTCTGTCCTTTCTCACCTCTTTTTGAAAAAGGTAAAAGTTAATCGAGGAGAGTCGGCGGCGAGGAGAGTGAATGTGGATGGAAATCTGTGGATTGAGGCACGTTTTTTTTCCGAGCCATATATCTCACGATGTCTTAATCTAACCATGATGGAAATACTGTCCAGCAGCTCAAATCAGCAAATAATGATTTTTATTAATATGATAATTCAAATATTATGGGTACACCTATACATTTGGCAGCCAAGCACAAGTTATGTGTAGCCTATTATCATCTAAATATTAGATGAAAATCCTGGAGTCGTTCACCCCTAGATCACATTTCCCGCATCACTGACGGCTGTGTTGTTGACATGATAACTGGGCTGGAGTTCCGAACATTCGAATGGATCATGTGACAAAAGCCTTAGCTGATGCTTGCAACTATACTGAACAAATATATAAATGCAACATGCAACAATTTCAAAGATTTTACTGAGTTACAGTTCATATAAGGAAATCAGTCAATTGAAATAAGGAATTAGGCCCTAATCTATGGATTTCACATGACTGGGAATACAGATATCTATCTCTTGGTCACAGATACCTTAAAAAAAGTTAGGGGCGTGGATCAGAAACCCAGTCAGTTTCTGATGTGACCACCATTTGCCTCATGCAGTGCGACACATGTCCATCTTACAGAGTTGATCAGGCTGTTGATTGTGGCCTGTGGAATGTTGTCCCACTCCTCTTCAATGGCTGTGTGAAGTTGCTGGATATTGACGGGAACTGGAACACGATGTCGTACACATCAATTCAGAGTATCCCAAATATGCTTAATGGGTGACATGTCTAGTGAGTATGCAGGCCATAGAAGAACTGGGACATTTTCAGCTTCCAGGAATTGTGTACAGATCCTTGCGACATGGGGCTGTGCATTATCATGCTGAAACATGAGGTGATGGCGGCGGATGAATGGTACGACAATGGGCCTCAGGATCTCATCACGCTATCTCTGTTCATTTAAATGGCCATCGATAAAATGCAATTGTGCCCATTGTCCGTAGCTTATGCCTGCCCATACCATAACCCCACCGCCACCATGGGGCAATCTGTTCACAACATTGACATCAGCAAACCACTCACCCACACAACATCATACGTCTGCCATCTGCCCGGTACATTTGAAACCGGGATTCATCAGTGAAGAGCACATTTCTCTAGTTTGTTGAAGTATGTTAAGAATGACCAATCAAGCATATCCAAAATATTTGTAGAATTATAAAAAAATAAGAATAACGCCATTGTCGGGTTATGCGTGAAGTAGGCAATTTGACATGGGAGTAACGGGAGAACCCTACTTGGGGGCGTGGTCACGTTAAGCCATGCCACGCAGTGTGTATCTATGCCATCCATCTGGGCATGCTACCCACTTCCTGTAAGTTTCTCACTGTGTTATCAATGTGACACTGTGGAACTTTTTTGCCCTCACATTGACATGCCTTTAATACATTCAGTAATTCTCAAACTATTTATAGTCTGTTGTGACCAAGATAACCTCTTAGACTCTCCCTGGGTTGTACCCTCTTCCTCCCTTTCTCTATCCTGTGTATTTTGCGTCCTCTCTGAGGAGATAGGTGGAACATTTGAGTGTTCCCAGTGTTGCAGGCGGAAGCGCTGCAGAACACTGAGTCTGAAATCCTCTGGTGGGGGAGCGAGGGAAAGAGGGAGGGAGTGAGCGGGCGAGAGTGGTCGGCAGGAAGGGAAATTGATTCCCCTTCTGTCCGCCACCAGCACGCCATCTGATTAATGCCTCGGCTCTGTGGAGGGCCCCTGGAGAAAGAATAACGTGTGTGTTTGTGTGTGTCCTCGTGCCTCTATGTGTTTAAACATTGTGCACTTGAGTGAGAATGTGTGTGTGTGTGTTACCTAATGTGTGAGTGTGTTTGACCAGAAATAGAGGAGAAGAACAAAGGACAGAGAAGGAAAGCAGTGTTTGAAGTCTCATGTGTCAAGGTGTGCCATCACATTTTCTTCTTCTCTTTCTCTCTCTTCCTTCCTCTCTCTGATGAATATTCCTCTCCTGCTCTTGAGTCATGAACGGTTTCTTTTACCCAGGAGGACCGGGAACAAACAATCGCCCGGGGAAGTGAGACGCCCATTTGCTCCATACCCCGTCTCCCCATCTCTTCCCCTCTCTGTCTCTAATTGATTGAAGCCTACAAAGGCACCTGTACTGTTGTGTCCTGCCTTGATGTAAAAGGCCCATGAGACTTCCTGGGTAGACAGTGCTGTCAGGTTGTTGGTTGGGGTAAAGCGAAATGCCATTATATTTAAAGTGCACAGAGCTAGGTGGTGGCAGAATTCCAAGGCAGTCTATGCTGTGTCCTCTGTTGAGCTAGTGCAGAACCACTGCTCCTGGTTGTTTGAAGTACATACCAGGATACAGAAGATTACTCCCAGCAAGGAGACTGTGTGTGTGTACATGCGTGTGTTGCGAGGGGGTTATTAGCTTTGTATTCAGGAAACACTAGTCCTTTTGAGAATACACACACACACATATGCTCACATGCCGAACAACATCAAATACACAGCCGCCCATCCTGCGAGTGCCGACCACAAAACACAAACATTTACTCAATGGACACATTCCCACTAAGCATTTGATGTTAGGTGATGTCTTCTGAAATACTTTTCTTGGTCCTCTGTCTTTTTTGGGGGCTTTTATTGGTGCAGTTCGACTGGCCTTTATTTCAACGTCCACGGATGTATATTTTTGGTCTGGCCCGGAACAAATCTGAACCAATTATAGACGTCCACAGACCAAACATAGACATCAATGTTTCACATGTTTGGACTGCACAGCAGAGTACAGTACATAAAGAAAATACAGGACAATACAGTAGAGCACACTAAGTACAGGAAAGTACTCCTCTCTATTTAGCCAGCAGCATACCACCCTGCATCCCACTGCTGGCTAGCTTCTGAAGCTAAATGGGGTTTGTCCTGGTCAGTCCCTGGATGGGAGACCAGACACTGCTGGAAGAGGTGTTGGAGGGCCAGTAGGAAAAAAGTAAAATATAGTTCGCTGTATGTTCTGATGTGCTTTAGTCCACTAAAATGTACTCTACTGAATTAAATTATACCGTACTATGTTCTCTACTGAATTAAACTGTACTGTTCTCTACTATCATGAATAACTACCGTAATCTGCTGAATAAAACTTTATTGTCCTGTACTCTTCTGTGTTCTAATGTACTAAACTGTGCCGTACTGTACTGTGATGTTCAAACTTGTGAAACATAGCCTAGATGTCTATGATTCGTTCAGAATTGGATCTGGGCTGACTATAGTGTTTACTTGTTTGAGGGCAAAGCCCATTAAAATAATACCAAGCATGCTTTGTAAGTGTTTGTTTTTACATTTACATTTTGGTTATTCAGCAGATGCTCTTAACCAGAGTGACTTAATCAGTGCTTTCAAATAAAGGAGATAAACAGAAATATATCACACAAACAAAATCGGTAACCATTGCTCAGAATGTTTTTGTGGTCTGTTCGTTTATTCCATCTGTCAGAATATTTACTTATGCCAGATTCAAACCTTTTGAAAAAGCTGATATAAGTGTATGGTAATAAAATTATTATTTAATTGAGGATGTATAGTATCTGACATTTGGCAATATAATCAATGACCAGGTTCATCATAGCACATGATGGTTTTGCGACTGCTCTAGCCCAAACCATTTTAAACTAAAGGCCTATTTTACTGGAATAAAAGTGCGGATTCACAGGATGCTCTTTAACTTCTTAGGGAGCGGCAGGTGAGGTGACGGTTTTGGAGAGTCTGGCGTGCCCAAAGCAAAATGCCTGCCACTCAGGCTCAGAAAATAGGACATGCACATAATTAGTACTATTGGATAGGAAACACTCTGAAGTTTCTAAAAGTGTTAACATAATGTCTGTGAGTATAACAGAACTCATTTAGCAGGCAAAAACCAGAGAAAAAACCATCCGGGAATAATCCGTTTCTGGTGACCTTTGGCTCTGTTAGACACACTCCCTATTGAATCCATTTGTTACCAGGACTGAGACTGCAGTACCTATGGCTTCCACTAGATGTCAGCAGTCTATATACAAAGACTCAGGGAGATTGGAGTAAGCAGAACGAATAGGTACAGGAAATGGTATGGGGACCTGAAATGTCAACAAGTTTTCTCTGGCGCGAGTCTGGCTGGCGCGCCCCACTTTATTTTACTTATATAAGGTATAGGTGACCATCCGAGTGAAATATTATCGCTAATATTCATAAAAGGATAGGTAAGGATGCATTTTAACTGGTATTTGATTTGTTTAGGAAAAGGTATATATTTGAACGCGTTCTCTTCACGTTTCAATGGGCGATTCGACGTTGGATTAAAGTAAGAATGGGACTGTCCTTTCTCTTTGCTTATTTGAGCTGTTCTGGCCATGGACTTGGTCTTTTACCAAATAGGGCTATCTTCTGTATACCACCCCTACCTTGTCACAACACAACTGATTGGCTCAAACACATTAAGAAAGAAAGACTTTTAACAAGGCACACCTGTTAATTGAAATGCATTCCAGGTGACTACCTCATGAAGCTGGTTGAGATAATGCCAAGAGTGTGCAAAGCTGTCATCAAGGCAAAGGGTGGCTACTTTGAAGAATCTTAAATATATTTCGATTTGTTTTACACTTTTTTTGCTTACTCCCTTATTCCATTTGTGTTATTTCATAGTTTGAATTAGTAGGTGTGTCCAAACTTTTGACTGGTACTGTATGTTTAACCTCCAGAAATCTGGAAATCCGGAAAATACATATTTTTGACATCCATATAAGATGTTTTTTCGACATCCGGAAAAGACGTCTTTGGTCTCTCGTACATAACAAAGTCAAAACTACCCAACTGTCATCCACCCACCAGATCAACAAAGGCAACAACACACTAACATACAGTGCATATACAGAACAGTACAGTGTCCCTGCCACTGCCATCAGGGCTTTGTAATCACTTTACGCAGGAGGATGTAGTGCCCCCTATTGGCCCTCTAGGCCCATTTTCACTTTCCAGACTGTCCTCCATCCAGCTCCCGACCGGGCCTGACCCTGCTTACAGTGAGGGAAAAAGGTATTTGATCCCCTGCTGATTTTGTATGTTTGCCCACTGACAAAGAAATGATCAGTCTATAATTTTAATGGTAGCTTTATTTGAACAGTGAGAGACAGAATAACAACAAAAAAACGCATGTGAAAAATGTTATAAATGGAATTGCATTTTAATGAGGGAAATAAGAATTTGACCCCTCTGCAAAACATGACTTAGTACTTGGTGGCAAAACCCTTGTTGGCAATCACAGAGGTCAGACGTTTCTTGTAGTTGGCCACCAGGTTAGCACACATCTCAGGAGGGATTTTGTCCCACTCCTCTTTGCAGATCTTCTCCAAGTCATTAAGGTTTCGAGGCTGACGTTTGGCAACTCGAACCTTCAGCTCCCTCCACAGATTTTCTATGGGATTAAGGTCTGGAGACTGGCTAGGCCACTCCAGGACCTTAATGTGCTTCTTCATGAGCCACTCCTTTGTTGCCTTGCCCGTGTGTTTTGGGTCATTGTCATGCTGGAATACCCATCCACGACCCATTTTCAATGCCCTGGCTGAGAGAAAGAGGTTCTCACCCAAGATTTGACGGTACATGGCCCTGTCCATCCTCCCTTTGATGCGGTGAAGTTGTCCTGTCCTCTTAGAAGAAAAACACCCCCAAAGCAGAATGTTTCCACCTCCATGTTTGACGGTGGGGATAGTTTCTTTGGGGTCATAGGCAGCATTCCTCCTCCTCCAAACACGGCGAGTTGAGTTGATGCCAAAGAGCTCCATTTTGGTCTCATCTGACCACAACACTTTCACCCAGATGTCCTCTGAATCATTCAGATGTTCATGGGCAAACTTCAGATGGGCATGTATATGTGCTTTCTTGAGCAGGGGGACCTTGCGGGCGCTGCAGGATTTCAGTCCTTCACGGCGTAGTGTGTTATCAATTGTTTTCTTGGTGACTATGGTCCCAGCTGCCTTGAGATCATTGATAAGATCCTCCTGTGTAGTTCTGGGCTGATTCCTCACCGTTCTCATGATCATTGCAACTCCACGAGGTGAGATCTTGCATGGAGCCCCAGGCCGAGGGAGATTGACAGTTCTTTTGTGTTTCTTCCATTTGCGAATAATCGCACCAACTGTTGTCACCTTCTCACCAAGCTGCTTGGCGATGGTCTTATAGCCCATTCCAGCCTTGCGTAGGTTTGCAATCTTGTCCCTGACATCCTTGGAGAGCTCTTTGGTCTTGGCCATGGTGGAGTGTTTGGAATCTGATTGATTGCTTCTGTGGACAGGTGTCTTTTATACAGGTAACAAACTGAGATTAGGAGCACTCCCTTTAAGAGTGTGCTCCTAATCTCAGCCCGTTGCCTGTATAAAAGACACCTGTGAGCCAGAAATCTTTCTGATTGAGAGGGAGTCAAATACTTATTTCCCTCATTAAAATGCAAATCAATTTATAACATTTTTCACATGCGTTTTTCTGGATTTTTTTGTTGTTATTCTGTCTCTCACTGTTCAAATAAACCTACCATTAAAATTATAGACTGATCATTTCTTTGTCAGTGGGCAAATGTACAAAATCAGCAGGGGATCAAATACTTTTTTCCCTCACTGTAGCTACCTACAGAAAACATCAAACTGAGTGATATAGTGAAGGCAGAAAGGCTGCTACTTAAAACGTCAGCAGTCTGCGGTTGTGTTGCTGACTGCGCATAGGGGCGGCCCTCTTGCATGCTGAGAAAGATTGACAATCCTACCACAGAAGCCCATACTCCCTCCAGCTATGGGATTAGAGGTGTGGGGTGGGAGGGGAGGGGGCTGAAGGATCACAATCTATTTAAGGTCAGAATAGAGTTCAAGACTGTTAAATTTTTTTACGAATAAATAGAGGTTGGGAAACGTGGTCCTTTATAAAATATGCCAGAGCCAACATCATGATCACACAAACACAACGGAAAATAACTGCTGCTGTGGACAGATTGCAACATTTGCAACGGTCTGAGAAACAGGGCCAATCTGCCTCCTGTATTAATATCCTAAATAACTAGGAGCAGCCTCGTGGGGCTCTTAAGCGCTGAAATGCTCCTTCAGTGATATTAATGATGTTTCGCAGCTTATTCAGCCTATTTATTATTCGCTAACCGGAAAGGGAAAGGGAAAAAAGGGGGCAACCATTTAGCTCAATGTTGCGAGAGGTTTTTATGCGGACGTCATTGAGTTTTTTCTCCAAACAAGCAAATTTGGTGATGATAACAAAACATTTAAGCAAACCGTATTCATGTGAAGTGCACCAGGGGCATTACCGCCTTGTTGCTGTTGGTGCACTGTGATTGGTCAATTCTCCTTTTGTATCTCATTTAAGTTTCCCTTTCTACTATCACTCAATAGACGATGAACTTGTGTTAATTGAGAAACTAAATGAAACCGATAAACCGGACACAGATGATGATCCCACTCCTCACCCGTATGATTTCGCAAAAACAATCATATGGGCCAGACCTGGAAGGTTTATTGACATAGGCGGCTGGGCCAACGTGGTAATGACTTATGGAGATCTTCTCCCATATGGATAAGAGAGCACACAAACATACTGTACAGGCAAACACAGCCAGTCCCACATACAGTGCATTCGGAAAATATTCAGACCCCTTGACTTTTTCCAAATTTTGTTACGTTACAGCCTTAATCTAAAATGGATTAAATAAAAACAAAATCCTCATCAATCTACACACAATACCCCACAATGACAAAGCGAAAACAGGTTTAGAAATGTTTGCAAATTTATAAAAAAATAAAATACCTTATTTACATAAGTATTCAGACCCTATGCTATGAGACTCGGAATTGATCTCAGGTGCATCCTGTTTCCATTGATCATCCTTGAGATGTTTCTACAACTTGCTTGGAGTCCACCTGTGGTAAATTCAATTCAATTCAAGAAAGTGTCAGTAGAGCTCTGAGACAGGATTGTGTCAAAGCACAGATCTGAGGAAGTGTACCAAAAAAATTTCTGCAGCATTGAAGGTCCACAATAACACAGTGGCTTCCATCATTCTTAAATGGAAGAAGTTTGGAACCACCAAAACTCTTCATAGAGCTGGCCGCCCAGCCAAACTGAGCAATCGGGGAGAAGGGCCTTGGTCAGGGAGGTGACCAAGAGCCCGATGGTCACTCTGACAGAGCTCCAGAGTGCCTCTGTGGAGATGGGAGAACCTTCCAGAAGGACAACAATCCCTGCAACACTCCACCAAACAGGCCTTTATGGTAGAGTTGCCAGATGGAAGCCACTCCACAGTAAAAGGCACGACAGCCCGCTTGGAGTTTGCCAAAAGGCACGTAAAGACTCTCAGACCATGAGAAACAAGATTCTCTGGTCTGATAAAATAATGATTGAACTCTTTGGCCTGAATGACAAGCATCACGTCAGGAGGAAACCTGGCATAATCCCTACGGTGTAGCATGGTGGTGGCAGCATCATGCTGTGGGGATGTTTTTCAGCGGCAGGGTGAAAACCTGCTCCAGAACGCTCAGGACCTCTGACTGGAGTGAAGGTTCACCTTCTAACAGGAGAATGACCCTAAGCACACAGCTAAAACAATGCAGGAGTGGCTTCGGGACAAGTCTCTGAATGTCCTTGAGAGACCCAGCCAGAGCCCGGACTTGAACCCGATCTAACATCTCTGGAGAGACCTGAAAATATCTGCGCAGCGACGCTCCCTATCCAACCTGACAGAGCTTGAGAGGATCTGCAGAGAAGAATGGGAGAAATTCCCAAAATACAGGTGTGCCAAGCCTGTAGCGTCATACCCAAGGCTGCAATAGCTACCAAAGGTGCTTCAACAAAGTACTGAGTAAAGGGTCTGAATAAGGTTTTTCTGTTTTTTATTTGTTATACATTTGCAAACATTTTTAAAAACCTGTTTTTGCTTTGTCATTATGGGGTATTGTGTGTAGATTGATGAGGGAAAAAAACATTACATTTATTTTAGAATAAGGCTGGAACGTAACAAAATATGGAGAAAGTCAAGGGGTCTGAATACTTTCCGAATGCGCTGTATACGTCCACAAAGGCAGTCACTGATGTTCACTATGCCACACACACCTAAAAACAACTTTGTGAACTCTATTTCTTTGCGCTCCGTTCACAGCTAGCACAGGCTCACTTCAAAGACAATAGGTGTAATTTACACCTGGGCCTCAGAGTGCATTTATCCCATACATGATTGACTGGTAAATGGATTCCCTGGCTGTGTAATTGCAGTCTACTGCCATCATGGCAGTGGGAGGTGGCACTTTGTTTGCTTGAGAGGGTTTATTACAGGCCATGTGAGTGTGTGTGTGTGCGTGTCGTGCTTGTGTGTGTGTACATGTACACGTGTGTTGTCCTATGTCTGTGAAAGGCTTGGCAGGGCAGGGGCTGGCCAGAGAATACCATTTGGACCATGCCAATCTTGACAATGTGGTTCTGTTGCTCTCTTTCATCTTGTCAGACACTCTCTCATGCCAGTGATAGGTATAATCTGAGATACCCTGGAAAGCCATGAGGCGAGGCATTGAGTTTACCTTCTGCTGTCTATTGAAGTGTTCTCTCCCCCTCAATCTTCTCTCTAGTGGAGTACATATATTTGGCCTTCTCTGCTCACAGGCCCTGTGGCGCAATGGATAACACTTTTAGATTTGATTGGTGAAAAGTTAAAGAGATTGTGGGTTTGATTCCCACCAGATACATGTGGTGTTATTTGCCTCAGCCTTTCCTGGATGTCTCTTTAGTGTTCTTACTGGTGCCCTGAGTCCATATTGCACTCCAGTTTTACAAAGCTACTTTAAAAGAGAAGGGCTTTGTTGGGCACAGGTGAGATATGCACCCCACTACTAAGCATCTGGGCTGTACACATAGCCATACCCATTTTAACCTTGAAAAATGCCTGGTCAGTCTGTATTATTCTCGATTGTGCAGTGCTTACTATAACATTTTGAAGTATACTGGAAAATACTATACTCTAAACTGTAGTATCCCTCGACCATGTAGTGCATACTATAGCATTTTGGGTCCCTCTTTAAATGACGTTCAGCTTATAAAGCCTTCATAAGCACTACATACATGTGTTACAAAGCATCTTTAACCGAATATCATGCTTTATAAAGGGTTCTTAAATGTGACATAATCACCCATGTCAACTGTGACACACCCACTATGTCAAATATGATATAAACATGTGCTTTATAAAGGGTGGCATGTTGTGCTGAAGGATGGCACGATCTAAAGTGAAGTCATATTAGTCAGATTATACCTAATTTTGTTTGGTTAAAGCTATTTGGGATCCTTATGACATCCCTTCCCTAAACCCCAACCCTAACATTAACCTCTACCCTAACCCGAACCTTAACCATAACCATAACCGTTACCTAATCCTAACCTTAACCCTTATTTAAACCGTTTTACATTTCAATTTCAATGGGGTTCTAAGGATCCAGAATAGCAAAGACCAATCTTGTTCCCAGACACTGCCTAAATGCGCAGAAGGTCTGGTGGACCAACGCATCAAACTTGGCCTTCGTTAGCCAATACAGAGTGCAGGGAGAATCATTACTCATTGGTTTAACCTAGCAACCGATCATCTCCCACAACACCTTCCCCCACGTGTCTTGTGCATCTCTGTCTTATCGGCTCGACGTCTTGGCCGTCGCACCGGCCCGACGTCTTGGCTGTTGTATTAGCCCGACGTCTTGGCAATAAAGAGATTAGGGTTAGGTTTAAAATTCAATTTTAAGAAGAACATTTGTGGAAATGGGCAGGGTTTAGCCATAATTATGACTTTGTGGCTATGTTAACTAGTGACAACAAAGGAGAATGTTTTTTGCTAGCAAAGCCTGATGACAAACACTTTACTCAGTAAGTTCACTCCCATAGAATTCTATGGTCACTCCCAATAATATCCCCGGCTTATATGTGCTGTATGCTCAAAAGCCTGGGGACAACGTTACACCAAGAAACACTTACCTTGATGAAAGCCCACAGCATAAGAATATTTAAAGGGATTTTCTTCTGGAACCAAGTTACATGTTCCTCACGACACGAACACAACAAAAACAAACCCTACCGCACGGTGCTGGGCCCTGTCAGGTCTTTGACACATTGACCTACTCCGACGCTGAAAGATCAGCCACAAAATGTTGCCACCATTGTAACAGATTGTAATCAAGCCCTGGTCTCCAGCATGGGAACAGAAGATTAATACCTGGTGTGCAGTGGTTGAAAAATAACCCAATGATACCCCAATAGAAAATGAGTCAAGGAAAAGTAAAATCACTCAGTAAAATACTACTTGAGTAAAGGCTAAAAGTATTTGTTTTTAAATATACTTAAGTATCAAAAGTAAATGTATTTGCTAAAATATACTTAAGTATCAAAAGTAAAAGTATAAATAATTTCAAATTCCTTATATTTAGCAAATCAGACAGCACCATTTTTTATCATTACGGATTGCCAGTGACACAATCCAATACTCAGACCTTATTTATAAACAAAGCATTTCTGTTTAGTGAGTCCTCCAGATCAGAGGCAGTAGGGATGACCAGGGATGTTTTTTAGATAAGTGCCTGAATTGGACCATTTCCCTGTCTTGCTAAGCATTCAAAATGTAACGAGTACTTTCGGGTGTCAGGGAAAATGTATGTAAAAAGTAAATAATTTTCTTTTGGAATGTAGTGAAGTAAAAGTAAACATTGTAAAAAATTATAAATTGTCAAGTAAAGTACAGTTACACCAAAAAAGTACTTAAGTAGCACTTTAAATTATTTTTACTTAACCTCTCAGAGGTTTTCAGAGCAAACATAACGCGGCAAATTCTAAATAAAAATTCGTAATATTTAACATTCTTCGATATACAAGAGTTGCATAGCCATCAAAAGCTCTGCTTCTTGGCAATATCACTGCGTTGTCAGATTTCAAAAAGGCTTTACGGCGAAAGCACCACATTTGATTGTTTGAGGCTAGTACCTCACATATTTTCCACATTAGCATAAATTCATATCCAGCTCGGTTCTCAAAATGTCCATATCACAGCTAATATAAATCGCTTACCTTTCAAATAACTTCTGCTGAGGGCTTCCCAAGTGTCCAAACAAGAGAATCTATGGTTCTTTTGTTAGACAAAGTAATTCATTATATCCATAAATCTCAGTTTAGTTGGCACGTTATGTTCAGCTACTCCACCAAGCATTGTCAGTCTACTCGCCCGTTGTACAGTGAAGAAAACGCGTTCAAGTTATACCGCTCATCTTTTCACAAACAAATCAAATATCATTAATAATGCATCCTTATGTATTCTTTTATGAATAATAGCGATCATATTTTACACGGATGGTAACTGAAATGTTATAAAAGGAAAAGAAAGCTGGGCGCGTTCTCATGAACGTGCACGGTTGTTTAAATTTTTCCCTTCCTGTAGTCTTTCTTCTATAAGGATCTCCTCACGGCTATTTCCTCCAGACACTTTCCAGAGACTGTTGACATCCAGTGGAAGCCATAGGTACTGCAACCTGTGTCCTATTCCCCATTGAGTTCTATTACCTTATCTTAATGGTTTCAGACACTTCAGAGTGTTTCCTATCCAATAGTACTAATTATGTGAATATCCTAGTTTCTGGGCCTGAGTGGCGGGCATTTAACTTTGGGCACGTCAGACAGGCGAAAATTCGGAAAATGGGACCCTAGCTGTAACAGGTTAAGTACTTTACACCACTACTCCAAATCCTCTGGGCTCTGACACACAAACGAAAGCTTTGCAGGTCCATCAACCCATCTAAATAATATATTTCACACCATACAGTAACCTGTGGATCATGTGAGAACCTTCATAAAACAGCAGAATGTTTATAACCTATTATTTGACACTATGTAGTGTCCTGTAATACTTTCTTTGAAGCGAGACACCTTCAGTCATTCATAACACATCCATAAAGACTCTATATCGCATCTACAATGTACTTTAAAGTCAGTATCCTCCCCTATAGGGTTCTTGTCTTTCTCCACGATCAGAGACCCAGTGTTATTGCCTCGCAGATTTGGTCCTCCGTCCACCACAGCCTTTAGTGAGGACACGAAAGTCAGGATTGGAGGCTGTTTTCCTAGCGTCCTGAAGACTCTGGTAAATGAGGCGTTGCTCATGCAAGTAGTGTTCTTATGAGAACCAATCAAAAAGTAGCTCAAAGTCCCTCAAAAATATAGCAAACCTCCCTTTTTACAAGCCTGAGTTACCAGACCAGAGTCACACTTGCTGTGTAGTCATGTGGGTCATGCTTCAGCCAGGCTATCATATGACTGCGTGTGTGAGAATATTCTATTTGTGGATCTTCTTCTGCATTTAATATATGCCATTTAGCACTTTTTATCAAAATAATTCATGTGAGCATTTCTGTGTTGTTGTGTGTGTGTGTATCCATGTATCTCAGTCTGCAGACATTTGAATGTGTGCCCGTTGACCTCAACTCTGGGCTTCTCTATCTACCACTGGAGCCTTCATTAAAAGCTTTGGGGCCAGAGGACCTTTAATAAGGCAGAGGTAATTACACTGGCTTAATGTATGCTTAAGACTGACACTCCAAGATAGCCACAGCCAATTGAATAACCTAGTTGATCACATGATTAAGATAAAGAATAGGGCTGCCCCCTTAATTCGTTTGATCTTCAACAAGAGGGGGTCACTGCATTGGATCTCGTCCACCGGTCTATTATGGAGTAAATGTTAGTCTTAAACCAGTTTCCTAAATAGGTAGAGACCTGTTTTACCTAATTGATGATCCCCCAGCTAGCATATTTGGTTACCTTCCACACATAGAGATGCATACGAAGCTCTCCCTCACCCTCCATTTGGAAAATCTGACCATAACTCTATCCTCCTGATTCCTGCTTACAAGCAAAAACTAAAGCAGGAAGTGACCAGTGACTCGCTCAATAAGGAAGTGGTCAGAGGACGCAGATGCTAAGCTACAGGACTGTTAAGCTAGCACAGACAGGAATATATTTTCCAGGATTCTTCTGATGCCATTTAGGAGTACACCACATCAGTCACTGGCTTCATCAATAAGTGCACCGATAACGTCGTCCCCACAGTGACCGTATGTACATACCCCAACCAGAAGCCATGGATTACAGGCAACATCCGCACCGAGCTAAAGGGTAGAGCTGCTGCTTTCAAACAGCGGGTCGCTTATAAGAAATCCTGCTATGCCCTCAGATGAACCATCAAACAGGCAAAGCGTGAATTCAGGACTAAGATTGAATCGTACTACACCGACTCCGACGCTTGTCGGATGTGGCAGGGCTTGCAAACTATTACAGACTACAAAGGGAAGCACAGCCGCAAGCTTCCCAGTGACACGTGCCTACCAGACAAGCTAAATAACTTCTATGCTCGGTTTGAGGCAAGCAACACTGAAGCATTCATGAGAGCATCAGCTGTTCCGGACGACTGTGTGATTACGCTCTCCATAGTCGATGTGAGTAAGACCTTTAAACAGGTCAACATTCAAAAGGCTGCAAGGCCAGACGAATTACCAGGACGTGTACTCTGAGCATGCGCTGACCAACTGGCAAGTGTCTTCACTGACATTTTCAATCTATACCTGACCGAGTGTGTAATACCAACATGTTTCAAGCAGACCACCATAGTCCCTGTGCCCAAGAACACCAAGGTAACCTGCCTTAATGACTACCGGCCCGTAGCACTCACGTCTGTAGCCATGAAGTGCTTTGAAAGGCTGGTCATGGCTCACATCAACACCATTATCTCAGAAACACTAGTCCCACTCCAATTTGCATACCGCCCCAACAGATACACAGATGATGCAATCTCTATTGCACTCCACACTGCCCTTTCCCACCTGGACAAAAGGAACACCTACTTGAGAATGCTATTCATTAACTACAGCTCAGCGTTCAACACCATAGTGCCCTCAAAGCTCATCACTGAGCTAAGGACCCTGAGACTTAACTCCCTCTGCAACTGGATCCTGGACTTCCTTTTCCTGACGCGCCGCCTCTAGATGGTAAGGGTAGGTAACAACACATCTGCACGCTGATACTCAACACAGGGCCCTTCAGGGGTGCATGCTCAGTCCCCTCCTGTACTCCCTGTTCACCCATGAATGCATGGCCAAGCACGACTCCAACATTGTCATTAAGTTTGCCAATGACGGGCATCCCGAGTGGCACAGCGGTTTATGGCACTGCATCACAGTGCTAGCTGTGCCACTAGAGATTCTGGGTTTGAGTCCAGGCTCTGTCGCAGCCGGCCGCGACCAGGAGACCCACACACAATTGGCCTAGCGTCGTCCGGGTTAGGGGAGGGTTTGGCCGGCAGGGATGTTCTTGTCCCATCTCGCACTAGTGACTCTTGTGGCAGGCCGGGCGCAGTGCACGCTGACACGGTCGCCAGGTGTACGGTGTTTCCTCCGAAACATTGGTGCGGCTGGCTTCCGGGTTAAGTGGGCATTGTGTCAAGAAGCTGTGCGGCTTGGCTGGGATGTGTTTTGGAGGACGCCCGGCTCTCTTTCCTAAGTGCGTTTGGGAGTTGCAGCGATGAGACAAGACTGTAACTACCAATTGGATGGTCCAAACACACCAAGAGAGTCGTGAAGAGGGCACGACAATGCCTATTCCCCGTCAGGAGACTGAAAAGATTTGGCATTGGTCCTTAGATCCTAAAAATGTTATACAGCTGCACCGTCGAGAGCATCCTGACTGGTTGCATCACCGCCTGGAATTGCAGCTGCAACCTCAAGGCACTATAGAGGGTAGTGCGTATGGCCCAGTACATCACTGGGGCCAAGCTTCCTGCCGTCCAGGCCCTCTATACCAGGCGGTATCACAGGAAGGCCACAAAAATGAGCAAGGACTCCAGCCCCCCCTAGTCATAGACTGTTCTCTCTGCTACCGCACGGCAAGCAGTACCGGAGCATCAAGTCTAGGTCAAAAAGGCTTCTTCACAGCTTCTACCCCCAAGCCATAAAACTCTTGAACAGTTAATCAAATGGCTACCTGGACTATTTACATCACTAGTGCCGGTATATAGCATATGCATTCCTGCCTCAGAGGTTTCCGCCAATCAGTATGAGTCAACCATGACGAAAGATCATGGCCTGCTCTGTACCCAAGTGTCTCTCCCAATCAGGTTTCCTGGGCTTGGGGCTTGTGTCTAAGGACTGGTCCACATACTGCTCAAAGCATAGCCGGTGGAGCATGAATCCCTTTTCATTACTTTCTATTAGGGCCCCATAATAAAAACTCAATGGCAATTTCACTGAGGCAGAGCCCAGGGTCTGTTCATCAGTATCAAGCATTTAGCAAGTATTAAACTTAGTGGGATGGTTTGAACTCCTGAAGAGATGAGCCAGGGGAAAGTATCTAAAGTACCTCACTCTCATTCACTGCTGATTCACGGTGGTGACAATAGGTAAAATGTAAATCAATCAATCACATTTTATTTGTAACATTTGCTGAATATAACGGGTGTAGACTTAACCGTGAAATGCTTGCTTACAAGACATTCCCAACGATGCAGAGTAAAAAAAATATAAATAATAATAACACAAGAAGAATAAAATACACAAGAATGGAGCTATATACAGGAAGTACCAGTACCAGATAAATGTGCAGAGGTACGAGGTATTTGAGGTATATATGGACATGAAGGCAGTGTAAAGTGACTAGGCATTAGGATAGATAATAATAAGAGTGAAATAAAGAACAGAGTAGCAATAGCATATGATGAGTGTAACGGTGTGTGTGTGTGCTTGGTCGGTATGCCTGTGTGTGTTATTTGTGTGTGCCTATGGTATGTAGTGCATGTGTGTGGGTTATGTGTGTTCGTTACGTGTGAGAGTGTCAGTGTAGTGTGTGTGTGTGTGTGTGTGTGTGTGTGTGTGTGTGTGTGTGTGTGTGTGTGAGTGAG
Organism: Brachymystax lenok tsinlingensis; assembly: GCA_030435695.1. NCBI lineage: Eukaryota > Metazoa > Chordata > Actinopteri > Salmoniformes > Salmonidae > Brachymystax > Brachymystax lenok. The sequence continues at coordinate 13,773,144 of CM059818.1, forward strand.
TGAGTGTGTATTTACATTGACATTTTAGTCATTTAGCAGATGCTCTTATCCGGAGAGACTTACAGTGGTTCCTCCAGAACAGTTTAATTACCTCTGGTTATGGACACTTTTGCAAACAATAAAGCTTCCACGGCCTGTTCCTCGGACAGTGAACATCTGGCAATATCTACATTTTCAACCCCTTGGTCAGCTAGCTCTCTGAAAGTAAAGAAAACAGCATATTTTTTGTAGATGTGAAAACAATAACTGAGATATGACCGTTCAATCTGAAGCAGCAGATGTCATTTTCAAGATACGTCAGTACAGCACAGAAAGCTTAACAGAATGCACATATTTAGTACCATTGGATAGGAAACACTCTGAATTTTCTAAAAGTCTTAACATTTTGTCTGTGAGTAAAACAGAACGGATATGGCAGGCGAAACCCCGAGGAATTTCTGTCCTGGAAAAAGTGGTTTTGACACATTGCCTCATTTGGAACCCCTCCCTTATGAAAATGCCCTTATAAGGGCATTTGAATGCAGTACCTATCGCTTCCTCTTGTTGTCAACAGTCTCGAGAAAGTGTTCTGATTCTTTTTAGATGCTTTTAGAGCAGAGAAGAAGAGGAATAAGGAAGTGTCCACGCAGTTGTCAATACAAGTAAATGCGCGCTCCCGGCTGGCGCGTTCTTAGTTTTTTTCCTTTCTTATCGCCCAGTTTATATTCTGGTTGAAATATTATACACAGAGAATGTCAATAGGAGTAAATGCGCGTTCACGGCTTGCACGCTCTGTGGTTTTTTCCTTTCTTATCGCCCAGTTTATATTCCGGTTGAAATATTATGCTATTTATACTTTGGGCACGCCAGGCGCTAGCGCCCCACTCCCGAATGCAAGGCGCCAAATTCAAAATCCAAAAGTTGAATTATTAAACATGCATCAATATACAAGTGCTTCATTGTCATCAAAAGCTCTGCTTCTTGGCAATATCACAGTGTTGTCAGATTTCAAAAAGGCTTTACGGCGAAAGCAACACATTTGATTGTTTGAGGGTAGCACCTAACATATTCTTTCCATTACCATAATTTCATAAGCCTCCACGGTTCACAGAAAACACATTTCACAGCGAAAACAAATCAATTACCTGTTGAAGAACTTCTGCTGATGGCTTCCCAAGTGTCCAACGAAGACAATCCATGGTTCTTTTGTTAGAAAAAGTCATGTATTATATCCATAAATCTCAGTTTGGTTCGCGCGTTATAATCAGAAACTACAGCCTCCACTCGTCCATTGAAACGTGAAGAGAACTCGTTCAACTTATACCTATGAACTTGTCCAAGAACAATCAAACATCATTTTAAATGTATCCTTAGGAACACTTTTATGTATAAATAGCATAATATTTCAACCGGAATATAAACTGGGCGATAAGAAAGGAAAGAACCACAGAGCGTGCCTGGCGGGAGCGCGTCCTCTTCTATTGACATCTGTGGGGGCACTTCCTGATTCCTCTTCTTCTCTGCTCTAAAAGCATCTAAAAAAAAAAATCTGAACACTGTCTCGAGACTGTTGACATCCAGAGGAAGCGATAGGTACTGCATTCATATGCCCTTATAAGGGCATTTTCATAAGGGAGGGGTTCCAAATGAGCAATGTGTCAAAACCACTTTTTCCAGGACAGAAATTCCTCGGGGTTTTGCCTGCCATATCCGTTCTGATTTACTCACACACAAATGGTTAACACTTTTAGAACATTCAGAGTGTTTCCTATCCAATGGTACTAAACATGTGCATATCCTATTTTCTGGGCCTGAATGGGAGGCATTTTACTTTGGGCACGCCAGGGTCTCCAAAACGGTCACCTCGTGCGCTGCTCCCTAAGAAGTTAACTACTTAGGGAGCAGTGGGGTGCTAGCTCCCGACACTACCCGGTGAAATGTAAGGCACCAAATTCAAAATCCAAAAGTTGAATTATTAAACATTCATCAATATACAAGTGTTGCATAGTCATCAAAAGCCCTGCTTCTTGGCACAATATCACAGCGTTGTCAGATTTCAAAAAGGCTTTACGGCGAAAGCACAACATTTGATTGTTTGAGGATAGCACCTGCATTAGCAAAAATTCATAAACCAGCGCGGTTCACACAAAACCAATATCACAGCGAAAACAAATCCCTTACCTTTCGAAGAACTTCTGCTGAGGGCTTCCCAAGTGTCCAACGAAGACATCCAATGGTTCTTTTGTTAGAAAAAGTCATTTATTATATCCATAAATCTCAGTTTGGTTGGCGCGTTATGTTCGCCCATTGAAACGTGAAGAGAACGCGTTCAAATATACCTATAAACTTTTCCTAAACAAATCAAAGACCAGTTATAATGCATCCTTACCTATCCTTTTATGGATATTAGCGATAATATTTAACTCGGATGGTCACCTATATGTTATATAAGTAAAATAAAGTGGGCACACAGTCTCGCGCCCGAGAAATCTTGTTGACATCTGAGCTCCCTTGACCATTTCCTCTTCCTATCTGTTTTGCTTACTCCTATCGCTCCCAGACTCTGTATAGAGACTGCTGACATCTAGTGGAAGCCTGTAGAAGTTATTGCAACAACAGGGGCAGGCAAACGACAGATCAAGGCAGGCAGGGGTCAATAATCCAGAGTAGTGCGGCCACGGTTCAGGACGGCAGGCAGCTCAGAGTCAGGACAGGCAAGGGTCAAAACCAGGACTAGAAAAAGCGAGACTGGGGAAAAGCAGGAGCTGAGACAAACCGCTGGTTGACTTGAACAAACAAGACGAAATTGCAACAGACAAACAGAAAACACAGGTATAAATAAACAGGGGATAATGGGGAAGATGGGCGACACGTGGAGGGGGGTGGAGACAAGCACAAGGACAGGGGAAACCGATCAGGGTGTGACACAGAGTAGGTGAACAGAGGATCTCTGCATGTGTAGTTCTCACCGTGAAGCATGGAGGAGGAGGTGTGATGGTGTGGAATTGCTTTGCTGGTGACAATGTCTGTGGTTTATTTAGAATTCAAGGCACACTTAACCAGCATGGCTACCACAGCATTCTGTAGCAATACACCATCCCATCTGGTTTATGCTTACTCAGGACAATGAGTAAGCATAAACCCAACAGGACAATGACCCAACACATCTCCAGGCTGTGTAAGGGCTATTTGACCAAGAAGGAGAGTGATGAGGTGCTGCATCAGATGACCTGGCCTTCACAATCCCCGACCTCAAACCAATTGAGATGGTATGGGATGAGTTGGACAGCAGAGTGAAGGAAAAACAGCCAACAAGTGCTCAGCATATGTGGGAACTCCATCAAGACTGTTGGGAACACATTCCAGATGAAGCTGGCTGAGAGAATGCCAAGACTGTGCAAAGCTGTCATCATGGCAAAGGGTGGCTACTTTGAAGAATCTAAAATCTATTTTTATTTCTTTAACACTTTTTTTGGTTACTACATGATTCCATATGTGTTATTTCATAGTGTTGATGTCTTCACTATTATTCTACAATGTAGAAAATAGTAAAAATTAAGAAAAACCCTTGAATGAGTAGGTGTGTCCAAACTTTTGACTGGTACTGTATGTAAATGTGTTATTTATAATTATTTGTAATACATTAGCAAACATTTCTAAAAACCTGTTTTTGCTTTGTCATTATGGGGTATTGTGTGTAAATTGGGGTTAAACAATTTAATGAATTTTAGAATAAGGCTGTAACGTAACAAAATGTGGAAATGTCAAGTGGTCTGAATACTTTCCGAAGGCACTGTATGTCACCAAGTACTGTTCCAAAATTATTATAAAAAAAAACATGTTTTACCTAATGGTGCCCTAATGCAAATTCATATAAGAACACAGACATTTTAATAGCTCAGTGCTGGTGCAATGGCATTTTCATCTTACAGGAATACATGTTAGGATCACATTTGGCAGCGATTACAGCTGTGAGTTTTTCTGGGTATGTTTCTAAGAGCTCTGCACACCTGGATTGTACAGTATTTGCACATTCTTTAAAAAATTCTTCAAGCTCTTTCAAGTTGGCTGTTGGTCCTTGCTAGACAGCCATAATCATTGCTAGACAGAGATTTGAGTTTTATTTTTCCGAAAATATATTCTCTTAATCTTACCAGGATGCCAACACATCTCCCTCAACTACGCCTGCGACGTTTTGGTAGCCCGTGAAACAAAGGAACGGGGGCCGATATGAACAAGGCAACAGCTGAGTCGGAGTTGAAGTCGGAATTTAACCTTTTACTGCAGTGGGCTAAATTAGGGTCACAGAGTGATTCTTGATAGTCTTAAACAAATCTACTTTGAAACAAAAGTAGACATCTCACACATTGTTATGGGCTTAAAAAAAGACATCTGTACCATGTCTTATACAAAGTTGACATGTACTCCATTTTGAGGCCACCTCCCAATATTACACTTTATATAAATCACAGAAGACTAAAATATAACAAAACCGTTTGACATAGAAATATCGGATCTTTGGCAGGTTTTTTGAAATAATGTTTATTAATTATGACATTATGACAAATATTAATAACATTCCACCCATGAGGCCACTAGGAGGGAGAGGAGGGCGATTTGGTCATATAACTGCAGGAAAGGGATACCACAAGACAAGCACTGGACTACAACATACAAAGAAAAATAAAGCGGAAAGGCCCAAAAAAAACAACTGAGATGCAAGCCAGTGCACAGAAGAGAGAAGTAGAGTGTCATGGTGGAACCCTTATGCTCGCAAGGGGGGGCAAGAGGTTTAAGTCTAGGGTGACCTGATGTCCCCGATTTCCAGGGACAGTCCCCAATTCTGGTTGCCTTTCCCCAGCTACAGGTGTCCCCCGGAAAATGTCCCTGATTAGCCCTCAAAGAAAAAAGCAACTGAAATTAAATTAAGGCTGGTATTTCAATAATAAAATGCTGTATCCAATTATTTGTATATAAAAATTATCCCTGTACCAAACTTGTTTGCTCACATGACTTTGTGCTGACCTTTTGAGAATGTTAGATCAGTGATACAGTACATTGTAACCACTGCATGAACAACCATGCCCATGGCCAGAAACAGCATAGGCTACCAAACTGGGTGATTCTAAAATTACTAGATAGGCTAAGATAAAGTAAAGTCAGTCAAGTCTTCTGTTTTCCTCTCCCTCTGTTATAATCATTACACCACTGATTCATTCAGTTTGAACCTAATGATTGCCCTCAACACATATATTGGAAAATTAAATGTTAATGATGCCCTTGGGGACTTGATTCTAACACTATCTGCGTCCTGGAGAATCTAGTTTATTTTCCATGCTTCCTTCTGGCTTAATTGACAGTTCCGTGTCACACTGGCTTTGTGCAAGGAGAGGCAAGTTAAACTGTGATCCCTTTATTTACTTCCTAGCTTGTTAGTTTCCTGGCAGTAGTGATTATGTTGTGTTGGCCTCCCTATTAGCTGAATTATATCTGCTGTTGAAAGGTCATATGAAGGTGAGCATTGAGAGGAACTAGCATTATCATTCTCTTTTGTTTGGCTCAGAAGGTCTCCTGGAAGCTGACTGTACCATCTAGGCACTGTTTTCTAGCATAGAGATTCACACATTCCCAGATTAGCATTTTCAGTTTAATTCAATTATTAATTTAACTATCTATTTTATTGTGCTATTTATTTATTCAGATGTATCTAATCATTAGTATGGAAGTGGGGCTTCTTTGTTGGGAGAAATGCTACCCTGCAGAGAGAGATTGTTTTTGCAGTTTCTGTTTCTCTATGGATGCACACACACACACAAAAAAAAACATTAATAAAAAACACTTTGATAGCCCTGTACTTCATGGATATTCCCAAGTATTCGCCCCCTAATAACATGCTAATAATTGGGACTTTCTGATTGCTATTTATGGAAGTCTAATCGGTAACACTGGGTAGAAAGTTGTGAGAAGGAAAACCAACTCAAATATTTTTTAGCAAACTTAATAACATTGAAAGTTGTATGTATTATCAAAACCATAGTGATAATATCAGAATACAATTTTTTTAAGGACAGTCTTCCTCTCTTCATGCCTGCAGTAAGCCAAACGGCAGAGGTCGTTCTGCACTGAGTAAGCTGTGAGACTGAGAGACATTTCTCCAGGGCGGGATCCAGAACTAATCAGTTGGACGGGCCTTTGATGTCCATAGGCGGGACCTTTTATTTTACAGCACCTCCTATATGTGCAATTTTTTTTTTTATAGGTGTTACAGTAAAGACCATAGGCAGCTCTTAAGTTTGGGGAAGCTTAAAATTTATCCTACCATTTCTATCGATCTGCGTGCCAGTTATGGTTATGTTTATATGCGCATTTTCATTGAACAGTTTCATTTCTCTAATAACGTTTTTCTTTCTAAAAATTGTTGTCATGTGGTTACTCATAAAAATCTGAAGTAAAATGATACAAATCTCAAAGTTAAAATTCAACTAAGGGGAGAGCACCAGCCTCTACCATACGGACACATTGATACTGTGATCTGTTGATGGCTAAATACATAAGCACATAGAACTCAGAGATTGCTGCATTGGTCTACAGGCTGTTATCCGATAAGTTAATTGTCTACTAAGTAAAAGATATATAAAGAAAGAAAATATTTCACTTTCATCTCTCTACTCCGCTTGTCTGCCTCCCTTTCTATATATCTTGACTTGAGCTATTGCTAGTGAAGTGCAACATTGTATCAAATCATCAACTGGGTTGGCCCAAAACTGTTGCTAGAGAACTTGCAACATTATATTAACAAGCCTATTCTGGGTCCTCAGAGTTTCCCGCGCCAGTGAGCTCGGGAGATTCAGCAGTTTTTTTTATAACGTTTCTACTGAATATATGGAATCATCAGATTATGATATTTTGCTCTTTCGCACTGAGGCTTGGTGATTATCGCAGCCTGGACTCTTGGAAAGATTTTTTTAAATACTGAGGAACTGTCATTCGCAATGAATGTTACAAAAATGTACTTTGTTGACTTACTGTGTGAGTTGAAGAAACAATGACTGAGAAGCTCAGCTTATTAGTGGTGGATGTGATGAGTTATGATAATCAGACAATGCCAAATGGGCACATTCCTACTTTTGCGTGTAGCAGGCCAGGTAGACCTACTTCTATGTGTTGTCAGGTAAAAAAAAAATGTGGGTGGCGCACAATTGGCCCAGCGTCGTCCGGGGTAGGGGAGGGTTTGGCTGGCAGGGGATGTCCTTGTCCCATCGCGCACTAGCAACTCCTGTGGCAGGCCGGCGTAGTGCACGCTGACACGGTTGCCAGGTGTACGGTGTTTCCTCCGACACATTGGTGCGGCTGGCTTCTGGGTTAAGTGGGCATTGTGTCAAGAAGCAGTGCGGCTTGGTTGGGTAGTGTATCGGAGGACGCACAGCTCTCGACCTTCACCTCTCCCGAGTCCATACGGGATTTGCAGCGATGAGACAAGACTGTAACTACCAATTGGATACCACGAAATTGGGGAGAAAAAGAAAGTTGATAAACTTGTAAACTCACTTTGAGAAAATTGCCTTTGAATATTTTGGTACTACTACTGGAGAGCCCTCTTTGTGAACACCCTTTCAGCATCTTTCATACCCTCTTAAGCTTTAACCCCACCCCTCTCTCTAAGGCTTGATCTGAGCGTTCTGTACTAACAGCAGTCAAGCACACAGATCCTAAATAGCTATTGATAACAAATGACCCAGAGACTTTTGGCCACTTATTTTGGGACTGTTAATATGTCAGAAGATTTGAGTGAGTAAGAAGATTTTATTTTAAGATAAAATACTATGAATGTTAATTTGAAAGACTCTGTTTTATTTTGATTCAAATTATATGGACCCTGATTTAACTTTCATTGTTCATTTGTTTATTTTTCATGGCAGATTTTTTATCCATAAAATGAATTGGGCGGAGAACAAACACGAGTAAAAACAAAAAAGCAATCTCCATATGTAATACCCTTGTCTGTTAGGTTCATGTACTCTTGTTTGTGTATTTCTGTTTTTATATTTGTTTTGTTCATAATAATAAAAATACAAAATAATAAAAAAGCAGTCAGGCAACCAAGATAAATTGCTAGCTACTTCCAGACACAAATGAGAGAACAGCTCACTGAACATTACTTGCCCTAGCAGAGCTGGTTAGGCTGTTATGTTATCCAGAGCATTGGTGACTGCAACTGTGCCGTCCGATTGTCCATTCATAATTCAGAGCGTTTCGCTCTGAGTGTTCAAGAGCACACTGGACGCTCTGGCCAAAGAGTAGGGTTGATCCGAGCATACTGTAAATTCATCCGTTATTCTGCACTCTGGCACACTCAGACGATAGTCTTTTGTTAAGACATGTACAGTGTAACGTCCAAGCCTGAGTGTTACAGGCTGGACTGTTTTGGTTTTGTTTTGATTTAGGGTTTTTCAGTTCTAGATGTTGTAGTTCTATGTTGGGATAATGGTTCCCAATTAGAGGCAGCTGAGTCTCGTTGTCTCTAATTGGGAACCATATTTATGTTTGGGAGTTGCACTTTAGTTTCGTGGGTTATTGTTTATGTTATGATTATCGGGTAAAGTCAGGTTTTGCCAGTCATGTCTAGTTAGGTTTCTCCATTCGTGTTTAGTTAGGTTTCGCCAGTCGTGTTTAGGTTTAGATCTCTGTGTTCAGTTTAGGATTTAGCGTTAGGGCTCACGTCTTGTTCTTCGTTTATTGTTTTGTTCCGTCCCGTCTTTCAATAAATATGTATTCCGGTTACATCGCTGCGTCTTGGTCTGTCCCGAGAGAAGATAATCATGACATACAGTGAGGGAAAAAAGTATTTGATCCCCTGCTGATATTGTACATTTGCCCACTGACAAAGAAATGATCAGTGTATCATTTTAATGGTAGGTTAATTTGAACAGTGAGAGACAGAATAACAGCAAAAAAAATCCAGAAAAACGCATGTGAAAAATGTTATAAATTGATTTGCATTTTAATGGGAAATAAGTATTTGGCTGATTTCCTTTGATTTTCCCATGATATTAAACGTGTTAAATCTGCAGTTACAAGGAAGAGGGAAACAGTTGTTGACATGGGGGAGAAATTTAAGGCCTTTACTAGGAAGCTTTAGTTGTTCGATTTGGACCAGGCCGCAGCATTGTCACAGAGGTGATGGAAGATTTTATCAAACAGCTGAGGGACAACTTATCCACCAGATTTGAAGACTACAACATGCCCAAGGATATCATTGCACTTGTACATGGAGAATACTCATCCCTTGCTAAGAAAACTATGCCATCACTGGATGAGGCCGCAATTCAAACTGAGCTGATTGAATTCTAGACATTGAGCCAAAGCAGGGATGCGCTCAGGAGTGCCTAGTCCCTGTGTGTGTTGTGGGTGACTTGCTCAGAGGAATACAGCACAATAAAGAAACTTGCATTTTATGTGCTAACAATGTTTAGATTGACTTACACCTGCGAGTCCTCATTTTCCTCTATGAACGCAATATAGACTCACAACAGGAACCGGCTTAAACAAAAGTAAATCGAGGACTGGCTGCACATCAAAATCACATCCATCCATCAAACCCAACATCCACAAGATTGTGTCCGAGGGGGGAAATTCAACTTTTCAAAATTGAATAAGTAACTTCGTGGCCTATATGATTGCATTTAGTAAATTCTAATATTATTGTGAGAGGTTATCCATAGATATTTACATCTCAAGCTGACAGTATGTTCTGTTTATTCCGTCGTTACAAGTATCTACCTTTCCAAATATTTTTAGAGTTTGGGATTTACAAATGTGCTCTTTTTATGACGCTTTTCGTTAAATCCTGTTCGGGTTTAAGTATAACTTTTGACTGACGCCTTTAGTGAGAGGTCTAATGCTTTAATATTTAGACATTTCTGCCCTCCGAATTCATATTTAAGAGGCATTTTTCGCGCCATTATTAGTTGCATTGTTTTAGTTTGAACATGCAGACAGGCACTAAGAAAAAGCGGGAATGTTTCCCTAGTCAGCGCCATTATTAATGCAATGACCTTTAAAGTGTTGCTCTGTCCTACCCAGTGGGGTGGGGTGGGGTGGGGGTCCACCCCTCCCTTCCCCACGGGCTACGTCAGTCTTCTGTGCAATGCTCTGCGGCCCGTCCCGCGTCCCCTGCCCTCGTGCCTTGAACCTTGTGCGCCCACCACTATCTCAGTGGAAAAAGCTGGAGAACTGCAAGGCAATCCCATTGTGTGCATGGAGCCATGACCAATATAAACTCAGCAAAATAAGAAACATCCCTTTTTCAGGACCCTCTTTCAAAGATAATTCGTAAAAATCTAAATAACTTCACAGATCTTCATTGTAAAGGGTTTAAACACTGTTTCTCATGCTTGTTCAATGAACCATAAACGATTAATGAACATGCACCTGTGGAACGGTCGTTAAGACACTAACAGCTTACAGACGGTAGGCAATTAAGGTCATAAAAGTATTTAGTCAGCCACCAATTGTGCAAGTTCTCTCACTTAAAAAGATGAGAAAGGCCTGTAATTTTCATCATAGGTACACTTCAACTATGACAGACAAATGAGGAAAAAAAAATCCAGAAAATCACATTGTAGGATTTTTTTATGAATTTATTTGCAAATTATGGTGGAAAATAAGTATTTGGTCACATACAAACAAGCAAGATTTCTGGCTCTCACAGACCTGTAACTTCTTCTTTAAGAGGCTCCTCTGTCCTCCACTCATTACCTGTATTAATGGCACCTGTTTGAACTTGTTATCAGTATAAAAGACACCTGTCCACAACCTCAAACAGTCACACTCCAAACTCCACTATGGCCAAGACCAAAGAGCTGTCAAAGGACACCAGAAACAAAATTGTAGACCTGCACCAGGTTGGGAAGACTGAATCTGCAATAGGTAAGCAGCTTGGTTTGAAGAAATCAACTGTGGGAGCAATTATTAGGAAATGGAAGACATACAAGACCACTGATAATCTTCCTTGATTTGGGGCTCCACGCAAGATCTCACCCCGTGGGGTCAAAATGATCACAAGAACGGTGAGCAAAAATCCCAGAACCACACGGGGGGACCTAGTGAATGACCTGCAGAGAGCTGGGACCAAAGTAACAAAGCCTACCATCAGTAACACACTACGCCGCCAGGGACTCAAATCCTGCAGTGCCAGACGTGTCCCCCTGCTTAAGCCAGTACATGTTCAGGCAAGTCTAAAGTTTGCTAGAGAGCATTTGGATGATCCAGATGAGGATTGGGAGAATGTCAGATGAAACCAAAATATAACTTTTTGGTAAAAACTCAACTCATCGTGTTTGGAGGACAAAGAATGCTGAGTTGCATCCAAAGAACACCATACCTACTGTGAAGCATGGGGGTGGAAACATCATGCTTTGGGGCTGTTTTTCTGCAAAGGGACCAGGACGACTGATCCGTGTAAAGGAAAGAATGAATGGGGCCATGTATCGTGAGATTTTGAGTGAAAACCTCCTTCCATCAGCAAGGGCATTGAAGATGAAACGTGGCTGGGTCTTTCAGCATGACAATGATCCCAAACACACCGCCCGGCAACGAAGGAGTGGCTTCAGAAGAAGCATTTCAAGGTCCTGGAGTGGCCTAGCCAGTCTCCAGATCTCAACCCCATAGAAAATCTTTGGAGGGAGTTGAAAGTCCGTGTTGCCCAGCGACAGCCCCAAAACATCACTGCTCTAGAGGAGATCTGCATGGAGGAATGGGCCAAAATACCAGCAACAGTGTGTGAAAACCTTGTGAAGACTTACAGAAAACGTTTGACCTCTGTCATTGCCAACAAAGGGTATATAACAAAGTATTGAGATAAACTTTTGTTATTGACCAAATACTTATTTTCCACCATAATTTGCAAATAAATTCATAAAAAATCCTACAATGTGATTTTCTGGATTTTTTTTCCTCATTTTGTCTGTCATAGTTGATGTGTACCTATGATGAAAATTACAGGCCTCTCTCATCTTTTTAAGTGAGAGAACTTGCACAATTGGTGGCTGACTAAATACTTTTTTTCCCCACTGTAGTTATGAAAACTTAGGACACTAAAAGAGGCCTTTCTACTGACTCTGGAAAAACACCAAAAGAAAGATGCCCAGGGTCCCTGCTCATCTGCGTGAACGTGCCTTAGGCATGATGCAAGGAGGCATGAGAACTGCAGATGTGGCCAGGGCAAGAAATTAAAATGTCCGTACTGTGAGACGCCTAAGACAGCGCTACAGGGAGACAGTGGCAGACCACGTGTAACAACACCTGCACAGGATCGGTACATCTGAACATCACACCTGCGGGACAGGTACAGGATGGCAACAACAACTGCCCGAGTTACACGAAGAATGCACAATCCATCCATCAGTGCTCAGAATGTCCGCAATAGGCTGAGAGAGGCTGGACTGAGGGCTTGTAGGCCTGTTGTAAGGCAGTTCCTCACCAGACATCACCGGCAACAACGTCGTCTATGGGCACAAACCCACCGTCGCTGGACCAGACAGGACTGGCAAAAGTGCTCTTCACTTACGAGTCGCGGTTTTGTCTCACCAGGGGTGATGGTCGGATTTGCATTTATTGTCAAAGGAATGAGCGTTACACAAATGCCTGTACTCTGGAGTGGGTTCGATTTGGAGGTGGAGGGTCCGTCATGGTCTGGGGCGGTGTGTCACAGCATCTTGCAATGACAACAACTGAGCTTGTTGTCATTGCAGGCAATCTCAACGCTGTGCGTTACAGGGAAGACATCCTCCTCCCTCATGTGGTACCCTTCCTGCAGGCTCATTCTGACATGACCCTCCAGCATGACAATGCCACCAATCATACTGCTCATTCTGTGCGTGATTTCCTGCAAGACAGGAATGTCAGTGTTCTGCCATGACCAGCGAAGAGCCCAGATCTCAATCCCATTGAGCATGTCTGGGACCTGTTGGATCGGAGGGTGAGGGCCAGGGCCATTCCCCCCAGAAATGTCCGGGAACTTGCAGGTGCCTTGGTGGAAGAGTGGGGTAACATCTCACAGCAAGAACTGGCAAATCTGGTGCAGTCCATGAGGAGGAGATGCACTGCAGTACTTAATGCAGCTGGTGGCCACACCAGATACTGACTGTTACTTTTGACCCCACCTTTGTTCAGGGACACATTATTACATTTCTGTTAGTCACACGTCTGTGGAACTTGTTCAGTTTATGTCTCAGTTGTTGAATCTTGTTATGTTTATACAAATATTTACACATGTTAAGTTTGCTGGAAATAAACGCAGTTGACAGTGAGAGGACGTTTCTTTTTTTGCTGAGTTTATATTGTCTTGTTAATAGCCCATCCTAGAAACGTTGCTTGCAGAATTCACAGCCTTCTACGCTTGTGAAAAACAGGGTTAATAATATATCTGTAAGAATATCTAAAGGGGCTTTTATATAATTCTAAATTAATTAATAATAATAATCGCTTTGTTTAAAAAATAATGATATTTTGGCGCCATTATTAGGACATTTCATTTTCAAATAACCTAAAGTGAGCGAGGAAAAAGGCCATTCTTGAACGTGGGGTGAGACATTCTTACTAATTTGTAAATAAAGCCAGTTTGTTATTTAGAATAATTTATTTCTGTTTTTAGAGGGGAGAGAAACTAAAAGCCGCATCATGGGTCTCCTGGTCGCCGCCGCCGGCAGGGGTATCGAAAAAGCATCTGCAGCAATTCAGTTTGCACTGCGATGCGGTGTCTTAGACCACTGCGCCACTCAGGAGGCCCACAAAGTTTTTAATGCTGATCAATTGCCTTGCACAAAGTATCAAAATACAGAGAGGTGTTGGCAAGAGTCTATTGCCCTGCTTATAGCCCATAATAATACATGGTGTCCAGGTCAGGATAACCAAAACATTTCTTTATTAAAGACTATCAGAAAGAATGTTGGTACTTATTTATTTTGATCCAAAGCCATGAATGAGTGAGTCACTCAGCTTTATGTAGGTGACGAGGCTATATGACTGCGCCATCAACTTGATTATTTAGCAGACATCACTTGCTTATATTCAGTCAACACATATCTTAAGAATATCATGTGCATTTTACATTAACTGGTAGTTTTCACGGCATTTGTTGATAACGAAATCGGAAAATTATCTGGTTGCATTCAGTAACATGATAAGAATATTCCTGGAAAATGTGGGGTAGGTGCAACATAAGACAAGAAAATTACAAGGGTTTGAGTGAGTGGACTATCTGGTGTCTCCAAGTGGCCGTATACCTCTCCAAAGTGTGCACATTTCCTAAGTAATTCCAGAGCACTTTTATGACTCAAAGAAGAGTCTTCAACTATAAGGAGCCTTTTTTTAGCTCTCCTAGCTGTGCCATCGAGGAACTAGAGCAAGCACACTTGTAGTTGTTTTGAACATAGCCCTGCATCCCACCATCAAACAATTACTGTTGTTGTTTACGCAATCCAAAAATGGCATATTTTGAATCTCTATCTGGGTCACGTAGGCATCATTGGAAAACATGTTCTACTTCCAACATGACTAGTTAAGTTCTAAAATATGATCTGACAGTGTTAGGCTTTCACAAGGCAATTCAGAGAAACAGATTGTAATTTTGGTGCGCATAGAAAGGAGTCATGCGTACATTCAGGTGCATGTTTCCGCAGCTAATTTTCTTCACAATAGCCAAACATAGGCTCATTCTGTTCTGAACAACCCAGGGTATGACGCCTGGTCATCTTGTAACTGTACATCAAACAGGATGATCATAAACATTGAAACTGTGGACATTTAGATTCACAGGTGTTTGGCTTGCTTGTTTGACATAGAAATACATTGCGTCCTGGTAATTTACAGCATTTCCTTCACTCAGGCAACAAAACATTTGCTTAAGATGCACAATTATGGGGGAAACTTCTTGTCAAGTGCGGTGCTCAAGTTCAGAACGACTTTCAGTCAAAACCCATACAGTGCTGGAAAGCACTGACATCATCTATAGCATGTTACTGTACAGCGACTGCGTTCCAATTTATGCGCTTATTGGTGCCCAAATCTGTGTACGGGTACGAGTGTGAAGGGTTACATTAACTTAAATGTTAGTTAATGCAGGGTAATTGACAGATGAAATTGATGAAATTAGTAAATGACAGAAATGCAACATTTAAATTACAGTTTCTGCAGTAAATATGAGGTTGTAAAAGAACACAAAAGGAGATTCGTTGCACCTTCGCTCTCCCAATCTTTGACACAAGGAAAGTTGTGATGCCTGTAGCCCAGTGGCAGTGATCCGGCATGGGGTTAGTTTTAGTGCAGAGCAGCATCCTGGGTGATGGATGTTGGTGTCAGCCAATTCCAGTCTCAGGTCCAGGCAGGATGTGGTGGACACTTATTTTTATAATTCACTGTATCACAATTCCGGTGGGTCAGAAGTTTACATACACTAAGTTGACTGTGCATTTAAACAGCTTGCATTTAAACAGCAATTACATTAAAATGATGTCATGGTTTTAGAAGCTTCTCATAGGCTAATTGACATCATTTGAGTCAATTGGAGGTGTACCTGTGGATGTATTTCAAGTCCTATCTTCAAACTCAGTGCCTCTTTGCTTGACATCATGGGAAAATCCAAAGAAATCAGCCAAGACATCATAAACAAAATTGTAGACCTCCACAAGTCTGGTTCATCCTTGGGACCAATTTCCAAACAACTGAAGGTACCACGTTCATCTGTACAAACAATAGTACGCAAGTATAAACACCATGGGACCACACAGCCGTCATACCGTTCAGGAAGGAGACACGTTCTGTCTCCTAGAGATGAACGTAATTTGATGCGAAAAGTGCAAATCAATCCCAGAACAACAGCAAAGGACCTTGTGAAGATGCTGGAGGAAACAGGTACAAAAGTATCTATATCCACAGTAAAATGAGTCCTATATTGACATAACCTGAAAGGCCGCTCAGCAAGGAAGAAGCGACTGCTCCAAAACCACCATAAAAATCCAGACTACGGTTTGCAACTGCACATGGGGACAAAGATCGTATTTTTGGAGAAATGTCCTCTGGTCTGATGAAACAAAAATAGAACTGTTTGGCCATAATGACCATCGTAATGTTTGGAGGAAAAAGGGGGATGCTTGCAAGCCCGAAGAATACCATCCCAACCGTGAAGCACGGGGGTGGCAGCATCATGTTGTGGGGGTTCTTTGCTGCAGGAGGGACTGGTGCACTTCACAAAATAGATGGCATCATGAGGGAAGACAAATTATGTGGATATATTGAAGCAACATCTCAACATCTCATCTCACATCAGTCAGGAAGTTAAAGCTTGGTCGCAAATGGGTCTTCCAAATGGACAATGACCCCAAGCATACTTCCAAAGTTGTGGCAAAATGGCTTAAGGACAACAAAGTCAAGGTATTGAAGTGGCCATCACAAAGCCCTGACCTCAATCCTATAGAACATTTGTGGGCAGAACTGAAAAAGCGTGTGCGAGCATGGAGGGTTACAATCCTGACTCAGTTTCACCAGCTCTGTCAGGAGTAATGGGCCAAAATTCACCCAACTTATTGTGGGAAGCTTGTGGAAGGCTACCAAAAACGTTTGACCCAAGTTTAACACTTTAAAGGCAATGCTACCAAATATTAATTGAGTGTATGTAAACTTCTGACCCACTGGGAATGTGATGAAAGAAATAAGAGCTGAAATAAGTAATTCTCTCTACTATTATTCTGACATTTCACATTCTTAAAATAAAGTGGTGATCCTAACTGACCTAAAACAGGGAATTGTGAAAAACTGAGTTTTTGGCTAAGGTGTATGTAAACTTCCGACTTCAACTGTATATAGGATGAGACTTGACTAGAATATAATATGAAGTGGGTAAAACAAAATGTAAACAATAGTAAACATTTGTCTCAGGTTATTGTTTGTTACGGTCTAATTTGTCTATCCTCTTCACGTACGGCTTGTTCTAATCTTCTGGTGTCTCTCTCCATCACCTATTATTTTGTTGCTGTCTCTGTGTCTTGTCTTGTGTGTCTCTATAGTTTTGCAATCCAAAATGGTTAAGGAGATACTGGGGTAGCCTGTTATTAGATAGTTTTAAAGGGTGACTGCACTTCCTGATTTGGCCTTGATTTAGATTTGGTTTATTTAATAAATGCTGGGAGCCATGACTGAATTCGTGGTGTGGTTTGATGTGGGTGGGTGTCTCGTGTGTTTTCGCAGGTGTGAAAATGATTTAGCCAATTAACTTCAGTCGGCTGGTGTGCGACCTGACTTTGACTTTAGTTAACCTGTCCAGGGCTAGTTAGGGACGTCAATAAATTACGCAATGTAAATAAGACAATATTCATGTTGCACACCTTTTAGTTCTCATCAAATGCTTTCAATATGTCTATATGAATTTCTACAATTTATAGTTGCTTAGTTTTTTTGTCATTGTAATTTGGAGCTGTTGGTGTTTTTCAATATTTTCCCATGCGCATTGTGTAATTTTACCGATGGTCCCTAACTAACCCCATTGGCCTATAAAAAGTAAACCCAAACTTACCACAAGCATTACAATTGGGTCGCGTGCAGCTGAACTCGGAATTGATGATTACTTGTGTGCTGCCATGATGGCAGGATTGAAACAAACCCAACCTGCATTTACGTTTTGATGCAGTCATGAGCATAAAACTCAGTTTTGGACGAGACTGACTTTATAACCAAAATGATCCTGTTTACACTTTGTAGTCAATTTTGACAGTAGAATACATTTTTCTGACTTGTATCGATGTCACAGGCTGTTTTTCTAAATGAGAAGTTGTTTTTAAGGGGCAGTTGCTCTTTAAAGTTACTGTATCCTGGCACGACCAGGGCAACTCAACTGTAAAGAAAAATGTAAGTGTCCGCAAAACGGCGCAACACAACCCCAAACATGACAGATTAGAAGATACATCGCCCCTAGGCTATATGAATATAAATAGAAAAATTGACCTGTAGAATGGAATAAATTATAAGAAATTGTCTATGATTCATTTTATTTAAATCAGTCCTACCAACTAATGTGTGATTCTATATATTTGTTTAAATCCATACTTGCTCTGTGCTATGCTTCAGACTCTTACTGAGTGACAGGCATTTTCTAAGTGATGATATCAGTGGAGGCTGCTGAGGGGTGGACGGCTCATCATAATGGCTGGAAAGGAACGAATGGAATGGCATCAAACACATGAAAACCATGTTCCACCTTTTCCACTCCAGCCATTACCACAAGCCTGTCCTCCCCAATCAATGTGTCACCAACCTTCTATGGATGACATTGACATCTAACCGGTGCTGTGGGGGCGGGAGAAGGGTCAAGGGACGTGAGCGGTTCACTGCGTTGTAAAATCTCGACCAATCACAGCAGGCACCGCACCTGTCTAGGGGCTTCTTGCAGTACCTGCTACTGCCTAGTGCAGTATATTGTATTGTTTATTTTTGTCATTAAAATGTGCCAGTAAAACATTTTAAAAAACATTTAAAAAGAAATGTACCTGTCACGACTTCCACCGAAGGTGGCTCCTCTGCCTGTTCGGGCAGCGTTCGACAGGTCGTCGTCACCGGCCTACTAGCTGCCACTGACCCCCTTTTCTTTTCCATTGTTTATTCTGTATTGGTTGCACCTGTGCCTTGTTTGTGTTTTTAAGCCGGTTAGGCCCGCCTCCTTTTGTGCGGGCTCGTTCTCTGTTTGTTGGTGGACGTTCGGTTGTGTTGTGTTACTTGCTGTGTTCGGTGTCCTGTTTTGGGCCGCCTTTGTTTTAGTGCGCCTGTTGTGTGTTGGCGTTATTATTACGCACCGAATTAAAGACGGTTATTCCTTGATCCTCTGCTCTCTTTGCGCCTGACTTCGCACCCACCACTCCTACCTTGTGACAAAAGCCCAAACTGTAAATTTCATGGAGTCAGCAGGAGCAGCTACTTCCCCTCTCCCATCTATGGAGGAGCGTGTCCTCCATCATACGACCATCCTCCACCGAATTGGGTCAGCCATGGATCAGATGATGGAGAGAATGGACCGATGGGAGAGGAGTGGTCTCCCTACCTCGCCTCCAGCTCATCCTCCTCAACCTATTCCTCCGGGGGCGTCCGGATCCAGCTCACTTCGTCTTGCGCTCCCAAGGGAGTACGATGGGACGGCGGCTGGTTGCAAGGGGTTCTTGCTCCAGTTAGAACTATACCTGGCTACCGTTCGTCCCACTCCCTCTGGGGAGGAGAGCGTGAGCGTCCTCGTCTCTTGTCTGACAGGTCGAGCCCTGGAGTGGGCCAACGCAGTGTGGGACAGCCCAGACTCCATGAGGGAACACTACCCAGAGTTCGCCCGCCGGTTCCGGGCCGTGTTCGACCACCCACCAGAGGGCCGAGCGGCGGGTGAACGGCTGTTTCACCTTAGACAGGAGACGAGGAGCACGCAGGACTTTGCGCTGGAGTTTCGGACCTTGGCCGCTGGAGCGGGGTGGAACGACAGGGCCCTGATGGACCACTACTGGTGTAGTCTCCGGGAGGACGTCCGCAGGGAGCTAGCTTGTCGGGACGCTACCCTCTCCCTCGACGAGCTGATTGACATGTCAATCCGACTGGACAGCCTGCTGGCTGCTCGCGGGTGGTCAGAAAGGGCCCTGTTAGTTCCACCTCCCGGTCCTCTCGCTCCAATCCCTATAGAGTTAGGGGGGACCGCATCGAGGGGAACCGGAGGAGGAGGCTACTCCTGCACCAGTTGCGGTCGGAGAGGACACACTGCCGATCGGTGCTGGAGGAGCTCCTCTGGGAGTCGAGATGGCAGGCAGAGCACTACTCGGTCACCCCAGGTGAGTCAGCACCAAACTCTCCCAGAGCTCCCTGTTGGTCACATGTTTTTACCTATCTCTTTCACTGAGTTTTCTCCCTCTCTCCAGCATAAGGCGCTAGTCGATTCAGGCGCAGCTGGGAACTTTATGGATCATGGACTCGCTTTGAAGCTAGGAATTCCGCTAGTGCCGATAGATCAACCCTTCCCCGTGCACTCCCTAGATAGCCGACCGTTAGGGTCAGGGCTGGTCAGGGAGGCCACGGTTCCACTGGACATGGTAACGCAGGGGGATCATGGGGGGCGGATTAGTCTGTTCCTCATTGATTCACCTGCGTTTCCGGTGCTGCTGGGGATTCCCTGGCTGGCTACTCACATTCCTATGATTTCGTGGAAACAGGGGGCTCTCCAGGGGTGGTCAGAGGAGTGTTCAGGTAGGTGTAGAGGAGTTTCCATTTGTGCCACAAAGGTGGAGAGTCCAGACCAGGTTTCCACTGTGCGCATTCCCTCAGAATATGCCGATTTGGCTATCGCCTTCTGTAAGAAGAAGGCGACCCAATTACCACCTCATCGACGAGGGGATTGCGCGATACACCTCCAGGTAAACGCAGCACTTCCCAGGAGTCACATGTACCCATTGTCACAGGAGGAGACAGTGGCTATGGAGACATATATCACTGAATCTCTGGGACAGGGGTACATTCGGCCCTCCATATCACCCGTCTCCTCGAGTTTCTTTTTTGTGAAGAAAAAGCAGGGAGGTTTGCGTCCGTGCATTGATTATAGAGGTCTAAATTCCATCGCAGTGGGATTTAGTTACCCGCTACCTCTCATCGCCACGGAGGTAAAATCATTTCACGGAGCGCGTTTTTTCACGAAACTGGACCTCAGGAGCGCATATAATCTGGTGCGTATCCGGGAAGGAGATGAATGGAAGACTGCGTTTAATACCACATCTGGGCATTATGAGTACCTCGTCATGCCGTATGGGTTGAAGAATGCTCCAGCAGTCTTTCAATCTTTCATAGACGAGATTTTCAGAGACCTGCACGGCAGGGTGTGGTGGTGTATATCGATGATATCCTGATCTATTCCGCTACACGCGCCGCGCATGTGTCTCTGGTGCGTAAGGTACTTGGGCGACTGCTGGAGCATGACCTGTACGTCAAGGCGTAGAAATGTGTGTTTTCCAAACAAGCCGTTTCCTTCCTGAGTTATCGCATTTCCACCTCTGGGGTGATGATGGAGTGTGACCGCGTTACAGCCGTGCGTAATTGGCCGACTCCGACCACGGTAAAGGAGGTGCAGCGGTTTTTAGGGTTTGCCAATTACTACCGGAGGTTTATCCTGGGTTTTGGCCAGGTGGCTGCTCCCATTACCTCACTGCTGAAGGGGGGGCGGTCACGTTTGCGGTGGTCGGCAGAGGCAGACAGAGCCTTCAGTCGTCTGAAGGAGCTGTTCACCAATGCTCCCTTGCTGGCTCATCCCGACCCCTCTTTGGCATTCATAGTGGAGGTGGACGCGTCTGGGGTTGGAGCCGTGCTATCACAGCGCTCAGGTACACCACCGAAGCTCCGCCCCTGCACTTTCTTTTCGAGGAAGCTCGGTCCGGCGGAGCGAAACTATGACTTGGGGGACAGGGAGTTGTCAGCTGTGGTCAAGGCTCTGAAGGTGTGGAGACATTGGCTTGAGGGGGCTAAGCACCCTTTCCTCATCTGGACTGACCACCGTAATCTGGAGTATATCCGGGCAGCGAGGATACTGAATCCGCGGCAGGCTAGGTGGGCAAAGTTTTTCACCAGATTTTAGTTCACGATTTCTTATAGGCCAGGTTCCCTGAATACTAAGGCTGACGCGCTGTCCTGTCTCTATGACACCGAGGAGCGGTCCATCGAGCCTACTCCCATCCTTCCAGCTTCATGTCCGGTAGCACCGGTGGTATGGGAGGTGGAGGCAGACATCGAGCGGGCGTTGGAACCTGCGCCTCCTCAGTGTCCAGCGGGTCGTCAATACGTGCTGCTTGGTGTTCGTGATCAACTGATTCGGTGGGCTCATACGCTACCCTCTTCGGGTCATCCAGGGTTTGAGAGGACAGTGCGGGGTCTTAGGGGGAAATACTGGTGGCCCACTTTGGCTAAGGACGTGAGGTTTTATGTCTCCTCCTGTTCGGGATGCGCTCAGAGTAAGGCTCCTAGACACCTGCCTAGAGGGAAGTTACAGCCCCTCCTCGTTCCACAACGGCCGTGGTCTCATCTGTCGGTGGATTTCCTCAACGACCTTCCCCGTCTCGGGGAAACACTACGATCCTGGTCGTTGTGGATCGGTTCTCTAAGTCCTGCCGTCTCATCCCGTTGCCTGGTCTCCCTACGGCCCTACAGACTGCGGAGGCCCTGTTTACCCATGTCTTCCGGCACTATGGGTTGCCTGAGGACATCGTTTCTGATCGGGGTCCCCAGTTCACGTCCAGAGTGTGGAGGGCGTTTATGGAGCGTCTGGGGATCTCGATCAGACTGACCTTGGGTTTCCACCCTGAGAGTAATGGGCAGGTGGAGAGAGTGAACCAGGATGTGGGTAGCTTTCTGCGGTCGTCTGGCCAGGACCGGCCTAGTGAGTGGGCGAGGTATGTCCCATGGGCGGAGGTGGCTCAGAACTCACTCCGCCACTCCTCCACTAACATGTCACCTTTTCAGTGCGTGTTGGGCTACCAGCCGGTCCTGGCACCGTGGCATCAGAGCCAGACGGAAGCTCCTAAGGTGGAGGAGTGGGTGCAGAAGAGGATCGCTGACCGTCACCGCAGTGAGGCCCCCGTGTTCACACCGGGGGACCGAGTCTGGCTCTCGACCTTCCGCCTGCCCTGCCGGAAGCTGGGGCCGCAGTACGTGGGGCCATTTAAAGTCCTGAGGAGGATAAACAAGGTGTGTTATATGTTACAGCTTCCTTCTTACTACCGTATTAACCCCTCGTTTCATGTGTCTCTCCTCAGGCCTGTGGTAGCTGGTCGCCTGCAGGAAGGTGAGGTGCTGGAGGTCCCTCCGCCCCCTCTAGACATCGAGGGGTTCCCGGCGTACACAGTCCGCTCCATTCTGGATTCTAGGCGCCAGGTGAGGGGTCTACAGTACCTCGTGGACTGGGAGGGGTACGGTCCGGAGGAGAGGTGCTGGGTACCGGTGGAGGACATTTTGGATCTATCACTGCTGAGGGAGTTCCACCGCCTTCATCCGGATCGCCCTGCGCCTCGCCCTCCGGGTCGCCCTCAAGGCGGTGTTGGCGCTGCGGGGGCGCGCGTCGGGAGTACTGTCACAACTTCCACGAAGGTGGCTCCTCTGCCTGTTCGGGTGGAGTTCGGTGGTCGTCGTCACCGGCCTACTAGCTGCCACCGATCCCCTTTTCTTTTCCATTGTTTATTCTGTATTGGTTGCACCTGTGTCTTGTTTGTGTTTTTTGGTTAGGGCTATTTAAGCCGGTTAGGCCTGCCTCCTTTTGTGCGGGCTTGTTCTCTGTTTGTTGGTGGACGTTCAATTGTGTTGTGTTACTTGCTGTGTTCGGTGTCCTGTTTTGGGCCGCCTTTGTTTTAGTGCGCCTGTTGTGTTTTGGCGTTATTATTACGCACCGAATTAAAGACGGTTATTGCTTGATCCTCTGCTCTCTGCACCTGACTTCGCACCCACCACTCCTACCTTGTGACAGTACCATAAAAAGGTTCAGGGCTTGATAAAAACATCCTTGTTTGAAGACCCGGAAGCCCAGGCCTAATGATGCCACTGCCTTGCCCCCCCAACAGCCAAATCGAATGCTCTGCACTTTAATGTGAAGATTTATTGATAATGTCCTATTGTGGAAGATAATTGCCTTTCGAGACTCACGTGCATTCGACAATCAGCGGAGGGGACGCTGTGTACCAAAATGAACGAATGGCCGGAATCAACGCAATTGCGTATTAGATGACTCATTCTCAGTATGATGAGCTAGATTTTGGACAGTAGTTTGCATGAAATTAAAAGTATGTCTTAAGTTGTATTTAGGGGTGGCACGTGAACAGAAATCTGAATTTATTGATCAAAGGCAGAGGGAAATGAATGTTAGATTAAATGCTACAGTAAACACAGCTTTGGTGATCCATTGCTAAGGGCCATGCAAATCTCTGTCTCTATAAAGGCCTGGTGAGGGGTAAAAAATTTGTATTTACTCATCTCCTAATTGGGACCTGTTAGACTGTTTAGATTGTTTTAACGGTGATACTGTACCAACCACACACACAGGGATGGCTGCTTTCTGTCTGTCTGTCATTGCACGGTGCCCTATCCATACTGTCCTTGGAAAGAGCGGCCTTCAAAAATTCCTTGTCTAACCTCTGTGTTATTATGATGTATGGCCACCTAGCACTGACTTAACAAGAATGGGACGCCTGCTTATGGAGCCACATTGAGTAGAACAAAGTAAAATAATTGTATTTTATGCTACAGTATGC
Source organism: Brachymystax lenok tsinlingensis (assembly GCA_030435695.1). Lineage (NCBI taxonomy): Eukaryota > Metazoa > Chordata > Actinopteri > Salmoniformes > Salmonidae > Brachymystax > Brachymystax lenok. Next base: position 13,797,419 of record CM059818.1, read on the forward strand.
TGGATAATAGTGGTGGAAAGGATGAACACTTCTAGTCTACTAATTAGATCGATACAAATAGCCGATGGCCCCTGCAAATGGATAACATGCAAATCCGTTAACACCATCGGCTTTTCATTTATTTGACTTTCATTTATCTGCATGTTCAGCCCTTATATTTAGACTCACCATTAAGTGTTTTACAATTTTCTTTTCAGGAAAACCATGGCTACAAGTAGAATGCAAAACGATTTAACATAAACAGTTGGATTCATGAATTCTATTGACAAATGTCAAAAACTAAAAAAGGTCAGCCAAAGAAAAATGCATTTATGTGAATGCTGTAAGTACATACAGTGGGGCAAAAAAGTATTTAGTCAGCCACCAATTGTGCAAGTTCTCTCACTTAAAAAGATGAGAGAGGCCTGTAATTTTCATCATAGGTACACTTCAACTATGACAGACAAAATGAGGGAAAAAAATCCAGAAAATCACATTGTAGGATTTTTAATGAATTTATTTGCAAATTATGGTGGAAAATAAGTATTTGGTCACATACAAACAAGCAAGATTTCTGGCTCTCACAGACCTGTAACTTCTTCTTTAAGAGGCTCCTCTGTCCTCCACTCGTTACCTGTATTAATGGCACCTGTTTGAACTTGTTATCAGTATAAAAGACACCTGTCCACAACCTCAAACAGTCACACTCCAAACTCCACTATGGCCAAGACCAAAGAGCTGTCAAAGGACACCAGAAACAAAATTGTAGACCTGCACCAGGTTGGGAAGACTGAATCTGCAATAGGTAAGCAGCTTGGATTGAAGAAATCAACTGTGGGAGCAATTATTAGGAAATGGAAGACATACAAGACCACTGATAATCTTCCTTGATCTGGGGCTCCACGCAAGATCTCACCCCGTGGGGTCAAAATGATCACAAGAACGGTGAGCAAAAATCCCAGAACCACACGGGGGGATCTAGTGAATGACCTGCAGAGAGCTGGGACCAAAGTAACAAAGCCTACCATCAGTAACACACTACGCCGCCAGGGACTCAAATCCTGCAGTGCCAGACGTGTCCCCCTGCTTAAGCCAGTACATGTTCAGGCAAGTCTAAAGTTTGCTAGAGAGCATTTGGATGATCCAGATGAGGATTGGGAGAATGTCATATGGTCAGATGAAACCAAAATAGAACTTTTTGGTAAAAACTCAACTCGTCGTGTTTGGAGGACAAAGAATGCTGAGTTGCATCCAAAGAACACCATACCTACTGTGAAGCATGGGGGTGGAAACATCATGCTTTGGGGCTGTTTTTCTGCAAAGGGACCAGGACGACTGATCCGTGTAAAGGAAAGAATGCATGGGGCCATGTATCGTGAGATTTTGAGTGAAAACCTCCTTCCATCAGCAAGGGCATTGAAGATGAAACGTGGCTGGGTCTTTCAGCATGACAATGATCCCAAACACACCGCCGCAACGAAGGAGTGGCTTCAGAAGAAGCATTTCAAGGTCCTGGAGTGGCCTAGCCAGTCTCCAGATCTCAACCCCATAGAAAATCTTTGGAGGGAGTTGAAAGTCCGTGTTGCCCAGCGACAGCCCCAGAACATCACTGCTCTAGAGGAGATCTGCATGGAGGAGTGGGCCAAAATACCAGCCACAGTGTGTGAAAACCTTGTGAAGACTTAAAGAAAACGTTTGACCTCTGTCATTGCCAACAAAGGGTATATAACAAAGTATTGAGATAAACTTTTGTTATTGACCAAATACTTATTTTCCACCATAATTTGCAAAAGAAATAAATTAAAAATCCTACAATGTGATTTTCTGGATTTCTTTTTCTCATTTCGTCTGTCATAGTTGAAGTGTACCTATGATGAAAATTACAGGCCTCTCTCATCTTTTTAAGTGAGAGAACTTGCACAATTGGTGGCTGACTAAATACTTTTTTGCCCCACTGTAAATAATTTCCCAATAATCTGTGGGTAATTAATATCCAACTAGTCAGTGACAACTGTTTGGAGTTTGTGATAGTAACTATTTGAACTTATTACAGTATTAGACACTATGTCCTGGGATATCCTATGATATTCTATGTAAAATAACCCCTTACCTTCTAACGATGCTTTTGATCTTGTGCGCATCAAACAGTAAACGTGTGTGTTCGTGAGAATCTCAGCTTTTTATAGATAGCTACAAACTATTAAAACCTCAAATCATTCTGACTTTACAGAAGTTTTTGTAAAAAAGACCCAGCCGCGGGCCCCTTCGGAATCTGCCTTTCTCTCAAACATCGCTCTAGCTCAGCCCCCATTAAACAGACTAATGGTTGGTACCAACTGATGCTGAAGAAAGCGACAAATCCAATAGTACAAGAATTCAATAGCTCAAACACACAATGTTTAAAGTATGTTAGAAGTCCTAAGTCACTCCGGTGCGACGGTGGGACTAATTGGGTTAACCTCTTAGGGCTCGGGGGCAGTGTTCAGAGGTTCGGCGAGTCTGGTGTGCCCAAAGTAAAACGCCTGTTACTCAGGCCCAGAAACTAGAATATGCACACAATTAGTTGAATTTGCTAGGAAACACTGAAGTTTCTAAAACTGTTAAAATAATGTCTGAGTATAACAGAACTGATTTGGCAGGCGAAAACCCGAGGGAAATCCATCCGAAAAATGTGATTTTGTGATGTGACAGTTTTCCCATTGACAAGCTATTCAATACAGGGGGATTTAGCTCCCAGATTGCAGTTCATATGGCTTCCACTAGAAGTCAAGTCTTTAGACAAGGTTTCATGCTTGTTTTTGAAACACCAATGAGTAAGAGCTGTTTTTCCCAGTGGACTATGAAGTGGACTGAACTGTTTGGTTTTTTCCTTTTCTATTAAGCAGGTTATTTTCCGAATTAAATATTATTGTTTATTTACATATTAGGGTACCTGAGGATTGATTAGAAACATTGTTTGAGTTGTTTGGACAAAGGTTATTTGAGTTTTGTGACACCTGTGCTGGTTATTATATGATGCTAATGGTGGAAGTATGCGGGGCGCTGTTCTAAGACAATCAGATGCTATGCTTTCGCTGTAAAGCCTTTTTGAAATCTGACAACGCTGTGAGATTACCAAGAGATTCTAAGCGTTGAATGGTGTGCAACACTTATATTTTCATGAATTATTAATATTACTATTTTGTAATTTGAACTTGGCGCTCTGCATTTCACCGGATGTTGTCGTAGGTGGGACGCTAGCGTGCCACCGATCCCACTAGGTGAGGAATTATTTCAACTTATAGTTGAAGTGACATCAAGGCTACCACAATGTAAGCCAACATGTTCCAAGGCTTCACTTTCAAGTGCCTTATAGAAGGACCTTGCAGCATCATGAGGTGTTTTCTTTGTTTCGTTCTGTGATTGTGCAAATATGATATATGGCCACTTAGCACTGACTTAAATTAAGGATCCGCCACTTTTTTTCAATTTTTGACTAAAATTACATACCCAACTCTAACTGCCTGTAGCTCAGGCTCTGAAGCCAGGATATGCATATTATTGGTACCATTTGAAAGGAAACACACTGGAAATGTGAAAGGAACGTAGATCTGGTAGAAGATAATACAAAGAAAAAAAAACTTTATTTTGTATTTTTTTGTATCATCATCTTTGAAATGCAAGAGAAAGGCCATAATGTATTATTCCAGCCCAGGTGCAATATACATTTTGGCAACTAGATGGAAGCAGTGTATGTGCAAAGTTTTAGTCCTTGTTAAGTCCTCCCAAGAGAATTCTCTTTGGTTATAGTCACAGCCATGTATATTCCCCCTCAACCCGATACCACGACGACCCCCAAATAACTGCACTGGACATTATGCAAACTGGAAACTACATGTCCTGAGGTCACATTTATTTTAGCTGGGAATTTTAACAAAGGAAATTTAAGGAAAATGCTACTGAAGTTCTACCTTCACATTGACTGTAGTGCTGGACGATTTGCATTTTATTAATTTTTTTTAAATGCCTACAAGGCCCTCACCGCCCTCCCTTCGGCAAATCTGATCATGACTCCATTTTGCTCCCCCCTTCCTGTAGGCAGAAACTCAAATAGGAAGTACCCGTGCTAAGGTATATTCAATGCTGGTCTGACCAATCTGAATCCATGCTTCAAGATTGTTTTGATCACGCGGCCTGGGATATATTCCGCGAAGCCTCTAAGAATAACATCAACGAATACACGGATATGGTGACTTAGTTCATCAGGAAGTGTATAGGAGATGTTGTACCTACAGTGACTATTAAAACCTACCCAAACCAGAAACCGTGGATAGAAGGCAGCATTAACCATGGCAAGGTGACTGGGAATAAGGCTGAATACAAACAGTGTAGTTATTCCCTCCATAAGGCATTCAAACAGGCAAAACGTCAGTACAAAGCGTCAGTGGAGTCGCAATTCAACGGCTCAGACACAAGACGTATGTGGCAGGGTCTACAGACAATCACGGACTACAAAGGGAAAACCAGCCACGTCGAGGACACCGTCTTGCTTCCGGAAAAGCGAAACACCTTCTTGGCCCGCTTTGAGGATAACAGTGCCACTGACTTGTCCCGCTACCAAGGACTGACTGTGGGCTCTCCTTCTCCGTAGCCGACGTGAGTAAGACATTTAAGCATGTTAACCCTTGCAAGGCTGTCGGCCCAGACAGAATCCCTAGCCGCGTCCTCAGAGCATGCGCAGACCAGCTGGCTAGAGTGTTTACAGACATATTCATTCTCTCCCTATCCCAGTCTGCTGTCTCTACTTGCTTCAAGATGTCCACAATTGTTCCTGTACCCAAGAAAGCAAATGTAGCTGAACAAAATGACAATCCCCCCCCCCCCGTAGCACTGACTTCTGTCATCATGAAGTGCTTTTAGAGGCTAGTGAAGGATCATATAACCTCTACCTTACCAGACACCCTTGACCCTCTTCAATTTGCTTTCCCCCCCCCCAATAAATCTAAAGACGATGCCATTGCACTGCACACTGCCATATCCCATCTGGAAAAGAGGAATACCTATGTAAGAATGTGGTCATTGACTATAACTCAGCATTCAACACCATTGTACCCTCCAAGCTGGATGGCGGGAGTAGAGTTGACTGGAGAAGTGCATGATGTGCAGATTATTCTGCTGACACTTGACCTTGTCTGTTCAAACCTCCTCTCCCATTTCCTTCAGAGTGTCCCTGAAAAGTCTTACCTTGTACATACACCCAGTCCCCTGCTACAAACCTTTTGTCACGTGTACTCCAGCTCCCCCTCTCCGGCGCCAGATTATTAAACACACCTGCCACCATCGTTACGCGCATCTGCGCCTCATGAGATTCATCTGGACTCCATCCCCTTCCTGATTATCTCCCCCTATATCTGTCACTCCCTTTGGTGCTTTCCTGAGGCGTTATTGGCTCTGTTTCTATTTCATGTCTGTACGCTTTTCGTGTTTCTTGTTTCGTTCCATGTTCGTTTATTTATTAAATTCACTCCCTGTACTTGTTCCCGATTGTTAGCGTACACGTTATACCTGTGCTATGGCTAAAACTTTCCAAGGCCCTTGTTCCTAAACTTTTCTCCAATTAACTGATTTGCAGGCAACATTAATTTAGTCTATTTTCTGTGGTGGAGCAGAATGTCTTTGTAAGCAGGTGTGTGTTCCAGTTCTCACATAAATATGTTCAATTGGTCAATTAATTGATTAACGGTGTGGTTATCAGACCAATTGAAGACTGTTAACAGGGTAAAGAAAAAACACAGAGGACTTTGAGGCCCGTCATTTTAGACAGAGAAAAGGATGAGGAAAGAGATGCATACAGGGATGACAGAGTAGAGGTTGAGTGGGAGAAAGACAGATTTTCAAAATACAGTTGTTTTGCGACTGCCTCTTGTAGGCCTTCATATCTCAAGGCTGTTAATTATTTAGATGCGGTTGTGTTTTTCCACTCTGGCTTTTTGCCTCCTCCTAGATTAGTCCCAGCCGGGTGACTGTGTGTCTTTTAGGGTCTTCAGGGAAGCCTATTCAAATGCAAGGTCGAAGGGTGGCAAGTCTCAAAAGAACAGAGGACGTAGTTTTACGTAGGCATTAATGATTGCAAATCCAGATTTTGTCCTGTTCCCTGGGGCCAAACACTACCTGAAGTGTATTCGCAACAAGTTTGCTTGCACTTTTTCCAGAGGAAACAAAACATTAAAAGCATCTTCTAAATGGCATTTTCTTTTTATGTGGAAGAGAAAGGGCTTGCTCATTCTACACTCGGCCACACCAGAAGGGGTTTGTTGTGTCCCAAAATCCAATGCAATCCCTCATCCACTTTCAGGAGCACGCTCGTGTTCCTCTGGTGACCTTGTTTAAGCTGTCCCCTGCACTCACCACCTGACACCATTTTCTCCATTACCCCACATACCCATTCTTAGTAACTAATACCTGAATACCTGTGGAAGTTCTTTGGAATTTGGAAGTTCTTTTTTTATTTTGTATATTTAAATATTCTTATTTCTGTGAACAAAAATGAAGTATACTTGCATTGTTTTAATTGTACACACTGTCTATAGACTGAACCATTTTAATGCACACAACTGAATGATGATGTGTTTAACTTCTTAGGGAGCGGCTCCCGAGGTGACGGTTTTGGAGAGTCTGGTGTGCCCAAAGTAAAATGCCTCCCACTCAGGCCCAGAAAATAGGATAAGCATATAATTAGTACTATTGGATAGGAAACACTCTGAAGTTTCTAAGAGTGTTAAAATATTGTCTGTGAGTATAACAGAACGGATATAGCAGGGAAAACCCGAGGAATTTCTGTCCTGGAAAAAGTGTATTTGACACATTGCCTCATTTTGAACCCCTCCCTATTGAAAATGACCATATATGGGAGTAAGATTGCAGTACCTATTGCTTCCACTGGATGTCAACAGTCTCTAGATAGTGTTTGATGATGTTTAGTTGCTCTGGATGGTAATAGAAGAAGAATTTCAAACTAGTCATCGGATGTAAACAGAAGAGGATGCGCGTTCACAGGCTCGCGCGCGCTGTGGTTTTTTCCTTTCCTATCGTCCAGTTTATAATCCGGTTGAAATATTATAGTAAATATACATAAAAGTGTTCCTAAGGATACATTATCAATGATGTTTGATTGTTCTTGGACAAGCGTATAGGTTGAACGCGTTCTCTTCACGGTTCAATGGGCGAGTGGACGCTGTATTTTATGAACATAATGCGCCAACTAAACGGAGATGTATGGATATAATAAATTACCTTTTCTAACAAAAGAACCATTGGATGTCTTCGTTGGACACTTGGGAAGCCCTCAGCAGAAGTTCTTCAAAAGGTAAGGGATTTGTTTTCACTGTGAAATGTGTTTTGTGTGAACCGCAAAGGTTTATGAATTTATGCTAATGCGAATATTGGAGGTGCTACCCTCAAACAATCAAATGTAGTGCTTTCGCCGTAAAACCTTTTTGAAATCTGACAATGCTGTGATATTTCCAAGAAGCACAGCTTTGATGACTATGCAAAACTTGTATATTGATGAATGATGCAACAACGCCTTGCATTTCACTGGGTAGTGTTAACAGAAGTATCAAAACAGACTCCTAGAACTGTATTCGGCTGTATTTTAACTACTTAGGGAGCAGTGGGGCGACACTACCCGGTGAAATTCAAGGCGCCAAATTCAAAATCCAAAAGTTGCAATTGAAACGTGAAGAGAACGCGTTCAAATATACCTATAAACTTTTCCTAAACAAATCAAATACCAGTTAAAATGCATCCTTAGCTATGCTTTTATGAATATTAGTGATATTATTTCACTCGGATGGTCACCTATACCTTATATAAGTAAAATAAAGTGGGGCGCGCCAGCCAGACTCGCGCCCCGAGAAAACTTGACATTTCAGGTCCCCATGCCATTTCCTGTACCTATTCATTGTGTTTACTCCAATCTCTCTGAGTCTTTGTATATAGACTGCTGACATCTAGTGGAAGCCATAGGTACTGCAGTCTCAGTCCTGGTAACAAATGGATTCAATAGGGAGTGTGTCTAAGAGAGCCAAAGGTCACCAGAAACTGATTTCCAGATGATTTTTTCTCAGGTTTTTGCCTGCTAAATGAGTTATGTTATACTCACAGACATTATGTTACCACTTTTAGAAACTTCAGAGTGTTTCCTATCCAATAGTACTAATTATGTGCATATCCTATTTTCTGTGCCTGAGTGGCAGGCATTTTGCTTTGGGCACGCCAGACTCTCCAAAACCCTCTCCAAAGAAGTTAATGAATGATTACTGGATTAACCGTTAACACACACAGGTTGTAGAATACTCCTATTTGAACTGTGGCATATGAAGGTGGACATTCATGTGAGCCAGCAGCCAGAGTTTGGTTGTTAGAGGGGGAGTGTGTGTGTGTGTGTGTGTGTGTGTGTGTGTACTGCTTTTATACAATGAATAGAGTATTCATCCAATATGGCCTCTTGTTCTATCCAGAGACAAATGAATGTCTATGTACTGGAAGACATATAGCGGTAGATAAGGATTGCTTTGTTGTAGAACAGAATACATCTTTGTCAGTAAAGAGATGAGAGCCTCCGCATTCATTCCCTGAAAACGTGTCTTAAATATCTAAGTGGATACACTTGAACCAAACCTGTATTTGTGGACTGAGCTGTATCACTGTTTCATTGTCATTGCTTTAGAACTGTATGTCTGTCTTCTCAAACTGACAAGTGTTGGCTCTTGCTTATGAAGAATGGGGATTTTAATAATCAGTAACACATTTGTCTTGCTCAGAGATTTTTCTCTGTTGGCCTTGGACCGACAGACCACTATGTGACCATCTGATGGTTGAATACTATTATCTGTTTTAGTGTCTGCCCATGTGTGACAATAACGCCAAGCATTGTATGGTCACAGGTAGGGTTGCAAAATGTCATACATTTCCTAAAGTGCCCAGGTTTTCCAGAAATCCCAATTGAAAAATTCCAGGAATCAGAAGGTAATAAACAGGAAACTTCTGGAACCAGGATTTCTGGAAAACCAGGTAATTTTAGGAAATGTACCAGAATTTAGCAACCCTAGTCACAGGCTAGAGATCTGTAGTACTTGTGCTGTCTACTTTACCTGAAGTTGACTATGGATGCCTAGATGAGTCATTCACCGATGATGGTAGTGTAAAACCAGCTGGAGTCAAACCTTCATGTTAGGTCAGGACTTAACAGTGCCTCATTTGTCTCCAGACCAAGAGTTTAAAAGCAGTGTGTTTCTGACACTGGTGTGCAATGGGGGGCTCCATCCATTGCTCCTACACTGGGTATGCTTGAGCCACACTAGATTGTCACCGCATGGCCACTGAGAGATAGGGCAGGGTCTCATTCGTAGGGTATCAAAAACAACACACACTGTATGAAAACAACACACAATATACAGGCTGTACAAGAACAAATTCTTCCCACATTCAAGAATTATGTTTCTAAATACAGCACACATGGAACATTAATATGTTGTTTTTACAGTGAACCAAACACTTGAGAGATGTGGCATAGGCTGAAGTATAATTAATTCAATAATAAAAACAGCAAAAGGCTGAACTCAAGATGGACCTTCAACTCTAACCCTTGGTGGAAACAGTCTCAAGGGCTCTTATTGTGTCCATTTCACACCATCCTAGTTTAGTTGAATTCAAGTACCTGCATTGACGGGAGAGAGGGTTTGCTTTGATGAACTCTCCTGAATTTGTTTAACTTCCCACAGTGTAGTCATGACAACCCTTGCCCAGTGGGTTGGAGATTTTCTTGCAGCTAGGACTCTAAAGAATTGTCACTTTCTCTACCATTGTTTTACTGTGGATCTAACCCACGTCTATTGCAAGTAGTGTGATGGATATATCTGAGTTATTTTGGATTTGGAGCCATATCCCTTACTTCTGATTTGCGAACTATGCATGGCTTTGCAAAAATAGATATAGACTGTCTGCTCTCCATCTTTTCAACTCGGCTAAGGCAAGGTGACCTTTTTGTGTTATTGCTTTGAGAGGCTCCTGGAGTTGTGATTAAAAAGCTCATTGCATTTTAAGGTTACCTGTCTGCTGTAACAGTGCACTTCTAATCCTCTGCCTAGAAAATAATTAAGTGCATCAATATTTAGTTGGTTATACAGAAATCTACTGTATAACAAACAAGCTATGGATGCACTGAATGATGGAATAGTACAAAATACTCAAGCTAAAGCTTAAATAAGTTGTATGGCTAACTGTGAAAACAAACAATTCAATGTGTGTATACAGTGCCTCAGAAAGTATTCATACCCCATTTCACATTTTGTTGTGTTACAGCCTGAATTCAAAATGGATTAAATATATGTTTTTTTCTCACCCTTCCACACACAATGCCCCATAATAGCAAAGTACATTTATTTTTATTTATTGAAAATGAAATACACTATATACAGTGGTTCTTCCTTTAAAAGTTATGAGCTTATGCCACGACTGTTAGTGGTAGATGGTGGCATTCTGTCATTGCACCACACTATCACAAGAAGGAGTTAGAACGCTGATCTTTCATTAGTCTAAACTGTGGCGATTAATGTAGGGGTTTTCAGTCTGACAGTATCTTCTCTGGCGCTGAAGTCCTGCATCAGGCAACAAACAAAAAACTGCCGGAGGTCCTGGAGTTAAGAGAGAGCTTGGGTAAATACAATTGGGGAATTTCACTTGACATGTGGACTGACAATTTTTTTTAAAATAGGCACGGTGGGCTTGTGGTTTCTCTCCCTCTAAAACCTGAAATAAATAATTCTAAATAACAAACTGGCTTTATTTACAAATTAGTAAGAATGTCTCACCCCATGTTCAAGAATGGCCTTTTTCCCTTTATTCAGATGACTGCTCACTTTCGGTTATTTGAAACTAAATCATATTCAACATATTGTTATTTTTTAAACAAGCCATAGAAAGTTGGTTGCAATTTCAGTTTAAACTACCAGAAAAGACAGGAGTAAGGAACTTGTCAGTCGGCCCTGCATTAAAGACCAAAATTGGTTGAAGAAAATTGGGATAAATAAAAATATATACCAGTTTCATTTAAGGACCAAAAAATGTACAGCTGTGCCATATAATGGGGCGGCAGGGTAGCCTAGTGCTTAGAGCTTTGGACTAGTAGCCGAAAGGTTGCAAGTTCAAATCCCTGAGCTGACAAGGTACATATCTGTCGTTCTGCCCCTGAACAGGCAGTTAACCCACTTTTCCTAGGCTGTCATTGAAATTACAAATGTGTTCTTAACTGACTTGCCTAGTAAAATAAAGGTACAAAAAAATTGATTGCATAATAGTTGGGAAGAAATGTTCGATTTACCGATTCCATGGCACTTGAATTTGGAGGGCAGAAATGATTAAATATTGAAGCATTAGACCTCTCACTAAAGATGTCAGTCATACAAAAGTTATACTTAAATCCGAACTGGTTTGTAGGGTGATGCCAGCAGATTCCAGATTGCCTTTGCCGATCGCTCATCGTCTGCTCTGAGACAAGCATGGGGACTGGTCTTGATAAATCAAAGAGATTTTTATTTTCACTGAATCTCTTTTTGAGTATTGGTTAGCCTACAAATAGGGTGTGGAAATGTTAGGATTATTTTGCTCTTCATTCGCAGTCACTTAGTAGCCTACTCCCGACCGGTCACGTTGTACAACGCCAACTTTTGAAAGCCAGTCACCGCTTCCCCCCCCCACCCCTCCATGTTAACAAAACTTTTTCTCTCTTTCTTATTCTCCTACTTTCTTTTCACTAAATAAAACGTGCTGTAGTTGCCCAGATACTTCCCACCTTTCCCTCAGCTATACATCCATGGCTCTTCCTATAACATCTGCCTCCATCTAATCCTTGTTTAGTCTTACTGAATCAGGAGCTGTCTGTCAGATGTATACTTTTTTTATTAATTCTTCGCACCAGTCTACGGTCGTTCTCATCAAGGATTTGTCTGTATTTGGCTTCATTCATTGTTCCCTCTATACTTGCCAGTCTCACAGTCCCTGAAAAGCATCCCCATAGCATGATGCTGCCACCACCATGCTTCATGGTAGGGATGATATTAGACGGGTGATGATCTGTGCCTGGTTTTCTACAGACATGGTGCTTTGCATTCAGGCCAAATAGATACATTTTGTCTCATCAGATCACAAAATATTTTGTCGTGCTCTCAGAGTCTTTCGTGTGCCTTTTTGCAAACTCCAGGCGTGCTGTCATGTGCCTTTTTCTCAAAAGTGCCTTCAGTCTGACCCCTGTCCCATGAAGCCCAGATTTGGTGAGGTGCTGTAGAGACTGTCCTCCTGGTAGTTTCTCACATCTCAGCCAAGGTACTCTGTTAGTTCTGTCAGAGTGGTCATTGGGTTCTTGATCAAGGTCCTTCTTGCGCAGTTGCTCAGATTGGTCAGATGGCCATCTCAAGGCAGAGTCTGGGTAGTTCCATATTTTTTTGTATTTCTCAATTATGGAGACCACTGTGCTATTGGAAACTTTCAACACTCTAGAACTAGTTTTATACCCTTCCCCAGATATATGCCTCATCACAATGCTATCTCGGAGATCTACTGACAATTCCTGCTCTGACAACTGTGAGACCTTATATAGACACGTGTGTTTCTTTCTAAATGTCCAAACGATTGAATTGGCCACAGGTGGACAACAATCAAGTTGTAGTAATATCTCAAAGATGATCAAAGGAAATTGGAAAGTATTTACACCCCTTAATCCACAATACTAACCTAAATGACAGAATGAAAAGAAGGAAGGCTGTACAGAATAAAAATATTCCAAAACATGCATACTGTTTGCAATAAGGCACTAAAGTAAAACTGCAAAGATTTTGGAAAATAAATGCACTTTATGTCCTGAATTCAAAGCATTATGTTTGGGGCAAATCCAACACATCACGGAGTACCACTTCATATTTTCAAGCATTGTGGTGGCTGCATCATGTTATGGGTAAGCTTATTATCAGCAAAGACTAGGGAGTTTTCAGTATAAAAATAAACGGAATAAAGCTAAGCACAGTCAGAGGAAAATCTGTTTCAGTCTGTTTTCCAACGGACACTGGGATACAATTTCTCTTTTCAGCAGGACAATAACCTAAAACACAACACCAAAAATACACTGGTTGCTTACCAAGACGACAATTAATATTCCTTAGTGGCCTACAGTAGTTACAATTTTGACTTAAATTGGCTTGAAAATCTATGGAAAGATTTGAAAATGGCTGTCTGGAGACCACTGTTAACGTCCACAAGCAGAAACTCAAACAGGAAGTACCTGTGATTCGCTCAGTTGAGAAATGGTCACCAGAATCAGAGATTGTGCTACAGGACTGCTTTGCTAGTGCTGATTGGAATATGTTTAATAACATTGACGAGCTAACCCCTTCCGTCACCAGCTTCATTCGAAAATGTATTGGTGACGTTGTCCCCACGATGAGGGTTTGCTGTTTCCCCAAAAGCCCTGGATTAACACTAAGGTTGGTGCTAAACTAAAGGTCAGGGCTACTGCACACAGAGCTATTGTATTCAACCCTGAGGATACGGCTGAGGACAGGAACAAGTGCAAGAAGTCCCGCTATGACCTCAGCAGAGTCGTCAAACAAGCAAAATGACAATATAGGAAGGTCTAATTATACTACACAGGCTCCGACGCCTACCGTATGTGGCAGGGGCTACAGTCCGTTACGAATTACAAAGGAAGACCCAACTGTGATCTGCCGTATGACGCCTCTCAGACAAACTAAATGCATTTTATGCTTTGACAACAACAACATCGTACCGGGTGTGAGGGCCGTCACCCACCCAGAAGATTGGGTGATCTCGATCTCCAAGGCCTGCGTGGAAAAAGGTCTTTAATCAGGTCAACACCCACAGGGCCCGACAGTATTCCAGGGCGTGTTCTCAGAGCATGCGCAGAACAGCTGTTATAATCGATAAATGACAAACTGGGCATACTTGAATTAGTCAGTACAGATATAAATGTCACGCCCTGACCTGTAGGAGCCTGTTTATGTCTCTTTTTGGTTTGGTCAGGGTGTGATTTGGGGTGGGCATTCTATGTTCTAGTTTTGTATTTCTTTGTTGTTGGCCGGGTAGGGCTCTCAATCAGGGACAGCTGTCCATCGTTGTCTCTGATTGGGAGCCATACTTTAGTAGCCCTTTTTCCTTCCTTTCCTTGTGGGAAGTTAACTCTGTTTATGTGCTACACCTTATGATCTTCGTTTGAGTGAGTTGACAAATAAATATGTTTAACTCAACCTGGCACGCTGCGCCTTGGTCCATCCATGAAGATCGTTACAATAAAGGAGTTGAAGGTGAGCCTTCAGATGAGTGACTAAAAAGCTGTGACAATAGAGAAAGAAACAAACAAGCTAAATAGGACAGTCAATAAGATTGAAACGTAAATTAAAACTTAACTTAAAAAGGAAAACATCTTTCTGAGAGAAGCCTTACTTGATGTAGAGACTAGATCTTTGATAGAAAATCTGCTACAGTGGCTTGCGAAAATATTCACGCCCCTTGGCATTTTTCCTATTTTGTTGCCTTACAAACAGGAATTAAAATTGATATTTGGGAGGTTTGTATCATTTGATTTACACAACATGCCTACCACTTTGAAGATGCAAATAATTTTTTTGTGAAAGAAACAAGAAATAAGACAAAAAACTGAACTTTGTAGAGCCCGCTTTTGTAGCAATTACAGCTGCCAGTCTCTTGGGGTATGTCTCTATAAGCTTGGCACATCTAGCCACTGGGATTTTTGCCCATTCTTTAAGGCAAAACTGCTCCAGCTCCTTCAAGTTGGATGGGTTCCGCTGGTGTACAGCAATCTTTAGTCATACCACAAATTTTTAATTGGATTGAGGTCTGGGCTTTGACTAGGCCATTCCAAGACATTTAAATGTTTCCCCTTAAACCCCGCAAGTGTTGCTTTAGCAGTATGCTTAGGGTCATTGTCCTGCTGGAAGGTGAACCTCCGTCCCAGTCTCAAATCTCTGGAAGACAAACAGGTTTCCCTTTAGAATTTCCCTGTATTTAGCGCCATCCATCATTCCTTCAATTCTGACCAGTTTCCCAGTCCCTGCTGATGAAAAACATTTAAAAAAAGATTTGCACGTCTGGGACCTGTTGGATCGGAGGGTGAGGGCTAGGGCCATTCCCCCCCGGAAACGTCCGGGAACTTGCAGGTGCCTTGGTGGAAGAGTCTCACAGTACGGACATTGCAATTTATTGCCCTGGCCACACCTGCAGTCCTCATGCCTCCTTGCAGCATGACTAAGGCATGTTCACGCAGATGAGCAGGGACCCTGGGGCATCTTTCTTTTGGTGTTGTTCAGTCAGTAGAAAGGCCTCTTTAGTGTCATAAGTTTTCATAACTGTGACCTTAATTGCCTACCTTCTGTAAGCTGTTAGTGTCTTAATGACTGTTCCACAGGTGCATGTTCATTAATTGCTTGTTGTTCATTGAACAAGCATGGGAAACAGGGTTTTAGCCCTTTACAATGAAGATCTGTGAAGTTATTTAGATTTTTACGAATTATCTTTGAAAGACAGGGTCCTGAAAAAGGGACGTTTGTTTTTTTGGTTGAGTTGTGGGTAAAACAGAACAGATATAGCAGGCAAAAATCTGAGATGTTTCTGTCCGGAATTCCTTTCTCTTTTGCCCTCCACTCAATTTGAAGACCTGTTAATAGAAGTCAATGGGGAATAGGACACAGGTTGCAGTACCTATGGCTTCCACTGGATGTCAACAGTCTCTGGAAAGTGTCTGGAGGAAATAGCCCTGAGCAGATCCTTATAGAAGAAGAAAGACTACAGGAAGGGAAAAATGTAAACAACCGTGCACGTTCACGTGAACATGAACGCGCCCAGCTTTCTTTTCCTTTTATAACATTTCAGTTACCATCCGTGTAAAATATGATCGCTATTATTCATAAAAGAATACATAAGGATGCATTATTAATGATATTTGTTTGTGAAAAGATGAGGTATAACTTGAAAGCGTTTTCTTCACTGTACAACGGGGGGAGTAGACTGACAATGCTTGGTGGAGTAGCTGAACATAACGTGCCAACCAAACAGAGATTTATGGATATAATGAATTACTTTTTCTAAACAAAATAACTATGGATTCTCTTGTTTGGACACTTGGGAAGCCCTCAGCAGAAGTTATTTGAAAGGTAAGCGATTTATATTAGCTGTGATATGGACATTTTGAGAACCGAGCTGGATATGAATTTATGCTAATGTGGAAAATATGTGAGGTACTAGCCTTACACAATCAAATGTGGTGCGTTCGCCGTAAAGCCTTTTTGAAATCTGACAACGCAGTGATATTGCCAAGAAGCAGAGCTTTTGATGGCTATGCAACACTTGTATATCGAAGAATGTTAAATATTACGAATATTTATTTTGAATTTGCTGCGTTATGTTTGCTCTGAAAACAATCCCGCTCACGGGATCCGTGCGCAGAGAGGTTAAGTACAGTGGGACTTTATGTAAAAGGGCTTTAAAAATGAAAACTTAGCAATGTATCAGCATACAGTTGAAGTCGGAAGTTTACATGCACCTTAGCCAAATACATTTAAAATCAGTTTTTCACAATTCCTGACATTTGATCCTAGTAAAAATTCCCTGTCTTAGGTCAGTTAGGATCACCACTTTATTTTAAGAATGTGAAATGTCATAATAATAGTAGAGAATGATTTATTTCAGCTTTTATTTCTTTCATTACATTCTCAGTGGGTCAGAAGTTTACATACACTCAATTAATATTTGTTGGCACTCCCTTTAAATTGTGTAACTTGGGTCAAACGTTTCGGGTAGCCTTCCACAAGCTTCCCACAATAAGATGGGGGAATTTTGGCACATTCCTTCTGACAGAGCTGGTGTAACTGAGTCAGGTTTGTAGGCCTCCTTGAAATTTTTCTATGGGATTGAGGTCAGGGCTTTGTGATGGCCACTCCAATACCTTGACTACTTTGGAAGTATGCTTGGGGGCATTGCCCATTTGGAAGACCCATTTACGACCAAGCTTTAACTTCCTGACTGATGTCTTGAGATGTTACTTCAATATATTCACATAATTTTCCTGCCTCATGAAGCCATCTCTTTTGTGAAGTGCACCAGTCCTTCCTGCAGCAAAGCACCCCCACAACATGATGCTGCCACCCCCATAATTCACAGTTGGGATGGTGTTCTTCGGCTTGCAAGCCTCCCCCTTTTTCCTCCAAACACAACGATGGTCATTATGGCCAAACAGTTCTATTTTTGTTTCATCAAACCTGAAGACATTTCTCCAAAAAGTACAATCTTTGTCCCCATGTGCAGTTGCAAACCGTAGTCAGGCTTTTTTTATGGCGGTTTTGGAGCAGTGGCTTTGTCCTTGCTGAGTGGCCTTTCAGGTTATGTCGATACAGGACTCGTTTTACTGTGGATATAGATACTTTTGTACCTGTTTCCTCCAGCATGTTCACAAGGTCCTTTGCTGTTGTTCTGGGATTGATTTGCACTTTTCGCACCAAAGTACATTCATCTCTAGGAGACAGAACGCGTCTCCTTCCTGAGCGGTATGACGGCTGCGTGTTTATACTTGCGTACTATTGTTTGTACAGATGAACGTGGTACCTTCAGGCGTTTGAAAATTTCTCCCAAGGATGAACCAGACTTGTGGAGGTCTACAATTCTTTTTATGATGTCTTGGCTGATTTCTTTTGATTTTCCCAAGAAAAGAGGCACTGAGTTTGATGGTAGGCCTTGAAAAACTTCCACAGGTACACCTCCAATTGACTCAAATGATGTAAATTAGCCAGAAGCTTCTACAGCCATGACATAATTTTCTGGAATTTTCCAAGCTGTTTAACCTCTTGGGGATAATTAAGGAGCGTTGGGGCAATACCCGGAAAAATGTAAGGCGCCAAATTCAAAATCCAAAAATAGAATAAAACATTAATCAAAACACTGTTCAAAAGCGTTGACTTTGGGCAATCTCACAGCGTTGTCAGATTTCAAAAAGGCTTTACTGCGAAAGCAGAACATTTGATTGTCTGAGGACAGCGCCCCGCATATTTTCTGCATTAGCATAATTTCATAACCAGCACGGGTGTCACAAGACACATATAAAGAGCCAAAATAAATCGCTTACCTTTGATGATCTTCTGCTGAGGGCAATCCGAAGTTTCCAAGCAAGACATCCAAGGTTCCTTTTGTTAGAAAAAGTCCTTGTTTATATTTTCATAAATCTCCGTTTGGTTGGCGCGTTCAGAAAATCCACCGTCCACTCACCCATTGTACTGGGAAGAGAAAGCGTTCAAAATATACCTAGCAACTTTGTCCAAACAAATCAAACATTGTTTATAATGTATCCTTAGGTACACTTTTATGTATATTAATTATAATTTTCACACGGATAATATCCTGAGCAATAGAAAAGTGAAATCCCGAGGCGCGCACTCACGGTCTTGGACACAAAACACAAAAGGCACTTCCTCCCTCCACTTACATAATCTTCTTCTATGCGGTTGTTTTTCAAGGTAAACTCATCAAACCTTGTCTAACGACTGTTGACATCTACTGGAAGCCATAGGTACTGCAACCTGGGTCCTGGATTAAAGCAGATCCCATAGACAACCATTGGAAAAGGCATGTCACAAAAAAAAAATCCGGACAGAAATTCCTCGGGTTTTTGCCTGCCATATCAGTTCTGTTATACCCACAGACATTATTTTAAAAGTTTTAGAAACTGCAGATAGTACTAACTATGTGCATATCCTAGTTTCTGGGCCTGAGTGGCAGGTATTTTACTTTGGGCACGACAGACTCTCAAACTCCCACCACAGCTGCCGCTCCCTAAGAAGTTAAACGCACAGTCAACTTAGTGTGTGTAAACTTCTGACCCACTGGAATTGTGATACAGTGTATTATAAGTGAAATAATCTGTCTGTAAACAATTGTTGGAAAAATGACTTGTGTCATGAACAAAGTAGATGTCCTAACCGACTTGCCAAAACTAGTTTGTTAACAAGACATTTGTGGAGTGGTTGAAAAACGAGTTTTAATGACTCCAACCTAAGTGTATGTAAACTTCCGACTTCAACTGTATGTGACATCAGAGGGCCAATCAACTTTCTGGTAGAGAATGCAGTGATGAGTACTAAAATTGTCCCCCGTAATAAAGTGCAGTGCACTATGATAAACTGCATCTAAGGGCTTTAATGAAATGTCAGCTGTGCTCATACGCATGATGTCTCCAAAGTCTAGGACCTAACTCATCAATATGCTTTTTAAAACACAGCTTTTCATCTTTCCAGATGCCCAGATATGTGTAAGCAGGGACATGATCAATATGGACACCATCCAAAGTACATATGCTTAAATCATCAGTTATTTTTATGCGCTATAGAGAACAACATATACTTAGTTTTACCTGCATGCAATACTAATTTCAGGTCAATAAAGTTTTTATTTAATACAATGAAGGCAGACTGTAGTTAAGCCTGGTCAACTGTGGGGGCAATAGCACAATCAATCAATCAATCAATCAAATGTATTCATAAAGCCCTTCTTACATCAGCTGATGTCACAGAGTGCTGTACCCAGCCTAAAACCCCAAACAGCAAGCAATGCAGGTGTAAAAGCACGGTGGTTAGGAAAAACTCCCTAGAAAGTCCAGAACCTATGAAGAAACCTAGAGAGGAACCAGGCTGTGAGGGGTGGCCAGTCCTCCTCTGGCTGTGCCGGGTGCAGATTATAACTTCTTAGCAGAGGTGACGGTTTTGGAAAGTCTTGTGTGCCCAAATTAAAATTCCTGCCTGCCTAACTGAAGTTTATTTAGTGCTTTATCCGGGTAGCCGGAATGTAGAGCATTGCAGTAGTCTAAACTAGAAGTGACAAAAGCATGTATACATTTTTCTGCATCATTTTTGGACAGAATGTTTCAGATTTTTGCAATGTTACGTAGATTGAAATAAAACTGTCCTTGAAACAGTCTTGATATGTTCGTCAAAAGAGAGATCAGGGTCCAGAGTAACGCCGAGGTCCTTCACAGTTTTATTTGAGACGACTGTACAACCATCAAGATTAATTGTCAGATTCAACAGAAGATCTCTTTGTTTCTTGGGACCTAGAACAAGCATCTCTGTTTTGTCAGTTTAAAAGTAGAACATTTGCCGCCATCCACTTCCTTATATCTGAAACACAGGCTTCCAGGAAAGGCAATATTGGGGCTTCACCATGTTTCATTAAAATGTACAGCTGTGTCATCCACATAGCAGTGAAAGTTAACATTATGTTTCCAAATGGCATCACCAAGAGGTAGCGCCCCACCACTCCTTAGCGATCAGCGCACGAGGTGACCGTTTTGGAGAGCCTGGCGTGCCCAAAGTAAAATGCCTCCAATTCAGTCCCAGAAAATAGGATATGCAAATATGTAGTACCATTGGATAGGAAACCCTCTGCCTTTTCTAAAAGTGTTAACCATCTGTCTGTGAGTAAAACAGAACGGATATGGCAGGCGAAACCCCAAGGACTTTCTGTCCTGGAAAAAGTGGTTTTGACAGAGTGCATCATTTGGAACCCCTCCCTTATAAAAATGCCCATATAAGGGCATATGAATGCAGTCCCGATCGCTTCCTCTGGATGTCAACAGTCTCGAGACAGTGTTCAGATTTTTTTAGGATGCTATTAGAGCAGAGAAGAAGAGAAAACAGGAAGTGTCCCTTGGATGTCAATAGAGAGGACGCAGCTCCCGAGAAGGCACGCTCTGTGTTTTTTTCCGTTCTTATAGCCCAGTTTATATTCCGGTTGATTTATTATAGTAAATATACATAAAAGTGTTCCTAAGGATACATTTAAAATGATTTTTGATTGTTCTTGGACAAGTTTATAGCTATAAGTTGAACGAGTTCTCTTCACGTTTCAATGGAGGAGTGGAGGCTGTAGTTTCTGATTATAACGCGCGAACCAAACAGAGATTTATGGATATAATACATTACTTTTTCTAACAAAAGAACCATGGATTGTCTTCGTTGGACACTTTGGAAGCCATCAGCAGAAGTTCTTCAACAGGTAATTGATTTGTTTTCGCTGTGAAACCGTGAAGGCTAATGAATTCATGGTAATGGGAAAAATAGTAAAGGTGCTACCCTCAAACAATCAAATGTGCTGCTTTCGCCGTAAAACCTTTTTGCTATCTGACAACGCTGTGATATTGCCAAGAAACAGAGCTTTTGATGAGTATGAAACACTTGTATATTGGTGCATGTTTAATAATTCAACTTTTGGATTTTGAATTTGGAACCTTGCATTTCACCGGGTAGTGTCGGGATTGGGGCGCTAGAAAAGAGGAGTCCGTAATTTGCTTTCTAATGATCATGGTCTTTTCCTCAAAGAAGTTCATGAATTTATCACTGCTGAAGTGAAAGCCATCCTCTTTTGGGGAATGCTGCTTTTTAGTTAGCTCTGCGACAGTATCAATAATACATTTGGGATTGTTCTTATTTTCCTCAATTAACTTGGAAAAATAGGATGATCGAGCAGCAGTGAGGGCTCTTCGATACTGCATGATACTGTCTTTCCAAGCTAGTCGGAAGACTTCCAGTTTGGTGTAGTGCCATTTCCGTTCCAATTTTCTGGAAGCTTGCTTCAGAGCTCGGGTATTTTCTGTATACCAGGGAGCTAGTTTTTTATGGCAAATGTTTTTTGTTTTTAGGGGTGCGACTGCATCTAGGGTATTGCGCAAGGTTAAATTGAGTTCCTCAGTTAGGTGGTTAACTGATTTTTGTACTCTGATGTCCTTGAGTAGGCGGAGGGATTCTGGAAGGGCATCTAGGAATCTTTGGTTTGTCAGAGAATTTATAGCACGACTTTTGATGATCCTTGGTTGGGGTCTGAGCAGATTATTTGTTGCGATTGCAAACATAATAAAATGGTGGTCCGATAGTCCAGGATTATGAGGAAAAACATTTAAGATCCACAACGTTGTGGGACAAAACTAGGTCCAAAGTATGAATGTGGCAGTGAGTAGGTCCGGGAGACATGTTGGCAATCCCACTGAGTCGATGATAGCTCCGAAAGCCTTTTGGAGTGGGTCTGTGGACTTTTCCATGTGAATATTAAAGTCACCAAAAATGTGAATATTATCTGCCATGACAGAAGGTCCGATAGGAATTCAGGGGAACTCAGTGAGGAACGTTGTATATGGCCCAGGAGGCCTGTAAACAGTAGCTATAAAAAGTGATTGAGTAAGCTGCATAGATTTCATGACTAGAAGCTCACTCCTCAACAGGCCAGGCTTGGTCCTGTTTGTGGGTGAGTCCCAGAAAGAGGGCCAAACATACACAACAGTATCATCGGCAAACAAGTGCAGGTTACATTTCTTTACAGACATTATTGTGAATGTAAACAGTACATTACCCATAATCCACCCCTATGGATGGTTCAGGAAACCTGATAGAACTCAATGTGTATCCACTGATGTTCAACTGTCTAGTAATTATATATTTTACCCAATTTCATGGTATCCAATGGGTTGTTACAGTCTTTTCCCATCGCTGCAACTCCCATACTCGGGAGAGGCAAAGGTCAAGATCTGTGCATCCTCCGAAACACAACCCAGCCAAGCTGCACTGCACTCTTGACACAATGCCCACTTAACCTGGAAGCCAGCCACACACGTGTTGAAGGAAACACCGTATTGTCAGCGTGCATTGCACCCGGCCCGCCACAGGAGTCACTAGTGCGCGATGGGACAAGAACATCCCTGCCGGCCAAACCCTCCCCTAACCTGGAAGACGCTGGGCCAATTGTGCCCCGCCCCATGGGTCTCCCAGTCGTGGCCAGCTGTGACAGAGCCTGGACTCGAACCATGATCTCTAGTGGCACAGCTAGCACTGTGATGCAGTACCTTAGACCACTACACCACTTGGGAGGCCCTTGTCGATAAATGTTTAAACCAGTTACATGCAGCCTGGTCTGGACCAATTGAGGAATGCCTTAGCAGAGAGTGATCAACAGTATCGAAAGCCTTTGATAGGCCAATGAAGAAGGCAGCACGATGTTGCTTTTTATCCATAAAGTTAACTACTTACGGAGTGGTGGGGCGCCCACTCCCGACACTAAATTGAAATTCAAAATGCAAAAGTTTAATTATTAAACATTCATCAATATACAAGTGTTGTATAGTCATCAAAAGCTCTGCTTCTTGGCAATATCACAGCGTTGTCAGATTTAAAAAAAGGCGAAAGCACAACATTTGATTGAGGGTAGCACCTCCAATATTTTTACCATTAGCATAAATTAATAAACCATCGCGGTACACACAAAACACATTTCACAGCAAAAACAAATCCCTTACCTTTTGAAGAACTTCTGCTGAGGGCTTCCCAAGTGTCCAACGAAGACATCCAATGGTTCTTTTGTTAGAAAAAGTCATTTAATATATCCATAAATCTCAGTTTGGTTGGCGCATTATGGTCATAAAATACAGCGTCCACTCGCCCATTGAACCGTGAAGAGAACGTGTTCAACCTATACCTATACACTTGTCCAAGAACAATCAAACATCATTGATAATGTATCCTTAGGAACACTTTTATGTATATTTACTGTAAAATTTCAACCGGATTATAAACTGGATGATAGGAAAGGAAAAACCACAGCGCCAGCGAGCCTGTGAACGCGCCTCCTCTTCTGTTTACATCCGATGACTAGTTTGAAATTCTTCTTCTATTACCATCCAGAGCAACTAAACATCATCAAACACTGTCTAGAGACTGTTGACATCCAGTGGAAGCAATAGGTACTGCAATCTTAATCCCAGAAATGGCTGTTTTCAATAGGGAGGGGTTCAAAATGAGGCAATGTGTCAAAAACACTTTTTCAAGGACAGAAATTCCTCTGGTTTTCGCCTGCTATATCCGTTCTGTTATACTCACAGACAATATTTTAACACTCTTAGAAACTTCAGTGTGTTTCCTATCCAATAGTACTAATTATGTGCATATCCTATTTTCTGGGCCTGAGTGGGAGGCATTTTACTTTGGGCACGCCAGACTCTCCAAAACCGTCACCTCGGGAGCCACTCCCTAAGAAGTTAACCAGATCATTTATAACTAGGGATACAGCAGAGATAGTGCTATGACCTGGTCTAAAACCCAACTGATGTATATTGATAATACATTTCAAAGATGAGAAAAATCTTAGCTGAGATTTAGTCAATAATTTGAATATTTTAGCAAGGCAAGAAAGTTTAGAAATAGGGCAGTAATTATTTAGGTCACAAGGGTCACCACTTTGTAAAGAGGGAGTATATGGGCCGCCTTCCAAACCTTGGGAATAGTACCAGATGTAATTGTCAGGTTAAACACGTGGGTTAATGATTCAGCAATCAGGGGGGAACAGAGCTTCCGCAAAAAAGGACCAAGCATAACAGCCCCATTGGATTTTTTTTACGTCACAACGCATCTAGCACATCACAGATAGTAAATTGTTTAAATGAAAACAAAGATTCACTAAAAGATGACAAGTCAACCGTCGAGTCAGCTAGAGTCTGGCAGAGGGAAGAGCAGTCGATTTACTGATCACGGTAAATTAAACCACAGTTTCTCTTAAATAAAAAACCTGCCGAGATAACATTATGATTAACAGCATCACTTATCCCATTCTTCTCAGATATGATGCCAGTGTCAGACAGAACTTGCTTAGGCAGGGAAGAAGAGGAATTTGTATGTTTCAGTGCATTTACTTTTTTCCCAAATTTAGAAAGATCAGAGATAGTTTAAAAAGTAGCTTGGTTTAGCTTTCTTAAATCGAGATTGTACATCTGTTTTTCAATTTTCTGAAAGATTGACAGTCCACGACAGAGTCCATTTTCTTGCTATGGCCCAGGCCTGATTTCTCATCTGAATGAGTTCAGATACAGTATCAGGCAAAGGTTTGGACACACCTACTCATTCAAGGGTTTTTCTTTATGTTTACTATTGTCTACATTGTAGAATAATAGTGAATACATCAAAATTATGAAATAACACATGTGGAATCATATAGTAACCAAAAAGGTTTTAAACAAATAAAAAAATATTTTATATTTGAGATTCTTCAAAGTAGCCACCCTTTGCCTTGATGACAGCTTTGCACACTCTTGGCCTTCTCTCAACCAGATTTACCTGGAATGCTTTTCCAACAGTCTTGATGGAGTTCCCACATATGCTGAGCACTTGATCGCTGCTTTTCCTTCACTCTGTGGTCCAACTCATCCCAAACCGTCTCAATTGGGTTGAGGTCGGGTGATTGTGGAGGCCAGATCATCTGATGCAGCACTCCATCACTCTCCTCCTTGGTAGAATAGCCCTTACATAGCCTGAAGGTGTGTTGCGTCATTGCCCTCATGAAAAACAAATGACAGTCCCACTAAGCCCAAACCAGATGGGATGGCGTATCACGTATCATTTTCCATCCAATTCGCTTTAGATTTTCAATACATTACACTTGATCGTTCTTGAATAAGTACCTCCAATTCTTTTTGTTTTTCCTCTAACCTATTTTGTGCCTCTACAGTACAGTTTCCATTACCGTCTTTGTGCTGTTACTTCCCCTATTTCCTTTATTTGTTACATCTGCTCCTGCCACGCACTCTACTACTCATCCTGTCTCCCTAACCTGCCGCCACTCCCCAAGTGCTCTCTCCATCTTCCTCGTGTGTGTGTGTGAGCGAGATTGGGTGGGCGGAGACGGGTGTGCTGGAGGCAGAGCAGATCCCCACCAGCTGCAACCTGTTCCATAATCAAGATCTCCACAAATACTCAGCCCTGCCACTTCCACGCTGCCAGATCTTAACCTCTGCTCAGTCAGTCTGCGTTTTTTAGCCGTTTGTTTCTACTTAGATCCTGTTGTCGTGTTATGCCTGTTTCTGTTTTCCTCTCCACCACAGTTCTGCCCGCTCTGACTTTGGCCCCTGTCTCCAGTCCCACGTCTTGTCAGTCCTGTTACTCTGTCCTGGACCCCCCCACTCAACTGCGTCCTTGGATTCCTCTCCGGACCTGGTTAACTTCTTAGGGAGCGGCTCCCGAGGTGACGGTTTTGGAGAGTCTGGCGTGCCCAAAGTAAAATGCCTCCCACTCAGGCCCAGAAAATAGGACATGCACATACTATTGGATAGGAAACACTCTGAAGTTTCTAAGAGTGTTAAAATATTGTCTGTGAGTATAACAGAACGGATATAGCAGGGAAAACCAGAGGAATTTCTGTCCTGGAAAAAGTGTATTTGACACATTGCCTCATTTTGAACCCCTCCCTATTGAAAATGACCATATATGGGAGTAAGATTGCAGTACCTATTGCTTCCACTGGATGTCAACAGTCTCTAGACAGTGTTTGATGATGTTTAGTTGCTCTGGATGGTAATAGAAGAAGAATTTTGAAGAAGTCATCGGCTGTAAACAGAAGAGGATGCGCGTTCACAGGCTTGCGCGCTCTGGGTTTTTTCCTTTCCTATCGCCCAGTTTATAATCCGGTTGAAATATTATAGTAAATATACATAAAAGTGTTCCTAAGGATACATTATCAATGATGTTTGATTGTTCTTGGACAAGTGTATAGGTTGAACGAGTTCTCTTCACGGTTCAATGGCCGAGTGGACGCTGTATTTTATGAACATAATGCGCCAACCAAACAAAGATTTATGGATATAATAAATGACTTTTTCTAACAAAAGAACTATTGGATGTCATCGTTGGACACTTGGGAAGCCCTCAGCAGAAGTTCTTCAAAAGGTAAGGGATTTGTTTTCGCTGTGAAATGTGTTTTGTGTGAACCACTATGGTTTATGAATTTATGCTAATGGTAAATATTGGAGGTACTACCCTCAAACAATCAAATGTAGTGCTTTCGCCGTAAAGCCTTTGCATAGTCATCAAAAACAGAGCTTTTGATGACTATGCAACACTTGTATATTGATGAATGTTTAATAATTCAACTTTTGGATTTTGAATTTGGCGCCTTGCATTTCACCCGGGTAGTGTCGGGAGTGGGGCGCTAGCGCTAGCACCCCACCCCTCCCTAAGTAGTTAACCAGTCCCAACTCCCTTTGCTCCAGCCTCAGCCTCCACACCTGGATTCCTGCAACCCGCCTGAGCTTCCCCTGGCCTGCACCCCATCTTCCCCCGTGTGATTCTATAAATACCTTGGTTACCTCATCCCAGTCTCCAGACAAGTTTCAATGCCATACAACACTCCTTCCGTGGCCTCCACTGCTCTTAAATGCTAGTAAAACTAAATGCATCATCTTCAACCGATCGCTGCCCACACCCGCCCGCCCGACTAGCGTCACTACTCTGGACGGTTCTGACTTAGAATATGTGGACAACTACAAATACCTAGGTGTCTGGTTAGACTGTAAACTCTCCTTCCAGTCTGACATTAAGCATCTCCAATCCAAAATGAAATCTAGAATCGGCTTCCTATTTCTCAACAAAGCCTCCTTCACTCATGTTGCCAAACATACCCTCATAAAACGGACTATCCTACCGATCCTTGACTTCGGTGATGTCATTTACAAAATAACTTCCAACACTCTACTCAACAAATTGGATGTAGGCTATCACAGTGCCATCCGTTTTGTCACTAAAGCCCCATATACTACCGGCCACTGTGACCTGTATGTTCTCGTTGGCTGGCCCTCACTTCATATTCATCGCCAAACCAACTGGCTACAGGTCATCTATAAGTCTTTGCTAGGTAAAGCCCCGCCTTATCTCAGCTCACTGGTCACCATAGCAACACCCACCCATAGCACACGCTCCAGCAGGTATATTTCACTGGTCCTCCCCAAAGCCTACTCCTCCTTTGGCCGCCTTTCCTTCCAGTTCTCTGCTGCCAATGACTGGAACGAATTGCAAAAATCATTGAAGCTGGAGACTTTTATCTCCCTCACTAACTTTAAGCTTCAGCTGTCAGAGCAGCCTACCGATCACTGCACCTGTACACAGCCCATCTGTAAATAGCCCACCCAACTACCTCATCCCCATATTGTTTTTTATTTTTGCTCTTTCGCACGCCAGTATCTTTACTTGCACATCATCTGCACATCTATCACTCCAGGTTTAATGCTACATTGATATTATTTCAACACTACGGCCTATTTATTGCCTTACCTCCCTATTCTTCTACATTTGCACACACTGTACATATATTTGTTTCTGTTGTGTTATAGACTGTACGTTTGTTAATGTGT
This sequence comes from Brachymystax lenok tsinlingensis, assembly GCA_030435695.1. Taxonomy (NCBI): domain Eukaryota; kingdom Metazoa; phylum Chordata; class Actinopteri; order Salmoniformes; family Salmonidae; genus Brachymystax; species Brachymystax lenok. The sequence continues at coordinate 13,825,665 of CM059818.1, forward strand.
AACTCTGTTGTTGTTTGTGTCTCACTGCTTTGCTTTATCTTGGCCAAGTCGCAGTTGTAAATGAGAACTTGTTCTCAACTGGCCTACCTGGTTAAATAAAGGTGAAAAATAAATAAAAGTATCCTCGTCTGAGTCTGCTCTTGGGTTCACCTGTTCCGCTCCACGTGACATTATTAGTCTAATCTCTTTTGACCTAAACTGCTTTTGTTTTAATGATGAATATCGTTTTGAATGGCCTCTAAAAGTACCTTTGAAAGTGTCCCATACATTAAGGGGATCTGCTGTACCTATGTTGTAAAACAAAAAGTCAATTATGAAATATTTTGTCTTAGTTAAGAACAAATTGTCATCCAATAAGCTTTGATTAAATTTCCAATATCCCTATCCACGTTGAAATTCTGTAAGGGTTATATGGAGTCCAATTAGATGGTGGTACGATCACATTCGGCCTCTTATTAATACTTTTTTTTTTTCCTTTGATGCCAGCAAGAACGAGACTAGGAAGTAATCAAGAAAGAAAGCTTGATTAAGCCTCCTCCATGTACACTACCTGTGAATGCTCTTGTAATGCAGGTCTTTGGAATCAAGCGCAGGAAACAGAGTAAAGACAAAACTCCTTTACTTAACGGACACGAACTACTAAACCAGTAGTATTCACACCTGCTCACGAACAAACGGAGCACAACTTACAGAAAACAATCACGGACAAAAACCAGGGGGGAACAGAGGGATTAAATAGGACACATACAATTAGTGAAATGGGAACCAGGTGTGAATGAGACAAGACAAACATAAAATGAGAAATGGATGGGTGATGGCTAGAACTCCGGTGACGTCGACCGCCTGTAGCCGCCCGAACCAGGAGAGGGACCGATTTCAGCGGAAGTTGTGACACTACCGTTCAAAAGTTTTGGGTCACTTAGAAATGTCCTTGTTTTTGAAAATTTTTGGGTCCATTAAAATAACATCAAATTCATTAGAAATACAGTGTTAATGTTGTAAATGACTATTGTAGCTGGAAACGGCTGATTTTTAATCGATTATCTACGTAGGTGTACAGAGGCCCATTATCAGCAACCATCACTCCTGTGTTCCAATGGCACATTGTGTTAGCTAAACCAAGATTATCATTTTAAAAGGCTAATTGATCATTAGAAAACCCTTTTGCAATTATGTTAGCACAGCTGAAAACTGTTGTCCTGATTAAATAAGCAATACAACTGGCCTTCTTTAGACTAGTTGAGTATCTGGAGCATCAACATTTGTGGGTTCGATTACAGGCTCAAAATGGCTAGAAACAAATAACATTTTTTCTGAAATTCGTCAGTATATTCTTGTTCTGAGAAACAAAGGCTATTCCATGTGAGAAATTGCCAAGAAACTGAAGATCTCGTACAACGTGGTGTACTACTGTGAAGAGGCGACTCCGGGATGCTGGGCTTCTAGGCAGAGTTCCTCTGTCCAGTGTTCTTTTGCCCATCTTAATATTTTCTTTTTATTGGCCAGTCTGAGATGTCTTTTTCTCTGCCTAGAAGGTCAGCATCCCGGAGTCACCTCTTCACTGTTGACGTTGAGCCAGCCATCATCCTGGACTACAACCACAAAAAATGGAGGCGTGGACAACCTGGTCAAGGTGATTGGAACTTACAGCTGCGGGAGGATGACTGCCCGCCTCCCCCTGGTCATCTTCCATTACATCATTGATGTCTCCTCATACAATGCTTTTGTGATATGGAACAAGATCAACCGTACCTGGATGCCTGATAAGCAGAACAAGAGGAGGGTGTTCCTGGAGCAGCTGGGAAGGCACTTAGAACCCCACACATTCAAAGAAGGGAGCGCCTCCCCCGCACAGCAGCCTCTGCAGCGCTTGTGAAAGCTGTTCAGGGGGCTGAATCTTGTCCTGATCCACCTGAGGCTGCAGCTGGGGCATGCAAGAGGAGGAGATGTCAATTCTACCCCCCAAAGAAGGACTGTAAAACAAATACTATGTGCTGCACATTTGAGAAATACATCTGCAAAGTCCATGCACACACAATTGCATACTGTCCAACGTGCTAATTAGAGTTGATTGATTTATGTGCTTCACGTTTTTGTTTTGTATCTATTTTATTTTTTATTTATAGTTGTTGTTTATACACCTTGTGGGTTGGGGCAATGGTTAAAAAATGGGAGAAGACTAGTATTTTGTATTTGAATTCCTCATTATACAGTATATAATAATATCACTATGCTGCCAAAAAAGTTCAAGACTGTTATTGTTTCCCTTCAATAAAATGCATTCAACAATACTTTCTGCTACTTTCTTAGGCTATACAAGTGCTATCTCTTGCTAAAGAAATAATGTTTACATGTATGCAGTACATTTAGCAATTAAAATAATAAACTTCTACTTTAGTAAAGAAAACAATTATGACAAGTGTGAAGATTTAACCCTTGGTTTTCTATATTTGACTCTGAATTGTTTACAAGGTGGGTGTTTACGTGCCAGAGGTATACATATAGAGGATAATTTTACAGGAGACAGTGGCTAAATCAGAGTATAACATGTCTTGTAAAAACCATTGAGGAGAGAACTTTAACAATGTATATCCTTAAATAAATTAGTATTTTGATGTTTCCTATCTCTAATACATACTATGGGACAATTTTCACTAAGATAATATGCAAATACTGCACTAGACAAATATTTATGGGGGTTATTAGTAATAATTAAATCAATCAAAGAGGGGTTAACAGGGTTTTTCACATTTAACCAAGTGGGTTTTGAGATCAATTGAGTCAGTTTAAAATCAATGCATATACACTTAAATTGATCTGAGGCCAGGGATAGCCAATCCAGATTCAAATCCCCTAAATTAGCAACTCTGAGGACAGAAAAGTTGTTAAACCCTCATATATAGCACCAATAACACCTGCAATGGCAGCAACACATTCTGGTTTATGGACAGATCTACAACCAGGAGCTCAAATTTCTTGGGAACATAAATATTTAAAGATTTGTACACCATGAAATTACATTTTACATAATGCCAATCCTCCTCCTTTCTGTAATCAGTCACATCTAAATACATTATAAAGATTTACTTCAATGTCTTTATCAGAGACAGAACCATTTAAGCATGTTTCCGAGACAACCAGAATGTCAGTACATGAGTCCTGTACCCAAATGTCAATTGTGTTAATTATTTTAATCATACTTTGTACATTAGCTCAAGCCCCCTACCAGACTTAAAGTCAGAGGGGGTATTCAGCTCATTCCCAAAATCAAATCAAATTTTATTTGTCACATACACATGGTTAGCAGATGTTAATGCGAGTGTAGCGAAATGCTTGTGCTTCTAGTTCCGACCATGCAGTACAATCTAACAAGTAATCTTACAATTTCACAACAACTACCTTATACACACAAGTGTAAAGGAATGAATACAAGTATGTACCTATAAATATAAGGATGAGCGATGGCTGACCGGCATAGGCAAGATGCAGTAGAGTACAGTATATACATATGATATGATTAATGTAGGATATGTAAACATTATATAAATGGCATCGTTTAAAGTGGATAGTGATACATTTATTACATCCACTTTTTTATTATTAAAGTGGCTAGAGATTTGAGTCGAAGGACGAACGGCATAGGCAAGATTCAGTAGATGGTATAGAGTAAAGTGTATACGTTTGATATGAGTAATGTCGGATATGTAAACATTATATAAAAAAAAAATGGTGGCTAGTGATACATTTGTTACATCCAATTTTCTATTATTTAAAGTGGATAGAAATTTAAGTCAGTATGTTGGCAGCAGCCACTCAATGTTACTGATGGCTGTTTAACTACTTACAGAGTGGTGGGGCGCTACCCCAATCCCGACACTACCAGGTGAAATACAAGGCGCCAAATTCAAAATCCAAAAGTTGAATTATTAAACATCCACCAATATACAAGTGTTCCATACTCATCAAAAGCTCTGTTTCTTGGCAATATCACAGCGTTGTCAGATTTCAAAAAAGGCTTTACGGCGAAAGCAGCACATTTGATTGTTTGAGGGTAGCACCTCACATTTTTCCCATAGCCATGAATCCATTAGCCATCATGGCACACACAACACATTTCACAGCGAAAACAAATCAATTACCTACAGAAGAACTTCTGCTGAGGTCATCCTAAGTGTCCAACAAAGACAATCCATGGTTCTTTTGTTAGAAAAAGTAATGTATTTTATCCATAAATCTCCATTTGGTTCACGCGTTATAATCAGAAACGACAGTTTCCACTCCTCCATTGAAACGTGACGAGAACTCATTCATCTTATACCTATAAACTTGTCCAAGAACAATCAAACATAGTTTTAAATGTATCCTTAGGAACACTTTTACGTATATTTAATATTATAAATCAACCGGAATATAAACTGAGCGATAAAGACGGTAAAAAAAGACACTGCGAGTCTTGTCGGGAGCGCGCACTGGGTACTGTTGACATAAAAAGTACACTTCCTGGTTTGCTCTTATTCTCTGGTCTAAAGCATCCAAATTGAAAATTTACACTGTCTCGAGACTGTTGACATCTAAAGGAAGCGATGGGTACTGCATTCATATGCCCTTATATGGTCATTTTCATGAGGGAGGGGTTCCAAATTAGCAATGTGTCAATCGCTTTTTCCAGGACAGAAATTCCTCGGGGTTTCGCCTGCCATATGCGTTCTGTTTTACTCAGACAAATGGTTAACACTTTTGGAAAATTCAGAGTTTTCTATCCAATGGTACTAAATATGTGCATATCCTATTTTCTGGGCCTGAATGGGAGGCATTTTACTTTGGGCACGCCAGGCTCTCCAAAACGGTCACCTCATGAGCCGATCCCTAACAAGATATACAAGTGTTGCATAGTCATCAAAAGCTCTGATTCTTGGCAATATCACAGCGTTGTCAGATTTCAAAAAGGCTTTACGGCGAAAGCACAACATTTGATTGTTTGAGGATAGCACCTCTAGTATTTATGCATTAGCATAAATCCATAACCCAACATGGGTCTCACAAAACGCATAAAATCGCTACTATAAAATAGCTTACCTTTGATGAACTTCTGCTGAGGGCTTCCCAAGTGTCCAACGAAGACATCCAATGGTTCTTTTGATAGAAAAAGTAATTTATTATATCCATAAATCCCTGTTTGGTTGGCACGTTATGTTCATAAAATACAGAGTCCACTCGCCCATTGAACTGTGAAGAGAACACGTTCAACCTATACACTTGTCCAAGAACAATCAAACATCATTGACAATGTATCCTTAGGAACACTTATGTATATTTACTATAATATTTCAACCGGATTATAAATTGGACGGTAGGAAAGGAAAAAACCACAGAGCGCGCGAGCCTGTGAACGCGCCTCCTCTTCTGTTTACATCCTGTGACTAGTTCGAGATTCTTCTTCTATTACCATCCAGAGCAACCTAACATCACCAACCACTGTCTAGAGACTGTTGACATCCAGTGGAAACGATAGGTACTGCAATCTTACTCCCATATATGGCTGTTTTCAATAGGGAGGGGTTCAAAAACACTTTTTCCAGGACAGCAATTCCTCGGGTTTTCACCTGCTATATTTGTTCTGTTATACTCACAGACAATATTTTAACACTCTTAGAAACTTCAGAGTGTTTCCTATCCAATAGTACTAATTATGTGCATATCCTATTTTCTGGGCCTGTGTGGGAGGCATTTTACTTTGGGCATGCCAGACTCTCCAAAACCGACACCTCAGCTGCCGCTCCCTAAGAAGTTAACGTCCTGGCAAAGTTGGGGACTGTCTCTTTGTACAGGTGTACATTGTCGTAAAGACAGTCGAGGCTGAGGGTGGGATGGTGGGCTAGGTGTACGTTGGGCCATAGCACACTGTACCGAGAGAGGCTGGTGTTCAACCTCTGGATGGTGGCAGGGTGGAAATCTCTCCTCTGGAGCAGGGTAGATATTGCAATCTTTGCAAGGGGAAAGATGGTGGAGGACCTCTCTATCACTATGGCCACCCTCTCCTTCCTGTTGGGCACGCAGGTCATTGGTCCCTATGTGAATGATGATATAGCTGATAGCCAAGCTGGGCCACAGTCAAAATGTTGTGGTGCACCATCACTTTTCCACCTTTTTATTTGGGAAAAGTTTATTCTCTAATATTAACTTTCCATTGGAGGCCATCATTAATATAATGTCATGTTTCTCAGGTCTGTGGAGGATGACAGGTGTGATGGTCAGCTGGGTTGGTGCATTGGTTGGGTTGGTTGGGCTGGTTGGTGGGTTCTGATTCAGCTGTTGGCTTGGTCCTGGGTTTTTGTGGGATTCTTTGTAGAGTGGATGGTGGTGTCTGAGAAATACCTGCCTTGGCTCATGTAGCTCCTTCAGCAGGTCCTGCATGTGGCTAGTGTTGACTGTGCTGGACAATTCCTCTCTGAGTCTGCACACTTCCATCCTGAGAGCCTGGTTGCACCAGGCTGATCACCTGCTCTCTATGTGAGAGTGACATGCTGCTGGCTATGTCTGCTGCAGGCGGGAGAGGGACACTGGGGACTACATACTGGGGCACAGAGGGAGTGGACGCTGTTGTAGGTAGTGACAGTGGATAGGTTAAGTTCCGTAACAAGGCTTTATTTGGTCGAAGTACTGGACAAATTGATCAAGACTGGCGTCCGAACCTTGAACCATCACAGTGCCATTACATTTCGGGTTGGAATCAATGTACAGTTGCCTCATTGTTATTTTTTCTGACATTTGAAGGTCATTTTTGGTCTTGTGGAGAGCTTTGTGCCAAGCATTTTAGGATAAAGTCTGCCCTCAGAGTCTCTGGTGATTCTCTTAGAATGTTTAAACAATGCACTTTTATGAATAATGATTACAATGATGATGATTACAATGAAAAACACATTACACATAGGGTGCGTTCATAAATTCTATCTGGAGTGCAAGAGTGCACTCAGAGTGCCCTCTAGGAATTTGTAAATTCAGAGCGTTTAAGTCTCAAAGCGATCAGAGCGCAAACTGGACGCTCTGGCCGAGGAGTAGGGTTGATCCAAGCGTTCTGGCTCCACAACAGTAGTCAAGCACCCAAAGGCTGTTTTCACGTTATCCAGAGCATCGGGGACTGTAACTGTGCTGCTGGCAACTGTGCTCCCGACGTTTAGTGACACCGGCCCTATTCAACGGGTGTTGAGCATTTGTAAATGCGTCAATTATTCTGCACTCTGGCACACTCAGATGGGAGTGCTCTGAAATCGAAGTAGATAGCCGATAGAGTGATTTTACGAACGCACCCGTAGATTAAGATACTCTCTCAATGTTTAGAATGTTTACACCTCCTTTACAGGTGCTCTTTGCTTGTTTGTTTGTTGTCTGAATGGTTGTTTCCTTATCAAGGTCTGAACTTATCTATGTCCTAATTGGGGCGGCAGGTAGCATTGGGCTCTAACCACTAGGTTGCCAGATCAAATCCCCGAGCTAACAAGGTAAAAATCTGATGTTCTGCCCCTGAACAAGGCAGTTAACCCAGTTAAATAGAAAGTTCTCCTTCTAGGGTTTTTAGTCTGTTAAAATCTCTCCAAACGATTTCCACAAAATAAAAGCCTCTTTTAATTCCTCTAGTTGTGCAATGCACTAAAATAACTAAACTGTTCACATATAATACAATAATTTAACAAAAAATTGCAATTTATGAAGGAGCTCTTCTTAAGTGCTGCTGCTCATGGAATTGGTTTGTAGGAGACGTGATACTATTAAAAGTCCTCTATCGCTATGGCTTACTTAAAACCAGATTGTAGATGTATTCTAAATGGATTGAGGCATACATATTTAGCTCCTCTTGTATAATTTACAGGGACAGAGGGAACACTGTTCGAGACTCCTTTATTTGCAGTACAGTTGTGACTATCATGGACCGAACTGTCTCATTCTCTAACAGCCACCAGAAATAGAATCTAATTAGACAAGTTTAAATATTTAATGCTTAACAAAGAAAGTCTGAGAATGGCTGCCTCTCACCTACCTTTCTCTGAGTCTGTCTCGTTCTCCCTCTAACTCACACACATATTCAGTATCAGGGTGACCTACCTGAAACATCATGCTGGCTTGAATTAGCCTACTTCTCTGCATTAATATTTCATCTTCACAAAGGAAGTATAATTCTCTCTAAGGGAAAGGTGTTCCTTTGCTGACAGACACATGTACTGTGTTATATAGGGCTCTCTGAAAAGAGCTTTTTACGTAACTGTGCCCCTCTGGGTTTCTTGATTATGCAATGTCTATCACAAAAAGGTTAATGTTGTAATCCTGACCTACAATGTTTCTCTGTGGGTTTGCTTTCTTTTCAAGTCTGACAAAATGGCATCCACCAGGCATATCACTTAGAAGTGTAGATTTCAAATCGGCTCATTTTTACTCTCCACTGTAACCTGGTAAAACCTTTGAATTATATGAACGATACCCAAGACCGTGCATAGCCCAAACATATAGCATTGAATTAAATGTAATGCAACTAAATGTTGAATAGGAAATTAGGTTGATTGCTTCTCATTTTAGCTTATTGGGCAATGTTAGGTAAAGAAGTATGGAAGGCCTTTTCATCAGACATTGTTACATTGAATCATATTAAATGTACATTGGGTAGTCAGCATTATTTGACAAGCATCAGACAAAGAAGCACATCAAGAGCACTCGACTCGTGGCATTAGAGGGACGTTTTCTGTTTTTGTTTATGATCATGTAAGACAGCTTTTTCAGGTATATCTAACACGTATTCATTGAACACCATAGGGAAGTGGAAATTACCAATAGAATGTTAGGTAGAACCATAAAATGCCTTATAAAAGATTGCCATCAACAGGGAACGTCCTCTATTCTGAAGGCCTCTCCATAAAAAGTATTCTAACAATAGATCATTGTCAGGATGGAATGGAACCACTTCAGGGAGAGAACCAGGACACTCAGACACAAGGAGTCTGACGTCTCGGGGAAGTGTCTGGACACAGAAGTGCTATTTAGACACTGGAACACAAATGTTCCTCACCAGGAGATGAATGGATGTGGTTCTGAATGAAGGTGGCTGTGTTGACAGGTAGTCCGTAGAGGATGGTGGTGAGACCCATTAGAGGCTATGAGGAATCTCACCTCTGTGTTTTAGAACTGAGAGACCATTCTCTTTACTTGGTGTTTTAAACTGGTTTCCTTTGCTTCTAAGGCCTTGTCAGAGTCAGGACATTACTAAAAGCAGCTGTTCAAATCAGTCAATAACCAGGAGTTTCTGAAGTATAGTAAAAACAGCATTTTGATTAATCTATAGCTGAATTTTGAATCCTACTTTAGAATGTTATAATGATTACACATCTAGAAATGCCCTAAGCCATTTTGTTCCAGTTGAAGCAGTTTGCAGTCTAGTATGATCTAGACAAGCGGTAAGCAACCCTGTTCCTGGAGTGCCGCAGGCGCCACACCTGACCAACTTAGCTAATTGATCAGTTCAGTGATTGCCTACATTCAACACATCTGGTCTTCCATGTCTGTTAAATAAAAAAAATGAAGTGCCAACGCCACTCCAGGACCAGGGTTGCCTACCGCTGATCTAGACTTTGGGTCACCCTCTAAAGCTTCTGTCATCTGGTATATCTGATTGGATACAACTTCCTTCCAGTGCTGACCATTGTTGATGAAGATTGATTAGTTTCAGTCAGAACAGATATTTGACAATCCACATTGATCCCACAGAAAAGGAATAACAGCCCAAAATACTCATGATGAGTGCTTGGGGAGGGACATTCAAATTGACTGAACTCCCACTAATTATGACTATGGGCTTTCTAGCTGGGTAGTGGACTGGCACAGAGGTTTCATTGATCTATTTGTGGGGAAGATGCACTCTTCCACCAAGTCCTACCACTTTTATGGCATGTGTACTTTAAGTGTTCTGAGGTCGATTGAAGTTAAGTAGCTGTAGTGAAGGGAAGTAAAGAAAAGGGGAAAGTGCAAATGGATTTGACAACTACTTTTATGTTCATCATGCAATGTGCCCTTTGTATAATTCCACCCTTCTCTGATCCATCACCTTTCCCTCTCACTTTATGTTGCCTCCCTCTGCACTCAAGGAAAGTTAGATGTCTACCAGCTTTGATGTAATGCAGAGAAGGTTTAAAATGAGAATTCCCTGCATCTCCATAGCATTTAGATGGACCAAAAAAGGCACAAGGCTGTGAGTGCAGGATAATGTGGTTCGGGTTGGAGTACTGTGAAGAACCCTCTTAAGCATCCATCCACCGCAGAGCTAAAGCATGGACAAATATTTTTTTTATGTTGTAATAGTAAAACTGTTTCAATCCCTTAGAAAGTGAAAATGGCTCTACTATATGAGTCTTTCAGCCCAAGGCAGTTTGCATTAGTTTCCTGCACCCTCTATATTTAATTCTGAATACCTTTGTAAGCTGACTTGCTTCAGCCACATTGATTCACCCTAAATAAATGACTATATTGGAAGTCCAACTAATACAACCGGTATAAACCCATTGACCAAATGCTGTACTATTTTCACATTCCAATTAAGATTTTGGGTCAATTCAGAGCATAAACTGACATTTGTTCACAAAATGACAAATGGTCAGTGGAAATTATGGGCCATATTTGAAAGAAAGTATGAACCGAACACTACTTATATTAGCATGCACCAAGTTGTGTTCATCAGACTGAAAGACCAGTCATGAGTACATTTCAAACATACCTGTATTTTTCCAGCTTTCTATGAATCAGTCCCACTCAGCCGTACCTGGAGGAGGATGTGAGTGCAGGATTACCCCACCTGAGATTTGAACCTTTGCCCAGTCACGACAGGGCTGCCCTAATGATTGCCTGATGTTTCCTGACACATAAAGGCTATACCTAGTAGACCTAGCCCGGGTCGGGTACACTGCCTGGAACATAAATATTTCATCAGCCTGACTCCTCTGCAGTGAACAGCATGGACAATCCTGCACATTGCTGCTTACCCAACACATCTTTACCATAGGGCTTGAAAAAAACAGACCACACCTCACTGGGCTTACATGTAAAGTTGCTTTACTTTTTCACATTTCCTTTTGGGGGACCTATGGCCTGGACTTAAGGTGAGGCACCACACTCTAATAGGGTAATTTTGTCCCTTATTCATATCACAATTATTTATTTTTTATTTAACTATGCAAGTCAGTTAAGAACAACTTATTATTCACAATGACGACTTACCCCGGCCAAACCCTAATGACGCTGGGCCAATTGTTCACTGCCCTATGGGACTCCCAATCATGGCCAGTTGTGATATAGCCTGGAATCAAACCAGGGTCTGTAGTGACGCCTCTAGTGCTGAGATGCAGTGCATTAGACCGCTGCGCCACTCGGGAGCTCTTGGTTAATTAACTTTAACCAGTTGAATAACGACACCAATATGATACTTTTTTGTAAGACACTTGTCACGTCCAGGCCTGAGTTGACAGGCTGGCGTGTTTAGTTTAGTTTTTGGTGTAGGGTTTTTTCTGTTCTAGGTTGTTTATTTCTATGTTGGGTTAATGGTTCCCAATTAGAGGCAGCTGTTTGTCGTTACTTCTAATTGGGAACCATATATATGTTTGTAGTTTTCAGAAGGGTTTTGTGGGTTATTGTTTAGTTCATAGCGTAAGTGGGGGTCTTCTATTTTATGTTTGGATGTTATGCTCTTTGGTTTGTTTTGTTATTTTTCCCCAGTTACGATCATTAAATAAATATGTATACTGGAAGCATCGCTGCGTCTTGGTCTGTCCCTCAGGAAGATCGTGACAACACTCCAGGTTGTGTATAGAGCAGATTGTGGATTTACAGTACCAGTAAAAAGTTTGGACACACCTACTCATTCAAGGGTTTTTCTATATTTTTACTCTTTTCTGCATTATAATAGTGAAGACATCACATTTATGAAATAACACATATGGAATCATGTATTAACCAAAGTGTTAAACAAATCAACATATATTTAAATTGGAGATTCTTCAAAGTAGACACCCTTTGCCTTGATGACAGCTTTGCACAGTCTTGGCATTCTCTCAACCCCCAAAAAAACAGAAAAACCTTATTCCCATAAGAATTCAGACCATTTGCTATGACACTCGAAATTGAGCTGAGGTGCATCCTGTTTCCATTGATCATCCTTGAGATGTTTCTACACTTTGATTGGAGTCCACCTGTGGTAATTCAATTGATTGGACATGATTTGGAATGGCACACACCTGTCTATATAAGGTCCCACAGTTGACAGTGCATGTCAGAGCAAAACCCGAGCATGAGGTCGAAGGAATTGACCGTAGAGCGCCGAGACAGGATTGTTTCAAGGCACAGATCTGGGGAAGGGTACAAAAAAATTCTGCAGCATTGAAGGTCTCCAAGAACACAGTGGCCTCCATCATTCTTAAATGGAGACAGTTTGGAACCACCAAGACCCTTCTTAGAGCTGGCCGCCCGGCCAAACTGAGCAATCGGGGAAGAAGGGCCTTGGTCAGGGTGGAGACCAAGAACCCAATGGTCACTTTGAAAGAGCTCCTCTGTGGCGATGGGAGAACCTTCCAGAAAGACAACAATCTCTGCAGCACTCCACCAATCAAGCCTTTATGGTAGAGTGGCCAGACAGAAGCAACTCCTCAGTAAAAGGCCCTTGACAGAGTTTACCAAAAGGCACCTAAAGGACTCGCAGACCATGAGAAACAAGATTCTCTAGTCTGACAAAACCAAGATTGAATTATTTGGCCTGAATGCCAAGTATCACGTCTGGAGGAAACCTGGCACCATCCCTATGGTGAAGGATGGTGGTGGCAGCATCATGCTGTGGAGATTTTCAGTGGCAGGGACTGGGAGGTTAGTCAGGATCGAGGGAAAGATGAACGGAGCAAAGAACAGAGATCCTTGTTGAAAACCTGCTCCAGAGCACTCAGGACCTCAGACTGGGGTGAAGGTTCACCTTCCAACAGGACAATGCCCCTAAACACACAGCAAAGACAACGCAGGAGTGGCTTTGGTACAAGACTTTGAATGTCCTTGAGTCTAAAAAACTGTTTTTGCTTCGTCTTTATGGGGTATTGTGTGTAGATTGAGGATTTTAGAAAAAGGTAGTAATGTAACAAAATGTGGAAATGTCAAGGCGTTTGAATACTTTCCGACTGTACTGTACATCTTTGTGGTATGGAGGGGGTGAGAACAAAGGGTATAAGATTACAATGCACTGTATTGAATGTATGTGTTAAGCTGTACATCATCGCTGAGTAAACATTTTAAACCTCACTTTAGTTCAGGCTCTGTTGTATGATAAATATATTTGGTCTTATCAGTGCCTTTTATAAAGGGCACATTGGCATATTTTTGACCTAATCGCCTCAGGGATTCGAACAAGCGACATGTTGGTTACTTGCCCAATGTTCCTAAACACTAGGCTACCTGTCCTCATTAAGTCAGGATTTTAACCTTCTGAATAATATATTCTTTGATCTCCATAAGGTTACATGGAATGTGTGTAACCTTTACCAACATTGAGGATTTTAATCTATATAATATGTTGGAAATATATATAAACCAAAAGTAATTTAATGTGAACATGCTGTGTCCCTCATGGCATACTTTGATAATAAATGTAACATTGTTACATACACTGAGGGCACAAAACATTAAGAACACCTTCCTATTGAGTTGCCCTCAGAACAGCCTCAATTTGTCGGGGCATGGACTCTACAAGGTGTCGAAAGCATTCCACAGGGATGCTGGCCCATGTTGACTCCAATGCTTTCCACAGTTGTGTCAAGCTGGCTGGATGTCCTTTGGGTGGTGGATCATTCTTGAACCACATGGGAAACTGTTGAGTGTGAAAAACCCAGCAGTGTTGCAGTTCTTGACACAAAATGGTGCACCAGGCACCTACAACCATACCCAATTCAAAGGCACTTGAATCTTTGTTTTGCCCATTCACCGTCTGAATTGCCCACAAACACAATCCTTATCTCAATTTTATCAATCCTTAAAAATCATTATTTTACTTGTCTCCTCTTCAGCTACACTGATTTGACATCAATAAGTCATAGCTTTCACCTGGATTCACCTGGTCTGTCATGGAAAGAGCATAATGTTCATAATGTTTTGTACACTCAGTGTATGTTCTTATCTTATATTTATCTTGACGATTAAAACACCAGCTATGTTTAAAGAGGCCCACCTGTGGAATTCTCCATGCGCTTAACCTCTCCTTTCTCTTTCTTGAAAGGAAAGGAAAGCAAAGAGACGAGATGGAAAATGGACGGCATTGTTTGTTTCTCAGTATCACTCCCTTGTTTCTTGAAAGAGGTGAATGTGTCAATCTGAATTTGGTTCACTCCCTTTATCTCCAGCTGAAATGGTTTCTTGTAAATGAAGCTCATCTCTGGTAGAAAGTGCTGAAATCACTGAAAGAGAACTTGTGTTTTTTTATTCTCTCCCCTTTATTGTTCTCATTAATTAAGTTCATATCACCTGACGCGTTCCCCAAGAAAGTGGAGAAATAATTAAAATGATACATGAGGTAGGCAGTTCAGCAGCTATAAAGGTGCTGCACAAAATCTGTTTATTGCATAATGGAAAAATTAGTTGCACTCCTCTGCATGCTTTATCGACGACCACATCGTGGTGGTGGCGAGTTAGCTTGCTATCCACAGTGTTAGCCATAATGTTAGAGAGCTAGATATTACTCAAGACTATGGAAAATGTATTTGAGCTTGTCGGCTATATTGGTCACTGATGACACAATTGTTCTTGATTCTGATTGGTAGAAACCTTATTCGAATGGATTTGATGATGTCCCTGCTTTTTCTCTCTCTGTAGATGCATGTTGTGTATGTGCACCAAAGAGAAGGGGGCGTAACTGCGAACTGGCAATTATCTGGTTTTCATCTAGGCAAGCATTGAAAGGTATCACCCCCTGGAATATAATGTAAGTTGTTTACACATCGGTGTGTCCTCTCAATGTCTGAGCAAATATTACAATTGACAATCAGCATTCCACCCTGTAATGAGACATACTCCTTGTCCTTAGACTAGATACTTTACTGTCCATTGGTTAGAACAGAAATGTGTCTTCTGCCTTCTCCAACGCCCCCAGATAAACACACACACACACACACACACACACACACACACACACACACACACACACACACGTTGAGAAACAGAGTCAGCCGCAGTGCAGTGCCCCTGGTTTATGAGCAATTGTAGTCCTTGGTCTACTCCAGAAGCCAGGTATATTTTTAAAGCTACTGTATGTAGATCAAATCCAGCACCTGAGATAAACTCTAATCCCTCAAGTCAGACAAATGTTTATACAGATATGCGCATACCAGCCCTCAAAACATTTACAGGAGCAATTAGGGTTAAGTGCCTTGCTAAAGGGCACAGGTCTTTCACATGGTTGGCTCGGGGATTCAAACCAGTGAACCTTCGGTTACTGGTCCAAAGCTCTATTTTGTTATCAAACTATTTGATAATGCAGAAAAGTAAACATTTGAAATTAGTTTTGAAAATAACAGTTATTGTTGGACAATAAAAACTCACCTCAGTGAAAATTTGACATGGGTATGTACACTGTCAAGAATAGTTTGCAATTAACCTCATACAATGCCTTAGCAATTAACTCAGAGAGGAAAGTGGATGCTCAGCTGGTGTTTGAGCAAACAATGCATTTGTTAGTGTTCAAACTGATGTTTTTCTTGGAACCAACACCACCGCTTTAGACATTTATACAGTGCAGCCTTTTTGGAAATCATCATTCTAGCCCAGGATCTCTTTCTGTTATGAGATCAAATTATTCATGACATTCCACCCATTATTATAATTTCCCAAGATTAGCTTGATTCCAATATTCACAGGACCAGCCAGTTTGACTCCAGCTTTGTATTAAAATACATATGCAGATGAGAGGGGAGAGTAAATTGAGTTGAGGATCAGGCAGAGTTATCTGCTTATGTTTGCTAGAATCCCAAGGATTACTGGAAACACTACAACATGGTTTCCATTTTATGTTGGTGCTGTGTTAAAACAACTTAAATCACCATGCATAGTTTGGTGTACTTGAAGAGTATGCACAGTTGTTATACATTTGATGTAATCTGCTTTACAGAGACTTTGCTGACTGGGGAGGTGCTTGATCAGGCTAAACAACCTGCAGTGTTTTCCGCAGGGACAGGGAAGAATAACTTTGCGGGAAAAACAAAAGCAGAGCAGTATGTTTCATGGTCAAAAACTCATGGTGTGATTGTAGGAATGTAGGAATGTTTCTGTTCCCATGACCTGGAATACCTCACGATCAAATACTGACCCTCTCGTCTCCAAAGAGAATTTACAGCTGTTTGTACATCACAGCTATGTACTCCCCCCCAGAGAATGTTCAGGGCTGCCTCTGGGAATAACATCAACAAATACACTGGTTAATCAGGAAGTGCATAAAGGATGTTGTTCCTACATTGACGATTAGAACATACTCGAAACAAACACTGTGGATAGATGGCAGCATTTGAGCAAAACTGAAAGCACAAACCACTGCAGCACAAACAGACCACCTATGACCTCCACAAGTCAAGACGCAAAAATACAGTACAGGGACCAACGGCTCAGACATGAGACGCATGTGGCAGTGATAGAGGAATTTGTATGTAAGTAATGACTAAGAATATTCTCACGTTGAAAATGTATGCAATGGGGTTAGAGTTATAACAAAAGAATCCAAATCATGTGTGTCTAGAACTTTTTAGAGACTAGGACATGGTGTATTTGAGAGAACAACTAGATAAAAAAGGCCTCCCTGTCCTCGGGACGGGAGGAACTGGTAGGAACTGTTTAGCCTGATGAATTGTGTTGCAGACCGTGATAAGCCATGAATGTATACTGTGGAAAAGTACAGATACCTAGAGAGGGGTGGAGCTCATTTGTATTCAGCTCATTTGCATGTACAATATAAAAAGACTGTGTTCTCATTTTGAGAGAAGAATTCTCATGAATAAACACTGACTTATTGCAGATTCGGGAATTTGTCTAATTCTTCATTAACTAGAGCCTTACAACCTCTGGGAATTATGCAAAGCCCGATTGATAGTTTAGGTCAACAATTGAGATAGCAAAATTCTCGTGACAGGCAGGGACTACAAACTTTTACAGATTATAAAGGGAAAACCAGCCACAGAGACGCCTCACTCCCCCCGACGTGGGCCCCTGCTTCTCTCGAGGACTGCAGGCTCCTGATATCGGTCATCGATGTGAGTAGGACCTTCAAGCGTGTTAACCCTTGCAAGGCTGCTGGCCTAGACGGCATCCCAAGCCGCATTCTCAGAGCGTGCGCAGACCAGCTGGCTGAGTGTTTATGAACATTTTCAACCTCTCCCTATCCCAGTCTGTTGCCCCCACTTGCTTCAAGATGACCACCATTGTTCCTGCACCCAAGCAAGCTAACTGAACTAAATGAAGGCCCGAGCCCAGGTCATGAGGGTAGGCAACAATGCCTCTGCCACGCTGATACTCAACACGGGGTTCCCCCAGGGGTGTATGCTCAGCCACCTCCTGTACCCCTTGTTCACCCATGACTGAGTGGCCACGCTCGACTCCAACTCATTAATCAAGTTTGCTGACAACACGACAGTGGTAGGCCTGATTACCAACAACGACGAGACAGCCTAGGTGGTTAGAGCCCTGGCAGAGCGGTGCCAGGAAAATAATCTCAACGTGAACAAAACAAAAGAGCTGATCGAAGACTACATGAGACAGAAGAGGGAGCACGCCCCCATCCTCATCGACAGGGCTGCAGTGGATAGGGTCAAAACCTTCAAGTTTCTCTGCATGCACAGGACCTGAAATGGTCTCACCACACCGTCACTGTGGTGAAGAAGGCACAACAGCGCCTCTACAACAAATTTGGCATGGTCTCTAAGATCCTCACAAACTTCTACAGATGCACCATTGAAAGCATTCTGTCGGACTGCATCACCGCCTGGTAAGGCAACTGCACCGCCCTGAACCGCATGGCTCTCCAGAGGGTGCTGCGGTCAGCCTAGGTGCGGGGCAGTAAGATGGTCCATTTCTTTTACCCATTCAGCCACTGTAATAAATTATTCTGGGGTGAATTGAAATAGAAAATGTAAAAACAACATATACTTAAAAAAAATTGTATGCAAGTTGTGCAGAGCTCGTTGTCAAGCGGAAACACACCTGGCTTAGACACGTCACCCATCTCCCCACCGAAGACCAGGGTTAAATTCCCCGCTCCAACCCTTCATTCTGTTTCTCCCAACTATCCATATCTGCTCTGTCATTTCATAACTGTCTCAATAAATTTTTTAAATACCCCCAAAATATATTTCAAACATTTATGGAAGTAGTTTCAATGGTTTGTTAATATCATTTTATCAAAAGTAAGAACATTTCATGAGGATAACCAAAGAGAGAACATTTAGTGATTGAACTCATTGGAAGTCTTAGGTTTTAATCACCTTGCATTTCCAAATTTTTGCATACTTGAAGAAAGAATAGTATATTACTATATTAGTATTAAGCTTGTTGTACCATGAGGTGTAATGGATCATGATGAACGGAAACATAAAATGTGAGGTAAATTGACGTTGAGTTCATGATTGTCAAAGAAAGAGTCAAGTGCAGAATTCTCAATTCTTGCAGTTCAACTTCCAGTTAGTGCTGGTGGTTTGAACACTGTGCTTGACAGTGCCTGCCAAAACAGTATAAAATGTCAAATGATCAAATACATAAAACAATGTTAAGACACTTCAGACAAAGGGATCTAATTCTGCACTAGACAGGATTCAAAACATCATAATGGTGTGTAGAAGTGTTAGTCCTCACTCATGTACTCACAGAACTCAAAAAAACAAAATAGCATTTTAAACTTTTTCTGCTCCCAGTCCCTGGCAAGGTGTTGTACATCATTTAATTAAGTGGTGTTACAACACACCATGTAATGTTTCAAAGATGAGCAGAGATGAGTGGACTAAGCACTTTACTAGGCAAATACTGAAATGCAACCGCATTCATAAAACAAATGCCCAAAACAAGCAAGGCAGCAAACAATACAATTAACCGCACAAAAACGTCTATACAAAAGGCATGGGTGGAAACATTCAACCCGGCATAACCGACATAAAGCAAACAATTCCCCACACAGACATGGGGGAAACAGAGGGTTAAATACCCAACAGTAATGAATCAAATTAAAACCAGGTGTGTGTGAAAACAAGACAAAACAAATGAAAAGTGGATCGGCGATGGCTAGTAGACCGGTGACGCCGAACGCCGCCCGAACAGGGAGAGGAACCCACTTCGGCGGAAGTTGTGACAGTACCCCCTCTTGATTTGCTGCTCCTGCAGTGTGCCGACACCGGCCTCGGGGACGACCCGGAGGGCGAGGTACAGGGCGATCCGGACGGAGACCGTGGAACTCCTCGAATCCAGAATGGAGTGTACTGAATATGCCGGGGCCCCCTCGATATCCAGAGGGGGCGGAGGAACGTCCCGCACCTCAGACTCCTGGAGCGGACCAGCCACCACCGGCCTGAGGAGAGACACATGGAATGAGGGGTTAATACGGTAATCGGGGGGAAGCTGTAACCTATAATTCACCTCATTCAGTCTCCTCAGGACTTTAAATGGCCCCACAAACCGCAGCCCCAGCTTCCGGCAGGGCAGGCGGAGGGGCAGGTTTTGGATCGAGAGCCAGACCCGGTCCCCCGATGCGAACACTGGGGCCTCACTGCGGTGACGGTCTGCGCTGGCTTTCTGGTTGCAGCACGGCCCACTGAAGGTGAACATGAGCGGCGTCCCATGTCTCCTCCGCGCGCCTGAACCAGTCGTCCACCGCAGGAGCCTCAGTCTGACTCTGATGCCAAGAAGCCAGAACCGGCTGGTACCCCAATACGCACTGGAAGGGGGAGAGGTTGGTGGAGGAGTGATGGAGCGAGTTCTGGGCCATTTCTGCCCAGGGCACGAATGCCGGCAACTCCCCCGGGCTGGAACTGGCAATATGACCTCAGGAACCTACCCACATCCTGGTTAGCTCTCTCCACATCCTGGTTAGCTCTCTGATCGAGACCCCCAGACGTTCCATGAACGCCTTCCAGACCCTCGAAGTGAACTGGGGACCCCAATCAGACACTATATCCTCAGGCACCCTGTAGTGCCGGAAGACATGAGTAAACAAGGCCTCCGCAGTCTGTAGGGCCGTAGGGAAACAGGGCAAAAGGAGGAGACGGCAGGACTTCGAAAAACGGTCCACAACGACCAGGATCGTTGTGTTACCCTGTGAGGGAGGAAGATCGGTCAGAAAATCCACCGACAGGTGCGACCACGGCCGTTGTGGAACCGGTAAGGGGTGTAACTTACCTCTGGGCACAGGGGCGGAGCTTCGGTGGCGTACCCGAGTGCTGAGAGATCACGGCTCCTATCCCAGCCTCGGACACGTCCACCTCCACTATACACGCCAAAGAGGGATCCGGATGGGCCAGCACGGGAGCCGAGGTAAACAGAGCCCTCAGGTGACCAAAAGCCCTGTCCGCCTCAGCCGACCACTGCAAACGGACCGGTCCCCCCTTCAGCAGTGAAGTAATGGGAGCCGCTACCTGACCAAAACCCCGGATAAACCTGGTAGTAGTTGGCAAACCCTAGAAACCGCTGCACCTCCTTTACCGTGGAGGGAGTCGGCCAATTACGCACTGCTGATATGCGGTCACTCTCCATCTCCACCCCTGAGGTGGAAATGCGGTACCCTAGGAAGGAGACGGACTGTTGGAATAACAGGGATTTCTCAGCCTTGACGTACAGGTCATGCTCCAACAGTCGACCAAGCACCCTGCGCACCAGGGACACATGCTCGGCGCATGCAGCGGAGTATATCAGAATGTCATCAATATACACAACTACACCCTGCCCGTGCAGGTCCCTGAAGATCTCATCTACAAAGGCCAGGAAAACTGATGGAGCATTCATCAACCCGTACGGCATGACGAGGTACGCATAATGCCCTGAGGTGATACTGAAAGCCGTCTTCCACTAATCTCCCTCCCGGATACGCACCAGGTTGTACAGACGAGGGCCTTATGCTGGGAATGTGGGGAGAACTCAGGAAAAGTAACATGCAAAAACATGTGTGAAACAGAGGGCTCTGGATGAGCATGGTGCCGGCTCACCTGGGGTGACGTGAGAGTGCCCTGCCTGCTGTCTCGACTCCCAGAGGAACCCACCCGGCACCGACCGGCACTGTGACCTCTGCGGCCACAGATGGTGCACGAGCCGGAACCTCCTCCAGTCTCCCTAAGCGCAGCACCTCCCAGCTCCATGGGCATCGGCTCGGTTGTGCTGGGGGGATGGAACCGACAGAACCCGCTCTGGACGTCTGCGGGTAGCCAGCAGGTTATCCAACCGAATGGACAGGTCCACCAGCTGGTCGAAGGTGAGGGTGGTGTCCCTGCAGGCCAACTCCCGACGGACGTCCTCGCGCAAACTGCATCGATAGTGGTCGATCAGGGCCCTGTCGTTCCATCCCGCGCCGGCGGCCATGGTGCGGAAATCCAGTGTGAACTCCTGTGCGCTCCTCGTCCCCCTGCCTCGGGTGGAAAAGACCTTTACCCGCCGCTCTACCCTCGGGCGGGTGGTCGAATAATAACGGCTATACAAAAGGCACGGGTGGAAACATACAACCCAACGTCACCAACATACAGCAAACAATTCCCCACACAGACATTGGGGAAACAGAGGGTTAAATACCCAACAGTAATGAGTAAAATTAAAACCAGGTGTGTGTGAAAACAAGACAAAACAAATGGAAAATGAAAAGTGGATCGGCGATGGCTAGTAGACCGGTGACGTCGATAGCCGAACGCCGCGCAAACAAGGAGAGGAACCGACTTCGGAGGAAGTCGTGACATGTACACATGTATAGGTTGCATTTGGATTGGTGTTACAGTGCTATTTGAGTTGTTAATTAGATTTGTTTCGATTTCTTATACATTCAATTATTTGTGTACTTTATTGATATATTAATCCATGGTTAGGAGCTAGTAACATAAGCATTTTGCTGCACCGGCTATAACATCTTCTAATTTGTGTATGCAACCAATAAACTTGACTGTGACCACACACATTGCACTGAAGTGCCATTACGTACAATTTCTTCATGCTGATTTATCATTATAGCTCTCAAATTTAAATGGATTGATATCAATATTGTTGAGTTTATATTCCAATTCCCTATTTTAATGAGTGCATATTCGGTAACTTATGTTCCCAATTTGGGGCCAATGTTAACCCTTTTGGTCCCTTAATTCTGCCCATACTGCTTATTCATCTATGCCCTCTCTCCTTCTCCTCTTCCCCCCTCTCTTATCTTAAGAAGTTTCTTAAGCAGGGTAGTTTGTGCAGAAGCTGAACTGAGGCGGCAGATTGAATTTAAATTGCTCAGCGCGGTTCGAATATGTAGAGAGGCATTGAAGCGTCGCATTGGTGGTGCCGCAGAGCGAGCCCCCAACTCTGTTGATTTATTTTGTTTACAGTACCCACTGATTCAGTATTATCCTCTGCACCACTGCAGCAGACGCTGCTTGGCATGCATACCGCGGACCGAGGGTGCCAGGGGCATGCACATCTCTCTCTCTCGCACACTTCTGTGTTCCTCTCGCCTTAATTCCTCTCCTTTGTCTCTGTTACTCACACTATCAGTAAGGGTGATATGAAAATGAACACATTCATACCAGTGGTATAAGGATAGGGTCAGTGTTAACCGATGTACTCACAAAACGTTCAATCTTTAGGGTTTATACTAAACAAACAACAAATTGTCATATTTGTCATGCTAATAAAAACATATCAAACAAACTCTTATGACTGGCCAAATCTAGGTAACCCATCAGTTCTCGCATAATTTATGGGAAACGACTGGTTATCGTACATCTTGTTCTTCATCAGCTTGTTAAACAATCTGTCTCATCAGAGAGAGAGAAAGAGAGAAAACATCACCAGGAGTTTCCATGATGATGCAGTTTCCCCTCCATTTTGACTCCTTGACGCAGACATGACACACAACAGCTGCTCCACTGCACGCTGTAGTCTGCCCTCTACTTAACCTCTGACCTCCATTTTACCCTGGGCTTTGCAGAGTCCTGGTTTCACCTTCTTGCAGTGGGTCTGTGTGCAGTCAGCAACGCCACTGCAGGATTCTCACGCTCTGAAGACAAGCTGAGCTTGCTGAATTTCAGTCCGTGTTTGAGGAGGCACTTTGATGCTGTTTGACGAGCGAAGGTGGGATGGGTAGATTCTGACCATCACTATCTGGAATCAAGACTTGGAAAGAAGGAAGCCTGAGCCATGGTGGGAAAGAATCCTAAATAATTGCCCCGGTCTTAATGTTGGCCCCATACCGATGACTGGCTCGGGATGTGAAGGTCTCTAAAGCTGGGGCCATGGCCAAGGGCCAAAGATATTTAGAGGAGATATTTACCCTTGAACAATCCAAGGTACTGGAGTTCTATCTGGTATGTCATTCATTCATGTCTATAATGATACCCTATAATTGTGGTAATAAATTGGTGCTGCCCATCAGTGGATAAAAT
Organism: Brachymystax lenok tsinlingensis; assembly: GCA_030435695.1. Taxonomy (NCBI): domain Eukaryota; kingdom Metazoa; phylum Chordata; class Actinopteri; order Salmoniformes; family Salmonidae; genus Brachymystax; species Brachymystax lenok. The sequence goes on from CM059818.1 coordinate 13,849,310, forward strand.
ACTTTGCTGCCCATAAGTAAGAACTAGAGATGCTCAGACGGCTCAAAAACTGGTTGGAACTAATTCATGATGAATAGGTTGGCCAAAATTGCAGCCCTTACTTGGCTAACAGCTATATTGATGCAAAATGCATTCTGCCAAAAGGTAGATAGCTTACAAGGTAGATGGAGCATGCCTAAGGGAATGTCTCAAGATGGATTGGTAGATAAGTGGGTGAGAGGGCTAGTGTGATCAGACGCACCTGTAGCGAGTTAGCTATTTCAACAGGTAGATGGGGTTTGGCTGTAATTTCTTTTAAAGCCCTGTGTTTTGTGGTGTTCGGGGCTGGGAGTTGAGTGGAGAATGTCTCTCCGTGGGGTATGCAAGTGTCCATGTCTTGGGTGTTTGCTGTGGGATGAGAAGTCTTACTGGCAAATTCGAGTGAGGAAGTGGGCCGCTGCGCTGACAACAAACTGGGGCTGTGGAGTTGAGTGTTGATCCGAGAGCAGAGGACCGAGACAGGCATTGGTACAACGCACATCTAGAAACTTTAGCCCCGCTAAGTAAGGGACGTGATTCTTCCTGTGTTCCCCTTACACTACTCTCTCTCTCTCTCTCTCTGAGCCGTTTTGCCATGCCACTGAAAGCCACTATTGTCGGCAGGGCACAAATGGAAGCCATATTGAAGGCGCAAGCACTGGCAGAACCGCAGCAGATTGATTAAATCATGGAGGCTCTAGATGGCCGTGCAAAGAGAGAAACCCTGTTTAGTCAAGCCCAGAGGAACTCACCTGCTTCGTTGTGGGCTGCATTACAGAACTGGTTTGGTAGCCGCACCCCTACACCCACTCTCCGGTCCCGCTTCTTTAACTGTAACCAGAGGGAAGATGAGTCTATGGGACACGCGCACAGGAGCTGTTTAGACGATGGCGCCAATCCAAACTGGACGAATCTGCCAAATATGAATCAACTCTTCAGAACCAATTCGTTAAATGTCTAAAGGAGTGCTCTCTGAAACAGGAGCTTCAAAAGTATGCACGGCAACAGCAAGGGATGACATTCAATCAGGTTAGTCCGGAGGCTGGCGAGAGATGGAGGGAAAAAGCCTGCCAGGTTTGCTGTACTGTTCCCCCAACAGGTGAACTGTGACCACTTTGAGCAATGGAAGGAGAACATGCGTGCTGAGCTACGGCAGGAGATAAAGATTTCTCTCACATGCCCTTTGGACTTTTCAATGCCCCTGCCACCTTCCAGAGGCTCATGCAGAGGTGTGTAGGAGACAAGTTAAACAACTTTCTTTTGATCTACTTAGATGATGTCATGATCTACTCACTCACCTAGACCAGGTGTTCAAGAGGCTTTTCCAAGCAAGGCCTGAAATTGCAGTCTAAGAAATGTTGGCTCTTGCAGAGGGAACTGGTCTACTTGGGGCACGTGAGTCAAGCAGGGGTGTCCACAGAACCTGAGAAAATAGCCGCTGTCCGTGACTGGCCCCAACCAGAAACTACCACACAGGTACACTGATTCCTTGGGTTTTCTGGGTATTACAGACATTTTAGGATGGCTAGAAGCTCAATGGTTCTCTGCTGACTTCAGCAAACCATTTGCCGTGTACACTGATGCCAGCTTGGGGGGCCTTGAGGCAGTGCTGTCTCAAGTCCAAGGTGACAAGGAGAGTGTAATTTCCTATGCCAGTCTGAGCCTGTCTCCTCCGGAGAGGAATGATCAGATCTATAGTTCGTTTGAACTATGTCAGTGAATAAAAAGTTCAGAGACTACCTGTGGGGGGGCGGAGTTAAGTTTACACGGACAACAATCTGCTGGCCCACCTCAACACTGAAAAACGGGGGTGGTTGAGCAGGGCTGGGTGGCCCAGCTCGCCAGCTTCCATTTAAAGTACCGTACTGGTCGCTCTAACCAGAATGCTGATCTTCTCTCGAGGTTACCCAGCACGGCGGGCAGGTGTGTCTGAGCCAAGAGGTGGAAGAGGAAGGACATCAGTTGGAGACAGCTGAGGAAGGACCTGACTGGTGAGGATCCAACAGGAAGATCCACACCTTCGATCACTAGCAGAGGGTCAACCGAGATGAAAGGCCCTGCAGAGGGGCCCGGAAGGATGCCCATTTGGAGGAGAGGTGATGGTGGAGAGAATGGGACGTCTGGTCTGGGATGAAGTTGAGGACACCTGGAGGAGGCAAATCCTGGTGCCTAACACTGCCACCAAAGACTTGTGGCAGAGGTACCATGCCAAAATTGGATATTTGTTTGCTGGCTGAACCGAAGCAGCTTTGAGACAGTGGATCACTGAGTGCCCCCAGTGTGTGCAGAGCAAACCGGGACCAGAGGTAAGGGCACCCTTAGTGCCGATCACTACCAGTTACCCACTGGAAAATTTGGCCATTGACTATCCCTGGCCTAGTGATACTTACCCTTACCTGCTCATCATGACAGATCTGTTTTCAAGATGTGGATGGGCTGTCCCCACGAAAAAACAGACTGCGGAGACCACCGTAAAAGCCCTACAGTCAGCTGTAGTGCAAGACTGGAGTTGTCCTAAGCGGATTTTGTCAGATTGGGGGATAGCTTTTGAATCCGCACTTGAATCCATTGCACAGGTCTGCCAGCTGTATGGGTTTGCCAACATCTGAACAACAGAGACTGTAAAACATTTATCTCTCCTTGGGTCCCTGGTGCAAGATGAGCAAATGTGTTGGCCAGAGCAGTTACACATGTTTCTCCAGGATTACAACAACACTGAACATAGCAGCACCATACTGTTGATGTGATTTCAGGTGTGGAGGCCCCGACGCTGCGGATGGACCTAGATGGATGGGTGAGGCACCATGGCCAGCTAATATGTGCCTACAGTCAGGCCAAGGCAAGGACCGGACATCAGCAGGAGCAAGACAAACAGTGGTAGGATCTTCCATTGATGGCTGGTGAACGGGTGCTCCTGCGGTCCTCTATGTAAGTGTCCATGTCTTGTCTGTTTGGGTGTTTGCAGTGATTGCACTGGACCAGTGTCTGCGGGACAAGAAGTCTTACTGGCGAATTCGAGTAAGTGGGCAGGCAGCTGGGCTAATGACGAATTGGGGCTATGGAGCTGAGTGGATTTCTGGTACAACGCACATCTAGACGCTTTAGCTGCGCCAAGTAAAGGACGTGATTCTTCCTTAGTTCCCCTTGCACTACTCTTTCTTTCTCTGGGCCAGTTTGCCACAGCACTAAAAGCCACTATTGTCGGCAGATTTCCCTTCCGCCTGACTTCCTCTCATTTAGCACCTGAGGCGGGGCCATTGGTGACGTCGCGAAGCAGTCTCAGACCGGGCGCCATACAGCGATGTTTATTTTATTTTGTGGGTTCTCATCAGGTTCTAGAAGACCACCCTTTCTATATGTTGTCTTGTCTGTCTTTCCCCCTCCCTATTTTGTACCATTGCAGTAGAGTCCGACAGAAGGGTCGGTAGAGTAGAGCAAGGCCAAGGGTGTGTCCCATATTGTGTGCAAGATTGTAGTGCCTTTCACCAAATTGTTTGCAGTGCCTTCCCTTAGAATAACTATCTTGTTGCAGTGCCATATCAGAATAATTCAGTGTGCGGTGTGTTGCAGTGTCACTTTTGCTTGCCCGATATTTACCTGAGGGAGTGGAGGGTAACCTACCTACCAAAGGGGAGGCTCTATTATGTCAACACCGTCTGGGAAATTGTGCAGTATGCTGTGTTAACATACACTTAGGTTGGAGTCATTAAATCTCGTTTTTCAACTACTCCACAAATTTCTTGTTAACTTCTTAGGGAGCGGCTGCATAGGTGACGGTTTTGGAGAGTCTGGCGTGCCCAAAGTAAAATGCATGCCACTCAGGCCCAGAGAATAGGAAACACTCTGAAGTTTCTAAGAGTGTTAAAATAATGTATGTGAGTATAACAGAAGTGATATAGCAGGCGAAAACCTGAGGAAAATCCATCCGGATTTGCAGTTTTTTTTTTTGTAAATGCCCATCTTCTCCATTGTGCCTATTGCATACAATCTTATGTAGGACTGAGACTGCAGTACCTATGGCTTCCACTAGATGTCAGCAGTCAACAGTCAAAGACTGGGAATTCTAGCAGTGACCAGAACGGATTGGGACTGGAAATTGTCAGGCGACCACTTTTGTAAACAAGGTTTGACGCGCGCCAAGATTGTGAAAGCGCACCACTTTATTTTCCTTTCCTATCGTTCACGTTATCGTCCGGTTGAAATATTACAGCAAATATACCCAAAAGGATACTTAAGGATACATTAAAAATGATGTTTGATTTGTTTGTAGAAAGTGTATAGGTATAATTTGAACGTGTTCTCTTCACGGTTCAATGGGCGACTCAACGGTGGATTTTATGATCATAACGCACCAACCAAACTGAGGTTTATGGATATAATAAATGACTTTTTCTAACCAAAGAAGCATGGACTGTCTTCGTTGGACACTTGGGAAGCCCTCAGCAGAAGTTCATCAAAGGTAAGCGATTTTATGCGTTTTGTGAGACCCGTGTTAGGTTATGGATTTATGCTAATGCATAAATATTAGAGGTGCTACTGTCAAACAATCAAATGTTGTGCTTTCACCATAACACCTTTTTGTAATCTGACAACGCTGTGATATTGCCAAGAATCAGAGCTTTTGATGACTATGCAACAATTGTATATTTATGAATGTTTAATAATTCAACTTTTGGATTTTGAATTTGGCGCCTCACATTTCACCGGGTAGTGTCGGGTGTGGGTAGTTAAAACTACTTAGGGAGCAGTGGGGCGCTACCAAGTACATCAACGATTTATAATTTGCTGAAAAGTGGCTAAACTAAGTTCATATTTTTCAGCCAATGAGCGCAGCGATCTTTGACTTTGTTTATTTGCGTTTTATAGTGAATTGCATTCTGGGATCAGGGAGTTTTTGCTTGTCAAATGTAAACAAACATGGCTGCCATCACAAAGAATGTAGCTGCTGTTAGCTTAGCTGACTCACATTTACTTTCTAAACAACATTACATTAGTATCTTTAGAGATGTGGTACATTGTAAACAAGTCTAGGTTGCTAACTTTAGTTTTTTGTCAGCGCAACCTGTAATTTAGATTGGTTTATGGAATGAGTTTGGCTGTGGATGTGTTCCGTGTGATGCTTGGATGATGAAGTTTGCATTTATCTTTTAGAATAAATGGTCAAATTGAGGAATAAAGTTTAAGACAGTACAAAAAAATATTCAGACAACAATGGTGATTAGACGCGTTTGTTGCTTCATAAGTTCTGTTGCTACTGTTCCAATCACGTATTTGAGATTAGACAAAGATGTTTTCTTCAACAAGGAGGACGCACAAGATATTCTCCGACATCCACGCTGTTTACAAGAGGAAGCGACACAGGTACAGAGGTCAAAGAGCCGGATGTCTGGTCAGGACCCAGAGAAGGCGATTGGGAAAGCTGCCGCTGCCGTCAATACTACTCGCCAACGTGCAATCATTGGACAATAAATTAGACGAGGTACGATCACGAATATCCTACCAACGGGACATCAAAAACTGTAACATTTTATGTTTCACGGAATCGTGGCTGAATGACGACATGGATATTCAGCTAGCAGGAAAAAACGCTACACCGGCAAGATAGAACAGCACACTCCGGTAAGACGAGGGGGGGTGGTCGGTGCATATTTGTATACAACAGCTGGTGCACGAAATCTAAGGAAGTCTCTAGATTTTGCTCGCCTGAAGTAGAGTTTATTGTGATAAACTGCAGGCCACACTACATGCCTAGAGAGTTTTCAGCTATACTTTTCATGGCTATATATTATTTACCACCAGAGACAGATGCTGGCACTAAGACCGCACTCAGTCAGCTGTATAAGGAAATAAGCAGGAAACGGAAACCCCTCACCCAGAGGCGGCGCTCCTAGTGGCCGGAGACTTTAATGCAGGGAAACTTAAATCAGTTCTACCAAAATTCCATCAACATGTTAAATGTGCAACCAGAGGGAAAACATTTCTAGATCACCTGTACTCCACACACAGAGACACGTACAAAGCTCTCCCTCACCCTCCATTTGGTAAATCCGACCACAACTCTATCCTCCTGATTCCTGCTTACAAGCAAAAATTAAAGCAGGAAGCACCAGTGACTCTGTCTATAAAAAGTGGTCAGATGAAGCAGATGCTAAACTACAGGACTGTTTTGCTATCACAGACTGGAACATGTTCCGGGATTCCTCCGATGGCATTGAGAAGTACACCACATCAGTCACTGGCTTTATCAATAAGTGCATCGAGGACGTCGTCCCCACAGTGGCTGTACGTACATATTCCAACCAGAAGCCATGGATTACAGGCAAAATTCGCACTGAGCTAAAGGGTAGAGCTGCCGCTTTCAAGGTGCAGGACTCTAACCCGGAAGCTTACAAGAAATCCCGCAATGCCCTGCAACGAACCATCATAGTACCCTCAAAGCTCATCACTAAGCTAAGGATCCTGGGACTAAACACCTCCCTTTGCAACTGGATCCTGGACTTCCTGACGGGACACCCCCAGGTGGTGACACATCTGCCACGCTGATCCTCAACACTGGAGCTCCACAGGGGTGCGTGCTCAGTCCCCTCTTGTACGACCTGTTTACCCACGACTGCATGGCCAGGCACGACTCCAACACCATCATTAACTACTTACGGAGTGGTGGGGTGCTAGCGCCCCACTCCCGACACTACCCGGTGAAATGCAAGGCGCCAAATTCAAAATCCAAAAGTTGAATTATTAACCTCTTAGCGCGCCGATCCCTTTAGCGGGATCGTTTTCAGAGCAAACATAACGCGCCAAATTCAAAATACATATTCGTAATACATATTCGTAATATTTAACTTCGATATACAAGTGTTGCATAGTGTTGCATAGCCATCAAAAGCTCTGCTTCTTGGCAATATCACTGCGTTGTCAGATTTTAAAAAGGCTTTACGGCGAAAGCACTACATTTGATTGTTTGAGGCTAGTACCTCACATATTTTCCACATTAGCATAAATTCATATCCAGCTCGGTTCTCAAAATATCCATATCACAGCTAATATAAATCGCTTACCTTTCAAATAACTTCTTCTGAGGTCTTCCCAAGTGTCCAAACAAGATAATCCATGGTTCTTTTGTTAGAAAAAGTAAATAATTATATCCATAAATATCCGTTGTTTTTGGCACGTTACGTTCAGCTACTCCACCAAGCATTGTCAGTCTACTCGCCCGCTTTACAGTGAAGGGATCGCGTTCAAATTATACCTCTCATCTTTTCACAAACAAATCAAATATCATTAATAATGCATCCTTATGTATTCTTTTTATGAATAATAGCGATCATATTTTACAAGAACGGTAAGTGAAACGTTAAAAGACTAAAAGAAAGTTGGTCGCGCTGGCGCGTTCACGTTCTCGTGAACGTGCACGCCTGTTTACCTTTTTCCCTACCCGTAGTAATTCTCTCTCTCTAAGGATCTGGTCAGAGCTTTTTCCTCCATACCCTTTCCAGAGACTGTTGACATCTAGTGGAAGCCATAAGTACTGCAACCTCGGTCCTATTCCCCATAGAAAAATATTACATGGGCTTCAAAATGAGAGGAGAGCAACAGAAAAATAAATTCCGGACAGAAATCTCTCTGGTTTTTGCCTGCTAAATCTGTTCTGGAATAGCCACAGACTATATCTTAATGGTTTTATAAACTTCAGAGTGTTTCCTATCCAATAGTACTAAATATGTAAATATCCTAGTTTCTGGCCATGAGTGGTAGGCATTTAACTTTGGGCACGTCAGACAGGCGAAAATTTGGAAAATGGGACCCTAGCTGGAAGAGGTTAAACATTCATCAATATAAAAGTGTTGCATAGTCATCAAAAGCTCTGCTTTTGGCAATATCACAGCGTTGTCAGATTTCAAAAAGGCTTTACGGCAAAAGCACTACATCTCATTGTTTGAGGGTAGCACCTCCAATATTTCCATTAGCATAGATTCATAAACCATCGCACAAAAACAAAACACATTTCACAGCAAAAACAAATCCCTTACCTTTTGAAGAACTTCTGCTGAGGGCTTCCCAAGTGTCCAACGAAGACATCCAATGGTTCTTTTGTTAGAAAAAGTCATTTATTATATCCATAAATCTCCGTTTGGTTGGCGCATTATGTTCAGAAAATACAGCATCCACTCGCCCATTGAACCGTGAAGAGAATGCGTTCAACCTATACCCATATACTTGTCCAAGAACAATCAAACATCATTGATAATGTATCCTTAGGAACACTTTTATGTATATTTACTATAATATTTCAACCGGATTATAAACTGGACGATAGGAAAGGAAAAAACCACAGCGCGCGAGCCTGTGAACGCACATCCTCTTCTGTTTACAGCCGATGACCACTTCGAAATTCTTCTTCTTTTACCATCCAGAGCAACTAAACATCATCAAACACTGTCTAGAGACTGTTGACATCCAGTGGAAGCAATAGGTACTGCAATCTTACTCCCAGAAATGGCTGTTTTCAATAGGGAAGGGTTCAAAATGTGTCAAAAACACTTTTTCCAGGACAGAAATTCCTCAGGTTTTAGACATTATGTTAACACTCTTAGAAACTTCAGAGTGTTTCCTACCCAATAGTACTAATTATGTGCATATCCTATTTTCTGGGCCTGAGTGGGAGGCATTTTACTTTGGGCACGCCAGACTCTCCAAAACCGTCACCTCGGGAGCCGCTCCTTAAGAAGTTAAGTTTGCAGACGACACAACAGTGGTAGGCCTGATCACCAACAATGACGAGACAGCCTATAGGGAGGAAGGTCAGAGACCTGGATGGGTGGTGCCAGAATAACAACCTCTCCCTCAACGTAACCAAGACTAAGGAGATGATTGTGGACTACAGGAAAAGGAAGACCAAGCACGTCCCCATTCTCATCGACGGGGCTGTAGTGGAGCAGGTTGAGAGCTTCAAGTTCCTTGGTGTCCACATAAACAACAATCTAGAATGGTCCAAACACACCAAGACAGTCGTGAAGATGGCACGACAAAGCCTATTCTCCCTCAGGAAACTAAAAAGATTTGCTATGGGTCCTGAGATCCTCAAAAGGTTCTACAGCTGCAACATCGAGAGCATCTTGACTGGTTGCATCACTGCTTGTTACGGCAATTGCTCGGCCTCTGACCGCAAGGCACTACAGAGGGTAGTGCGTACGGCCCAGTACGGCCCTGTTCTCTCTACTACCGCATGGCAAGAGGTACAGGAGTGCCAAGTCTAGGACAAAAAGGCTTCTCAACAGTTTTTACCCCCAAGCCATAAGACTCCTGAACAGGTACTCAAATGGCTATTCAGACTTTTTTGCATTGTGTGCCGCCCCCCCAACCCCTCTTTTTACGCTGCTGCTAATCTCTGTTTATCATTAATGCATAGTCACTTTAACTATACATTCATGTACATACTACCTCAATTGGGCCGACCAACCAGTGCTCCCACACATTGGCTAACCGGGCTATATATCTGCATTGTGTCCCGCCACCCACCACCCGCCAACCCCTTTTTTACACTACTGCTACTCTCTGTTCATCATATATGCATAGTCACTTTAACCATAGCTACATGTACATATACTACCTCAATCAGCCTGACTAACCAGTGTCTGTATGTAGCCTCGCTACTTTTATAGCCTCGCTACTGTATATAGCCTGTCTTTTTACTGTTGTTTAATTTCTTTACCTACCTATTGTTTTTAAACTATTGGTTAGAGCCTGTAAGTAAGCATTTCACTGTAAGGTCTACACCTCTTGTATTCGGCGCACGTGACAAAAAACGTTGATTTGATTTGTATGGCTTAAAGTGGTCCTATGGACAGATACTCCAATCTCCGCTGTGGAGCTTTGCAGCTCTTTCGGGGATATCTTTGGTCTCTTTGTTGCCTCTCTGATTAATGCCCTCCTTGCCTGGTCCGTGAGTTTTGGTGGGCTGCCCTCTCTTGGCAAGATTGTTGTGGTGCCATATTCTTTAAAAAAAATTATAATGGATTTAATGGTGCTCCGTGGGATGTTCAAAGTTTCTGAAACTTTTATAACCCAACCCTGATCTGTATTTCTCCACAACTTTGTCCCTGACCTGTTTGGAGAACTCCTTTGTCTTCATGGTGCCGCTTGCTTGGTGGTGCCCCTTGCTTAGTGGTGTTGCAGACTCTGGGGCCTTTCAGAACAGGTGCATATATACTGAGATCATGTGACAGATCATGTGACACTTAAATAAAGTCCACATGTGTGGAATCTAACTAATTATGTGACTTCTGAAGGTAATCTGTTGCATCAGATCGTGTTTAGGGGCTTCATAGCAAAAGGGGTGAATACATATGCACAAACCACTTTTTATCTTTTTTTTTTTCTAAACACTTTTTTTTTCTGTCATGATCCAAGCCCATGCTTGCTTGCTATTATCATTTAGTCTTACCCAGGCATGTTTACAGAGTGACAGATCATTTTCAAATAAAATTATGAATGTAGATTGTTTATTTTGATTGTACAATTGTTATGGCATAAGTGTTGGGAGAGAAAAGCTTTGCTCCTCTCGAAAGTGAGGGTGAGTAAATTAGCCTACCATCTAAATCTATGTCTGGAATAAATGTAGACAGTAATAGCCACCTAATGAACCCCCTAGGCTATTTATTTGCCTATTCCGTTAATGATTGAATAGGACTAACTAAGTAAATCATGTGCATTTTCATCTGTCATGGTCATTTAACAATGTGTGTAAATGAGTAAAGGAACATAACGATACGCTTTGAGATGCACTCTGAGTGATAGCGCAGTAATGCGCCCTTGGGTCGTAGGCTTTACCGCCATTTAAAGCACACTTCCAGGTTTTTTGATCATGAGTAAAACAGATACGATTACGAATATGAGTATGATGAGATCGGCACTCCCCTTTCATTTGTGTTATCATAGCTAACCTGGCTTGCTAGCATTATCAAGCAATATTGTTAACCAAAAGTAGCTGCTAGATGGTACCAGCTATCCACTTAGCTACTCACCAACTCCAGTCACAGGTTTGGCAGTTGACATCGAGCAGAAGTGGTTGTGTCGGATTTAATTCATTCCTGGCCATCTGGCAATATTGTTGAAATGAATTGGAAGTTTGCACAAACTTAATGGAAGCCCATTTTCACTCCTCTTTGCTGAGCGAAATTTGCGTTGCACCTAATGCAGACTAGACCACATGACAGGGGGCAGACCACACCTTGTTGTCTCTGGGCAATTGGGTATCATTGGCAAAAGAGGGCATATACAGTGCATTCAGAAAGTAGTCAGACCCCTTCCCTTTTCCACATTTTGTTTCATTACAAGCTTATTCTAAAATGTATTAAATATAACTCAAAATTGAGCTCAGGTGCATCCTGTTTTCATTGATTGTCATCAATTCAATTGATTGGACATGATTTGGAAAAGCACACACCTGTCTATATAAGGTCCCACAGTTGACAGTGCATGTCAAAGCAAAAACCAAGCCATGAGGTCAAAGGAATTGTCCGTAGAGCTCCAAGACTGGATTGTGTTGAGGCACAGATCTAGGGAAGGTTACCAAAACATGTCTGCAGCATTGAATGTACCCAAGAACACAGTGGCCTCCATCATTCTTAAATGGAAGAAGTTTGGAACCACCAAGACTCTTCCTAGAGCTGGACGTCCGGCCAAACTGAGCAATCGGGGGAGAAGGGCATGGTCAGGGAGGTGACCAAGAACCCGATGGTCACTCTGACTGAGCTCCAGAGTTCCTCTGTGGAGATGGGAGAATCTTCCAGAAGGACAAGGACTCTCAGACCATGAGAAAACCCGGTGAAGCATGGTGGTGGCAGCATCATGCTGTGGGAATGTTTTTCAGCGGCAGAGAATGGGGAAAAACTCCCCAAATACAGGTGTGCCAAGCTTGTAGTGTCATACCCAAGAAGACTCGAGTCTGTAATCACTGACAAAGGTGCTTCAACAAAGTACTGAGTAAAGGGTCTGAATACTTATGTTATTTACATTTTTAATACATTTGCAAAAATGTCTTTAAAACCTGTTTTTGCTTTGTCATTATGGGGCATTGTGTGTAGATTGATGAGGAGAAAAAACAATCCATTTTAGAATAAGGCTATAACGTAACAAAATGTGGAAAAAGTCAAGGAGTCTGAATACTTTCCGAATGCACTGAAAGTATTCCAAACCCTACCCTCAGGAAAACTGTGGCGCTCCCTTCATTTGTGACGTATCCTTTTTTCCTAATCATCTCACAAATCTCTGTTTTGCACGAGACTGACTTTTATTACCAAAATTATCCTTTTGACACTGTAATCACATCAATGCCCTTTTCAACCAGAGAAGGCGTTTAAAAATATATGATTATTTCTGAGGTGTAATCCTCCATTGGGTTCATAGTTTCACTTGTTGTTAGGTATTTATCACAGGGTCACTAGTGTCTGGCCTAGGGTATAGAACACACTAACGTGAGAGGTTGATGGACTCCTGAAGTAGAGTTTCCATTACTTTTATTAGTTGTTGAGCTGATAGCTGTGTACATTGTTTAAAGTTTGGTCTGATATACTGTATGGAGGAACTGCTCTGTGGAGAAACAATCAGACCAATATACCTTTGTGAAATGGGATGCAAGATTTACTAATCTCCCATGCTGATGAGTGTGTGTGTAGTGTGTAAACTGTTCTGGAACATTTTGTGGTGCCACACTTGGTATGGATCCAGACTGTTCTGCTGCTGAGGCCAACACTGGGTCACAAACAGCCAAATGTCAAACCCGCCTGGCATTTAGTGTGGGCAATCTGCAGCAAATTACCTCTCATTAGAGACCAGTTTATCGCATTATAACAAGTGGCGTTGTAGAGATATGATTCTAGTGAGGCAGATAGATGTTGACATTTTCTTCCTGATTATGAATTGAATTATTTAAATGTGAGGATATTTATCAGTATACAAGGGTTTGATTTTACCATAGTACCCTAATTTGGGTAATTTTATGCAACTGTTTGTAATTGGGAATATCCAATTATCCAAAACGAAAGACCAAAATTGGGAATGAAAAATCCATGCATCCAATTTACATATTTAAGCTGTTTTATTATTTATTTGATAAAGTCAAAAAAAAATTATATGAAGAGAGTCTCCATCAATCCAGTTTCAGTGCTCTTTCTGATTGACATACTGATATTGATTCAATCTATTTAGACATAGGCATTTCTACTGCTGACTTAATGATGCATGTGTGTTTCAAATTAAAGTGCACAGAGGAGGTCTTTACAAAAAGAAAGCAGGTAATGAAGTTTAAATGAAGCTTACCTTTAAGTGTTTTTAATTATCCGGTATGTGGCGAATCTCAGAACTTAATTACCCTTTACTTTAAATGACTTATTATGAATTTCCCAGGTCATTTAATGGCACTATACAAGGAAGCACTCAAACATGCACAATCTCAACCACAGAATAATAATCCATAGAGGGTCCTACCAATCACCCCATACAACCCCAAACAAGTACCACAAAGTACCCCAAACAGGTATCCCTAAGTACCCAAAACAACATCAAACAACCCCAAACAGGTACCTCAAAGTACCCCAAACATTTGAGAAAATCCGTCAAAAGATAATATGCAAAATATGCATTTAAGCTTATATTCTGCCAACTATTCTCCCTCCTATATGTTTCACTACGTGGTTGCATTCTCCTGGGTCAGATCTTTAAAAATTGTTTGGACTTTTGGGTACCTATTCAGGTTTTTTTGGGGTACTTTGAGGTGCCTGTTTGGGGTTCTTTGGGGTTGTTCGTGGTTGTTTGGGTTACTTTGGGGTACCTGTTTGGGGTTGTTTGGGATTGTTTGAGGTACGTGTTTGGGATAGTTTTTTGGTTGTTTGGGGTACCTGTTTGGGGTATTTTGAGATACCTGTTTGGGGTTATTTGAGGTACCTGTTTGGTCTTGTTTTTTTGGTTGTTTGGGGTACCGTGGTGTACCTGTTTGGGGTTGTTTGGCATACTTTGGGGTTGTTTGGGGTGATAAGTAGGACCATATATAGAGGTTATGCACTTGCAAAAGCAAAATATCTAGGTACCTAAACACATACATGTACACATGCAAACACCCATCCTTGTCTTCCACAACCTGTATTCGTGTAGATTAAAGGTGGACAGGGTCAGTGGCCATGCTGTGTGAGGAGAAATGTGGGAGTGCTGTAGTGTCTGTACGGCATAATGCTGAACCGTCAAAACCCAGCCTCTTGGTGAATAGAGCGGAAACTGTGTGGCAAGGAACATGAGAAAGACATCGAAATCGGTGGGGTCATCTCCAAAAGTGAAATCTGGGCAGCGGAATAAAGGTTTGTGAGCCGGGAGACATCTACATGAACAGCCTGTTGATGATTAAGGTGAGCAAGTGTTCTGTACTTTTGTCCTAATATCGCAAATCTGTCAATTGAAATACTGTAAATTCATTAGGTCCTAATCTATGGATTTCACATGACTGGGAATGCAGATATGTGTCACGACTTCTGCCCGAAGTCGGTTCCTCTTCTTGTTCAGGCGGCGTCACCAGTCTTCTAGCCATCGCCGATCCACGTTTTCCATTTGTTTTGTCTTGTTTTCTATCACACCTGGTTTTAATTTGCCCTCATTACTATTGTTTATTTAACCCTCTGTTTCAGGTCTGTGGATCAGAAGCCCAGTCAGTATCTAGTGCTACCACCATTTGCCTCATGCAGCGGGACACATCTAGTTTGCATAGAGTTGATCAGGCTGTTGATTGTGGCCTGTGGAATGTTGTCCCACTCCTATTCAATGGCTGTGCGAAGTTGCTGGATATTGGCGGGAACTGGAACACTCTGTCGTACACGTCGATCCAGAGCATCCCAAACATGCTCAATGGGTGACATGTCTGGCAAGACATTTTCAGCTTCCAGGAAATGTGTACAGATCCTTGCGACATGGGACCATGCATTATTATGCTGAAACTTGAGGTGATAGCGGTGGATGAATGGCACTCTTTTCTCAACGTTGACATCAGCAAACCGCTCACCCACACAACACCATACATGCTGTCTGCCATCTGCCAGGTACAGTAGAAACCAGGTTTTCCCGCATGCCAGTGGCCATCAAAGGTGCGCATTTTCCCACTGAAGTCAGTTACGACGTCAAACTGCATTCAGGTCGAGACCCTGGTGAGGACGACGAGACTGTTTGACACCTTTTGATGAAATTCTTTGGTTGTGCAAACCCACAATTTCATCAGCTGTCCAGGTGCCTGGTTTCAGACGATCCCGCAGGTAAAGAAGCCGGATGCGGACGTTCTGGGCAGGTGTGGTTACAGATGGTCAGCAATTGTGAAGCCGGTTGGTCGTACTGCCAAATTCTTCTAAGCGATGTTAGAGGCGGCTTATGGTAGAGAAATTAACATTTAATTATCTGGCAACAGCTCTGGTGGACATTCCTGCATTCAGCATGCCAATTGCATGCTCCCTCAAAACTTGTGTTGTGACAAAACTACATATTTTTCTGGCCATTTATAGACCCCAGCAAGGTGCACCTGTGTAATGATCATGCTGTCTAAAACTCCCTAGAATCTTATTGTCAGAATAAAAATCAGTCAGTTTAATCTAGAGATATGTTATTGCATTGGATGCTTCTGAATCCACCGCATCTGTCGATGTTGCAATTCCACATCTGCAGTGAAAGCTGACAGAGCTAGAGCTCTGAACGATTTGGCCTTCAAATTATTATGACCCCTCTATGGAAAGATGAGACTCTCCGTTTTGCTCTATGACCCCTACAAGTGTTTTGATACTTGTCTGAAGTTGGTAGAGCCAATCTGCAACTTCTGTCTGTAGCGTCCAAACTGTTTGGGCTACACACTAATATGACCCATCTGTGGAAAAGAGAGACTCTCGCGAACACATACAGTACTCGCCAAAAGTTTGGACACACCTACTCATTCCAGGGTTTTTCTTTATTTTTACTACTTTCTACTTTGTAGAATAATAGTGAAGATATCAACACTATGAAATAACATATGGAATCATGTAGTAACCAAAAAAAGTGTTAAATAAATCAAAATATATTCAGATTTTAGCCTTGATGACAGATTTGCACACTCTTGGCATTCTCTCAACCAGCTTCATGAGGTAGTCACCTGGAATGCATTTCAATTAACAGGTGTGCCTTATTTGAAGGTCCTTCTTAATGTGTTTGAGTTAAGGGGTGGTATACAGAACATTACCAAATAGGGCTAAGACCAAGTCCATATTATGGCAAGAACAGCTCAAATAAGCAAAGACAAACGACAGTCCATCATTACTTTAAGACATGACGGTCAGTCAATCCGGAAAATTCTATAACTTTTAACGTTTCTTCAAGTGCAGTCGCAAAAACCATCAAGCACTATGATAAAACCGTCTCTCATGAGGACCGCCACAGGAAAGGAAGACCCAGAGTTACCTTTGCTGCAGACGATAAGTTCATTAGTTATACCAGCCTCAGAAATTGCAGCCCAATAAATGCTTCACAGAGTTCAAGTAACAGACACATCTCAATGTCAACTGTGTGAATCAGGCCTTCATGGTCAAATTGCAACAAAGAAACCACTACAAAAGGACACCAATAAGAAACACAAGCATTTGACATTAGACCGGTGGAAATCTGTCCTTTGTTCTGATGAGTCCAAATTTGAGATTTTTGGTTCCAACTGCCGTGTCTTTGTGAGACGTAGAGTAGGTGAACGGATGATCTCTGCATGTGTGGTTCCCACTGTGAAGCATGGAGGAGGAGGTGTGATGGTGTGTGGATGCTTTGCTGGTGACACTGTCAGTGATTTATTTAGAAGAATTCAAGGCACACTTAACCAGCATGGCTACCACAGCATTCTGCAGCGTTACGCCATCCCATCTGGTTTGTGCTTAGTGGGACTATCATTTTGTTTTTCAACAGGACAATGACCCAACACAACTCCAGGCTGTGTAAGGGCTATTTTACCAAGAAGGAGAGTGATGGTGCTGAGTCAGATGACCTGGCCTCCACAATCACCAGACCTCGACCCAATTGGACCGCAGAGTGAAGGAAAACCAGCCAAACAGTGCTTAGCATATGTGGGAACTCCTACAAGACTGTTGGAAAAGCATTTCAGGTGAAGCTGGTTGAGACAATGCCAAGAGTGTGCAAAGCTGTCATCAAGGCAAAGGATTTGCTTAACTTTGGTTAGTACATTTCAGTTTTGATGTCTTCACTATTATTCTACAATGTAGAAAATAATAAAAATAAAGAGAAACCCTTGAATGAGTAGGTGTGTCCAAACTTTTGACTGTCGGTTGTTTTGCTCTAGGACACCGACAAGACTCATTAAAATGTCCCCCGTTACCAGTTTAAATCATTAATGAAAGTACAGTATATATGGAGACAGTTTAGTGTCATAAATAAGGTGTTAAAACATGTATCTGTTGTCCAGTGTAGTGAATCTGTTATTTGTGTGTTTATATGGGCTAATACAAGTATTTTTCAGCAAATAAAGTTATATATTTTTTACTTCAAGGGGTCTTAAAATTCTAAATCAAACAGCTAAGTTATCCTTGTTATGACCTTCTTAAAACAATTCCATATAGCTTAGTATAACCCCCTTCTCCCCCAGCTTAGACAGGGCTTAGACTGTAGAGGGATTTAATCAGCTTCTTGATATGCCACACCTGTCAAGTGAATGGATTATCTTGGCACTAACAGGCATGCTCACTAAAAGGCATGTAAACACATTTCTGCACACAATTAGAGAGAAATAAGCTTTTTGTGCATATGGAAAATGTCTGGGATCTTTTATTTTACCTCATGAAACATGGGACCAACACTTCAGATGTTGTGTATATATTTTTGTTCAGTGTAATATTAATATATTAACATTGATGATTACATATAGTAATAAAGTGGTAACTATTCCAATTTTGGGATTTGCATAGGCTCTTGAGGAACTCATACAATAAACTCCTCTAAGCCTTATTGAAGCTCCAAAACTCTCAGGGATCAGCCTTAACATGTGAGAGAAAGAGAAACTTTGGTACTGGTATAGGGACAGCTCAGGGTTTCCTGCCCTTTTCTATCGCTTTTCTCAGTTTCCAGTTAAGGTTTACTCTGTTGACAATACAACAGAACGGATTAACAGGAATTACATTTACTCCAGTGGGAGGCCAACAAATGTCTATCTGAAAGTCACTAAGCCATGCCTCCAGTCCAAGGTTCCTCCAAGAACCCCTCAACTAACCAAATGTGCAAATATGAACCATTGACTAGCAATGAAGAGCCGCACTCCTTTCCCAGACAACTGTAGCTACTGAGGTGACCCTCTGGAATTGTTGACACGTGCTGTGACATCCAATGAATGCTTTGTCACCAGTTCAAGCCACCCATCTGTGCTGTGTCTCTTCACCTGTCACCTCTAGCTGTGACTGGCCTTGTCCCACTGGATAGCACTCTTCACCTGCCATATGTCTCTGTCCCCCTACACGACCAGGCACTCCTCTGAGAAAACATGCTCACGACAAAATCAATTACCAGGGCCTTTCACTCATCCGTTTCACAGCCACGTTCTTATTTAAGCCTGGCAGCGGCAAGGGCGGACGGAACAAGCAAGGCTTAGCCTAGCGCATAATGTTGTCTTTTTTTTATTACTTTTCCGTCTCTCTCTGCTTACAGCATTTCCAAATCTCAATAGAGTCACTTGTGTTTATCGTTTCTAGACACACAGGGGGATGTAATCACATGTCACCCATTGCAACCTTCTGGTTTTGGACAATGGGACTGCCTCCATGCCCGGTGACAGATAAACCATTATCCCTCTTGAGTAGGGTGTATTTTCAAACTGGGGGCTTGGGGTTTAAGTGTACAGTGAGCTCTAAAAGTATTGGCTCAGTGACACATTTTCTGTTATTTTGGCTCTGTACTCCAGCACTTTGGATTTGAAATTATACAATGACTAGGAAGGAAAGTGCAGACTCAGCTTTAATTTGAGGGTGTTTTCATTCATATCGGGTGAACCGTTTAGAAATTACAGCAGTTTTTGTACATAGTGCCTGTATTTTAGGGGACCAGAAGTATTGGAACAAATTCACTTATCAATCAAATGTATTATGAAGCCCTTTTTACATCAGCCGATGTCAAAGTGCTATACAGAAACCCAGCCTAAAACCACAAACATCAAGCAATGCAGATGTAGAAGCACAGTGGCTAGGACAAACTCCCTAGAAAGATAGAAACCTAGGAAGAAACCTAGAGAGGAACCAGGCTCTGAGGGGTGGCCAGTCCTCTTCTGGCTGTGCCGGGTAGAGATTGTAACAGTACATGGCCAAGATGTTCAAATGTTCATAGTTGACCAGCAGGGTCAAATAATAATAATCACAGTGGTTGTAGAGGGTGCAACAGGTCAGCACCTCAGGAGTAAATGTCAGATGGCTTTTCATAGCCGAGCATTCAGAGTTAGAGACAGCAGGTGCGGTAGAGAGTCGGTTCCATAGCCGCAAGCAGAATAGTTGAAACTGGACTAGCAGCACGACCACGTGGACAGCAAGGAGTCATCAGGCCCCAGGGCTCAGGTCCCAGGGCTCAGGTCCCCTGGGAGGGGAGGAAGAGGGAGAGAGTATTAGAGGGAGCATACTTACATTCACACAGGACACCGGATAAGACAGGAGAAATACTCCAGATAGAACAGACAGCCTAGCCCCCCGACACAAACTATTGCAGCATTAAAACTGGAGGCTGAGACAGTAGGGGTCGGGAGACACTGTGGCCCGTCCGACGATACCCCCGGACAGGGCCAACCAGGCTACTTTTATATGTGTATTAAAGTAGTCAAAAGTTTAGTATTTGGGCCAATATTCCTAGCACGCAATGATGACATCAAGTGTGTGACTCTACAACCTTGTTGGATGCATTTGCGGTTTTGTTTTTTGGTGTTTCAGATTATTTTGTGCCCAGTATAAATGAATGGTAATTAATGTATTGTGACATTTGAGTCACTAATAATAAAATGAAATATTTTTCTAAACACTTCTACATTAATGTCAATGCTTCCATGACTACGAATAGTCCTGAATGAATAATGACAAGAGAGAAAGTTAGACGCACAAACATCAAATCCCCAAGATATGTTAATCTCTCCTTACTACAATAATAGAGGGGTTAGTATTTCTTTTTTGGGTGGGGGGCTATTATATTTGTGCGTCTGAGTCATTTCAAAAGAAAATGCTGGAGTACAAATCCAAAGCAACAAAAAATGTGTCACTGTTCCAGGACTTTGAGCTCACTGTATATTTGAGTTTATATGAAACATTTTTTTTTTGCAATTTTGAGAGAACAGGAGGTTTGTGAGCCCCAGACTGGAAAAGTAGGAATTCAGTGGTTTACCTTCAAGTGTATGCACATTTTCTATGCGCAATATGAGGCTTGTGTGTGTGTGCGCTTGTAGATGCCGCCACAAACTGAATGCTTCTGTAAAGAAATGCAGAAAGATTATCTGTCGCTCATACAGAGACTCATACAGTTTAGCCACCAATTACAGTAAACCTCTAGGATGATTTGATCCCCAAGTCAGTTTTATATGAATTGAGGATGTGAGCATTCTATTCTTCAATGGGACTGATTCCCAGTCAGAATTTGCATTGTAATTAGCAGCTTAGTGGTTACATGCCTCAGTGGTTAGTTAATCAGCAGAGTCAGCAATGTGCATGTCCTCGTTATACTGTCAATGGAAAATAGTCCTTGTCAATCTGCTGCCAGTATAGCTAATGCTGTAGTAAAACCCCCAGACAATTTTTGCCCACTGCAATTTATTAGGTTATCCCATAGGATATGACAATCTGGGATAATCCTTTATATAAATAGACTATATTATAACGTTCTAGAATATCAATTTTATATCAAATATTTAAAAAAGTGTATGTGAGTGTGTGGCCTTCTAGGCAGAGTTCCTCTGTCCAGTGTCTGTTTTCTTTTGCCCATCTTAATCTTTTAATTTTTATTGGCCAATCTGAGATATGGCTTTTTCTTTGCAACTGCCTAGAAGACCAGCATCTCGGAGTCGCCTCTCCACTGTTGACATTGAGACTGGTGTTTTGCTGGTACTATTTAATGAAGCTGCCAATTGAGGACTTGTGAGGCGTCTGTTTCTCAAACTAGACACACTAATGTACTTGTCCTCTTGCTCAGTTGTGCACTTGGGCCTCCCAATCCTCTTTCTATTCTGGTTAGAGCCAGTTTGCGCTGTTCTGTGAAGGGAGTAGTACACAGCGTTGTACGAGATCTTCAGTTTCTTGGCAATTTCTCGCATGGAATAGCCTTCGTTTCTCAGAAGAAAGTTCTTTGTTTCTGGACATTTTGAGCCTGTAATCGAACCCACAAATGCTGATGCTCCAGATACTCAACTAGTTTAAAGACAGACAGTTTTATTGCTTCTTTAATCAGTACAACAGTTTTCAGCTGTGCTAACATAATTGCAAAATGGTTTTCTAATGATCAATTAGACTTTTAAAATGACAAACTTGGATTAGCTAACAACGTGCCATTGGAACACAGGAGTGATGGTTGCTGATAATGGGCCTCTGTATACCTACGCAGATATTCCATAAAAAAATCAGCCGTTTCCAACTACAATAGTCATTTACAACATTAACAATGTCTACACTGTATTTGTGATCAACTTGATGTTATTTTAAATGGACAAAAAAAAAGTGCTTTTCTTTCCAAAACAAGGACATTTCAAAGTGACCCCAAACTTTTGAACGGTAGTGTACATATTCTTGTATTTTCATGGTAATCAAAATTAACAATGTTCAAATATATGTCTCCTAGGGCCAGAATCTCACATTTTCATTCAATCTCAGGGTGGTATTTCAGCACTCTGAAGTAATAGAAAAGCTCATTTAATTAATCCTTTCCTCTCGTTCTCTGCAGCAAGCTCTGGTTGTGAAAGCAGCCAGACATTAGATTATTTAAGTTCTGCCCAGGGGTGAAAGTAGATTTCATTTCTTACTGGTACGGGACTCCCTATGTGTGCATGAGCACACCATTTTTTTTATAGCCTAGGTGTAATCATAGAATTACATATAGAATCCCTATTAATTTCATATGATCTCTGTGGGCCTAGAAGGCCTAGTAAAGGTTTGTCATGTAACTTTTAACATGTATTACCTTTTAATGTGGCATAAACACAACCAATCATGACGGTTTCATCTGATTGTCAAACAATCACTTCAAAAAGGCGCTCCTGTAGGCAACCCGGCACATTCGTCCACTCACAAAATCATTCCAGCATCCAAACAGTGCACCCACAATTTCTTGAATTGAAAGAGACATCTCTTACAAAAAATCTAAACGTGTATTGTAATGACATTCTGTGATTGCCATTATTAGGCCTAAACTTGTTGCGTCCACTGCTGTCCACCCGTGTCTCGGTCTTGACCACTCATCTCCGCTTTAGGAAAATATAAGTGTTCTAGTTGAACCACAAAAACGCGATTTGGATCATATGCATACCACCCGGTTTCAAGTCAATTCACTCCTTTTTCATGAGGCTGACATGCGGTAATGTTAAATAATGGTGTAATAGCCTATAGTTTTCTTGGCATGTTGTGTTAATTATTATGATAGGCTCACGTGTTACTGGTACCCCCACAATATATTTTTCCAGGACGGTGTACCGGACTGCACCGGCTTACTTTCACCCCTGGTTCTGCCTTAGTCACTCATATTGTCACACCTGCTCCTGCTCTTCCCCCCTGGCGCTCGAGGGCGACAGGCTCCCTAGAATTACACACTCTTGCCACAATCATTACGCACACCTGCCTTCCCCCGTCACGCGCATCAGCGATTATTGGACTCACCTGGACTCAATCACCTCGGTCATTACCTCCCCTATTTCTGTCTGTTCCCCCGCTCTGTTCCCAGCTTCAGCATTGATTGTCATATGTTCTTGTATACCTGTGTGCTGACGCCCTTCCTGTCTTGTTCCATGTCTGTTCCGATTACATGTTTGACTCCCCATACCTGCTTCTCTACTCCAGCATCGATCCTTACACATTTCACTGAATTTTCACTAAACATGCTCTTTTTCATATAACAGAGGCAGGAAGAATCTAGGCTTAAAGGGAAAATCCACTCAAAAATGATATTTTTGTATTTGTTTACCAGGGTGTTTACAAACTATAGGAACTATATTGTCAACATGCATTGATCACACGTTTACTAATACTGTAGAACTTTGTTCTAAAGCTGTATCTATATCCATTGGATGCAGTGATCACAGTGGATATATCCAGGAAAGCCAAGGTTCCAAAAAATGCGCCTAAAATAGTGTATAAGAGCTCATACAAAAGATGCTGCTGTAACTCTTATGTGGATGATGTAAAAAATATTTGTTGGTGTGATTAATAAGGATAATCCAGACGCTGCACTTGATGAGCTTATGAAATTGCTTCTTCTAATTATTGATAAACATGCACCTGTTAACTTCTTAGTGACATTTCGAGGTGTCGGTTTTGGGGAGTCTGGTGTGCCCAAAGTAAAAGGCCTGCCACTCAGGCCCAGAAACTAGGATATGCACATAATTAGTACTATTGGATAGGAAACACTCTGAAGTTTTAATGGCAATCCTTACAAAATGCAATTATTTATGTCCACCAAAGAAACCAAATACAGTATGATATTTATGGTGTCCATATCAAGACCGTTTCGGATTCAAAAGGAATTGGAGTCAAACTCCGTTGAAACTCTGAGGCTGTCCTAATATGGACACTAATATTGAGTTGTTTTGCCTTTGGAGAAAACAATATAGTAATCAACGTAATGTTGATTTATTGGGAACCGGAAAAAGTTGTTAGTAGAGCTATTGTAAAGCTGTATCAGAAAGGTAATATTCATGTTTTTGGAATCTGTTTGAGACTTGCTCTCCTCTCCCCCTCATGGTACATGGAGCTCCAAATGAAAGCCAAGCATGAATAAACACAACCTATGCCCTAAACGCACCACCATATGATCTAGTTCAAGCACGTGAGGTTACATGAACCAATGAATCAACTCCCAACAACACCAGTAGATTCCTCACTGCGTTACTGCAGTGTATTGTGGGTATGTTAGCTGCCTTTCCCAGAGACAAAATGTAAGCTTGTAAGAATCACTCCAAAAGCGTGAAAATGAGGGTAGAAATGATTGTCTTCTCTTTGTTTCTGATTAGATCTACATTCTGTGCTAAGCAAATTAATGTTTTATTCTGCTAAACTGAGGCAAAAAGTATCATTCATTGCAATGTGATTATTGCTATCATTATTACCACTTAGCAGTTAGCTGTACGCAGGGTGAACAGTGCCATATGGCATAAATGCATAAATGAATACAAATCTGCATAAGTATTAATATATGAGCGTATTTACATAAGTATATGATGCTTCATTTAACAGCATGTGGGCAACAGATGAGGCGAAGCAGTAGATTAATCCTGAAGTCCCTCCCTGCAGTATCGCAGTAGAAAAAGATTGAGTGGATTGTGCAGTGGCCACCTCCATTTATCAAAGATCTTGTTACTAATGAACAGAACAAGGGTATTGAACAAATGCTTGAAAAGTAATTTAGAAAGTTAATTTCAGTTCCAATTTAGCTGTAGACACAAAGCTATTAGTTTCCTGTAAAAGGAGAATCACTGCTGTTTTTTTTATTCTTACTCCAAAGGATGAACAAAGTTACATTTTGTTTGATGTGCTTAGTTCGTTGCACGGCATGGACACTTCAATTAACTTGCTGAAAGATGCAGTAGGCTTATAGGCCATAACATTTTCACTCATTGTTCAGTGAATATTAAATGTCAATTTAGACTGCATCTTGCTAATGTTGTTGCTATAGCATTGGTCATAATTATTTTGTGTAAAGTCTGCAGTGTTTTGGACATAATTCGCTATGGTTCTACACTCTCAAAAAAAGGTTATGGAATGGTTTTGTGTCAGGAGTGAGGGTGATATGTGTAACCATTTTCACCAAATGGATATTTGCATATCAGGAAGGGTTCTGCACCGCTGTGATGGTTGTGAAGAACCATCCTGTTTTGCCCCTCTCCACCATGTTTTCCTTTTATGAAATGAATGCTGATTACTTGGGACTATACTTCATTTTGGATTTGAACTTACAAACTCTTGGTTTCTAATGCCCTGAATATCCTGCTACGACACCAGGTCTGTAGGAATGACAGAGATTGGCCTCTGATTTATTGCCAATAATGCATTTCTGCACTTTGCTAAAAGTTGCAGTAAAAATAAATTAAATGTTCAACAACTTGAAGGTGTGATTGCGAGAATATGCTGCTGTATTCTGATTACAGTAAACTCTTGTAAATTATTATATTTACTCTATTTTAACTGCAACTCAGTAGCCAGTAAGTTATTGTAATTTTACAGGATAAGTAATGCAGTACAATTTTGTGAGGATATGTACTGTGGGCACACTTGGACTTAACTTCTCCTGGGATTGGAAATCACAACCTCTTGGATGCCAACAACATTACCTTTTCCTGCGGGCATGTTAGAGATTGGCCACAGATTTAATGGTAAGAATACATTTCTGCACTTCGCTAAAAGTTGCCCAGGATCAAGTTAATAATTGTCAATGCCAAAATAAAAATAGCAGTGCTCAAGGACACGGTGTAAAGTGTACATAGATAATGTGGGGATTTGAACTTGCAACCTTTGGGCTTAATGTTTCAGCCATGCCACCAGGTACATATTTAATATCAGGAGCATACATCCACACACTCTCTAAACTAAGGGTGCGATTAGAAATGACCTGTCGCTGTCAGGAAAGAAAAGTGATAGACAATATAGATAAAAAATAACAAGAAATGGTGTGCAGGTGTGGTTGGAAGCCAAAGGGCTTATATGAAAACCACACCACAAAATATACTGTACAAAAACATAAGTACTGTCATGACGTGGCCCATTCTAGGTATAGATCGTGGCATCCCCCTCTCACTCCTACAGCCAGGTTCTGTTATCTCAGGTCGTAAATTCCTGGAGGAGATTCTCTCCCCCTGGCCATGCAGAAAGAGACACAGAGAGAACAAAGAATTTCACATGGCGAACTCCTAAATCCCCAAAATGGGGATTTGATACAAAAGGTCCACTTGTGAGAAGGTGGGAATGGTCCGTGGACACTTAACCTCTTACGGAGCAGTGGGGCGCTCGCGGCAGTGGGGCGCTAGCTAGCGCCCCACTGCAGACACTACCCGGTGAAATGTAAAGCGCCAAATTCAAAATACAAAAGTTTAATTATCAAAAATGCATCAATATACAAGTGTTTCATAGCCATCAAAAGCTCTGCCAATATCACAGCGTTGTCAGATTTCAAAAAGGATTTATGGCGAAAGCACAACATTTGATTGTGAGGGTAGCACCTCTAATATTTACGCATTAGCATAAATCCATAACCCAACCCGGGTCTCACAAAATGCATAAAATCGCTAATATAAAATCGATTACCTTTGATGAACTTCTGCTGAGGGCTTCCCAAGTGTCCAACGAAGACAATCCATGCTTCTTTGGTTAGAAAAAGTAATTTATTATATCCATAAATCTCAGTTTGGTTGGCGCGTTGTTCATAAAATCCACCGTCGAATTTGCCCATAGAACCGTGAAGAGAACGCGTTGAAATTATACCTATCATATTTCATGTTTCCTTAGGTATTATTTTCTGTATATTTACTATAATATTTCAACCGGATTGTAGCCTGAACGATAAGAAAGGAAAAAACAGTGGAAGCGCACGGTTCTTGGCGCCTGCAAAAGCTTGTTGACATCTGAGCTCCCTGGACCATATCCTCTCCCTATCCGTTCTGGTCAGGGCTAACGTTTCTTGGTTTTGTATAGAGACTGTTGACATCTAGTGGAAGCCATAGGTACTGAAATCTGGGAGCTGCTTGCCTTTGAAATAAATAGGGAGACTGTCAAACAGAGGAAAGGTCACACAAAAAAAAAAACAGTAATTCTGGATGGATTTGTCTCGGGTTTTCACCTGCTATATCTGTTCTGTTATACTCACAGACATTATGTTAACACTTTTAGAAACTTCAGAGTTTCCTATCCAATAGTACTAATTATGTGCATATCCTATTTTCTGGGCCTGAGTGGGAGGCATTTTGCTTTGGGCACGCCAGACTCTACAAAACAGTCACCTCGGGAGCCGCTCCCTAAGAAGTGAACTTCTTGGGGATTGCTGGTGCGCTAGCGCCCCAATCCCGACACTACCAGGTGAAATGCAAGGCGCCAAATTCAAAAGTTGAATTATTAAGGGACGGGTATGACGAGCGTTTCATTTGGTGACCTGAGACAGGACAGGGAACCCACATAACATGTACATTCTCAATTAGGGGGTTTGCATCTAATTCTTGTATAAAATGAGTGAGTAAAGATTAAACTATTTGTGAAATGATGTAAGGTGTTGTTAAACATTTAATGAAAGAGAATTGTATTCCCTTTAAAGTTTAAGTCATTGGACCGCCCCTGTGAGCACAGACATCATCTGGCGTCATAGACCCGCCTTTTCTATTGTTACGAATAAAAACCCCTCCTGAGGAAATCCTCTTCAGACCCAGGGTACCTCGATGGGCACAGGTTGAGTTTAGACCACAAGAACCTCAGTTTAAGCTAAGGTTGAAATGGTTGTTGAATTATATCACGTAGAGCATTGGCTACACGACTGGAAATTGTTCAACTCTGAGACTGTCGATACCTACAGAATAAGAGCAAATCTTATGTCAACCTGGGACGCGAAGACCGACAAAACATATATTGTAACATCTATTGAGAATGAGAACATTTCTGAATGGTACTCTGAAGTATCCATTCTAACCACGAAATACTTTGATCTTCAGGGAAGCAGAGAGAGAAGGACTGACGATTCCAACAGAGATCACGACGACACACTGGGCGTAAATATATATTGATTGCAAATATTCCCGAATAAATGAGTGTTCATGTGCAAAGGATTACCATTTCAATTGATATAATTATCAACTGTGTAGTGACTCCTTTTGTCTTTCCCGGCCTTTTCAGTCCACACCCACTTCCCTTTGTATACCAAGCCGTCCTATCGGCTTAGCCCACTAGGGAACCTCCCCTACAATTTCCTTATAACCATAACTGTTGTTTGTTTATGCATTTATGTGATTATTTAGTTAGTAAATTAATAAGACAATTGGTGTATGGATGATTCATAGTAAAGGCTGGGTTAGATGCACAGCCGTTTGCATAAACAAATTGTTCTCTGTCATAAACATAACTATAGCCAATTATACGTATGTATAATCATGAAAACCATAATGCAATTTAGAAAGTAATATTTCATGACCAACCATGTCAAACGCTTTGGATAAATCTGAAAAGATTCCATTGTTGTTCAGGGCTATAAAGATTTTATCCACAAGGTGCAAAATAGCCATATCTGTGGAGTAGTTTTTACAAAAAACATATTGGTGCTCATATAGAATACAGTGTTGATTTAAGTGTTTCAACATTCTCTTATACAGCAATTTTTCTAGGATTTTAGAAATACGTGGTAGTACAGATATTGGGTAATAATTTGTGAAATATCTGGGATCGACAGATTTACAGAGGGGGATAAAATTGGCAATTTTCTAATCTTTAGGAACAACCAGTTTGCATAGATTTTTTAAAGATATACATTAGAGGCGCAGTAACCGAGGAACACACTTGTTTCACCAAAGAGACACCAATGTCATAACCTGCTGCTGATATCTTTAAGTTACCAATTACCTCCATTACATCAGGAAAAGGAAACTGAAGAAGGGAAATGCCCCTTAATTTCTATCAGTGTTCTTTGACAGAGAGGAACCCACATTCCTAAAAAAAAAAGTTATTAAATTCACATTTAATAACATCAAGTTCACTATAGGTGTTGTTTTCAACAATGAATTGAGATGGGATAGTTGTGGGGCCTTTTTCTTATTCAACAGTTGATTGATCAAATCAAATCTATTTATGAAGCCCTTCTTACATCAGCTGATGTCACAGAGTGCTGTACAGAAACCCAGCCTAAAACCCCAAACAGCAAGTAATGCAGGTGTAAAAGCATGGTGGCTAGGAAAAACTCCCCAGAAAGGCCAAAACCTAGGAAGAAACCTAGAGAGGAACCAGGCAGTGAGGGGTGGCCAGTCCTCTTCTGGCTGTGCCGGGTGCAGATAACAGAACATGGACAAGATTTTCATAAAACAGGCAGAACAGTTGAAACTGGAGAAGCAGCATGGCCATGTGGACTGGGGACATCAAGGAGTCATCAGGCCAGGTAGGCCTTGAGGAATGGTCCTAATGCTCAGGTCCTCCAAGAGAGAGATAATTAGAGAGAGCATACTTAATGATTTTCCAAGTTGATTATGTTATTTAAGGATTCTTGAAATATATTTAGGGGGACATGCAAAGTAAGTAAATGTGTTCTTATACTTTTTGTAATTGGCAGAATTCAGGGGAGAGGGATTTGAGATAAAGTTTTTATAGTACTTTTTCACTGAGGATTTTTTAGACCGGTTGTAAAACCAAGGTTTCCAGATCCCATCTGCTGCTCTCTTACGTGAGTTAATTAACTAAGTGAAGCAGTGGTGAAATACAGAATTGAACGATGTGACAAAAGTCTGGTAAGCAGACTCCACATCGGCCTGAATATAAAAATGTTCCCAGTAAATATCATCAATCAACATCTTAAAGCACTACTAATCATTCCCATCTGTTTATTTCCAGCTGCCAAACAGAAGTGGAAAATGGTAAGAAATGTCAATATAAAGCATACCTGTATTAGCCACATTATTCAAAGCATTTGTAAAAATATGATAAATAACAGTGGCAGATGAACTGGTCAGTTGTGGGTTTATAGATGAAGGGATACAGATAGCTGGAGTATAAAGTACTTCAACATTCAGATGTCAGTGAGTGGTTCTCACTTTTAAATATGTTTATGTTGTAATCACCCAATAGAAAACAAATGTTATCTTCATTATTCATTAAATCCAAGGTTGATGCAAGGATATCAAGACAACTATCAATGTCAGAATCGGGTGGCTGACAGATGCACCCAATTACCACTTTTTTACCGCCAAAAAATGAACAGGAGGGAATTTCTATGAAAAGAGATTCAACATCAATGTTTCCCGATGTAAATGTGAGGTCCTCTCTTACAAAGAATTGAAAACGTTTATGAACAAAAATGGACCTCCTCCCAATCTTGAGGTTCTACAGTCGTGGCCAAAAGTTGAGAACGACACAAATATTACTTTTCACAAAGTCTGCCGCCTCAGTTTGTATGATGGCAATTTGCATATACTCCAAAATGTCATGAAGAGTGATCAGAAGAATTGCAAAGTCCCTCTTTGCCATGCAAATGAACGGAATCCCCTAAAAACATGTTCACTGCATTTCAACACTGCCACAAAAGGACCAGCTGACATGTCAGGGATTTCCTCATTAACACAGGTGTGAGTGTTGACGAGGACAAGGCTGGAGATCACTGTCATGCTGATTGAGTTCAAATAACAGATTGGACGCTTCAAAAGGAGGGTGGTGCTTGGAATCATTGTTCTTCCTCTTTCAAACATGGTTACCTGCAAGGAAACACATGCCGTCACCATTGCTTTGCACAAAAAGGGCTTCACAGGCAAGGATATTGCTGCCAGTAAGATTGCACCTAAATCAACCATTTATCGGATCATCAAGACCTTCAAGAAGAGAGGTTCAATTGTTGTGAAGAAGGCTTCAGGGCACCCAAGAAAGTCCAGGACCGTCTCCTAAAGTTGATTCAGCTGCGGGATCGGGGTACCACCAGTACAGAGCTTGCTCAGGAATGGCAGCAGGCAGGTGTGAGTGCATCTGCATGCACAGTGAGGCGAAGACTTTTGGAGGATGGCCTGGTGTCATGAAGGGCAGCAAAGAAGCCACTTCTCTCCAGGAAAAACCCATCATGGACAGACTGATATTCTGCAAAAGGTACAGGGATTGGACTGCTGAGAACTGGGGTAAAGTCATTTTCTCTGAATCCCCTTTCCGATTGTTTGGGGCATCCGGAAAAAAGCTTTTCCGGAGAAGACAAGGTGAGTGCTACCATCAGTTCTGTGTCATGCCAACAGTAAAGCATCCTGAGATCATTCATGTGTGGGGTTGCTTCTCAGCCAAGGGAGTGGGCTAACTCACAATTTTGCCTAAGAACACAGCCATGAATAAAGAATGGTACCAACACATCCTCCGAGAGCAACTTCTCCCAACCATCCAGGAACTTCCGGCGCCGACAGAGATGGCAGCCTCGCTTCATGTTCTCAGGAAACCATGCAGTATTTTGTTTTTTTAATGTATTACTTCTTACATTGTTACCCCGGGAAATATTACGTTTTATTACATACAACCGGGAGGAACTATTGGATATAAGAGCAACGTCAACTTACCAACATTACGACCAGGAATACAACTTTCCCGAAGAGGATTCTCTGTTTGTTACCCCAACCAGGACAATAGACTGGATAGCACCCGGCGACTCAAAACAACGGTGGCGCCGGAGAAGAGGGAAACGCGCCGGTCTTTTGGTCTAGCTACGTCGACGGGCGCATCGCGCACCTCTCCCGAGTATTTTAAATCGCCAATGTACAGTCTCTGGACATCAAAGTAGACAAAATCAGATCGAGGGTTGCCTTTCAGAAAGACATCAGAGACTGCAACGTTCTTTGCTTCACGGAAACATGGCTCACTCAGGACACGTTATCTGAGTCGGTACAGCCACCTGGTTTCTCCACGCATCGCGCCGACAGAAACAAACATCTGTCTGGTAAGAAGAAGGGCGGGGGTGTGTGTCTTATTATTAAAGAGACGTGGTGTGATCATAACAACATACAGGAACTCAAGTCCTTTTGTTCACCTGACATAGAATTCCTTAATCAAATGCCGACCGCATTATCTACCAAGAGAATTCTCCTCGATTATAATCACAGCAGTGTACATCCCCCCTCAAGCTGACACATCGACGGCACTGAAAGAAATTCATTTCACTCTAGGTAAATTGGAAACTACATATCCTGAGGCTGCATTTATTGTGGCTGGGGATTTTAATAAGGCTAATTTGAAAACAAGGCTCCCGAAATTTTACCAGCATATCGAATGTGCCACCCGGGCTGGTAAAATCCTGGATCATTGTTATTCCAACTTCCGTGATGCATGCAAAGCCATTCTCCGCCCTCCTTTCGGCAAGTCTGACCATGACTCCATTTTGTTGCTCCCAGCCTACAAACAGAAACTAAAACAGGAAACACCCGTTCTCAGGTCTGTTCAACGCTGGTCCGACCAATCTGATTCCATGCTGCAAGATTGCGTCGAGCACGTGGACTGGGATATGTTCCGGATAGCATCTGATAACAAAATTAATGTATACGCTGATTCGGTGAGCGAGTTTATTAGCAAGTGCATTGGTGATGTTGTACCCATAGCAAATATTAAAACCTTCCCCAACCAGAAACCGTGGATTGATGGCAGCATTCGCGCAAAACTGAAAGCGCGAACCACTGCTTTTAACTAGGGTAAGGCTACCGGAAAGATGACTGAATACAAACAGTGTAGCTATTCCCTCCGCAAGGCAATCAAACAAGTTAAGCGTCAGTATCGAGACAAAGTAGAGTCACAATTCAACGGCTCAGACACAAGAGGAATGTGGCAGGGTCTACAGTCAATCACGGACTACAAAAAGAAAACCAGCCCCGTTGCGGACCATGACGTCCTGCTCCCAGACAAACTAAACAACTGCTTTGCTCGCTTTGAGGACAATACAGTGTCACCGACACGGCCTGCTACCAAAACCTGCGGGCTCTCCTTCACCGCAGCCAATGTGAGAAAAACATTTAAAATGTGTTAACTTCTTGGGGACCAGTGGGGCGCTAGCGGGCTCCTCCCGACACTACCAGGTAAAATGTAAAGCGCCAAATTCAAAATCCAAAAGTTGAATTATTAAACATCCACCAATATACAAGTGTTCCATACTCATCAAAAGCTCTGTTTCTTGGCAATATCACAGCGTTGTCAGATTTCAAAAAGGCTTTACGGCAAAAGCAGCACATTTCATTGTTTGAGGGTAGCACCTCACATTTTTCCAATAGCCATGTATCGATTAGCCATCATGGCACACACATAACACATTTCAGAGCGAAAACAAATCAATTACCTGTTGAAGAACTTCTGCTGAGGTCATCCTAAGTGTCCAACGAAGACAATCCATGGTTCTTTTGTTAGAAAAACGTATTTTATCCATAAATCCTCCATTTGGTTCGCGCGTTATAATCAGAAACGACAGCCTCCACTAGTCCATTGAAACGTGACGCGAACTCGTTCATCTTATACCTATAAACTTGTCCAAGAACAATCAAACATAGTTTTAAATGTATCCTTAGGAACACTTTTACATATTTACTATTATAAATCAACCGGAATATAAACTGATCGATAACGACGGTAAAAAAGACACTGCGCTCTTTCACGGGAACGCGCCCAGCCTACTGTTGTCATCAAGGGGGGACTTCCTTGTTTGGTCTTTTTCTCTGGTCTAATTCATCCAAAATGAAAAAAATACACTGTCTCGAGACTGTTGACATCATAAGGAAGCGACGGGTACTGCATTCATATGCCCTTATATGGTCGTTTTCATTAGGGAGGGTTTCCCAAATAAGCAATGTGTCAAAATCACTTTTTCCAGGACAGAAATTCCTCGGGGCTTCGCCTGCTATATGCGTTCTGTTTTACTCACAGACAAATGGTTAACAGTTTTGGAAAATTCAGAGTGTTTCCTATCCAATGGTACCATAATATTTGCATATCCTATTTTCTGGGCCTGAATGGGAGGCATTTTACTTTGGGCTCTCCAAAACCGACCCCTCAGCTGCCTCTCCCTAACAAGTTAACCCTCGCAAGGCTGCCGGCCCAGATGGCATCCCTGACCGTGTCCTCAGAGCATGCGCAGACCAGCTGGCTGGTGTGTTTACGGACATAATCAGTCCCTATCCCAGTCTGCTGTTCCCACATGCTTCAAGAGGGCCACCATTGTTCCTGTTCCCAAGAAAGCTAAGGTAACTGAGCTAAATGACTATCGCCCCCGTAGCACTCACTTACGTCATCATGAAGTGCTTTGAGAGATTAGTCAAGGATCATATCACCTCCATCCTGCCAGACACCCTGGACCCACTCCAATTTGCTTATCGTCCCAATAGGTCCACAGACGACGCAATCGCAATCACACTGCCCTAACCCATCTGGACAAGAGGAATACTTATGTAAGAATGCTGTTCATCGACTACAGCTCAGCATTTAACACCACAGTTCCCTCCAAGCTCGTCATTAAGCTCGAGACCCTAGGTCTCGACCCAGCCCTGTGCAACTGGGTCCTGGACTTCCTGACGGGCCGGCCCCAGGTGGTGAGGGTAGGAAACAACATCTCCACCCCGCTGATCCTCAACACTGGGGCCCCACAAGGGTGCGTTCTCAGCCCTCTCCTGTACTCCCTGTTTACCCATGACTGCGTGGCCAAGCACGCATCCAACTCAATCATCAAGTTTGCTGACGACACTACAGTGGTAGGCTTGATTACCAACAACGACGAGACGGCCTACAGGGAGGAGGTGAGGGCCCTCGGAGTGTGGTGTCAGGAAAATAACCTCTCACTCAATGTCAACAAAACAAAGGAGATGATCGTGGACTTCAGGAAACAGGAGAAGGAGCACCCCCCTATCCACATCGAGGGGACAGTAATGGAGAAGGTGGAAAGTTAAGTTCCTCGGCGTGCACATCACGGACAAACTGAAATAGTCCACCCAAACAGACAGCGTGGTGAATAAGGCGCAACAGCGCCTCTTCAACCTCAGGAGGCTGAAGTAATTCGGCTTGTCACCAAAATCACACAAACTTCTACAGATGCACAATCGAGAGCATCCTGTCGGGCTGTATCACCACCTGGTACGGCAACTGCTCCGCCCACAACCGTAAGGCTCTCCAGAGGGTAGTGAGGACTGCACAACGCATCACCGGGGGGGTAAACTACCTGCCCTTCAGGACACCTACACCACCCGATGTCACAGGAAGGCCAAAAAGGTAATCAAGGACAACAACCACCCGAGCCACTGCCTGTTCACCCCGCTATCATCCAGAAGGCCGAGGTCAGTACAGGTGCATCAAAGCTGGGACCGAGAGACTGAAAAACAGCTTCTACCTCAAGGCCATCAGACTGTTAAACAGCCATCACTAACATTGAGTGGCTGCTGCCAACATACTGACTTAAATCTCTAGCCACTTCAAACATAGGAATTGGATGTAACAATGTATCACTAGCCACTTTAAACAATTTTGTATATAATGTTTACGTATCCGACATACTCATATCAAATGTCTACACTGTACTCTAAACCACCGTTCGGCCACCAAATCTCTAGCCACTTTAATAATTATAATTGGATGAAATAATGTATCACTAGCCACTTTAAACAATGCCATTTATATAATGTTACATATCCTACATTACTCATCTCACACACACACACACCTTCTACTGCATCTTGCTTATGCCGGTCAGCCATCGCTCATCCATATATTTATATGTACATACTTGTATTCATTCCTTTACTCTTGTGTGTATAAGGTAGTTGTTGTGAATTTGTTAGATTACTTGTTAGATACTACTGCATGGTCGGAACTAGAAGCATGAGCATTTCGCTACACTTGCATTAACATCTGCTAACCATGTGTATGTGACAAATAAAATGTGATTTGATTTGAACAGTTGTGACAAACAAAGCCTTTTCCAGCATGATGGAGCACCTTGCCATAAGGCAAAAGTGATAACTAAGTGTCTCGGGGAACAAAACAGATATTTTGGGTCCATGGCCAGGAAACTCCCCAGACTTTAATCCCATTGAGAACTTGTGGTCAATCCTCAAGAGGCGGGTGAACAAACAAAAACCCACAAATTCTGATAAACTCCAAGCATTGATTATGCAAAAATGGGCTGCCATCAGTCAGGATGTGGCCCAGAAGTTAATTGATAGCATGCCAGGGTGGATTGCAGAGGTCTTGAAAAAGAAGGGTCAACACTGCAAATATTGACTCTTTGCATCAACTTCATGTAATTGTCAAAATCCTTTGACACTCAAGAAATGCTTGTAATTATACATCAGTATTCCATCGTAACATCTGACAAAAATATCTAAACCGAAGCAGCAAACTTTGGAAATTAATATTTGTGTCATTCTCAAAACTTTTAGCAACGACTGTGCAATGGTGAACAGCATTATAAGGAGGCATGTCATAAATCATGTTTCTGAAGGGCAACAACAGAAATCCATGATTGAGAAAAGACAGATAACAAGGTGGTCATGATTTTTAGGAAGACTGAATGTTGAAATGAAATGGTAGAAAATAAGCTTGTCTTGGAATTAGTTAAACTGCTATACAGGTTGTTAAATCACTTACCGTTATAGTAATCATCTCTGGTAAATCTCAGGAAATTTGAATCAACATAATCATTATATTTATTGTTCGCTTCATTAATATCTAAGGGGTTAAAGACCATATTATTAGGGTTGATATCCTGCCCAACTAAGAGATGCAGTCGGAATAGAATGGAAACAGAAGTGCATGCCTCACATGTCCATTACGTTCTTACATTTGTATTAGTTTTATCATAGGGGTGCACATTGACACAGTTCACATAACACCGCTGAAGACTTCAGAGGGTTATGACATTTAGAGCAATGTGTGTTTTTGGTCATGAGGTTAGGTAAAACACATGAACAAAAGAATAATATGTGGGTGTGTGCATGTAAGTCAAATAATTTGTCTATAACGGAGTACTTGCCATAAGCCTACGAGAGGGGGATGAACGACTAGCTGATCATTCGTCAGGTATGCGATGTTGCCTTTTTTTCCTTCTTCAACAAGTCGTGGCAGCAGTTCCTTTCTTTTGAGCCGTACCTTTTCGGAGAAGTATTCATTGATGAAGATTTTGGTTCCCTTCAGGCACTTGGCTCTTCTCCTTGTTTTTTAACCTGAGCAGTTTCACCACTATAGATCTGGGCCATCCATCGGGGAAGAAAGTGACATTCCTTTGCGTCCTCTTAATCTCGATGAGTTTAGGGTCCAGTTTGAGTTGATCTGCCAGGAGTTTCTTGGCCTTGACTTCTGTGTCATTCCAAGTTTGTCTTTACGTCCTCAATTCCATCGATTAAAATGTTATTGTGCCTCAATTGGTTTAAGGTAGTCTCCTTTGTAAAAGGAGTGCTTGTCAAGTGTTTGGAAAATTGCGAAATCCTCAGACATGGTATTAAATGTGGTCTGGCTGGTAACATTCACACCCTTTAGCTCCTCCACCTCCGACTGCTCAAATTCCAAAATGTGTTTAAATTCCATTACATCCTTAAACAGATCATCAAGCCTTTTGTTGGTAGAATCCATAGAGTTGCAGGAAGGACATAAAGTTATTTTCCTGCAGATCTATTACGTCTTTATAGAACCCTTGTTGATCGAGTAGTTCATGCAGTGTAGCGCTTGATACGTAATCCTCTGAGCTTTGGGCGTTAGCGGTTTAAGGACACATGACTGTGAATCATTTGGCCATTATGACTTGTTTATTGATGGTGCTGGTAGCGCCCTGTTGGAGGTTACTTTCTCTTTTTCTACTCTCGGATCTCAAAGGGTCTTTCAGATCCGAACCGTATCTGTATCTGTTCAACAGGGGTGTGTTAGCTGTTGATGTTATTCTTTAATAACACAGACCCCAAAGCAAATCAGGGGGAGGAAAATAGGTTTATTCAAAGAGGATAAATCACAGATGCTATGCTGAGAGGTAGATGGTAGTTCCTTCTAGCGATGGGTCTTTCACGAATGAGTCGGTTCTACGCACAACCTACACCAGCAAATGTGAACTGTGCACCCTACTGTGAAGCTAGCTGTAGCGGAGCTAGCGGGCCTGCTAGTGATAGTGGTGGAGCCAGCCACTCAGTCAAGTAGGCCTACTCCGCGACCCACAGCAACGCAGTCCTCTTTGGACCAGTTTATGCCAAAGTCTATGTCTGTAGCAAATCAAAACAAAATTCATACCGCATTGGCAAAAATGATTGCCACCAATTTTCATCCATTTTCAATCATGGAGGACAGAGGTTTTACAAATTATAGCAATAGTCTAAATCTAATGTAGACAATTCCAAGCAGGAAAATCCTTTCAAAATCACTTATTCCACAATCGTACGAGAGCACACAGGCTTCAGTGCGGAAAGAGACCAAAAAGCTACTGCAGTTTGCCTTGCCACTGACTGCTGGACATCAAGGGTAACCACTTCTTACATGTCGGTAACATGTCACTTCATTGAAGATTTTGCGATGTCTAGCTGTCTTCTGAACTGCTTTGAGTTAAGCGACAGACACCTCAGATAACTTGGCAGAGGAACTGTTGAGTGGCCAGAGAATGGCAAGTAGATGGAAAAGTGATCTGTTGTGTTAGCGACAATGCAGCTAACATAACCAAAGCCATGAAAATGTTTAAATGAACCCATCATCCATGTCTTGCCCACACAACCAACCTGATTGTAATAGATGCTCTGATGGGGATGAAGCCCACTGTGGACAAAGTGAAAGCAGCTGTGGAATACTTCCACAGGAGTACAGTAGGTGCTGAAAAACTAGTCTAAAAACTAAACTAACGCCAGATGGGGATGCCTGAGCTGAGGCCTAAACAAGACTGCACTACAAGGTGGAATTCAAAATTGTATATGTTGAAGCGGTTTCTTGAGTCAAAGGATGTCATCATATCTACCCTGGCCATTGTCAATGCACCTGTTTATGCTCTGACCCAAGAGGAATGGGAGGTGGTGGAGGAAGTGTGCAGAGTCCTGGAACCATTTGAGCAGGTCACTGTGGAGAGAGGTACAGTAAGCAGTTCTTACTACATCATTATTTAATCCAGTATTATATATATATGTGTATGTGTGTATATGAGCAGTAGATGAGAATGTAGTATCAGTAAACAAAACATGAACCTGAACTAATATGTTACTGTTCTCTCTTTTCAGCTATGTGACAGCCTCAAAAAGGATACTCCTGTGTAAGGGTCTGCAGCGAATCACAGCCAGCCGCCAGAGAGAAGCAAATGTAACCACAGGACATGTGACAGAGTTGATGGACACCCTTTATTCATCAATGGACAGAAAGTTCCACAGAATGGAATATAATCACGTGATATCAAAAACCGCTACACTTGACCTCAGGTTTAAGAAGTTAGCCTTCAGTGATGCCAGAGCGATTGATGACGCTCTTCAAAGAATAACCTCAGAAGCAGGGAGGGACAGCCCCAGCAGTCAGCTGGCTCAGGCACCAGGGAAACAGGAAGAAGAGGGAGCAGATGGAGCAGAAGCACCAACAGTAGTGTCACAAACGTCTGCTGTTTGGATGCTGTTTGACGAGGCCTCGGTCTACCCACGGCTTACTAAAGTCATGACAGGGAGACTCTGCATAGTGGCCACATCCGTTCCCTCTGAGAGGGTCTTCTCAAAAACAGGGCAAATAATTACTGAGAGAAGAAACCGCACCAGCCCCTTGAAAATGAGGCAGCTTGCATTTCTGAATGCAAATCTCTCATACAAGCAAAATATGGTCAGCATTGCTGTGTGCTGCTGGTTATAACATGGCAATAAAGAGAGAGAAAAGAGGGACCAGTTTAATAAGTGGGATGCTGCAGTTTCGTTTTGAATGGTTAGATTCATATGCACTTCGTTTATATACATTAAAAACGTATACTTTAAATGCAAACGTTTAATGGCATTCTTTTTCATAACAAACCAATACATTTTTAAATGAGTTGTGTATAATAGCACCCTTTTTTACATTTATTTCAATTTGTGGGATGCTGCAATTTTGCAAATTGTTATTTATTTTTCTTTGATATGGTGCAATATTCTATTATGCTGTTTTGAATGGTTAGATTTGTGCACTTTTTATATAGAGTTGAAGTCAGAAGTTTATATACACACCTAAGCCAAATACATTTAAACTCAGTTTCACAATTCCTGACATTTAATCATAGCAAAAATGCCCCGTCTTAGGTCAGTTAGGATCACCACTTTATTTTAAGAATGTGAAATGTCAGAATAATAGCAGACAGAATGATTTATTTCAGCTTTTATTTCTTATTTCTTTCATCACATTCCCAGTCGGTTAGAAGTTTACAAACACTCAATTAGTATTTGTTAGCATTGCCTTTAAATGGTTTAACTTGGGTCAAATGTTTTGGGTAGCCTTCCACAAGCTTTCCACCATAAGTGATTTTTTTTCTTTCATCAGACCAGAGAACATTTCTCCAAAAAGGTTCGATCTTTGTCGCATGTGCAGTTGCAAACCGTAGTCTGGCTTTTTTATGGCGATTCTGGAGCAGTGGCTTCTTCCTTGCTGAGCGGCCTTTCAGGTTATGTCGATATAGGACTCGTTTTTACTGTGGATATAGATACTTTTGTACTGGTTTCCTCCAGCATCTTCACAAAGTCCTTTGCTGTTGTTCTGGGATTGATTCGCATTTTTCGCACCGAAGTACGTTAATCTCTAGGAGACAGAAAGCGTCTCCTTCCAGAGCGGTATGAAGGCTGCGTGGTCCCATGGTGTTTAAACTTGTGTACTATTGTTTGTACAGATGAATGTGGTACATTCAGGAATTTGGAAATTGCTCCCAAGGATGAAGCAGACTTCTGAGGTCTTGGCTGATTTCTTTTGATTTTCCCATGATGTCAAGCAAAGAGGCACTGAGTTTGAAGGTAGACCTTGAAATATATCCACAGGTACACATCCAATTGACTCAAATTATGTCCATTAGCCTATCAGATGCTTTTAAAGCCATGACCAAATTTTCTGGACTTTTCCAAGCTGTTAAAGGTACAGTCAACTTGTATGTAAACTTCTGACCCACTGGAATTGTGATAGTGAAATAATCTGTCTGTAAACATTTGTTGGAAAAATTACTTGTGTCATACACAAAGTAGATGTCCTAACCGACTTGCCAAAACTATAGTTTGTTAACAAGAAATGTGTGGAGTGGTTGAAAAACAAGTTTTAATGACTCAAACCTAAGTGTATGTAAACTTCAACTGTAGTTTCTGCTTTCCTTATCCCTCTCAACCGTACAATTTTTCAATTCCTCATCAATCCACAGGGATTTAACAGTTTTTACAGTAATTTTCTTAATGCGTGCATGCTTATTAGTAACTGGAATTAACAATTTCAGAAATGTGTCAAGTGCAGCATCTGGTTGCTCCACATTAAACACCACAGAGCAGCAAATATTCTTTACATCATCAACATGGGAATCACTACAACACTTCCTGTATGACCTCTTATACACTATATTAGGCCTAGCCTTTGGAACTTTGGTTTTCCTAGAAATTGCTACTATATTGTGATCACTACATTGGATGGATTTGGATACTACTTTAAAGCAGATTTCTGCAGCATTAGTAAAGATGTGATCAATAAATGATGATTTCATTCCTGTGCTGTTAGTAAATACCCTGCTGTGGTTGACTGATAACCTGAACCAGGTTGCAGGCACTGATTACAGTTTAACTACTTAGTGAGCACCCGGGCGCTAGCAGGCCGCTCCCGACACTACCCGGTGAAATGGCGCCAAATTCAAAATCCAAAAGTTGAATTATTAAACATTCATCAATATACAAGTGTTGCATAGTCATCAAAAGCTCTGCTTCTTGGCAGTATCACAGCGTTGTCAGATTTTAAAAAGGCTTAACAGCGAAAGCACAACATTTGATTGTTTCAGATAGCACTTCATATTTTCCACATTAGCATAAATTCATATCCAGGGCGGGTCACACAAAACCCATATAAGAGCTAAAAAATATTACTTACCTATCGAAGAACTTCTGCTGAGGGCTTCCCAAGTGTCCAACAAAGACATCCAATGGTAATAATTTATTATATCCATAATTCTCTGTTTGGTTGGCACGTTATGATCAGAAAATCCACCGCTGAGTCGCCCATTGAACCGTGAAGAGAACACGTTCAAATTATACCTATAAACTTTCTACAAACAAATCAAACATCATTTTTAATGTATCCTTTTATGTATATTTACTGTAATATTTCAACCGGACGATAACGTGAACAATAGGAAAGGAAAAATGTGGCGCGCTCACAATCTCACGCCCGTCAATTGTTGTTGACAAAAGTGGTCCCTTCACTACTTCCTATTCCTATCCATTCTGCTTAGTGCTAGAGCTTCCAGACACTGTATAAAGACTGTTGATTTCTAGTGGAAGCCATAGGTACTGCAGTCTCAGTCTTAGTTAAAATAGAAATGAATAGGCAGCCTGGAGAAGAAGGTCATGTACAAAAGAAACTGCAAATCCGGATGGATTGACCTTTGGTTTTCGCCTGCTATATCAGTTCTGTTATACTCACATACATTATTTTAAACACT
Organism: Brachymystax lenok tsinlingensis; assembly: GCA_030435695.1. Taxonomy (NCBI): domain Eukaryota; kingdom Metazoa; phylum Chordata; class Actinopteri; order Salmoniformes; family Salmonidae; genus Brachymystax; species Brachymystax lenok. Next base: position 13,891,853 of record CM059818.1, read on the forward strand.
TTTAGAAACTTCAGAGTGTTTCCTATCCAATAGTCCTAATTATGTGCATATCCTATTTTCTGGGCCTGAGTGGCAGGCATTTTAATTTGGGCACGCCAGACTCTCCAAAACCGTCACCTCTGCTGCCGCTCCCTAAGAAGTTAAACGACCATAACTTACTTGCTACTGAGTTGCAGTAAAAATACAGTACATATCATAATTTACAAGAGTGTACTCTAATCTGATTACAGCAGCATACAGTCATTTTACAACACTTTCATTCAGCTTTAAAAATACATTAAGAACTTAGATTTTATTTCCACTGCAACTCAGTAGCCAGTAATTTACTGTCAAATTACAGATACTTTTAACAGTGTGTGCCTTAAGCACATCTTAAGTATCCAATAAGTATAACTGTAAAGAACATGTCATTAGTTCTACCTGGAACCAGAGAGTTCTTCATGAGGGAGTTCTACGTAGAACCAAAACGTTCCCCCTATAGGGACAAAGCAAAGCACCCACGAGGGAGCTCAAAATGGAGCTCAAAAGGGTTCCTCCATAGGGACAAATGACAGACCCTTTATCAGTTCTAATCTTTTAACAATCTCAATCATACCCACAGACCTAGTGACATAGCATGAAATTCAGGTCACTGGCAACCAAGATGGTGTGGGTTCAAACCCCAAGTGTGGTTGACTTCCAAGCAATGTTCCCTCAAAGCTGCACGTGTGTGCGCAGCAATATCAGCCCATAGAGAGAAGCACAAGATCAAACTTCACTCAACTTTCTAGAGCAGTGGTCACCAACCAGTTGATCTGCAAACCATTCCTAGTTAATCGGCAAGCATTTCAGTAAACTCAACGATAAAGGCTTGTGTTCCTATTTGTATTCGTCTCCGGCTGTTGGCGGAAGGTGCAGCCGATTCAGCTGCCCTGCACACAGGGTAGAAGACCTGTTCCCATTTTTAACCATTTCATGTGTCTGAAGGTACAAACTCTGACTTCCCAGAAAGCCCAGAGAGCAAATCAAGTGCACTATAGGCCTACCGCTGGCCAATTGGATGGCTCAGATGACCGTGTCTGAAGTAACGTAGCAGGCATAAAAGAAAGCTACAGCCAAGTTGATACGTTGAGTTTAAAAAAGTGTTTAAAACCATGACTAGAGAGAGACTGTTAACGAATACAGCAAAGAGATGCTGTTTTTATGTTCTTACTCAGCACTGTCAACAGTTTGTATTCAGTCAATTGAATACAAACTGGACAGGGATGTCTGTAATAAAGCCCTTTTGTGGGGAAAAACTCATTCTGATTGGCCTGGCTCCCCTGTGGGTGGGCTTGGCTGCCAAGTGGGTGAGCCTATGCCCTCCAGGGCCCAGCCATGGCTACACCCCTGTGAAATCCATAGATTAGGGCCTAATTTATTTATTTAAATTAAATGATTTCCTTCTATGAACTGTAACTCAGTAAAATCTTTGAAATTGTTGCATGTTGTATTTATATTTTTGTTCAGTATAAAAAGCAAATTATTTAAATGTATGCTCACTCAGCTGTGTGCTCACTTTCTCTGTTAAAACTATCAATGTTTCCCTTTACTGAGGCAATTGTGATAGAATCAACGCAGTAAAAACTATGCAAGAGATTTTGTTGTAGGCACACCGCATTGGAGTACAATTCTGTTGCATTGACATGCACTACTCAGCCTGTACTCTACATAGACCGGTGCAGCATAAACAATCAGAGCCGCAGTAGGCCTATATGTAAATAGACCAATGCCATACGGATCTGTGCCATTTACTTTAAACTGGACTGTGTTTACAGCATGAGCGGTCGTAAGTATATGCACTTGTTTTGAGATCAAAGCAAGAGCTGCATGTAGCCATGTGTGCACATTTTATTCATATCCTTTGTTAGTGAGTTATTATCCCAGTTATAGATCATTTGTAGTCAGCAATAGGGGAGTTATCAATTCCTACAAGAGCACAAAACATATACATTTGTAGACATCTTTTTTTTGTCTTAAAGGGGCAGTGTTGTATTTCAAGACAGGCTTGAATAAGCTAAGTAGCCAATAGTGTTCAGTGTTCAAGTGCACGTTCACAGGAAACGTGTGCTTGAAATTGCACAGAATTTTCACAACGTTCAAGGTTGCTCCCAAGTAATCAGTATACAGCAGCATACTGTCCCTTACAGCAAAAACACATTAATCCTGCTCTAAAAAGTCACTTGTATATTTACCATATTTTCACTGCAACCAGTAGCCAGGAATTTAACAGTTGAATAAAAAACCCGTACACGGATGGTTATACAAAGCACCCATAAAAAAAGGTTATCCACAGGGTTCCCCTGTAGTGATATAACTAGCACCTTTTTTTCTGAGAGTGTATGTGGTGTGTGCGTAGGCTATACTACAACATTGCTTACAAAAAAGGAGGTTAGTGAGTGTAAGGTGATTTCATAAGTACATTTTGCCACTTCTCAGCAGCTTTTATTTAACTGTGTTAAGAATGTAATAACTCCACATTATGAAAATTCCATTTGAAATACTTCAATAGTAAAGCTCACAGTTCTTTTTAGTCTTGTTGAGTAGAAGCTTTCCTTTTCTCATTTACATTATGAAGTATGATTACATAAAACAAATGTGCCTTTAAAATAGGAAACTATACATGGTGGAGTAGCTTGAATCTTTTCAGTGATCTAGGCCTCCACGTCCCCCCTCAGAACAGCTTCAATTCGATGGGGCATGGACCAGGTGTCGAAAGTGTACCACAAGGATGCTGGCCCATGTTGATTCCAATGCTTCCCACAGTTGTGTCAAGAATGCTGGATGGCCTCTGGGTGGTGGACCATTCTTGATACGGAAACTGTTGAGCGTGAAAAACCCAGCAGTGTTGCAATTCTTGACACCAACCAGTGCACCTGGCATCTACCATACCCCATTCAAAGGTAGTTTGATTTTGTCTTGCCCATTCACCCTCTGAATTGCACACATACACAATCCATGTTTAAATTGTCTCAAGGCTTAAAAATCCTTATTTAACCTGTCTCCTCCACTTCATCTATACTGATTGAAGTGGATTTAACAAGTGACCTCAATAAGGGATCATGGCTTTCACCTGGATTCCCCTGGTCAGTCTGTCATGGAAAGGGCAAGTGTTCTTAATGTTTTGTACATTGTGTTTAAGGTGTGTGTGTGTAAATTATTGGTATAAACTTCAGAGTAGTCAGAGGCTGTGAAATAAATCTCTGCGAGACTCAATTTTGAAACTTGTCATCATTCTCCCTTAAAACAATGATCTAACAGGCCAGCAATCAGCTGCCAAGCATCATTACAGAGTTGTCATTGCGCTTTTAGTAAAACTGTTACAATCAGGCTGGCTTTTGGCTGGGGCCGCAGAAAGCACTAAATGATCGTACTCAAGTTTTCAAAGGGTTTTATCAGGCTCAACACTGGTGGGAACCAAGCCAAAGAGCCACTTGGCCAAAAGCTTACAAATAAGAAAAATCAATCATGTTTACAGATAAGGGAACCAATCAAATGGAGAAAAAAAAAGTCATAGTGTGAACAAAGCAGTTGATTAAATAAAACTGAAATCAGTTCTTCAGTGCTGTTATTTGTCTAGTTCTTCAGGAGTATATTGTAACTGGCAAAGGAAAGCTTCTTATGCTGTCCTTCCTCTTACTGCTGATATCTTGTTTTAGCTTTTTGTTTAGCTTTTTGATTCAACTAATGGGAAGATATGACTCACTGCACTGTTAATGCGCTACTCAGTCAAGTGTTTTTCTTTATTTTTACTATTTTCTACATTGTAGAATAATAGTGAAGACATCAAAACTATGAAACAACATTTGAATCATGTAGTAACCAAAATGTTTTATACATTTTATATTTGAGATACTTCAAAGTAACCACCCTTTGCCTTTGACAGCTTTGCAGTTATTTTCTCAACCAGCTCCATGAGGTAGTCACCTGGAATGTATTTCAATTAACAGGTGTGCCTTGTTAAAAGTTAATTTGTGGAATTTCTTAATGTGTTTGAGCCAATCAGTTGTGTTGTGACAAGGTAGGGGTGGTATACAGAAGATATTTGGTAAAAGACCAAGTCCATACTATGGCAAGAACAGCTCAAATAAGCAAAGAGAAAAGACAGTCCATCATTACTTTAAGACATGAAGGTCAGTCAGTCTGGAGATTTCAAGAACAGTATTTTGCTAGACAAGAAAATCACCACAACATAACCTGAAGCAATAAAGCAAACCTGAAACCTAACCTGAAGCAAAAAAAACAGAGAAAGAAAGTACACATCCTCTCCATAGCTGCAGGTATGGTGGGGACTGGGGCAGCGAAACAGTACCATCATAAACATAAAGTTCATGTCTTATTTAATGGGATAACCCGAATTTCACAATGTCACAGAAAATTGCTTTTAACACCCTGAGGTTGATGTCTGCGCCTCTGCTTAAATCAAATTAGCATAACAAAATCTGTCAGTTTAAGGTAGAGATATCGGTTGTTTTTGCATTGGATGAGTCTCAATCCACCATATCTGTCTGTCACACTTCCGCATCTACGGTGAAAGGTGACAGCGCTATCACAGTGTTTGTCAGACCACAGCACACCCCACAATTTAGGAACCATTGGCCTAAACCAGCTAAACCAAATATTATTTATTAAGGAACTCAGTCCAGCTTTCAACTTACTCTTGGCTGATTTCTTTTGATTTTCCCATGATGTCAAGGAAAGAGGCCCTGAGTTTGAAGGTAGGCCTTGAAATACATCCACAGGTACACCTCCAATTGACTCAAATTATGTCAATTAGCCTATTAGAAGCTTCTAAAGCCATGACATAATTTTCTGTAATTTTCTGTTCAAGCTGTTTAAAGGCACAGTCAATTTAGTGTATGTAAACTTCTGACCCACTGGAATTGTTATACATTGAATTATAAGTCAAATAATCTGTCTGTAAACAATTGTTGGAAAAATTACTTGTGTCATGTGCAAAGTTGATGTCCTAACCGACTTGCCAAAACTAGTTTGTTAACAAGAAATTTGTGGAGTGATTGAAAAAGGAGTTTTAATGACTCCAACCTAAGTGTATGTAAACTTCTGACTTCAACTGTCATACATGTAAAAAAAATGATAAGATATAGGACAGACTTCATAAAACGTTTTTTTGGATGATCTGTTGTTCCATGTATTTAATGTTATTCAATGTATTTGTTTGGGCTAATAGCAGTAAGGCCAAATACACATTTTTATAAAATATATTTTTTTCAGATTTTTGTTGATACTTCAAGGGGTCTTACATTTCTAAATCAAATAGCACAATTATCCTTGGTATTAAAATTCCAAATAGCTTAGTAAAACCCCCAACTCCCCCCGGTATAGGCAGGGCTTAGACTCATTAGAATAATACTCAGCATGCCTTGCAATTGTCCTTTTTGACATGCACATTTATATTTCGTTCATTTATCAGATGCTCTTATCACAGGGCAATTGAGAAGGGGATTGTTACAGGTTTTGGTTTTTCCATGTATGTTTTGATGTTGGACTTTAGCACGTATATCACATTAGCACGTAGGGCGCATGGATTGGCATCACCTCATTAGTCAGTATTTGTTCCACCTGCGCTAAGTTTTCCATCTCGTTAGTCGGAAGGAGGTCCACCTATGTTGGCACAGGTGATGTTTAAGAGCGGCTGGCCCAGTGCTCTAATTGTCTTTAGAGATGTGGGGGGTTAACACCTTTAGTTGCTGTGCCTTATTTTGAGTTCTAGACAAACAATCCTTTATCAGATCTTCCCTGTTTTTGTTTTGCTCCACTTTTTGGTTTGCGTCCTGTCTTTAAGTTTGGTGTGTTTTTTTGTTTTGTTTTTGGTTTCCTACTTCTTGGGCAAATGTAATAGGTGCCTTTTAGGTTTCAGTTGTTGTTTGTAGTGAACTTTCAGTGGACACCCCAATGATTGTCTTTTACACCAAATAAACCACCTAATTTATTATGAAATTTTCGATGGTTAGCTGAATAGTCCCAAAAAAAAAGTATATTTGAGCCAAAGCTCAACAGTGAACGCACACTAGGGAAAATGTGCTTTAATTTAAATAAAATACAGGAAGGGTATATAATTCAACACCATCCATTCTAATTTGCTCTCGAAACAGTAATTTCAGAAGCTCTAAATGCATATTCCCATGAAACTGATTTGAGATCAAATGAATGTCATGCAGATGCAGTTTGGATATTCCATTGGTAAAATGTGAAGAAATATAATTCACGATTGACAGTGATGATGGCATGGCCTATTTTGAAGTTAGGTATGCCTAAAGTGGTGTTTGAAGGTACATAAAATAGGCAGACGTTGCAATTGGAGGATGCATATTTTATAAAGATATTCAATATCTATCGATACAAACTTTTGAGAAATTATGACGGTGGGGTGCTGCCAAATGTTTTTATTCTTGTAGATTGCACTGTCCTGCAAAATTATCCTGTTATCCCACATTTGGGTATTTTAAATGTGGTCACCCTAACCAAACATAACTTCATGTCCTGTATACAAAGTGTTAATTTCTTTGCCACACTTTAGCAGATTTACCTCTGTGCTTTATTGCAAACAGGATGCATATTTTGGAATATTTTATTCTGTACAAGCTTCCTACTTTTTCACTCTGCCATTTAGGTTAGTATTATGGAGTAACTAAAATGTTGTTGATCCATCCTCCGTTTTCACCTATCACAGCCATTAAACGCTTAACTGTTTATTTCACCATTGGCCTCAGTGAAATCCCTGAGCGGTTTCCTTCCTCTCTGGCAATTTTTTTTTATTTAACCTTTATTTAACTAGGCAAGTCAGTTAAGAACAAATTCTTATTTACAATGACGGCCAACCAAGAGGCAAAAGGTCTCCTGCGGGGACGGGGGCTGGGATAAAAAACACACATCACAAGAGAGACAACACTACATAGAGAGACCTAAGATGACAACACAGCATGGCAGCAGCACAAGATGGTAACAGCACAAACATAGTCCAAACATTGTGGGCACAGACAACAGCACAATGGGCAAAAAGGAGACAACAATACATAATTAAAAGCATCCACTAGTGTCAGTAAGAGTGTCCATTATTGAGTCTTTGAATGAAGAGATGGAGATAACTATCTGGTATGAGTGTTTTTTGCACCTCGTTCTAGTCGCTAGCTGCATCAAACTGAAAAGACGAGCGACCCAGGGATGTGTGTGCTTTTGGGACATTTAACAGAATGTGACTGGCAGAATGGGTTTTGTATGTGGAGGATGAGGGTTGCAGTAGGTATCTCAGATAGGCCTCACTCCCCCCTAAGTGTTTTATAAATAAGCATCAACCAGTGGATCTTGCATCGGGTATACAGAAATGGCCAGTTTACAGAGTATAGAGTGCAGTGATGGGTCCTATAAGGAACATTGGTGTAAAATCTGATGGCCGAATGGTAAAGACCATCTAGCCGCTTGACAGCACCCTTAGCTGCCGATCTGTAAATTACATCTCCGTAATCTAGCATGGGTAGGATAGTCAACTGAATCAGGTTAAGTTTGGAAGGTGGGGTGAACGAGGAGTGATTATGGTAGAGGAAACCAAGTCTATATTTAACCTTAGCTTGCAGCTTGGATATGTGCTGAGAGGACAGTGTACCGTCTAGCCATACTCCCAAGTACTTGTATGAGGTGACTCAAGCTCTAATCCCTCAGAGGCAGTAATCACACCGGTGGGGAGAGGGGCATTATTATTATCAAACCAGATTACCTTTTTTTGAAAGTGTTAAAAACAAGGTTAAGGGGAGAGAAAGCTTGTTGGACACTAAAAAAGCTTTGGTGTAGAGCGTTTAACACAAAATCCGTGTAGGGGCCATCTGAGTATTGTATCATCTGCATATTGATATAAATTGAGAAGAGTGTAGGACCTAGGATCAAGCTTTGGGGTATTCCTTTGGTGACAGGCAGTGGCTGAGACAGCAGATATTCTGACTTTATACACTGCACTATTTGAGAGTGGTAGTTAGCAAACCAGGCCAAAGACCCCTCAGTGACACCAATATTCCTTAGCCGACCCACAAGAATGGAATTGTCTACCGTATCAAAAGCTTTACAAGTCAATAAAAATAGCAGCACAACATTGCTGCTATAGAATCAAGGGTGACATAATTTAGGACCTTTTTAAGGTTGCAGTGATACATACATAACCTGAGTGGACACCAGATTGCATACCAGAGAGAATACTATAGACATCAACAAAGCCAGTCAGATGATTATAGACAAGTTTTTCTAACACTTTTGATAAACAGGGCAAGATAGAAATTGGCCTATAACAGTTAGGATCAGCTTGATCAGTGTCCACCTGCAAGGAGCAGGGGAAAAAGAGGGAGGAGCATTGGGGCTAGTCACATTCGATGGGCTGGGACATCAGGAAATGTTGGACGGGCAAGGAGGTGTGGCTGACTTAATGAAGTGGTGATTAAAAAGCTTAGCAATGTGCTTCTTGTCAGTAACAACCACATCATCAACATTAAGGGATTGGCAGCTATGAGGAGGAGGGTTTATTCTTCAGGTCTTTCACTGTTTTCCAAAACTTATTGGGGTAAGAGCTGGGGACTGGATGGGTGCATCATTGTCTTCCGTGTTCGACAAATGTTCATCACCCACAGCAGTATTTCCCCCCAGTTACATTCTGAAGAGGGGTACCCAAAATCATACCATATTTAGCCGTTATTTGTCCACATAATGATTTCTCCATTTCTTTTCTTTTGGTTCTGGTCGTGGAAGTTTCCATGTAGACAAGCTAGTTTTTGAGCTTGCTAGCTGATCTGGCTAACTTAATAGTTTTACAGGTGAATAACTTGCAGAAAGTAAACTAAACCATATTCATACAGCGTTTTATGACCTTAGAAATTGTTTGGGTGAGGAAATCCAATAATTCCTTCAGCTACAAAAAAAGAAAACACATCTGCTCTGACCGCCGTCTTGCGCACACATCGCTATGCTGTGTAAATGTCATCTTAGCCAATTTAAAACTCAATATCAATATAGTACTCAAATACTATTGGAGACGGTGTGATAAGAGAATTTGTATGTTTAAATGTAATGACTAAAATTATTCCACATCGAAACTGTATAATGTGTGAAATGTGTTAGAATCATAAGGTGTGTTTGTCTTAGTTAGAATTGTAAAAAGGGGGTTGTGATATTCTTTTCAAGTAGAGTGCAACTGTGAAAACAGACTTCCCCCCACACAGGGAGGAGAGGTGATAAACCATAAAACTTTGGGTCAGTATGGTTGAAAAATACAGCCTGTCTGAGTAGATAAGAGATGTGTGGGGGTGGGATAAGGAATGTCTTAGAAGGGAGTAGCCTAAGAGAAGAACATGTGTATGAAAGGACTGATTTTCCATTTTGTGAACGAAGCTCCCATGAATAAAATTCAGATCTTTGCAGCTGGGTCTCTGTCTGTTTAATTTTAACCAAAGCTTTACGACCTTTGAGTTACAGACAGAGTAGTTTAATAGAAGTTTATTTTAGAACATTGAGAACAAAATATTTGTGACAAGGTGTGATCACACAAATTTCCTAGGTACTAAAATATATTTTTATTTATCTATGTAGTAACAAACCCCCACCTCACCCCCTATGCCACCCCAAACTCTTCAAGCTGCTCACAGTCCTCTTTTGGGCTGAGATAACATTTTGCACTTTTAAAGCTAATTTCCTGGAATTGTACACATTTTGACATGGGGCGGAGTGAACATTTAGCAGTTAACCTTTTCACGCGAGATCCAAGTATCTCTAACGGTCCCCCCTGCGTCAGAATGCGCTCACTGTTCCAAAATGTGATTGTTACGCAATAGGACAGTTCACTTGTGCTGCCCTCAAACCATGTCACGCTGCCTGCTAATTATTTATAGGTTATGTTTCAACTTCAAATGAGGTGTGTTCTGCCTCATTAAATCACATAGAAGTAGCCCATTTCACTGTGGCGGACAATTTACGTTTGAGGCATGCGAGGCGAGGAATAGCTAGATGACTCGGAAAAACTTCTCTTTGATGAAAGCCCATGTACTGACCCAGTGTTTCTGCACTTTCAGAAACCATACACATACACACCACATAACATTATTTGCCAACATTTTAGCTGGAAAGGGACATCTTTCTTAGTGAAGATTGAGGCCAGCTTTTGTATGCTTTTGTACGGCACAAAGACCCAACCAAATACTGATTAGGCTGGTAAGAACATTTCTTATTTTGTGTCAGGGGTTATTTAGGTTGGCAGTAGCATTGTTGATGAACTGCAGGCATCACAGTAGAACTAGTAAGCGACCTTGGGAAAAGAGAGAGTGGCAAAGAAGGGATTTGCAAACATAGGCTCCGTGCTCCAGTATTCCATTAGAGAGTTCACTATTCCCACGAGAAGGACTGTCACCAGGAAATATACATTTCACTAATGGTGGTTGTCATCCATTTAGTGAGCTTCTCACTCTACAACTACAAATATCTAGGTGTCTGGTTAGACTGTAAACTCTCCTTCCAGACTCACATCAAACATCAATCAGAAATTAAATCTAGAATTGGCTTCCTTTTTCGCAACAAAGCATCCTTCACTCATGCTGCCAAACATACCCTCGTAAAACTGACTTTGGTGATGTCATTTACAAAATAGCTTCCAATACTCTACTCAACAAATTGGATGCAGTCTATTACATTGCCATCCGTTTTGTCACTAAAGCCCCATATACCACCCACCACTGCGACCTGTACGCTCTCGTTGGCTGGCCCTCGCTTTACACTCGTCGCCATACCCACTGGCTCCAGGTCATCTACAAGTCCCTAGGTAAAGCCCCGCCTTATCTCAGCTCACTGGTCACCATAGCAGCACCAACCCGTAGCACGCGCTCCAGCTGGCATATCTCACTTGTCACCCCCAAAGCCAATTCCTCCTTTGGCCGACTTTCCTTCCAGTTCTCTGCTGCCAATGACTGGAACGAACTACAAAAATCTCTGAAACTGGAGACACTTACCTCCCTCACCAGCTTTAAGCACCAACTGTCAGAGCAGCTCACAGACCCCTGCACCTGTATATAGCCCATCTGTAAATAGCCCAACCAACTACTTCATCCCCTACCGTATTTATTTATTTATCTTGTTCCATTGCACATTCATCTACTGCACATCTACCATTCCAGTGTTTAAATGCTATATTGTAATTACTTTGCCACCATGGCCTATTTATTGCCTTACCTTCCTTATCTTACCTCATTTGCACTCTTTGTATATAGGGTATTTTTATAATTTTTTTCTACTGTATTATTGACTGTATGTTTGTTTTACTCCATGTGTAACTCTGTGTTGTTGTATGTGTCAGACTGCTTTGCTTTATCTTGGCCAGGTCGCAGTTGTTAACCTCTTAGCGCGCCGATCCCTTTAGCGGGATCGTTTTCAGAGCAAACATAACACGCCAAATTCAAAATACATATTCGTAATACATATTCGTAATATTTAACTTCGATATACAAGTGTTGCATAGTGTTGCATAGCCATCAAAAGCTCTGCTTCTTGGCAATATCACTGCGTTGTCAGATTTTAAAAAGGCTTTACGGCGAAAGCACTACATTTGATTGTTTGAGGCTAGTACCTCACATATTTTCCACATTAGCATAAATTCATATCCAGCTCGGTTCTCAAAATATCCATATCACAGCTAATATAAATCGCTTACCTTTCAAATAACTTCTTCTGAGGTCTTCCCAAGTGTCCAAACAAGATAATCCATGGTTCTTTTGTTAGAAAAAGTAAATAATTATATCCATAAATATCCGTTGTTTTTGGCACGTTACGTTCAGCTACTCCACCAAGCATTGTCAGTCTACTCGCCCGTTTTACAGTGAAGGGATCGCGTTCAAATTATACCTCTCATCTTTTTCACAAACAAATCAAATATCATTAATAATGCATCCTTATGTATTCTTTTATGAATAATAGCGATCATATTTTACAAGAACGGTAAGTGAAACGTTAAAAGACGAAAAGAAAGTTGGTCGCGCTTGGGCGTTCACGTTCTCGTGAACGTGCACGCCTGTTTACCTTTTTCCCTACCCGTAGTAATTCTCTCTCTCTAAGGATCTGGTCAGAGCTTTTTCCTCCATACCCTTTCCAGAGACTGTTGACATCTAGTGGAAGCCATAAGTACTGCAACCTCGGTCCTATTCCCCATAGAAAAATATTACATGGGCTTCAAAATGAGAGGAGAGCCAAAGAAAAATAAATTCCGGACAGAAATTTCTCTGGTTTTTGCCTGCTAAATCTGTTCTGGAATAGCCACAGACTATATCTTAATGGTTTTATAAACTTCAGAGTGTTTCCTATCCAATAGTACTAAATATGTAAATATCCTAGTTTCTGGCCATGAGTGGTAGGCATTTAACTTTGGGCACGTCAGACAGGCGAAAATTCGGAAAATGGGACCCTAGCTGGAAGAGGTTAATGAGAACTTGTTCTCAACTTGCCTACCTGGTTAAATGAATAAAATAAACTCCTGGCTCTCTCTTCTCCTGTAACTTTAAGGCATAGCGATTGGTCTCCTCCACTATGTATCCCACCAGCTCCTCTGTCAGAAACAGCTTGAAGCATTCTGCCTCAGAGGGGCTTGCCACTCCAGACTGGTACTCAAAGCCAACAGCAGGGCCAGAGGGGTGAAATGGCTGGCGGCCGTTCAGCAAGGCACTTAACCCACTGTTGGTCTGCCTCCATCACCACCAGCATCTTCATAGGGACCTGGGTCTTCGTCGGAGGGCAAAGGGGTCCTCAGATTCATGGTTCTCAATGGCCACAAGGTTGGGGGAAGCTCCTCACTGTCAGAATCTGATTCCTCACTGTCACACTCAGATGCCTAATTTTGAAAAAATCACTAGGATATCTTTGAAATATAGACCTGTAAACAAAGATACAATAGGCAGAAATATCACCTATGAATACTTATGGTGAATGTAAGTTTCACTTTTTGGTAGTTTATTAAAAGACAACTTTCCAAATCAAATTTGCTCTAATTCCGTCCTGTATGGTCCTGCTTGACAAAAATAAACTCAGCAAAAAAAGAAATGTCCTCGCACTGTCAATTGCATTTAATTTCTGAAAACTTAACATGTGTAAATATTTGTAAGACCATAACATGATTCAACAACTGAGACATAAACTGAACAAGTTACATAGACATGTGACTAACAGAAATTGAATAATGTGTCCCTGAACAAAGGGAGGGAGGGGTCAAAATCAAAAGTAACAGTCAGTATCTGGTGTGGCCACCAGCTGCATTAAGTACTGCAGTGCATCTCCTCCTCATAGGCTGGACCAGATTTGCCAGTTCTTGCTGTGAGATGTTACCCCACTCTTCCACCAAGGCACCTGCAAGTTCCCAGACATTTCTGGGGGGAATGGCCCTAGCCCTCACCCTCCGATCTAACAGGTCCCAGACATGCTCAATGGGATTGAGATCCAGGCTCTTTGCTGGCCATGGCAGAACACAGACATTCCTGTCATGCAGGAAATCACGCACAGAACGAGCAGTATGGCTGGTGGCATTGTCATGCTGGAGGGTCATGTCAGGATGAGCCTGCAGGAAGGGTACCACATGGAGGATGTCTTCCCTGTAACGCACAGCGTTTAGATTGCCTGCAATGACAACAAGCTCAGTCCGATGATGCTGTGACGGACCTTCCACCTCCAAATCGGTCCTGCTCCAGAGTACAAGCCATGGTGTAATGCTCATTCCTTCGATGATAAATGTGAATCTGACCATCACCCCTGGTGAGACAAAACCGCCACTTGTCAGAGAAGAGCACTTTTTGCCAGTCCTGTCTGGTCCAGCGACTGTGGGATGGTGCCCATAGGCGACGTTGTTGCCGGTGATGTCTGGTGAGGACCTGCCTTACAACAGGCCTACAAGCCCTCAGTCCAGCCTCTCTCAGCCTATTGCGGACAATCTGAGCACTGATGGAGGGATTGTGCGTTCCTGGTGTAACTCGGGCAGTTGTTGTTGCAATCCTGTACCTGTCCCAGAAGTGTGATGTTCGGATGTACCGTTCCTGTGCAGGTGTGTTACACGTGGTCTGCCATTGCGAGGACGATCAGCTGTCCGTCCTGTCTCCCTCTAGCGCTGTCTTAGGCATCTCACGGTATGGACATTGCAATTTATTGCCCTGGCCACATCTGCAGTCCTCATGCCTCCTTGCAGCATGCCTAAGGCACATTCACGCAGATGAGCAGGGAACCTGGACATCTTTCCTTTGGTGTTTTTCAGAGTCAGTAGAAAGGCCTCTTTAGTGTCATAAGTTTTCATAACTGTGTCTAATCAACTAATTGCCTACCGTCTGTAAGCTGTTAGTGTTTTAATGACCGTTCCCCAGGTGCATGTTCATTCACTACTTACATAGTGGTGGGGCGGTTGCATAGTCATCAAAAGCTCTGCTTCTTGGCAATATCACAGCGTTGTCAGATTTCAAAAAGGCTTTGCGGCGAAAGCACAACATTTGATTGTTTGAGGATAGCACCTCTAATATTTCTGCATTAGCATAAATTCATAAACTAGCGCGGTTCACACAAAACACATCACAGCGGAAACAAATCCTTTACCTTTCGAAGAACTTCTGCTGAGGGCTTCCCAAGTGTCCAACGAAGACATCCAATGGTTCTTTTGTTAGAAAAAGTAATTTATTACATCCATAAATCTCCGTTTGGTTGGCGCGTTATGATCCTAAAATACAGCGTCCACTCGCCCATTGAACCGTGAAGAGAACGGGTTCAACCTATACACTTGTCCAAGAACAATCTAACATCATTGATAATATATCCTTAGGAACACTTATGTATATTTACTATAATATTTCAACCGGATTATAAATTGGACGATAGGAAAGGAAAAAAACACCGCGTGAGTGAGCCCGTGAACGCACATCCAATGACCAGTTTGAAATTCTTCTTCTATTACCATCCAGAGCAACTATAACATCACCAAACACTGTCTAGAGACTGTTGACATCCAGTGGAAGCAATAGGTACTGCAATCTTACTCCCAGAAATGGCTGTTTTCAATAGGGAGGGGTTCAAAATGAGCAATGTGTCAAAAACACTTTTTCAGGACAGAAATTCCTTGGATTTTCGCCTGCTATATCCGTTCTGTTATACTCACAGACATTATGTTAACACTTTTAGAAACTTCAGCGTGTTTCCTATCCAATAGTACTAATTATGTGCATATCCTATTTTACTTTGGGCACGCCAGACTCTCCAAAACCGTCACCTCGGGAGCCGCTCCCTAAGAAGTTAATTGTTTATGGTTCATTGAACAAGCATGGGAAACAGTGTTTAAACCCTTTATAATAAAGATCTGTTATTTAGATTTTTACAAATTATCTTTGAAAGAGAGGGTCTTGAAAAAGGGACTTTTCTTTCTTTGCTGAGTTTACATACAGTTACACATGCTTTTTTGATGTTGTGGCTATTGTAATCTAATCAACTCTAAAGAAAACAAGTGGGCTTAGACACTGAAAACTGTCAAATGTTCCTCTGTGGCTTTTATTTTTTCAGGCCCTAGTCTTGCAATTACATATTGACAACACGTTTGACTGCAAATTAAATATGGCAGGCACAATATCATAAAATGTTTGTTTAATCACCCGTATATACACACACACATTTTAAATGAGTTACATTTTTCTGATTTGTGTACTGTACTCAACTATTTGTGCATTTCAACTATGTTGTGAATATAATATGCCTGCCATAATTACACTCAAACACCTTTGTCAGGATATAGAAAAGGCAGCAGACTGCTTGGCATGGCGACACCAAGCATCTTTGAGGATGAATGAGGCAACTCAGAGGCTCCAACCCAGGACTCGACACCCTCTCCCTAGTTCCCAGAGATCTCCCAAATGTACTGTGCACAATAGCGTGGGAATGAGGTTACAAGCTAGCTAACTTTTTGTGAGGGAATGCAAAACATTTTGCGAGGGATCTAAAAACAAATAAGGAGCTTTCTTTCCTTTTTCTATGTGTTCCTTAAGGGGTTCCGTACGAACATAATGTGAGTTCAGCGATGACATTTGTTTTACATCATCTTTGTAGCACCCTAAGGAAACAATAACATCCATTGTGAGATGCTCAGAAATGTTAGGATTTTGAATGTCCTGCAGTGTACTTCCGGTACTAGCCAACCTGTAGCGGTGTGTTGAATAGATTCCACGATCCAGACATGAACGAGTGCTCAGCTTGTTCTCTACACTGTTTGACAACCGTGTGTCTGAACGTGAAGAAGGGATACTTTTCATCAAACTCACATGCGGGAGACAACATTTTTGACACCCGTGAACACTGTTGAACTTGGGGTTGAAAAAACTGTGTTTATGTGCCAAGGTTTGCCTAAAGCCCGGCCCACTCTGGGTACAAGGGCTCCGGATATCAGTGACGTACCCCGATTGGCAATGTCACAAGGAGCCTCACTCGGTTTAGGCAGTAAGATGCGTTCCTGTAAACGGCTGGCACCCAGCGCTGGACCACATGCATCAAAAATAGACCCAGGGAAAAAAACTTTATCATGGAGGTTGCCCTACTGACTAGTCATAAGCACTGGTGATGAAGCACCTTGTAACCTAGCTGGGAATGGGACCGACTGCTCTGTAAAAAGGACCCCTTGTGTGGTAACAGAGAGGGGTGAATCGTAATGTAATCTAATTCCCAGGAATGAAAAGTGTTGAGCTGGAGAAGACCGCTCATTTCAGGGTTCATATGAACCACAGAGACTGTGTATAGGGTAATAGCATGGTCGTGTCCAACCCTGCTTGTTCCCTCGACTCCGCTACCAACCACCAATCACCTATGGTGCCCATAACCTGTATGACATCTCATAGGGACTAATGAGCTACAGGCAGGAATCAGCAATGAATCCCAGTAATGAGCCACCTATGGGGGAGGGGTGCTCCCTTGTGGACAGAGAGCCAATCCCCCAACTTATTACTCCCACCATGGGGAGATTGATATAACCCTTGAACCTCTTGAACCCTGTGAACACAATGGAACGCAAGGTACCAGAGGGGCATTAAACAGCTTCCAACAAACGTTGAGACTGTATAGCCTGCTTGACCCTTATGAGCATAGAGGGCTCTGGAAATGGCTAACGCATTATCCCATTTGCCCTAACAAAGCGGCGTCACAGTAATGTTTTTGTGGAGTGGTGCACTGGTAGCCAGCTGCTCGGAGGGCTGCCTCTTCATCAGAGGAGCATACAAGCCCCGTTTCTCCACCCCTTCCGACTCCAGGAATGGAAAATAGGAATGGGGTTGCCATAACGCCGGGTGAACACTAGTAAACTTCAATCATCGGAAGTTATGCATGTCAGCGGACATTAGCCTGGAGGATCTTTAATCTAAGCTAGGCTAGCTAGCCTCTGACCACAGCACGTCACGTTTAGTGTAACCAAGTGACTTAACACTACGTATACTAAACAAAGAGATACCCAAGCAACTCCACTGTGAGGAGGTAGTAATAACTCGCCTGGCTAGCACGCTATGTAGTGCTTGTTAGCTAGCCTGGTCTTGAAAGTCTACATAGGACCAGATCACCGAGGTGGGACTTGACCCTTCATCGACAAGTCTGGGAAGAGAGGCAAGCGGTGCTTGACCGAGGCAGACACAGGCGGTGGGGGGTACCCATCGAACATGGCCGCCCCCTCTCTTAAAATTCCGTAACTGGCGACAGTGCGCACAGGAGCCTGGTTGAGCACACACACACCACACCCAGGCAGATAGACAACCAAAGACCCAATCCAGCTCCACGTGCCGCAACTCAGACGAGGTACGGGCACCTGGGAGAAGAAGTCACTTTCGGAAACACCAAGCCCCCTAAAGAATGCTTCACGATTGTCAAGAGAATCTGCACATTGACTAGTAGGGGAAGAGTACCAGCCACCCTATAGTCATGCACATTCACTGATTGAAGGAAGGACATGACAGAGCATGCACCGAGCCGAGCCATACAAGGGGGTGGCAGGTAGCCTAGTGGTTAGGACGTTGGACTAGTAACTGAAAGGTTGCAAGATCAAATCCCAGAGTTGACAAGGTAAAAATCTGTTGTTCTGCCCCTGAACAAGGCAGTTAACCCACTGTTCCTAGGCCATCATTGAAAATAAGAATTTGTTCTTAACTGACTTGTCTAGTAAAATACAAGACAACAAACTTGAGTGTCTTTATTTATTTGGACATAAATAAGCCTTTGTCGTCTTGGTCACATTTTTCACCATCTTACTTATTGCTATAGCCAGTCCAAGCAATCCGAAGGATAATGAATTGTTTGTGATTAAGAAACTATGAGAACCATACAAACTCTAGCACAAAATGTCCAGGGGGTGAGCACGCTCTACAAAAAAAGAGAGTTTAGTTGGAACACGAGATTCTCTTGCATTGCGCCAATTGCTTGTTTTAGTAGCCTTAATCGTTCCTGTTCAACCGGAGGTGAAGAGAGGAATAATTGAAGGAATTAATCTTCACGCTTATCACCTGTGGAAGATGGGGCTTCCAGCAAGGCGTGGATCTCATTGCCTTTGTCAGGCGTAATTTTGGCACGAGAGTGTGACTCCCCATAGTACTGTACGTTGTACAGAAGTCGACTGACTGAAAGGAAACCAGTCTTTGTAAGCAGGACCCAGAACCTTAGTTTCTCTATATCTCCTTAGTGGTGACCTTGGTACAGTCACCCGTTCTGGCCAAATGGCCACGCTCATAGACTCTGTATTTAACTCAAATTTTAAGTAAAAGATAGAAAGAGAGTTAATGCATGGAACAGGATCATTAATTAAGCTGTCCGTCAGGAGTGTAAGTGAGGGTGTGCTGAGATGTTGAAGGCCCCCACCAATCCTCTGGGACATCTGGATAATTGGACAAAAGGAGAGAGAGGGAACAAAGAGGGGCAAAAGGGAAGACATGCTTGAAATTGAGAAATAATAAAGAGAGAAATTAGTCAGGAATCAGGAGTGGGTGGCATTGAAGGGGTAGGATTAGAGTTAAGTCAGATAAGATGGTGGTTATTAATATGTCTGTCAAGCCTGCATGGCCAACAGAGTGGTACAACCGTTTAAATACCTTTCAACCATGAAGGGTTGACTCCACTTTCTTGGTGGCCAGAAGTCAAAATTAAACTACAAATAAGTGGAAGAGTGAACTGTGACCTGGAAATACAGTGGTTTATTTATAGAACTGGATATAAACCCTGCGATTATGCATTGGGTCACCATTCAGTTTTCAATTCACTACAGTACAAGGTTCCGAGGAGCATTTGAAGGCAGCAATCTGGAGAATTATCTCCAGATTGATAATTGCAATAGTAGTTTGAAAAAACAAACTGTGAAAAGAGCCTGGAGTAGGGATTATGTCAGGTTTACAGACCATCAGATGGTGAGCTGTTCCAAACTTCACTGTTCTCTACACCCATCAGACGTCTCACCAACACAAAGACAAAGGGAATGAGCGAAAGAAGAGACGAGGAGGAAATTAAAGAATGGATAGAGAGACTGAATAAGGGTTTGCAATAGATATGAGATATCTTAAGAATGAGCAAACGTGGAGCTAAGAAGATGGTGATAAAAATTACATTCTATAAACTCAAGAGTTTAACTCAACCAACTAATGTCAAAGTAGTCCTACATTCAGCTTCACAACTAACAATTCTAGGGAGAGAGAACGTTTTTGTAATGTTACCCTTATGTTTGAGCGTCAAGTTTTCCGTTATTTAGGGGAACATTCAATCTATGTAAGCAAAAACCTTTAGCATGTTTTGGTTTAAAAGTTAGGAGAACATTCCCTTAATATCAAGCAGATTTTATCTATAACAAATTTAAAATGTTCTCAGAATATACAACATTAATGTTCTAGAGAAGAACATCCATAGTCCAGTTTTCTAAGGAGCAGGAGAATATTCCATCAACATCACATTAATAAACACAGAATATGGTTGCCATGTTCTCAGAATATAAGATATTAATGTTATAGACACATTTCATTGGACTTTGCAAGAACATTCAGGTGTCCAGATTTCTGACGATTAGTAGAATATGCCATCAACGTGCCATGTTTTCAGAATGTAAGATATTAAGGTTCCAAATACATTTCATGGTAGCATTGCAAGAACATTTCTGTGTATCAGTTGTCAGGATGTCGCCTGATGGTCCCAAAGAAATGTTCTCAAAAAATATATATACATTCCACATCACACCTTGTTACTGTTGCCAAGCCCACCAAATGTTTCATTTTTTAAAAAACCTTTTTTAACCAGGTAGGCTAGTTGAGAACAAGTTCTCATTTACAACTGCGACCTGGACAAGATAAAGCAAAGCAGTGCGACACAAACAACAACACAGAGTTACACATGGAATAAACAAGCGTACAGTCAATAACACAATAACACAAAGAAAGTCTATATACAGTGTGTGCAAATGGCGTGAGGAGGTAAGGCAATAAATAGGCCATAGGTGCGAAGTAATTACAATTTAGCAAATGAACACCGGAGTGATAGATGAGCAGATGATGATGTGCAAGTAGAAATACTGTTGTGCGAAAGAAATGTAAATAAAAACAATATGGGGATGAGGTAGGTAGATTGGGTGGGCTATGTACAGCTGCAGCGATCGGTTAGCTGTTTAAAATTAGTAAGGGAGATATAAGTCTCCAGCTTCAGCGATTTTTGCAATTCGTTCCAGTCACTGGCAGCAGAGAACTGGAAGGAAAGGCAGCCAAAAGGAGGTGTTGGCTTTGGGGATGACCAGTGAGATATACCTGCTGGAGCGCGTGCTACGGGTGGGTGTTGTTATCGTGATCCGTGAGCTGAGATAAGGCGAAGCTTTACCTAGCATAGACTTATAGATGACCTGGAGCCAGTGGGTCTGGCGACTAATATGTAGCGAGGGCCAGCCGATTAGAGCATACAGGTCACAGTGGTGGGTGGTATAAGGAGCTTTGGTAACAAAACGGATGGCCCTGATTGGTGAACCACTGATACATTCACAGCTCTTTTTGTCTTTTGGAAACGTTAAGGATACTCACACACGCAGAGTGCTTTAAACATAGTGTTTTCAACTTAAATATTTTACATGCATAATTACATTATGTATGTTAATTTATACATAATTATTATATGTCCTCACCTGGGATTAGAACTCACACCCTCTTGGTTCACGGCATTCAGATCTTCCTGCTACTGTCTGCATCAGTAAAAAGTAAATTTGACTACTGACATTTTGTGGTGTTTCGCCTAAAATGACATACCCAAATCTGCCTGTAGCTCAGGACCTGAAGCAAGGATATGCATAATCTTGATACCATTTGAAAGGAAACACTTAAGTTTGAGGAAATGTGAAAGGAATGTAGGAAAATAACACATTAGATCTGGTAAAAGATGATAAAGGAAAATCCATGATTTTTTTTATACCATCATCTTTGAAATGCAAGAGAAAGGCAATAATGTATTATTCCAGCCCAGGTTTAATTTAGATTTTGGTCAGTAGATGGCAGCACTGTATGTGCAAAGTTTTAGACTGATCCAATTAACCATTGCATTTCTGTTCAAAATGTTGTATCAAGACTGCCCAAATGTGCCTAATTTGTTTATTAACAACTTTTAAAATTCATAACTGTCCATCTCCTCAAACAATAGCATGGTATTCCTTCACTGTAATAGCTACTGTAAATAAGACAGTGCAGTTAGATTAACAAGAATTTAAGCTTTCTGCCAATATCAGATATGTCTATGTCCTGGGAAATGTTCTTGTTACTTACAACCTCATGCTAATCGCATTAGCTTATGTTAGCTCAACCGTCCCGAGGGGGACCCACCAATCCTGTAGAAGTTTAAGTTCTTAGGGAGCAGCGCACGAGGTGACCGTTTGAGACCCTGGCGTGCCCAAAGTAAAATGCTTCCCATTCAGGCCCAGAAAATAGGATATGCACATATTTAGTACCATTGGATGGGAAACACTCAGAATTTTCTAAAAGTGTTAACATGTTGTCTGTGAGTAAAACAGAACGGATATGGCAGGCAAAAACCCGAGGAATTTCTGTCCTGGAAAAAGTGGTTTTGACACATTGCCTCATTTGTAACCCCTCCCTTATGAAAATGCCCTTATAAGGGCATATGAATGCAGTACCTATCGCTTCCTCTGGATGTCAACAGTCTCGAGAAAGTGTTCTGATTCATTTTAGAGCAGAGAAGAAGAGGAATAAGGAAGTGCCCCCACACATGTCCTTTACAAGTAAATGCGCACTCCCGGCAGGCACGTTCTTTTGTTTTTTCCTTTCTTATCGCCCAGTTTATATTCCAGTTGAAATATTATGCTATTTATACATTTACAATGATGTTTGATTGTTCCTGGACAAGTTGAACGAGTTCTCTTCACGTTTCAATGGAGGAGTCGACGCTGTTTTTTCTGATTATAACGCGCCAACCAAATGGAGATGTATGGATATAATACATTACTTTTTCTAACAAAAGAACCATGGATTGTCTTCGTTGGACACTTTGGAAGCCCTCAGCAGAAGTTCTGTGTTTTCTGTGAACCGTGGAGGCTTATGAAATTATGGTAATGGCAAAAATATGTTAGGTGCTACCCCCTCCGTCTCGTCCTCTTCTACTCTGCGGACTAGAAAGGACCTTTCCTTGGAGAGTTCCTCTTTCTCCTCCCAGGCCTTGAGGAGGTTCAGATGGTAGGTTTGCTTCTTCTTGCCCATGTCCGGGTGCAGCACCTCGTAGGTTACCGGGCCCATCTTCCTCCCGATTAGGTATGGCTCTTGCCACTGCGAAAGGAGCTTGCTGGTAGACGAGGGAAGGAGGAGCAGGTCTTTCTGTCCTGGTTCCAACTCTCTGTGGTGAGCGTGCTGGTCATACCCTTTCTTCTGGGCCTTCTTGGCTTGCTGAAGGTTTGCCCTAGCTTCTTCTCGGTACCGCTCCAGCCTGTCTCACATCTGGAGGACGTACTGGACAATCCCCTGTCCTGAGGTAGCTACCCAGCACTTCTTCACCAGGTCCGGTGCTCCCTGTCGATGCCTGAGGCATCTCCCTGTAAGCAAAAAGCAGAAAGGGTAACCACTTCCTCAGCATGTTCTTTAGCTTTTGATTGAATCTCTCTACGGGCCCATCCGTTTGGGGATGGTAGGGAGTGGTCCTCAAGCCTTTAATGCCCAGCTGTTGGAGGAGTTGAACCATCAGTCGCGAAGTGAAGTTTGTGCCTTGGTCCGTCTGGATTTCATCTGGGATTCCTACACGAGAGAAGAGCTGAACAGCACTCATTATTTTTGGAGTGGTTATGGAACGGAGTGGGAAGGCTTCTGGGAACCGGGTGGCAGATCACCAATATATACGTGTAACCTGCGCTACTCTTCTCCAAGGGTCCAACAATGTCCATTGCAATTCTCTTGAATGGGGTAGAAATAATAGGCAGTGAACATAGAGGAGCCCGGTCAGACCTACGGACAGCCGTGTTTTCTGGCATGTGGGGCACGTTTTGCAGTATGTTTGTACATCGGTATACATGGAGGGCCAGAAGAAACGGGAGCCTAGCCTAAGATAGGTCTTATGTTGCCCTAGATGGCCTGCCCATGGAACTGTATGTGCAAGGTTGAGAACAAGTGGTCTACATGTAGATGGCACCACTAACTACATGCTATCCCACTTCTGACACCAAATGTCACAGTAGAGTAGGCCAGAAGGCTAAACTGGAAAACCTAACCTCCATCAAAATCAAAAAGTTGGCGGAGCCGCAACAGTTCTTCTTTGCAAGGGTGTTTATTTACAAAGTGATTTGTGAAAAAAACAACAGTACTGCCATCAAAAGTATACCTTACGGGGACAGCTTAAAACCATGCTGCCCCATCCAGAGCTCAATACAAAATGGCCTCTCCATTGAACTGAAAGAGAGGCTCCTTTTGAAGGGGAAGCCCCTTCCCTCAGAACATAGCCAACACTAATTAATTAAGAAATTATCTTCATTAAGCAATTACCTTTATCAAAGCCTACATTCAGCTAAACATACTGAATTACGTACATTGAGACACGTTTTTCAAGATACCATATACTAATCTAACATTTACAAAATCACATCACTACTGACATGGTCTTTCAATATGCCAATTGACATTAATGAGCCATTCGGGTCAGGCACTACAAAGTCAGCCCGATTGCTTAGCTCGGGTCCTTATCCAGCATCCCGGAAGCTACAGAGATGGAGAGAGAGAGAAACAGAACCAAAAAAACGCGTAACATTGATAAGTATAATAAACTTTGCTTAAATAAACATGACCACTTGTCTGTATTCTTTATACCCTAACCTGTTAGTAACAGGATGTAACTGTGAAATGTATGTACTAATATAGACGTTAACTTGTGTGTCGACCCACATTGTTAACGTAGCTGAAAAGGGAGCAGGGAGTCGCGATGAACGTGTGTGTGTGTTAGTGTACCAAATGCTGCCCGCGGCCAGTGACGGACTTCTCCGTCACAGTTGCATCTTATGACTGTGCCACGTTGAAAGTCACTGAGCTCTTCAGTAAGGCCATTCTACCGGTGCAAGTGTTTTTTTTTACACATATTGGTAAACCACGCTTACTCACGAGCCACTAAAGCAACGCGAATGACCATGTATCGAGCTTCCTGCTGACCTAAGGTGCAGTGGGCGGTTGTAGCCAATCAGTGTTGCCGGTGGAAGCTAGTAATGTGGCCAATTTCTTTTCCCTATATTATATTTAAAGTAGGATGGCAGCCTACATAATACATTATTTATATTGGTAGCCATCTAAATGTCACTGTGATCTAGTCAATGGTGAGAGCCTGAATGGCAACAACACAGGGTCACAGTGTCCATCCTCAACCCTGTGTAATTCAGTTCACTCGGTCGGCTCTCAACTGCGCAATGTACAGTATGTCATTGTTTTGCAAGCCAGTGGTGTCCGTACACCCTCTTCCCGCTAGCATTGTTCCATATAATATTGCAGTATTAGTAAACCTGTTCACTTTACCTGTAGAATGCAGACATTTGGTGGCAAAGAAAGGAAAATGTGAGTCTGGTAAAATAATCTGCGGTGTCGGCTATAGCAATGTTTTATGAGATTTCAGGGAGAATTTCAATGTATAGCATTATCCTTGCAAAACATTACAGCATCCCTGTAAATGTATAGCAGGGATGATGTAATGTCTTTACAGTCCGGAAAATAGTACAGCAAAACATGACATCATCTCTCTGCCAGTATAATGCTGTAAATGTACAGAGAAAAGTTTTACAGTGTAGGAATAAATTGGAATCCTGTTATACAGGCTCAATGCATTTTATGCACACTTTGACAATAACACTGTGCCAATGTGTAAGGGCCCCCCCACCGACCCAGAGGACTAGGTGATCTTGCTCTCCGAGGCAAGGCTGCGGGGCCGGACGGTATGCAGAGCATGCGCAGAACAGCTTGCAGGCATATTCACGGTCATTTTCGACATCTCCTTGTCACAATCTGTAATTCCCACATGTCTTACGCTGACCACCATCATTCCTGTTCCCAAGAACTCTAAGGCTTCATGACACAATGACTACCGCACTCTAGTACTCAAATCTGTAATCACAAAGTTCTTTAAAACGACAACATCCCAGACAACCTAGACCCACTCAAATTTGCATACCGCCCCAACAGATCTACAGACAATGCAATCTGTTACACTCCACACTGCCCTCAATGCCCTCACCCACCTAGAGTAGAGAAACACCTATGTGACAATGCGTTCAACACCATTGTCCCTCCAAGCTTGTCACGAAGCTTAGGACCCTGGGACTGAACACCTCCCATTGCAACTGGATCCTGGACTTCCTGACAGGCCGACTCCTGGTGGTGAGGGTAGGCAACACCACCTCCGCCACGCTGACCTCAACACGGGGGCCCCACAGGGGTGTGTGCTTAGTCCCGTTCTGTACTTAATATTTACCCACGACTGCGTGGCCACACGTCTCCAACACTCTCATCAGGTTTGCTGACGACACAACGGTGGTAGGCCTGATCACAGACGACTATGAGACAGTCTACAGGGAGGTCAGTGACCTGGCAGTGTGGTGCCGGGACAACAACCTCTCCATCAACCTCAGTAAGACCAAGGAGCTGATCATGGGCTACAGGAAATGGTGGGGTGAGCACGCCCCCATCCACATTAATGGGATTGCAGGGTCCAGAGCTTCAAGTTCCCTGGTGTTGTATGGGCATTTTCTGTTAAACCTTAATAATGCTTGTGTACTAATATATCCTGCTTTAAGCCTAGGCATTGGGCTTGAGATTGTTCAAGAAACTAACTCGTATAAGATAGAAAAGTGTGTGTGCAATAATAAGAGGCCTGTTCTAACTGTTGTGTGTGTAGCAGGACCCCATGATATCTGGGCGCTCAGCCAAGAGCTGACAGAAACAAACTGGTTACTCTTAGCTTAACTGGAGACAGGGCAAAGTGTTATGTTCTGCAAACCAGTGACAGAGCTAAAGTTCTGTTTGGAGCCTGTTTCTGGGCAAAACATTCATGTTTTGTGAATCTTAATTTCACTTGCATGGATGGAGAGACCATCCTCCTTGTAAATAAAAGCAATACCTTGATTGATTATTGATTTTGCCTCTCCCCATTATTAGTTAAAGGTAGAATTTCCACCACAGTGTCCAAATCACTAAGGACTTAAAATGGTCCACACACATGCACACAGTTGTGAAATGGCTGCGATAGCACCTCTTCCCCCTCAGGAGGTTGAAAAGCTTTGGCATGGGACCTCAAATCCTCAAAGTTCTACAGCACCATTGAGAGCATCTTGACAGGCTGCATTACTACTTGGTATGGCAACAGAACCGGCCTCAATCACATGGCGCTCGCTACATATGGTTTTGAAACTGACCCTGTATATACAGTAGCTTACTTCTCGTGTTCTTCTTTCTTTTTTTTGTGTGTGTTTCTGTTCTACCCTTGATTCTGATTACTACATTGTTGGGTTTAGAGCTAGCAATAAAGGCATTTCACTGTACTTGTGCATGCAACATTACAACATGAAACTTGACTTTATTGATTGATCGTTTATCATAAACCTCTGTGAGCGGAACCGTTAGTGGGTTTATGTTTTCACATTAGCCCAAAACACTTTATAGCCTATTTTTGTTTTGTTTTGTGGGGGGATACTCTATTCTGCAATGCAAGGTGACACAATGTCTGTCTCTCAACCCCCAAGTCATAAATACATAGGGAACATATGCTACCCTGTAGAGAACCTAGGCCTATATTTGTACATGAGGTGCAATGGTAAAAAAAACAAGGCTACATACCTCTGCGTGCTTGCTTTGTCGCTGTCTATTCTCAAATGCACCTTTTTGTATTTTGGCACCTCACCAGAACCAGTCCAGGGAAATACAGTAGCAACAGTTGTATATTTTAGAATCCTTTGGTTTTCTGTCCCCATATTTTAAGATTGCTTATCTTGTTCATATGCATCGTCACAAAAGTGCTTGCTACACACACACGAGTATTTCCATCGTATTTACTATTTCGAATTGCTACTAACAATCTTCTGCATCTCTCTGTATCGTTTTTCGGAAAACAGTGACATTTGGTGCCTGCTTCCCTTGATTTCCTGTGTGAAATGACCAAACACCAGCTTGCTCGTGCTGCCAGCTCTTATTCCACTTTGCTTAACTACCTTTACCTGCGATATGCCTTACACTATCAATTTTCACACAAGCTCCGTCTCCCCCCCCCAAAACTCTACAGTGCCTTGCAAAAATATTCATCCCTCTTTGTGTTTTTACTATTTTGTTGCATTACAACCTGTAATTTGAATACATTTTTATTTGGATTAAATGTAATGGACATACACAAAATTGTCCAAATTGGTGAAGTGAAATGCAAAAAAAGAATTAACAACTGAAAAGTGGTGCATGCATATGCATTCACCCCTTTTGCTATGAAGCCCCTAAATATGATCTGGTGCAACCAATTACCTTTAGAAATAACATAATTAGTTAAACAAAGTCCACCTGTGTGCAATCTAAGTGTCACATGATCTCAGTGTATATATACACCTGTTCTGAAAGGCCCCAGAGTCTGCAACACCACTAAGCAAGGGGTACCCCAAGCAACCGGCACCATAAAGACGAAGGATCTTTCCAAACAGGTCAGGGACAAAGTTGTGGAGAAGTACAGATCAGGGTTGGGTTATCAAAAACATATCCGAAACGTTGAACATTCCACGGAGCACCATTAAATCCGTTATAAAAAAATATGGCATCACAACAAATCTGCCAAGAGATGGCCGCCCACCAAAACTCACAGACCAGAAAAGGAGGGTATTAAATAGAGGGGCAACAAAGAGACCAAAGATAACCCCGAATGAGCTGGAAAGCTCCACAGCGGAGATTGGAGTATCTGTCCATAAGACCACTTTAAGCCGTACACTCCACAGAGCTGGGCTTTAAGAAAGAGTGGCCAGAAAAAAGCCATTGCTTAAAGAAAAAAATAGGCAAACACGTTTGGTGTTTGCCAAAAGGCATGTGGAAGAAGGTCACCAAACATATGGAAGAAGGTACTCTGGTCAGATGAGACACAAATTTGATATTTTTGGCCATCAAGGAAAACACTATGTCTGGTGCAAACCCAATGCCTCATCACCCAGAGAACACCATCCCCACAGTGAAGCATGGTGGTGATAGCATCATGCTGTGGTGATGCTTTTCATCGGCAGGTACTGGGAAACTGTTCAGAATTGAAGGAATGATGGATGGTGCTAAATACAGGGACATTTTTTAGGGAAACCTGTTTCAATCTTCCGGAGATTTGAGACTGGGACGGAGGTTCACCTTCCAGCAGGATAATGACCCTAAGCATACTGCTAAAGCAACACTTGAGGGGTTTAAGGGGAACATTTAAATGTCTTGGAATCAATCCAATTGAGAATCTGTGGTATGACTTAACGTAATAATGACTATACTTTAATGGAATGAGAAGTACAACATACTTTGTTTTATTTTTCTGTAGTTGAACTTCGAGACGTCGGATATTTCTGTCCAATTCCATTCATCAGGAAGTCTATACTTGTTTTTACTCTACACCATTCTATCCATCTGTCACATACTGTAAATGCAATAGACAATCAAGATGTCAGTTAGTAAAACATTTGTGAGAAACATCTGCTGAAAGCCATTATCAATTTAAACGATGTTGGCTGAAGTATGTTGAACTGCAAGAACACCATCATCCAATCACTACCAACTGATACTCCAATTCTAATATGTGGGGTATTTTTTTATTTTAATATTTACCATTTATGTTTGCAAAATGAATATTGCACATTAAAACATGCATAAACACACATGCCAACATTCCAAACAAGCTTCAAACATCTAATGCATAATTTATTTGACAGTCCCCTGGTGTGCTGGATATCCCAGATGAAGGGTCCCTTTCGGCAGTACAAGCCTGCCGCTTTCCTGCTAGTGATGTGGCTACAGCTGTGGCCACTTCCGCCACCACTTTCAAGAAGCATACCGCTAGCCAATGAAATGGAGATGAGAGTTAGAAAGCCAGCGGGAGGGCTGGTTTAACAACAGAGGTTTGCTATCACAGCTTGGTACCTGTCATTTCAGTCATTTGATATTTTCTTCTTCAGTTATGTTTACATGCAAGTCAATGTGTTGCCGATTTTTTTTGTCTATCTGGTTCACAGTGTGTGTGTGTTAGCCAACTAGCTATGCCACTAGCCACGTATAGTTATCCTAACTATCCTTTGAAAACAGCACTGATTGATAGAACCGATGTAACTCATATCAGCCACATTACCATAGAACCTACCTGTCTCTTGTCAGTTCCCTTTCGTTCCTCTGACTGTGGGGTCCTGGTCTCTCTCCTAGGAAGCAGAGAGGAAATCAGATCAGGTCAGTTCCCTGGGCCCCCATCACGTATGAACACACACTTCCCTTCAAGTGAGAAAAATCACCATGGGACAATCATCCTTGTGAGTTACCGAGGTATAAATACACTGGGGATAATGAGGAAGATGGGTGACACCTGGAGGGGGGGTGGAGACAAGCACGAAGACAGGTGAAACAGATCAGGGTGTGACAGAGACACACACCACGCCGCCTGCTCTTACGGGACTCCAGCGACTGCACATTCAGCAATAGAACAGAGGGTAGAGGCAATACATATAATCATTCATCGCCGTAGTCTCACCAGGTTTGCCCGCCGCTGGTCTCTATCCTTACTCAACTCATTGAAGTCCTCGTCCAAATCACATTGGGAGGGATCTTAGACCATTCCTCCATACAGAATCTTTCCAGATCCTTGATGTCCTTCATATGCGCTTATGGACTGCTCCCTTCAATTCAAACAACAGGTTTACAAATGGGGTAAAGAGACTGAGATGGCCATTAGAAAATGTTGATTTTATGGTCAATTAACCATTTTTTTTTAATGATGTGAGCTTGGGGTTATTGTCTTGCTGGAAGATCCACTTGCGGCAAAGTTTCGACAAACAACGACATAATAATCATACTAAAAATGACACTTCCCAGGAGTATTGCATATTTCATCAAAGAGTTCAAACAAACAAAACATTTAACCAGCCTGCATTTTTTTCTGAATTTGCAGAGCATTTGTAGAGTATTTCACTGTAACTCAAAAGACAAAATTATTAACTTTCCATTGAAAATGCATTGCATCATAATAATCTCTCCCTACTAATGCTTGAACGACACTAACACTTATTTACAACTTCTTGAATTATGTACTATTCTGTAGTAAAGTAGCCATGAGTCAATATTACTGAAAGGTTATTGACCCAAATACAGCCTCCAAGAGTCATTGTGCACATTGGTATCATTTAGGGGTTGATAGTGACAGCTGTTACTGGTGTCAGTGGAAATCTCAAATTCAACAGTATGTGCTTTCTGTGCCGTAGACACTTGCCATTCCTTCCCAAATCAATCAGGGACCTACAAGGATTGTATTCACTCATATAATTGAAGTGAACTCAGAGCATTCATGATTCCTCATATGATAGCATTTGTGGTGTGGAGTGGTAGTTGTGGAATTCACAGCTATTCCAAATGTAGGTCAAACTGATGTGTAATTTGTCATCTGCATTGAGATAGCTGCAGGGCTCAGTGTCATGGTGTGTCTGCAGTGATTCCTAGAGGGCAAGATGTAGTGTAGTTACACACACTTGGCCTAATAAATGTCAAACGCTGTAGGGCTTCCTTTTTGTCCTCTTGCTCACCTCCGAGCCAAGGATATGGGTCATGCATCTGGGTAATTATGTGTGCCAGTGTCTGTGTCATTGTGTGTTTCTGAAAACCTGTCTCAACCCCCTGTGAAGTTGTGGGCCTGGCCTAATAAATGTCAAATGCCGTAGGGCTTCCCTTTCTGTCCTCTCGCTCACCTCTGAGCCCAGGATATGGGTCATACATCTGGGTAATTATGTGTGTCAGAGTGTCTGTGTCATTGTGTGTGTTTCTGAAAACCTGTCACTTGAAACCCCTGTGGACTTGTATAGGGTGTGGTTAATTGCACAATCCTGTTCCTTTCCTGTCCTGTTACATCCACACCTGCCTGGATGTACACAGTAGCCTGATCCCAGACACACTACCCACTGGGCACACACTGATTGAATCAACGTTGTTTCACATCATTTCAATGAATATTGAACCACATATGAAAAAAGTCTCATGTTATGAAACCATCACAGGAATACTAAAACCTACGACATTGGGGACACACATAGATAGACTTATTTGCTGCATCATGACTCCAAATCAATAACCTGTTGCATTATACTTAGAGATCATTAGCTAGAGGAGCAAACTATGAAAGAAAGTATATCAAGATCTGATTGAAAAATTACTAATCATAGTATCCTAATGAATCTGCTATTTTCCCTATTTCAGTTTTTGTCTTTGAAGTGACTACCTCAGTTCTCTAGTATAACTCCAAGTAGACTCACTTTATTTGATGGGGACAGACTGCTCTCTGTTGGTTTCATGCAGGGAACAGCCACGTGACTCATAAAAGGTTATGCATTAGTTTAAAGACACAAACTCTTGCCGTTGATCAATATGTCATACCGTTACGGACTAATGTACTGATGGGTCGCACCTGCTTAAGTGGGGCTGCATTTGAATCGATTTCCAAAAGCCTCCTGAGCAGGGGTGGACTGGGACAAGAATTTGGTTCTGGCATTTTATCCACACCAGCCCATTCACCCTGCTCTAGCCTCAGTTACTGGAACTGCTATTACAGTATCTGTCCCAGGATACTAAAGTCTGAAGAGATGCTGCTTGGCAAAGCAGCTAACCTAGCTGCTAGCTTTCAAGCTAACATGGTTTCCTTGAACACAGCCTGCGAAACAGTTAGCCCTTGTGGCTGGGACCACGGATAGTCTTGGGCTTGTGGCTGTTTAAATGTTTGAGGCTGTCTGGAATTGCGTGGAGTACCAGCCTTAAAGCCGTGTGCCTCTTGTTGTAACAATGCAGAGGGCTCGTATAGCTTCACATTGACATGATTGGTTGAAGGTAGGTGGGGGCGGTACATCCTGTATAAACACAACCTCACTTCCTTAACTTCTTTGGGAGCAGTGCATGAGGTGACCGTTTTGGAGAGCCTGGCAAAGTAAAATGCCTCCCATTTAGGCCCAGAAAATAGGATATGCAGATATTTAGTACCATTTGGATAGGAAACACTCTGAATTTTCCAAAACTGTTAACCATTTGTCTGTGAGTGAATCAGAACGCATATAGCAGGCAAAACCCCGAGGAATTTCTGTCCTGGAAAAAGTGATTTTGACACATTGCTCATTTGGGAACGCCTCCCTATTGAAAATGACCATATATAGGCATATGAATGCAGTACACGTCGCTTCCTTATGATGTCAACAGCCTCGGGATGGTGTTTTCCTCCATTTTGGATGAATTTAGAGCAGAGAAAATTACCAAACAATGAACACCTCTCTTTCTGAAAATAGTTCCCCGTGGCGCGCGCACGAGAAGTCACGGAGTGTCTTTTGTAGCGTCGTTATTAATCAGTTTATATTCGGCTGATTTATAATAGTAAATATACGTAAAAGTGTTCCTAAGGATACATTTAAAACTATGTTTGATTGTTCTTGGACAAGTTTATAGGTATAAGTTGAACGAGTTCGCGCCGCGTTTCAATGGACTAGTGGAGGCTGTCGTTTCTGATTATAACGCGCGAACCAAATGGAGGATTTATGGATAAAATACGTTACTTTTTCTAACAAAAGAACCATGGATTGTCTTCGTTGGACACTTAGGATGACCTCAGCAGAAGTTCTTCAACAGGTAATTGATTTGTTTTCGCTGTGAAATGTGTTATGTGTGTGCCATGATGGCTAATCGATACATGGCTATTGGAAAAATATGTGAGGCGCTAGCCTCAAACAATGAAATGTGCTGCTTTCACCGTAAAGCCTTTTTGAAATCTGACAACGCTGTGATATTGCCAAGAAACATAGCTTTTGATGAGTATGGAACACTTGTATATTGGTGGATGTTTAATAATTCAATTTTGGGATTTTGAATTTGGCGCTTTAGATTTTCCCTGGTAGTGTCGGGACGAGCCCGCTAGCGACCCAGCAATCCCTGACTGGTTTTAACAACTTCCGTCACAATAGCTCTGCTAAGCGCAAAAGTATGAAAGCCCTGAAGTCTGTGGAGGCTGCATTGCAGTAAAGGCCACTTCAGAAGTCAGATTGACCACGCAGAGCTTTTTAGCCAAAGTTGCTACCATCTTGCCTCCCAAAGTTAAAGGTTGGAGTAATGGAGAGGACAGTGTTTCACCCTCACAGATGTGAAATCTTTTAAAACAACAACAAGATGTATATGATAAATTGTTACAGCAACAGGAAAATAGCTTTAAGAGCTGTGTCCAAATACTGGTGCTCGACTAACAAGAGAGGTCCAAGAACTTAAGAACAGTTTTCAGTTCAATATCAACAAACTGTAAGTCCATGCGAGATTACATCAGCACTGTCTGTGAATCATCATTACAGACGTCTGGAAAAACAGACCCAGGACAAGAAAAGATTCTGGGTCATTAGCTTCCACCCAACATCACATGTACAAACACATACACAAACTGACACTCACAAGCGCCGTATTGACTGACTATTAGCAAAACAATGTTTTTATTCTACATATTATGTCAATCTCCGATAAGCTACCCAGGAAAGGGCTAAGAATATCTCATATGTAGTCTTATAAATAAGGTTCATGAAATCGCTAACATCGGATAACATACAGTACCAGTCAAAAGTTTGGACACACCTACTTATTCAAGGGTTTTTCTTAATGTTTACTATTTTCTACAGAATTACGAAGTAACATATGGAATCATGTAGTAACCAAAAAAAGTCTTAAATCAAAATATATTTTATATTTGAGATTCTTCAACGTAGCCACCTACTGCCTTGATGACAGCTTTGCACACTCTTGGCATTCTCTCAACCAGCTTCATGAGGTAGTCACCTGGAATGCGTTTCTAATTAACAGGTGTGCCTTGTTAAAGGTTATTTTGTGGAATTTCTTTCCTTCAAGGTAGGGGTGGTATACAAAAAAATAGCTCTATTTGGTAAAAGACCAAGTCCATATTAGGGAAAGAACAGCTAAAATAAGCAAAGAGAAATGACAGTCCATCATTACTTTAAGACACGAAGGTCAATCAATCCGGAAAATGTCAAGAACTTTGAAAGTTTCTTTAAGTGCAGTCGCAAAAACCATTAAGCGCTACGATGAAACTGGCTCTCATGAGGACCACTACAGGAAAGGAAGACCCAGAGTTACCTCTGCTGCAGAGGATAAGTTCATTAGAGTTAATTGTACCTCAGATTGCAGCCCAAATAAATGCTTCACAGAGTTCAAGTAACAGACACATCTCAACATCAACTGTTCAGAGGAGATAGACTGAATCAGGCCTTCATGGTCGAATTGCTGCAAAGAAACCACTACTAAAGGACACCAATAAGAAGAAGAGACTTGCTTGGGCCAAGAAACACGAACAATGGACATTAGACCGGTGGAAATCTGTCCTTTGGTCTGATGAGTCCAAATTTGTGATTTTTGGTTCCAACCACTGTGTCTTTGTGAGATGCAGAGTAGTTGAACAGATGATCTCTGCAAGTGTGGTTCCCACCGTGAAGCATGGAGGAGGAGGTGTGATGGTGTGGGGCTGCTTTGCTGGTGACATTCTGCAGCGATACGCCATCCCATCTGGTTTGTGCTTAGTGGGACTATCATTTGTTTTTTAACAGGACAAATACCCAACACTCTTCCATGCTGTGTAAAGGCTATTTAATCAAGAAGGAGAGTGATGGAGTGCTACATCAGAAGACTTGGCCTCCACAAACACCCGACCTCAACCCAATTGAGATGGTTTGGGATGATTTGGAATGCAGAGTGAAGGAAAAGCAGCCAACAAGTGCTCAGCATACGTCAAACTGTCGGAAAAGCATTCCTCATGAAGCTGGTACTTGTGTTTTTTTCAAATTGTTGACATCTTGAAGCTAGAATTGGGATCATGTATACTGTGCTAATGACGATACAAGAAAAAATGAAAAACAGTACCGGAGAAGCAAAGTACAATACGTCGAATGTAGCAAACAAGGAATTTGTGGTAAGTACATGCGGGCCTCCAAATTTATGTCCGCTATTGGGCAGACATTGGCAAACGTGTGCATGATTGTAATCTATACCCAACACATTTTTCCTGATCATCTCGCAAATCTCAGTTTTGAAAAATACTGACTTTATAACCATTTATAACCTTTATATTTCATTTACACTTTGTAGTCAATTTTGACATTAGAATTAATTTTTGTGACTCATATTTATGCCACATAGGCCGTTTTCAACCATAGAAGTTGATTTTTTGGTTTAATTGCTTTTATACAACACCACTGAATTGTTATAGTGTCTCCTGATTTTGTTTTGCTATTTGAGTGCAACTAATTTCTATTTTAATGTGATTAAAAGTGCCTTCCTCATCATCTTAAATAAGCATGCCCCGTTCAAGAAATGTTGAACCAGGAACAGATATAGCCCTTGATTCTCTCCAGACCTGACTGCCCTTGACCATCGAACAGCCCCAGTGATATGCAACTTTTCAGGGAAGTCAGGAACCAACATACACTGGCAGTTAGGAAAGCCAAGGCTAGCTTTTTCAAGCAGAAATTTGCTTCCTGTGACACAAACTCAAAAAAGTTCTGGAACACTGTAAAGTCTATGGAGAATAAGAGCACCTCCTCCCAGCTGCCCACTGCACTGAGGATAGGAAATGCTGTCACCACCTTATATGGCTGGCCATGCTTTCCACCTGGCTACCCCTACCCAGGTGAACAGCCCTACACCCCCCTCAGAAACTCGCCAAAACCTCCCCCATTTCTCCTTCTCCCAAATCCAGTTAGCTGATGTTCTGAAAGAGCTGCAAAATCTGGACCCCTACAAATCAGCCAGCTAGACAATCTGGACTCTTTCTTTCTAAAACTATCTGCCGAAATTGTTGCAACCCCTGTTACTAGCCTGTTCAACCTCTCTTTTGTGTCGTCTGAGATTCCCAAAGACTGGAAAGCAGCTGCGGTCATCCCCCTCTTCAAAGGGGGAGACACTCTTTACCCAAACTGCTATAGACCTATATCTATCCTACCCTGCCTTTCTAAGGTCTTTGAAAGCCAAGTTAACAAACAGATTACCGACCATTTCGAATCCCACTGTACCTTCTCCGCTATGCAATCTGGTTTCAGAGCTGGTCATGGGTGCACCTCAGCCACGCTCAAGGTCCTAAACGACATCATAACCGCCATCGATAAGAGACATTACTGTGCAGCCGTATTCATTGATCTGGCCAAGGCTTTCGACTCTGTCAATCACCACATCCTTATCGGCAGACTCGACAACCTTGGTTTCTCAAATGATTGCCTCGCATGGTTCACCAACTACTTCTCTGATAGAGTTTGGTGTGTCAAATCAGAGGGCCTGTTGTCCGGGCCTCTGGCAGTCTCGATGGGGATGCCACAGGGTTCAATTCTTGGGCTGACTCTCTTCTCTGTATACAGTGGGGCAAAAAAGTATTTAGTCAGCCACCAATTGTGCAAGTTCTCTCACTTAAAAAGATGAGAGAGGCCTGTAATTTTCATCATAGGTACACTTCAACTATGACAGACAAAATTAGGAAAAGAAATCCAGAAAATCACATTTTAGGATTTTTAATGAATTTATTTGCAAATTATGGTGGAAAATAAGTATTTGGTCACATACAAACAAGCAAGATTTCTGGCTCTCACAGACCTGTAACTTCTTCTTTAAGAGGCTCCTCTGTCCTCCACTCGTTACCTGTATTAATGGCACCTGTTTGAACTTGTTATCAGTATAAAAGACACCTGTCCACAACCTCAAACAGTCACACTCCAAATGGAGTGTGCCAAGACCAAAGAGCTGTCAAAGGACACCAGAAACAAAATTGTAGACCTGCACCAGGTTGGGAAGACTGAATCTGCAATAGGTAAGCAGCTTGGTTTGAAGAAATCAACTGTGGGAGCAATTATTAGGAAATGGAAGACATACAAGACCACTGATAATCTTCCTCGATCTGGGGCTCCACGCAAGATCTCACCCCGTGGGGTCAAAATTATCACAAGAACCACACGGGGGGACCTGGTGAATGACCTGCAGAGAGCTGGAACCAAAGTAACAAAGCCTACCATCAGTAACACACTACGCCGCCAGGGACTCAAATCCTGCAGTGCCAGACGTGTCCCCCTGCTTAAGCCAGTACATGTTCAGGCCCGTCTAAAGTTTGCTAGAGAGCATTTGGATGATCCAGATGAGGATTGGGAGAATGTCATATGGTCAGATGAAACCAAAATATAACTTTTTGGTAAAAACTCAACTCGTCGTGTTTGGAGGACAAAGAATGCTGAGTTGCATCCAAAGAACACCATACCTACTGTGAAGCATGGGGGTGGAAACATCTGTTTTTCTGCAAAGGGACCAGGACGACTGATCCGTGTAAAGGAAAGAATGAATGGGGCCATGTATCGTGAGATTTTGAGTGAAAACCTCCTTCCATCAGCAAGGGCATTGAAGATGAAACGTGGCTGGGTCTTTCAGCATGACAATGATCCCAAACACACCGCCCGCAACGAAGGAGTGGCTTCAGAAGAAGCATTTCAAGGTCCTGGAGTGGCCTAGCCAGTCTCCAGATCTCAACCCCATAGAAAATCTTTGGAGGGAGTTGAAAGTCCGTGTTGCCCAGCGACAGCCCCAAAACATCACTGCTCTAGAGGAGATCTGCATGGAGGAATGGGCCAAAATACCAGCAACAGTGTGTGAAAACCTTGTGAAGACTTACAGAAAACGTTTGACCTCTGTCATTGCCAACAAAGGGTATATAACAAAGTATCGAGATAAACTTTTGTTATTGACCAAATACTTATTTTCCACCATAAATCCTACAATGTGATTTTCTGGATTTCTTTTTCTCATTTC
Source organism: Brachymystax lenok tsinlingensis (assembly GCA_030435695.1). NCBI lineage: Eukaryota > Metazoa > Chordata > Actinopteri > Salmoniformes > Salmonidae > Brachymystax > Brachymystax lenok. Next base: position 13,930,426 of record CM059818.1, read on the forward strand.
GTCTGTCATAGTTGAAGTGTACCTATGATGAAAATTACAGGCCTCTCTCATCTTTTTAAGTTGGACAACTTGCACAATTGGTGGCTGACTAAATACTTTTTTGCCCCACTGTACATCAATGATGTCGCTCTTGCTGCAGGTGAGTCTCCGATCCAGCTCTACGCAGACGACACCATTCTGTATACTTCTGGCCCCTCTTTGGACACTGTGTTAACTACCCTCCAGACGAGCTTCAATGCCATACAACTCTCCTTCCGTGGCCTCCAACTGCTCTTAAACGCAAGTAAAACTAAATTCATGCTCTTCAACCGATCATTGCCCGCACCTGTCCGCACGTCCAGCATCACTACTCTGGACGGTTCTGTCTTAGATTATGTGGACAACTACAAATATCTAGGTGTTTGGTTAGACTGTAAACTCTCCTTCCAGACTCACATCAAACATCTCCAATCTAAAATTAAATCTTGAATTGGCTTCCTATTTCGCAACAAAGCATCCTTCACTCATGCTGCCAAACATACCCTCGTAAAACTGACCATCCTACCGATCCTCGACTTCGGTGATGTCATTTACAAAATAGCCTCCAATACTCTACTCAACAAATTGGATGCAGTCTATCACAGTGCCATCCTTTTTGTTACCAAAGCCCCATATACCACCCACCACTGCGACCTGTACGCTCTCGTTGGCTGGCCCTCGCTTTATACTCGTCACCATGCCCACTGGCTCCAGGTCATCTACAAGTCCCACCATAGCAGCACCAACCCGTAGCACGCGCTCCAGCAGGTATATCTCACTGGTCACCCCCAAAGCCAATTCCTCTTTTGGCCGACTCTCCTTCCAGTTCTCTGCTGCCAATGACTGGAACGAACTACAAAAATCTCTGAAACTGGAGACTCATATCTCCCTCACCAGCTTTAAGCACCAGGTGTCAAAGCAGCTCACAGACCCCTGAACCTGTATATAGCCCATCTGTAAATAGCCCAACCAACTACCTCATCCCCTACCATATTTATTTATTTATCTTGTTCCTTTGCACCCCAGTTTTTCTACATTGCACATTCATCTACTGCACATTCATCTACTGCACATCTACCATTCCAGTGTTTAAATGCTATATTGTAATTACTTTGCCACCTTGGCCTATTTATTGCCTTACCTTCCTTATCCTACCTCATTTGCAATCTTTGTATATAGATTAGTTTTTTTTCTACTGTATTATTGACTGTATGTTTGTTTTACTCCATGTGTAACTCTGTGTTGTCACGATCAGCTAGGAGTGGTGGGTGTGGAGTCAGACGCAGAGAGCACGGTGTAGGGGAAAACGCTCCTCTTTAATACGGCGTGTGAATTACAATGCCCAATACACGGCAGGCGCACAAACAAACAGGCGCTCAAAAACAGACACGGGCATAAAATGATGACACACACGAACGTCCACCAAAACAGAGAAACAAGCCCGCACAACAGGAGGCGGGCTTGACCGGCTTAAATAGCCCTAGAATAAAAACACAAAACAGGTGCAAACAATCAACAGAAAGGAAACGAGGATCGGTGGCAGCTAATAGGCCGGTGACGACGACCGCCGAACGCCGCCCGAACAGGCAGAGGAGCCACCGTCGGTGGAAGTCGTGACAGTACCCCCCTCCTGACGCGCGGCTCCCGCAGCGCGCCGACAGCGGCCTCGAGGACGACCCGGAGGGCGAGGCGCAGGACGATCCGGGTGAAGGCGGTGAAACTCCGCCAGTAGTGACGGATCCAAGATGTCCGTCACCGGTACCCAGCACCTCTCCTCCGGGCCGTACCCCTCCCAGTCCACGAGGTACTGCAGGCCCCTCACCCGGCGCCTAGAGTCCAGAATGGAGCGGACTGTGTACGCCGGGACCCTCGATGTCCAAGGGGGCCTCCGGCACCTCACCTTCCTGCAGGGGACCAGCTACCACCGGCCTGAGGAGAGACACATGAAACGAGGGGTTAATGCGGTAGTAAGATGGAAGTTGTAGCCTATAACACACCTCGTTTATCCTCCTCAGGACTTTAAATGGCCCCACATACTGCGGCCCCAGCTTCCGGCAGGGCAAGCGGAGGGGCAGGTTCCGGGTCGAGAGCCAGACCCGGTCCCCCGGTGCGAACACGGGGGCCTCACTGCGGTGACGGTCAGCACTCCTCTTCTGTAGCCCACCAGCCTTCTTTAGTGATTCCTGGACGGCTCTCCAGGTCTCCTTTGAGCGCTGCACCCACTCCTCCACCGCAGGAGCTTCAGTCTGGCTCTGATGGAATGGTGCCAGGACCGGCTGGTAGCCCAACACGCACTGGAATGGTGACATGTTGGTAGAGGAGTGACGGAGTGAGTTATGGGACGTACCTCGCCCACTCCCCGGGCCGGTCCTGGCAATACGACCGCAGAAACCTACCAACCTCCTGGTTCACTCTCTCCACCTGCCCATTACTCTCCGGGTGGAAACCTGAGGTCAGGCTGATCGAGACCCCCAGACGCTCCATAAACGCCCTCCACACTGGACGTGAACTGGGGACCCGATCAGAAACGATGTCCTCAGGCACCCCGTAGTGCCGGAAGACGTGGGTAAACAGGGCCTCCGCAGTCTGTAGGGCCGTAGGGAGACCGGGCAACGGGATGAGACGACAGGACTTAGAGAACCGATCCACAACGACCAGGATCGTAGTGTTCCCCTGGGACGGAGGAAGATCCGTGAGGAAATCCACCGACAGGTGAGACCATGGGAGGGGCTGTAACTTCCCTCTAGGCAGGTGTCTAGGAGCCTTACTCTGAGCGCACACCGAACAGGAGGAGACATACAACCTTACGTCCTTAGCCAACGTGGGCCACCAGTATTTCCCCGTAAGACCCCGCACTGTCCTCTCAATACCCGGATGACCCGAAGAGGGTAGCACATGAGCCCATCGAATCAATTTGTCACGAACACCGAGCGGCACGTACTGGCGACCCGTAGGACACTGAGGAGGCGCAGGTTCCAACCGCCGTGCCCGCTCGATGTCCGCGTCCACCTCCCATACCACCGGTGCTACCAGACACGAAGCAGGAAGTATGGGAGTTGGCTCGATGGACCGCTCCTCGGTGTCGTAGAGACGGGACAGCGCGTCAGCCTTAGTATTCTGGGAACCTGGCCTATAGGAGATCTTGAACTGAAAGCGGGTAAAAAACAACACCAGCCTCAGACGCGTCCACCTCCACTATGAACGCCAAAGAGGGGTCCGGATGAGCCAGCAAGGGCGCGTTGGTAAACAGCTCCTTCAACCTACTGAAAGCTCTGTCCGCCTCCGCCGACCACCGCAACCGAGCCGGCCCCCCCTTCAGCAGTGAGGTAATGGGAGCAGCCACCTGACCAAAACCCCGGATAAACCTCCGGTAGTAATTGGCAAACCCTAAAAACCGCTGCACCTCCTTTACCGTGGTCGGAGTCGGCCAATTACGCACGGCTGTAATGCGGTCACACTCCATCACCACCCCAGAAGTGGAAATGCGATATCCCAGGAAGGAAACGGCTCGTTTGGAAAACTCACATTTCTCCGCTTTGACGTACAGGTCATGCTCCAGCAGTCGCTCAAGTACTTTGCGCACCAGAGACACATGCGCGGCGCGTGTGGCGGAATAGATCAATATATCATCTATATACACCACCACACCCTGCCCGTGCAGGTCCCTGAGAATCTCGTCCACGAAAGATTGAAAGACGGCTGGAGCATTCTTCAACCCATACGGCATAACGAGGTACTCATAATGACCAGATGTAGTACTAAACGCTGTCATCCACTCATCTCCCTCCCGGATACGCACCAGATTATAAGCACTCCTGAGGTCCAGTTTTGTGAAAAAACGCACCCCGTGAAATGATTCAACCGCCGTAGCAATGAGAGGTAGCGGGTAACTAAATCCCACTGTGATGGCATTTAGACCTCTATAATCAATGCACGGGCCCAGACCACCCTCCTTTTTCTTCACAAAAAAGAAACTTGAGGAGACGGGTGATACGGAGGGCCGAATGTACCCCTGTCGCAGAGATTCAGTGATATAGGTCTCCATAGCCACTGTCTCCTCCTGTGACAACGGGTACACGTGACTCCTGGGAAGTGTCGCGTTTGTTGTATGTGTCGAACTGCTTTGCTTTATCTTGGCCAGGTCGCAGTTGTAAATGAGAACTTGTTCTCAACTTGCCTACCTGGTTAAATAAATAAATAAAATATTAGCTAAAGTAACGTCACAGTCAACATAGCTAATATAACTAATGCGTTAGCAAACCCGCTACAATCATGCAGTAGTGTTAGTGTACAATCAGTAAACAGTTTATCACTTACACAGTTTAGCACTTACACCGAAGAAAATCTACCTTGACTTAGAAGAGTTCCAGGGTTGTGTTTGATAGTCATAGCCAGCTAACTAACATCCCTCTGTTTGAGCAGGGTGTTTCAGTAGGCTAAACTAGCTAGCTAAGTAAGTGACTTTCCAAAAAATGACACCTCCTTGCTTCTCCATTTTGGAAGAAATTAAATTATGAAAAACTGTTCAACTATTGTCTTTCTCTCTGAGTCAACTACTCACCACATTTTATGCACTGCAGTGCTAGCTAGATGTAGCTCATGCTTTCAGTACTAGATTCATTATCTGATCCTTTGATTGGGTGGACAACATGTCAGTTCATATTGCAAGAGCTCTGATGGGTTGGAGGTTGTCCTATGGAAGTTGTCATAATTACTGTGTAATTCTATGGAAGGGGGTGAGGTATGTACCCAGAGAAGGATGGAAGCTAGCTAGCTGTCCTCCGGCTACACCATGGTGCTACCCTACAGAGTGCTGTCGAGGCTACTGTAGACTTTCATTGCAAACCAGTGTTTTGTGAACATATTTAGTATAGTTTTATCTAAAAATGATAACTTTTATATGTTTTACAATTTTTATTTTTATGAAATTCCTCCCCTTCCTCCTCTGAGGAGCCTCCACTGGATTTAATGCATGGGAAACATTACATCAGTTCAAGTACTTCACTGTACATGTGCTAAGTCAAATTACATTAGTAACAGTACATCTTTCGAATGTTTTTCATTCATATGAGGCTTTACAAATAAAATAAAATAAATAGATAAATGGTTAGAAATCAAATGAAATCAATTCCTACAAAATCAATACTTGTACACCCACAAAAAAATATTGAATGGCATTCCACAACATATTTTGTTAAACATACAGCAGCCTACGCTATGCTATGTGAAGGCCTATGCTAATCAATTATTCTGCATGTCTTTTTTACCTCCTAGTTAAGACCTTGTGTGACAACTGCACAACTGTGATCAAACAATAGCTTCAACATCTTGGTCTCATTAGACATATTTCCTGTTTAAGAGCAGTCGATGGAAAATTACAATAGGAAGTGCAACAAGTGTATGCTTCCGTCTACTCATTCTACTTGTACTGATCGTTAGCTCATACAGAAGCTGATATGCAGAATGTGCCAAATGTAATAGTATTTCAATTGATTGACGTGCAATGTAATCCTATCGAACTAACAATACTATGAACAACAAAAAATTAAGTTCACCCCTTAAATCAAATGGGGCGGCAAGGTAGCCTAGTGGTTAGAGCGTTGGACTAGGAACCGAAAGGTTGCAAGTTCAATTCCCCAAGGTACAAATCTGCCATTCTGCCCCAAACAGGCAGTTAACCCACTGTTCCTAGGCTGTCATTGAAAATAAGATTTTTTTCTTAACTGACTTGCCTAGTAAAGGTAAAAAAAAATCTAATTTTATTGGTCACATACACATGACTAGCAGTTGTTAATGCGAGTGTAGCGAAATGTGTCGATGTCCACGGCCCCACAAAAACCTAATTAGAATAATACAAAAATGACCATCAAAATCTGTCTATTTGAGCTTGAGATATCAGTTTTTTTGCATGGGCTTCATCTCAATCCACCGCATCCGCCAATGGCGGCCTTCTGCATCTGCAGTGGAAGGTGGCCGAGCTACAGTAGTGTTTGTCAGACTGTGAGACGGTCTTCTCACAAAAACGTCTGTAACTTCCGAACAGTTTGGGCTACACATTAATATCACATGGAAAGGTGTGACTACCCCAAACACGTAGATGTCATGTTTAAGTGATAATGCGCATGAAGCCGGTGTTTGGAGGATATATTGGTACGGGTGTTGTTAGGCCAGATATAAAGTTGATTAGGCCCTAATCTATGGATTTCACATGACTGTGCAGGAGCGCAGCCATTGGTGGGCCTGGCATAGGCACACCCACTGGGGAACTAAGCCCAGCCAATCAGAATTAGTTGTTTTTCCCCACAAAAAGGCTTCATTATAGACAGAAATACTCCTCAGTACCCCCTCAGGTGAAGAAGCCGATGTAGAGGTCCTGGGCTGGCGTGGTTACACGTGGTCTGCGGTTGTGAGGCTGGTTGGATGTACTGCCATATTCTCAAAAATGACATTGGAGGCGGCTTATGGTAGAGAAATTCTGGCAACAGCTCTGTTGGACATTCCTGCAGTCAGCATGCCAATTGCACACTCCCTCAAAACACTATGCCACAGATGTCTCAATCAGCTTTTTAATCAGCTTCTTGATATGCCACACCTGTCAGGTGGATGGATTATCTTGGCAAAGGAGTAATTCTCACTAACAGGAATGTAAACAAAATGTGTGCACAACAAGAAATATTCTTCTTGTGCATATGGAACATTTCTGGGAGCTTTTATTTCAGCTCATGAAAAATGGGACCAACACTTTACATTGTTGCGTTCATCATTTTGTTCAGTGTAGTATATAACTTGCCTGGGTGAGCTGATGAGACTGGATTGCACAGTCAGATGAAACAGAGTAAATAGGCATTTCAACATTATAGATTTAGCCGGTGGTAACTTGTGGAATAGACACCGGCTGGAATGCGGTTTTAACCCAACAGCGTCCAATTTACACCCACCTATTGTATAATTTGCTCTAGGATGCCCACAAGCCTCACAAGACTCGTCTGAAGGTAGCCCGGCACTCAGCAATTTTTTTTTATATGGGAGTAGTTTAGTTCCAATCAATTCTAAAGCAAATATCCTAATGATCCTTGGTATGACTGTCTTAAAACAATTCCATCTGTTAGCTTAGTAGTTTAGACTCTTAAGGATAAATGGAGAAGTTAACCCAAAATCCCCAAACTTTCAAGTGATTCCATACATTGAAACGAGTCTGCCCTCTCTCCCTCCCTGTAGTGCTGTACTGAAACAGCTGAAAAAACGGATCATGTGACGGTGTAGGCTATCTGAAACTTGTTCACTGAGGATAACACTGATGCTATCTACATGGATGTATGATCTCTGTGGTAACTTGTATCTGTACAGAGTGAACTCTAAATTACTCTCAAGGAGGCTCTATTGTTCTCTCAGGAATTCAGTCTCATTGACATTGGTCTCATCTCCCACACAAGCCTCTACATGCTGTGACACCCTGTGGAGATTGGGCCTTGTTGGTCAGGTTACTGTAAACTGATTGCCCAATGGTGGTTGGTATTGAGCTGAAAGGTTACACCTTCAGATGTTATGAATGGAATTAAATGCCTTTGTTCTCTCGCTTATCCTTTATTCAATCCATGGAGGAAGGTTGCAGGATCAGGTGATAGTCCTGTGTGTAGCTGTGTGGAGAGTCAGGCGCAGGACAGCAGAATAGAGTAATCAAAGTAATTTACTCAAAATACACAATAAATGGCGGAAACACACGAGCCCACAAAAACGGACTGAGTAACAACAAAACAATTCGGGCGGCTTTTGGGCCGCCCGAAAGGAGAGGGACCAAATTAGGCTGAAGTCATGACAGATTCTAATTTCTTAGGCTTCTAGGCATCTGGACTAGTAAGCATCATCTTTGGTCATGCTTTGTCCTTTAAGTTAACCTTAGGACCTATATGCTTGGAATAATGCTTTGTAACTCAAGCGTTATGCCTTGTATGGGAATCCATTCATTGTACAATGTTAATTACATATCTGCCTTTGATATAGACAATTCTCAGACCAATTCCTGCTATTCAACGTCAACTCATTACCCAATGCTTGCGTGTATATTCTAACTATCTTTATAGAGTCAGATAAACATTTTAATAGGCTAATTGCTTAGTCTTTTTATTCCGAGTCACATTTTAGGTGTTTATAATATCATATATACTGTATATACACATGTCAAATATTACTGCCCACTACACTGCCAGTGAATTCATGATTCAGAAATCCAAATTCGTTGTTTCATTGAAAGTGTATATCAGAATGAGCTATTTTTGTCAAAAGTCCTATAGGTTTTGAGTCACTAATTTTTCAACTAAAACATTTGCGATTATTTTATATCATTACTTTATGTAGCTGACTACCATAGCAGGAGAGATGGGAAACTGCATGGGCACCCTCGTGGAGGAGACCCAGCAATGTAGAAACGTCACAATATGCGCTTATACATAGTGGCTTGCGAAATTATTCAACCCCCTTGGCATTTTTCCTCATTTGTTGCCTTACAACCTGGAATTAAAATTGAGTTTGTATCATTTTGATTTACACAACAAGACTACCACTTCGAAGATGCAAAATATGTTTTTATTGTGAAACAAACAACAAATAATAAAATGTAAAAAAAGAATTTGAGCATGCATAACTATTCAACCCCCTAAGTCAATACTTTTTAGAGACACCTTTTGCAGCAAATACAGCTGCAAGTCTCTTGGGGTATGTCTCTATAAGCTTGGCACATCTAGCCACTGTGATTTTTTCCCATTATTCAAAGCAAAACTGCTCTAGCTCCTTGAAGTTGGATGGGTTCCGCTGGTGTACAGCAATCTTTAACTAATTAGGGACACTACCCGGTGAAATGTCAGGCGCCAAATTCAAAATCCAAAAGTTAAATTATCAAACATTCATAAATATACAATTGTTGCATAGTCATCAAAAGCTCTGATTCTTGGCAATATCACAGCGTTGTCAGATTTCAAAAAGGGTTTACGGCGAAAGCACAAAATTTGATTGTTTGAGGGTAGCACCTCTAATATTTATGCATTAGCATAAATCCATAACCCAACACGGGACGCATAAAATCGCAATTATTAAATCGCTTACCTTTGATGAACTTCTGCTGAGGGCTTCCCAAGTTTCCAACGAAGACAATCCATGCTTCTTTGGTTAGAAAAAGTTAGAACATTTATTATATCCATAAATCTCCATTTGGTTGGTGCGTTATGATCATAAAATCCACCGTTGAGTCGCCCATTGAACCGTGAAGGGAACACGTTCAAATTATACCTATACACTTTCTACAAACAAATAAAACATCATTTTGAATGTATCCTTTTGGGTATATTTGCTGTAATATTTCAACCGGACAATAACGTGAACGATAGGAAAGGAAAATAAAGTGGTGCGCATTCACAATCTCGCGCGCGTCAAACCTTGTTTACAAAAGTGGTCGCCTGACAATTTCCTCTCCCTATCCATTCTGGTCACTGCTAAAATTCCCAGTCTTTGACTGTTGACATCTAGTGGAAGCCATAGGTACTGCAGTCTCAGTCCTACATAAGATTGTATGCAATAGGCACAATGGAGAAGATGGGCAAATCCGAATAGATTTTCCTCTGGTTTTTGCCTGCTATATCACTTCTGTTATACTCACATACATGATTTTAACACTCTTAGAAACTTCAGAGTGTTTCCTATCCAATAGTTCTAATTATGTGCATATCCTATTTCCTGGGCCTGAGTGGCATGCATTTTACTTTGGGCACGCCAAAACCGTCACCTCGGGAGCCGCTCCCTAAGAAGTTAATGACTGATAGACCACCCTTTATCAGGTTTTCACAGAAAAAGCCACAACGTATTGAAGTTTATTCAATTATTCACCGTCACTCAAATAAATTGTGCATCATAAAAGGTGCTTTAAAAAGCTTTCCAATTTCACGTACAACCGCCAAAAATGTGTTTAGTTTAGTTCCTAATGAGCTCTCCTGGAGCTATTCTTTTAAAAGGTTGCTTCTTTTTCACCAGCTCTATAGTAGAATCGGTTATGAATTTTTTGTTGAATAAGAGATGAAATGTTTCCACCGGGCTGAGTGCTGTGCTCTAAATTGGCATTTAAACGTCACGTTGTATTACCGAAACACTGGAATCCCGGCACTATGTATTGTTTGTAAGCACACATCCATTCCAATGTCCTAACAGGGTAGATGTGACAGGCTGAAATAACACCGTAAACAGATTCCATTTTCTCCAGAGTTTCTAAGCAACAGGAAGAAGTCACTATACCTGTACTAGGAATATTGTGCACAGCATCATGGCTGCCATATGAAAACAGTCTACATTTAACAACCTTGTTTAGAACATTTGTCTTCCTGTATAATTTATTTTCGCTATTAGCAGAGTAAGAAGGCACACTTCATGTCTCACTTTAACTTCATTATGTTTTAATAAAATGTATTTCAAAAGAAATACAAAACTGCAGAACTATGCACAGTACACAGGGTACAGTACTGTACAGCAGTATGCGAAAGCTTTTGAAGTCTTACACCAAGGCAGACACAGTAAAAGGGAGAAAGATTCAGGAGAGAGATACTGTTTAGTGAAAGGTTTGTGTAGACAGTCATCAGAAGACACAAATGCCCAGGGATGATTTCTCTTTTGAGTGATATTCCCATTCCAGTGGTTCTCAAACTGAAAGGCTAATGTTGGTGCCTGAGAAATTGCTCTGAGTATGTTGTGAATTAGATTTTCATGACAGAACATGAACTGTAATAAAATTCAAGACCTGTTGCTGTAGTCAAAAGGGTCAGCAAGATTTTTGAAACCCCACTCTTTGGCAGTGGCATAGACTGATGGCTTGGCGAACAGGATCATATTAATTTTGATAAGGATGTAATGCACCAATGTTGACAGGCAGTTGATTTGACAGAGGTGTTATGTGCTAGCACAGCATTGCTGGAATCAGATGTGTACAGTATACAAGCAAAACAAACTTAATTCTGAACATTTAACTCTCACCGTGTTTATATATTTGTAGAATGTTTATGTGTTTTACATCCCTAATGACAGTGCAGGCTTTAATTGTTTTACTAACGTTTCAACTATGTCAAACGTCAATTGGAAGGTGACCAGGGATTTGAATGGTTTGGAATGTATTGGTTTCATACAGGACCTCAGAGCTAGTCGAATCGAAGGGCAGAAAGAGATTATCTTGTATACTGATGCCCCTCGTGTCTCATCTAACAGCAGGATATGTCAGGTTGGATTGACTATCATATTCTAGATTATGAAATAAGCATAGTATAGGAAAAATATATATATTTTTATGAACAGTGCACAATTTCAGGGTGACCATCTCCACAATTTCTTCAACATTAAAACTAATGAAGAGGAATTTGTCAAACCACTTATCGGAAGAGTACTTTTCGAACGTAATGAATGCAAGCCTCTTCGGAGAGATCCGACATAGCCACGAGGATTCCCTCTTCTCTTTTGTGCTGTTCTAAGACATGAGTACCACTTAGCAAGACACTGTGGACTGCCGGCTGTAAGGATCATTAGACAGACTTAACCAGGTGTGGGATTTGGGTAAGGTGGCCAGATCTGTGTGTGTGTGTGTGAGGTGTGCTGGATGGATCGACAAGCAGCAGGGCGAATCGTGACAGGTCCACTCCCACAAACCTGCTGAGATTGATATTTTGGCTTCTCTTCCACCATTGTAGCTCTTCACTGTTATCCTGAGTTAAGTCCTGGGAGACACCCCTCTACCTCTTCGCTTTGAAATGGGACACTTGCACATATCCAACAATTCACTCACTGCTGTGGCTGGGATTCCACGTCTGCCTATTATGAGCATTTGAAATTAGATTGCTATTCCTTTCTCCAGAAATAACGGCTCAACTGATGGAAATAGTTAGTGATGGTTGTAGGAGGGGTGATGTCATGATTAATTGGCCAGGATGTTATGTTTAGGCTAAAATTGCAGAGGGTGCATTACAAGCAGTATTACCGTGCTATTTACTGTAGGTTATGGGTTATACATGGTGTGTGCAGTTACAATAACAGAACATTGCCACACTGTAAAATATAAATATTTTAAAATAAGATAAAGTTAGCCAACCAGCTGCAAAATAATTGTGAGTTTGCTCAACAAAAAAGCATTGAAGTTTATTCAACGTACAATTGTAAGGGAACCACAAAATATACAGTACACTCCCCTCCTTATGTACAGTGCCTTCAGAAAATATTCTTACCTCTTGACTTATTCCACATTTTGTTACAGACTGAATTCAAAATTTATTAATTGGGTTGTTTTTCTCACCCATCTACACAGAATATCCCATAATAAAAAAGTGAAAACATGCAAATGTATGTTCCGTATGTATGTTCCGTCCGCTGACCGTGACCGTCTGATCGTTTGGGATCACACATCACCCTCCTCTGGTCATCCAGGCATCAGCCAGACAGTGCGCTGTCTTAGTGAGAAATACTGGTGGCCCACCTTAGCTAAGGATGTGAGGGTTTATGTTTCCTCCTGCTCGGTGTGCGCTCTGTACAAGGCGCCCCCTGCCCAGAGGGAAATTACAACCCCTACCCGTTCCACAGCGGCCGTGGTCACACCTGTCGGTGGATTTTGTGACGGATCTTCCACCGTCACAAAAAAAACGACGATCCTGGTTGTTGTGGATGGGTTTTCTAAGTCCTGTCGCTTCCTTCCTTTGCCTGGTCTCCCTACGGCTCTACAGACTGCGGAGGCTCTGTTCACCCACGTCTTCCGGCACTACGGGGTGCCTGAGGACATAGTGTCTGATCGGGGTCCCCAGTTCACGTCTAGGGTGTGGAAGGCGTTCATGGAGCATCTGGTGGTCTCGGTCAGCCTTACCTCAGGGTTTCACCCCGAGAGCAAAGGGCAGGTGGAACGAGTAAACCAAGATGTGGGTAGGTTTCTGAGGTCGTATTGCCAGGACGGGCCGGCGGAGTGGGCAGTGTTCATTCCCTGGGCAGAGATGGCCCAGAACTCACTTCGCCACTCCTCTACTAACCTGTCCCCATTTCAATGTGTGCTAGGGTATCAGCCGGTTCTGGCACCATGGCATCAGAGCCAGACCGAGGCTCCTGTGGTGGACGAATGGTTTAGGCGCTCGGAGGAGACTTGGGAAACCGCTCGCGTGCACCTGCAACGAGCCATGAGGCGGCAGAAGGCGAGCGCTGACCGCCACCACAGTGAGGCCCCGGTGTTCGCACTAGGGGACCGGGTCTGGCTCTTGACCCGAAACCTGCTCCTCCGCCTGCCCTGCCGGAAGCTGGGGCCGCGGTTTGTGGGGCCTTTCAAAGTTCTGAGGAGACTGAACGAGGTTTGTTATAGGTTACAGCTTCCCCCAGACTACCGTATTAACCCCTCGTTCCATGTGTCTCTCCTCAGGCCGGTGGTGGCTGGTCCGCTCCAGGGACCTGAGGTTCTGAAGATCCCTCCGCCCCCTCTGGACATCGAGGGGGCCCCGGCGTATATAAATATATGGACACGCAACGTCAGAGCGGAATAGACTATGATATACTTTAGAATGCAGTATATACATTTGAGATGAGTAATGCAAGATATATAAACATTATTAAAGTGACATTATTTAACTTCTTAGCGATCAGCGCACGAAGTGACCGTTTTGGAGAGCCTGGCGTGCCCAAAGTAAAATGCCTCCCATTCAGGCCCAGAAAATAGAATATGCACATATTTGGTACCATTAGATAGGAAACACTCTGAAGCTTCTAAAAGTGTTAACCATTTGTCTGTGAGTAAAATAGAACGGATATGGCAGGTGAAACCCCGAGGAATTTCTGTCCTGGAAAAAGTGGTTTTGACAGAGTGCCTCATTTGGAACCCTTCCCTTATGAAAATGCCCATATAAGGGCATATGAATGCAGTACCGATCACAGTACCGGTCTCGAGACAGAGTTCAGTTTTGTTTTGGATGCATTAGAGCAGAGAAGAAGAGAAAACAGGAAGTGTCCCCTTGGAAGTCAACAGAAGAGAACGCGCGCTCCCGAGAAGGCACGCTCTGTGTTTTTTTCCGTTCTTATAGCTCAGTTTATATTCCGGTTGATTTATTATAGTAAATATACGTAAAAGTGTTCCTAAGGATACATTTAAAATTATTTTTGATTGTTCTTGGACAAGTTTATAGGTATAAGATTAACGTGTTCTCTTCAGGTTTCAATGGAGGAGTGGAGGCTGTAGTTTCTGATTATAACGCGCGAACCAAATGGAGATTTATGGATAAAATACATAACTTTTTCTAACAAAAGAACCATGGATTGTCTTCGTTGGACACTTAGGATGACCTCAGCAGAAGTTCTTCAACAGGTAATTGATTTGTTTTCGCTGTGAAATGTGTTGGCTTATGAATTCATGGTAATGGCAAAAATATGTTAGGTGCTACCCTCAAACAATCAAATGTGCTGCTTTCGCCGTAAAGCCTTTTTGAAATCTGACACAACGCTGTGATATTGCCAAGAAACAGAGCTTTTGATGAGTATGAAACACTTGTATATTGGTGGATGTTTAATAATTCAACCTTTGGATTTTGAATTTGGCGCCTTGCATTTCACCTGGTAGTGTCGGGAGTGGGGCACTAGAGCACCACTGCTCCCTATTAAGTGGCCAATGATTTCAGGTCTGTGTATATACAGTGAGGGAAAAAAGTATTTGATCCCCTGCTGATTTTGGACGTTTGCCCACTGACAAAGAAATGATCAGTCTATCATTTTAATGGTAGGTTTATTTGAACAGCGAGAGACAGAATAACAACAAAAAAATCCAGAAAAACCCATGTGAAAAGTTATGAATGGAATTGCATTTTAATGAGGGAAATAAGTATTTGACACCTCTGCAAAACATGACTTAGTACTTGGTGGCAAAACCCTGTTGTTCTTGTAGTTGGCCACCAGGTTAGCACACATCTCAGGAGGGATTTTGTCCCACTCCTCTTTGCAGATCTTCTCCAAGTCCAAGGAGGGATTTTGTCCCACTCCTCTTTGCAGATCTTCTCCAAGTCATTCTCCAAGGTTTAGAGGCTGACGTTTGGCAACTTGAACCTTCAGCTCCCTCCACAGATTTTCTAGTGGGCAAACGTACAAAATCAGCAGGGGATCAAATACTTGTTTCCCTCACTGTCGGCAGCAGCCTCTCTGTGCTAGTGATGGCTATTTAACAGTTTGATGGTCTTGAGATAGAAGCTGTTTTTCAGTCTCTCGGCCCCAGATTTGATGCACCTGTACTGACCTCACCTTCTAGATGATTTCCATCTTCTCCACTGCTGTCCCGTCGATGTGGATGGGGGGATGCTCCCTCTGAGGTTTCCTGAAATTCACGATCATCTCCTTTGTTTTGTTGACATTGAGTGAGGTTGTTTTCCTGGCACCACACTCCCTGCGCCCTCACCTCCTCCCTGTACGCTGTCTTGTAGTTGTTGGTAATCAAGCCTACTACTGTTGTGTCGTCTGCAAACTGGATGATTGAGTTAGAGGCATGCTTGGCCACGCAGTCATGGGTGAACAGGGAGTACAGGAGGGGCTGAGTACGCACCCTTGTGGGGCCCCAGTGTTGAGGATCAGCGAAGTGGAGGTGTTGTTTCCTACCTTCACCGCCTGGGGGCGGCTCAGACCCAGAGCCTCGAGCTTAATGATGAGCTTGGAGGGTACTATGGTGTTGAATGCTGAGCTATAGTCAATGAACAGCATTCTTGCATAGGAATTCCTCTTATCCAGATGGGATAGGGCAGTGTGCACCATTTGTGGACCTATTGGGGCGGTAAACACATTTAAGTGGAGTGGGTCTAGGGTGACAGGTAAGATGGAGGTGATATGATCCTTGACTAGTCTCTCAAAGCACTTCATGATGACAGAGGTGAGTGCTACGGGGTGAAAGTCATTTAGTTCCGTTACCTTTGCATTCTTGGGTACAGGAAGAATGGTGGCCATCTTGAAGCATGTGCAGACTGGGATAGGGAGAGAATGAATATGTCTGAGAACACTCCAGCCAGCTGGCCTGCGCATACTTCGAGGATGTGGCTAGGGATGCCGTCTGGGCCGGCAGCCTTGCGAGGGTTAACACGTTTAACTGTCTTACTCACGTTGGCCATGGAGAAAGACCTTGGTAGTGGGCTGCGTCGTTGGCACTGTGTTATCCTCAAAGCAGGCAAAGAAGGTGTTTAGAAGCAAGACATCGGTGTCCACGCCGTGGCTGGTTTCCCCTTTGTTGTTTGTGATTGTCTGTAGACCCTGCCACATACGTCTTGTGTCTGAGCTGTTGAAATGCGAATCCACTTTGTCTCTATACTGACGTTTTGCTTGTTTGATTGCCTGGCGGAGGGAATGACTACTTTGTTTGTATTCTGCCATATTCCCAGTCACCTTGCATGTTTAAATGCGGAGGTTTGCGCTTTCAGTTTTGCACGAATGCTGCAATCCATCCCATTCTGGTTAGGGTAGGTTTTAATAGTCACAATGGGTACAACCCGGAACATATCCCAGTCCGCGTGATCAAAACAATCTTGAAGCGAGGATTCCAATTGGTCAGACCAGCGTTGAATAGTCCTTAGCATGGTTACTTCCTGTTTGAGTTTCTGCCTATAGGAATGGAGGAGCAAAATGGAGTCGTGGTCAGATTTGCCGAAAGCAGGGCTTGGGAGGGCCTTGTATGCATCCTGGAAGTTGGAGTAACAGTGGTCTAGTGTTTTAACAGGGTGAGTACTACAGTCAATATGCTGATAGAATTTAGCCCTAATTTTCTTCAAATTTGCTTTGTTAAAATCACCAGCTACAGTAAATGCAGCCTCAGGATGCATGGTTTCCAGTTTGCATAAAGTCCAGTGATGTTCCTTGAGGGCCGTTGTGGTATCAGCTTGAGGGGGGTATATACATGGCTGTGAATATAATCTAAGATAATTCTCTTGGGAGATAATACGGTCGGCATTTGATTATGAGGAATTCTAGGTCGGGTGAACAGAAGACAGTGTAAGAAATAATACATATAAAACAAAATACTGAAAAGTTTCTTAAGAACTAGAAGCGAGGCAGCCCACTCTGTCAGTGCCATCTTGCAGATGTGCGGTGAAGCCTGTGAAGATCGACCCAACTATGACTTAAAGTATTTAAGTCATAGTTTTCCATTTTAAATCAATTGAGCATTTCAATCACACAACAATGCCAAATACAAACATTGAAAACCAAATATTGCATATTTTAAATTGAGTACTTCAAAAACACCAGAAAGAAAACGCATTGTAGAATGAGTAGATCACTACATCAACAATTGACAGCATCATAGCTCAGAACAGTAAATAAAATAAAATGTAATTCACTACCCATT
The DNA here is from genome assembly GCA_030435695.1 of Brachymystax lenok tsinlingensis. NCBI lineage: Eukaryota > Metazoa > Chordata > Actinopteri > Salmoniformes > Salmonidae > Brachymystax > Brachymystax lenok. Next base: position 13,947,800 of record CM059818.1, read on the forward strand.
TACCAAACATTTCCCTTTTCAAAAACATTACAGGCTACGTTGTCACCCTTGATCTAGCGCCGTATGTGGGGCAGCTGTGCGAGCTGTCCATCCCAGGACCCCTGTCTGCCCTTTGTGAGAGGCCTGACAAGGAGGAGGACATATAGAGGGTGACTGAAACCTGCAGCTTGAAGCGGAGCACATGGGCCCCCCTCCTCTCCCCATCAATCTCTGTTGTTGGTTGCATTTCCTAAAGCCTAAGTAATTCACTTTTACGTGATGTTACTTTGCATTCTTTTTTTTAAGCATTCAGATGGGAGATGAGTGCTGCAAATTGCACGAAAAGGCAGCCGGGTGCCTATTTTAGGCTTATGGATCGAATTATAATGTTTTATGTCAAATGATGTCTCACCATCATTTCTTACCTTTACTTCTCATGAGTGTTCATGCTGATCAATATTTTGGCTATGCTGGCCTATTGTAAATGTCTGATCAATAGATGAACATGCAAATGCACAAATAAATTGTCCAGTACACTTATTGTATTCTGTTTTCATGTACATTCCCTTATGTCTAAGCTTCTAAGGTGACTCAGGCTTTACGAATTATTGTGAGGAAGTGTATCAGTGAACTGTATTCTGTAATTAGTCAGAAAACAATAGAAATGCATGTGTATATTGCTGCTGTTTGTCTGATATCCAGCAGTCCATAATCAGCTCTGCAGACCATGAGAGCATTTTGCAGAGAAAATGGGGTGAGGCATTTACTATTTAGGCTCGAAATTACATGTCGCGCACTGTTTAACTTGTTACCTGGCAACAACCACAAGGGTGTTTCAAAGAGCTATCAGTCAAGGCGAGCTCATGAATATAAGCTCCCCGCCCACTCAGCCTGTTCTTTCAGGCTTCCTGATAGTTAGAGATGAGAGAAGGTACAATTTCTTCAATTCTGATCATTTTAAATGCATAATAATATTATGGGTGATGTTTTGATCATTCAAAGGATTTTTTTAATTTTGGAAATAGCATGACTGTGCGTGACCTTATTCAGTTAGCTTTTTTTACAGTGTAGATGAGTTGTGAGACTAGCCCCACTAAGTCAAATTCACCAACAGGGGTACGTGCAATGCAGGGGTACGCCAAATTAAAATTATAATAATTTAAAAGGCTTCACGTTTTCAAACAGTCTATTTATATTTTCCAACGGGGCTATACATTTGGGTGAGGTTTTTTCCTCACCTGAGTAGCCTCGTTTCACTGCAAAAATTAAATGAAACTATCTAGTGTTCAGCGAAATAACAACACAATGTCAAATACAGGTAGCCTAGTCAAATATAATTAACATACAATCACATTAACCATTACTCTCTCGCGGGAATTCCACTAATGGTCCGTATGTAGCCAAACGTAGCTGCTGCTCATTCCATTTGCTCGAAAATTGATAAATGGTTAAAAAAAGTAAGGCCCGTGTCCATAGAGACACATACGAGCTATACTGGTAGTACTGCTACTACCAGCAGTACTATACCTGCACCTGTCGACGACAAAAGTTGTTCTGCTTCCACGAGCACATCCAATGCTAGCATCAGTAATTCTACATTTGTTGTTAGCCCAGATAGCATGGACACTGACAGTTGTGAATCTGATGCAGCCGAAGAGCTACTGCCCCCTTACCCGGGAAAGCACCAAAAAACACACATGGACGTTGAACCATCAAAGAGGCGCAAATATGATGAGAACTACATTTGATTTGGGGTTTACTTAAAATGGGAGTAGTGCCTTTCCTCAGCCACAGTGTGTTATATGTGCAAAAGTACTATCTCACAACTTGATGAAACCTTCACTCTTGCGCAGACATTTAGAAACTAAACTTGCCAATTCAAAAAATATGCCATGGGAGTTTTTGAGCGAGAATTAAGACAACTTTCGAGTAGTAAGACATGTATAAAAGACATGTTAATAAGAAGGGGCTAGAAGCTTCTTATATGGTGAGCTACCGAGTGGCTAGGAGAGGCAAGCCCCATACTATTGTGGAGGACTTAATTCTTCCTGCTGCCACAGATATGGCTGGGACAACGCTGGGGGAAAAGGCCAAAAAAACTTTATCAAACAACACTGTTTCACGACGCATCAGTGACATGGCAGGAGATGTTTTGAAACAAGCCAGTGAATTCTATGCGTTACAGCTGGATGAGTCAACAGACATGGTGGGCCTGGCACAGCTCCTGGTATATGTCCGTTACATTTATGGGGGGTCAATTAAGGAAGACACCATCTTCTGCAAACCACTGGAAACCAGGACAACAGGAGAGTATATTTTTAAGGTACTGGACAGCTTTGTGACATCAAATGGACTTTGGTGGTCAAGATGTGTTGGTATCTGCACTGATGGCGCAAAAGTCATGACAGGGAGACATAGTGGAGTGGTGACGCGCGTGCAAGCAGTTGCTCCCGACGCCACTTGGGTACACTGCAGCATCCACCGAGAGGCTCTTGCTGCCAAGGGAATGCCTGAAAGCTTGAAAGATGTTTTGGACACTACAATGAAAATTGTTAACTTTGTTAAAGCAAGGCCCCTGAACTCTCGTATATTTTCTGCACTATGCAATGATATGGGCAGCGACCATGTAACGCTTTTACAAGATACAGAAGTTGCTGGTTATCAAGGCGCAAAATATTGACACGTCTTTTTTTTAGGTCCCAGGTCCCAGACTTGCTCAATGGGATTGAAATCCGGGCTCTTTGCTGGCCATGGCAGAACACTGACATTCCTGTCTTGCAAGAAATCACGCACAGAACAAGCAGTATGGCTGGTGGCATTGTCATGCTGGAGGGTCATGTCAGGATGAGCCTGCAGGAAGTGTAACACATGAGGGAGGAGGACGTGTTCCCTGTAACTCACAGCGTTGAGATTGCCTGCAATGACAAAAAGCTCAGTCCGATGATTCTGTGACACAATCAAACCCGCTCCAGAGTACAGGCCTCGGTGTAACGCTCATTATTTCGACGATAAACTCGAATCCGACCATCACCCCTGGTGAGACAAAACCTCGACTCATCAGTGAAGAGCACTTTTTGCCAGTCCTGTTTGGTCCAGCGACGGTGGGTTTGTGCCCATAGGTGACTTTGTTGCCGGTGATGTCTGGTGAGGACCTGCCTTACAACAGGCCTACAAGCCCTCAGTCTAGCCTCTCTCAGCCTATTGCAGACAGTCTGAGCACTGATGGAGGGATTGTGCGTTCCTAGTGTAACTCGGGCAGTTGTTGTTGCCATCCTGTACCTTTCTGCAGGTGTGATGTTCGGATGTACCGATCCTGTGCAGGTGTTGTTACACGTGGTCTGCCACTGCGAGGACAATCAGCTGTATGTCCTGTCTCCCTGTAGCGCTGTTTTAGGCGTCTCACAGTACGGACATTGCAATTTATTGCACTGGCAACATCTGCAGTCCTCATGCCTCCTTGCAGCATGCCTAAGGCACGTTCACGCAGATGAGCAGGGACCCTGGGCATCTTTCTTTTGGTGTTTTTCAGAGTCAGTAGAAAGGCCTCTTTAGCGTCCTAAGTTTTCATAACTGTGACCTTAATTGCCTACTGTCTGTAAGCTGTTAGTGTCTTAACGACCGTTCCACAGGTGCATGTTCATTAATTGTTTATGGTTCATTGAACAAGCATGGGAAACAGTGTTTAAACCCTTTACAATGAAGATCTGTGAAGATATTTGGATTTTTACCAATTATTTTTGAAAAACAGGGTCCTGAAAATGGGACGTTTCTTTTTATAACTTTTCTCACAGCCCTGGTATATATATATAGCTTTTTCGAGGCCTTGCTCACAATTCATTCTGTGGCAGCACAATGACCAAACGATATACTGTATGTGAGGCTCTTGATCTTATCTTCGATCATGACCCTGGTGAGGAGGAGAGAGTCCTTTTAAACTTTGACACAAAGTAGTCTGTGATAAATAGCACAATATATTTCATCTGAGTATTTGTTATAGTCAAAATAATCCATACATTATGCTTTCTTTACTCAAAAAATGTGAATGAGCTCAGGTCATTGAGGCCTTCAGGCCATAAATAGCTAATAAAAGTTCAAAACTTGTAATGTTCACTAACTTAAGTTGATAAAAAGATCTACCACAACATTAGGTTATAATATATGTGTCATTATGGGGCGGTCATTTTGGACCGGGAACACAGAATTAATTAACATGAAACGAACACAACAGGAGGGTTAAGGGGGCGGATAGGTCCCAGTCCAGTTCTTAGTTTTCAGAGACACACACGCCCTGATGGCAGGTTATATATTCATTAAGTGTGCCTGACCGCCTCAGTCCCTTGTGTGTCACTCAAACTGAATGTGGGATGTGTGGCTCAAAACAACCTTTCACCTCAGCAGCCATCCAATATTCCTGGCCTCATAAAAACCCTTTAATTATGTATATCATTCCTTCTTCTCGGATTACACAAAGGGTACAATTTATGGGAAAATGAATACAGGGGCAAAGCAAATTGAACAAAATCACAATTACAACTCTTGCAAATTTAAACAAAACATACGACACGTTTTCAAATATTTAGACTAGCCACAAAGAGAATCAAAACCACATCTATTCACTTCTCCCTGAGCTCTGTTAGAATTTACACATTAACTGACGTTACAGTCCAAAAGGGACTTGAACAATAATACCCTTTTCATTACAAAAACACCCACACAAAAAAAAAATCTAATTTTCATGTCATTCCGCGCATGTTCTTTACAGTATAATTTTCTGACCATTCCAAAACACAAGAGTGTGAGGAGATACGGTATCTCCCACTGATGGTAGTAGATAACTAACCATTTTATTATTCCTGGCATCGTTCTGACAACAGAGCGTCGCGGCCTTGCCAACGGGAGTCCTGTATTAAAAACTAATGAGGATGACTTTGGGAAAAGCTTCTCTGTTTGTTGTTGAGGTAAAAAACTGTGAGGTGGAGTTGTGAGGTTGAAAACAAGGATATGGACACAAAATAAACCAGACGAAAATAGTTATTCATTTAACTGCAAATTGGATGAGATCCCAAAGTCTACACCGGCTGTTGGTGTGTATTTGATACATTTCATTAATGTTGGCACCACATTCCCCAAATATTTTCTTGGCAGAAATTTGTGAAGAAATGTTCTGTTGTTCATGATTGCCAGCGTCTTTATCTCAATTGAAAAGTGTGTTTATAACACTGTCACGACTTCCGCCGAAGTTGGTCCCTCTCCTTGTTCGGGCGGTGTTCGGCGGTTGACGTCACAGATCTTCTAGCCTCCACCGATCCATTATTCATTTTCCGTTTGTTTTGTCTTCATGATCACACACCTGGTTTCCATTCCCATGATTACATGTTCCATATTTAACCCTCTGTTTCCCCCATGGTTTTGTGTGTGACTGTTTGTTGTATTTTGTTCCGTGTTTTGTGTGATTGTTTATCACCACTCGATTGGTACATTTTTGAGTAAAATTATATGAATACTCATTTTTGTTGTCCTTCGCCTGACTCTGCCTTACCGGCATCACAGAGAACCATTACAGAATCACGCACCACCAATGGAGTCACCAGGAGCACCCAGCCCTCCTCTACCAGCCGAGGAGCGCCTTCAGCAGCACGCGACCATGTTGCAGAGTCTCGGCACAGCCATGGATCGCATGCTGCAAAATATGGAGCGATGGGAGAGAGGAGGTTTTCCAGCGCCTCCACCATCATCATAACCTCCCACTCCACAACCCACACAGCTGTCAACCCCTCCTTCACCTGGTCCCAGTGGGATTCGGCTCGCGCTCCCGAGGGAGTATGATGGGATGGCTGCCGGGTGCCAGGGGTTTCTACTCCAGCTGGAGCTCTACCTGGCGACCGTTCACCCGGCTCCCTCGGGACGCGAGAGCGTGTCTGCCCTCGTCTCCTGTCTATCCGGGAAAGCCCTGGAGTGGGCCAACGCCGTATGGGGAGAGGAAGGAGCGGCGTTGGACCACTACGAGGAGTTCACCCACCGTTCCGGGCAGTATTCGACCATCCACCTGAGGGTAGAGCGGCGGGTGAATGCCTGTTCCACCTCAGGCAGGGGACGAGGAGCGCGCGGGATGGAATGACAGGGCCCTGATCGACCATTACAGATGCAGTCTGCGCGAGGACGTCCAGCGGGAGCTGGCATGCAGACACCACCCTTTCCTTCGACCAGCTGGTGGACCTGTCCATCCGGCTGGATAACCTGCTGGCCACCCGTGGACGTCCGGATCAGGGCCTGTCATTCCCATCCATCAGCAGCTCTGCTACGACGCCTATGGAGCTGGGAGGTACTGTGCTTAGGGGGGCCGGAGGAGGGGCCATTTCCTGCACCCTCTAAGGCCGCAGAGGGCACACTGCTGGTCGGTGCTGGGGGTTCCTCAGGAGTCGAGGCAGCAGGCAGGGCACTGTCGTGTCACCCCAGGTGAGTAGGCACCAGACTCACCCAGAGTCCCCTGTTGCTTACATGTTTTTGTTTATAGAATTTCCTGGGTTTTCCCCGCATTCCCAGCATAAAGCGCTCGTCGATTCAGGCGCAGCTGGGAACTTTATTGACTGTTCATTTGCCCATAGTTTAGGGATCCCCATTGTTCCTGTTGATATGCCCTTCCCTGTGCATGCCTTAGATAGTCGACAATTAGGGTCAGGGCTGATTAGGGAGGCTACCGCTCCACTAAGCATGGTTACGCAGGAGGGTAATGAGGAGAGAATCAGTTTCTACCTCATTGATTCTCCTGCATTTCCTGTGGTGCTGGGCCTACCCTGGTTGGCCTATCATGACCCCACTATTTCGTGGCAACAGAGGGCTCTCAAGGGATGGTCATGAGAGTGCTCGGGGAAGTGTGTAGGTGTTTCCATTGGTGCGACTACGGTGGAGAGTCCAGACCAGGTCTCCACCGTGCACTTCCCCTCAGAATTTGGCTCTCGCCTTCTGTAAAAAGATGGGCAAAAAAGTTTACCACCCCATCAACGGGGGGATTGTGTGATAAATCTCCTGGTGGACGCAGCACTTCCCAGGAGTCACGTGTATCCTCTGTCACAGGGGGAGACGGCGGCTATGGAAACATATGTCTCCGAATCTCTGGGGCAGGGATACATTCGGCCCTCCACTTCACCTGCCTCCTCGAGTTTCTTTTTTGTGAAGAAGAAGGATGGAGATCTGTGCCCGTGTATTGACTATCGAGGTATCAATCAGATCACTGTGAGGTACAGCTAACCGCTGCCTCTCATAGCCAGTGTGATCGAGTCAATGCACGGGGCGCGCTTCTTCACAAAATTGGATCTCAGGAGCGCTTACAATCTGGTGCGTATCCGGGAGGGGGATGAGTGGAAGACGGCATTTAGTACCACCTCAGGGCACTATGAGTAACTCGTCATGCCGTACGGGTTGATGAATGCTCCATCAGTCTTCCAAGAATTTGTAGACAAGATTTTCCGGGATCTGCACGGGCAGGGTGTGGTGGTGTATATCGACGACATTCTGATATACTCCGCTACACGCACCGAGCATGTGTCCCTGGTGCGCAAAGTGCTTGGTCGACTGTTGGAGTAAAACCTGTACGCCAAGGCTGAGAAATGTATGTTCTTCCAACAGTCCGTCTCTTTCATAGGGTACCTCATTTCTGTGGTCCAATTGCCAGGACCGGCCGGGGGAGTGGGCGGTTTTCATCCCCTGGGCAGAGATGGCCCAAAACTCACTCCTCCACTAACCTCTCCCCCTTCCAGTGCGTACTGGGGTACCAGCCGGTTCTGGCACCGTGGCATCAGAGCCAGATCGAGGCTCCTGTGGTGGATGAATGGTTTAGGCGCTCGGAGGAGACCTGGGAGGCCGCCCATGTGCACCTGCAACGAGCCGTGAGGCTGCAGAAGAGGAGCGCCGACTGCCACCGTGTTCGCACCGGGGTCAGGTTCTGGATCTCGACCCGAAACCTGCCCCTCCGCCTGCCATGCCGCAAGCTGGGGTCGCGGTTTGTGGGGCCCTTTAACCAGTCAGGGATTGCTGGGTCGCTAGCGGGCTCGTCCCGACACTACCAGCGAAAATCTAAAGCGCCAAATTCAAAATCCCAAAATGGAATTATTAAACATCCACCAATATGCAAGTGTTCCATACTCATCAAAAGCTCTGTTTCTTGGCAATATCACAGCGTTGTCAGATTTCAAAAAGGCTTTACGGCGAAAGCAGCACATTTCATTGTTTGAGGGTAGCACCTCACATATTTTTCCAATAGCCATGTATCGATTAGCCATCATGGCACACACAACACATTTCACAGCGAAAACAAATCAATTACCTGTTGAAGAACTTCTGCTGAGGTCATCCTAAGTGTCCAACGAAGACAATCCATGGTTCTTTTGTTAGAAAAAGTAACGTCTTTTATCCATAAATCCTCCATTTGGTTCGCGCGCGTTATAATCAGAAACGACAGCCTCCACAAGTCCATGAAACGCGGCGCGAACCCGTTCAAATTATACCTATAAACTTGTCCAAGAACAATCAAACATAGTTTTAAATGTATCCTTAGGAACACTTTTACGTATATTTACTATTATAAATCAGCCGGAATATAAACTGATCAATAACGAGGCTACAAAAGACACTCCGTGACTTCTCGTGCGCGCGCCACGGGGAACTTTTCTCAGAACGAGAGGACTTCATTGTTTGCTGTTTTTCTCTGCTCTAAATTCATCCAAAATGGAGGGAAACACCGTCTCGAGGCTGTTGACATCATAAGGAAGCGACGTGTACTGCATTCATATGCCTATATATGGTCATTTTCAATAGGGAGGGGTTCCCAAATGAGCAATGTGTCAAAATCACTTTTTCCAGGACAGAGATTCCTCAGGGTTTTGCCTGTTATATGCGAAAATCCAGAGTGTTTCCTATCCAATGGTACTAAATATATGCATATCCTATTTTCTGGGCCTAAATGGGAGGCATTTTACTTTGGGCACGCCAGGCTCTCCAAAACGGTCACCTCATGCACTGCTCCCAGAGAAGTTAAAGTCCTGAGGAGGCTGAACGAGGTTTGTTATAAATTACAACTTCCCCCAGATTACCGTATTAACCCCTCGTTCCATGTGTCTCTCCTCAGGCCGGTGGTGGCTGGTCCACTCCAGGAGTCTGAGGTGCGGGAGGTTCCTCCGCCTACTCTGGACATCGATGGAGCTCCGGCATATACTGTTCGAGCCATCATGGACTCAAGGCGTCGGGCGAGATTTTGTAAAAAAAAAACACTTTCAATTTCACGTAGCTAGCTAGTTTAGCCTACTCAAACACCCAACACCGGGGATGCTATTTTAACTAGCTGGCTATGACTATCCAACACTGGAACTCTTCCAAGTCAAAGTAAGCTTTTGGTTTTACTCATTTATTGCCACCGGGGCCCGCTGGTGTAACTTCTAAACTGCTTACTAACTGTACACGGTACTGCCTTGATTGTAGTGGGTTTGCTAATGCATTAGTGCTATTAGTTATGTTGACTATGATGTTACTTTAGCTAACATGGTGACAATGATGTAGGCTTTGTGTAGCGGTTATGATATGGTTTGGCTTGCAAAGGTTTTTGATGTGTTGTGCATTGAAGTCCACAAGTAAAGGGAAAAGGTGAGAGGAGAGCGCGTAGATGCGAGAAGGAATACAACAAGCTGTTTGTATGTGGCTATGAAAGTAACTGTTTGTGTGGTAAGCAGTGTATTCCTTCCACCAATTCTGTTGATTACCCCTAGATCAGCTAAATGCAGGCAAGAGTGTGCAAGGCGATACTGCATGTGTCACTGTCTATCCATGTGTCAATGTCTGTCACGTCAAATCATTCTCTTGACCTGTGTGCACCTATGTTGTAAACCTTCATTCATAGGCTAGGTTGTAGCAACCTGATGACGGGTATAGGGAAAATTCGAGTATCATGTAGTATCCTAAACCTGTCGATGTAACATTGAATTGGGTGAATGGAAAATGGATAACAGTATATAGTGTACACTGTTAGACATTTTTGTTATGTTATCAGTAACGGATTGTATTAACCAGCAGTTTGATACAGTATAAACTGTATCGAACAAAACAACCATTTATTGTGTAGCTGGGACTCTTGGGATTGCAAACAGAGGAAGATCTTCAAAGGTAAGTGATTAATTTTATCGCTATTTTAGATTTTTGTGACACCTGTGCTGGTTTGTGACACCTGTGCTGAAATCTTTATATGCAGGAAGTATGCCGGCGCTGTCCTCAGATAATCAAATGCTTTGCTTTCGCCGTAAAGCCTATTGTAAATCGGACAAAGTGGTTTGATTACCAAGATTCTAAGCCAAAGAATGGTGTATGACACTTGTATTTTCATGAATTTTTAATATTACGATTTTTGTATTTTGTATTTTGAATTTCGTGCTCTGCAATTTCACCGGATGTTGTCGAGGTGGCACGCTAGCGGGACACTAGTTGTCGGAAGGCATTGCTTGACTGCTGTGAGAGGTGATAAATACAAAGTCGTTTGCGCAACTGTAGCCCCTCAAATGTTCTCGAGTTCGAGTTTGTTGAGCAGAGGCTGTGTATGTTTTGGTTCTACAAAGCTGTCTCAATAATAAATTAATTGCATTAATTCTTGCACCATGCGATAACTTATCTAAACATTTATTTTTCTTCTCTATGCTCATGATTTGCCAGTGCGCATATTACAGACAATTGGTGCTTGGTGGTCGAACATGTCTCTAGAGCCACTGAGCTGTAGGACTCATTGCGGCCAGTAGGTAAAACAAATGACTAAAATGAATAAGTCACATAGAAAAACATGTCAGGACTCTCGATTCAGTTAAGAGTCTTTCTAAAAGTACAAATCATTCACAAACTGCACATCACTAATACTTACTGATGTGCATTTCGGCTGTTTTGCCCTGTAATCACGGCCAGTTTGGAAGCCTTTGTTTAGACCTCTACATGTGATATGCAAATGATTCAACCAACCTGCTTGCTCTAATCCCTTGTAATTAAAGTAAAAGTACTGTAGAAATGATGTTCTTACAGTTTAATAGTCACTGTTACTGTATTGTGCTGTATTTCATTGCTTTGGCATCAATTTACTGTGAATGTCTCAACCTTGCACTGAATGTAAGTTGCTAAGGACAAGTTTGTCCGCTAAATGACAAATGTAAACATGAAAATTTGCAAAGAACACTGGGTAATATGTCACTGAATGGGTACTTCTGGTAATGTACTGTAAATTAGATTATAGTAAAATGGATGACCTTAAAATGGATTATAGTAGCTGTACTCTAAATTTAAGTTACTGGAAATTTTACTGGAAATGTTTTACAATGTACTACTATATATTGTAGGACACAGCTTGAGAGAGACAAAAAAAAAGACATCAAAGTAGATTATCCCATTCTCCACTGCCTCTGGAAGATGGGGGAAAATTATGCCAGTGGAGGTGGCAATTAATTTTGCACCATATAATCCACCTCCACTTCTATTACAGGGACCTGACTGCAGGATTTATGCCAGCCCCACATGTCTGAGCCAGAGGAGCCGCTTTGGGCAAGAACAGTTTCATCAGGCGAAGATGATTGATGAGGAAGGTAATGAATCTCCTGAGCAACAAGGCAGCCACAGCCTTCTTCTCTCCCTCTTTGGGCCTTGGAGTTCTGGCTCTCTATTTTCTACCCTGACTCACTCCTTAGCTTCTCCCAGGCTAAAAAATGCTGGATTCCCAGTGTTGTGTCCTCAGGTGATTAATGGATCAGGATGATAAGAACATAAATTGAGGATTGGTAAAAGTAGTTCAATAGTTGTTGACTTGTAATTAGGCATATACAAATGTAATATTTAAATAATTTCATTGCAAACTGAACTTGCATATTAGCTTGCCTGCCCTCTTGGAAATATACAGCCCCCGGTGTCACAGTAAGGTCAATAAGATCATCAAGGACCTCAGCCACCGTGCCACGGCCTGTTCACCCCGATACCATCTAGAAGGCGGAGACAGTATAGGCGCATCAAAGCTGGGACAGAGAGACTGAAAAACAGCTTCTATCTCCAGCCCATTAGACTGCTAAATAGTCACCACTAGCCAGACTCTGGTCAGTACCCTGCCCTGAACTTTAGTCACTGTTACTAGCTGGCTACCAACTGGTACTCATCTCTTAACCTTAGAGACTTCTGTCCTATGTACATAGTCATTGAACACTGTTCACTTTAATAATGTTTACATACTGGTTCTTACCCACTTCATATGTATACTGTATTCTTGTCACGAATATCTTCCGGACGGACAGACCAAGACGCAGCGATGTAGCCAGAATACATGATTTATTCAAAGACGAGACGGAACAAAACAAGAAAACGAAGAACAAGACGAGAGCCCTAACGCTAAACTATACACAAAGAGAACTAAACCTAACCACGACGGAAGAACCCTAACTAAACCTCGAACGGCGAGACCTAACTAGACAAGAACCTGATGAACCTAACATAATCATGACATGAACATACAATAACCCACGAAACTAAGGTGCAATTCCCAAACATATAAATGGTTCCCAATTAGAGACAACGAGACTCAGCTGCCTCTAATTGGGAGCCATTAACCCAACATAGAACTAGACACCATAGAACTGTGAAAACCCCTAAACCAAAATGAACCCAAAATGCTCTAGCCTGTAAACCCAGGCCTGGGCGTTACAGTACCCCCCCCCAAAGGCGCGGACTCCGGACGCGCCCCAAACGTCTGTGGGGGGATCTAGGGTGGGTTCCTTTTGTCCCAGGTGGGGAGCTCCGGTGCTGGCCGTGCTGGTCTGATGTCACGCACCGGAGGCCCTGGACCCTTTCTAGGAACTCTGGTGCGTGGAGCAGAAGCTGGCCCTATCGGACTCGTGATGCTCACTGGAACTCTGGTGCGTGGAGCAGGAACTGGCAGTACTGGACTTGTGATGCTCACTGGAACTCTGGTGCGTGGAGCAGGAACTGGCAGTACTGGACTTGTGATGCTCACTGGAACTCTGGTGCGTGGAGCAGGAACTGGTCGTACTAGACTTGTGATGCTCACTGGAACACTGGTGCGTGGAGCAGGAACTGGTCGTACTGGACTTGTGATGCTCACTGGAACTCTGGTGCGTGGAGCAGGACCTGGCAGTACTGGACTCGTGATGCTCACTGGGACTCTGGTGCGTGGAGCGGGAACTGGTCGTACTGGACTCGTGATGCTCACTGGGACTCTGGTGTGTGGAGCGGAACAGGCCGAACTGGGCTCGTGATGCTCACTGGAACTCTGGTGCGTGGAGCAGGAACTGGCAGTACTGGACTCGTGATGCTCACTGGGACTCTGGTGCGTGGAGCAGGAACTGGCAGTACTGGACTCGTGATGCTCACTGGGACTCTGGTGCGTGGAGCAGGAACTGGTCGTGCGGACTCGTGATGCTCACTGGAACTCTGGTGCGTGGAGCAGGAACTGGCAGTACTGGACTTGTGATGCTCACTGGAACTCTGGTGCGTGGAGCAGGAACTGGCAGTACTGGACTCGTGCTGCTCACTGGAACTCTGGTGCGTGGAGCAGGAACTGGCAGTACTGGACTCGTGCTGCTCACTGGAACTCTGATGCGTGGAGCAGGAACAGGGCGTGCTGGACTCTCAGAGCGCACGGGAGCTTGCGCGCCGGAGCCGGAACAGGACGTGCTGGACTCTCTGAGCGCACGGGAGCTGCGCGCCGGAGCCGGGACAGGGCGTGCTGGACTCTCTGAGCGCACGGGGAGCTGGAGTGCGGCGGGCCGGGACAGGACGTGCTGGACTCTCTGAGCGCACGGGAGCTGGAGTGCGCGGGCCGGGACAGGACGTGCTGGACTCTCTGAGCGCACGGGAGCTGGGTGCGCGGGCCGAGCAGGACGTGCTGGACTCTCTGAGCGCACGGGAGCTGCGCGCGGAGCCGAGCAGGACGTGCTGGACTCTCTGAGCGCACGGGAGCTGGGTGCGCCGGAGCCGAGCAGGACGTGCTGGACTCTCTGAGCGCACGGGAGCTGGAGTGCGCGGAGCAGGGACTGGGCGTGTAGAAACCACTACACGGACTGGGATCTTGGAACACGGAACTGGAATCTTGGAACGTGGAACAGGGATCTTGGAACGTGGAACAGGGATCTTGGAACGTGGAACAGGGATCTTGGAACGTGGAACAGGGATCTTGGAACGTGGAACAGGGATCTTGGAACGTGGAACAGGGATCTTGGAACGTGGAACCGGGACTGGGCGTGTAGAAACCTCCACCCGGACCTGGGACCTGATACGGAGAGCCGACATACCTCCAGCTAGCTCACTAACCCTGGCCTTACGGGTGAGTGGGCCGAATCTCTCGGACTGGGCTGTGGATGCGTGCGGAGATTCTGCCCGTAGGACCACAGGATAGCTTGGTCCCAAAGGCGCACTGGAGGCCTGGCTCGCAGAGCTGGCACCACTCTCCCAGGTAGCACACAGACCTCGGCCCGACCCATGAGTGGCGCTGGGATCTCTCGCACTGGGCTGCGGACACGCATCGGAGACACCGCACACGGAACTGGAGCAGGATATCCGGGTCCCAGGAGACGTGCCGGGGACTTAGTGCGCAGCGATGGCACCACTCTTTCTGGCTGCACCCTTATTTTCCCCGACTGATGAGTGGAGCGGGAATCACTCGCACCGGCCTCTGAATCCCTATAGGAGAAACCGTGCGCAACACTGCATAGCACGGCCTCCCCTCGCTGCGACGCTCTCCCCACGCTCTCTCCATAAAGCACGAGGAGTTGGCTCAGGAGTCCCTCCTGAACCGGCCAACCCCTCGTGTGCCCCCCAAAAGTTTCTTGGGGCTGCCTTACGGGCTTCCGTGCCAGGCGAGTTCAATGAACTTTTCTCTCTCCGAGGTCCATACGCCATATAAGTCCTCATAGCTCCCACGCTCAGTCCTCGCACACCTGCGCTGCTCCTTTTCCCAAGAGCTAAGCTCCCGGGTCTCTCGCTGCTTGGTCTTTTGTTGGTGGGTTATTCTGTCACGAATATCTTCCGGACGGACAGACCAAGACGCAGCGATGTAGCCAGAATACATGATTTATTCAAAGACGAGACGGAACAAAACAAGAAAACGAAGAACAAGACGAGAGCCCTAACGCTAAACTATACACAAAGAGAACTAAACCTAACCACGACGGAAGAACCCTAACTAAACCTCGAACGGCGAGACCTAACTAGACAAGAACCTGATGAACCTAACATAATCATGACATGAACATACAATAACCCACGAAACTAAGGTGCAATTCCCAAACATATAAATGGTTCCCAATTAGAGACAACGAGACTCAGCTGCCTCTAATTGGGAGCCATTAACCCAACATAGAACTAGACACCATAGAACTGTGAAAACCCCTAAACCAAAATGAACCCAAAATGCTCTAGCCTGTAAACCCAGGCCTGGGCGTTACAATTCTAGTCCAGGCTCATCCTATATAGCTACTGCTGTACACACATGTTCTATTAATATACTATCCATAATGTCTATACACACCATCACATATACATATATATGTATATATTTATATTTCGGACTCTGACATTGCTCATTCTAATATTTCTTTATTTCTTAATTCCTTTCATTTTTGGATTTGGAAACAGAAGACAAAGGACAGTGAGGTTTTATCTTGGACACATGAAACATAGGATGGATACAGAGTGTGTGGGGCAACAGAAGATGAACAGCAGAGGGGCCAAGGATTTTAGGGAATGGGCCAATGACACGGGGGGAAAGTTTGCGGGACTCCTCCCGGAGGGGCAGATCCCAAGTAGACAGTCAAACCTTCTGCCAGAGACGATAGCGGGGAGCCGGGGTTCGGTGAGCGGACCGGGCTCTCTTGAAGGTATACACCGACAGCAGCGGACGAACATCTGGGCTGAGGGTATGTTGACCTCTTGCTCAGGGAAGAGCGGGGTCTGATAACCCATGGAGCACTCAAAGAGTGAGAGACCAGTAGCCGAGTATCAAATCAAATCAAATTTTATTTGTCACACATACACATGGTTAGCAGATGTTAATGCGAGTGTGGCGAAATGCTTGTGCTTCTAGTTCCGACCATGCAGTAGTATCTAACAAGTAATCTAACAATTTCACAAAAACTACCTTACACACACGAGTGTAAAGGAATGAATACGAGTATGTACATATAAATATATGGATGAGCGATGGCTGACCAGCATAGGCAAGATGCAGTAGATGGTATAGAGTACAGTATATACATATGAGATGAGCAATGTAGGATATGTAAACATTATATAAACGGCATCGTTTAAAGTGGCTAGTGATACATTTATTACATCCACTTTTTAAATATTAAAGTAGCTAGAGATTTGAGTCGATGGCCGAACGGCATAGGCAAGATTCAGTAGATGGTATAGAGTACAATGTATACATTTGATATGAGTAATGTCGGATATGTAAACATATACACAATTGTTTAAAGTGGCTAGTGATACATTTGTTACATGCAATTTTCTATTATTTAAAGTGGCTAGAGATTTAAGTCAGTATGTTGGCAGCAGCCACTCAATGTTAGTGATGGCTGTTTAACAGTCTGATGGCCTTGAGAGAGAAGCTGTTTTTCAGTCTCTCATCCCAGCTTTGATGCCCCTGTTCTGACCTCGCCTTCTGGATGATAGCGGGGTGAACAGGCAGTGTCTCGGGTGGTTGTTGTCCTTGATTACCTTTTTGGCCTTCCTGTGACAGCGGGTGGTGTAGGTGTCCTGGAGGGCAGGTAGTTTACCCCCAGTGATGCGTTGTGCAGTCCTCACTACCCTCTGGAGAGCCTTACGATTGTGGGCGGAGCAGTTGCCGTACCAGGCGGTGATACAGCCCGACAGGATGCTCTCGATCTGTAGAAGTTTGTGAGTGTTTTTGGTGACAAGCCAAATTTCTTCAGCCTCCTAAGGTTGAAGAGGCGCTGTTTAGCCTTCTTCACCACGCTGTCTGTGTGGGTGGACTATTTCAGTTTGTCTGTGATGTGTACGCCGAGGAACTTAAAACTTTCCACCTTCTCCACTACTGTCCCGTCGATGTGGATAGGGGGGTGCTCCCCCTGCTGTTTCCTGAAGTTCACGATTATCTCCTTAGTTTTGTTGAGTTTGAGTGAGAGATTATTTTCCTGACACCACACTCCGAGGGCCCTCACCTCCTCCCTGTAGGCCGTCTCGTCGTTGTTGGTAATCAAGCCCGTAGTGTCGTCAGCAAACTTGATGATTGAGTTGGAGGTGTGCTTGGGAAGGGTATTCCGAGTGTACTCCACACATACAAGTTGCTGGGTCCAGGTGTTGGGGTTGGCTGAGACAAGGCACCGAAGAGTCCTCCCACGTCCTGATTGGCAATCTCCGACTGGCCGCTAGATTGAGGATGAAACCTGGAGGACAGGCTGGCCGACAACCTAATGAGGGTGCAGAACCCTTTCCAGAAGTGGGACGAGAACTGAGGACTGAATTGGAGACTGTTGACCGGAAGTCCATGGATTTGGAAGACGTGCTGTACCATGAGTTGGGCCGTCTCCTTGGCTAAGGGTAACTTGGGAAGGGGGATGAAATAGGAGGCTTTTGAAAATCTATATACCACCGTAAGCATGGTGGTGTTATCATCAGACGGGGGGAGACCAGTGACAATGTCCAGGGATATATGGGACCTGTGGCGATGAGGAACAGGGAGTGGTTAAAGGAGGCTGGCCGGGGCATGCCACATACAGTGGGGCAAAAAAGTATTTAGTCAGCCACCAATTGTGCAAGTTCTCCAACTTAAAAAGATGAGAGAGGCCTGTAATTTTCATCATAGGTACACTTCAACTATGACAGACAAAATGAGGAAAGGAAATCACATTGTAGGATTCTTTATGAATTTATTAGCAAATTATGGTGGAAAATAAGTATTTGGTCAATAACAAAAGTTTATCTCAATACTTTGTTATATACCCTTTGTTGGCAATGACAGAGGTCAAACGTTTTCACACACTGTTGCTGGTATTTTGGCCCATTCCTCCATGCAGATCTCCTCTAGAGCAGTGATGTTTTGGGGCTGTCGCTGGGCAACATGGACTTTCAACTCCCTCCAAAGATTCTCTATGGGGTTGAGATCTGGAGACTGGCTAGGCCACTCCAGGACCTTGAAATGCTTCTTACGAAGCCACTCCTTCGTTGCCCGGGCGGTGTGTTTGGGATCATTGTCATCCTGAAATACCCAGCCACGTTTCATCTTCAATGCCCTTGCTGATGGAAGGAGGTTTTCTCACGATACATGGCCCCATTCATTCTTTCCTTTACACAGATCAGTCGTCCTGGTCCCTTTGCAGAAAAACAGCCCCAAAGCATGATGTTTACACCCCCATGCTTCACAGTAGGTATGGTGTTCTTTGGATGCTACTCAGCATTCTTTGTCCTCCAAACACGACGAGTTGAGTTTTTACCAAAAAGTTCTATTTTGGTTTCATCTGACCATATGACATTCTCCCAATCCTCATCTGGATCATCCAAATGCTCTCTAGCAAACTTCAGACGGGCCTGAACATGTACTGGCTTAAGTAGGGGGACACGTCTGGCACTGCAGGATTTGAGTCCCTGGCGGCGTAGTGTGTTACTGATGGTAGGCTTTGTTACTTTGGTCCCAGCTCTCTGCAGGTCATTCACTAGGTCCCCCCGTGTGGTTCTGGGATTTTTGCTCACCGTTCTTGTGATCATTTTGACCCCACGGGTGAGATCTTGCGTGGAGCCCCAGATCGAGGAAGATTATCAGTGGTCTTGTATGTCTTCCATTTCCTAATAATTGCTCCCACAGTTGATTTCTTCAAACCAAGCTGCTTACCTATTGCAGATTCAGTCTTCCCAACCTGGTGCAGGTCTACAATTTTGTTTCTGGTGTCCTTTGACAGCTCTTTGGTCTTGGCCATAGTGGAGTTTGGAGTGTGACTGTTTGAGGTTGTGGACAGGTGTCTTTTATACTGATAACAAGTTCAAACAGGTGCCATTAATACAGGTAACGAGTGGAGGACAGAGGAGCCTCTTAAAGAAGAAGTTACAGGTCTGTGAGAGCCAGAAATCTTGCTTGTTTGTATGTGACCAAATACTTATTTTCCACCATAATTTGCAAATAAATTCATTAAAAATCCTACAATGTGATTTTCTGGATTTTTTTTCCTCATTTTGTCTGTCATAGTTGAAGTGTACCTATGATGAAAATTACAGGCCTCATCTTTTTAAGTGAGAGAACTTGCACAATTGGTGGCTGACTAAATACTTTTTTGCCCCACTGTAATCTTATTCTGAGCACACACTGTACACTGTGCGACGAATGTGGAGATCTCAGAAACCATAGTGTGGCACCAAAAACGTTGTCGGAGGAAGGCCAGGGTCCGGCGGGAGCCGGTATGGCAGGTTAGATTAGAAGAGTGAGCCCATTCCAGGATCAAGGACCGGGCAGAACCCCCCCTGGGGTCCGGCTGGAAACCTGCGCCTTGTGGACCAAGCCCTCGATACCCCAGATAAGTGTCGCTGCTAGACAGGAGGTAGGGAGGATGGTCTCTGGGTCAGAGGGTGTAGCTGCGGAGCTATGCATGCAAGAGAGGACATCAGGCTTCACATTCTTGGACCCAGGGTGGTAGGAGATGGTGAAGTTGAAACGAGTGAACAACAGAGCACAACGAGCCTGCCTTGAGTTGAGGCGCTTGGCGGTGCGGAGATATTCCAGATTCTTGTGGTCGGTCCACACTAGGAATGGATGTTCCGCTCCTTCTAGCCAATGTCTCCATTCCTCCAGTGCCATCTTGACCGCAAGAAGTTCCCGGTTACCAAAGTTATAGTTCCTTTCTGCGGGATTAAGACGGGAAAGGAAAGCGCAGGGATACAGCTTTTGGTCCTGGGCAGAATGCTGGGACAGGACGGCCCCCACTCCAATGTCCAAGGCGTCGACCTCCACCATGAACTGACGGGACGGGTCCGGATGGATTAAGATGGGGGCTGTAGTGAACTGATGCTTGAGATCCGAAAACGTCGTGTCAGCAGCTGAGGACCACGTGAACGGAATATTGGGTGAGGTGAGTGCAGAGAGGGGGGAAGCCAGGGTGCTGTAGCCTCGGATGAAGAGGCAGTAGAAATGAGTAAATCCCAGGAAATAATTCCGCTCCAATCTAGATGTGGGTTGAGGCCAATCCACCACCGTTCTCACCCTGTCTGGATTCATCTGAATGTTCCCAGCAGGGATGCCGTAACCCAGAAAGGAGATAGCGGAGTGATGAAATGCACACTTCTCAGTCTTGACAAACAACTGTTCTCCAGGAGGCGTTGGAGGACTTGTCGGACATGGAGAACATGCTCCTGAACCGAAGGGGGAAAAGACAAGATGTTGTCAAGGTAGACACAAACCAGTACAACATGTCACAGAGCACATCATTGACCAGAGCCTGGAACACTGTGGGAGCGTTGGTCTGTCCGAATGGCATAACCAGATACTCGTAGTGCCCGCCAGCTGTGTTGAAGCCCATCTTCCATTTGTCACTTTCAAATATCCAAACCAGATGGTAGGCGTTCCGAAGGTCCAATTTCGAGAATACAGTCGCCCACGGGAGAGGCTCGAAAGCCGAGGAGAGAAGTGGTAGCGGGTAAAGTTTCTTTACCGTGATGTCATTAAGGCACCGGAAGTTGATACACGGTTTTGTCCTTCTCCACAAAGAAGAACCCTTTGCCGGCAGGGGATGAAGAAGGACGAATGATCCCTGCCACAGAGAGTCCTCATTGTACCCTTCCATGGTCTTGGTCTCTGGACTAGACAGGGAATAAAGCCGCCCCAGAGGCAGGGTAATGCCAGGGAGGAGGTCAATTGCACAGTGATAGGGTTGATATGGAGGAAGAGATGTGGTGCTGGCCTTGTTGAACACCTCTCGGAGGTCCTGATACTCCACGGCAGTGGTTCCCAAACTTTTTATAGTCCCGTACCCCTTCAAACATTCAACCTCCAGCTGCGTACCCCCTCTAGCACCAGGGTTAGCACACTCTCAAATGTTGTTGTTTTTTGCCACCATTGTAAGCCTGCCACACACACACTATATAATACATTTGTTAAACATAAGAATTTGAGTCTTTGTCACAACCCGGCTTGTGGGAAGTGATAATAATAATAATCAAACATTTTGCTCTTTATTTAGCCATCTTAGAAATAAAACTTTATTTGTGGAGATACCCAGGTAGTGTCCATAAAGCTCTCGTCGGCCCCAGAGCCTATGAGCACCGGAGAGATTTAGACCGTTCACCCTACAACAGGACAGCATGGAAAGGAGTGTTAGTAATGGGAGATGGGAGACTCCCTGTATGGCCCACCAGCGTGCTCATACCTACTGATGAGCCTGGGCGTTTTACTGGACAGGTGGATATATAATGTCCTGAAGTTCTACAATACAGACAGCTTTTAGAGCTCAGTCTGATTTAACTCGTAGCCCAGTCGATCTGGTGGTTGTGCCTCTGGAGCCATGACAACCCCAAAACCACGGGTGCATGAGGAGATTCAATGAGTAGAAACTGCATGAACTCACTGTGATTCCCTGACACTCACAGGTTGATAGGAATTGTACTGTGAGTGACCCAGCCAATAGAGCGTCCGTCCAATGCTATGGCGTCCATCAGAATGGAGAGGTGTTGTGTGGAGATACCCAGGTAGTGTCTATGAGCACCGGAGAGATTTAGACCGGTCACCCCACAACAGGATAGCATGGAAAGGAGTGTTAGTAATGGGAGATGGCTAGCATCTCTGTTATTCCTATCACTCAAAATTGTTACCTTGGTAGACTAAATGTGCTCACCTCTCTTTGACCTTCTCTGTCATTCAGTTGAATTTACAGTGGACCAAAGGCCTACTAACGGAATGAAGGTTATCTCAACATGGTTCTTGTGTTGGAGAGGGATATACCAAATCAAATAAAAGTGTATTTGTCACACGCACAGGATACAACAGATGTATACAGTCCAGTGAAATGCTTGCTTACAAGCTCTTCCTCAACAATGCTGTTTAGCTAGCATGCGTACTGGCACAGTCAGTAAGGGATAATGGAGAGTGTATTAAATTATTTCTTAATCATCTTGCTAGTTTGGTAAATAATGTAGTGTTGTGTGCATTGTGCTGCACTTACCACCCCATTCATTCCATATGAAGTGTGTGTGACTGACTGGGTCAGTTAGCAAACTATCAAGCAGGTTTACATTTTTAAACTGAATCTAAGAAAAAAATCCTTCAAGCACAAACCTCCTTAGCTAGATGTAAGAGACTTAAAAGATAAAACATATGTATCATGCAGCTTTATTGTTTTACTTAGAACAATTCTCATGAAAAGGGGTTGGATTACACCAAGAAAAGTTAACTATTATTTATTGTCACTTCTGTCGGCTCCCCCATGTGGAAGTTTGTGCTCTCTGATTGGCTCAAATTCTCGGTCACTGACGATAATTGTTATTCTAGAAGTAGAAACAGTAGGGACTTTGTTTGTTCTAGCAAGAGAAGGAACGGCCTCCTACTGTGCTAAGTACCTATCGTCAGTCTTGGCTACAACTGTTGGTGGCAAAGCAAGTAAATCAACAGCATTATGAGCAAACATCAGATAGTTTAGTCTAAAAAATATTTAAAAACAATCTGAATGAGACCCAGGATTCATAAAAAAAGTATTGAATGGTCAACAATGTGGAATTTGTATAATGTGGAAAAGGTTGTTTTCCTATAAATTGAGTTAGGACTGTAAAACCAATCAATCATAAAAACTATCGATGTACCATGTTGTGAATTTACTTTCATTAATCTGATGACTTATTTATTTAATCAAGTAAATATGGTTAACTATTACCTGATTTAAATGAATCATGTAACAATTAACTCATTAGGAATTTGTGGCACCACAGAAAAGGTTGTTTAAATAGTTACGATCTCCTGAGTTAAACTCTATAAGGTCTTTACCTATAACATTCATAAAATAGTCGACATACTAATCATAACCTCTTATATCATTATTCTGAACAGTCGTAACTTCATGCATCTGCAAAAACCCCAGAAGAACTCATGATTCAGTACTACACCAATTGGTTTAATTATTATTTACTAGCTAACTAAATGAGAAGAAGGTCCCTAGCAGATTGACAATATGACGTCTTGTTACAACAGAGATGGAGGGGGGGGGAGTGAGAGAGAGAGAAAGGGACACTTATCGTGTATACATTAATCATATACTGTGCGCACGAACTGCCGCCCATTTGGAATTTAAAAAATCATTAGTGAGTGCCTTTTTTCGCCGTTTATCTCTGTCGGAACCAGGCCTTCTTAGGAAGGATGTGGGTTGGCCTTTCAGCTGCACGGTTGTCAGGCTCTGCTTGTCCGAAAGGGTCCCGACCCATCTCTTCTACTATTGTTCACTCTGGAAGATTGATTTGAGACTCGTAGTAGGATAGGATGGTTGAAGAGTTGTAGCATGGTCCCTCTTAGATTCGCATTTCTCGCTATCTGACTTAGGACAGCTAATCAGCCGTACCAGTGATTGTCTGTGGGATGAGCTTCTCGCCTACACCTCGTGTTGATTATTCGGGGTTCAGGATTCAGACCACTTTACACTCACAGCTGCAACCTGGCAATGTTTTGGTCTAAAGGAAGGTGAGTTTATTTCTTCACCTCATGTTGAGGTTCAAAGTTCCAACCATTTCAAACGTGTAGCTCCCGCCTCACATTTTCTGGTCTAATGTTATTTTCTGAGGGCAATCCTTTCATGCACTCTGGCCAAAGGGGACAGTTCCATCAGAGTGGCACACTCTCTGATCTCACTCGGGGTGTAGCTACTTACTGTGCAAGCATATATGTTTGCAAGTTCTCTTATGACTCCTAAAATCACATTTATATCTTAACAAAGATATGTTCATTTTCAAATATTATGCACAACGTATTGGATGGAAACTTGACAGATAAAGGGGATATAATTTCCAAGTTACAATATATTTTGTCCATACCATTTTTAATGACATCACAAAATAAAAACCAATACGACATTAGCTTTCTATAGCTATATACTGATCATTCCCCACATTCTTATGTTAGAAATATTGTTCCAGTATTCACTTTTGAATGTCGGTGGGAAAACTGTCTGTGAAACAAAGGCACATTCCATTGCGCATTTGAAGAGGGAGGGAGAGAGTCTTCTTCTACCTTAATTTACAAAGGGGTGTGGAGGTGTCAAAACCCCCACACCAGTTCTCTCCTCCCCTCTACGGGTGAGAGGGGGTCTGGTGGAAGTTTATTCATTGAAAACCTGATCTGCCCATTTGGATCACACCAAGACAGTCATGACAGTCCCCCTCTGGTGGTTTCAATCTTGGAAGGATTCTGCAAGTTGCAACCTACCATAAAAATGACCTCAGGTTGTCCTGATTTGTGGATTCTAGCAGTCCCCCTCTGATGGTTTACCCTGGTAGGATTTCTCCAAGCTACATACCGTCCAGGCTGGTGGATCTAGGCAGTATCTTGGGCAGACGTTAATAACAACGCACAACACTCAGGTAATACATCATTACATTTCTTCCCCAAATGAGCAGCATTGTGGCACTAACTGGTTGTTGTATGGGGAACTTGTTTGTGACTCTATCACTTCCTAAGTGTCAAAGAAAATGAAACAAAAATGAATAAAAACACAACCAAAAGATATACAAAATATAGTTATCACACCTTAATCATCTAATTTGACTATTCTATATATGTCCATGGTCTTGGCTAAATGACTCAATCATGGCATTTTTTCTAATGTCATATCTAGGGCAATCCTACTTAGCTGTGTGTTGCTTAGGGCACTCTCCTAAGTTAAGTACATGATATGTCTACAGCTGTAAGGCACTAGCTTCAGATAGTCTACAGGGATGACCTATGGACCTCTGTGGAGAAACAGGTGATTAACTACAAGAACTTTACCAAGGCTGGTATTTTGCTCTGACCGTTAAGTGAACCTAGTTTAAATCCTCATTAAATGTTCCGTTGTACATGTGCGTTTATGCTTACACAAGTGTACATGCCAAGAAAAAAAAGGTATCCTGGTAGGCTGCAACCTGTTCAGAATGAGTCTTACCTCATCAGATAATTTCCGTGTCAATGACCGTGTGTCTGTAAGAATCGGTGGGGACCTCAAGCTATATGCTAAGGGGACCTGTAGAGGTTTTACTACAAGTCAATGTGTCTTACACCATTGTAGAGTCTATTTCATAGCTATGTTATCCACGGAGGAGCTAACCTCATGACGGAAGTACTCTATAAGCACTGAACCAGTCGTACGCGTTGTGATCATGGTTCATGACTTCCAATAACTTTCCTCCTGAATGGATGGTTCTATTTATTAGCGGGATGTGTGTTAACCATGAGAAGAGTTTTGGAGATTCCCTTCCACCTGTTGCAATCTGAGTGACTACAACCTCCTCTGTTGCTGTTATCAAGGGCAATTCGGAATTGTTATGTCTCTAACCTTCTTACTGATTGTGGCAGGACTGACTGTTGCTGGCATTGGTACTGGTACCCAAGGGAACCAGCTATCCTACCAATTTATTCTGAACTGTTATCCTACCGGAACACATGATTAGAGAATTTTACTAGTTGTATTGTAGTTGAGAGTACACATGCCAAGGAATGATTATTGTTACCATTTGTGTTTGGAGTTGGAAAGTCCACTGGACTTCTTTTACAACCAGTGTGGTACACGGTGATATCTCAGATGTAGTCTAAGGTTATTCCCGTCGAGGGGCTTGTCCACTCCACTCTGTTCTCGAGGGGAAGTTTACAACTTGATTTGTTTCCTGATCAGGGGGCTTCGTACAGTGTTGCACGTAGTCTCGACCCCACCCCCTCACTACTGGCCTCGACGAGGCTCATCATGGGTCTGGGCTAGTATTCCCCTACTTTGTGTCTCGGGAACCCCCCACCAGCGGTTGGTGTTCAAGGCACAAACAAAAAGGTTGGACCTTTTGTATGAGTTGTCATTAGCCGCGTTGTTAGTAGATTGGCTGTAACCTTTCAACGTGTTTGTGTTCAATGTGTTTGTGTTTCAAAATGCTCAGTACCTGCCAGTCACCAAAGAGTCCGCGTGTGGCAACCGTTCCAGTACCTGCTAACTGAGACGAGGATATCTTTCTGCGATATCAGACAGTTTCACCAATGGGAGTCATCAGGTCAGTGGCGGGACTGACACAGATAGTTTCATGGAAAGGGGTTTCAGTCCCTCTCAAAGCGGAAAATGTCTCATCGGAAGCAGAGTTCACTCTGAACGTTGATGCTATGTTTCCTGAGACGACCGCAATGCTTGCGGAAGTGTCTGAAGGACAAGAGAAGTTAATCTTGGCTACAGTATTGCATGACTCCAAGGAGGAGGGAAGTTGCTCACTCAGAGACTGCTGGCTTGAAATCATGAAAAGAATAGTCAGTCAGGTTTGCTGATTGAATGTGACGAGATATCGTAGTATCTGCTAGAGTCAGATTCTGCACCAAGAAGTGTCGAAACATCTTTTTCCCAAAGGGGTACTTTCGACACATACTCCTTGTGGATGACTGTGTTGCATCCAGCTTCAGGAGAAGACTGTGTGGTCAGTGTAGACGGCACAGTTACCTATGACCACAATCGGTTGTTTTTCCAATCCATCAGTGGGACCAAACGATCCATCAAGTCTGCTCTCAGTAGAAGATGTTCAGTTTCGAGGCTGGTAACATACACAGGTTGAACAAGTGATACGTCTTGGAATTGTAGTTTCAGTATAAGTCGCATTGTTAGAGGCGAGGTAGTCTGTGTGAAACCCCGAAGTTCGGTGTCGCAACGTTCCCTTTTAACTGGGTTCAAAGCCCTTGAGATCATTGAACAATGTTTGAGAGAAAAGTGATATTGTGGAGCACGAATCAATTAGCGCATCACAGTTTAAGCAGTCCTCCAATACTTTTTCCAGGTATGGCCTCTGAGTTGCGTTTTGTGGTGCTATTCCCTACAAAATGGAGTGATTGTTCGGCACGGCGTAATGTAATTTTTGTTAATGGTTAGAACAGATCAACTCATCTGAGTTTGAGTGGAATTGGCTATTGTGATGTTTACCTTGTGCGTCGCAACATTTGTATCTGAGTCTATAGTCAAAGCCTGTGGGCTTGTTTCTTGATCGTGCGGGCCCGGGATAGGGTCTCTAGTCAGAGCAGGAGTAATTTGATTGTTTACGTTAATTTTGGCGGACCTGTTGTCCATTTTCAAAATATTTATTGGTATCATGGTAGATACCTTTGGTTGTGCATCATTTCTCAAGGCTCCTATCCCTGATAATGCACCTTCTAATTGGAGTGAGTGCACCTGTTCAATCTTCAAACCCGAGATGTCAGGGCTCTTAGCGTGGCTCACTTTTGATGCCTCAAAAACTGTGCTAGAAAGCTCTCTGAGTTCTAAGATTGGCAAACCAACATGGGCTGTAGTGCCAAAGTAATGAAGTTGGGATACATGTTTGACAGAAACATTTGTTTGAATGGTAATAGCTCTTCCATTCCTCTTTCAGTGAGTAGGCCAAAGTAAGCTGAATGAAGCCTATGATAGTATGCTTGTGGGTATTTATTCCGAGCTTGTTTGACAGTGTTAGCCAGCGAGCTGTCGTGTTTGCGAGTCACAGAGCCACTGAATTCTATTTTCAAAGCCGTGGCAAGTTTCACGTAGTTGTTTTGCACGTTGCTGTTGTAGACGGATTAACCTTGTCACATGTCCATTCGACATTTACTTCAACAGGTAAAGCCTGTCAGTACCCGTAGTGTTTGCTTCACTGGAACAGGTGCAGAAGGTGCAGATGTTTTTGCCAATTTTGTCAAGGCGTTCCATGCCAAGTGCGCGGCGAGGGTTGGCTACATCCTGTTGGGAATTCTGGGCCGACAGGCCAAGAGAAGAAGCTGAGCTTTGGCTTTGTTGGCAAGGAGGCGTCATATTACTCTGTGCCGAATGGCTAGGAGGAGAAGATTGAGGGACACCTGAGAGAGGCAAAGTCTGAAACCTTTTGTCGTCTTCACTCCTTTGTGTACCGAGCTCCGGTTGCGAGCTTGGTTGGGTAGTCACGCTGTAGCGCGTGACTGTTCTGGAATTGCTCCAGATGGTATTCTGCTGCATAGCAGAGTCCACTTGGGAGCTTAGAGTACTTATTTTAGACATGTGAGTGTTGCACTGTCTCCGTTAGGCCTCATACTTATCTGTCATGGTTTGCAGGTAGAGATCTTGAGTGCGGATCGAGAGATTCAGTGAGGATATTTCCTCTGCTTGCTTTTGTCCATATTCCTCATCTGGGTTCTCTCATCATTTGGTCAGTGACTTCAAACTTTGTCATTGTGTTCATTAATTGATTGTCTTTGGTCTGCAGCAATTAGACTATAACAGACTTCTTCTAATTTAGTTTTGGCTAAATCGAGTTGTTCCTGTAGAAGACATTACCTACATAAGGGACACGGATGGCATTTGCTGTATGTTTGATGAGAAACTGCATATTGCAAATGTACGGTCCCTTACTAGACATCCGAGAATGTTTCTAAAATAGGCCGACGGCATCGGGCCGTGCCCCAGGGCCAGATCTTCCAGGAAGTCATCAAACGAAGTTTCTCGGACATCCGGTGTCCGTTTAATAAAAAAAAATCATTTTTGTCATTTTTCCGCCCTTCAGGTTAATCCCACCAGATGGCGAACGGCTTCTTATTGCAAATGTACAAAGCATACACCTAATTGACCTGGCTTTTTCTCCTAAACGGAAAAGACTTCGAAGACGAAACTTGGTGGGCAGGGGTTTGGCCAAATGGGCTGTTGGCCCCGAAACAGGATGGCGTCAGGGACTCACGGTTTTTGAGTTAAGGCCCATTTTCTGGGATTAAAGGTGAAAAATGAAAATAGAGCGCTAATTTGACAGCTTCACGTCAAAGTACATGAACCTACGGTGTAAGGAAAAAAATAACCAGACATTTATCTGTTTTAATTTTCGATAAATCGTAAAATGTACAATTCGTAATGTTGAGAAAAATATATTTTTTTCCCAAAAAAGTTATAGATCCAGTTGCGGTGTGTTGAGATGAATCCGTTAACGTGGGTTTCGGAGCTCTACGTGATTTTCTGAAATCACACACACGCACAGTCAATGGGGAATGACACAGTGAGGGGCTTACAGACAGACACTGCCTGCAATAGTTACTTTTGTTTAAACTATCAAAGAACCGTCAGACCTACAGCTCTGAAACTTTAGAAACCCATTCTAGACCTTTAGTTGATAGTGCACCGTGAGTTACGGGGCTCTAGAAGGTTCTCAGGCCGAGAAACAGCCTCGTACATTTGCAATATTTTCAATTCATTTTTACATCACAAATTTCTAAAAGTCCCAGAGTCACAAGGCTAGGTGCATTAGAACCGCCTCGGCCCATAGAGACGGACACTTTCTGTCCGATAGCTCATTCAAGGACCCCGTAGCAACGCCCGGAAAATGTGGATTTTCAGCACCAATTAAGGTCGCTGCTCGGACTCCAAATGACCTATCGAGCCGAAACTCGAGATTCGGGGTCGCCTCAGCTAGGCCTATACATAATGTCGGAACTGGACCCGCAGCTAGAACGTAACTACGTGTTTTACGTTTTTACTATGATTTAAACAGAAGGAGCTGTGAATTTTGAGCCTGCTCTGACATATGTGATAGTTGGCTTCTAAACGAGTTGGAAAAAGTGGGTTTGGTGTCAGAATGATATCTAATTGACTGATGGACGCTGACTTGCTGGCTGACTTTTGTACATTTGCAATAAGATTGTTTATTTGCAAATATGGTGGAAAATAAGTATTTGGTCAATAACAAAAGTTTATCTCAATACTTTGTTATATACCCTTTGTTGGCAATGACAGAGGTCAAACGTTTTCTGTAAGTCTTCACAAGGTTTTCACACACTGTTGCTGGTATTTTGGCCCATTCCTCCATGCAGATCTCCTCTAGAGCAGTGATGTTTTGGGTCTGTCGCTTGACAGCTCTTTGGTCTTGGCCATAGTGGAGTTTGGAGTGTGACTGTTTGAGGTTGTGGACAGGTGTCTTTTATACTGATAACAAGTTCAAACAGGTGCCATTAATACAGGTAATGAGTGGAGGAGCCTCTTAAAGAAGAAGTTGCAGGTCTGTGAGAGCCAGAAATCTTGCTTGTTTGTATGTGACCAAATACTTATTTTCCACCATAATTTGCAAATAAATTCATAAAAAATCCTACAATGTGATTTTCTGGATTTTTTTTCCTCATTTTGTCTGTCATAGTTGAAGTGTACCTATGATGAAAATTACAGGCCTCTCTCATCTTTTTAAGTGAGAGAACTTGCACAATTGGTGGCTGACTAAACATTTCAACCCACTGTACATTGCCTGCTCCCCTAAATTCAACCTGGTGCCTATGTGGGTTATGAATGCCTTATGAACCTGTCTTTGATGACAATCCATCAGGCCACTATGAGGTCTACCTGTGTGGATTCTAAGCTTCCTGGAGAAACCGGAAGTTGTTATATTCACCCTAAAGGTGTTTTGATATACCCAACCTGCAGTTGGTGAAAAACACTGCATTCAACCCTGTGTTAATCAGTCAGTTCTTATCCTAAAGACTTAAAACTCAGGATTATGTGAAAGCCTACCCCAATGATAATGTGTTCACGTACAGCTTCCTGTGCCAACCGGAAGTGCTTTAAATTGGGGTCACAGGTGCTGTTTCGAAGGGTTAAAAAGGTCACATCTTTCCAAAACTTCATATGTGTGATTAGGCAACTCTCATGAACTGTAAATTAGTCATTTCTCCCATCAGATTTACAAGAAAACTCTCTCACACACACACAAACACAGAGCTGGGATGGAGTGACACAGTGTGGGGCTTAAAGACACACAGAGCCTGCAATGGCATCACCATAGTCTCTAGGCCTTGCCGAGTTCAACGAGATGCCCCGCTTGACCGTAGCTCACTCGGTCTGACCGCAGCAACCGTGCCAAAAAAGTAGGCCCAAAATGAAGCCTGGCCCTAAATTTCAGCTGCTTTTGGGTGACAGCGGCAGATCTGTTTGGGTTAGAAGCACGATTCGACTAAAGGAACGTTCCTTAGAACCTCCCGATCTGTGCAAGCCTAACCGTGACCGGAAGTTGTTAAATTCACCCCTAAAGGTGTTTTACAATACCCAACCTGCAGTTGGTGAAAAACAGACTTTCAAACCTGTGCTAATCAGTCAGTTCTTAACTTACAGACTTAAAACTCAGGATTCTGTAAAGGCCTACCCCATTGAGGATATGTGTCTACCTATAGCTTCCTGTGACAACCGGAAGTGCCTTAAATCGGGGTCACAGGGTCTGTTTCGAAGGGTTAAAAAGGTCACATCTTTCCAAACCTTCACGTGTGATTAGGCAACCCCAATGAACTGTAAATCAGTCATTTCTCCCATCAGAATCCCTTGAAAATCTCACACACGCACACAGTCAATAGGGAGTGACATAGTGTGGGGCTTACGACACAGACTGCCTGCAATAGTTACTTTCGTTCGAACTATTAAAGAACCGTCAGACCTAGAGCTCTGAAACTTTAGAACCCTTTTCTAGAGCTTATGTCGATAGTGTACGGTGAGTTATGGGGCTCTAGAAGGTTCACAGGCCGAGAAACAGCCTCGTACATTTGCAATATTTTCAATTCATTTTTACATCACAAAGATGACACAATTTTTAGGTGCATTAGGTTAGGTGCATTAGATCCGCCTTGGCCCATAGAGACAGACCCTAACGTTTCTGTCCGATAGCTCATTCAAGGACCCATAGCAACGCCCGGAAAATGTGGATTTTCAGCACCAATTAAGGTCGCTGCTCCGGCTCCGAAAGACCTATCGAGCCCGAAACTCGGGATTTGGGATCGCCTCAGCTAGGCCGACACATAACGTCGGAACTGGACCCGCAACTAGAACGTAACTAGGTGTTTTACGTTTTTTTATTATAGTGACTTGATGGCAGACTTTTGTCCATTTGAAATAAGTTAAAACCGTTGAGCCCGGCCATCCCGAGTTCAACGGGCCAGTCAATTTGGGCATTTCTGCAGTATTTTAGAGCTTGTCAAATTTGTGATGTTAAAAGCCCATTGAAACATATTGCAAATGTACTGTACATTTACTGTACAACCACAGTCATGCCTACGGCTCTAATGGTGTATAACATAATTTTCTACCAAATTCATATAGACTGATTTCAACATTAAGGCTTCATTTTGTCTTAGATTCCTCACACAGGGGCTCCAATATGTTGTGACTTTACTTTCATTCATCTGATGACTGTGATTTATTTAACCCAAATCCTAATGAATTAATTGTTACAATGAAACATAGTTAGTGGATTAAATAAATGGTCATCAGATTAATGAAAGTAAAGTCACGACACCCCTGTTTTCTATACGTATACCTGCTTTATATTCCATAAACCAGCAAACAAAGACAAAAGAGTACCAATAGTAATTGTCTTATTCACAGTTGTCTCATCTACAGAGGGATGAAGAGAGCCTTATTTTGTGTGCATGACTAACTACTGTTTTTCTCCATTTCAACCCTGGAGCAGCATATTGCGATATTCCAAAGATGTCTGTTGTCATGGTGTTCTGCTCTGGTTTTCAGGTCACTATTTTCCAATATCTACGTGTGCCAAGTAGCTTTTACACCCCGTGCTCTAACCACAAGCTCAGTTTGTTGTTTTGTATGTTTTCCTCACGCCGTTTACTCATGCCACTCAGTGGGCTTTCATTTTATTTTTCCATTTAATTGAATCACGCCCCCATTGCCTCTTCTCTTTACTTATATCCTCAGGTCCCCTGCTTTCTGTTCTCTCTATATCTCCATACCGCTGGAATACGTTTGAATACATACATTCTTTGTAGGTGTGTCTCTATTTGTTCAAGTTTGTACTTGTATGTGAACATCTGTGCGTATGCTAATGTATTTATTATTGGGTGTACAGTAAGTGTATGCTACAGTATGCTACCCAGCCTTACATAAGCTTTCCCTGAGTGAGCTCATCCTGCTCTCACGGCTTCAGACCTCAACCTTCACCGAGGCTGTGGCAACCCACTTTGCTCCCTCTTGCTCAGACTTCCTCTGTGGCAGAAAAGATAACTTTAAGACATCAATGGATCATTTGTATCCTACATAGTGACGCAGCATTCTATCGGCAGAAAGTATATATCAGCACACTTAAAAAACATAGCATAGTAGAGTGGGAGTGCGTGTGATCAGAGCAATGGTACGTCCTATCTATTTTTAATGGCCTGATGCTGTTGCACATTTCCCTCTATGTTTTCACAATACATGATATGTTTTGGTACCCCTGCTCAGCCCTTGATAGTGCACATGAGAGAGCTACCCAAATGTTGTATTCGTGAAGAAGTCCCTTTTTAATATCACAATAAGATGTGTTTTATTTGGCACAATGAAATGTTTAATCGATTGCATGACTTACACACCTCAGGAATGTGCACACCATGCACATTCCTGATATTTGTAACACCTCTCCACTGTCTCTCAAAAGCCCTTTAAAACTGTAAGTCCCAGGTAAGCAGGTGTGGTTATGGGATGAGAGTAGACCTTCGCTACTAGACCCTCATTTTTACGCTGCCCCTGTCAGGCCACCAAACAGGACAGAGCAGACGTTTAACCCCAGACCTGAGTGTAAGTGTGTAAATTCACTCAGGTGACCTTTGGATAACTGCCAACCCGCTATGGAGAGCAGAACAGAGTTCATAATGTTGCAGGGACTGACAACAATAACTTCTTAGGGAGCAGCTCCCGAGGTGACGGTTTTGGAGAGTCTGGCGTGCCCAAAGTAAAATGCCTCCCACTCAGGCCCAGAAAATAGGATATGCACATAATTAGTACTATTGGATAGGAAACACTGAAGTTTCTAAGAGTGTTAAAATATTGTCTGTTAGTATAACACATTGCCTCATTTTGAACCCCTCCCTATTGAAAATGACCATATAAGGCTGTAAGATTTCAGTACCTATTGCTTCCACCGAATGTCAACAGTCTCTAGACAGTGTTTTGATTATATTTAGTTGCTCTGTATGGTAGTAGAAGAAGAATTGGGAAGTGGTCACCAGATGTAAACAGAAGAGGATGCACGTTCACCGGCTTGCGCACGTTGTGTTTTTTCCTTTCCTATCGCCCAGTTTATAATCCGGTTGAAATATTATACTAAATATACATAAGTGTTCCTAAGGATACATTATCAATGATGTTTGATTGTTCTTGGACAAGTGTATAGGCATAGGTTGAACGAGTTCTCTTCACGGTTCAATGGGCGAGTGGACGCTGTATTTTCTGATCATAACGCACCAACCAAACGGAGATTTATGGATATAATAAATGACTTTTTCTAACAAAAGAACCATGGATTGTCTTCGTTGGACAGTTTGGAAGCCCTCAGCAGAAGTTATTCAAAAGGTAAGGGATTTGTTTTCGCTGTGAAATGTGTTTTGTGTGAACCGCGATGGTTTATGAATTTATGCTAATGGTAAAATACTGGAGGTGCTACCCTCAAACAATCAAATGTAGTGCTTTCGCCGTAAAGCCTTTTTGAAATCTGACAACGCTGTGATATTGCCAAGAAGCAGAGCTTTTGATGACTATGCAACACTTGTATGTTGATGAATGTGTAATAATTCAGCTAGCGCCCCACCACCAGTTAAAGTGTGGGGGGGATGTCACGCTGCTTTGGCTAAGTATGTTGACTTTTACAAGCATATTTACTTGTTACCAGCATGATTACTTTTACAATGACTTTTCACATTTGCCTATGTTTGCTGTGGACACTACCCTTTTGATTTGCAGTGGAATTGGAAAGATATGTTTTTTAAGAGTGATTATCCTGCACAATTGCTTGAAACATTGATTTAATCCATTACATTGTATTTCATGTTTATTTTATTATGTATTTGGCTAAGGTGTATGTAAACTTCCGACTTCAACTGTAGATGGGAGGGGTTGAGGGTAGCTGAAGGATGGGATTAAAAACAAACATTAACCTCTTAGCGCGCCGATCCCTTTAGCGGGATCGTTTTCAGAGCAAACATAACGCGCCAAATTCAAAATACATATTCGTAATACATATTCGTAATATTTAACTTCGATATACAAGTGTTGCATAGTGTTGCATAGCCATCAAAAGCTCTGCTTCTTGGCAATATCACTGCGTTGTCAGATTTTAAAAAGGCTTTACGGCGAAAGCACTACATTTGATTGTTTGAGGCTAGTACCTCACATATTTTCCACATTAGCATAAATTCATATCCAGCTCGGTTCTCAAAATATCCATATCACAGCTAATATAAATCGCTTACCTTTCAAATAACTTCTTCTGAGGTCTTCCCAAGTGTCCAAACAAGATAATCCATGGTTCTTTTGTTAGAAAAAGTAAATAATTATATCCATAAATATCCGTTGTTTTTGGCACGTTACGTTCAGCTACTCCACCAAGCATTGTCAGTCTACTCGCCCGTTTTACAGTGAAGGGATCGCGTTCAAATTATACCTCTCATCTTTTCACAAACAAATCAAATATCATTAATAATGCATCCTTATGTATTCTTTTATGAATAATAGCGATCATATTTTACAAGAACGGTAAGTGAAACGTTAAAAGACGAAAAGAAAGTTGGTCGCGCTGGGCGCGTTCACGTTCTCGTGAACGTGCACGTCTGTTTACCTATTTTCCCTACCCGTAGTAATTCTCTCTCTCTAAGGATCTGGTCAGAGCTTTTTCCTCCATACCCTTTCCAGAGACTGTTGACATCTAGTGGAAGCCATAAGTACTGCAACCTCGGTCCTATTCCCCATAGAAAAATATTACATGGGCTTCAAAATGAGAGGAGAGCCAAAGAAAAATAAATTCCGGACAGAAATTTCTCTGGTTTTTGCCTGCTAAATCTGTTCTGGAATAGCCACAGACTATATCTTAATGGTTTTATAAACTTCAGAGTGTTTCCTATCCAATAGTACTAAATATGTAAATATCCTAGTTTCTGGCCATGAGTGGTAGGCATTTAACTTTGGGCACGTCAGACAGGCGAAAATTCGGAAAATGGGACCCTAGCTGGAAGAGGTTAACTACTGTAAAATGCATTGTGTCCGTAAAATGTATATAGTATGTATAAGCTGTAAGTAGAAGCCTAAGTGTTGTTGTCCATTAGTTTACTCCAATTAGGGGAGGGGTGGTAGCGTTATGGAAAATAATAAAGGAAAACATATTTTTAAAAGATGATCTACCCCCTTAAAAAAATGTTTACCCTAACCATACCCTTATTTTTGGAGTGGGTAGTAAGTATGAAACTGGTGGACTGTAGAAACATTGATGCACTCAACCAAGAGGTTGGAATTTCAAATTCAAAAATTATATATGTACTGTATACTCTCTGTAAAGTGTCATTGAGCACTGCTAGTTTTACATTGATGATAATTGGACAATTATTTTCTTGATTCTGGG
Organism: Brachymystax lenok tsinlingensis; assembly: GCA_030435695.1. Taxonomy (NCBI): domain Eukaryota; kingdom Metazoa; phylum Chordata; class Actinopteri; order Salmoniformes; family Salmonidae; genus Brachymystax; species Brachymystax lenok. The sequence continues at coordinate 13,984,337 of CM059818.1, forward strand.
CAGCTTTTAGCAAAGTGCAGGAAGGTATACTTGCCAATTGGAATGTATTCTTCTGCAGCCATATCTCTTTTATGCTCACAGACCAGGTGGTATAGCGACCAGTTTGCTAGCGACCAAGAGCTTTTAGTTCAAATCTCAGGTTGAGTCCCATGAAATCATGACACAAAGTTCTTCACTTTCTTGGGGACGTCCCTGGAACAAACTGGGAACTAGACAAAACCTGCAGGTGATCATGACTGTTTAAATTGAATTAATGTAAAGTATGCCTTTAAAGATACATGTTTTCAATGACATTTGACACCAGGGTTTTCACATGTTGTCATGTAGACAATTTTGCATCCCCTCCCCATGTTGTAACATTTATTTCACATGTGCTCACACATTGTCACATAAAATCAACATGTGAAATTCATGTGGTTTTTCGTAAGGGAGGGTGGACTGCTGTGCTCGGTGACAAGTTGGGCGATACAACAAGGGATACGTGGAGTGTTTGCTTAGTGTTTTTGCACAATTTTTCTTCTTGATATTAGTGACTATTTGGATTCACCCCAATTGTGGTTTTAACCAACAACTGTGATCTGAGATAGTGATAAACATTCTCTACACATTTGTATTTTTTTATACAAATTATAATTGTGTACTCTACTTCAACCTTTGCCTCTTTCTGGGTAATTGTTACACTGCTGTCATCCCCAACCAATAACCTGTTAACTCATTGAGTTCCTAGGGCACATATCATACCTAGGTGGCGTAGTACGGCTACATTCTACCCTCAGCTGCCTGACACAATCCCAAATAAAACCCCTCCAAAATGACAGCAATGCCTTGAGATATAGCCATGAGGGAAAGACAACACTGGTTTCCTTGCACCAGCCTAATTAAATTTGTTGAGGGCAAGACTTTTATTTTGTTTTTCAGTGGGAGTCACAAACAACATCATCTATTCTTCCAACTTGTCTAGGGCACAAAGGTAGGCAATTAGTTTCTCTTGTATCTAAAGGCCAGGAAATACACATTTAAATTACTTTGACTCCGTACTCTACAGACACCTTTGTGGCTAATCCTCATTGGTTGTAATATTGTCTGACAGTGATCCCTTCCTGACTCTCTCTTCATTCTCACCAGAAGGGCCATGCCAGCTGCTTTGTTAATGATGTTAGGAAATAAATGGTTTCCTGATTTTTAATTACCTCAGGAGCTCACTAAATTACAAGAAATCCTGAAACCCATCAGACTACCACCTGAGATTGTGCTATTGGAAGCAGCTAAAAGTAGTGCTGGTATCATGTGTTTGGTATGTGATACTGTGCTTCAGGCCCAGTTATAAAATGTTCTCTTCTCTCTCACAGCCATATCAAATAAAATGTTATTTGTCACATGCGCTGAATACAACAGGTGTAGACCTTACCGTGAAATGCTTACTTACAAGTCTTTAACCAACAATGTCGTTTTAAGAAAATATAGTTAAGAAAATATTTACTTAATAAACTAAAGTAATAAATGAAACAAAATAAAAAATAACAATAATGAGGCTATGTACAGGGGGTACCGTAACCGAGTCAATGTGTGGGGGTACATGTTAGTCGAGGTAATTTGTACATGTACAGTAGGTAGGAGTAAAGTGACTGTGCATTGATAATTATCAGAGAGTAGCAGCAGTGTAAAAACAAATGGGGGCGGGGGTTGTCAATGCAAATAGTCCGGATGGCCATTTGATTAATTGTTCAGCAGTCTTATGGCTTGGGGGTAGAAGCTGTTAAAGGTCTTTTGGACCTATACTTGGCGCTCCGGTACAGCTTGCCGTGCGGTAGCAGAGAGAACAGTCTATGACGGTGACTGGAGTCTTTGACAATTTCTGGGGCCTTCTTCTGACACCACATAGTATATACAGTACCAGTCAAGAGTTTGGACACACCTACTCATCTAAGGGTTTTTCATTATTTGTACTATTTTCTACATTGTAGAATAATAGTGAAGACATCAAAACTATGAAATAACACATATGGAAGCATGTAGTAACCAAAAAAGTGTTAAACAAATCAAAATACATTTTATATTCTTTAGAGTAGCTACTGTTTGCTTTGTACACTCTTGGCATTCTCTCAACCAGCTTCACCTGGAATGCTTTTCCAACAGACTTGAAGAAGTTCCCATATGCTGAGCACTTGTTGGCTGCTTTTCCTTCACTCTGCGGTCCAACTCAATTAGTTTGAGGTCGGGTGATTGTGGAGGCCAGGTCATCTGATCCAGCACTCCATCACTTTCCTTCTTGGTCAAATAGTCCCTACACAGGGCTACTTATAGTCCCTCTAAGCACAAACCAGATGGGATGGCATATCGCTACAGAATGCTGTGGTAGCCATGCTGGTTAAGTGTGCCTTGAATTCTGAAATAAATCACACAGTGTCACCAGCAAAGCACCATCACACCTCATCCTCTATGCTTCATGGCGGGAACAACACATGCGAAGATCATCCGTTCACCTACACTACGTCTCACAAAGACACGGCAGTTGAAACCAAAAATCTCCAATTTTGTCTCATTGCTCGTGTTTCTTGGCCCAAGCAAGTCTCTTCTTCTTATTGGTGTCCTTTAGTAATGGTTTCTTTGCAGCAATTCGAGGATGATGGGCTGATTCACACAGTTTCCTCTGAACAGTTGATGTTAAGATGTGTCTGTTACTTGAACTCTGTGAAGCATTCATTTGGGCTGCATTTTCTGAGGCTGGTAACTCTAATGAACTTATCATCTGCAGCAGAGGTAACTCTGGCTCTTCCTTTCCTGTGGCAGTCCTCATGAGAGCCAGTTTCATCTAAGTCCTTGATGTTTTTTTTTTACTGAATTTTCCAGATAGACTGACCTTAATGTCTTAACTTCTTAAGGAGCAGCAAGGTGCGCTGGGGCGCTAGCGCCCCACTCCCGACACTACCCGGGGAAATGCAAGGCGCCAAATTCAAAATCCAAAAGTTTAATTATTAAACATGCATCAATATACAAGTGTTTCATAGTCATCAAAAGCTCTGCTTCTTGGCAATATCACAGCGTTGTCAGATTTCAAAAAGGCTTTACGGGGAATACACCACATTTGAATGTTTGAGGGTAGCAGCAAAAATATTGTTCCCATTACCATAATTTCATAAGCCTCCACGGTTCACAGAAAACACATTTCACAGCGAAAACAAATCAATTACCTTTTGAAGAACTTCTGCTGAGGGCTTCAAAAAGTGTCCAACGAAGACAATCCATGATTCTTTTGTTAGAAAAAGTAATGTATTATATCCATGAATCTCTGTTTGGTTGGCGCGTTATAATGAGAAAAAACAGAGTCGGCTCCTCCATTGAAACGTGAAGGGAACACGTTCAACTTATACCTATAAACTTGTCCAAGAACAATCAAACATCATTGTAAATGTATCCTTAGGAACAGTTTTACGTATAAATAGCATAATATTTCAACCGGAATATAAACTGGGCGATAAGAAAGGAAAAAACAAAAGAACGTGCCTCCCGGGAGCGCGCATTTACTTGTAAAGGACATCTGTGTGTCCACTTCCTTACTCGTCTTCTTCTCTGCTCTACATCCAAAGGAAGCGATAGGTACTGCATTCATATGCCCTTATAAGGGCATTTTCATAAGGGAGGGGTTCCAAATGAGGCAATGTGTCAAAACCACTTTTTCCAGGACAGAAATTCCTCGGGGTTTCACCTGCCATATGCGTTCTGTTTTACTCACAGACAAAATGTTAACTTTTAGAAAATTCAGAGTGTTTCCTATCCAATGGTACTAAATATGTGCATATCCTATTTTCTGGGCCTGAATGGGAAGCATTTTACTTTGGGCATGCCAGGGTCTCCAAAACGGTCACCTCGTGCACTGCTCCCTAAGAAGTAATGATGGACTGTTGTTTCTCATTGCTTATTTGAGCTGTTCTTGCCATAATTTGTTCGGCCCTCCTTTTCCTGTAATCCACAATCTTCTCCTTTGTCTTGCTCATGATGAAGGAGAGGTTGTTGTCCTGGCACCACACTGCCAGGTCTCCGACCTCCTTCCTATAGGCTGTCTCATTGTTGTCGGTGATCAGGCCTACCGCAAACTTAATGATGGTGTTGGAGTCATGCTTGGCAACGCAGTCGTGGGTGAACAGGGAGAACAGGGGGGGACTAAGCACGCTCCCCTGAGAGTCCCCAGTGTTGAGGATCAGCGTGGCAGACGTGTTGTTGCTTACCCTTACCACCTGGGTGCGGCCCGTCAGGAAGCCCAAGATCCAGTTGCAGAGGGAGGTGTTTAGTCCCAGGATCCTTAACTTTGTGGGGACTATGGTGTTGAACGCTGAGCTGTCGTCAAGAAAAAGCATTCTCACAAATGTTTTTCTTCTGTCCAGGTGGGAAATGGCAGTGTGGAGTGCAATTCAGATTGTGTCATCTGTGGATCTGTATGGAAATTGAAGTGGGTCTAGGATTTCCGGGATGATGGTGTTGATGTGAGCCATGACCAGCCTTTCACAGCATTTAATGGCTACCAACGTTAGTGCTATTCAGATTGTGTCATCTGTGGATCTGTATGGAAATTGAAGTGGGTCTAGGATTTCCGGGATGATGGTGTTGATGTGAGCCATGACCTACCTACCAACGTTAGTGCAATTCAGATTGTGTCATCTGTGGATCTGTATGGAAATTGAAGTGGGTCTAGGATTTCCGGGATGATGGTGTTGATGTGAGCCATGACCAGCCTTTCACAGCATTTAATGGCTACCAACGTTAGTGCTATTCAGATTGTGTCATCTGTGGATCTGTATGGAAATTGAAGTGGGTCTAGGATTTCCGGGATGATGGTGTTGATGTGAGCCATGACCTACCTACCAACGTTAGTGCAATTCAGATTGTGTCATCTGTGGATCTGTATGGAAATTGAAGTGGGTCTAGGATTTCCGGGATGATGGTGTTGATGTGAGCCATGACCAGCCTTTCACAGCATTTAATGGCTACCAACGTTAGTGCTATTCAGATTGTGTCATCTGTGGATCTGTATGGAAATTGAAGTGGGTCTAGGATTTCCGGGATGATGGTGTTGATGTGAGCCATGACCTACCTACCAACGTTAGTGCAATTCAGATTGTGTCATCTGTGGATCTGTATGGTAGTAATTTAGGCATGTTACCTTCACTTTCTTGGGCACAGGGACTATGGTGGTCTGCTTGAAACATGTAGGTATTACAGACTCCCTCAGGGGGAAGTTGAAAATATCAGTAAAGACACTTGCCAGTTGGTCCGCGCGTGAACAACAGCTGCTGCACGATATCTAAGGAAGCCTCGAGCCATAGCTCGCCTGAGGTAGAGTTTCTCATGATAAGCTGCAGACCACATTACCTACCGAGAGAGTTCTCATCTATATTCTTTGTAGCTGTTTACATACCACCACAGTCAGAGGCTGACACTAAGATATATCCTTTTAGGGCTAGGCGTCCCACTAGAGGGACAACTTCCGGTGAAACTGGAGGGCGCACAAATAATCATAAAAATTATGGATATTAAACATTTAGGTACATATATAAGTGTCTTATATCGGTTGAAAGCTTAAATTCTTGTTAATCTAACTGCACTGTCCGATTTACAGTAGCTATTACAGCGAAAACATGCCATGCGATTGTTTGAGGACGGCGCCCCCACATCAAAATATTTTTCCACCGGCACAGGTTTCATAAATTCACAAATAACGATTAAATATTCACTTACTTTATAAAAATCTTCCTCTGATTTGTCATCCAAAGGGTCCCAGCTATAACATGTAGTGTTGTTTTGTTAGATAAAATCCTTCTTTACATCCCAAAAAGTCAGTTAGTTGTCGCCATCAATTTATGTAATTCACTCGTTCAACATGCAGAGAAAGGAATCTGAAAATCTACCCCTAAACTATGTTTCAACAAGTCAAAATAAATTTCTACTTAATCCTCCGATGCCCTAAAATGTAATCAAACTATAATATTTCTTACGGAAAGAAGTATGTTCAATAGGAAACCGATTTTTGCAGGTGCGTCCTGTCTTCATAGCGCACGCAAACACAAATTTCCAAGACTGTGACCCTGTACTAAAACTGATATTTCTTATTCGTTTTGGAAGTTACAAGCCTGAAACCTTGAACACAGACTGCTGACCATAGGAATTGCATCCTGGGAGCTAATTTCCAGTTTGCCCTTATACTTGCCATTGTAAGAGCATGGTCTCTCCCAAAAAATAAATATGTTTGGTTTTTCTTTGGATCTTCTCCTACCATGTCTATTGCGTTATATTCTCCTACATTATTTTAACATTTCTACAAACTTCAAAGTGTTTTCTTTCCAATGGTATCAATTATATGCATATCCTGGCTTCAGGGCCTGAGCAACAGGCAGTTTACTTTGGGCACGTCATTCAGGCGAAATTTGAGAAAAAAGGGGCCTAGCCCTACAAAGATGTATATAGCATTGAATGAGTTGTATTCCGCCATAAGCAAACAAGAAAACGCTCACCCAGAGGCGGCACTCCTAGTAGCCGGTTAATGCAGGGAAACTATAATCAGTTTTCTATGAATATGTTAAATGTGCAACCAGAGGGAAAATAACTCTGGACCACCAATACTCCACACACAGAGATGCATACAAAGATCTCCCTTGTCCTCTATTTGGAAAATCTGATCATAATTATATCCTCCTGATTCCTGCTTACAAGCAAAAAATAAAGCCGGAAGCACCAGTGACTAGATCAATAAATAAGTGGTCAGATGAAACAAATGCTAAACTACAGGACTGTTTTGCTAGCATAGACTGGAATATGTTCTGGGATTCCGCCAATGACATTGAGGAGTACACCACATCTGTCATTGGCTTCATCAATATGTGCATCGATGACGTCGTCCCCACAGTGACCGTACGTACATACCCCAAACAGAAACCATGGATTACAGGCAACATCCGCAATGAGCTAAAGGGTAGAGCTGCCACTTTCAAGGAGCGGGACTATAACCCGGAAGCTCCCGCTATGCCCTCCAACGAACCATCAAACAGGAAAGTGTCAATACAGGACTAAGATCGAGTCGTACTACACCGGCTCTGACGCTCGTTGGATGTGGCAGGGCCTGCAAACCACTACAGACTACGAAGGTAAGCACAGCCGAAAGCAGCCCAGTGACACGAGCCTACCGGATGAGCTAAACTACTTCTATGCTCGCTTTGAGGCAAATAACACTGAAACATACATGGGAGCACCAACTGTACCGGAAGACTGTGTGATCACGCTCTCCGCAGCCGATGTGAGTAAGACCTTTAAACAGGTCAACATTCACAAAGCCGCAGGGCCAGACGGATTACCAGGACGTGTACTGCGAGCATGCGCTGACCAACTGGCAAGTGTCTTCACTGACATGTTCAACCTCTCCCTGTCCGAGTCTGTAACACCAACATGTTTTATTAAGCAGACAAGAACACTAAGGTAACCTGCCTAAATGATTACCGACCCATAGCACTCACGTCTGTAGCCATGAAATGCTTTGAAAGGCTGGTCATGGCTCACATCAACACCATCATCCCAGAAACCCTAGACCCACTCCAATTTGCATACCGCACCAACAGATCCACAGGTGATGCAGTCTCTATTGCACTCCACATTGCCCTTTCCCACCTGGACAAAAGAAACACCTGTGAGAATACTATTCATTGACTACAGCTCAGCGTTCAACACCATAGTGCCCTCCAAGCTCATCAATAAGCTAAGGACCCTGGGACTAAACACCTAACTCTGCAACTGGATCCTGGACTTCCTGACGGGCTGCCCCCAGGTGATAATGGTAGGTAACAACACATCCGCCATGCTGATCCACAACACAGGGGCCCCTCGGGGATGCTTAGTCCCCTCATGTAATCCCTGTTCACTCATGACTGCACGGCCAAGCACGACTCTAACACCATCATTACATTTGCAGATGACACAACAGTGGTAGGCCTGATCACCGATGACAACGAGTCAGCCTATAGGGAGAAGGTCAGAGACCTGGCCGTGCGGTGCCAGGACAACAACCTCTCACTCAACATGATCAAGACAAAGGAGATAATTGTGGACTACAGGAAAAAGAGGACAGAGCACGCCCCCATTCTCATCAACGTGACTGCAGTGGAGCAGGTTGAGAGCTTCAAGTTCCTTGGTGTCCACATCACCAACAAACTAACATGGTCCAGGCACACCATGACAGTCGTGAAGCGGGCACGACAAAATTCCCCCTCAGAAGACTGAAAAGATTTGGCATGGGTCCTCAGATCCTCAAAAGGTTCTGCAGCTGCATCATTGAGAGCATCCTGACTGGTTTGGCAACTGCTCGGCCTCCGACCGCAAGGCACTACAGAGGGTAACGCGAACGGCCCAGTACATCACTCAGGCCAAGCTTCCTGCCATCCAGGACCTTTATACCAGGCGGTGTCAGAGGAAGGCCCTGAACATTATCAAAGACTCCAGCCACCCTAGTCATAGACTGTTCTCTCTGTTACTGCACGGCAAGCGGTACCGGAGCGCCAAGTCTAGGTCCAAGAGGCTTCTAAACAGTTTCTACCCAAAAAACATAAGACTCCTGAACTTCTAGTCAAATGGATACCTAGACTATTCACATTGCCTGCCAGCCCCACCGCTCCCCTCCCCTCTCCACACCACTGCCACTCTCTGTTGTCACCTATGCATAGTCACTTTAATTAACTCTACCTACATGTACTTACTGCCTCAACTAACCGGTGCCCCCACACATTGACTCTGTACCGGCACCCCCCTGTATACAGTCGTGGCCACAAGTATTGATTTCCACAAAGTTTGCTGCTTCAGTGTCTTTAGATATTTTTGTCAGATGTTACTATGGAATACTGAAGTATAATTACGAACATTTCATGTGTCAAAGGCTTTTCGACAATTACATGAAGTTAATGCAAAGAGTCAATATTTGCAGTGTTGACCCTTCTTTTCCAAGACCTCTGAAATCCGCCCTGGCATGCTGTCAATTAATCTCTGGGCCACATCCTGACTGATGGCAGCCCATTCTTGCATAATCAATGCTTGGAGTTTGTCAGAATTTGTGGGTTTTTGTTTGTCCACCCGCCTCTTGAGGATTGACCACAAGTTCTCAATGGGATTATGGTCTGGGGAGTTTCCTGGCCATGGACCCAAAATATCGATCATGCTGGAAAAGGCATTGTTCGTCACCAAACTGTTCCTTGATGGTTGGGAGAAGTTGCTCTCGGAGGACGTGTTGGTACCATTCTTTATTCATGGCTGTGTTCTTAGGCAAAAATGTGAGTGAGCCCACTCCCTTGGCTGAGAAGCTACCCCACACATGAATGGTCTCAGGATGCTTTACTGTTGGCATGACACAGGACTGATAGTAGCGCTCACCTTGTCTTCTCCGGATGCCCAAAAACAATCGCAAAGGGGATTCATCAGGGAAAATACCCCAGTCCTCAGCAGTCCAATCCCTGTACCTTTTGCAGAATATCAGTCTGTCCCTGATGTTTTTCCTGGAACAAAGTGGCTTCTTTGCTGCCCTTCTTGTCACCAGGCCATCCTCCAAAAGTCTTCCACTCACTGTGCGTGCAGATGCACTCCTGCCTGCTGCCATTCCTGAGCAAGCTCTGTACTGGTGGTGCCTCGATCCCACAGCTGAATCAACTTTAGGAGACGGTCCTGGCGCTTGCTGGACTTTCTTGGGCGCCCTGAAACCTTCTTCAAAACAATTGAACTGCTCTCCTTGAAGTTCTTGATGATCCGATAAATGGTTGATTTAGGTGCAATCTTACTGGCAGCAATATCCTTGCCTGTGAATCCCTTTTTGTGCAAAGCAATGATGACAGCACATGTTTCCTTGCAGGTAACCATGTTTGACAGAGGAAGAACAATGATTCCAAGCACCACCCTCCTTTTGAAGCTTCCAGTCTGTTATTCGAACTCAATCAGCATGACAGAGTGATCTCCAGCCTTGTCCTCGTCAACACTCACACCTGTGTTAATGAGAGAATCACTGACATGATGTCAGCTGGTCCTTGAAATGCAGTGGAAATGTTTTTTGGGGATTCAGTTAATTTGCATGGCAAATAGGGACTTTGCAATTCATCTGATCAACCTTCATGACATTCTGGAGTATATGCAAATTGCCATCATACAAACTGAGGCAGACTTTGTGAAAATTCATATTTGTGTCATTCTCAAAACCTTTGGCCACGAATTTACAGTTGACGTCATCAACTTGTTTTTCAACCACTCCACAAATGTCTTGTTTATGAACTATAGTTTTGGCAAGTTGGTTAGTGCATGACACAAGTAATTTTTCCAACAATTGTTTACAGACAGATTATTTCACTTAATAACAATTCCAGTGGGTCAGAAGTTTACATACACTAAGTAGACTGTGCCTTTAAACAGCCTGTAAAATTTCAGAAAATTATGTAATGGCTTTAGAAGCTTCTGATAGGTTAATTGACATCATTTGAGTCAATTGGAGGTGTACCTGTGGATGTATTTCAAGGCCTGTCTTCAAACTGAGTGCCTCTTTGCTTGACATCATGGGAAAATCTAAAGAAATCAGCCAAGATTTTTTTAGAGCTCCACAAGTCTGGTTCATCCTTGGGAGCAATTTCCAAATGCCTGAAGGTACCACATTCATCTGTACAAACAATAGTACGCAAGTATAAACACCATGGGACCACACAGCCGTCATACTGCTCAGAAAGGAGACGCGTTCTGTCTCCTAGAGATGAACGTGCTTTGGTGCGAAAAGTGCAAATCAATCCCAGAACAACAGAAAAGGACCTTGTGAAGATGCTGGAGGAAACAGGTCAAATGTATCTATATCCACAGTAAAATGAGTCCTGTATCGACATAACCTGAAAGGCCGCTCAGCAAGGAAGAAGCCACTGCTCCAAAACTGCAATAAAAATGCAAGACTACGGTTTGCAACTGCACATGGGGACAAAGATCGTACTTTTTGGAGAAATGTCCTCTGGTCTGATGCAACAAAAATAGAACTGTTTGGCCATAATGACCATTTATGTTTGGAGGAAAAAGGGGAGGCTTGCAAGCCGAAGAACACCATCCCAACCGTGAAGCACGGGGGTGGCAGCATCATGTTGTGGGTGTGCTTTGCTGCAAGAGGGACTGGTGCACTTCACAAAATAGATGGCATCATGAGGCAGGAAAATTATTTGGATATATTGAAGCAACATCTCAAGACATCAGTCAGGAAGTTAAAGCTTGGTCGCAAATGCGTCTTCCAAATGGACAATGACCCCAAGCAAACTTCCAAAGTTGTGGCAAAATGGCTTAAGGACAACAAAGTCAAGGTATTGGAGTGGCCATTACAATGCCCTGACCTCAATTCTATAGAACATTTGTGGGCAGAACTGAAAAAGCATGTGTGAGCAAAGAGGCCTACAAACCTGATTCAGTTACACCAGCTCTGTCAGGAGGAACGGGCAAAAATTCACCCAACTTAAGGTGGGAAGCTTGTGGAACAAGCTTAAACAATTTAAAGGCAATGCTAACAAATACTAATTGAGTGTATGTAAACTTCTGACCCACTGGGAATTTGAAAGAAATAAAAGCTGAAATAAATCATTCTCCCTACTATTATTCTGACATTTCACATTCTTAAAATAAAGTGGTGATCCTAACTGACCTAAGACAGGACTTTTTACTAGGATTAAATGTCAGGAATTGTGAAAAACTAAGTTTAAATGTATTTGGCTAAGGTGTATGTAAACTTCCAACTTCAACTGTATATTGTTATTTTTTACTGTTCCTCTAATTATTTGTTACTTTTATCTCTTATTCTTATGTGTTTTTGGAATCTGCACTGTCAGTTAAGGGCTTGTAAGTAAGCATTTCACTGTAAGGTCTAAACCTGTTGTATTCGGCGCATGTGACTAATAAAATTTGATTTGATTTAGCTGGGTTGCCTTGGTGAACAATGATGTGTGCCACAAATGCTTGCAAAATTGTTGTATCGCCACCAGAATTTCTGCACTCCGTCATTTTATATCATAAGAGGCCCAGAAGTAGAATGATCTCTCTGAGAGAAAGGGGGAGAGGGAAACACGGTTTGAAGAAATTAGAAATCGGATTAGTTTTACATCACGCTGTGTTGTGGCCCGTTTACGAAACTACATTTTCAGAGGCAAACAGGAATTGATCAAGTCATGAATAAAACATAAACCTTTTTAAAGTGAATATCACCATATTCATAAAGACCACAGAATTGTGCCATTGATGATAACACGTAGATAACTGTGCAGTTCACTTCAATAGAAGTGCTTTTCCCTCTGGAAATGGCAATTCTCATTGAGGGAGAGGTACAAACTCCCTCTCCACAGGTCAAAGTATAATGAAATTCAATGTTCCCAAAGGATTTGTTATGAGTTTGGTAAGTAATTAACACTATTTAAGATGCAGCAACTGCTAATTATGTTTTCCCCAATTAACCTCCACATATTATTGCTTGATATGAAAGTCCCTTTCAGTTCTAACAGTTCTGGAACTGTATCTATGCATAAAATTATGAAACCTTTGAGCCCAAAGCACTAGAAAATAAGACTTCTCTGATTGGCCAGTGGCTTCTTCATATCAGACATTATGTTAATCTCTACTGATTTTAGGTGCCAGCAGTATAATTGCCCCATACTCATGATCCATAAGGGCATTTAACAACCAATACCACCGTCACGAATCAATGGGTCTCATTTTGACAATACATTAGAAAACGGCTCAAGTGTCATCTCTGCATTGGTAAAATGCCTACCCGATGTCTCAAGCGCCGTGTTAGGTTATGGCTGGTCGTTAACAGGATTAGAACCTGTGCCACTATTCACTGTTTAAAGAGCCATAGTTGCTTTCCCCCCAAACTTTGAAACAAGCTCAGAGCACTCTGTGACCCGTGGCCTTTTCCACCAGGGCGGCACATTTCATGCTCTTAGCGTCGCTGGAACAAAGATGTACTCCTGGTCGACAGAGAGCTCTCATTGCTCGAGGTAATTGGATCTCTCTCTTGTGCTCTCTCTCTCTTTCTCCTCGGAAAGTGTCACATGTGCAGTACAAGCTGAGAGAGAGAAGCTACTCTAATAAGCTTACCATCAGTGCCTTTAGCAGGTCATTATTCACTGTAATGACTTCCCGCATTGCACACTCTTAGCCCACATGGCTCCTACTTCCTTCTAAAACATATTATATTATGTAAATGAAGATTGGATTAGGTCCATTGTCGCAGAAATTGTGGTGACATCATAAAACACTTTTTAAATTCTTCTACAGTATGGAATTTAGTCGCTGAGGTGGAGCTAGTGAAAACAACACTCATGAACAACCATATCTATTAATCTACCATGTTGGCACATGCGAGTTTATAATTTACAGAAGAGAGTTAGATAGTAAACCTACATTTGTCCTCTGTGTCGCTTGTTTGCTAGCTACCTTATCTAATTTCATAATGGCCAGGTCAACTGATACACTTGAAATGTAGAAATGTGAGAATATAATCAGAATTTGTTCAAGATCATTTATGCAGTTCATTGGATTGCAAACACGGCCTATAGTCAACCACAGCACATTAAATGTTGTATATTTACTGCTTATTAGACAAAGTTTCCCATAGATTAACCTAATTACATAGTTACAGACTAAGCTAGTTATCACACCATTGTTGTACTTGCTCTAAACTAAGGATGAAATTATGATTCAACGTGGGTCTTCATACCAGTACCAAAACATGATTAAGTGAAAACTAATTCAATTATCGTGCTTACTGGAGCACAAACAAAAGAAAACACACCCTGGAGATGATAATCAATTTTAAGGGAATAGTGTTGCCTGTTTTCTTCCCTCTACTTACATGCAATGCAACTGTCCCCAGCCACAAATTTGGTTAAATTAATTTAGCAAGGCAGCAATAATGGACTGAAGCAAACTGAAAATGAATTGTGTTATTCATTGACCAGGAGGTCCATTGTGTTTGTGGTTGTGTTTGCTGCGTGTTTACTGTGTACACATCTACAAAAATATGTATGATATGAAGATTGGACTGGAGATTTCTATAATTATGTCTTAGTTATTGCACAGAAACCTACCTTGCTAACTTCTTTATAGCCTACAGAGTCCTACCTTGCTAGACTAGTATGTTTGTTGGAAAACAGTACAGTTTCATCACGTCCTTTATTTCCTATGTTCCTTCACTTTCAAAAGCAAATGTAAATAAGCACAGCAACAGAAGTTTCAGTGCAGCAAAGAAACATAATACATTTTCACAACTTGAGTGACGGGAGACCTTCATTTCCCCTTGTCGTCCAATCTATTCCCACAATGTACATTTCTGCTTCCATTCCTCCCTGCTGCCTGGTCTCACCCTATCTCTCTTCAAACCCCCACCATTACACCCCCCCCTGTCCAGCACCGTGGAGGAAAAGAGAGGCCTGATCCCCCTGAAGGCTATTCACACAGAGCTTAATCTTTGAGGGTCTTTCATCCTTTTACAGTAGACGCAGGCCAGCCTAGGTCACTGTGTTCTGTAAATAGAAGTGCATAAAAAGGAGGGATTGTGATAGGAGTCTATGGTGGTAGGGCCATAGTAAGAAATAGTTATTCTATCAATTCTATTTCCATTATCTTGGGCAACACAGTGATGCAGGTGTATCACTACTGTCCAGCTCCTCCTCTGGCCTGGGGAGGTTGAAGAATGTATGTAGCCTTCCCTCAGACTCTAATCTGAATACAACAGACAACAGTCCAATGAAGACAGTAATGTTAGGTTATCAGTAACCAGCCAGCCGTCACAAACCTTTCCAGATGTTGAAACCTTTATAAATACTCACACAAATGGTTCCAAAAAAAACATGTCCACATTGGCACGATGTGGGCCCAATGTAGGCTAAAATATTGGCAGAATACATTTTTTACAAGAGAAATGGTTAATTTCTCATGCACTTATTTATCATTGGCTGTGTACAAGGTCAAAAAAGAAATAGGCATCACACAACAAATCCCTTAAACTAGAAAGAAACTCTCAGTTGCACAAAAATAACTGTTTGCAAACCACGCCGACAAATATTATAATGAGCCCCTGCCTCAAGCTGGGTTTGGTGTGGGCTAGCCCCATGTTGGGCTGATGTAGGATTTGCATTGGATAGCCCAGCATGCTGGGCTAGCTTGTGCACACCTTGCCCACCAAATACCCATACTGTAAAACTTTTCCCTGTAAATGTACAGCATTATACTGGCACCAGAGTTGCCGGCTTAATACTGTAATGTTGTTTTACAGCAGAGATGCTGTAATACATTTCATGTTACTATTCCTTACTGTAAAGACGTATTACAGCATCCCTGCAAAAAATGTACAGATAAATAGATAGATAGATTAAGACCAAACATTGAGGACACCTGCTCTTTCCATGACATAAACTGACCAGGCGAAAGCTATGTGTGACTCACCACCTGGATTCGGTCTTATGTAGCAACATTTGAATTTCAGTTTTTTACATTGGATAAAAGTAGAGACTCAGAGCTACCAAATGGTATATCATACACTGCATTTGAGTACACAATGGGAAAGTAATTCTGCTTTGAAAGTTGATCAACTCACTTTTGAGAAAACCGTCTTTCAATGTTTTGGGACGACTATTGGAGAGCCCTTCCTTGTCTATACCCATTCAGCATTGTTCACACCCTTTTAAGCCTTAGCCCCACCCTACTCTTTAAGGGTTGATCCAACCATTCTGTACTAACTTGTCAGCTACTTCCAGACGTCTGAGAGAGGACAGCTCACTGAACATTACTCGCCCTATCTGTGGTTTAGCGTTCAGAGCGCACACTGGACGCTCTGGCCAATAAATAACAACAGTCAAGCACCCAAGCTAACTGGCTAACATTGGTTAGCTACTTCCAGACACATAATGAGAGAACACCTCACTCTGACCAGTCTACTCCCCCTAGCAGAGCTGGTTAGGCTTTTTTCATGTTATCCAGAGCATTGGTGACTGTAACTGTGCTGCTGGCATCAATTGAATTACGCTTTGTTGCCGACGTTTACTGACACCAGACATATTCAAAGGGTGTTAAGCGTTCAAAAATGCATCAGTTATTCTGCGCTCTGGCACACTAAGACGAGAGTATTTTGTTAATAACTACTTAGGGAGTAGTGGGGGCGCTACCCGGTGAAATGCAAGGCGCCAAATTCAAAATCCAAAAGTTGAATTATTAAACATTCATCAATATACAAGTGTTGCATAGTCATCAAGCTCTGCTTCTTGGCAATATCACAGCGTTGTCAAATTTCAAAAAGGCTTTACGGCGAAAGCACTACATTTGATTGTTTGAGGGTAGCACCTCCAATATTTTGTTATTAGCATAAATTCATAAACCAATCGCAGTTCACACAAAACACATTTCACAGCGAAAACAAATCCCTTACCTTTTGAAGAACTTCTGCTGAGGGCTTCCCAAGTGTCCAACGAAGACAATTCATGGTTCTTTTGTTAGAAAAAGTCATTTATTATATCCATAATTCTCCGTTTGGTTTGTGCGTTATGTTCAGAAAATCCAACGTCGAATCGCCCATTGAAACGTGAAGAGAACGCGTTCAAATATACCTATAAACTTTTCCTAAACAAATCAAATACCAGTTAAAATGCATCCTTAGCTATCCTTTTATGAATATTAGCGATAATATTTCACTCGGATGGTCATCTATACCTTATATAAGTAAAATAAAGTGGGGCGTGCCAGCCAAACTCGTGCACGAGAAAACTTGTTGACATTTGAAGGCCCCAATGCAATTTCCTGTACCTATTCTTCCTGCTTACTCCAATCTCTCTGAGGCTTTATATATAGACTTGACATCTAGTGGAAGCCATAGGTACTGCAGTCTCAGTCCTGGTAACAAATGGATTCAATAGGGAGTGTGGTGTGTCTAAGAGAGCCAAAGGTCACCAGAAACTGATTTCCGGGTGGTTTTTTCTCGGGTTTTTGCCTGATAAATAAGTTCTGTTATACTCACAGACATTATGTTAACACTTTTAGAAACTTCAGAGTGTTTCCTATCCAATAGTACTAATTATGTGCATATCCTATTTTCTGAGCCTGAGTGGCAGGCATTTTGCTTTGGGCATGCCAGACTCTCCAAAACCGTCACCTCACCTGCCGCTCCCTAAGAAGTTAAGAAATGTAGCTAGCTAGCTAGGTAAACAATGAATCCCAACGCATGACGTAACGTTAGTTAGCGAGCAAGCCAGCTAACAGTACACTTTAACTTGAAATGAAAATACTTTGCAAAAATTAGAGTGGAGTCTTTTGTTAAGACATGTAGCTAGCTAGCTACACAATGGATCATAATCACAACTCATGACGTTACTACCCTGCATGAATCTGCAGGTAGCTAACCATCCATGTTATATGGCTATAACTAGTCAAGCAAATGTGTCTGAGATACGAAGAATAAGATCGTACACTTGAAATGAAACCACTTTCTGTCAAAATTAGAAACGTGTAATATCTGAAAATCTTACCAGTATACATTGTGGTTGGAAGGGTCTCCAGTTTAATGCCATGCATGGTTGCCTTAGTTTGACGATGTAATCCAGACTGGTGTTTTCTCCGTCTCCTTAGCTATCATACCCGAATTCCAGAAAGTGGAGAGCATACACATAATGTTATCTAGCTAACAGTACACTTTAATTTGACATTAGGTTTATGCAGTTTTACTACGTGATAATACAAATTTAAAAACAGAAGCGTTCGACACTTACCTAAACATACTGACCAGCTCCAATAGACAGACGCGTGCTATATGGTAGACCAATCCAAACTAATCTCTCGGCATGTCTAGCCCACTTATTATCTCAGCCAATCGTGGCTAGCAGGAAGGTTGCTCCCTTTCTGTGGCTAAACCAACTAGGCACATATTTTTTATTTATTTTATTTCTCGTATTTACAGATGGCATACAAGTTTGATATTAAGGCACATAAGTTGACATGTTTGAGACGGTATTTCTGCCACAAAATGCATTTTGATTTAAAAAAAATGTTACGTTCAAACAGCTCCTGTGAAGTCGTGACTTGCAACAATCGCCTAGTTGCCTGAATCGGGTCACATGTCACTTGTTAAATCCCCTTCAATCAGTGTAGATGAATGGGAGGAGACACGTTAAAGAAGAATTTAAGTTGGCTAGATGAAATTAGACATCTAGCCAACATTACAAAATAGCTTTCCCCTGGATTCATCTGGTCTATGTCATGGAAAAAGCATATGTCCTTAATGTTTTGTACACGGTGTATATAGAACGGTTTATTTTTATTTATGTCTGTGTATTCATGTGACATTTAAGTGATTCAAACATTACAACATGATCTATGGGCTACAAACCTAGCTTAAAAACCTTAGCTGACATGGGCTAGTTGATCTCAAGATTTCTGACAAGTTATAAATAGCTCTCTAAGGTATGCAATGACTGACATGATGAGAGGAAAACTGATTTAAATATTGCACCCTAGGCATTTTACTATTATAACTTTCAAGAGTAAGTTGAAAGACGGACTGAGTACCTTAAAATGAAACCATTATTCAGATTTATTTTTGGGGGACCCTCCTGCCGACCGCTTGAGATCCACCGATGTATGATATTGTGCTGCTTTGGTAACACTTGGTTCTGCACTAGGTGGATTCCCACATTGTTGAGGACCGGGTAAGACTATCAGAGATGGAGGAGCATTCCGGGTGCAGCATGTGCCGTTAGAGGCCCTGTTAGAGGAGGGTCTTTGCAAACTCTGCGGTTAGGTTTTCCCTACACGTTTACAGGGAGGGTAGGTTGAGGTGGCTGCAGGCGTTGGTGTAGCTGTTGTATTCTTTGATGCTCACCGCCCTGCGCTGTAACCTTTCGATCCTGTCCCACTGCTTAAGCCAGAGTGCTACACTGGTGCTGCATATTCTGTCACCGGCCTTATGCGGTGTACACTGTCACCATGTCCTCCTGTGGGAAGGAGCTATATTTCAGATTCCTAAGGAGGAACAGGCGTTGACTGGCTTTCTTGCTGAGCGCGTCCACCTGTGCTGTCCAACGTAGGTCTGCCTGTATTAGGATGCCTAGGATTTTTATGGCTTTAACTCTGGAGAATAATGTGACTGTCTCTGGACAGGTCTTGATGGAATGAAGAGGGTGCAGTTTGGAGTCGCACCTGGAGTAGGTTGAGGTTCTCCACAAACTTCCAGTGTTGTACTGCTGTGTTGCTTGCTGCGGTGTTGATATACTTAGATTTTCTTGGGATCCACATTAGCCGACTGAATGGCGACAGCTAGTCTTCCTGGAGTCCGACACATAACGAAAAAGACATCACTTGAACCCACCTGTCCCAGATTTTCTTTCCTAAATATGTGTATTTTACACTCAAGCAGTACCTTCAGACTAATATCGTAAAATAAACTTTCTAAGCATATCATCCTCAAAGCCCCATGATGGTCAAAATGACTGTATGCATATTTTACAGTAGAATAGCTGGACCACGAGGAGGACCAATAGCCACCAGTCTAATAAATAAATGTGACTAGAATTGCCTGGTCTCATTGAACCCCCCCTTCCTACCATTGTCATTTGGTTGTGTTTGAAGGTGTTAGGTAACATTAGAATACCAAATGTAATTATTTGATAGAACATAATAACATTTTTGTTTGTTTGTTACTGTAGGCTATATGTAAAAATGAATAACTACTAAAAACAGAATTTCAAATGTAAAATATATTTTATGTGTGGAGTGCCTTTGTTACAACTATGAAACAAAAAGCATGTGCTTTGAAACACAGTAAAAGCTTATTTTTATAATGACAGTATGGTGTGCTTCTTCACGTAACAGTCGGATCCCATTTAGCTGTTATCCCTTGTCCTAACAGTCACCACAAATCTTCTTCACTTTCACTCAATGCTTCCCACAAACAAGTCACTTGCAGTTGAAACAGGGTTCTGTTCCGAGTGCATCTGCACACCATGCAGTTTCTCCTCGCCTGGAGCTGTGTTCAATTTGGCTCGCGCAACGGCTCGTGTGGACTATTTTCTGCTGCTTGCTGTCTGCTGCTTGTTGCCTTGGCCCTAATATGTCTCTCACGTAGCCCGTGTGCCAGACTCATGAAGTCTCTCTTGTTCATGGTGTTGTACATGCACTGCTTGATCGCAGTCAAGCCAGCAGTGAATTCCTCCTTTCTCCTAGTACAGCTGTGGCATCTGATTCTAAACATTATTCAACACTTGCTCACCTGCTGCCCGAAATGCGTTCTTTCCCAGATATGGAAAGCCGTTAAGTATGAATGACAATAATAATCATGTCATGATCCATTTCTTCCACCCCATCTGACAAATTTTTATTCAGATCTTTTAGCAACGCTAACACAGCCGTTCATCTTGGTCTTGCCACTGTAAATTCCGCATGCTCTCACAATTATCTGGGTGATTATCAACTGGGCGTGGCACATTCAACTATCGGAGAAGGAGCAGAGCAGGCCGGGAAAAAACGTTAAATGTAAATGCCCTCCTAAAACTGGTTATAACTCCAGTTTTGTTTGTGATGTTAAGATTCTAACAGCTAGTGTGTTGTATGGACTTATTTAGGAAAAGTCAAGGATGAGGGGGACATGAGTAATTCAACATTTATATTCGTATTGAGTCATGATGCTCTCTGCCTTTCTAGTGTTAATATACAGTACCATTCTAAAGTTGACACACCTACTCATTCAAGGGTTTTTCTTTATTTTTTACAATTTTCTACATTATAGAATAATAGTGAAGACATCAAGGTTATGAAATAACACATATGGAATCATGTAGTAACCAATAAATTGTTAAACAAATCAAAATATAATTTATATTTTAGATTCTTCAAAGTAGCCACCCTTTTCCTTGATGACAGCTTTGCCTACTCTTGGCATTCTCTCAACCAGCTTCAACAGTCTTGAAGAGGTTCCCACAAATGCTGAGCACTTGTTGGCTGCCTTTCCTTCACTCTGCAATCCAACTCATCCCAAACCATCTCAAATGGTTTGAGGTCAGGTGATTGCAGAGGCCAGGTCATATTATGGAGCACTCCATCACTCTCCTTAGTCAAATAGCCCTTACACAGCTTGGAGGTGTGTTTTCGGTCATTGAAACAAATGATAGTCCCACTAAGCGCAAACCAGATGCAGAATGCTGTGGTAGCCATGCTGGTTAAGTGTGCCTTGAATTCTGAAAAAATCACTGACAGTATCACCAGAAAAGCACCCCCATACCATCACACTTCCTCCTCCATGCTTCACAGAGGGAACCACACATGCGGAGATCATCCGTTCACCTACTCTGTGTCTCACAGAGACACGGCGGTTGGAACCAAAAATCACAAATTTGTACTCTTCAGACCGAAGGACAGATTTCTACCGGTCTAATTTCAATTGCTCGTGTTTCTTGGCCCAAGCAAGTCTCTTCTTATTATTGGTGTCCTTTCATAGTGGTTTCTTTGCAGAAATTCGACCATGAAGGCCCGATTCACTCAGTCTTCTCTGAACAGTTGATGTTGAGATGTGTCTGTTACTTGAACTCTGTGAAGCATTTATTTGGGCTGCAATCTAAGGTGCAGTTAACTCTAATGAACTTATCCTCTGCAGCAGAGGTAACTCTGGGGCTTCCTTTCCTGTAGTGGTCCTCATGTGAACCAGTTTCATCAAAGCGCTTGAAGGTTTTCGCGACTGCACTTGAAGAAACTTTAAAAGTTCTTGCCATTTTCCAGATTGACTGACCTTCGTGTCTTAAAGTAACGATGGACTGTCGTTTCTCTATACTTTTTTGAGCTGTTCTTGCCCTAATGTGGTCTTAGTCTTTTACCAAATAGAGCAATTTTTTGTATACCACCCCTACCTTGACGGAAAAAAATTCCACGAAATAACTTTTAACAAGGCACACCTGTTAATTAGAAATACATTCCAGGTGACTACCTCATGAAGCTGGTTGAGAGAATGCCAAGAGTGTGCAAAGCTGTCATCAAGGCAGAGGGTGGCTACTTTGAAGAATCTAAAATATAAAATATATTTTGATTTGTTTAACACATTATTTGGTTACTACATGATTCCAAATGTGTTATTTTATAGTTTTGATGTCTTCACTATTATTCTACAATGTAGAACATTTTTTAAAATAAAGAAAAACCCTTGAATGAGTAGCTGTGTCCAAACTTTTGACTGATACTGTACACAATCACAAAAGAATCCATTAATAATTTGTTTAGGAAGGTCATTCAAAACAACGGTTACAAGGCAGTTTATTTCAAAAGAATTGAATAGCGTGTTTTGTTGTATTCCTGTGCTTATTATCCAAGGCTATGGCTGCGCCATGCCAATGAAATCAACTTTAGCAGACATCACAGTTTAGCAGACATCACAGGCCCTGCCCTACCACATTCAACACACATATTTTACAATAAGAATATAATGGAATATCCCAAATGGCTATTGCTGATTGTCACCAGTAGTCTACTCACATGAGGAATGCATGGAGCCACAGTTATTATGGAAAAAAAGTTATATTTCTAACAGAGACCATCTGCGCAATTTGTGCAGTTGTTTGGAAAAAATAGGTTCATTAGAAACCTTGGAATCTGCTCGTATAGCAATAGCTCCGTATATTTGTTTCATGCATGGCCTCCAACATGATTGTTAATAGCGAAATACAGTAAAATGTAAATTAAATTTGAATACTTTTACTAACAACACTCCTCTTAGCTGTTCATATCAATATCACCTTTATAATAGGCTAATGCACGTCATTGTTCACATTTGCAGACCAAGGCAAAATAAATTCAGACAGTAATTAAGTAGATTAAATAGAATTGCCTCTATATGATTACCTAGTTCACACAGGTTTTGGGTATGTTACTTGTAAAAAACAGCCCTGTTTTTATCATATTCTTGCTAGCATAAGCCTTTTATGTGTCCCATGTGCATGCCGGCACAACCATTGACGAGTGAGAGTGTGCGATGTGGTTGGGCATCTATTTTAATAAATCCATTGAATATACACTATCACAAAGAAATCCATTATTCATTTGTTTAGGCAAGTCCTAAGAAACATTATAAGACTAATAAAACAAATTCTCACAAGAATAGAATAGCATAGGTTTATTGAGATTAACTTTCTTACTGGTCTGTGGAGCCTAGATTGCACCATGCAAAGGACATCAGCAGTTCTTTTTTGTTGTTGATTTAAACAGATAATACACACTTACATTCCCCTGCCCTGATCACAGTCAACACACATATTTATAGTAAGATTTAATATAATGGAATACAACGGAATAACATCCCCACACAACTTGAGTGTTGAATGTGTGGAACTGCTGTCAAAAAAAGTGGTATTTATCACACTATGCGCTTACCAGTTATGTTTAATAAATCCATTAAATATATACCATCACAAAGAAATGCATTTTTAATTAATCCTAAGAAAAATTATAATTCTAATAAAAGGAATTCTGTGGCCAAGCCACATTGCCATGATTGCCAGCAACTGTAGCAGTGGTTTCAATGAATGGAATTTCAGCGGCACTTGTTGCAGCAGATGATGCATTCTTTTTAAAACAATTTCTAATATACAATTTGAAGGTAGCCATGCCTATTGATCACTGAAGCATGTTGTGTTTAACTAACACTCCACCCACTACTAATTAGAAATGGCGGTAAAAAGAGACATGATGCATATGATAGGTCTAAAACCCTGTCAGTCAAAATTACTTGAGACATAATTACATTTAATTTAACAATACAATTATTTGAGGTAATTTATACTACCGTGCATTCGAAAAGTATTCAGGCCCACTTCCATTTTTCAACATTTTGTTTTATCTTACAGCCTTGTTCTGAAATTGATTCAATTAATATTTTTCCTCATCAATCTACAAACAATTCCCCGTGATGACAAATTGAAATTGAAAAATAAAAAATCACGTGACATTTACATAAGAATTCAGACCCTTTACTCAGTGCTTTGTTGAAGCACCTTTGGCAGCGATTACAGCTTCGAGTCTTCTTGGGTATGATGCTCAAGCTTGGCACACCTGTATTTGGGGAGGTTCTCCCATTCTTCTCTGGAAATGCTCTCAAGCTCTGTCAGGTAGGATGGGGAGCATCGCTGCTATTTTCAGGTCTCTCCAGAGATGTTCGATCAGGTTCAAGTACGGGCTCTGGCTGGGCCGCTCAAAGATGTTCAGAGACTTGTCCCTAAGCCACTCCTGCATTGTCTTATGGTCGTTGCCATGTTGGAAGGTGAACCTTTGTTCCAGTCTGAGGTCCTGAGTGCTCTGGAGCAGGTTTTCATCAAGGATCTCTCTGTACTTTGCTCCGTTCATCTTTTCCTCGATCTCAACTAGTCTCCCAGTC
The DNA here is from genome assembly GCA_030435695.1 of Brachymystax lenok tsinlingensis. Taxonomy (NCBI): domain Eukaryota; kingdom Metazoa; phylum Chordata; class Actinopteri; order Salmoniformes; family Salmonidae; genus Brachymystax; species Brachymystax lenok. The sequence goes on from CM059818.1 coordinate 14,008,761, forward strand.
CCTGCCGCTGAAAAACATCCCGATATCACGATGCTGCCACCACCATTCTTCACCGTAGGGATGGTACCAGGTTTCCTCCAGATGTGACGCTTTGCATTCAATCTTGGTTTCATTCAATCATGGTTTCATCAGACCAGAAAATCTTGATGCACCTGAGCTCAATTTTGAGTCTCAAAGCAAAGGGTCTGAATACTTATGTAAATAAGGTATCTGTTTTTTGGGGTTTAATAAATTTGCTCAAATTTATAAAAACTGTTTTCGCTTTGTCATTATGGGGTATTGTGTGTAGATTGGTGAGGATTTTAGAATAAGGCTGTAATGTAACAAAATGTGAAAAAAGTAAGGGGTCTGAATACTCTCCAAAGGGACTCTAGATGAATTGAGTCAACTTTTAATTATATTTGCTGACACCCTACAGTCACATTTTGGCACCAGTAGAGTAGCTATCTAGTTAAATAATCTGTCGACAATATCTGGTGAAATTGGAGGGCGCGCAATTCAAATAAACAACCGGAATATTAAACATTTATGAACATACAAGTATCTTATATCGGTTAAAAGCTTAAATTCTTGTTAATCTAACTGCATTGTCCAATTTACAATAGGCTTTAAAGCGAAAGCATACCATGCGATTGTTTGAGGACGGCGCCCCACATCAACATATTTTTCAACCAGCACAGGCTTCATAAAATCACAAATAGCGATTAAATAATCACTTTTTGAAAATCTTCCTCGGTTTGCAATCCAGAGGGTCCCAGCTACAACATGCATGGTCGCTTTTTTAGATAAAATCCTTCTTTATATCCCAAAAAGTCAGTTTAGTTGGTGCCATCGATTTGAGGAGTCCACTCGTTCAACATGCAGACAAAGGAATCGAAAAAGCTACCGCTAAACTTTGTTAAAACAAGTCAAACTACGTTTCTATTTAATCCTCAGGTACCCTAAAATGTAAATAAACTATAATATTTCATACGGAAAGTAAAATTAGCAAGTGCGCGTCCTCTTCGTTGCCCGCCCACAGACTAATTTCCAACTGTGACTCCCAGTGCCAAAACTCCAAATTCTTCCTCATTTGGGAAGAAACAAGCCTGAAACCTTGAACAAAGACTGTTGACATCTAGTGGAAGCCATAGGAATTGCAATCTGGGAGCTGGATTTGCATAGGAACCATAGCTTTCCATTATGAGAGCATGGGAGCTCAAAATAAATTAAGATTCAGGTTGGTTTTTCTTTGATTTCTCCTACCATATCAATTGTGTTATAGTCTCATTCATTATTTTAACATTTCTACAGACTTGCTATCCAATGCTACCAATTATATGCATATCCTGGCTTCTGGGCCTGAATAACAGGCAGTTTACTTTGGGCACATCAGTCAGGCGGAAATGTAGAAAAATAGACCCTATCATGAAGAAGGTTTACTTCTTGGGGATCGGTGGTGTGCTAGCCGTCCACCTACGACAACATCCGGTGAAATGCAGAGCGCCAAATTCAAATTACAAAAATAGTAATATTAAACATTCATGAAAATACAAGTGTTGTACACCATTCAAAAGCTTAGAATCTTGGTAATCGAACAGCGTTGTCCGATTTACAGTAGGCTTATGGCGAAAGCATAGCATTTAAATATCTGAGTACAGCACCCCGCATACTTCCTGCCAAAAAATTAATTTCAAACCAGCACAGGCATTACAAAATCAAATATAATATAGCGATAAAATAAATCACTTACCTTTGAAGATCTTCCTCTGGTTGCAATCCCACGAGTCCCAGGAACACAAAGAACGGTCATTTTGTTCGATAAAGTCCCTCTTTATATCCCAAAAACTCTGTTTGGTTGGCGCGTTTTGTTCAGTAATCCACCCGTTCCACTCGTTAAAGTTACCTATAAACTTCGTCCAAACAAGTCAAACAACATTTCTAATCAATCCTCAGGTACCCTAATGTGTATATAAACAATTATATTTCTGACGGACAATAGCCTGTTCAATAGAAAAGAAAAATAACAAAGAGCGCGCACACAGTCACGCGCTCAAAAGAGTAGTGTCAGTTCTAACATCCACCTGCCAGAACTTCTATTTCTTGTTCGTTTTTCAAAAAACAAGCCTGAAACTATGTCTAAAGACTGTTGACATCTAGTGGAAGCCATAGGAACTGCAATCTGGGAGCTAAATCCCTCTATAGTGAATAGCAAGTCAATGGAAAAACTGTGACATCAAAGAAACCCATTTTCAGGATAGATCTTGCTATATCAGTTCTGTTATACTCACAGACATTATTTTAACAGTTTTAGAAACTTCAGAGTGTTTTCTATCCAATACTACCAACCAGCAAACCAGGCTGTCGTCTTGTGAAACAGTGGATGTAAACAATCTAGCTATCTAAAGCATTTACTGCAAATTGAATGTACAATTGTGTACAAAAAAAAAGCTGGTGTCAGTAAACATACAGTATATTTTTTTTAAATCAAAGTGTTTCCAGCAGCACATTTACAGTCATAAACGCTCTGGTTAACACTAAAACTGACTTACCAGCTCTGCTAGGGCAGTCTGGAAGTAGCTAGCCAACGTTAGCTTGGGTGCTTGACTGCCGTTGTAAGGCCAGAACGTTCAAATCAAACCTACTCCTCGGCCCGAACATCCAGTGTGCACCCCGAGAGCGAAACTGTCTGAATTTACAAACTGACAATTTTTCTCTGAAAGGAAACACCATAATATTATTCAAATTAATTAAGCCACATTTCCTAAAATCAATCAACATATACAGTGAGGGAAAAAAGTATTTGATCCCCTGTTTGCCTTTGTCAGTTTGCCCACTGACAAATAAATGATCAGTCTATAATTTTAATGGTAGGTTTATTTGAACAGTGAGAGACAGAATAACAACAAAATAATCCAGAAAAACGCATGTGAAAAATGTTATAAATTGATTTTTTATGAGGGAAATGAGTATTTGAACCCCTCTCAATCAGAAAGATTTCTGGCTCCCGGGTGTCTTTTATATGGGTAACGAGCTGAGATTAGGAGCACACTCTTAAAGGGAGTGCCCCTAATCTCAGCTTTTTAACTGTATAAAAGACACCTGTCCACAGAAGCAATCAATCAATCAGATTCCAAACTCTCCACCATGGCCAAGACTAAAGAGCTCTCCAAGGATGTCAGGGACAAGATTGTAGACCTACACAAGGCAGGAATGGGCTACAAGACCATCGCCAAGCAGCTTGGTAAGAAGGTGACAGTTGCGATTATTCGCAAATGGAAGAAACACAAAAGAACTGTCAATCTCCCTTGGCCTGGGGCTCCATGCAAGATCTCACCTCGTGGAGTTGCAATGATCATGAGAACGCTGAGGAATCAGCCCAGAACTACACGGGAGGATCTTGTCAATTATCTCAAGGCAGCTGGGACCATAGTCACCAAGAAAACAATTGGTAACACACTACGCCGTGAAGGACTGAAATCCTGCAGCGCCCGCAAGGTCCCCCTGCTCAAGAAAGCACATATACATGCCCGTCTGAAGTTTGCCAATGAACATCTGAATGATTCAGAGGACAACTGGGTGAAAGTGTTGTGGTCAGATGAGACCAAAATGGAGCTCTTTGGCATCAACTCAACTCGCCGTGTTTGGAGGAGGAATGCTGCCTATGACCCCAAGAACACCGTCCCCACCGTCAAACATGGAGTTGGAAACATTATGCTTTGGGGGTGTTTTTCCGCTAAGGGGACAGGACAACTTCACCACATCAAAGGGCCATGTACTGTCAAATCTTGGGTGAGAACCTCCTTCCCTCAGCCAGGGCATTGAAAACGGGTAGTGGATGGGTATTCCAGCATAACAATGACCCAAAACACACAGCCAAGGCAACAAAGGAGTGGCTCAAGAAGAAGCACATTAAGGTCCTGGAGTGGCCTAGCCAGTCTCCAGACCTTAATCCAATAGAAAATCTGTGGAGGGAGCTGAAGGTTTGAGTTGCCAAAGTCAGCCTCGAAACCTTAATGACTTGGAGAAGATCTGAAAAGAGGAGTGGGACAAAATCCCTCCTGAGATGTGTGCTAACCTGGTGGCCAACTACAAGAAACGTCTGACCTCTGTGATTGCCAACAAGGGTTTTGCCACCAAGTACTAAGTCATGTTTTGCAGAGGGGTCAAATACTTATTTCCCTCATTAAAATGCAATTGCGTTTTTCTGGATTTTTTTGTTGTTATTCTGTCTCTCACTGTTCAAATAAACCTACCATTAAAATGATAGACTGATCATTTCTTTGTCAGTGGGCAAACGTACAAAATCATCAGGCCATTCAAGCTCACAGAAAGGACCGCAGCCATGCTGAAGTGTGTAAATATTGTCTGTCCTCAGTTGCAACACTCCCTACCGAGTTCCAAACTGACTCTGGAAGCAATGTCAGGACAATAACTGTTTGTCGAGAGCTTCATGAAATGGGTTTCGATTGCCAAGCAGCAGCACATAAGCGCAAGATCACCATGTACAATGCTAAGCATTGGCTGGAGTGGTGTAAAGCTCGCTGCCATTGGACTCTGGAGCAGTGGAAACAAGTCCTCTGGACTGATCAATCACACTTCACCCTCTGTCAGTCTGACGAACGAATCTAGGTTTGGCGGATGCCAGGAGAACGCTACCTGCCCCAATGGTCCTGAACTCGCGACAGCCATTTCATTCAGGGTAAGTGGAGTTGATCCGTGCTGTCCGGAATCTTGGGGCCGTCTCTACCTCATTGAAGTTTACATTTAAAATGGTTATGGTAAGGTTTAAGATTACGTAAGGGTAGGGGTTAAGGTAAGGGTTATGGTTTAGGATAGAGACGTGCCGAGAATCCCAGATATCAATGACCAAGTGGAGTTCGCCTGGCCCAGAGCTGGTTAGTTCTGAAGGATTCGTTTCCATAGAAATCTACCTGGGTAAAAGGTGAGCCACTTTCATATGATCGGTTATCCCGAGTTGAACTCAGAGTTGACCAAAGTTACCTCGCTAACTCCTCAAACCTGCTTCGTAGGATACCCCTCAGATCCAGATCCGAATCTGAACTAATTATAGACGTCCAGTCCGGACCGGCCAAATATAGGCCGGTCTGGACTGGACATCTGTGGACGTCTATGATTGATCCGTGGACTTTGAAATCAAGGCTGGTCTGGGCTGCATCAAAAAGAGAAAAAAAATATGTCCAAAAGAAGTCGCCTAAAGTCAAAATGCTTAGTGGGATGTCAACTAAGCTTGAAGAAATCTCTGATGGTATGCTCAGGTATGAAAAATAGATTCTTCAGGAAATTCGTGTCTCATCTAAAAAATATATGTTAATAGGCAAAAAGAACAGGAAAGAGGAGAGAGTAGAAGTTACCACTCTACAATAGTAAAGAAAATGTATTGCTTCGGAAGCTGGTTTGACTGAATTCAGGGCCAATGTTGCAAAGTTGACATGAAGGTAGGAGAAGAAAATCAAGGGCACTCTACATTACTCACCTTGAAATCAGAGTGCATACCTTTCTGTCATTCAGTGCCACTTTCAAAGTTGCTTAGAGCATGGCATATTCATCTACCAGTATGATTAATTCAAGTGGCCTTGAATGAGATCAAAGGGCAGGCCCCTTCACAGCCAAACTCAACTGGAGAATTGGGCTTGAATATCAAATTGGGTTTGATTAGCCAGTTTTATTTCAATGGGAGTCTAACTGTATATACTCTGAGTGGGTCATTAGCAAAAGAGAGTGCCTCTGGTCAGTGTAGATGAGGTGGTCCATTAGTAATGAGGAATGAGATTTTTGATCCCTGGATTTGATCCAGAACTGAGGGAAGTTCTAGTTCATCTACAGATCTGCACAGATTGGGAGTATTGCCTGCGATGTGAGGAGAGGTTGCTGTTATGAAGATGAGCACCATTTTGACTGTAAATTAGCTCTGTGCAGTTCACCAAACAAAAACACTGATCAGTTATCCCACTACTTGTTGTGTAATTCAAGTTCACAGTAATGTAGTCAGTCTAACCTGCTGTCTCAGCTTACTTTATGCCTAAACTTGATTTTTGATTATTATATGTTTTACCTCTGAAAAAGCTTGACCATTGTAACATTTAATCGCAGCTAAAGTCATGACCAGTACAGATTACATCTGAGCATCAGTGTGAGTCACAATGACCTGCTACAGAGGTGTGCTTTAACAGAGCCCCATGCGCTCAGTAGAGATGTGTGCAGGTAGATAGAGGCTGAACCGACTCATCTCTCTCCAGTCCCAAACACCCACATTGGCTCTCTCAGACAGCATGTGGCATCTCAGCTTTCAGCGACACTGTGAGATCAGTTCCCTTAGCCCTCTGTAATCCTGAAATTAATCCAGTCACCCATACATCCTCGATGAGAGGAGTGAATGGTTGAAGAGGCAAAAAGAAGTCCAAAATGTCGAGGTAGATTACCTAAACCAAATGTCCAAATGTCCCAAACTGTGTCATATCTCTTGCTAATAGTCTGAACTGCACAGCAAACATGACCCCATTGGCCCCATGTGGGTATTTGGTGGGCAAGGTGGGCAGGGGCTAGCCCATAACAAGCCCACTCCTGTCAAACACGGGCTAGCCCACAGCAATCCCACATCAGCCCAACATGAGCTAGCCTACATCAGTCCAACACAGGCTATCCCTCACCAAGTCCAGCACAGGCTAGCCTACAGCAATCCCAAATCAGCCCAGCATGGGCTAGCCTTCACCAGCCCTACACAGGTTTGCCCACACCAAGCCCACACCAGCCCAACATGGGATATCCCACATCAAGCCTACATGGGCTCGCCCACACCAAGCCCAGTACAGATTAGACCAAACCAAACCCACACAGGCTAGCGTATACCAGCCCAATACAAGCTAGCCCACACCAAACCCACACGGGCTAGCGTACACCAGCCCAATACAAGCTAGCCCACACCAAACCCACACGGGCTAGCGTATACCAGCCCAATACAGGCTAGCCCACAACCAGCTCACATCAACCCAACATGAGCTAACCCAGCATCGGCTTTCCCACACCAAGCCTACACCAGCCCAACACAGGCTAGCAAACACCATACCAACATGGGCGAGCCCAAACCAAGCCCAGCTACTTCATAATGTTGAGGGGGGGATCCATTAGAATATTTGGGGGTGTGGTTTGTGAACACCCCAATTCATGTTGTTAAGTTAAAAAGAATACAAGACGAAAAATACAAGACAAGAATTGCTGACACCATTCAAACAAACAAGACTTTGGAATTTTAAAGCCAATTATCTAGGAATCATCTTTTTTTTCAGATAGAACCTTAGCTCACAAGTTAATTTTGTGTGATCATTACTGAGTGTCATTCCCGTTTAAATGTTCTCTTGTGTAACGTATTTAAAATATATATTGTACACTGCCAATGACAAAGTCTCTATAAAGACCATGAACAGCCAGGATCATATTTAGATGAAACCATATATATGATGACCAAAGTATGAAAAATGGCTGTTGCTTCTACATTGATAAAATGTAATTATAAAGTTACCGGTCCCCTCCCCCAGGTCAAACAGTTGGATTCAGGAGGCGAGATTATTAAGGGGATAGGGTGACATCACCCTAACGCTCTCATTTTAATACACCCATGGTAACATGTGACCTGTTTCACGAAGCTAGGCATATGTCACACGTCACTACCTCACAGGAGAGGCATTGAACCTAGTTGGTTAGCTTTAGCTACCTGCAGATTCATACTCCAGCATTTCATGCATAGTGGCTAGCTATGACAATCCGTTTGTACTGTAGCTATGGGTTGGGATTATGGTTCATTGTAATATTTTGTCAACCATCTTTGTTGAAGAACGCCACAAGCCAAGGGTGGCTCGCATCAAAATTCGTCATTGGAACCACTCGATATGATTGGTCATATAAAAACCTTGGGACCCAAATGCATAATCAGTGCTCTAACTCCACCTTGTGGTGGTCTGGAGCAATGAAGCCGTGACGCTGGGTACATCTAAGTCCCGCGGTGCAAGCTCACAACGTTTAAAGGAGGAACCACTGTAGATGTTTCCACTTCACAATAACAGCACTTACAGTTGACCGGGGCAGCTTGTTGGAAAGGTGGCATCCTATGATGGTGCCATGTTGATTGTCACTGAGCTCTTCAGTAAGGCCATTCTACTGCCAATATTTGTCTATAGAGATTGCATGGTTGTGTGCTCAATTTTATACACCTGTCAGCAACAGTGTCGCTGAAATAGCCAAATCCATTCATTTGAATCGGTGTCCACATACTTTTTTATATAGTGTGCTAGGTTCTAAATGAACCGAGTAAAAACTCACAAATTATTATTAAAGCTGGTGAGGGAGATAAGTGTCTCCAGTTTCAGAGATTTTTGTAGTTCGTTCCAGTCATTGGCAGCAGAGAACAGGAAGGAGAGTTGGCCAAAGGAGGAATTGGCTTTGGGGGTGACCAGTGAGATATATCTGCTGGAGGTCGTGCTACGAGTTGGTGCTGCTAAGGTGACCAGCGAGCTGAGATAAGGCGGAACTTTACCTAGCAGGGAAATGATGACATTGTTTAGTTGAAATCCAACCCTTGTAATTTAGGTATGAAAATAAAGAGATGACAATTAGACTACAGGAGATGAGCATCACAGGTAACATTTTATTTTTGTCATTCATCAATGCTGCTTGCAAATGACTGCAGTTGTCCATTTAGATAGACAGTACATGGTTGATCTATGTATCACTGACCCTGGATAAACTAGTGACTGGGCTAACACAGCTAACCTGTAAGGTCAATAATCTGCTGTTTTTATTAAAATGTTGTTGGCTTTATAATCGTGGGAGCAATTTAACTAGCTAGTAGCTAACTAGTTAGTTATAAACTCTGCAAAAAAAAGAAACATCCCCTTTTCAGGACCCTGACTTTCAAAGATAATTAGTAAAATCCAAACAACTTCACATATCTTCAATGTAAAGGGTTTGAACACTGTTTCCCATGCTTGTTCAATGAATCATAAACAATTAATGAACATGCACCTGTGGAACGGTCGTTAAGACACTAACAGTTTACAGACGGTAGGCAATTAAGGTCACAGTTATGAAAAACACCAAAAGAAAGATGCCCAGAGTCCCTGCTCATTTGCATGCACGTGCCTTAGGCATGCTGCAAGGAGGCATGAGGACTGCAGATGTGGCCAGGGAAATAAATTGCAATGTCAGTACTGTGAGGCGCCTAAGACAGCACTACAGGGAGACAGGACGGACAGCATATCGTCCTCGCAGTGGCAGGCCACGTGTAACAACATCTGCACAGGATCGGTACTTCCGAACATCACACAGGTACAGGATGGCAACAACAACTGCCTAAGTTACACCAGGAATGCACTATCCCTCCATCAGTGCTCAGACCATCCGCAATAGGCTGAGAGAGGCTGGACTGAGGGGCCTGTTGTTGTAAGGCAGGTCCTCACCAGACATCACCGGCAACAACGTTGCCTATGGGCATAAACCCAACGTCGCTGGACCAAACAGGACTGGCAAAAAGTGCTCTTCTCTGACGAGTCGCGGTTTTGTCTCACCAGGGGTGATGGTCGGATTTGCGTTTATCGTCGAAGGAATGAGCTTTACAACGAGGTCTGTACTCTGGAGCGGGATCAATTTGGAGGTGGAGGGTCTGTCATGGTCTGGGGCGGTGTGTCACAGCATCATCGGACTGAGCTTGTTGTCATTGCAGGCAATCTCAATGCTGTGCGTTACAGGGAAGACATCCTTTTCCCTCAAGTGTTACCCTTCCTGCAGGCTCGTCCTGACATGACCCTCCAGCATGACATACTGCTCGTTTTGTGTGTGTTTTCCTGCAAGACAGGAATGTCAGTGTTCTGCCATGGCCAGCGAAGAGCCCGGATCTCAATCCCATTGAGCACGTCTGGGACCTGTTGGATCAGAGGGTGAGGGCTAGGGCCATTCCCCCCAGAAATGTCCGGGAACATGCAGGCACGTTGGTGGAAGAATGTGGTAACATCGCACAGCAAGAACTGGCAAATATGGTGCAGTCCATGAGGAGGAGATGTACTGGTGGCCACACCAGATACTGACTGTTACTTTATATTTTGATCCCCCCTTTGTTCAGGGACACATTATTCCATTTCTGTTAGTCAGATGTCTGTGGAACTTGTTCAGTTTATGTCTGTTTTGAATCTTATGTTCATACAAATATTTACACGTGTTAAGTTTGCTGAAACTAAACGCAGTTGACAGTGAGAGGGCATTTCTTTTTTTGCTGAGTTTACATAAGTAGCTTTCAAGGTTAGTGGACTTCTCAAAATGAAACTGATCGTGGCCAGAGTTGGGCAGTATTTCTGTTTAATATATGTGAAATACTTATTGGGCTGAACTAAACTCCAATGTATTTTGTATTGTCAAAATACGTTTCCATACCATTTATTTATAGCGGTTCTCAATATTGTTGCCCCCTTTCACCCTACATTAGTATCAAAAGTCTGACAACAGCATCTGCTAAATTAAATAAATGTACTGTATATGTAAAAATAAACAATTGCAAAGTATTTCTCTACTGCATTCCGCCCCGAAACAAGGCCAATGACAATGCCCAGTGTGTTTGCAGTTGTTCATTTAGCAGACACTCTCATCTAGAGTGAAAGTTTAGTAAACTAAGGTAGATAATATCCCCCTCGAGTCTATTGACACACTGGTGCGTCAATATCAGTAACATAATAAAAAAATCACTATCAAAATCTGTCAATTTGAACTAGGGATATGTTTTTTTGCATGGGCTGCGTCTCAATTCCACTCCGATTCCCTTTATGGATGGGTGTATCTTTGACTTTGCAGTTGAATGGCCTGCTCCTTCTCCATTTTCGGAACACCATCCCTCTCCCCCAAAGTGATCGATAGTATATCTTGGATTGTTATTCTGAGCTCTCAGGTTCATATAGCGAGTTCTGGTCTTCACTGATCTCACTCTCCGTCAGTGCCATCTGTGGCATATAGGCGCAATCTAGCTGGGCCTTGAGCTCTATAGTGATGGTCCCGGTGGACCTCTTCTCCACCGCAGCACAGGAACACTCTGGCAGCAAGTGGTCAGTTTGGCATGTTGTACTAACCATTGTTTCCTGTAAGTAAAAACAAAATAAGGCATCTATTAGGCTATAGTTATATTCAAGAATCACTGCATTTACTTGAAATAAACAATAGCCTTGCAAATCCATGTTATTACTATGTGCCTCCTGCACAGTCTCTGTTACGTGGAGCGGTACAGGAGAACCCAAGAGCAGACGAGGAAACAGAGATGAATGAACCAAGGTATTTATTGTAACACAGGGAGATATGTTGTGCAGATCCGGGGAAGCTCGGATGAGTTGTAGGAAACCAGAAGTGGAAGCTGAGGTAGGCGTGTGCTGGGTTGGAATAGGGTAAACAGGTCCGGAGGGGAATCAAGGAAGTGGTGGTGTGGTGAGTCCAAAACAAGGTAGCAGGGTGGTGAGATGTGGAACAGGAGACAGGAGCCAGAGCCTGGGTGGCAAAACTGCAGTGAGAGGATAAACAGCGTCAGGCAGGGAAACAGGTACAGCAGGGTAACAGGATCTTGAATAATAGTAATAGCTAGAAGCATAAACTGACTGAGCAGAGCTTACGGCCTGGCAGAGTGGAAGTGGCAGAACTGAGTATTTGTAGAGGTCTTGATAATGGAACGAGTTGCAGCTGGTAGGGATCTGATCTGACTCCAGCACACCTGCTTCCAATCACACAATCACACACAAACAGAAAGGGAGAGAGAGAGAGAGAACTGGGGAAAAGGCTACAGGTCAAGCAGACACCAGATAACCACTAGAGGGTGTGGCAGGAGCAGATGTGACAGTGCCTCCCTCTACAGGCGCCACCTGGCGCACAACCCGGCTTGACAGGGTGTGAGGTATGGAAATCCTTTTGACCTGGAGTGTAGACTGGAGCTGAAGCATGGCAACGGTTAGCTTGGGATTGGGTCCTGGCGGAGGCACGAAGAACAGACCTGTCCCTCCTCCAGGTGCAATGACAACGCGCTTGTGGTCCTGGACAGAGTTACCGTTAGATGGAGGAAGGCCAGTGTCCAGAGCTGTGTGACCAGGGGCAACTGGGTATGTGATAGGGAAATTTGTATGTTTAAGTAATGACTAAGAATATTCCACTCTAAAAATGTATGCAATGATAATCCAATAATGTGTGTGTCTAGAACTTTTTAGAGACTAGAACATGGTGTTACAATCTTGCAATGTAAGAAGGGGCTATTTGTGAGAACAAAGGATTCCTTGTGAAACCAAACTACAGAAAAGATGCCTTCTCATCCTCAGGAGGGGAGGCATGGCTAGGAACTGTACAGTTTGAATTATGTTGCAGAAAGTGATAAGCCATGAATGTATACTGTGGAAAAGTACAGCCGCCTAAAGCGGGTGGAGTTTATTTGTATGTACAATATAAAAGACTGTGTTCCCATTTGGAGATCAGAACGTTCTCTGAATAAAATATTGACCGTTGCAGTTTGGGATTCTGTTTGTTTCTTATAACTGGAGCTTTACAAACTCCAGGAAACATATTGAGCTATAGTCTGATTTGATATAATAATTCTGAGATAGAACAAAATTCTCGTGACAGTATGGGAAGAGGGCAAAGCAGACCGGACGTAGGTTTGATGGAGGTTTTTTTCCGGGCCCAGACCGAGCAGGCTGAGATAAATTCCCGAGCATCTCACCATGGTGGGTCACCAAAATCGCTTACGCAGGAAGGCGACAGTCCAGTTCATGCCAGGGTGACAGGTGAGGTGAGTAGCATGGGCCCACTGAAGAACTTCAGAGCGAACTGAATCTGGCACAAACAGAGCCTTACAAGGACCATTTCCTGGATCAGGCTGGTTCAGCTGAGCCAGACGAACACGGGACTCGATCTCCCAGGGGACAGCAGCAACGATGCAGGAGGATGGCATAATGGTTTCTGGCTTGGTACCTGTGTTGTCTGTGGTGAACTGACGGGAGGCGTCAGGCTTGTTATTCTTATATCTGGGGCGAGAAAGATTATACAACCTGCTACTGGGGAGGGGAGCTCCAGGCTGGAGGTCAATAGCACAGTCGTACGAGCAATGAGGCAGCAGAGACGGGGTGTGGTGCTTACTGAACACAGGAGCTAAACTGTGATACTTTGGAGGAACAGAAGACAGGTCCGGGGGTTCTGGAATGGACCGGGGTACAGGCAAGGCAGGTGGAAGGACAGAATGTAGACAATTGGAATGACAAAATGTACTTCAAGTAGTAACCCTCCCGGCAGTCAATCTGTGGGTTGTGTAGTTTTAACCATGGATGGCCCAGAAGCAGAGGAGAATAGGGACTGTCGATTATGTGAAAACTGATCTTTTCCTGGTGATATCCAGAGAGACGCAGGATGACTGGAATGGTTTTCTCACAGACATGGGAGAGAAGCTTACCATTGAGAGCGTAGGCATCGAGAGGTGAATTAAGTGGAACAGTGTCCAGGCCCAACTGGTTGACAACACCTCAGTCCAGAAAGCTCTGGTCGGCACCTGAATCTATAAGAGCAGCTAGAGGAAAAGCCTGACTCTGCCACACAAGGTTGGCCTCAAACAGGGGTCTGGGGGAAGATGGGCAGCTGATTTGACCCAATAGTATTTTCCCCATATCGCCCGAGCCTCTTCTTACTGAACGCAGGGAACAAGTGGAGACCAGGTGACCAACCTGGCCACAGTATAGACAGCTCCTAGTATGGACCCGCCGCTGCCTCTCCTCTGGAGATAGACGGGTCCGGCTGGGCTGCATGGGTTCAGGTTCAGAACATTCCTGGGATTGGGATACAGTCTGAGGAGAAGAACAAGGCACTGAAGCAGATGTTAATGAATTTGCAACTTTAACTACCCTCTCCCTCCGCCGCTCCCGGAGACGGTTGTCAATGCAGATAGTGAGAGAAATGAGTTCATCAAGATCATCAGACTCCTCCCTGGACACCAACTCGTCCTTTAGGGTCTCAGTGAGTGAGTTCCAGAATGCTCCCTGAAGAGCCTCCTCATCCCAGCCACTCTCTGCGGCGAGGGTGTGGAACACATGCCATTTCAGCAACACTCTGGGAGCCTTGACGGTGGGACAGGAGTAATTTAGCAGCGTCCTTTCCGCAGACCGGGTGGTCAAAAATAATGGAACGAGTTGCAGCTGGTAGGGATCTGGTCTGACTCCAGCACACCTGTCTCCAACCACACACAAACAGAAAGGGAGGGGGAGAGAGGGAGAGAGAAAGAGAGAGAGTACTGGGGAAAAGGCTGCAGGTCAAGCAGACACCGGGTGACCCCTAGAGGGTGTGGCAGGAGCAGATGTGACAGTCTCCTCCAGGATGAAGATGTCATCTTGAAAACAAACAAATGTTTTGTTAAGACAACTGAACCCAAATATATCAGTTGGCATTAACAAGCTACCTGTCTTGTATGCTTTGTCAACACACACACACCAAATACAGGGACATTCATTTTTCAGCAAACATGTGCTATGTCAACTTCAGTCTAGCTAAATGAGGTGGAGCTAACAAAACATTACAAAAACAAATCTGTCAACAAAATAAATAAATAAAAATTCGTAATATTTAACATTCATCAATATACAAGTGTTGCATAGTCATCAAAAGATTTCAAAAAGGCTTCACGGCGAAAAAACAACATTTGATTGTTTGAGGATAGCACCCCCAATATTTTCCACATTAGCATAAAGCATAAATTCATATCCAGCGCGGGTCTCACAAAACCCATATAAGAGCTAAAATAAATTGCTTACCTTTCGAAGATCTTCTGCTGAGGGCTTCCCAGGCGTCCAAACAAGAGAATCCATGGTTCTTTTGTTCGAAAAAGTCATTTATTATATCCATAAATCTCAGTTTGGTTGGCACGTTATGTTCAGAAAATCCACCAAGCATTTCCAGTCTACTCGCCCGTTGTACAGTGAAGAGAGCGCGTTCAAATTATACCTCTAAACCTTTCCCAAACAAATCAAACAATTTATAATGCATCCTTAGGTATCCTTTCATGAATAATAACGCTAATATTTTACACGGATGATAACCTAAACGTTATAAAAGGAAAATAAAGTGGGGCGCGCTCACGTTCTCGTGCCCGGAAAATCTTGTTGACATTTCTACATCCTGCAGTAATTCTTCTTCTGTATGGTTCTGCTCAGTGCTAAAGCCTCCAAACACTGTCCAGAGACTGTTGACATCTAGTGGAAGCCATAGGTACTGCAACCTGTGTCCTATTTCCCTATGATTTCTATTATCAGTCATTCAAAGTGAGCAAAGGTCAAAAGAAAAATGATTTCCGGACAGAAATGTCTCAAGTTTTTGCCTGCTATATCAGTTCTGTCATACCCATAGACATTATTTTAACGGTTTTAGAAACTTCAGAGTGTTTCCTATCCAATAGTACTAATTATGTGCATATCCTAGTTTCTGTGCCTGAGTGGCAGGCATTTTACTTTGGGCACGTCAGACAGGCGAAAATTCGGAAAATGGGACCCTAGCCCTAAGGAGTACAGTAACTAACGTTACTTAATAACAGGGGTACACGGATAAACTGTGTTGCAATTTTAGTTGAGTTGCTTGCTAACGTTATATGCTGGGGGGCGTTACACAAAACACTTCAGACGCAATTAGCTAGTTACCTTCAATTAGAGTTGCAACAGAGTCTAACGCTGGCCTAGTCAACAACAGCCATGACCGGTTAACATTACCTCAGGCTCCATTGCATTGACTCGCATCGCCTCCTTCATTCAGTTGCTTTTGCTTGACTCCAAGGTCAGCAATGTTGATGATGGTCGGTCAGTAACCCTTACACCAAAACCCATTAGAAAACTCCCGGTTGCTGCATCGAAAGTGCCCTTCATCGCGAAGTTTGCCTCTGTGAAATGCTGTCTGCAGATCCTGCTAGCTCGAGCTGCCACGTCCTTCCTCTTCAGGACATGGAGCCACTTCTTCAAAAGATGTAGGTCCTTGGACAGCCGATGGTATTTTACAGATTGATTTTTTTTGGAGCCAATTCATACAGCCTGGCGCTTTACAGTTTATGTTTGTCCGACCCCTAAACTTACTCTCTTCGATTCACTCTACGCGTGAAAACTCAATACCACAGACAATTTGTTGATTCCTGCCAGTGACGCACTGGTGTCAGTCGTTACTATGACATTTTAAAATGACGCTGACCATAGCTCAAATAAACCTTGTGGGCGATCAAAATACTAAATATAGAGATGTTTTTAGGTTAATTGCTTAGATTTACTTCCTAAAGTGTTTCCATTCCCCTTTAACTCTGTATCTGTTAAAATCCTTAATCTAACACCTGAATCAACACTATACATTTTACACTGAAAAATCAACACTAGCTAACACTGGACAATTTACTGTGCATGTGCGCAAACAACAGCCTTTGTGTGTGCCCAATGGAATGTATTACCATAGATTGAAGACTGCCATATTGCTTCATTGAAGCATTTGGTCAGATATTAAGCAGTTTAATAGACACTTACAATTATGGCAGGATTATGCTCTTTCCGATGTGCCTGATTTTAAAACTTCCCCGATACCGCAGGGAGGAAGAAGACCTTTGCTTTGCACATTATCTTAAAAAGCATGTTATCTCGCTTTTCACGTTGCACTGTTTTCACATGCACTGTTGTGCCAATTTGTCGTCATTTGAATATCATTATCTTTCGTCCCCTTCTTACTTCAAAGTATTCATTTTACAGGGATTTTACAAGATTTCTCCACTTTGCCTCGGGTGAGTGGCACGAGGTTGCGGGAACATTTCCTCCTCCAAAGCACTTTTTTAAGGAAATGTCAACGGTCGTCTTTGAATACATTGTATCAATTCTCAGAGAAGAAGGATACATATAAGACTAATTTGTGGTTGGATAATATGCTATCTAAAGAACATTTACTATTGTAATGGACACTCATCACGAGCTAGACAGCATTCCGTTTCACAGTGCATTACGTATACTCAGACACCGGGGCTTATCTGGGAATAGTGGGCTCTGGAGATTTTTGGCGGATTACTCGTGGCGAGAGCCGTTGCCTACGAGGGTGACCTGGCTGGTGAATTGTTCAATTTCTTTTCACTCTAGGGAACTGGAAATCAATGGCTTCGTCTTGTAAACTGGGTCAGTGGAGGAATGCCACTGCCTGGCCAAGAATGTCTTCAACTTTCTGGGCTGCGGTGCTACTGACCAGCCTGCTGATAATTTACTGCGGTAAGAATGGTCAGTTTCAGTAGGCTATAACCATGTGTTATGTTTTCATGTTCATTACGGTCTTGGGTAGAATGTATGCAGATTGTGTGGAACGAACACACACACACCTCCATTACTTTGAATCTAGTGACGGCTATCAATTCTCTCTTTGGAGTCGTGCTTGGCCACACAGTCATGGGTTAACAGGGAGTACAGGAGGGGACTAAGCACGCACCCAAGGGGCCCCCGTGTTGAGGGTCAGCATGGCAGATGTGTTGTTGCCTACCAGATTCAGTTGCAGAGGGAGGTGTTTAGTCCCAGGGTCCTTAGCTCAGTGATAAGCTTGCGGGGCACTATTGGTTTGAATGCTGCGTTGTATTCAATTATCAGCACTCTCACTTAGGTGTTCCTTTTGTCCAAGTGGGAAAGGGCAGTGTGGAGGGGGATCTGTTGGGGTGGTATCCAAACAGGAGTGGGTCCAGGGGTGTCTGGTATAATGGTGTTGATGTGAGCCATGACCAGCCTTTCAAAGCATTTCATGGCTATAGATATTAGAGTTATTGAGTTATTTAGACAAGTTACCTTGGCATTTTTGGGGACAGGGACTATGGTGGTCTGCTTGAAACATGTAGCTATTATGTAGCTATTACAGACTGGATCAGGGAAAGGTTGAAAATGTCAGTGAAAACACTTTCCAGCTAGTCAGCGCATGCTCGGAGTACGCGTCCTGGTAATCTGAATGTTAGCCACATTGGCTACAGAGAGAGTGATCACACATTCGTCTGGAACAGCTTGTGCTCTCATGCATCATCCAGTGTTGCTTTCCTCGAAGTGAGCATAAAATGCATTAAGGTGGTCTGGTGGGCTCGCGTCACTGGGCAGCTCGCAGCTGCGTATCCTTTTGTGGTCTGTGATAGTTTGCAAGCCCTGCCACATCGGACAAAAGTCAGAGAAGGTGTAGTAGGATTCCATCTTAGTCCAGTATTGACGCTATGCCTGTTTGAGGGTTTGTCGGAGGGCGTAGCGGGATTACTTAAAAGCATCCGTGTTAGTGTCCCGCTCCTTGACAGCGGCAGCTCTAGCCTTTAGCTCAGTGAGGATGTTGTTTGTTATCCATGACTTCTGGTTGGGATATGTTTATACGGTCACTGTGGGGACAATGACGTCGATGCAATTATTAACCCGGTGACTGATGTGGTAAACTGCTCAATATTATCGGATGAGTCCTGAATCATATTCCAGTCTGTGCTAGTTAAAGAGTCCTGTAGTTTAGCATCATTGGACCACTTCCGTATTGAGCGCA
Source organism: Brachymystax lenok tsinlingensis (assembly GCA_030435695.1). Lineage (NCBI taxonomy): Eukaryota > Metazoa > Chordata > Actinopteri > Salmoniformes > Salmonidae > Brachymystax > Brachymystax lenok. The sequence continues at coordinate 14,027,307 of CM059818.1, forward strand.
TCACTGCTACTTCCTGTTTTAGTTTGTAAGCAGGAATCAGGAGGATCAAGTTATGGTCGGATTTGCCAAATGGAGGGTGAGGGAGAAATTTGTATACAGTGGGGAAAAAAAGTATTTAGTCAGCCACCAATTGTGCAAGTTCTCTCACTTAAAAAGATGAGAGAGGCCTGTAATTTTCATCATAGGTACACTTCAACTATGACAGACAAAATGAGGAAAAAAAATCCAGAAAATCACATTGTAGGATTTTTTATGAATTTATTTGCAAATTATGGTGGAAAATAAGTATTTGGTCAATAACAAAAGTTTATCTCAATACTTTGTTATATACCCTTTATTGGCAATGACAGAGGTCAAATGTTTTCTGTAAGTCTTCACAAGGTTTTCACACACTGTTGTTGGTATTTTGGCCCATTCCTCCATGCAGATCTCCACTAGAGCAGTGATGTTTTGGGGCTGTCGCTGGGCAACACGGACTTTCAACTCCCTCCAAAGATTTTCTATGGGGTTGAGATCTGGAGACTGGCTAGGCCACTCCAGGACCTTGAAATGCTTCTTCACGAAGCCACTCCTTCGTTGCCGGGTGGTGTGTTTGGGATCATTGTCATGCTGGAAGACCCAGCCACGTTTCATCTTCAATGCCCTTGCTGATGGAAGGAGGTTTTCACTCAAAATCTCACGATACATGGCCCCATTCATTCTTTCCTTTACACGGATCAGTCGTCCTGGTCCCTTTGCAGAAAACAGCCCCAAAGCATGATGTTTCCACCCCCATGCTTCACAGTAGGTATGGTGTTCTTTGGATGCAACTCAGCATTCTTTGTCCTCCAAACACGACGAGTTGAGTTTTTACCAAAAAGTTATATTTTGGTTTCATCTGACATTCTCCCAATCCTCATCTGGATCATCCAAATGCTCTCTAGCAAACTTTAGACGGGCCTGAACATGTACTGGCTTAAGCAGGGGGACACGTCTGGCACTGCAGGATTTGAGTCCCTGGCGGCGTAGTGTGTTACTGATGGTAGGCTTTGTTACTTTGGTCCCAGCTCTCTGCAGGTCATTCACTAGGTCCCCTGTGTGGTTCTGGGATTTTTGCTCACCGTTCTTGTGATCATTTTGACCCCACGGGGTGAGATCTTGCGTGGAGCCCCAGATCGAGGAAGATTATCAGTGGTCTTGTATGTCTTCCATTTCCTAATAATTGCTCCCACAGTTGATTTCTTCAAACCAAGCTGCTTACCTATTGCAGATTCAGTCTTCCCAACCTGGTGCAGGTCTACAATTTGGTTTCTGGTGTCCTTTGACAGCTCTTTGGTCTTGGCCATAGTGGAGTTTGGAGTGTGACTGTTTGAGGTTGTGGACAGGTGTCTTTTATACTGATAACAAGTTCAAACAGGTGCCATTAATACAGGTAATGAGTGGAGGACAGAGGAGCCTCTTAAAGAAGAAGTTACAGGTCTGTGAGAGCCAGAAATCTTGCTTGTTTGTATGTGACCAAATACTTATTTTCCACCATAATTTGCAAATAAATTCATTAAAAATCCTACAATGTGATTTTCTGGATTTTTTTTCACTCATTTTGTCTGTCATAGTTGAAGTGTACCTATGATGAAAATTACAGGCCTCTTTCATCTTTTTAAGTGAGAGAACTTGCACAATTGGTGGCTGACTAAATACTTTTTTTCCCCCACTGTATGTCTCTGTGTGTGGAGTAAAGGTGATCTAGAGTTTTTTCACAGGTGACACAGACTCTTAGAAATAAGGTAAGACGGATTTCAGTTTTCCTTCATTAAAATCACCGGCTACTATGAGCACCACCTCTGGGTGAGCATTTTATTGTTTGCTGATGGCCCTATGCAGCTTGTTGAGTGCGGTCGGAGCCAGCATCGGTTTGTGGTGGTAAATAGACAGCTACTATTGGTAAATAGTATGGTCTACAGCTTACCACAAGGTATTCTAACTCAGGCAAGCAGAACCTCAAGACGTCCTTCATATTAGAGATCACGCACAAGCTGTTGTTAACAAAGAGACACACACCGCACCCCTTGAGCTTACCTGACGCTGCCGTTCTGTCCTGCCAATGTGTAGAAAAACCAGCTACAATATTATCCATGTCCTTGTTCAGCCAGGTTTCTGAGGAATATAGGATATTACAGTTCTTCAAGTCCTGTTGATAGGATAGTCTCGAACGGAGCTCGTCCAGTTTGTTCTCCAATGATTGTACATTCGCCAATAGAACAGAGGATAGAGGCAGATTATTTACTCTCCGCCGTAGCTTCATCAGGGTACCCGCACGTCGGCCTCTATATCACTGTCTCTTTCTCTTCCGAGTGTCGGGGATTAGTGCCTGGTCCGGGGTAAACAGTATGTCCTGTGCCGCCGACTCATTGAAGTAGAATTCTTCATCCAAATCTAGGCTAGTGATTGCTGTTCTGATGACCAGAAGCTCTTTTCGGTCATAGGAAATAATTGCGGAAACATTATGTACAAAAAAAAGACAAAATTGATCAGGAGCCCGTAAAACGACCTCTATACATTCCAGTACCATGCATGAGAGCGTTCCAATGGATTTGATTCTACCTGTAAACTAACACAACACATGTATTGGTCAAATCACTAGGGCTTCGCTACACTCTTAGAAAAAAATGTACTAAGTTGAACCATATTGGTTTCTTCGGGCAGGGTTTTCATTGTTGGACATAAGACTGTAAAACACCAGGAAATCAGCTCTAAGTGATTTTGTTCACAAGTCGTCCAATGCATAATAGAGAGACGTGATCATATACAAATGTAAGCCAGGTTTGAAATTAAGTTTTAGTCAAATAGTATACCTGTTTGGGCTTCATGTGGTTAATTTGCAGTCTACAAATTATTTGTAATAACTATCCGCCCCCACCTTACGATCAGGAAAAAATTGTCTCGTTGCTGATCCCTGCCATAAGGGAACCCTTTTTGGTGCTAGGTACAACCCTTTGCAGAGGGTTCTACTTAGAACACTCTAAATGGTTCTACCAAAAACCCTTTTACTATGAAGGTTCTTCCTAGAGCCAACTATGTTGGGTTCTACCAAGAATCCTATATAAAAGGCACATGGCTTTAGATGCTTTTGATAGGCTAATTGACATAATTTGAGTCAATTGGAGGTGTACCTTTGGATGTATTTCAAGGCCTACCTTCAAACTCAGTGCCTCTTTGCTTGACATCATGGGAAAATCAAAAGATATCAGCCATGACCTCAGAAAAAAATTGTCTGGTGTGGTCTAGTTCATCCTTGGGAGCTATTTCCAAACGCCTGAAAGTACCACGTTCATCTGTACAAAAAATAGTACGCAAGTATAAACACCATGGGACCACGCAGCCGTCATACCGCTCAGGAAGGAGACGCGTTCTGTCTCCTAGAGATGAACGTACTTTGGTGCAAAAAGTGCAAATGTATCCCAGAACAAAAGCAAAGGACCTTGTGAAGATGTTGGAGGAAACAGGTACAGAAGTATCTATATCCATAGTAAAACGAGTCCTATATCAACATAACCTGAAAGGCCACTCAGCAAGGAAGAAGCCACTGCTCCAAAACCGCCATAAAAACCCAGACTACGGTTTGCAACTGCACATGGGGACAAAAATCGTACTTTTAGGAGAAATGCCCTCTGGTCTGATGAAACAAAAATAGAACTGTTTGGCCATTATGACCATCAATATGTTTGGAGAAAAAAGGGGGAGGCTTGCAAGCCGAAGCCCATGATGCATGGGGGTGGCAGCATCATGTTGTGGGGTGCTTTGTTGCTGGAGGGACTGGTGCACTTCACAAAAAAGATGGCATCATGAGGGAGGAAAGTTACGTGGATATATTGAAGCAACATCTCAAGACTTCAGTCAGGAAGTTAAAGCTTGGTTGCAAATGGGTCTTCCAAATGGACAATGACCCCAAGCATACTTCCAAATTTGTGGCAAAATGGCTTTAACTGCTTTGGAAGCATTGGGGAGCTAGTGCCCCACTCCCGACACTACCCGGTGAAATGCAAGGCGTGTGCTGCAATCTTACTCCTATATACAGTGGGGGAAAAAAGTATTTAGTCAGCCACCAATTGTGCAAGTTCTCTCACTTAAAAAGACGAGAGAGGCCTGTAATTTTTATCATAGGTACACTTCAACTATGACAGACAAAATGAGGAAAAAAAATCCAGAAAATCACATTGTAGGATTTTTTATGAATTTATTTGCAAATTATGGTGGAAAATAAGTATTTGGTCAATAACAAAAGTTTATCTCAATACTTTGTTATATACCCTTTATTAGCAATGACAGAGGTCAAATGTTTTCTGTAAGTCTTCACAAGGTTTTCACACACTGTTGTTGGTATTTTGGCCCATTCCTCCATGCAGATCTCCACTAGAGCAGTGATGTTTTGGGGCTGTCGCTGGGCAACACGGACTTTCAACTCCCTCCAAAGATTTTCTATGGGGTTGAGATCTGGAGACTGGCTAGGCCACTCCAGGACCTTGAAATGCTTCTTACGAAGCCACTCCTTCGTTGCCCGGGTGGTGTGTTTGGGATCATTGTCATGCTGGAAGACCCAGCCACGTTTCATCTTCAATGCCCTTGCTGATGGAAGGAGGTTTTCACTCAAAATCTCACGATACATGGCCCCATTCATTCTTTCCTTTACACGGATCAGTCGTCCTGGTCCCTTTGCAGAAAAACAGCCCCAAAGCATGATGTTTCCACCCCCATGCTTCACAGTAGGTATGGTGTTCTTTGGATGCAACTCAGCATTCTTTGTCCTCCAAACACGACGAGTTGAGTTTTTACCAAAAAGTTATATTTTGGTTTCATCTGACATTCTCCCAATCCTCATCTGGATCATCCAAATGCTCTCTAGCAAACTTTAGACGGGCCTGAACATGTACTGGCTTAAGCAGGGGGACACGTCTGGCACTGCAGGATTTGAGTCCCTGGCGGCGTAGTGTGTTACTGATGGTAGGCTTTGTTACTTTGGTCCCAGCTCTCTGCAGGTCATTCACTAGGTCCCCCGTGTGGTTCTGGGATTTTTGCTCACCGTTCTTGTGATCATTTTGACCCCACAGGGTGAGATCTTGCGTGGAGCCCCAGATCGAGGAAGATTATCAGTGGTCTTGTATGTCTTCCATTTCCTAATAATTGCTCCCACAGTTGATTTCTTCAAACCAAGCTGCTTACCTATTGCAGATTCAGTCTTCCCAACCTGGTGCAGGTCTACAATTTGGTTTCTGGTGTCCTTTGACAGCTCTTTGGTCTTGGCCATAGTGGAGTTTGGAGTGTGACTGTTTGAGGTTGTTGACAGGTGTCTTTTATACTGATAACAAGTTCAAACAGGTGCCATTAATACAGGTAATGAGTGGAGGACAGAGGAGCCTCTTAAAGAAGAAGTTACAGGTCTGTGAGAGCCAGAAAACTTGCTTGTTTGTATGTGACCAAATACTTATTTTCCACCATAATTTGCAAATAAATTCATAAAAAATCCTACAATGTGATTTTCTGGATTTTTTTTCCTCATTTTGTCTGTCATAGTTGAAGTGTACCTATGATGAAAATTACAGGCCTCTCTCATCTTTTTAAGTGAGAGAACTTGCACAATTGGTGGCTGACTAAATACTTTTTTTCCCCACTGTATGTCTGTTTTCAATAGGGAGGGGTTCAAAATGAGGCAATGTGTCAAAAACACTTTTTCCAGGACAGACATTCCTCAGGTTTTCGCCTGTTATATCAATAGTTTAACACTCTTACTTACAAACTTCAGAATGTTTCCTATCCAATAGTACTAATTATGTGCATTTCCTATTTTCTGGGCCTGAGTGGGAGGCATTTTACTTTGGGCACGCCACTCTCCAAAACCGTCACCTCGGGAGCCGCTCCCTAAGAAGTTAAGGACAACAAAGTCAAGGTATTGGAGTGGCCAAAACAAAGCCCTGACCTCAATCCTATAGAAAATTTGTGGGCAGAACTGAAAGGCCTACAAACCTGACTGTTACACCAGCTGTGTCAGGAGGAATGGGCCAGAATTCACCCAACTTATTGTGGGAAGCTTGTGGAAGGCTACCTGAAACGTTTGACCCAAGTTAAACAATTTAAAGGCAATGCTACCAAATACTAATTGAGTATATGTAAACTTCTGACCCACTGGTAATGTGATGAAGAAATCAAAGCTGAAATAAATATTATTCTGACATTTCACATTCTTAAAATAAAGTGGTGATCCTAACTGACCTAAGACAAGGAACGTTAATTAGGATTAAATGTCAAGCATTGTGAAAAACTGAGTTTAACTTCTTGGGGCCCAGTGGGGCGCTAGCGGGCTCGTCCCGACACTACCAGGGAAAATGTAAAGCGCCAAATTCAAAATCCCGAAGTTGAATTATTAAACATCCACCAATATTCAAGTGTTCCATACTCATCAAAAGCTCTGTTTCTTGGCAATATCACAGCGTTGTGTCAGATTTCAAAAAGGCTTTACGGCGAAAGCAGCACATTTCATTGTTTGAGGCTAGCACCTCACATATTTTTCCAATAGCCATGTATCGATTAGCCATCATGGCACACACATAACACATTTCACAGCGAAAACAAATCAATTACCTGTTGAAGAACTTCTGCTGAGGTCATCCTAAGTGTCCAACGAAGACAATCCATGGTTCTTTTGTTAGAAAAAGTAACGTATTTTATCCATAAATCCTCCATTTGGTTCGTGCGTTATAATCAGAAACGACAGCCTCCACTAGTCCATTGAAACGCGGCGCGAACTCGTTCATCTTATACCTATAAACTTGTCCAAGAACAATCAAACATCGTTTTAAATGTATCCTTAGGAACACTTTTACGTATATTTACTATTATTAATCAGCCGGATATAAACTGATCGATAACGACGGTAAAAAAGAAACTGCATGACTTCTCGTGCGCGCGCGCTGGGTACTAATGTCATCAAGAGGGGACCCACTTGTTTGGTCTTTATCTCTCGTCTAATTCATCCAAAATGGAAGAAATACACCATCTCGAGGCTGTTGACATCATAAGGAAGCGACGTGTACTGCATTCATATGCCTTTATATGGTCATTTTCATAGGGAGGGGTTCCCAAATGAGCAATGTGTCAAAATCACTTTTTCCAGGACAGAAATTCCTCGGGGTTTTGCCTGCCATATGCGTTCTGTTTCACTCACAGACAAATGGTTAACAGTTTTGGACAATTCAGAGTGTTTCCTATCCAATGGTACTATTTATATGCATATCCTATTTTCTGGGCCTGAATGGGAGGCATTTTATTTTTGGGCACGCCAGGCTCTCCAAAACAGTCACCTCATGCACTGCTCCCAAAGAAGTTAAATGTATTTGGCTAAGGTGTATGTAAACTTTAGACTTCAACTGTATGTATTTACCCCCTTTGCTATTCAGCCCCTAAATACGATCTGGTGCAACCAATGACCTTCAGAAGTCACATAATTAGTTAAATAAAGTCCACCTGTGTGCAATCTAAGTGTCACATGATCTGTCACATTATCTCAGTATATATAGATCAGGGTTGGGTTGTAAAAAAATATCAGAAACTTTCAACATCCCACAGAGCACCATTAAATCCATTATTAAAAAATTTAAAAAATATGGCACTACAGAAAGCCTGCCAAGAGAGGGCCGCCCACCAAACCTCACGGACCAGGCAAGGAGGGCATTTATCAGAGGCAACAAAGAGACCAAAGATAAACCTGAAGGAGCTGCAAAGTTCCACAGAGAAGATTGGAGTATCTGTCCATAGGACCACTTTAAGAGATACATTCCACAGAGCTGGGCCTTACGGAAGGGTGGACAGAAAAAAAACAGAAAAAACACCTCTCCCCGAGAACCCTTTCTTATGGTGGTGGCAGCATCCCATGGAGGTGGCAGCATCATGCTGTGGGGATGTTTTTCATCGGCAGGGACTAGTAAACTGGTCAGAAATGAAGGAATGATGGATGGCGCTAAATACAGGGAAATTCTTGAGGTATAACCTGTTTCAGTCTTTCAGAGATTTGAAACTGGGACGGAGGTTCAGCTTCCACCAGGATAATGCCCCTAAGCATACTGTTAAAGCTACAATCAAGTGGTTTAAGGAGAAACATTTAAATGTTTTGGAATGGCCTAGTCAAAGCCCAGACCTCAATCAAATTGTGAATATGTGGTATGACTTAAAGATTGCTGTACACCAGCGGAACCCATCCAACTTGAAAGAGCTGGAGCAGTTTTGCCTTGAATAATGGGCAAAAATCCCGGTGGCTAGATGTGACAAGCACATAGGGACATACCCCAAGAGACTTGCAGCTGTAATTGCTGCAAAAGGTGGCTCGACAAAGTATTGACTTTGGGGAGGTGAATACAGTCGTGGCCAAAAGTTTAGAGAATTACACAAATATTAATTTTCACAAAGTCTGCTGCCTCAGTTTGTATGATGGCAATTTGCATATACTCCAGGATGTCATGAAGAGTGATCAGAAGAATTGCAATTAATTGCATGGCAATTAATTGCCATGCAAATGAACTGAATTTCCCAAAAACACTTCCACTGCATTTCAGCCCTGCCACAAAAGGACTAGCTGACATCATGTCAGTGATTCTCTCGTTAACACGGGTGTGAGTGTTGATGAGGACAAGGCTGGAGATCACTCTGTCATGCTGATTGAGTTCGAATAACAGACTGGAAGCTTCAAAAGGATGGTGGTGCTTGGAATCATTGTTCTTCCTCCGTCAACCATGGTTACCTGCAAGGAAACACATACCGTCATCATTGCTTTGCATAAAAAGGGCTTCACAGGCAAGGATATTGCTGCCAGTAAGATTGTACATAAATCAACCATTTAACGAATAATCAAGAACTTCAAGGAGAGCGGTTCAATTGTTGTGAAGAAGGCTTCAGGGTGCCCAAGAAAGTCCAGCAAGCGCCAAGACCGTCTCCTAAAGTTGATTCAGCTGCGGGATCGGGGCACCACTAGTACAGCGCTTGCTCAGGAATGGCAGCAGGCAGGTGTGAGTGCATCTGCACGCACAGTGAGGCGAATACTTTTGGAGGATGGCCTGGTGTCAGGAAGGGCAGCAAAGAAGCCACTTCTCTCCAGGAAATCATCAGGGACAGACTGATTTTCTGCAAAAGGTACAGGCATTGGACTGCTGAGGACTGGGGTAAAGTCATTTTCTCTGATGAATCCCCTTTCCCATTGTTTGGAGCATCCGGAAAAAGCTTGTCCGGAGAAGACAAGGTGAGCGCTACTATCAGTCCTGTGTCATGCCAACAGTAAAGCATCCTGAGACCATTTACGTGTGTGGTTGCTTCTCAGCCAAGGGAGTGGGCTCACTCACAATTTTGCATAAGAACACAGCCATGAACAAAGAATGGTACCAACACATCCTCCGAGAGCAACTTCTCCCAACCATCCAGGAACAGTCTGGTGATGAACAATGCCTTTTCCAGCATGATGGAGCACCTTGCCATAAGGCAAAAGTGATAATTAAGTGGCTCGGGGAACAAAACTATATTTTGGGTCCATGGCCAGGAAATTCCCCAGACCTTAATCCCATTGAGAACTAGTGGTCAATCCTCAAGAGGCGTGTGGACCAACAAAAATCCACACATTCTGACAAACTCCAAGCATTGATTATGCAAGAATGGGCCATCAGTCAGGATGTGGCCCAGAAGTTAATTGACAGCATGCCAGGGAAGATTGCAGAGGTCTTGAAAAAGAAGGGTCAACACTGCAAATATTGACTCTTTGCATCACCTTCATGTAATTGTCAATAAAAGCCTTTCACACTTATGAAATGCTTGTAATTATAATTCAGTATTCCATAGCAACATCTGACAAAAATATCTAAAGACACTGAAGCAGCAAACTTTGTGGGAATTAATATTTGTGTCATTATCAAAACTTTTGGCCACGACTGTAGGTATATTCCTTTGCCAGACAAATAACCCTTGTCTACCAAAAAGGGTTCTTCAGATGAAAATGGTTCTTGGTAAATGTTTTGTGGAAGGCTACCCGAAGATCAATGGCTTTAGGCTGATATAAACAAAGCCTTGGTCTACAGTGCATACTGTATGTCATTAAAGATACCTTTAACAAGTGTCTGAGAAAATGATGTTAGTTGGTGACAGTGAGTTTCAGCTTATGTAATTCATACAAGAATATCAAGAGTATCGTTGGAAGCTACCCACATGGTTAGACTTTAGCCCGCCAGCCTGCTAACACTATACCTTATGCCCTGTGATACGATGGTGTCAGCCGCAGTAAATTGGGTGAGTGAAAAGGGCTGTTAGGTTCCACTTGGATGTCTTTGATGCTAGGATGCAGCAGCAAACAATTTTCACAGCTGTCTGAAAGCAAAACCACCTCTGCTCTGTTTGGGATGATTTTAGCCACTGCTCTCAAATTGGCACTGAAAACACATCTTATCCATGAGACCTGTCAATATGGAGCAAAACCACGTGCGCACGCACGCACACACACACACACACCATCCACCTCTATCCCTTAAAATGCATTAAGGTTGCTCTGAAAAGCAATGGGAGGACTGTCAGCTTGTTAGTGAGAAGGGTTCTATTGTATTAAGTGACTTCGGCTATTTCAGCCACACCCGTTGCTGACAGGTGTATACAATTGAGCACTATGCAATCTCCATAGACAAACATTTGTTGTTTTCGGTGCATGTGACAAATACAATTAAATTTTATTTACAATGACATACTAGACGATTCTGTGCTTCCAACTTACTGGCAACAGTTTGGGGAAGGCCCTTTCCTGTTTCAGCATGACAATGCCCCCATGCACAAAGCGAGGTCCATACAGAAATGGTTTGTCGAGATCGGTGTGGAAGAACTTGACTGGCCTGCACAACGCCCTGACCTCAACCCAATTGAACACCTTGGGGATTAATTGGAATGCAGACTGTGAGCCAGACCTAGTAACACAACATCAGTGCCCGACCTCACTAATGCTCGTGGCAGAATGGTAGCATGTCCCCACAGAAGAATGAGTGCTGTTATAACGGACAAAGCGGGGGACCAACTCCAAATTAATGCACATGATTTTGGAATGAGATGTTTGAAGGGCACATGCTCTTGGTAATGTAGTGTGTTTGGCAACTTTAGTTGTGAATGATATACATTTTAGAATGCCTTTGAAATCAAAACATATACAGTGGTTCCTACTTTAAAAGTTGCGAGCTTACACCGCAGGACTTAGAGGTACCCAGCGTCACGGCTTCATTGCTCCAGACCACCACAAGGGAGAGTTAGAGCACTAATTATGCATTTGGGTCCCAAGGTTTTTATATGACCAATCATATCGAGTGGTTCCAATGACGAATTTGACACGAGCCACCTGTCCCTGGTGACTTTCTTCAGCAAAGATGTCTGACAGAAAATTACGGGGGAATCAAATGTAAGTAATTATAACGTCATAACGAGTCATGCTAAAAAATTACAATTGAGAGGAATATGTTAGTTAATGTAGAGACAAACAATTGTGCATATTTTTTTGTCATGAAGTTCATGTACGAAAATCAAGATTTAGCAAGTTAACTGACAGCTAACATTAGCCAGCTAGCTAGCTGGTGTTATGACATGAGTACAGTATGACATTGTAATTTGTGTTATTTAATGTTTTAGGGACTCTTGAGAAAACCATTAAACCAGGCTGTTGTCTTGGGAAACAGTGGATGTAAAGAATCTAGCTAGCTAAAGCATTTACTGAAAATTGTGTAAAATTGTGTAAACTTTCCTTGCCGTGCAATGCAGCTGAAGTAACATAGCTAGCTTAATTATTTACTTGCTCATTGTGTAATGGAGGATAAAAAATAATTGTATCCCTATGGATGTGTAGCTAGCTACAATATGTAGTCGATCTGTATATGGACCCTAAAACGTTACGTTCTAAACTAATATTCATACCAATCTATGGATCTCAGCTATCATAGTTGTTGTAATAATTTCAAGTCTGAAAGGCATTAATGAAGCCTATGGATTGAGTAGAATATAATAACTTTATTGTGCCACGGATGCAAGTCCTATATACATGTACTGTAGTTATTACCACACGAGATCCCCGCATTGTAGCCTGTACATTTAAATATATTCACTGATCATGTACTCTTCCTTGGCAAATATGGGCTATATGATGAGACTATAGGCTATTGATGATTTGAGAAAGTTGCGAAAAAAAATCTTGCAGTCTGTTCCTTGCCTCATGCTGCACACACTGTTCTCTCATCAAGTGATGACATTTTCTCCCAGACTCATGGATATACATTTTTGGAGCGTAGCATAAGGTAACCAGTCCATCCAGTATGCATAATCATACAGTCCACACTCAAGGCAATTGATTACTAGAATTTGTTTTGTAGAAGAGGCTTAACCAATTATGTACCAAAGACATCTTAAATCAGTTTTATGTTTTTCTGCTGAGTGTAATATGTATAACACCACAATCATTATTTTAATTCCATTAATTTTTTTTCTGGGCTTGGACATATATAGGCTTACAGTATGTATAACCTCTAATATACATATGGGTGTTTTGAATTAATCATTACGTTAGTAAGCACAGTCCATTTTGTTGTGTTACATGCTGAACCACACCGCTCGTGCACATGTTAATTTTGTCCACACACACTAGACGCGATCAGGACATGCAGGTTGAAATATCAAAACAAACTCTGAACCAACTATATTCATTTGGGGACAGGTCGAAAAGCATTAAATATTTATGGCAATTTAGCTAGCTCGGATATAAACATTCGGTTGTTATTTTACCTGAACTGCACAAGGTCCTCTACTCCAACAATTAATCCAAAGATAAAATGGTCAACCGAGTTTGTTTCTAGTACTCTCTCCTCCTTCAGGCTTCTTCTTCTTTGGACTTTATGTGGCGGTTGGCAACCAACTTTAAGGTGCATTACCACCACCAACTGGACTGGAGTGTGGCCCTCAGTTAATCTTTCAATCACCTATGTGGGTTTTTGCTCCAAAAAACGAACAAGGAGATGGCAGAGGAAGAACTTGCAGCTCATCAAGCGCCACAAATAGAACCAAGTTCTATTTTAGAGCCTGGCTACGCAGATACGTACGAGCAGTGTGTGTGCAATGATTGAATAACATGTACATTTATTTTGAAAGACAACGCGAGCGGTGTGGTCAGCATGTTAGTCATTGTGCATGTTGTTTCAAAGCTTATTTTTCCACTCAGTTTCAACCTGTTGTTGAACTTATTTTGTCCAAATTGATCATTCTCAGTGAGGTGAGTTTTAAAAGCAAGATACTGTTTTGATGACAAGTATTTGATGTGATTTTGGATTGCATTAATGTCAGAGTGGTTAGTTAGAGGGACAATAGAGTACCAGGCCATTGACTCCCTGATGGTCATTAGTGAGTTGGGTACTACCAGTGCATGCCCAGAATGCAGAAGAGGAAATTACTCAACGGTTATGCGGAATTTTACTGTGGTCATGAGTCATGACTGCCGGTAATAAGGTCACTGCAATGACCATGGATTAAGAATATGAGATTTTAAACATTGACAAGCTTGGCATTGTGGCCTTGTATTGTGTGCTGGCTCCCTCCCCTGGTTGCTACCCGTCAGGCAAACTTATCCTTCCATTGTGTTCTCATCAATCATGTTAGCGGCAATGAGGGGCCTGCATTTGTTTTAGATATGGAAGCTCATGAGCTACATAAATATAAAGTTTCTCTGGGATAAATTACTACACTGGGACCCAAAATTAATGGAAAGACATTCATTGACACAATAGTTAGGGCTTAAGGGTATTGTATGACATTGCCTTAATTTTTGTCCTTATAATTTTTCAGGATAAGACCAAATGCGTTGACACTGAATTAGTTGCAATACTCTAAAATGGCTTCCTTTCTTAGGGTGAAATGTATCTTCAATTAAGTGCTCACAGGGAGCAGTGTCCAGTCATTTGTCAGACTGTACCATTCCTGTTCACAATCATTTACTTCTGTTGCTGCAATGTAATTGGTTTTCTGAAATCAGAAAAAGACAGTCCACAGTGAAAAAAGCTCTCACCATACAATGACCATGAGCCCCTTGAGGAAATGAAACCGGATGTATAGAATCACCATTGTCAGGTGGTGTTGGATTTTCTATTTCACACCTGGCAATATGCTGGAAAATCACCTTCAGATATGGCCATATTTACTTTCTCCTTCCTTATTCTCTGGCCTGTTTTACTCTAACTCATTCAGACTGTAAAGGGGCATTGATGTAAATCCTTAACCTCAGAGGCATGAACATAATGTTCCTTTAGGCAAGACGAGGATGCAGCAGAGTTATTCAATTCATGTTTTATCAGCTTGGAACACTTTTGGAACAAACTGTTCTCTCTACTGAGAGGTGCACTGAGTGTACAAAACATTAGCCTGCTCTTTCCATGACAATGACTGACCAGGTGAAAACTATGATAACTTATTGTCACTTGTTAAATCCACTTCAATCAGTCTAGATTACGGGGAGGAGACAGGTTAAAGATGGATTTTTAAGGCTTGAGACAATTGAGACATGTATTGTGTGCCGTTCAGAGGGTAAATGGGTAAGACAAAAGGTGCCAGGCTCAGCGGTTTGAGTGTGTCAAGAACTGCTGTTGAGTTTTTTACGCTCAACAGTTTCCGTGTGTATCAAGAATGATCCACCACCCAAAGGACATTTAGCCAACTTGACGAACGCTAGGAAGCATTGGCATCAACATGGGCCAGCATCCCTGTGGAATGTTCTCAACACCTTGTAGGGTCTATCCCCTGATGAATTGAGGCTGTTCTGAGGTCAAAAGGTGGTACAACTCAATATTAGGAAGGCACTGCTAATGTTTTGAACACTCAGTTTATATATTATTGTCACATACCAGATAGGTGCAGTGAAACATGTTGTTTTACAGGATCAGCCATAGTAGTATGGTGCCCCGGGAGCAAATTAGGGTTAAGTGCCTCGCTCAAGGGTACATGGACAGATTTTTCACATTGTCAACTTAGATATTTGAACCAGCAACCTTTCAGTAAGTGACCCAACACTCTAAACATTAGGCTACCTGCCACCCTAACGATATTTGCCCAATGTGGCATTAGAACCAAGTGTTATAGCTGACTGCACCACCAATCAGTCATAAATGTCACTGGCAGAATATTAAATACACTGAGGCAAATGGAATGTGAAAAACAGTTGTTGTGTTCCATATAGAGTCACAATGTTCTGGTGTGAGTGTTATTAGGTTAGTGTTATTGAGCATTTTCAGGATGGTTGAACATCATTGTGGTCTGTGTATCATCTGCATTTTCCAAGACCTGAATGGCTATGCTCAGACAACCTTGCACTAAATCAAATCATCCAGATGTATCACTCAATTAGCACGCCACCCAGCGTAGTTCTTTATTTCTTTTGTTAGATTGCTTCCTTTTTCAGAGTGTCACCCTGATTACGTTGAGGAACACCACAGAGACGTGTTTGATTATGTTCCCTGGCACACCATCCATCTGTGGACTGGGGTAAACAAAAGAGCAATAACAGCTCAACAAAGATAAGATTTGATTTACTACTGTTCCCTTTTATCACTAGACATTACAATTACCTTACATCAAGTCATTATATTTTAGAAGTCGTTGTTGATCTTCTGTATACGTCATAATACGTATCTTTCTCAAAGTGCTGACAGTTTGTTTGCTCTACCAGGGTTTGTGGATCGCCATCATTTCAAGTTTCCAAGACAGAATGCTGCATGCTCAAGTAGGGTTGAGGTGAATTCCATCTGAGCTCAATTCACTGAGTGGGAGTGGCAAAATGGTTTGAAACATTATTCATGATTAGGAAGATAAATGGTTACCCTACTTACAACAAAAAATTATTTAAGTACATCCTCTCCCTGAAAATGATGCCTGATGGCTGATGTTATGTTATATAAAATCATATTGTTAAATAATATACAGTTTACATACACTTAGGCTGGAGTCATTAAAACTCATTTTTCAACAACTCTACAAATTTCTTGTTAAAACTTCTTTGGGATCGGTGTCCCATCCACGGGATGGTTGAGCTAACGTAGGCTAATGCGATTAGCACGAGGTTGTAAGTAACAAGAACATTTCCCAGGACATAGACATATCTGGTATTGGCAGGAAGTAAAAATTATTGTAAATCTAACTGCACTGTCAAATTTACAGTAGCTACTACAGTGAAAGAATACCATGCTATTGTTTGAGGAGAGTGCACAGTTTTGAGCATGAACATATATTAATAAACAAATTAGGCAGTCTTGATACAACATTTTGAACAGAAATGCAATGGTTCATTGGATCAGTTTAAAACTTTGCACATACTCTGCTGCCATCTAGTGGCCAAAATCTAAATTGAAAGTGGGCTGGAATAATACATTATGACCTTTCTCTTGCATTTCAAAGATGATGGTACAAAGAAAATACAAAAGTGGTTGTTTTTTTCTTTGTATTACCTTTTACCAGATCTATTGTGTTATATTCTCCTACATTCCTTTCACATTTCCACAAACTTCAAAGTGTTTCCTTTCAAATGGTACCAAGAATATGCATATCCTTGCTTCAGGGCCTGAGATTTGGGTATGTCAATTTAGGCGAAAATTGAAGAAAATGGGTGGATCCTTAAGAGGAGACACAATAATGTACTTGTTTTCTTGCTCAGTTTTGCACCAGGGCCTCCCACTCCTCTTTCTATTGTGGTTAGAGCCAGTTTGAACTGTTCTGTGAAATGAGTAGTACACAGGGTTGTACGAGATCTTCAATTTCTTGGAAATTTCTCGCGTGGAATAGCCCACATTTCTCAGAACAAGAACAGACTGACAAGTTTCAGAAGAAAGTTATTTGTTTCTAGCCATTTTGAGCCTGTAATCGAACCCACAAATGCTGGTGCTCCAGATACTCAACTAGTCTAAAGGCCAATTTTAATGCTTCTTTAATCATAGCAACAGTTTTCAGCTGTGCTAACATAAATACAAAAGGGTTTTCTAATGATGAATTAGCCTTTTAAAATTATAATCTTGGATTAGCTAACACAACGTGCCATTGGAACACAGGAGGGATGGTTGCTGATAATGGGCCTCTGTACGCCTGTGTAGATATTCAATAAAAAAATCTGCCGTTTCCAGCTACAATAGTCATTAGCAATGTCTACACTGTATTTCTGATCAATTTGATGTTATTTTAATGGACTAAAAATGTGCTTTTCTTTCAAAAACAAAGGACGTTTTTAACGATAGTGTTGGTACATTTAAAATCATTAACATGTAGTGTGTGTATGTGTGCATGTATCAGTTACACAAACAACAAGTAGGTCACATGGGGAGAGTTTTTGTGCCGTGAGGTGTTATTTTTAAATGAACAACACCTATGCCAATATATCGTCCAAACACTGGCTTCTTGGGCATATCACTTATTATAAAACAGGTTGTGTCACGATCCTCGGGAAGGACAGACCAAGGCGCAGCGAGGCATCCAGTATACATGTTTATTAAACGAACGAACGAACGAACGAACGAACGAACGAACGAACGAACGAACGAACGAACGAACCACACGTAACTGGGCAAAATAACAAACAGGACGATCGTAACATAGACTGCCGCTACGAACAAAGCTATGTCTAAACAATAACCCACAAACCCCAAGTGAAACCTACAAACATATATGGTTCCCAATTAGAGACAACGACACTCAGCTGCCTCTAATTGGGAACCAGTACCCCAACATAGAAATATATAACCTAGAACAGAAAAAACCCTACACCAAAAACAAAACAAAAACACTCCAGCCTGTCTCTCAGGCCTGGACGTGACAGGTTGTTTGGATGCTGATCGGTTGACATGGAGTTATCACCACAATCCCACATTCTCCGGGTAATGCCTCTTAACATTTCCATTAGATTTATCAATGCGCATTTACTGTCCCACAGCTCAGCCAGTGAATTTATACACGTATGAACTTCCCCTGGAAAAAAGTGTCTAGACAATATTTCCCCATGCTACTAGTCTGGCATTTAGTTTGCCTATCCGACATGTAGAATTGATGTTGCAGTTTTTTTTGCTATCTCCACCATGTCATGCATGCATATGAACCTGATGAGACTGACATCTTCTCTGAGCCAGGTGAATTCATTTATTAGGATCAATATAATGGATAGAACATAATAAACAAAGGTAAAACAAACAAAAGTTAACCGTTTCTTTTCATTTCAGCTGCTAGATGTGATTGTGTGTAAGATGTAGTTGGCTAGCTAGCAAAGGAGAAGTAGCTAGCCTGCAAAGCTGTTGCAAATTATTTGTTTAGCATAGCAACCATTTCAAATAGAATGGATAGAATGAACGACCAGCCCATTTGGCTAGCAACTTCATAATCTCAGTACTAACGACTGGCTTATGCCCAAACCATTTTGTATGGTGAAGGATGAAATACAATAAATTTACTCAATATAATAATGTTTTTAATGAAAAAAAAATAGTACTTTTTTTATATGTTGGCAACCATTTTATAAAAGCAATAAGGCCCTCGAACCCGGGAATTATAACACCCTCCTAAGGGCTGTTTCCCTGGCCCTTGTCTTTGCCTTTGGCCTAAGAACAGCCCTTAGACTGGCTTTATTTGCACAATAATTATTGCTTTAATAGTTCAACCTCAAAGGTTGGAGGTGGTGGTGTACGTTGGACCTGCAGGCTAACAAAAGCATCCTTTTATTTTGACCAGTATATTCCCCATGGTCATCATGACTACAATAAACTGGTTTCTCAAATGATTGCCTCGCCTGGTTCACCAACTACTTCTCTGATAGAGTTCAGTGGGTCAAATCAGAGGGCCTGTTGTTCGGACCTCTGGCAGTCTCGATGGGGGTGCCACAGGGTTCAATTCTCGGGCCGACACTCTTCTCTACATACATAAATGATGTCGCTCTTGCTGCTGGTGGTTCTCTGATCCAGCTCTACGCAGACGACACCATTCTGTATACTTCTGGCCCTTCTTTGTACACTGTGTTAACTAACCTCCAGACGAGCTTCAATGCTACAACTCTCCTTCCGTGGCCTCCAACTGCTCTTAAATGCTAGTAAAACTAAATGCATGCTCTTCAACTGATCACTGCCCGCACCTGTCTGGTTAGACTGTAAACTCTCCTTCCAGACTCACATTAAGCATCTCCAATCCAAAATTACATCTAGAATTGGCTTCCTATTTCGCAACAAAGCATCCTTCACGCATGTTGCCAAACATACCCTTGTAAAACTGACCATCCTACCGATCCTCGACTTTGGCGATGTCATTTACAAAATTGCCTCCAACACCCTACTCAACAAATTGGATGCAGTCTATCACAGTGCCATCCGTTTTGTCACCAAAGCCCCACCACTGCGACCTGTTAGCTCTCATTGGCTGGCCCTCGCTTCATACTCGTCGCCAAACCCACTGGCTCCAGGTCATCTACAAGTCTTTGCTAGGTAAAGCCCAGCTTTATCTCAGCTCACTGGTCACCATAGCAGCACCCATCCATAGCACGCGCTCCAGCATGTATATCTCACTGGTCACCCCCAAAGCCAATTCCTCCTTTGGCCGCCTTTCCTTTCAGTTTTCTGCTGCCAATGACTGTAACGAACTATAAAAATTACTGAAGCTGGAGACTCATATCTCCCTCACTAGCTTTAAGCGCCAGCTGTCAGTGCAGCTCACAGATCTCTGCACCTGCACATAGCCCATCTGTAAACAGCCCATCATACTACCTCATCCCCATACTGTATTTATTAATTTATCTTGCTACTTTGTGCCCCAGTATCTCTACTTGCACATTCATCTTCTGTACATCTACCATTTCAGTGTTTAATTGCTATATTGTAATTACCTCGCCACCATGGCCTATTTATTGCCCTACCTCCCTTATCTTACCCCATTTGCACTCACTGTATATAGCCTTTTTCTTTTTTTTCTACTGTATTATTGACTGTATGTTTTGTTTATTCCATGTGTAACTCTTTGTTGTTGTGTGTCGAACTGCTGTGCTTTATCTTGGCCAGGTCGCAGTTGTAAATAAGAACTTGTTCTCAACTAGCTTACCTGGTTAAATAAAGGTGAAAAAAATAAATGAGAAGTGATTGTATGTTTCACAAGGAATGGTTGGCTACTCCATGACTCAGCCTCTATAACCTGCAGACCTACCATGTACACCAGTCAGCCATTACACTAATGTAATTACCCCCAGGTTACAATTTCTGCATTGTTCATACAGAATGTGAACACATTGTCAACATTTTAGTATTTTGTTTTTGTGGTGGTCTATACTGTAGCTGAATTTAAAGAAAACAAGTGTACAAATGTTATATGTACAATATTACCTCTACTTGATCTGACTGTATTTTAAATCATATCTTGTAATATTTACAAACCCAAAATACTGGAAGCCACAGCCTTTTTACACATTTGCAAACATGTTCCTGTGAGAATAGTCTGGCTTATGCCTTGTAAACTTTTTAAAAACTTCAAGTGAGGGCCACAGGTAGCCTAGTGGTTAGAGCGCTGGGCCGGTAACCAAATAGTTGCTATCCCCGAGCTGACAAGGTAAAAGTCAGTCATTCTGTCCCTGAACAAACCAGTTAACCCACTGTTCCTAGGCTGTCATTGTAAATAAGAATTTGTTCTTAACTGACTTGCCTTGTTAAATAAAATAAAAAAAGTTGTATGTTAAAAGGGCCTTTAATCATTTTGGGAGGGTATGAGGAAGTGTGTCTCAGAGTAGTGAGGTTATGAAAGATGTATTTTAAGTATGCTGCCTCTTTCCTTGAAGGGTTTGTTTACTTTGCGACCGATCAGTCATCTCAGTGTCAAAACCATTTACCAGGCCGAATACAACATTCCTCTTCAAGTAAAGTCGAGTAATCTCTATTATCCAAGCAACGGGGAAATTAGATTTGCATTCAGCTCCACACAATAGTAAACAATAAATGCTCATTTAAAATATTGTTAACAGAGCAAAGTTTACCGTTGCTTTCCACACACACACACACACGGGTGTAACGAGTGCCTATGGTTCTATTTAGTAATTTCCTTTTCCTTTGTGTGCTTTATTTTGAATTTATTTACTTAGAAGTGCTTTAAAATGTATTTATTCATGTGCTGTTTTGGTTTACTTCTTATTTACTCGGGAGTGACTTCCTTTTCTTTGAATTGGTTAACCCCTTTTGAGTGCACGTCTCGTTGTGTGAATGAGGAAATTAGTGTGCTAATTAGGGACCTGAGCCACACCCCCCACACCTGATGAGTATTGGGGTGAATGTGCTGCCCCTGCACAAAGGCAGCTCTCATACTATGTTCAGCAGATTCAAGCCAGCAGCGGGAGGACTGGTGCCACAGGATGTGTTCAGCGTCTGGGGAGAAAGGACAGGATGAGTGTGACCCTGATCAGGATGAAGCGCCAAACGATGTGTGAGTGTGTACCAATGGTTTCCAGAATGATGACGTTACTGATTAAGCTTTTTCCACCCTCTCCAGACTTGGTCTGCTATGATGAGGCTGCGACTACCGCATTGAACCCCATGATGCCAATGCCGAAGCAACGAACGCTACATGCCAATCAGCTATGGATTTGAGCGTGTATGTGGTGTGTGTGCCCGAGCTTCTCCTTGTGTTTTGTTGTGTTGCTTTTATCCTGTATACCCATATAAAAATTATACTAAGAAAAAATTAAGATCTTAAAGATCTATTAAAAACTGACCGTGGTATTGGGATTTAAATAACCTTTTTTGACACAGGCACAAAATCATCATGGAGAGGGAAGGCTTTATTCACATTAGAGAATGCATGTTAAACACATTCACACACCCTTAGACATTTATGAATTGACTCATTCAATATTAAAAGGCTAAACTATTTACTTGGAAGAATCCAGACAAATGCCACTCAGAATTCCTGGAGGGCCACATCAATTGGAATCTGCTTTTGCTGCTGTGGCAATGTCTGAAGGAGCAGATGAGGCAGGGAGGAGAGAACAGGACATAACCAGTCAGAGGAAATTGTTTAGTCCACTGATCCAACAGCCAAGGGAATAAACACATGTAATACAATAAAGAAATTAGGCTCAAACCTTCAAAGAAAACCATATGAATGCGAAAAAAAAAAAGCCTCATTTTATTTCAGCGGATGTGTTACAATGGGACAAATGCCAACCATATGTTATATTCAGTCATCTTTCTTGTATGCAGTAGACCTTGAATGTAGAGATTTTAACTGAATGTAAGGTAAGTCGTAGTGAAAGCTAAACTAAATCCATCAGTGATCAAGTTGTCAGTTTATAACTGGTGTAATGTATCATACTGTAGACCCTATAAATCAGCATTGAAATCATCAATGAAGTGAATCCACTGTCAATGGAAAGTCCTATATATATATATATATATAGTAATTTTTGTAAATATTAAATGGACAGGACTGAAGGCTCGCACATGTATACTATCCTGCCCACACACATATGTGCACACCTAAGTTATTTTATTGCATAGAGGATTTTCTGTTCTATATTGGTGTTTTCATCGTTAATTAGTACCCCAAAACATTAAAAAAATGTACTGAACACGTTAATTAGTAATTTTTTCTTCTGTTTAATGGAAAGGTGTAAATTGCAATCTCCTGGCATACATTTTTGGGACAGAAAGCATAATACTGAAGCGTTTCATGCAGGAACTGTGCCATAGACTGCATTAACCCCCTCCCAGGGTTGTTACTGTGGTTGTATTACCGCCACACAAGCAGTCACGAGGGCAGTCAAATTCCACGTGACCGTTAATTCACGGTAATTTGTCTTCTCCAAGCTCTGACACTGCTGATGGTCATTAGTAGCCAACCGAACTTGCTAACTGCCCGGTACTCAGCATTATTGTCCCTTTAATCACTCTGACATCAATGCAAATGTAATCAAACACTTCATAAGAGCACATAAGCTCATGTTGTGCAACATTTCTATTGGCCATGCATTTGCGTGAGAAACAGAGTGATGGTCTCTATTAAAAATAGGAGGATCACATCAGCTTTCTATAGGCTAGGCTTACTATATTCTCAACTTTCCTAATATTAAGCACATTGCATCTCTTTACAACAGTATAGCCTACCTAGCTGGCATAAAAATGAACCACGGGAAAAGTATCCTCCATTTGATATTTAAGTGCATAGATGACATGTATTTTTTCCCGCTGCCCCTGTTTCGAGTGCATGATAGTAGTCCATTCTAAATCAAAACATATTTCACACATATTATTTAGTATATTTAAAGACAAGATTAAATCAAGAATAGTGTGATGGGTGACAATATTAGCCTATCACTTGTGAATAATATCACCTGTGAATGATGCCCAGTTTAAGGCAAGACACAGCGCATGCTTTTAAAAAAACATATTTTTTCAAATCATAGTGGCACACCTCATGTAGCCTAGCCCATAGGCCTATACAGTGCATTCGGAAAGTATTCAGACCCCTTGACTTTTTCCACATTTTACATACAGCCTTATTCTAAAATGTATTAAATAAATACAAATGATCAAGTGGAAACAGATTTTTAAGAAATGTTTGCAAAAAATAAATGTACACTGCAATTCAAAAGTTTGGGGTCACTTAGAAATCTCCTGTTTTTGAAAGAAAAGCAATTTTTTTTGTCCATTAAAATAACATCACATGGATCAGAAATACAGTGTAGAAGTTGCTAATTTTGTAAATGAGTATTGTAGCTGGAAATGGCAGATTCTTTATGGAATATCTACATAGGCGTACAGAGGCCCATTATCAGCAACCATCACTCCTGTGTTCCAATGGCACGTTGTGTTAGCTAATCCAAGTTTGTCATTTTAAAAGGCTAATTGATCATTAGAAAACCCTTTTGCAATTATCTTAGCACAGCTGAAAACTGTTGCTCTGATTAAAGAAGCAATACAATTGCTTTCTTTAGACTGGAGCATCAGCATTTGTGGTTTCGAATGCAGGCTTAAAATGGCTAGAAACAAATAACTTTCTTCTGAAACTTGTCAGTCTATTCTTGTTCTGAGAAATGTAGGCTATTCCATGTGCGAAATTGCCAAGAAACGAAATATCACGTATAACGCGGTGCACTACTCCCTTCACAGAAGAGCACAAACTAGCTCAACCAGAATTGAGAGAGGAGTGGGAGGCCCCGGTGCACAACTGAGCAAGAGGACAAGTACATTAGAGTGTCTAGTTACACTGTATGGTATCCAACAAATCTCAACTGATTGGAAATCATTGTCTTGTTCAATTTAATACATAGTTAAATTGCCATACTACCTTTACAGGTTGTTTATTGGGATAATACACAAACTGATGTGTTCCAACCAATAACACATTGTTAAACCTTTCCACATTAACTTGTAGAAATGCTTTCAGGTTAATTAAAGTTTAATTCCCAAATAGCCTAGACAGGTCGGATTCATCAATAACATTGAGTAATCGATAAAATTTGCTTATCAGCTCATTGGTGTCTATGACTACATTAATAACAGTATTGTGAAATTCCACCTTTGCGCATGGTACCCTGTCAAATTTAGCTGGTGCTACCAATTTGATATATAATTCAGGTTGCACTGGATGGTATCCAACCATTCTCAAATAATTGGATACCATTGTCTCATTCAATTTAATACATACAGTCGAAGTCGGAGGTTTGTATACACCTTAGCCAAATACATTTAAAACTACTTAGGGAGCACCGGCGCGCAAGCGGGCCACTCCCGACACTACCCGGTGAAATGTAAGGCGCCAAATTCAAAATTCAAAATCCAAAAGTTGAATTATTAAACATTCATCAATATACAAGTGTTGCATAGTCATCAAAAGCTCTGCTTCTTGGCAATAAACGAGCGTTGTCAGATTTCAAAAAGTCTTCACGGCGAAGCACAACATTTGATTGTTTGAGGATAGCACCTCTAATATTTATGCATTAGCATAAATTCATAAACCAGCGCGGGTCACACAAAACACATATCACAGCTAAAAGAAATCCCTTAGCTTTCGAAGAACTTCTGCTGAGGGCTTCCCAAGTGTCCAACGAACACATCCAATGGTTATTTTGTTAGAAAAAGTCATTTATTATATCCATAAATCTCCGTTTGGTTGGCGCGTTATGTTCAGAAAATCCAACGTTGAATCCAACTATTTCCTGTTCCTATCCGTTCTGCTTACTGCTATCGTTTCCAGTCTTTTTTGACATCTAGTGGAAGCAATAGGTACTGCAATCTCGGAGCTGGATTGCATTGAAGTCGATGGGGAGAGTCTCAAACAGAGCAAAGGTCACAAAAAACTGCAATTCCGGATGGATTTTCCTCGGGTTATACTCACAGACATTATGTTAACACTTTTCTGGGCCTGAGTGGCAGGCATTTTACTTTGGGCACGCCAGACTCTCCAAAACTGTCACCACTGCTGCCGCTCCCTAAAAAGTTAAACTTAGTTTTTCACAATTCCTGACATTTAATCCTAGTAAAAATTCTCTGTCTTAGGCCAGTTATGATCACCACTTTATTTTAGGAATGTGAAATGTCAGAATAATAGCAGAGAGAATGATTTAATTCAGCTTTTATTTCTTTCATCACATTCCCAGTGCATCAGAAGTTTACATATTCTCAATTAGCATTTGGTAGCATTGCCTTTAAATTGTTGAACTTGGGTCTGTCACGCCCTGACCTGTAGGAGCCTGTTTATGTCTCTTTTTGGTTTGGTCAGGGTGTGATTTGGGGTGGGCATTCTATGTTCTAGTTTTTGTATTTCTTTGTTGTTGGCCGGGTAGGGCTCTCAATCAGGGACAGCTGTCCATCGTTGTCTCTGATTGGGAGCCATACTTTAGTAGCCCTTTTTCCTCCTTTCCTGGTGGGAAGTTGACTCTGTTCATGTGCTGTTGGTGCCACACCTTATGATCTTCGTTTGTTGTTTTGTTTTGAGTGAGTTAACTAATAAACATGTTTAACTCAACCCGGCACGCTGCGCCTTGGTCCGTCCCTGAAGATCGTGACAGCGTCAAACGTTTCGGGTAGCCTTCCACAAGCTTCCCACAATATGTTGGGTGAATTTTGGCCAGTTCCTCTTGACAGAGCTGGTGTAACTGAATCAGGTTGGTAGGCCTCCTTGCTCACACATGCTTTTTCAGTTCTGCCCACAAATTTTCTATAGGATTGAGGACAGAGCTTTGTGATGGCCACTCCAATACCTTGAATTTGTTGGCCTTAAGCCACTTTTCCACAACTTTGGAAGTATGCTTGGGGTCATTGTCCATTTGCGACCAAGCTTTAAATTTCCTGACTGATGTCTTGAGATGTTGCTTCAATATATCCACATTTTCCTCCCTCATGATGCCATCTATTTTGTGAAGTGCACTAGTCCCTCCTGCAGCAAAGCACCCCCACAACATGATGCTGCCACCCCATGCTTCACAGTTGGGATGGTGTTCTTCGGCTTGCAAGCCTCTCCCTTTTTCCTCCAAACATAACAATGGTCATTATGGCCAAACAGTTCTATTTTTGTTTCATCAGACCAGAGGACATTTCTCCAAAAGGTACGATCTTTGTCCCCATGTGCAGTTGCAAACCGTAGTCTGGATTTTTTGGAGCAGTGGCTTCTTCTTTGCTGAGTGGCCTTTCAGGTTATGTTGATATAGGACTCATTTTACTGTGGATATAGATACTTTTGTACCTGTTTCCTTCCAGCATCTTGACAAGGTCCTTTTCTGTTGTTCTGGGATTGATTTGCACTTTTCGCACCAAAGTATGTTAATCTCTAGGAGACAACGCATTTCCTTCCTGAGCGGTATGATGGCTGCGTGGTCCCAGATGAACGTGGTACCTTCAGGTGTTTGGAAATTGCTCCCAAGGATGAACCCGACTTGTGGAGGTCTACAATTTTTTTCTGAGGTCTTGGCAGGTTTCTTTTTATTTCCCCATGATGTCAAGCGAAGAGGCACTGAGTTTGAAGGTAGGCCTTGAAATACATCCACAGGTACACCTCCAATTGACTCAAATTATGTCAATTAGCCTATCAGAAGCTTCTAAAGCCATCACGTAATTTTCTGGAATTTTCTAAGCTGTTTAACGGCACAGTCAACTTAATATATGTAAACTTCTGACCCACTTGAGTTGTGATACAGTGAAATAATCTGTCTGTAAACAATTGTTGGAAAAATTACTTGTGTCATGAACAAAGTAGATGTTCTAACTGACTTGCCAAAACTTCCAGGAGAACAGTACATTGCACCTACCATCTTTTCTACTCTTCCCAGCTACAAGATATACGTTGTTGTCACTATTGATATTGTCCTGCGCTGTTCTGTCCAAAATAGGAAAATCAGAAAATTTTCATTTACAAAAGCAAATAAATAAAATAATCCAACTCGCTGATATATGTTTCTGTAGGATGAAGTTCCTTTGGGTGATCCTGACACTCTGCGCCCTGGTCAAAACCAACCCAGCATATGTAATCACGAGTGGACCCCCTATGGGAATCATTCCCCACGATGATCTAGGACTCCTTATAACAACTGCAGAGTACACACACAGAGGGTGTACGTCCGCTTAGATGGAGAGAACGTGTACCGCCAACACATTCCACCTGCGGCGCATTTGAGTTGGGCCGGGGCTGACTGGACCACCCAGGCAGTTAAGCACGCCCAGCTAGACACTGCCCATGTTGGCCCAACTCCAAAAGTTCAGTCACCCAGTCAGAACTAGCAGAGCCCAGGCGCTACTCTCGATAGGTGCAGCCGTAGGGTCACCATTTGCCCTAGGTACCACTGCCGTCAACGCAGTCAGTCTAGCCACAGTCAAAATAAATGTTAGGGAGATTACTGAAGAGATGCCACTTATCCAGCAACAGATGAAAGCACAGGCACTCAGGTTGCAACATGTGGGAAAGTCTCTCCAGGTAAACACACACGCTACTCTCCAGACCATGACTATGCCCATGTCCAATTGGTTCGATTGTTATTGTAGGATTTTCTACGTGAATTTCTCTTCTATGGACCACTTGGCCTTGAATTTGGCCTATAGTCTGGGATTGGCAATCCTAATACACGTTGATGTTGATCGTAATGGAGTGAGATTTTTACTGACTCTGCCGGTTGTTGAACTGGAGAATATCTATAGATTGAAAACGGTTCTAAATGTAGGATTTTGGCGCAACAGTACCCACGTGAAAATTGCCACACCTCCAGTCGTAGCTTATCAGGAAAACAATCCAGATGTTTATTTCACCCCTAACCTGTTAATGTGTACTCTAACCAAGGCCTATGTTTTATTTGTTAAATTCTGAAAACAAATTTAGTTGGTCGTAATAGAACATCAAAACAGCATTCAGTGGAAAATAAGAAAATGTGCACTACAAAAGCTGTCATCAAGGCAAAGGGCGGCTACTTTGAGGAATCTCAAATATAAAAAATATATTTTGATTTGTTCAAACATTTTTTTGCAGGGTTACTGCATAATTCCATATGTGTTATTTCATAGTTTTGATGTCTTCACTATTATTCTACAATGTAAAAATAAATAAAAACCCTTGAATGAGAAGGTGTCTCCACATTTCTGACTGGTACTGTAATTTGTCACACGCCTATGTTGCAATTATATCGGAATTTATATATTTTATTTTTCATCAGTAAACAGGTTTTCCATCAAACCTTTTATGTAAGTACAGTACATGTCCAATGAAAAATGTCATGATGGACATGTAAAATAATATTTTTCTAATTTGGAAGAAACTAACTACGCTAATTAAGGTGGGATCTTTCTGTCAGAAATGTGGTGGAAAAGCTTTTGTGAGCAAATATTGATGTAACATCATATCTTCTTCTGGATCGGTGTCCCTTCTAACGTAAGCTAATGCGATTAGCATGATGTTGTAAAGATGTCTCCAAACAAAAGGAAGTGTCACCAATTTGCAGTTTTGTACTAAGAGGTTGAAGATTCCCCACATTCTTGTGAAAATAGTACCAAAGCAATAAAAAAACTGCTATCTTCTGCCAATCCAGATTTTCCCTCTTATTTCTACCATGATGGGAGTTTGCTATGCCCAGTTAACTCAAGAATTTTTCAAGCTTATTGTAGCCCTTCCTGCAGTCAAATTACCTAGTGGAATGGGTGGAATGTTATTCATATTTTTCATAATTTCATAATGAATAAACATTTTTATATTTAAAGCCGCTGAAAATGTGGTGTTTCAATGTCACGGTTTTGTTACATTTCATTCTAAAGTGTAATAATATGCAAACTAACAATTGTATAAATTTCAACTCTATATCTGCTACAGTTGTCTTGTTTTTTTAAGCCCATAATCATGTGTGAGGTGTATACTTGTTTCAAAGCAGATTTGTTTAACACTACCAAGAAACACTCTGTGTGATCCCTCCACTGGCAATAACCGTATGGTCCACACCTACCAATAACTGTTTTGTTCAGAAGAACCCTTTTTGGAAGACAAGGGTTCTTTGTAAGGCAAAGGGTTCTACGTAGAACCTTTAACATCCTAAGAACAGTTTTTGGAAGAAAGGGTTATTTGATTATTCTTTGGAAGGTGAGACCGATTTTTTGGAATGCAAGAAGGGTTATACTTAGAACCATATATAATATATGCTCTATTGCAGGGAGATTTTCAGAATTGTTTGTTTTACTGTAATAGCTGTGTTATTCCATGTACATTGCTTGGATGTTTAATTTGATGCTACACAAAGATAAATAACATACCGTTTTCTAAACTAATCCAATATGTTAGTAATTGGATTTATTGCACCCTTTGCTGAGATGGTTGTTCCAGTTTAGATTATTGAGGTAGTCTCAGTATTGATTATTCCATACCCTGGCAGTCATTCTGAATGCAGGTTGCAGGTGATTAACAATTCCACTTGTTGGCTATCCTAACTCTGTCTGGATTGCAATAGGAATTACACATCTTTTTGCAAGCCAGTTTAATGTGACTTGCAGGCCTTATGAGGTCATTAAACTAGGAATTCCTAAATCTCCTGTGTTAGGGTATAATTAGGTCCTCAAATAAAGGCCTTACGATGATACATGTAATGTATTGTTATAAATAAATGTTAAATGGCTAATAAGGCTGGTGGAACCATTCATAGAGGGTTCTAGAAAGAACCATCCAAAGATAAAAGGGTTCTCAGTAGAACCCTTCACAGACAGTTCTAGGAACAACCTTTAGATGATAAAATGGTTCTAGGTGGAACCATATATAGGGGGTTCTGTGAAGAACCCTACATAGAGAGTTCTTGATCAAACCCCCTGCAAACCCCCTTTTGGGACAAACCAAAGGACCCTGTATGGTTCTACTTAGAAAAAAAGGTGCTAAGCTTGTATCTTATTCTTTTCATCTGCCCACAGAGTTGATCCTGCTAATGTAATAGGCATATTATCCAACCTATATCGATTTAAAGGCTCACAATCTTGGATTTATAGGCCAAGGAACACCTTAGGCAGATGATTTTGTGGTATATGAAATGATTAGAATAGAGGGGGAATTAAAAATTAAATGCAAGGCATTGGTTATACATCAACAGCTTCCTCGAGTGGTCCACTTACCCTGGCCTGGTCTTATACCAGGGAGCTGCAGGCTGATAAAAAAAATGTCTTGCCAATTTCAGAGACTTTTTCGTAAATAATAAATACAACTCAAAGCCTGAGGTTTAAATTGAGTAGCTGTGGCTGCTACGTGGCTAAACCTCAGACTTTGTGGAGCGTTTTTAAAAACCTAATCCTTAAATCAGAATAGCCTTTATTCGGCAACAACATTTACACATACCCAGCATTTGCCTTAGTTTGAAGGTACTGCCAGCAATAGACAATATACATATATAATACAGACACAAGTCCACCTCAAACAGAACATACAATATCAGTACAGTAAACATAAAACAAACAAATATATACAATGCATATACAGTGTTGTGCAGAGGTGTACATAGGGTAAATGCAGCATAGTGCAGATTAGTATTTGAGGTCATTAATGACAAGGTGCAGTAATTGGCCCAACAACCTCAAGTGGGAGGAAAAAATCACAGCGGTGACCAAAATGACTCAACAGAGGATGTACTATCTGCGCCAGCTGAGGAAACGGACAATTCTGGTTTGGTTCTACGCGTCCATCATTGAGTCCATCCTCACCTCTTCTATCATCGTCTGGTTCGGGTCTGCGTCTGCACGATGCAAGGGCAAACTGCAGCGCATCGTCTGTTCTGTGGAGAAGTTCATCAGCTGTCACCTACCCACCATCAAGGACCTGCAAACCTCCAGGTCTTGGAAGCGTGTCGGTTTTCAGTCTATCTGTATGTGGGGATGAATTGGAGAATCACATGGTCAGAGTTCCCCAGCGACGGCCGGGGGCAGCACGGTATGCTCTTTTGATGGTGCTGTACAAATGATCCAAGGTAGTCTGCTCTCTAGTCTTGCATTTCAACAGTTGTTTGCATTTGGGAAGCCTGTCGCTCAAAAAGGTGTAATTACAATCCCCCAGGATGGTGAGTCCGTGTATTTCTTTACACTTCCGTGATCTGGTCAGCCAGTAGCGTAATGCTGTGTGGTCACATGCACTAGGAGGAATGTAAACACCCGCCAGGATTAAGGAGACAAATTCCCATGGAGAATAGAAGGGCTTGCAGTGGATGAAAAATAATTCCAGATCAGGACAACCTCATTTAGAAAGTTCAGTGACATCATTACACCATCGCTGATTGATGTAGAAGCACACACCACCACCTTTTCTATTTTTTCACAGAGTTCAGGGATGTGATTAGCTCTGTACAGTTGAAATCTGGGTATATGTATTGCTTCGTTCAGTGTAGTGTCATACAATCAAGTTTCCAGAAAGCAGAGGTGAGAGAAGTATTTTTTTGTAATTTCATCAGTGTTGTTGGCGAGTGAACGCATGTTGGAGAAGAACAGGTTGGGATCGTTTTCCTTGATGGCCAAAAAGCTCAATTTTATTCTCGTCTGACCAGAGTACCTTCTTCCATATGTTTGGGGAGTCTCCCACATGCCTTTTGGCGAACACCGAATGTGTTTGTTTATTTTTTTCTTTAAGCAATGGATTTTTTTTGGCCACTCTTCTGTAAAGCCCTGCTCGGTGGAGTGTACGGCTTCAAGTGGTCCTATGGACAGATGTTTCAATCTCTGCTGTGGTGCTTTGCAGCTCCTTTAGGTTTGTCTTTGGTCTCTTTGTTGCCTCTCTGATTAACGCCCTCCTTGCTTGGTCCATGAGTTTTGGTGGGTGTTCCTCTCTTGGCAGGTTTGTTGTGGTGCCATATTCTTTCATTTTTTAATAATGGATTTAACGGTGCTCCGTGGGATGTTCAAAGTTTCTGAAATCTTTTTATATCCCAACCCTGATCTGTACTTCTCCATAATTTTGTCCCTGACTTGTTTGGAGAGCTCCTTGGTCTTCATGGTGCCACTTGCTTGGTGGTGCCCCTTGCTTAGTAGTGTTGCAGACTCTAGGGCCTTTCAGAACAGGTGTATATATACTGAGATCCTGTGTCAGAACATGTGACACTTAGATTGCACTCAGGTGGACTTCATTTAACTAATTATTAGGTAATTCGTTGCATCAGATCTTATTTAGGGGCTTCATAGCAGAGGTTGATTACATATGCACGCTCCACTTTTGAGATATTTTTTAAACAAGTTATTCTTTTAATTTCACTTCACCAATTAGGACTATTTTGTGTGTGTCCATTACAATCCAAATAAAAATGTATTTAAGTTACAGGTTGTAATGCAACAAAGTAGGAAAAATGCCAAGGTGTGTGAATACTTTTGCAAGGCACTGTAGATGGGATTGATTTTAAGAAATGTAGCTTCATTAGTTTGATTAATATTATGGTGTTTCTATTCCAAGAAAAATGAAAGACAAAACCCTCAGGGTTTCCATTAGGAAAAAATGGCGCTGTACAACATGACCGGTCGGGAGTAGGCTCGAGAGCAAATAATCCTAACATTTCCACACCCTAATTGTAGTCTAACCAATACCCAAACAGAGATTCCGTGAAAATAAAAATCTCATTGATTTATCAAGACCAGTCCCCATGTTTGTCTCAGAGCAGCGTGAAACGGTGCTGAAATAGTTGACCACACTTGGGTAGACCATTTCTTAAAATCCTATTGCTTCTAACTTCATATGCTTAAAATGCCACAATGTCACAAATAGTTGAACACACACAATTCTTAAAACTCTATTGCTTTAATATTTAATCATTTCAGTTCATATTCATTATATACAGTGGGGCAAAAAAGTATTTAGTCAGCCACCAATTGTGCAAGTTCTCCAATTTAAAAAGATGAGAGAGGCCTGTAATTTTCATCATAGGTACACTTCAACTATGACAGACGAAATGAGAAAAAGAAATCCAGAAAATCACATTGTAGGATTTTTTATTTATTTATTTGCAAATTATGGTGGAAAATAAGTATTTGGTCAATAACAAAAGTTTATCTCAATACTTTGTTATATACCCTTTGTTGGCAATGACAGAGGTCAAATGTTTTCTGTAAGTCTTCACAAGGTTTTCACACACTGTTGCTGGTATTTTGGCCCATTCCTCCATGCAGATCTCCTCTAGAGCAGTGATGTTTTGGGGCTGTCGCTGGGCAACACGGACTTTCAACTCCCTCCAAAGATTTTCTATGGGGTTGAGATCTGGAGACTGGCTAGGCCACTCCAGGACCTTGAAATGCTTCTTACAAAGCCACTCCTTCGTTGCCCGGGCGGTGTGTTTGGGATCATTGTCATGCTGAAAGACCCAGCCACGTTTCATCTTCAATGCCCTTGCTGATGGAAGGAGGTTTTCACTCAAAATCTCACGATACATGGCCCCATTCATTCTTTCCTTTACACGGATCAGTTGTCCTGGTCCCTTTGCAGAAAAACAGCCCCAAAGCATGATGTTTCCACCCCCATGCTTCACAGTAGGTATGGTGTTCTTTGGATGCAACTCAGCATTCTTTGTCCTCCAAACACGACGAGTTGAGTTTTTACCAAAAAAGTTCCATTTTGGTTTCATCTGACCATATGACATTCTCCCAATCCTCATCTGGATCATCCAAATGCTCTCTAGCAAACTTCAGACGGGCCTGAACATGTACTGGCTTAAGCAGGG
The DNA here is from genome assembly GCA_030435695.1 of Brachymystax lenok tsinlingensis. Classification (NCBI taxonomy): domain Eukaryota; kingdom Metazoa; phylum Chordata; class Actinopteri; order Salmoniformes; family Salmonidae; genus Brachymystax; species Brachymystax lenok. The sequence continues at coordinate 14,061,502 of CM059818.1, forward strand.
GGACACGTCTGGCATCATCTGTGCCGTCTGTGATCATTTTGACCCCACGGGGGTGAGATCTTGCGTGGAGCCCCAGATCGAGGAAGATTATCAGTGGTCTTGTATGTCTTCCATTTCCTAATAATTGCTCCCACAGTTGATTTCTTCAAACCAAGCTGCTTACCTATTGCAGATTCAGTCTTCCCAACCTGGTGCAGGTCTACAATTTTGTTTCTGGTGTCCTTTGACAGATCTTTGGTCTTGGCCATAGTGGAGTTTGGAGTGTGACTGTTTGAGGTTGTGGACAGGTGTCTTTTATACTGATAACAAGTTCAAACAGGTGCCATTAATACAGGTAACGAGTGGAGGACAGAGGAGCCTCTTAAAGAAGAAGTTACAGGTCTGTGAGAGCCAGAAATCTTGCTTGTTTGTATGTGACCAAATACTTATTTTCCACCATAATTTGCAAATAAATTCATTAAAAATCCTACAATGTGATTTTCTGGATTTCTTTTCCTCATTTTGTCTGTCATAGTTTTTAAGTGAGAGAACTTGCACAATTGGTGGCTGACTAAATACTTTTTTGCCCCTCTGTAAATAAGTCCATGTGGCCGTGGCTAACGGGGAAGGGGGGGATGGAGCTGGTCGGGCGCAACCCAGGCAACATGGAGATGCAGGGATTGGAGCTCGGGCGAGAGCTGTAGCCACCCTCCCGACCCTCCCGGCCCAGGACCCCATGCCGAGGGAAGGGAGAAGTGGAGGGCTTAGATAGATAGATACTCCCATAGGTACTCCCGCCTTCATCAGATGAACCGCAACATGTCGGCTGAAGTGATTTAATTCATGAATGCATTTGAAAGTATTTAATAACGTGATAGTGAAGAACAAAATTCCTATCAAGAGAATTAACATTACAGTTACACAAACTGGTAAGCTAATCACACAATTATAAAACATGGTAGGGGAACTGGTGAAGAAAGTTCTCTAAATGAAAATACTGGCAGATCCCAAAAATTCCTTGTACAGTAGTAGATCTAATTACATTTAGAAGATTCTAAATTAATATCTAAGGGGCTTTTGTACAATTATAATTCAGGGTTAATGAAAAAACTGTTTTTAAAATGTATATGTTTATTAAGGAATCTTGCTTGTCTCAGAGCAGTGCAAAATGGTGCTGAAACAGTTGACCACACGCGGGTAGGCTATTGCTTGTTGCGGGTGATTTTCACACAGTAGCCGGGCTATTGAACTAATCGCTGGATAACACATTGGCTCTCTTAACACGCATTAATGTGTGTTTCTATATTTTTTCTCTCTCTCTTGATGTCTTGACCTACGAATGCTCAGCTATGAAAAGCCAAATGACATTTACTCCTGTACTCTAAAAAGAAAAGATTCCTGGAGTATCCTTTAGGGGTTCTTCAAATTGAAACTGTGGGGGAACCCCTATAAGTTATTTGAAGAACCTTTGAAAAAGTTTATTCGAAGCACCCCTTATAATGGTTCCTCAAAGAACCTTTTGGAATTAATTTTTTCCCTGTCCACCCTACCACCATTATACATTTAATATTTTTTTAATAATAATAATAAAAATGTTGCCAATATTGATTTAAATAATTCATTATTTATTTAGTGGCACTACAAATGTGAATTAATATTTACAAAACACATAACAAGATTTTTTTTATTTAACCTTTATTTAACTAGGCAAGTCAGTTAAGAACACATTTTTATTTACAACGGCGGCCTACCTTCGCAAAACCCAGATGACGCTGGGCCAATTGTGCGCCGCCCTATCGGACTCCCAATCACGGCCAGATGTGATACAGCCTGGATTCGAACCAGAGACAAAAGTGATGCCTCTTGCACTGCAAAAGGCATCACTGTAGGCTACTGTATGAGATCATATGGAAAAATAAATAAATAATAAAATGTTAACTTCTTAGGGAGTGGCTCCCGAGGTGACGGTTTTGGAGAGTCTGGCGTGCTCAAAGTAAAATGCCTCCCACTCATATATGCACATAATTAGTACTATTGGATAGGAAAGACTCTGAAGTTTCTAAGAGTGTTAAAATATTGTCTGTGAGTATAACAGAACTGATATAACAGGCAAAAACCAGAAGAATTTCTGTCCTGGAAAAAGTGTTTTTGACACATTGCCTCATTTTGAACCCCTCCCTATTGAAAACAGCCATATATGGGAGTAAGATTGCAGTACCTATTGCTTCCACTGGATGTCAACAGTCTCTAGACAGTGTTTGGTGATGTTAGGTTGCTCTGGATGGTAATAGAAGAAGAATTTCAAACTAGTCACAGGATGTAAACAGAAGAGGAGGCGCGTTCACGGGCTCGCGCGCGCGCTGTGGTTTTTTCCTTTCCTATCGTCCAGTTTATAATCCGGTTGAAATATTATAGTAAATATACATAAGTGTTCCTAAGGATACATTATCGATGATGTTTGATTGTTCTTGGACAAGTGTATAGGTATAGGTTGAACGTGTTCTCTTCACGGTTCAATGGGCGAGTGGATGCTGTATTTTATGAACATAACGCGCGCCAACCAAACTGAGATTTATTGATATAATAAATGACTTTTTCTAACAAAAGAACCATTGATGGCTTCGTTGGACACTTGGGAACCCCTCAGCAGAAGTTCTTCGAAAGGTAAGGGATTTTATATTAGCGATTTTATTCGTTTTATGAGACCCGCTTTGGTTATGGATTTATGCTAATGCATAAAATATGAGAGGGGCTATCCTCAAACAATCAAATGTTGTGCTTTCGCCGTAAAGCCTTTTTGAAATCTGACAATGCTGTGATATTGCCAAGAATCAGAGCTTTTCATGACTATGCAACACTTGTATATTGATAAATGTTTAATAATTCAACTGCTCCCTAAGTAGTTAACAGCACATTACTCAACACTAGAGAGGCTCATGTCACCTACGGTAGGCCTACAGTATATCAACAAGAAAAATATCTATGATATGACTCTCCGCTAATAATTACATTAGAGGATTCTTAATTAATATCTAAGGAGCATTTTTCATAAGGGCAAATCTGATCTGTGAGAATTTCTAAGGGGCTTTTATATAGTTCTAAATTAATAAATGATAATGATCGCTTTGTTTAAAAAAATAACAATACTTTGGAGATGATTTTGTTTTCAACTAACAGAAAGTGAGCGATTGTAATCTGAATAAAGGGAAAAAGGCCATTCTTGAACATGGGGTGAGACATTCTTACTAATTTGTAAATAAAGCCAGTTTGTTATTTAGAATGATTTATTTATGTTTTTAGAGGGAGAGAAACCAAAAGCCAACCATGCCTATTTTTTGGACAAGGACATCCGGCCGGCAAAACCCTCCCCCAACCCGGACGACGCTGGGCCAATTGTGCGTCGCCTCATGGGTCTCCGGGTCGCGGCCGGCACGGGTTTTGAACTAGCATCTGTAGCAACGCAGTTTGCACTGCGATGCAGTGTTTTAGACCGCTCACACCAAACAGAGACATTCAATGACATCAGCAAGAGATATGCTGGACCATTTGTCAGAGAGGTGTTTTTGGGACCACATCGTATCTATTGTCCTGCTAATAGCCCTTGTGAAAAACATTAATGATATTTTGGAGATTATTTTGTTTTCAAATAAGCTAAAGATATTGGCTATACTAGAGAATTTAAAACCTATGTCTGTAAGAACATAGTATAGTGGATTCATTTGATTAATATTATGGTGTTTCTATTCCAAGAAAAACGGAAAACAAAACCCTCAGGGTTTCCATTATGAAAATATGGCACTGTACAACGTGACCTTTATTTAACTAGGCAAGTCAGTTAAGAACAAATTCTTACGTACAATGACCGCCTACACCGGCCTAACCTGGACGACACTGGCCCAATTGTGCGCGCGGCCTATGGGACTCCCAATCACAGCCTGTTGTGATACAGCCAACCGAACTAAGAAATAGATTTGACGATACAATTCTCCCCCTACCCTCCTTCTTGGCAATAGTCTATTGTCCTGCTAATAGCCCATAATGACACTGTACAATGTGACTGGTCGGAAGTAGGCTACAGTACTACAGTAGAGCAAAATAATCCTAACATTTCCACACCCTAATTGTAGTCTCACCAATACCCAAACGGAAATTCAGTGAAAATAAAAATATCCTGTTCCCTTGCTTGTCTTGACCTCTGAATGCTGTCTTTTCCCCCTTCCACTTGCCTCTTCCATTAATTTTGAAAGAGTATTTTTCAGTAAGCATAATCAGTGCTCTAACTCCCCCCTTGCGCTGGTCTGCAGCAGTGTACTAAACCATATAGCGTACTAAACCACAAATTACCTCTAAATCCTGCAGAACAATCTCATAATTTTTTGTTGAGTAACCACTGTATGTTTGCTGCATGCTAATTACTTACACCCAAAGTAGTGCTGCATTCATGACATGACAACCGGTTGAAAACCGGTTGTGGAAAGATGATACCCAAGTTTCCCACTTGGAAACGATCAAAATCATCCAATAGAAGGCTCTATGCAAATAATTTACGGTAATTTTAACTCTGAGGTTCTGACTTTCCGCCATAAATGCAGCATAGCTTTCCCGTTACATACTATACTGAACAAAAATATAAATGCAACATGCAACAATTTCAAACATTTAGCTGAGTTACAGTTCATATAAGGAAATCAGTCAATTGAAGTAAATTCATTAGGCCCTAATCTATGGATTTCACATGACTGGGCAGGGGCGGAGCCATGAGTGGGCCTGTGAGGCCATACGGCCACCCACTTGGGAGCCAGGCCGACACTGGGGAGCCAGGCCCAGCCAATCAGAATGAGTTTTTCCATACAAAAGGGCTTGATTACAGTCAGAAATACTCCTGAATCACCCCTCTGACGATCCCACAGCTGAAGAAGGTGAATGTGGTGGTCCTGGGCTGGTGTGGTTACAAGAGGTCTGCAGTTGTGAGGCCGTTTGGATGTACTGCTAAATTGTGTTGTGACATTTTAGTGGCATTTTATTGTACCCAGCACAAAGTTCACCTGTGTAATGACCATGCTGTTTAATCAGCATCTTGATATGCCACACCTGTCAGGTGGAAGGATTATCTTGGCAAAGGATAAATGCTCACTAACAGGGATGTAAACAAATTTGTGCACAACATTTTAGAGGAATACGCTTTTTGTGCGGGTGGAACATTTCTGGGATCTTTTATTTCAGCTCATGAAACATGGGACTAGCACTTTACATTTTATATTTTTTCTTTGGCATAATGGACAAATTAGTGAATAGAGTACTTTCAACTATCATTGTGTTATCTGACCATAGATTATTATAATTTTCTTGTGTCAAAGTGGTTCCATTCATAATACAGAGTTGGCGCCCATCTCGAGATAATTCATTTTGAGGCACAGATTCCCTTCAGAGTTTACCCACAGTATTGTTTTGCACCTGCAGGCTGCTACAATTTCAACACTTCTCAACACTGTAACCCTTGTAAATTGTGTCCCATACAGTGAGCAGAAGCGATATTGCCGAAAATGTATCAGTATGATGGCAAAGCAATAGAAAAAAGCAACATACCTTTGCCCTACAATAGGTCGTTCATCAAAATGAGGCATTGTCAAAGCAGAACTCTATGACTTCTTCCTATCTGCAAGGCATTTGTTGTGTAGGATATCACTGTTACTGAAATTGTTTTTCCCCATACCGTGTGCAGCCAGCCATCATGCTCTGAGCTTTTCTTGTAAACTAAATCAAGTTAAAGTTAAATGTGTGAGGCATGCCAAAGCGAAGTCTTGCGGCCCCTGAATAATGTAAGGAAATTGTTCCTTTGGCTTGTTCAAGAATCTGCTAGGGGTTGAACTAATTTATAGAATGCTTTCAAAACAGTCACATAACCATAATGGCTGTGTTTGCATGCTTTTCCAAAGTTCTCAAAACAAGTTACCGCATGCAGAAGACCTGACCTTATATCCATTAATTAATTTATATTAATAAATGCTTATCTTTTTCGTATCTAATTTGCAAGCCCAGATTGCTTTGTGGTTTAGCTGTAGCTAATCACTGAGGCATATTTTACACAGCAATATGCTTTTAAGATCAAGTGGAACTCTACAACCTGTCCACTGGGCTCACTCTGAATACACTGGGCCAGCAATATGAGCTGTGTGTGTGTGTTCTTCTACATTACATATTACAAATATTATATATTCTTTTAAAACAAGGTTATAACTTTCCCAACATTGGGACATGCATAGGCAATTGAGGAACTCATGCTCTTGAATACCCCTTATAATAATCTGTTCTCAAAATACAAACAACACAACAGATGATCTGGGATGACATTTACTCTCACGGGTGGCCAAAAATAACTTTCTGAAACCTTGCCTCCAGTATTCTGCTCTGACCCAGCATCACAAACCCAACAACCCAACTGAGTGACCCAACTGGCAGGGTCAAAAGTGCAACTTGTTTCTGTCCAATATTTACCCAAATTGGGTTGCTTTTAACCCAGCATGTTTTAGTGCTTGCCCCCATGAGATCCATTCAATGCCATAATAATTAGACTATGGGGCAAAAAGCCACAGAATAATTCCAAATTACAGATTAAAATGTAAAATCAGTATAAAAGGAAATTCACATAATTCTATACATCAGTAAGGTCAGATTCAAAATAATACACAGACTCAATGAATCCAACTTAGGCAAATCAAATGTTATAAAAAAAAAAAAATGAACAACAAAAAATACCAAATGCAATTAATCAAAAGGGAGTGGTTGACGGTGTATGTGTGTCTTTCTGTTGTGGAAGGGGGCTGTGTCTGGGCTGGCAGTTGCTGGATTGAGGTGGCAGTTGTGATTGGTCGGTGCTGTGTCCAGGGTTGGCGCTGGTGTTGTGGCTGGGACTGAGAACCTGGGTTGGTACTGGTGTTGGGACTGAAAGTTGTACTGGGAACGAGACTGAAGACCAGGGTTTGGTGCTGGGCCTGGTGCAGGGACTGGGAAACAGGAACTGGGGCTTCTGCAGGTGTTGGATCAGGATCTGGGTCTGTAGAGTGGAGGAAGGACAACCTGAGAAGCAAGCAGATACACAAGGAAGACCTGGAGGTCAGTGGTAGCACGCCCTTGTGGCCTGCTCACTCCGGGTGAAGGTCTGGTGTTTAGTCCCTCCTCGCACCTCTTCTGGTGCTGTGATGAATGGTTCTGGTTTGGTTCTGGGATAGAGATGGCTGTAGTGTGAGGAAAGGGGAGAGAGATAGAGAGGGAGAAGGGGGTGGGCTTGGTGGAGGGTATGTCCATCGGCCTGGGCTGGTGCTGGAGGAGGAGCGATGTGGTGGAAAGGTTGGGCGGTGCCTGTGTTAAGGTCTGGGTCTGGTTCTGTGACTTCTTGTTGTTTTGTCGAGGAGGTGGGGGGTTGGATTTAGGTTAGTGGGGCTGATGTTGGCGTTGGCCCTTGTCCTGCCGGCATAGGAATTGGTGCAGGTTTTAAAGAAGTGCCTCCCTTTCCCCCACAGGTTGCAGGGTTATGTGGAATTACAGTCCGAGGTGGGATGGTCCCCTTTACAGATTCTGCAGATAATGGCTGTGCAGACTATGGCCAGATGGCCCAGTTGGCCGCAGTTCCTGCACAGTTTTGGCATGCCATAGTAGAGGTCCCCAACATAATGGTTCTGGGGAGATGTTGGACTCCACCCACTCCTGTTGGGTCTGGTCTTAACTGCACCAGCCGTTATTGTACCCTTGTCCAGATGTTGTCTTTGTCCAGGACCCTCCTAGCCGCTGATTTGAGGGTGGCGAAACGGTGTAAACAAACTTCTATGTCGTACTCTTGAATGCTTTCGTTGTGGAATTGGACTGTAACTACTTTTGATTCTGTGTCTGAGAGTAGAATTACTGTGAACTTGACAAATTCTGTATTTTAACCAAAACGGTTCTACTAACTGGGGGGGGTCTTAAAACTGGCTTTAAATTATTTCTGTTTCACCAGGTAGTTCGGGTCACAAAGCCCATCTGCCCCAAAAACTGCCCTGCTAAATTCCAGGCAGGTCATGGTTTCTAGTCTGGAGGTTGTTGATGCTGCTCACCGGCAATTGGCGGCTCCGTCCTCGGCAGCCTCCTCAATGGGGATTAGCGTCAGCCTCACCGCGTTGTAGCGGCACATCGCTCCTGGGTTAATCCTGGACGGTGGTGGCCAAGGATGGAGATGTAAGGCTGTTATTATTCAATTTGTGATGTATTTGGACATTAACATTTAACTCAAAAAAACATTTGATTAATAAAATATTTAGTTCTTAATCTTCCTCAAATGAAGGGAATGGTGAGGGAATCTTATTTCATTTGTCCTCAACTTCCGGCTCAGTCATTTCATTTAGGGTAAGTGGATTAGTTATCCTATGACTAGTTATTACGTGTTGAATCAGAGTTGACCAAAACTACATTACTAACTTCTCAAACCTGCTTTGTAGGATACCCCTCTGCGCTGTGGGTAAATAGTGTTGATTTTTCAGTGACAACATCTCCAGTGTTGATTCAAGTGTTAAATTAACTCTCATTGGTGTAAAATAATCCAATTGTTGGTGTTAATAACCAGTGTTAAACCAAAACCATACCCATCATTATCATATTTCCAAGCATGCTCTACTGCATATTCTCTGCAGCTAGCGACTGGAACAAGCTGCAAAAAAACACCTGTTACTGAAATGGATGTTTCTGTTTAGATGCTTTAGCTAGTCTCATATCTTACTCTACCCTATCTGGCAGTCATTCTGAATGCTGGGTGTGGGTGAATAAAAAATTCCAGCTATTGGCTATGCCTACTTTCGCTGGATTCCAATAGAAATTACGCATAATGTGACTTGCAGGTCTGAACGCCATGAGTTTCAGGCCATTGATTTAGGGTAAAGCTATGGTTTCCGACACCAACTTTTTCTGTAGAGTTTAGTTCAGTGAGATTATTTCTCGAGGTCGGTAGCCACCGGAACAGGTGGTTTATGGCTTTCCTTGAGAATGTCCTTGTGTTCTTTGCATAGCAATGACCGGAAACACATATAAATTCTGAGCTGAATTTGGAATAAATGTATTCCCATTCGACCTCCAGCAGTAAAATTCATTAAAGTGTCCTATCTTAAATGGGTGTATTAACTTTTTCCCCTTCGACTCTCAATGCAGTGTGTGATGTTAGAGCAGGAAACTTAACTATCTTCCATGGAATGCTATGTCATTACATCTCTGGCCAAAACAATTTTAGCCAAGGCATAATTTATATCAGCAATATCTCTAAAGGATAAAGGATTTTTTTACCTATTCAAAGCCTTTGCTGAAATCTACTGTTCATATTCGCAATTGGATCATTAAAATGCACAGTTTATTATTTTTTGGCATTACCATAAAAAGTCTTACTACATATTTGAAGTTAGGTGCAAGCCAGACAGTTCCAATCTTTGGAGCAGACACTCCAGATGCTCCACTCCAAGAGGCAAATATTTATTTTATTGAGCTACATGCTGATTGGGGCATCTCTTTCAGCAGTGTGATTGACTGTGCTGTCATGATTGTCATTGGTTGAGTGATGACAGAGGCGATTTATAACCCGGGTGTTTGCATTGGTTATTGCCTCTTGTCTCTATGGGATCTTTGGATAACATAGTGCGGTTTGCGCTTGTGAGGATCAACGCTGGAGACAGGAAGCAGGTACAGGAAGAACATTTAATAAATAACGGACATGAAACAGGACGGGAACAGCTTCTGGACAGGGGACAAAATAACGACATCAAAGCTGACACGGGGATGAAACATACAGTGGGGCAAAAAAGTATTTAGTCAGCCAACAATTGTGCAAGTTCTCCAACTTAAAAAGATGAGAGAGGCCTGTAATTTTCATCATAGGTACACTTCAACTATGACAGACGAAATGAGAAAAAGAAATCCAGAAAATCACATTGTTAATTTATTTATTTGCAAATTATGGTGGAAAATAAGTATTTGGTCAAACTTTTGTTATTATCTCAATACTTTGTTATATACCCTTTGTTGGCAATGACAGAGGTCAAACGTTTTCTGTAAGTCTTCACAAGGTTTTCACACACTGTTGCTGGTATTTTGGCCCATTCCTCCATGCAGATCTCCTCTAGAGCAGTGATGTTTTGGGGCTGTCGCTGGGCAACACGGACTTTCAACTCCCTCCAAAGATTTTCTATGGGGTTGAGATCTGGAGACTGGCTAGGCCACTCCAGGACCTTGAAATGCTTCTTACGAAGCCACTCCTTCGTTGCCCGGGCGGTGTGTTCGGGATCATTGTCATGCTAAAAGACCCAGCCACGTTTCATCTTCAATGCCCTTGCTGATGGAAGGAGGTTTTCACTCAAAATCTCACGATACATGGCCCCATTCATTCTTTCCTTTACACGGATCAGTCGTCCTGGTCCCTTTGCAGAAAAACAGCCCCAAAGCATGATGTTTCCACCCCCATGCTTCACAGTAGGTATGGTGTTCTTTGGATGCAACTCAGCATTCTTTGTCCTCCAAACACGACGAGTTGAGTTTTTACCAAAAAGTTATATTTTGGTTTCATCTGACCATATGACATTCTCCCAATCCTCATCTGGATCATCCAAATGCTCTCTAGCAAACTTCAGACGAGCCTGAACATGTACTGGCTTAAGCAGGGGGACACGTCTGGCACTGCAGGATTTGAGTCCCTGGCGGCGTAGTGTGTTACTGATGGTAGGCTTTGTTACTTTGGTCCCAGCTCTCTGCAGGTCATTCACTAGGTCCCCCGTGTGGTTCTGGGATTTTTGCTCACCGTTCTTGTGATCATTTTGACCCCACGGGTGAGATCTTGCGTGGAGCCCCAGATCGAGGAAGATTATCAGTGGTCTTGTATGTCTTCCATTTCCTAATAATTGCTCCCACAGTTGATTTCTTCAAACCAAGCTGCTTACCTATTGCAGATTCAGTCTTCCCAACCTGGTGCAGGTCTACAATTTTGTTTCTGGTGTCCTTTGACAGCTCTTTGGTCTTGGCCATAGTGGAGTTTGGAGTGTGACTGTTTGAGGTTGTGGACAGGTGTCTTTATACTGATAACAAGTTCAAACAGGTGCCATTAATACAGGTAACGAGTGGAGGACAGAGGAGCCTCTTAACCTCTTAGCGCCGATCCCTTTAGCGGGATCGTTTTCAGGCAAACATAACGCCAAATTCAAAATACATATTCGTAATACATATTCGTAATATTTAACTTCGATATACAAGTGTTGCATAGTGTTGCATAGCCATCAAAAGCTCTGCTTCTTGGCAATATCACTGCGTTGTCAGATTTTAAAAAGGCTTTACGGCGAAAGCACTACATTTGATTGTTTGAGGCTAGTACCTCACATATTTTCCACATTAGCATAAATTCATATCCAGCTCGGTTCTCAAAATATCCATATCACAGCTAATATAAATCGCTTACCTTTCAAATAACTTCTTCTGAGGTCTTCCCAAGTGTCCAAACAAGATAATCCATGGTTCTTTTGTTAGAAAAAGTAAATAATTATATCCATAAATATCCGTTGTTTTTGGCACGTTACGTTCAGCTACTCCACCAAGCATTGTCAGTCTACTCGCCCGTTTTACAGTGAAGGGATCGCGTTCAAATTATACCTCTCATCTTTTCACAAACAAATCAAATATCATTAATAATGCATCCTTATGTATTCTTTTATGAATAATAGCGATCATATTTTACAAGAACGGTAAGTGAAACGTTAAAAGACGAAAAGAAAGTTGGTCGCTGGCGCTGTTCACGTTCGTGAACGTGCACGCCTGTTTACCTATTTTCCCTACCCGTAGTAATTCTCTCTCTCTAAGGATCTGGTCAGAGCTTTTTCCTCCATACCCTTTCCAGAGACTGTTGACATCTAGTGGAAGCCATAAGTACTGCAACCTCGGTCCTATTCCCCATAGAAAATATTACATGGGCTTCAAAATGAGAGGAGAGCCAAAGAAAAATAAATTCCGGACAGAAATTTCTCTGGTTTTTGCCTGCTAAATCTGTTCTGGAATAGCCACAGACTATATCTTAATGGTTTTATAAACTTCAGAGTGTTTCCTATCCAATAGTACTAAATATGTAAATATCCTAGTTTCTGGCCATGAGTGGTAGGCATTTAACTTTGGGCACGTCAGACAGGCGAAAATTCGGAAAATGGGACCCTAGCTGGAAGAGGTTAAAGAAGAAGTTACAGGTCTGTGAGAGCCAGAAATCTTGCTTGTTTGTATGTGACCAAATACTTATTTTCCACCATAATTTGCAAATAAATTCATTAAAAATCCTACAATGTGATTTTCTGGATTTCTTTTCCTCATTTTGTCTGTCATAGTTGAAGTGTACCTATGATGAAAATTACAGGCCTCTCTCATCTTTTTAAGTGAGAGAACTTGCACAATTGGTGGCTGACTAAATACTTTTTTGCCCCACTGTAGGGAACAGACATATAAAGGGGAGGCAATCAAATAATGGAGTTCAGGTGGGTCCAATGAGGTGCAGGTGTGCGTAATGAAGGTTACAGTTGTGCGTAATGATAGGCAGTCTGGCACCCTCAAGTGCCAGAGGGGGAGAGCTGGAACAGGCGTGACAGGACCCCCCCGCCACCCGGGCGTCCCACATGGGCGAGCCTGACAAGCCGGCCGAGGCGTGGGCGCCGGACAAGCCAGCCGAGGCGTGGGAGCCTGATGGCCGGCTGAAGCATGACGTGGGGTGGGCGCCGGGGCAAGATAAACCTCTCGAGCCAGCTAGGGTGTGGACGCCCGAGGCACTCCCGGTTCCATCGACAACGGACCCAACGTCACCAACAAAAAACCATGCCTCCCTTTGCTGACACCAAAATTGGAAGCATTTCTGTGAGGATCGACGCTGGAGACAGGAAGTAGGTACAGGGAGAACGTGTAATAAATAACGGCCACGGAACAGGACAGGAACAGCGTCTGGACAGGGGAAACATACAGATAAAGGGGAGGCAATCAAATATAGATGGCATTCAGGTGGGTCCAATGAGGCGCAGGGGCGTGTAATGATAGGCAGTCTGGAGCCCTCGAGCACCAGAGAGGGAGAGCGGGAGCAGGTGTGACAGCGATTGCAGTTGACTAGTTCAATTTATAGAAGAAAAAGCACGAATCGGCTTAGTTGTTAGACTTTAGCTATTACTGTGTACCCTAATCTCAGGGCCCATGACCAAATCTGGCACCAGCTAGCTAACTCATTTAAATTTTTTACTTCTTGGAGTAGAGGTTGCTGTCAAAAATATGAATAGTAAAGTAAAGTACAGATACCCCAAAAAACGACTTACATAGTACTTATAAGTATTTTTATTTAAGTTCTTTACACCACTGATATCTCTGAACCAGTAGAACTATAGCGTTCACAGCATTTTCCCATATCTCAGAGATGCAACGTTAAATAATTATTACACTGTTATTATAACATTGACAAATTATATAAATATTAGAAAGGTTTGTGTGAATGCTGCCCAGTGGAGTAGCAAGATTAAGATACTGATTGTTGGGGTAGCTATTAATAACTGTGTGTCATAATATAGTTTTATAATAATAATAATAAAGTATCATAGCAAATACTGTTACTCGTCCATTGGAAAAAAAATATTCATTTTGTAGCTCTGTAGAATAGCCTAATCACGCACGCTTCGCTGCCTCTGTCTCCATGGCAGCATCGTACATGTATTTGAATAACATTATAAAAGGTAGTTCTCCAGAGAAAAGGATCTGTAGATTAGAGATATACAATTTTGGACAAAATCTAAAATCTTGTAGCTAATTCTACATATACAGTGAGGGAAAAAAGTATTTGATCCCCTGCTGATTTTGTATGTTTGCCCACTGACAAAGAAATGATCAGTCTATAATTTTAATGGTAGGTTTATTTGAACAGTGAGAGACAGAATAACAACAAAAAAAAACATAAAAACGCATGTAAAAAATGTTATAAATTGATTTGCATTTTAATGAGGACAATACGTATTTGACCCCTCTGCAAAACATGACTTAGTACTTGGTGGCAAAACTCTTGTTGGCAATCACAGAGGTCAGACAGTTCTTGTAGTTGGCCACCAGGTTTGCACACATCTCAGGAGGGATTTTGTCCCACTCCTCTTTGCAGATCTTCTCCAAGTCATTAAGGTTTCGAGGCTGATGTTTGGCAACTCGAACCTTCAGCTCCCTCCACAGATTTTCTATGGGATTAACGTCTGGAGACTGGCTAGGCCACTCCATGACCTTAATGTGCTTCTTCTTGAGCCACTCCTTTGTTGCCTTGGCTGTGTGTTTTGGGTCATTTTCATGCTGGAATACCCATCCACAACCCATTTTCAATGCCCTGGCTGAGGGAAGGAGGTTCTCACCCAAGATTTGACGGTACATGGCCCCGTCCATCGTCCCTTTGATGCGGTGAAGTTGTCCTGTCCCCTTAGCAGAAAAACACCCCCAAAGCATAATGTTTCCACCTCCATATTTGACGGTGGGGATGGTGTTCTTGGGGTCATAGGCAGCATTCCTCCTCCTCCAAACACGGCGAGTTGAGTTGATGCCAAAGAGCTCCATTCTGGTCTCATCTGACCACAACAGTTTCACACAGTTGTCCTCTGAATCATTCAGATGTTCATTGGCAAACTTCAGACGGGCATGTAGATTTCAGTCCTTCACGGCGTAGTGTGTTACCAATTGTTTTCTTGGTGACTATGGTCCCAGCTGCCTTGAGATCATTGACAAGATCCTCCCGTGTAGTTCTGGGCTGATTCCTCAGCGTTCTCATGATCATTGCAACTCCACGAGGTGAGATCTTGCATGGAGCCCCAGGCCAAGGGAGATTGACAGTTCTTTTGTGTTTCTTCCATTTGCGAATAATCGCACCAACTGTTGTCACCTTCTCACCAAGCTGCTTGGCGATGGTCTTGTAGCCCATTCCAGCCTTGTGTAGGTCTAAAATCTTGTCCCTGACATCCTTGGAGAGCTCTTTGGTCTTGGCCATGGTGGAGAGTTTGGAATCTGATTGATTGATTGCTTCTGTGGACAGGTGTCTTTTATACAGGTAACAAACTAAGATTAGGAGCACTCCATTTAAGAGTGTGCTCCTAATCTCAGCTCCTTACCTGTATAAAAGACACCTGGGAGCCAGAAATCTTTCTGATTGAGAGGGGGTCAAATACTTATTTCCCTCATTAAAATGCAAATCAATTTATACAATTTTTCACATGCGTTTTTTTGGATTGTTTTTTTTGTTATTCTGTCTCTCACTGTTCAAATAAACCTACCATTAAAATTATAGACTGATCATTTCTTTGTCAGTGAGCAAACGTACAAAATCAGCAGGGGATCAAATACTTTTTTCCCCCACTGTACACTTTATTAGTAACAAATCAGCATTTACCTCTTTAGGTCAAAAGAGCATTATCAAAGATCAGGATCAAAATGTCAACACAATTGTTTTCTCAAGCAGAAATTGATTTGTGATGATACCTTGCAGAAAACTTTTCCTTGTGTGGGGCAGTTTCAGTTACAGTCAATGTCTACTGTTTGTTTAATTATTGTCTTTATTCCCAGGATTTTTTAAAAACAATTGACTATTGAATACTGTAGACGTGTAGACATTCTCTAAGGCTTACACCACTATGGTAGACTGAAGTCTAGTGATTGTTGTAAGTTCATAATGCATTTTTTCACCCACACCAACCTGTGTTCAATAACATGTGTATGGATTTACAAGTTGTTGTGTCAAAAAAAAGGACAAACATAAACAACATAAATGTCACGTCCTGGCCATAGATAGCCCTTTTGGTGGTTTTGGTCAGGACGTGATCAGGGGTGTGTTTTTGTTCTATGTTGAATTTTCTATGTTGGTTTGTTTGGGTTCCCAATTAGAGGTAGCTGTTAGTCGTTGTCTCTAATTGGGAATCCTGTTTAGGTTGTTCAGTCCCCCACCTGTGTTGTGGGATATTTATGTTCTTTGTGTTAGTTGCGCTACACGTTGTGTTACGGTCGTTGTACTTTCTTTTGTTTTTGGTGAGTTCTAATATTAAATATGATTAACTCAACCATGCATGCTGCGCCTTGGTCCACTTCTGTCAGCGATCATAACAGAATATCCCACCACACCAGGACCAAGCAGCGTGCAACTGTGCAGGAACCCTGGAGCCAGGAGGAGGAGTATCGCCATCCCAGTGAGGAGTTGGAGGCAGCGACGGCAGAGCGGCTCTTCTATGAGAAGAAGTACGAGGGAGCACGGCTGGCAAGGAAGCACGAGAGGCAGCCCCCCAATTTTTTTTGGGGGGGGGGCACACGGGGAGGTTGGCTGAGCCAGGTTGGAGACCTGAGCCAACTCCCCGTGCTTACCAGAGGGAGCGTCGCACTGGTAAGGCACCGTGTTATGCGGTGAAGCGCACGGTGTCACCAGTGCGCGTTCACAGCCCGGTGCGCGACATGCCAGCCCCCCGCATCTGTCGAGCTAGGGGGAGTGTGCAGCCTGGAAGGAGGGTGTCGGCTCAGCGCTCCTGGTCTCCGGTGCGCATCTTTGGACCAGGATATCCTGCGCCGGCTCTGCGCACTGTCTCCAGTGCGCGCCCCCAGCCCGGTGCGCGACATTACAGCTCCCCGCATCTGTCAGGCTAGGGTGAGCGACCAGCCTGGAAGGATGGTGCCGGCTCAGCGCTCGTGGTTTCCAGTGCGCCTCCTTGGACCAGGATATCCTGCGCCTGCTCTGCGCACTGTATCTCCGGTGCGTCTCCACAGCCCAGTACGGCCTGTTCCTGCTCCGCGCACCAGGCCCCCTGTGCGCATCGAGAGCCCGGCACGTCCTGTCCCTGCTCCACGCATCAGGTCCCCTCTGCGCACCGGAGCTGCCGCCGAAGGCGAGGACCCACCCGAGAGACCCCCCCCAGTGACTTTTGGTCTAATTTTAAAATATGATTAACTCAACCATGCATGCTGCGCCTTGGTCCACTTCTGTCAGCGATCATGACAATAAATGCACATTCCCTTGACATACTTTCTATGTGTCTAACTACTACTATTGCCAAACAGTCTGCTTTACTGCACAATGGCGTAGTCAAGAAATAGCCACATAGCTAGCAATAGAGTGTGACTGTTTCATTAGGCTCATCACCTTACCATATGTTCCAGTGCTGACCCTCTGTCCCTTGTGAATCTTGGCTACAGGCCAGGCTTCTCTATCCCCATAGGAACCAGAAGGGGCCCAATCAGCTTCCTGGGAGACCTTTGATCTGCCCTCCCACAAAGTCTTGTGTTGATTCTGGATGGCTAAAACTACCCAGGATGCATCTGGACTTGCCCTGATAAAGTTGAGTCTGGGGTGAACTGCGGGAGACAAGGAGGCAGACAGGGTTATAGGAGAAGGATGGCTAAAGTAAATAGACAGTGGGGTCAGTTATAGTTCAACACATTAAGTATAGAATTTAAATTGGAATTCTATTAATGTATTGGGAAGAGTCCATACATTTCAATTATGGGTTTTCCAATTCATGAAGTGAATTTCATCTTAAAATGGATAATGATTGCAATGCTGTTAGATGCAGAGCTCTCTGTAGGGGACAGTTGATGAGTCCCAGTAGTCGTCTCTCCCTCCATGACCACTGATTACAGACAGAACTGGATAGGCCACCACCAGAAAACACTCACCTCTCTAATCCTGTCTCAGTAGTGGCTGTGATGGAAAGGACACAGGGAAAGTAAGCGTTGAAAGAATTCTAGCTACAGACTCTTGGGGCCCATCTCTACAGATTTAACCACCAGCCACTTTATCCAACCACCTCCTGCTACTCCTAAATTAGAGCAGGAAGATTGATCACAAAGCTTTGCACGACACTAGAGTTAAGAGAGGCCCAGACGTTTATCGAATCCTTCAACAGTTCCGGATCTGTCACAGAAACTCCATCAATGTCCCCAGCCACCCTTTGATTGTGATCTTTTCTATCAACTAGTCTCTGGCCTTGCAGGAGTTATTATTGCCTGTGCTTTTTTTCTCATTGATTACCTCTAACTCTGCTGTCCATCAATGGCCTCTTACTTCATGTCAACAGAAAGTGAGATATCAACCTGGACACTTAGACATCATCCATCTTGAAATCATGAAGTAAATGGAACTGTCCAACCCTCCACATGTTGGTGCCATTTTGTTGCATTCCATGTCTCTGACATTTACAGATTTCTTGGCATGAGGAAACTGAGGCAGTTTTCAGAGCAGTTGACTTGAACTAGATTTGAGTGTCCTACGCTTATTGTAGAAAGTTTCAAGGGTAGACTATGTGCGAGGATGAAATGATTAACTGCATGGAAATGTGTGATATTTCACAGACCATATTGCTGATATATTGCTGAAAGAATCCACTGCATAATTTTCTCAATGGAATATGCAAACAATCTGCATACACTTCCATCACCATAAAATGTATGTAAATGTGAGTGTATTGCACACAGTAAATTAGTGAGGGTGCTTTGCGTAAAACTGGATTTATTGAATTGGGGGAGCATGGTGCATTTCTTAAAATGATCGCAGGCACCAACCAATGGGGAG
Source organism: Brachymystax lenok tsinlingensis (assembly GCA_030435695.1). Classification (NCBI taxonomy): domain Eukaryota; kingdom Metazoa; phylum Chordata; class Actinopteri; order Salmoniformes; family Salmonidae; genus Brachymystax; species Brachymystax lenok. The sequence continues at coordinate 14,080,067 of CM059818.1, forward strand.
GTTTAGAGTAAGGCTTTGTAGAGGCAGTAACAGTAGACTGAAGATTAGAGTACACCTTCTCTTTCCTCCTTTTCTGTCTTTTGTTCCTCTAGGCACTATGCAATTAATTTGTGTCCATGTGAGAATCCTCTTGACTAATGGCATTTAATTGGCATGTGGTTTTCACCGGGAGGCCTGGGAGCTGGTGGAGAGCACACCTGCATTTAACTGTAATTACAATGGATTGGTGCAAGCAGGTTGGTTGCTAGGTAAAGTGTTTACACATTACATCATATTAATGAATATTTGGTGTTTTATATCACTTGCACTTCTTGAGACATTAATAAAGGCTTCCTAACTGGCAGCGATTACAGGGCAAAACAGACCAAAAGGACATGCAAAATGCTCAACCATTTAAGGTTTAAGGTTGTTTTATTTGGTTATTCTCAAGTCAATACAGAATTCAAATATCAATCAAGTTAAAGATAATCAATCATTTAAGAGGGTCAATAAACATTAAGCTATTAAATCAAGTCAACTCAAGAAATCCTCATCTCATAGCTAGAACACACAGATCAAATCAAAAGGAAAATGAAATCCAATATCGAAAGAAGAAAAAAAACGAATTGAAAATAATAACTTCAAACTAAAATTACATGTAATTTGTTGCATTATCACCCCCAATTGGACTATGATATACATCCATTACACTTTGTGATACAAACAAAAGATACCTATATCTATACAGGACCAGTCAAAAGTTTGGACACCTACTCATTCCAGGGGTTTTCTTTATTTTTACTATTTTCTACATTGAAGACATCAAAACTATGAAATAACACATATGGAATCATGTAGTAACCAAAAAAAGTGTTTAACAAATCAAAATATATTTTATATTTAAAATTCTTCAAAGTAGCCACTCTTTGCCTTGATGACAGCTTTGCACACTCGTTCTCTCAAACAGCTCCATGAGGAATGCTTTTCCAACAGTTTTGAAGGAATTCCCACATATGCTGAGCACTTGTTGGCTGCTTTTCCTTCACTTTGCGGTCCGACTTATCCCAAACCATCTCAATTGGGTTGAGTTCTGTCATAAGGTGGGTGTAGCTGGTGTAAAGAGTCAGGCGCACGAGAGCAGAGATGAGTGGACTAAGCACTTTACTAGGCAATGTCAAAATACAGAACGCAACCGCGTCATAAAAAGAAATGCCCAAAAACCCAAGTAAGGCAGCACAAAGTACAAAATAACCGCACAATACAGGATGCACAAAGAATGGGTGAAAAACATACAACCCGGCATACAAACATGCCAAAACAAACAATTCCCCACACAGACATGGGGGGAACAAAGGGTTAAATGGACAACAGTAATGAATGAAAATGAAAACCAGGTGTGTGTGAAAACAAGACAAAACAATTGGAAAATTAAAAGTGGATCGGCGATGGCTAGAAGACCGGTGACGCCGAACGCCGTCCGAACAAGGAGAGGAACCGACTTTGGCGGAAGTCGTGACAAGTTGGGTGATTGTGGAGGCCAGGTCATCTGATGCAGCACTCCATCACTCTCAAATAGCTCTTACACAGCCTGGAGGTTTGTTTTGGGTCTTTGTCCTGTTGAAAAACAAATGATAGTCCCTCTAAGTACAAACCAGATGGGACGGCATATTGCTGCTGAATGTTATGGTAGCCATGCTGGTTAAGTGTGCCTTGAATTCTAATTAAATCACAGACAGTGTCACCAGGAAAACACCACAAAACCATCACACCTCCCACACCTGCTTCACGGTGGGAACCACACATGCGGAGATCATCCATTCACTTACTCTGCGTCTCACAAAGACACGGCGGTTGGAACCAAAAATATCAAATTTGGACCAAAGGACCGAGTTCCACATGTCTAATGTTCGTTTAATCATAGCGCTTGATGGTTGACTGACCTTCGTTAATATGGACTTGGCTCAAATACATTAAGAAGGAAAGAAATGCCACAAATGAACTTTTAACAAGGCACACCTGTTAATTGAAATGCATTCCAGGTGACTACCTCATGAAACTAGTTGAGAGAATGCCAAGAGTGTGCAAAGCTGTCATCAAGGCAAAGGGTGACTACTTTGAAGAATATCAAATATAAAATACATTTTGATTTGTTTAACTTTTTGGGTTACTGCATGGTTCCATGTGTGTTATTTCATAGTTTTGATGTCTTCACTATTACTATACAGTGTAGAAAATAATAAAAAACAAAGAGAAACCCTGGAATGAGTAGGTGTGTCCAAACTTTTGACTGGTACTGTATACCACTCGTTGGCCTATCCCTCTGTCCTGGCACAGATCTACTACTCACAGGGATCCCTCACCCTTGACCCATCCTTCTCTACTTTCTTCACTGCTTCAGCATAAGGCACCTTCTGCACTACTCTGAGTCTTGCCACCTCAACCAACGTTGCACCTGAAACAGCTTAGTGGATTCGGCACAAAAGCTCTAACAGGATAACTGATATATCCTAACATATCAGGTAAAGACTGACTCAAAACTCAAAAGGACTGACAGTGACTCCTCTGTTTCACCACGCTCACTGCCGAGTCTGCTTTGCACCAGGAATCATCCATTTCACTTGCGCCACCTCCACACTTAAAGCTACCTCAGAAATGACTTCTTTCAAATGGCAAAGCAAGAAACAGATCTTGACCCTAGTTAACTTGCCCTCATTCACTTCACCTCCAGAACTCGGTCTGCGCAAGGCTCACTGTTTGCACTTGACACCAATCTTCTTCGACACCCCATTCTTCAAATTTAAATCCAACCTCTGCTTTCCTCATTCTCGTCGACCTCTTCTTCCTCTTTATTCCCCTCCATTCCTCCTCAGAAATCCACCTTTCTATGTCCCTGTCCCAATTTCCTCTTCTTCTGACTTTGCTTGTGGCCCAGTGGCATGCCAACATAAGTCCATTTCATAAACTTCCTGCTCACCTCAGAAACGTTTCTTCTCCGGGAGCCAACATTTTGAGAGCATGAGAAGTGGCCACACAGAAAAACGACCCCCAACTCAACTCTGTTCTACTTCCGTCGTAAAGTAAAACCTTCAGCTGTCTCTTAGTACACAGCTCAACCACAACTCCTTTCCTGTTACTGTTTCAGGTCAATTTATTTGGTTATTCCAAAATTCATTACATGTAAAAAAAATCTATTAGTTATTAATTTCAAATTCCAGATAATAAACCATTCAAACAATAAGTAAACAATTTAAATTAGGCAAAAACAAACAGCTATCAAATCAAACAAACGAACATAAATCCCCAAATAATCTGAAAAATCTGTCAGGTAATTCAGTCAGTCCACAATGTGTCTTGTGAAGGGAATTGGCATTTGTGGTTGTTTGGTCCTGTGTCAAGGGTTGGTGCTGCTGTTATGGCTTGGTCTGGTGGAGTGTTTTACGGTCTGTCTGTGTTGGGGGAGAGGAAGGGGTGGGGTCTGGGCTGGGCTGGGCTGGGCTGCGCTGCGCTGGCAACAGTTGGATGGGGTGTCAGTTCTGTTGGTCGGTGCTGTGTCAGGGTTGGTGCTGGTGTTGGGACTGGAAACTGGGAACCGTGGTGGTGCTGGGGCCGGGACTGTAAACCATGGGTTGGTTCTGGGCATGGTGTTGGGACTGGGGACTGTGAACAATGGGGCTGCTGCAAGTACTGGGTTGGGATCTGGGTCTGTAGAGGAGACGGGACAGAGATCAATGGTGGCACTCCACTGTGGCCTGCTCGTTCTGGGCGAATGTCTGATGTTTGGTCCCTCTTCCGCGCCTCGACTGGTGGTCTGGCGTTGTACAGGAAACCTCAAACTGGGTTGGTGCTGGGTCTATAGCGGGTAGGAAGGACAAGCTGAGGAGCAAGCAGACACACAAGGAAGCCCTAGACCCGGAGGTCAGTGGTGTCATTCCCTTCTGGTTTGCTCGCTCCAGGTGAAAGTTTTAGATGTTTGGTCCTTCCTCCACGCCACATCTGTTGTTCTGGTGTTGGATCTACAGAGGGGAGGAAGGACAACCTGAAGAGCGAGCACACACACTTGGAAGATCTAGGCCCCGTGGGTCAGTGGTGGCGCTCCCCTGTGGTCCGCTCACTCTGGGTTTAGTCATTTTATTTGGTTATGCAGAAGTCACACACAATTCAAATGCTATTCAATATTTTTTAAAGTTCAAAGCAAGGTATTCAATCAATTCAATAATTGCTAAGTCAACAAATCATAAGCAATCAATCAGTTGTTAAATCAAAAAATAGACAAGAAAAAAGTCAACAAAAGCAAGCATAAACAATCAGAAAGCAACTTAAAACTTTTACTATTCTTCTACGTTTTGTTTGTTTGACAGTGTTTGTTAGAGAATAGATCTTACCCTGTATGAGTTATGTTGTTTTTTGGTTGAGTGGTTGGTCTCCTGGAGTGGTTGATGGTCTGTGTCCTTTTATTCAGGGAGGGGGAGGGGTGGGATCTGGGCTGGAAGCCGTTGGCTAGGGTGACACTTGTGGTGGCCGCTGCTGTGTCCATGGTTGACAGAGGGGTTGGTGCTGGGACTGGAAAGTGGGAACAGTGCAGGGGCAGGGACTGAAAACCATGGGTTGGTGCAGGGACTGGTGTTGGGACTGGAGACCGGGAAACTGGGGCTGCTGCAGGTGCTGGTTTGGGATCTGGGTCTGTAGAGGGGGAGGAAGCACAACCTGAGGAGCAAGCAGACACACAAGGGAGCCGTAGATCGAGAGGTCAATGGTGGTACTCACCTGTGGCCTGCTAGCACCGGGTGAAGGTCTGATCTTTGGTCCCTCCTCCACGCCTCATCTGGTGGTCTGGGACCGGTACTGGAAACCATGATCTAGATTGGTGCTGTTGCGGGGACTAGTCCTTGATCTGCAGAGGGGAGGAAGAAAAACCTGACAAGCAAGCAGTCACACAAGGGAGCCCTAGACCAAGGGGTCTGTGGTGGCACTTCCCTGTGCTCCACTCTCTCAGGGGGAAAGGTCTGGTGTTTGGTGCCTTCTCTTGACCTCGGGCCGGTGTTCTGGTGCTGTCACTTGGTCTGGTGCTATAACTGAGACTGGTGTTGGATCTGCAGAGGGGAGGAAGGATAACCTGAGGAGCAAGTCGACACACCTGGAAGCCCAAGATCCGGAGGTCAATGATGGTGGCCTGCTCGCTCTGGCTGTAGGTCTAGATATTTGGACCTTCCTCCGCACCTCTTCTGGTGTAGTGATGAATGGTTCTTGGTTCTGTGAGAGGGATAGGAGTAGAGGAAGGGAGGGGAATGGGACAGAGAGAGAGAGCAGGGTGTGATGAAGGGTATGGCCTGGGCTGGTGCTGGAGGAGGAGCGATGTGGTGGCAAAGCTGGAAGTTCTCTGTACGTACCTTGTGCCGTCTATGGATGGATTCCCTAGTAGGGAGGCAACTGTGAACATCCATCTGGAGTGAGTATTTCTGTTATGAGTGTATTGTCAGGGTAATGGTGATGGGTTATTGGGGGGTCGAGGTCCGGGTTTGATCATATCGTTGCAGAGGTGGATGAGGGCCTCTAGCAGGTTGTTTGTGTTATTGGGTGGTTCTTGGCAGTTCCCATGTCTTGGCATGCCTCCCCACTGACTGCCTGGTGGCCCCTGGTACTGACTTGGTGATAGAATTGTGGATGCTGGGAAGGGTGAAGGGAGTTTGGAGGATCTGGGGGGTCTGGACTGGGGCTGGCTGGCTTGCTGCTGTGTGGGATCAGGGGCTGGAAGGGCTAAAGGGGGTGGATCTAGGTCACTAAGGAGCAGGAGGGAGGAGTCAAGGGTAGTAGAGGTTATGGGAGGTGGGTGAAGGGTAGCTGGTGGTGGTAGGAAGGAAGATCAGGAACAGTAAGTGGCAGGGAGGTGCAATCAGAGAAAGTAATGGACTGGGTGTGGGAAGGGGGTGTTATGGTTAGGGGTTTATGAGGGGGAGTTGTGTTAATTGGCATCTGTGTTTAGATTCTGGGATGGTTTTCTGGTCTGGTCTTTTGCTGGTCTGTTGTTTGTCTAGCCTTTTCCGTTTCGGTCGTTGTCTAACAACTGGAGTTGTGAGCCGTGGGGTTCTTCCGGTTATATGGCCTCTCTCCAAATCAGATCTCCTTTGGCCAGGGGGGGCAGAGGTGGAAGGTCCGGCAGAGGTCGGGGCTTTTTCTGGGACATCTTGAGTGGTGACGGGTGGGTTCTGGTTCTCGTTCTGGGTCTTTGTCTGGTGGAGGTGGATTGGTGGGTTTGGGATGAGGGTTAGTGGGGTTGGTGGCCCCCTTTCCTGCAAAGGTTGCAGGGAGTGTGAAGGTACAGTCTAAGGTGGGATGGTTGTCTTCACAAATCTTACAGGTGATGGCTGTGCAGGCTGCAGCCAGAAGTGTCAGTTGGTTGCAGTTCCTGGACAGTTTGGGCATGCCATAGTAGTGGACGGAGCACATGTATTTCTCCAGTGTGATTGTACTAGGGAGATGTTGGACTCCGCCCACTCCTGTTGGGTCTGGTCTTAACTGAACCAGCCATTTACGTGCCCCAGTCCAGACGTCATCTTCGTCCAGGACCCTCCTAGCCACTGACTTCTATGTCATACTGTTTGATGCTTTCGTTGTGAAATTGGACTGTAATTGCCTGAGAGTGGAATTACTGTAACCTTTACAATTTTTGTATTTTAACCAAAACTGTGCTAGTAATTTGAAATTGGCTTCAAATTATTTGTGTGGCACTGGGGGTTTAACTAGGCAGTTCACGTCAGATGGCACAAAGCCCATACCTCTCTAGAGAACTGCCCTGCTGAATTCCAGGTGGGTCATGATTTCTGGTTTGGCGGTTGTTGTTGTTGTTGCGGCTCCTGCTGCTCCCCAGTGATGGCGGCTCCATCCTCGGCAGCCTCCTCGTTGGGGATTAGGGTCAGCCTCACTGTGTTGTTGTGGTGCATCACTTCTGTTCAGGAGGGGGGTGGTGGTTTTGGTTCTGGTCTTGATGATGTCTGGTCATTGGTCTGCTCTGGTCCTGCAGGGGGAGGAAGGACAAATCTCAGATTTAGCAGACACACCTGGGAGCCCGTGACCCAGGTAAATGGAGGCACTCCTCTGTGGTCTGCTCGTTCCAGGTGTATGTTGGTGTCTTTGGTCCTTCCTTTGCGCCGCTGGTTTAGGTGGTGATGGGGTCTAGTTTCTCCTTCTGTTGTTCTGCTCCAGGTGGTTCGTGGTCAGCTGGTCCTGGTCTGGTCAGTGGTGGCCTGAGGAGGTCAGATGGAAAAAAGAAAAGCAGGGGAGGAGGGCTCCAGGCCAAGGGTAAATGGAGTAAGACTCGTCTCGGCAGCACTCTACTCGCCTCAAGGCCTGCAGTCCGTCGTCTCCTCAGGCAGCTGGTCCAGTGCTGGATGCTGGGGGTGGGGTCCGGAATGGTCTGTGGAGTCATGTTGGGACGCAGTCAAGCCACTATTACCCTTCCGTCTAACCCAAGTGATTCCGGTGTTGTCTGCAGGACCAGAAAGACAAAACCAGTCGTGTTCGAGCCACTGTTATCGTTGATGCCTCCTCATCCGTCCAACAAAAATGAAGCTAGAGAGTTGAAAGGGGGACATAACCCCCATAAATCTCCACCACATACAGTTGTGTGTGATGAAGAGAAACTAGAGTCATAACATACCAGTTGAAGGGCTGGCGTCTAAGACTTCCTGTCAATTCAATTTGTCCCATATGCAACTTGGTTGTACAGTATAACCACATATCAGTTCAATTGGTACAGTATTCTCACTCATGGGTGCAGCAAATATAGCTTATTACAACACACACCTAAAATATGTTAATGAGCCAGGAACAACAATACTTTGCACTCACTGTTGGTCTAAACATTTTTGGCGCTACAAAGATATGCTCTGGTACTCATATTTGTTCCTTGTTTAATCACAAACTGGGGCGTAGGTTTAACTGCTTTCAATAAACAGATACTTCAGCTATCAAAATCACTGTGTGGCCATGCAAGGCATACTTTCCCCCGACCACTGCTTAGCTCACGCATTGCCTCCTGGGTAACGTACTCTTAATGTTATTAACAAAACAACACAGTACTGTATTCTGTGTGGTGGAATTACAGTACCATTCTAAATAAAGCAATTTTTTCTCACCCACAAAATTTTCCCACAATGCACCATCCTTTTCAGTTTGCTGCAGTAAAACGCTTCAGAGTATTTTACTGTTAATTAATACCCACAATTACTGTATAATTTACAGTTTTCCGTTACAGTGTACAGTTGTACATTTGTGACTGTAAACCTTTTATTAGGCACAAAACTTCAAAGATGCTATCATAGGATAATAATTGTAGCCATTTTTCTAGAGCAGGAAAATTATCCTGCAGCAACAGGAAATTTGCATTTGTACGTGGTTTATAATTAATACACATTTTGTATGGGTTGATACATGTTTCCTAATGAAAAATTAAGTGTAACATTTCTTCGGTGGAAATTCCAAACTTCAGAAGCCTTAAACCTAAAATACACTACACGTTTAAAATGCACTGCATTGCAGGAAAGTTCTCCTGCAACAGCATGATCAAATTAAGATCCTACACTTGTAAATAAGCATTATGCCCAACCATTCACCTCCCCTCTCTGGACAATTTTAAATGTTTTTCCAGTGCAAGTTGATGACAGGCCTCATCTTTATGGTGTATTATAATATTATGGCCAAAACTACTATACCTTATGCAGTACTTGGCACACTGGGTGTATCGTTGTCAAAATTAATTAATGATATCCAGCCTAGACGTGGGTAGAAAATACCACCTTTTCAAATACTCAAGGCATATAGTTAATATAGAGTTTCAACTAAAAGGCAAGTATTTTCTTTGATATTCAAATAAAAGTCTCAGAAAAACAAATAATATTTTAAAGTATTTTGAATACCTTTCAGAAAACCCAATAATATTTGAAGATATTTCAATATAATGTATGCAAGTTATTTGATAGCAGCTAAAACATATTAATTTGATGGCTGCCAAATGATGAAGAACCAAAAACTACAACAGTTATTTGAATTAGTGAAAATATTTGATCAAAAGCACATGGTTTGGAGGGCTCTTAGATATGAATCTTAATATAGCCTATGACTAGAATTAAATACACGAGGGACATGGACTCAACTCAACAATAGAGTAGACCACTTTTGCAGATTAAAAATGACTAACAAACGTATATTTCATAATGAGTGAGACATAAGGTAATACAGTAGCACTTGTTTATAATTGCATAATAATGGAGTTATTACATAAGTGGATTAAGGAACAGTGAGGGAAAAAAGTATTTGATCCCCTGCTGATTTTGTACGTTTGTCCACTGACAAAGAAATGATCAGTCTATAATTTAAATTGTAGGTTTATTTGAACAGTGAGAGACAGAATAACAACAAAAAAATCCAGAAAAACGCATGTGAAAAATGTTATAAATTGATTTGCATTTTAATGAGGGAAATAAGTAGTTGACCCCTCTGCAAAACATGACTTAGTACTTGGTGGCAAAACCCTTGTTGGCAATCACAGAGGCCAGACGTTTCTTGTAGTTGGCCACCAGGTTTGCACACATCTCAGGAGGGATTTTGTCCCAATCCTCTTTGCAGATCTTCTCCAAGTCATTAAACGAATTGGACCGGTCATAGCTGGATTCTTCACCGACCGTGTATACATTCTACAGAACATGGATATTGTTCATTTCTCAAGTTCTATGATGTGGCAGAAATTCCTTTGTTCTCTCTCTGCTTGGCCATGAGGGAGGATTTCCCCCCGGAATTTACGATGTGCGATAAGAGGACCTGGGTGTAAGGGACGGGGATGGAGGGAGAGAGATGGGGATGGTGCTCTCTATCCCCAAAGAGGGCCCTGACAGGACCTCAGACTGGGGGTGGTTCACCTTCCAACAGGACAACGACCCTAAGAACACAGGCAAGACAACACAGGAGTGGCTTCGGGACAAGTCTCTAAATGTCCTTGAGTGGTTCAGAAAGAGCCTGGACTTGAACCCGATCGAACATCTCTGGAGAGACCTGGAAATAGCTGTGCAGCGACGTTCCCCATGCAACCTGACAGAGCTTGAAAAGATCTGCAGAGAGGAATGGGAGAAACTCCCCAAATACAGATGTGCCAAGCTTGTAGTGTCATACCCAAGAAAATTTGAGACTGTAATCGCTGCCAAAGGTACTTCAACAAAGTACTGAGTAAAGGGTCTGAATACTTATGCAAATGTGATATTTCAATTTTTTTATCCATTTGCAAACATTTCTAAAATATATAAAAAAATGAACAATTTAATAAATTTTAGAATAAGGCTGTAATGTAACAAAATGTGGAAAAAGTCAAGGGATCTGAATACTTTCGAATGCACTGTATGCAGATTTTTCCTCAAAGTCCTTGTCGCAGATAAAAGTCAGTGTGTTTTTTTTATTCATTATTTTTTACTAGGCAAGTCAGTTAAGCTTTCATGTACCAAAAATAAATCAAATTTTCAATTCTACCTATAGTTTTGTCACATAAACTGTTGCGTTAACTAGAAAATGTGCCTACTCTGGTATTGAAACATTCGCTCCAGCCAACATCTAGCAGATACAGTAGACTAGTCTACACGATGAGATTATTATGGATAAGAGTTGAATAAGATATTTGTATTTATACAACGTGTGGGTCTAATCCTGAATGCTGATTGGTTTAAACCTCATTCCAGCCGGTGTCTATTCCACAAGTTAGCACGGGCTAAATCTATGACGTTAAAAATCCTATTTACTCTGTTCCATATAACTGAGCATTCAACTGTCTCATCAGCCAAGCAATTTACAGTGCCTTGCAAAAGTATTCATCCCCCTTGGCATTTTTCCTATTTTGTTGCATTACAACCTGTAATTTAAATGGATTTTTATTTGGATTTCATGTAAGGGACATACAAAAAAGTGTCCAAATTGGTGAAGTGAAATGAAATCAATAACTTGTTTAAAAAACTGAAAAGTGGTGCATGCATATGTATTCACCCCTTTGCTATGAAGATCTGGTGCAAGCAATTACCTTCAGAAGTCACATAGTGTCACATGATCTGTCACATGATCTCAGTATATGTACACCTGTTCTGAAAGGCCCCAGTCTGCAACAGCACTCAGCAAGGGGAACCATCAAGCAAGCGGCACCATGAAGACCAAGGAGCTCTCCAAACAGGTCAGGGACAAAGTGGGGATAGGTGCAGATCAGGGTTGGGATGTAAAAAAACATCTGAAACTTTGAACATCCCACAGAGCACTATTAAATCCATTATAAAAACATGGAAAGAATATGGCACCACAACAAACCTGCTAAGAGAGGGCCGCCCACCAAATTTCACGGACCATGCAAGGAGGGCATTAATCAGAGAGGCAACAAAGAGACCAAAGATAACCCCGAAGGAGCTACGAAGCTCCACCAGAAAAAAAAACATTGCTTAAAGAACAAAATAAGCAAACACATTTGGTGTTCGCCAAAAGGCATGTGGGAGACTCACCAAACATATGGAAGAAAGTACTCTGGTCAGATGAGACTAAAATTTTTGGCCATCAAGGAAACGCTATGTCTGGCACAAACCCAACACCTCGCATCACCCCGAGACATATTTTTCATCGGCAGGGACTGGGAAACTGGTCAGAATTGAAGGAATGATGGATGGCGTTAAATACAAGGAAATTCTTGAGGGAAACCTGTTTCAGTCTTCCAGATATTTGAGACTGGGATGGAGGTTCACCTTCAAACAGGACAATTACCCTAAGAATACTGCTAAAGCAACACTTGAGTGGTTTAAGGGGAAACATTGAAATGTCTTGGAATGGCCTAGTCAAAGTCCAGACCTCAATCCAATTGAGAAGCTGTGGTATTACTTAAAGATTGCTGTATACCAGCGGAACCCATCCAACTTCAAGGAGCTGTAGCAGTTTTGCCTTGAAGATTTGGCAAAAGTTCCAGTGGATTTGCTAAGCTTATAGCGACATACACCAAGAGACCTGCAGCTGTAATTGCTGCAAAGGTGGCTTAGGGGGGTGAATAGTTATGCACGCTCAAGTTTTCAGTTTCTTTGTCTTATTTCTTGTTTGTTTCACAATAAAAATGTATTTGCATCTTCAAAGTGGTAGGCATGTTGTGTAAATCAAATGATACAAACCCCCCAAAAATCTATTTTAATTCCACATTGTAAGGCAACAAAATAGGATAAATTCCAAGGGGGGTAAATACTTTCGCAAGCCACTGTAAAAACTTGATCTCCACTATAAAAAGCATCTAGACCTTATCTCACATTTCTTTTAGACTGACATTTTGTTTTCAGCAGCGGAGATATTTATAAACCTTGCTGTTAGTCTCCGACATTTGCAACATTGTTTCAATATTCAAATTCGATCTCCAGCTGTCCCATAGTAATGAAAGTGTCGGGACGAGACAGACAAGCAGGCAGAATTTCTCAGCCAGTAAAAATTATGAATCAGCTGGCATCAATTGTATGGATATATACAAAGAAATGTCAATTGAAAAAAGGGCAAATGAAATGAAGTGCAGCTAGTTTGCAATCTTTCCAGATTCAGCTTAAAGTGATTGTGTTAGCTGTATTGTTGGTCAGCTCCTCTGAACAACAGTGTCCTGACGAGTGAGCACATTTTCTATGACAGGCAAAATCATGCTTCATTAGATCTTATGGATGTATCCAAATAAATGTCACTAGAAAACAGCTTAAACAAATGCAAATGCAGCTACTTTGCTGTTATTCTGGCTGCACTTTTTGACGTGACTAAGTTAGCCGTAGTTGGCTAGCTAGCAAGGGATAAGAACATTGCCAGCCGTTATGGCAATGGAACATTTAGAATGACTAGGTCGCGTCCATAGATACAGAACAAAAAGACGGAACGACTGGGTCTTGTCTCTATCAACCAAACCGATAGAATGAATGACCAGCCCGCTTGGGTAGCAACCCTAAATTTGTGTTGGGACTATATCTTGTGGAAGGTTGAAATAGTATGAATACATTTATCAAAATAACATGATAAAAAATATGTCAATCATTATTTGAATATGTTGGTAACACGTTGTATAAAAATGCCCTCAAAACGGCATTCAAGCATCGATCATCATGTCACCAGACTAAGACCCTCAATATTTATTGGAAGGAGCATCAAGATCACCATGAACTTTCACCACCCTGTAAAATTCTTCAGAATTTATTTAATCTGTATCCTAATAAACTGCATGGTTTCCAGAGACGAAGTGGGAGGACCACACCATATAATCTCGTGAATCCAAGTTTACTTTACTTTGGTTATATCAATACTTGTACATAAACGCATTTCCATAACCGTTTCTCGCATAATTAACTTTCCAACACAAAAAAATCCCACTGTTGAAAGAACAAATGATCTGTAGGCATTCATTAAAATGTAACAAAACTACCTGTTTCCATCACAGCTGTCATGATTTTTGCATATGGTATGACTTCACTCGCATAAAAACTGTGGATGGAAAAGTGGTTACTGACGTGTTGAAAGAGTCATACAGTAGTTGAGCATCACAATTTATTAATACTTATCTGTACAAAATATTCAACATGCAGTTCCAGACACAGCCCTGCAATTAGTTGAAAGCTGCCAATCCAATAGTTCTGAAAAGTAGTAATTTCCTTAAATCTGTATTCACATTTTTTTTTAAAGTAGTTGCTTTCTCCGATCTGTATTAAATAGTTTTCAAAAGTAGTTACTTTCTGAGATTCCTGCCAGTGTAGACTACATTAATGACACTGTGACATTTGAGCGTCTCACACATAAAAGGAACAGCCATCAGTGCCCTTGGTATTCTAAGGAGATAAATACATGGTGAGTATATGAATATGAGATATGGCAGGTGGAGGGAACTTAAATAATAAACTTAAATATGTTAACCAACACTACCTGATAAATAGGGTGCTTTACACATAAATCACCTTGTGCAGGGTGGGTTATTATTTTTGTATTAATTTGTTTAGTGATGCATAAAGGAGAAACAGGTGGATTGATATAATTTCATATAATATTATAACAGTTGAAACATCTGTCTGTGATAATTGCTGAATCTCATATCACTCTTAAAAAAAAAGGGTTCCAAAAGGGTTCTTTGCGGAGGGATAGGGTTCTACCAAGAAAGACAAGGGTTCTTTGTATGTTCTCCCTAGAACCTTCAACATTATAAGAACTGTTTTTGGTAGAAAGGGTTCTTTGATGATTATTTGGAAGGCAAGCCAGATTCTACAGAAGGCAAGAAGGGTTCTGCAAAGAACCATATATAATATTTCCCAGCATGCTCTATTGCAGGGAGATTTTCAGAATTGCTTGTTTTACTGTAATATCTCTGTTTTTTGTACATTGCTTGGCGGATTAATTGTATGCTACAAAAAGAAAATCAACATACAGTTATCTAAACTAATCCAATAAGTTAGTAATTGGATTTAGAACACCCGTTACTGGGATGGTTATTCCAATATTTAAATATACCTACCCTTGCAGTCATTCTGAATGCAGGTTGTAGGTGATTAACAAGTTGACTTGTTGGATATCCTAACTCAGTCTGGATTCCAATAGGAATTACAGATCACTTTGCAAACTGGAATGTAGTTATTTCCTGACACCAATGTGTTAGGGTGTATATATAGGCCCTCAAATAAAGGCTTTATGAAATACACTACCGGTCAGAAGTTTTAGAACACCTACTCATTAAAGGGTTTTTATTTATTTTTACTATTTTCTACGTTGTATAATAATAATGAAGACATCGAAACTATGAAATAACACATGGATAATATTTAGAAACCAAAAAACTGTTTTATATTTGAGATTCTTCAAATAGCCACCCTTTGCCTTGATGACAGCTAGTCACCTGTAATGCATTTCAATTAACATGTGTGCCTTCTTTAAAGTTAATTTGTGGAATTAATACGTTTGAGACAATCAGTTGTGTTGTGACAAGGTAGAGCGGTATACAGAAGATTTGGTAAAAGACCCAAGTCCATATTATCGCAAGAACAGCTCAAATAAGCAAAGAGAAACAACAGTCCATCATTATTTTAAGACATGAAGTTTAGTCAGTCCGGAAAATTCCAAGAACTTTAAAAGTTTCTTCAAGTGCAGTTGCAAAAACCATCAGGCGCTATGATGAAACTGGCTCTCGTGAGGACCGCCATAGGAATAGAAGAACCAGAGTTACCTCTGCTGCAGAGGATAAGTTCATTAGAGTTACCAGCCCAAATAAAAGTTCCAGTAACAGACACATCTCAACATCAACTGTTCAGAGGAGAATGTATGAATCAGGCCTTTACCACTACTAAAGGACACCAATAAGAAGAAGAGACTTGATTAGGGCAAGAAACACGAGCAAGAGACATTAGACTGGTGGAAATGTGTTCTTTGGTCTGGAATCCAAATGGGAGATATTTGGTTCCAACCGGCTCGTTGTGGTGTGGGTGAACAGATGATCTCTGCATGTGTATTTCCAAATGTATAGCATGGAGGAGGAGATGTTATGGTGTGGGGGTGCTTTGCTGGTTACAATGTCTGTGATTTATTTAGAATTCAAGGCACACTTAACCAGCATGACTACCACAGCATTCTGCAGCGATACGCCATCTTGTCTGGTTTGGGTTTTTCAAAAGGATAATGACACAACACATCTCCAGGCTGTCTAAGGGCTGTGTTACCAAGAAGGAGAGTGATGGAGTGCTGCATCAGATGACCTGGCCTATAAAATCCCCCGACCTAAACCAAATTGAGTTGGTTTGGGATGAGTCGGACCGCAGAGTGAAGGAAAAGCAGCCAACAAGTGCTCGGCATATGTGGGACTGTTGGAAAAACATTCCAGGTGAAGCTGGTTGAGAGAATGCCAAGAGTGTGCAAAGCTGTCATCAAGGCAAAGGGTGGCTATTTAAAGAATCTCAAATCTCAAATATATTTTGATTTGTTTAACACTTTTTTGGTTACTACATGATTCCATATGTTATTTCATAGTTGTGATGTCTTCACTATTATTCTACAATGTAGAAAATAGTAAAAATAAAGAAAAATCCTTCAATGAGTAGGTGTTCTAAAACTTTTGACTGGTAGTGTAGGTAATACATTGTTATAATTTGAAAGGTTAGTAAGGCTTGTGGAACCATTCACATTAGGGTTCTAGGAAGTACCCTCCAAAGATAAAAGGGTTCTCGGTAAAATCCTTCACAGATGGTTCTAGGAAGAACCTTTAGATGATCAAATGGTTATAGGCAGAACCCTTCATAGAGGGTTCTAGGTAGAACCAGATACAGGGAGTTATTTGAAGAACCCTATGTAGAGAGTTTTAGATAGAATCCCCTTTTTTATATGAGTGTTGCGTGTTGGTGGTGAAAAGCAAAGCATCATTGAATATTTTCCCACAATAGACAAACATAGTCTCATTCTGTTCAGAACAACTCCGGATATGACGTCATGTCATCATATAACTTTACATCAAACATAGTGATCATAAACGTTGACACTGTATATGACATGAGTTTAATGATATAGAAATGTTAAGTGCACGTTTGGACAAATGGGCATTTGGCTTGCTTGTATGACTTCAAAGCGGTGTTTATTATAATCCTCAACATCTCATCTATTAAATCGAGTCTTCTTAATTTCCAGAATTTACCTCACATAGACAACAAAAAATTTGCAAATGTTGCCCAATTAGCGAGAGAGATGGGGACAACTTCGTGTTGCGTGCGGTGCTCAAATTCAGAGTAACTGTCAGTCAAAACCCATACAGCACTGTGAAGCGCAGAGCCTGAGCTCTGACATAATTTATAGCATTTTGCTAGACACTGCGTTCGAATTTATCAGTGCGCAAATATGCCATTTTCAACCCTATATGGGTATGTGTGTAAAGGGTAGCCAGTAGCTTCAGACAAGAGCCTAACAATACACAGTAGTGCAATAAAAGGAATGAGCCAGAGAGACCATCCAAAGTTTGAATTACCACTTCATAAACCAATACATTATGCAGCAGACCAATTCATTATATCACATTTTTGCTGAGACAAAGATGAAGTGAATATTAACTCTTAGGCCAGTAAAATCTACATTATGTGAGGAAATCTTGTGAATATTGAAAATAAAGTATTGCTGATGAGTAGGGCAAACCTTTTAATGTCCAGCATAACAAAGAGCCTTTGTGGCAGGTGTTAATTTACATAAATCAGGAATCAAGCATATTCTGAGAAGGTACAGTATATCCTATTGTGTGACGTACTGAAAAATACTTTCCAATATGCACTCTTAGAATGAGCGGTGACTTGAGGAACGCTTGAGATCCTTCGAGTTCCTAAAGAAACAATTGCTAGTCAACGGTTCATATTTGCACCTTTGGTTAGTTGAGGGGTTCTTGAACGAATCTTTAAAGATGTCCTCCAGTGATTTTTTTACTTTTAATTTTGAAAAGCAATATCCCAAGTATAAATGCACACAGTAAATTCGCAGGTGTTAAAATCTCAGTGTTGAGGTAAAAGGTGTTGTGAGTTTTATATCTGAATGTTGATTTTAGTGGGGTTAGCACCGATGCGACCTGAGATAAATACATGTTTTAATTAAGCTAGGCGTCCCGCTAGCGGGACACCAGTCGGCAACATCCGGTGAAATTGGAGGGCGTGCAATTCAAATAAATAATGGTAATTTAAACATTCATGAACATGAATTGCGTTGTCCGTTGTCTAACTGCGTTGTCCGATTTACAATAGGCTTTACAGAGAAAGCATACCATGCGATTGTTTGAGGACGGCGCCCCACATCGACATAGAATCCTTCTTTATATCCCAAAAAGTCAGTTTAGTTGGCGCCATCGATTTTACTAATCCACTCGTACAACATGCAGACAAAGGAATCCAAAAAGCTACCGCTAAACTTTGTTCAAATAAGTCAAATTACATTTCTATTCAATCCACAGGTACCCTAAAATGCAAATAAGCTATTATATTTCATACGGAAAGTAGTATGTTCAATAGGAAAGAAAAATTAGTAAGCGCGTGTCTTCTCCGTCGCGCGCCAACAGACTTATTTTGTTACGGGAGTCTCTTTGCCAAAACTCTAAATTCTTACTTGTTTTTGAAGAAACAAGCCTGAAACAATGAACAAAGACTGTTGACATCTAGTGGAAGCCATAGGAATTGCAATCTTGGAGACGGAATTACATAGGACCCATAGCTTTCCATTATAAGAGCCTGGGGAAAAAAATAAATCCGGTTGATTTTTCTTCTGATTTTCGCCTGCCATATTAATTATTTTATAGTCTCAGACATTATTCTAACATTTTTAGAAACGTCAAAGTGTTTTCTATCCAATGCTACCAATTATATGCATATCCTGGCTTCTGCGCCTGAGTAACAGGCAGATTACATTGGTAACGTCAGTCTGTCGGAAATTCAGGAAAACAGACCCTAGCCCTAAATGTTTTAACCAAAGGGGTATCCAATGAAGCAGGTTTGCGCTGTTACCAAGGTAACTTTGGTGAACTCTGAGTTCAACTCGGTGTCATGACGTAGAGCCTCTTTGGGGATAGCGAGCACCATCCCTCTCTCTCTCTCTCCCCCACCCAGGTTCTGCTATCGCAGGTCGTAAATTCCCGGGGGAAACTCTCTCCCTCATGGCCAAGCAGAGAGAGACACATAGAGAGAACAAAGGACTTTCTGCCACATCACAGAACTTGAGAAATGAACAATACCCATGTTTTACAGAATGTGTACACGGTCGCAGAGAATCCAGCTACGGCCGGTCCATTTCATTTAACCTATTACGGATCCAATCCCGTGAACGGGATTGATTTTGACAACATCCGGTGAAATGCAGAGCGCCAAATTCAAATTACAAAAATACTAATTTCAAACATTCATGAAAATACAAATGCTGCACACCCTTCAAAAGCTTAGACTCTTGCTTAACTTCTTAAGGTGCGCTAGCGCCCCACTCCCGACGAAATGCAAGGCGCCAAATTCAAAATCCAGTGTGTTTCATAGTCATCAAAAGCTCTGCTTCTTGGCAATATCACAGCGTTGTCAGATTTCAAAAAGGCTTTACGGCGAAAGCACCACATTTGATTGTTTGAGGATAGCACCTCACATATTTTCTCCATTACCATAAATTCATAAGCCTTCACGGTTCACAGAAAACACATTTCACAGCGAAAACAAATCAATTACCTTTTGAAGAACTTCTGCTGAGGGCTTCCCAAGTGTCCAACAAAGACAATCCATGGTTCTTTTGTTAGAAAAAGTAATGTATTATATCCATAAATCTCCGTTTGGTTGGCGCGTTACAATGAGAAAATACAGCGTCGACTCGTCCATTGAAACGTGAAGAGAACTCGTTCAACTTATACCTATAAACTTGTCCAAGAACAATCAAACATAATTGTAAATATATCCTTAGGAACAGTTATGTATATATAGTATAATATTTCAACCGGAATATAAACTGGGCGATAAGAAAGGAAAAAACCACAGAGCGTGCGTTCTCTACTGTTGACATCTGTGTGGCCACTACCTAATTCGTCTTCTTCTACAATCTAAAAGCAGCTAAATAGAATCAAAACACTTTCTCGAGACTGTTGACATCCAGAGGAAGCAATAGGTACTGCATTCATATGCCCTTATATGGGCATTTTCATAAGGGAGGGGTTCCAAATGAAGCAATGTGTCAAAATCACTAGTTTTCAGGACAGAAATTCCTCGGGTTTTCGCCTGCCATATCTGTTCTGTTATACTCACAGACAAAATGTTAACACTTTTAGAAACTTCAGAGTGTTTCCTGTCCAATGGTCCTCAATATGGGCATATCCTATTTTCCGGGCCTGAATGGGAGGCATTTTACTTTGGACACGCCAGGCTCTCCAAAACCGTCACCTCGTGCGCTGCTCCCGAAGAAGTTAATCTAACAGCATTGTCAGATTTCAAAAAGCTTTACGGCGAAAGCAGAACATTTGATTGTCTGAGGACAGCACTCCCACTCAAAAACTCAATTAACATAACCAGCAGAGGTGTCACAAAACTCAAAAATAGCATAAAATAAATTGCTTACCTTTGATGATCTTCCTCTGATGGCATATCAAAGCGTCCAGGTTACACAATAAAAGGTCCTTTTGTTCGATAAAGTTCCTCTTTATATCCATATAGCTCCGTTTGGTTGTCGCGTTTTGTTCAGTAATCCACCTGCCCAAAGGCTTTCATCCATGCAGACAAACGATATCCCCAAAGTACCCATAAAGTTCGTCGAAAAAAAGTCAAACAGCATTCCTAATCAATACTCAAATACCCTAAAATGAATATACACAATATTTCAGACGGAATATAACCAGCTGAATAGAAGAGAAAAAGAACTGAACTTTTTCTAAAGACTTGTTGACATCTAGTGGAAGCCATAGGAACTGCAATCTGGGAGCTGAAATACCCTGCTTTGAATAGCATGCCAATTGAAAACAGTGTGACATGACATGATTCAGACATCCTGGATGGATTTTGCTCGGGTGTTTGCGTGCCATATCAGTTCTGTTATACTCACAGACATTATTGTAACAGTTTTAGAAACTTCAGCGTGTTTTCTATCAAAAGCTACTAATTATATGCATATTCTAGCTTCTGGGCCTGAGTAACAGGCAGTTTACTTTGGGCACGTTTTTCATCCGAACTTCAAAATACTGCCCCCTAGCCCTAAGAAGTTAATGTTTATGAAACTCAGGAAAGACAATACAGCCACATTACCATAACCCTGTATATACAAGAGTCTCAGTTGTGAGACTTGCATCTAATTGTTGTATAAAATGAATGAGTTCCGATGAAACTATTTGGGAAATTATGTAATGTGATGTTAAACGGTTGGTGTGAGAGAATTGTATTCCCTTTACATGTTAACTAAGCCATTGGCCCGCTCCCCTGAGCACAGACATCAATCTGGTGTCATGGGACAGCCCTTTTCTACTATTACGAATATAACCCCCACCTGGGTAAACCCACTTCAGTCCAGTACCTCTAGCACAGAAGGAACTAAGGTTTGAGTAGAGACCATGTCGTACCTTGATTACCGAGATGGCTAAGGCTGAAGTAGAGGCCACAAATGGTTTTTGAATTCTTAACCATACCACGCTGTTAAACTGAGACTATCGATCCGACAGAATAAGAGCAACTCTTCGATACTAATTAAGTCTGCAGCTAGAAATTATGTACCATTGAATATGACAACCGCCAAAACATCTATTCTATAAGAACAATTCTTAATTGTACTCTGAAGTACCCATTCTAAACACGTAAGACTTCGAGAGAGAGAGGGATGGATGAACGAACGATTCCAACAGAAATCACGACGACACACTGAGCGTGAATATATATTGATTGCAATTATTCCCAAATGAGTGAGCGTTCATGTGCAAAGGATTAGCATTTCAATGAATATAATTAGCAACTGTGTAGTGACTCTTGTAATTCCCGCCCTTCTCAGTCTACTTCCCCTTTCTCTTTGTTCACCAGGCCGTCATACCGGCTTATCCCACTAGGGAAAAATCCCCTATCATTTCCTTGTAACCATATCTACTTTGTTTGTTTACTGTTTGTTTATGCATTTCTGTGAGTGTTTAGTTAGTTAGTAAATAAATGACTTAAGACAATTGGTGTATAGATGATTCATAGTAAAGACTGGGTTCGTGCAGATAACCAACAATTTACGACGTTCGGAATGAGACTAATGTGAGGTAAAGAATAATTCATTAATGAGAAGACTAATGGATAAGATATTAAAATATCTGAAAAGTTATATTAGGAAAATTTAAACTTTGTAATCTGAAGATTTTCCTTGGTGCCCCCCGACTTCCTAATTAATTAAATTTGCATGATTAGTTTAATCACGTAATAATAATTACAGAGAATTTATTTGATCAAATAACAGTCTTCACTTTAATGATGCCAAAGACACGACATCGGGATAACCGGTCATATGAAAGTGGCTCACCTTTTAGACAGTTATGGCAACAAATCCTTCAAAACTAACTTGCTCCGGGACAGTCTAACTCACGGCTAACTCCACTTACCCTGAAATAAATTACTGAGCCGGAAGTTGAAGACCAATGACATAATATTCCCTCCCTCTTGCAAAGATTGTGTCATCATCCCCTTCATTTGAGGAAGATGACTAATTCAATATTTTATTAGTCAAATTCTTTTTTTTTGTGTTACATTTCTTTCATGTTTCTTTTATGTTAAAATATATCACGACACATTAATAATGACAGAATGCCTTTTAAACTTCACGCAATGTAACGCTTTTGCATTACTTTAAAAAAAGATAGGAATGGGAAAAATAGGTGCTTGTGCATTGATAAGCATACCAAAGATTGCATTAACGATAAATAATAGAATAACTGCACTTTTAAAAGAGGAAGGTCCTAAAAATTGTCAAAGACTCCAGCCACCCTTGTCATAGACTGTTCTCTCTGCTACCGCACGGCAAGCGGTACCAGAGCGCCACGTCTAGGTCCAAGAGGCTTCTAAACAGCTTCTACCCCCAAGCCAGAAGACTCCTGAACAGCTAATCAAATGTCTACCCAGACTATTTGCAACCTCTACTCTCTTATTATCTCTGCATAGCCACTTTAATAATCCTACTTGCATGTACATAATTAACTAAATTACCTCAACACCGGTGCCCCCGCACATTGACACATTGACTCTGAACCGGTACCCCCTGTATATAGCCCCACTATTGTTATTTACTGCTGCTCTTTAATTAATTATTTGTTTTTCTTATATCTTACTTTTTTTTTTGTATTTTCTTAACTGCATTGTTGGTTAAGGGCTTGTAAGTAAGCATTTCACTGTAAGGTCTACTACACCTGTTGTATTCGGGCGCATGTGACAAATACGATTTGATTTGATTTCACACCAAAGCCTGCTGAATTTGCAACATAATTCATTTGGATTTCGTCACACATGAAAATGTGGCACTGACTTGCCCATGGATTTATGTTTCAGCATTGTCTCAATTAAGAGTTTGGCGTTCACCTAGCCATGTGCGACATACACACGCAGTTAAAACCCTGCTAGAATTAGCGGCAAGTGGATGAGCAGTATCCATCGTCGTAGTACGGATTAACCCTGAGCTGGAATGTCAAACTAACGGAAGCTGATTAGCTTTAGAAAATGGGGAGATATGGCTTGCTACGTAGGAAACCCGTCTGTTGGTGTTGATGTTACTTGAACGTGTTGAGCTAATTTCTGTATCATTGGAATGTGATACAAAACAAGGCAACAGTGTGCTTTAGGACCAGGCGGATGCCTCCGAGTGGCCGGGTAGGCTGTTTGGTTAGTTATACATTTTTGGTGGATCACATATCATTTCTAAGAAAGTGTTAAATGTAACACTGTGGCTGTTAACTACTTACGGAGTGGTGGGGCCCGGTGAAATGTGAGGCGCCAAATTCAAAATCCAAAAGTTGAATTATTAAACATTCATCAATAGACAAGTGTTGCATAGTCATCAAAAGCTCTGATTATTGGCAATATCACAGCGTTGTCAGATTTCAAAAAGGCTTTACGGTGAAAGCACAACATTTGATTGTTTGAGGGTAGCACCTCTAATATTTACACATTAGCATAAATCCATAACCCAACACGGGTCGCATAAAATCGCTAATATAAAATCGCTTACCTGTGATGAACTTCTGCTGAGGGCTTCCCAAGTGTCCAACGAAGACAATCCATGCTTCTTTTGTTAGAAAAAGTCATTTATTATATCCATAAATCTCAGTTTGGTTGGCGCGTTATGATCATAAAATCCACCGTTGAGTCGCCCATTGAACCGTGAAGAGAACACGTTCAAATTATACCTATACACTTTCTACAAACAAATCAAACATCATTTTTAATGTATCCTTAGGTATCCTTTTGGGTATATTTGCTGTAATATTTCAACCGGACGATAACGTGAACGATAGGAAAGAAAAATAAAGTGGTGCGTGTTCACAATCTTGCGCCCGTCAAACCTTGTTTACAAAAGTGGTCGCCTGACAATTTCCTGTTCCTATCTGTTCTGGTCACTCCTAGAAATCCCAGACTTTGTATATAGACTGACATCTAGTGGAAGCCATAGGTACTGCAGTCTCAGTCCTACATAAAGTTGTATGCAATAAGCACAATGGAGAAGATGCTCCTTTACAAAAAAACTGCAAACCTGGATGGATTTTCCTCTGGTTTTCGCCTGCTGTATCAATTCTGTTATACTCACATACATTATTTTAACACTCTTAGAAACTTCAGAGTGTTTCCTATCCAATAGTACTAATTATGTGCATATATATTTCTGGGCCTGAGTGGCATGCATTTTACTTTGGGCACGCCAGACTCTCCAAAACCGTCACCTATGCAGCCGCTCCCTAAGAAGTTAAACTTCTGATCTTAAATTTGCAGTAACATAGCACTGACATGCAACTGTATGAGTAATTGTTAGTAATGAGTTCATACATTTGTCCTTCCCTGACTGATTTTCATATGTTCCAACACTTATCTTACCCTCTCTTTCACCGGCTCCAATTTTGTCCTTGTTGTCCAGGATTCTGGCAAGGTTAGTTGCATTCATTTGTGTGTTTGTGCGTGTGTGGGGATTTTCTCCCAATCCTGACCAGGAATTAGTGTCCTTCTGCCCATTTGTATGATACTTTTTAATTAAATCTTTCTCATATACCATTTACCACAAAAATATGATTTTACTGGCACTACAGTAAATATTGTTCAAATTAGTTGTGGTTTGTCATGCATTAAACGTCTACACATATCTATGTTTAAATATGAGCCTTCACCGTTTATGCTTGCAACAGCTAACTGTTGTATGTCCCCTGATCTACCCTCAATTGTAAACAGTCTGTGGAATTGCTCGGAGTTAAACACTTTAAATGGCGTGGACGTCACGGTCCGGTAGAGCGCAGTGAAAGTCGCTCGTGAACCTAGAACCGGGAAAACCCAAGAGGTATTGGTAGGCTACAGTGAACAGCATAGTGACGCAGCAGTGTCTCGCACGAGCTCCCCATCATTCATTTCACAAGTTATCAGGGGCTTTGCGTTGAATGGCACTGGACCTGATGCTCAGCGTTGTCGGTGAGCAATGAGGTCCTATTAGATGTGGTTTCATCTTGACTTCATATCCATCAGTTGTGGGAATTTACAAGGAAGGTTGATCTAACTTGGAGACAGCGAAGATGGACGTATCGCAAACCAGCTACTGTCTATTTAGTGATATCTCAAATTCGGTAAATATCGAGAAAAACAATATTTTAGCGAATTGCTGCAAAGTGGTCCGGTGGCGCAGCCGTCTCATATAGGCATCCTGGAGAGTGTGGCTAGCCGAGTCACTGCGTTCGAACCTCAGAGAAGAATTTGTGGTGACAAGCAGGTTAATTTGAATTGCCCGTGAGAAAATCCATCACTTGTAATTATGTGAGTGATGGTCTAACGACTTGAACTTTTCTCTCCACTATCTTTAAAGAACGAAAAGGTTGCATTAATTTGGAATTGAAGGGATCATATCAAGTTTCTCTCATGGATTGTGCCTATTTTGTATCTTACTTTGAATTCAAGCCCACAGAGTCACCTTAGGGACTTGTCAACTGATATTTGTTCTATTTTTTATTTTTCAACACTGCTGCATTGGATCAGAATGGATTTGTCATTGTAGCCTACTCCTGCCGCTGAAGACCCCGCGCTCCTTTGGGTGTTTTTGACTTTTTTTTCTTAAGGATGCAGCTCATCCGACTAGCGTGGGCTTTAACGGGAGCTGCAATCTGCTGTTTTGTTATCCTCCTTATTCACTCACATGTTCTAAAAGAAGGTAATTCCTTATTCATCTCTCTTCTTGCCTTTGTAGACCATTATTCTGAAACACATTTTCTATTTTACAAAGACTATGGCATCCTTTTCAAAGACTTTGTATTCATGCAATTTTATTGTATACCATTTGGTCTAAGTACATGGTTTGTGAAGATGATTGGTGGTCTGTGATTCAACTATAAGACACAACTATGTCCCCTCAAAGACTGTTTTTAAGTATGCATAGATTTGTAAGCTGTAGTTAATAAAATATACACATTTCAACAGGTATTATTACAGTAAATAGCATGCCTGGTGCATATATGACCAATGTGTGTGTGTGCGCGGAGGGAGGAGAGAGGAAGACAGAATGAGGAAGACACAGATAGAAAGACAGAGAGAGAGATAGAGAGAGAGTGCAATGTTTTAGGGCAGTGGGTTGGGAGCTAGAAAATAGATAGGTCTTTGTTTAAATTATTGATTTAGTTATTCTTCATTAGATGACATCAGAGTCATACTGAAGTGCAATGCCAGGGGTCAATTGTAATTATGTTATTCAACATTTTGGGGGGTGACTAAGACATACAGTACTCAGTTCGATACGCACAGTACATGCAGTTCGATGTTGCAAATTACATTCACATTTGCAGAGAATGCCAACCACATGTTTTGGCTTTTGAAAAGGGTCTGTTGTAATCATACGTTTACAGACAACAGTGGTTGCACACACTTCATGATCATAATTTTGATTCACAATAAGATTGGTGTCCACTAATGCAATTGTGCCAGAAAATAAGTCCAAAATTAATGTGATGGCGAGAGCTGTTGCAGGCAAGGCAAACAATAAACTTGGCTTGTTCCTGGAGAGTGGGTAACTCACTGCTTTGTGAGCGGTGCCTGGAATGGAAGAATGGGTGACGCACCGTGTCTCTTTCCCCTGCAAGTGGGCTTTGTGGGAATAAATGGCATAACCATTCTTTAATTCCCCTTCGCCCCGTGTTCCTTCTGAATATTGGTGAGAAAACCACACGGGTAAAATGAAGTGCTTTGTAACACCAAAACTAGTGGCAACTAGCTGCCACTAACTTAAAATAAACGAAAACCTTAACTATGCTGGAGTATTGAAACACATCATGCAGAGATGTTTTGAAACATAACATGGTGTGTTGTAACACCACTTAATCAAGTGTTGTGCAACACCTTGCCAGGAACTGGGAGCACTACTGGAAAGGCTTGAAAACATTATGTTGATGTGTAGTGCAGAATTAGATACCTTCTTTGTTGGTGTCTTTTCCTCTCTCTAAAGCTTCTAAACACCATTATGATGTTTTGAATCCTGTCTTGTGCAGAATTACATCGCTTTGTCTGAAGTGTCTTAATGTTTAATATTGTTTTATGTGTATGATCAATTGCCATTTTATACCATTATGGCAAGGATTGTCAATCTTAGTGTTCAAACTACCAGCTGTAACTGAAAGTTGATGTGCACTTGCCTCTTCCCTTGACAGTCATGAATGTGGGAATGGGTGCTGTCCTCGTTGAAAACCAATTTGTCGGACGGATTTGATATCCGTTCATCATGATCCATTACACCTCATGGCACAACAAGCTTAATGCTAATATAGAAATATGCTTTTCTTTCTTCAACCATATATATGGAATCCAGAGGTAAAAAAATGTTGTATTACCCACTATCCTCTAAAATCAGATTCATGTGGCAAGATATAAAATGGGGATTCATTTTAAACCAAAGACTTCCAGTTAAATCAATACATTTTCTCTCTCTTTGGTTATCTTCATGAAAGATACTTACATTTTGAGCAACACATTTAGTTGGATTTATTCTTAGAATATTTTAGTGAAATTAAATTAACAAATCATTGAAACAACTTGCATACATTTAATAAATATATATTTTGGGGGTATTTTGTCACTTTATTGAGACAGTTATGAAATGAGAGAGGGGATAAACAGATTGAAGGGATGGAGTGGGGAATTGAACCCCGGTTTTCGGTGGGGAGAGGGGTGCCAACGTGTCTAAGTCGTTTGCTTTCTCACTTGAACATGGGTTCTGCACGACTTGCATTTTTATTAAGTATATGTTTGTAGTTTTTTTGTTGTTGACAATTTCAATTCACCCAAAATGAATTTCTTACTGTGTGGTTGAGTGTGTAAAATTCCAATGAAGTGTACAGTCGTACTGGCCCTCATGTTTATAATCTGTCTAAATAAAGCATCGAAAAAATAAAGGTGAAATATTCTCAATAGGCCATTATCATCAATCAATATTTAGGCTATAAACCATTTGCATTTCTAAACCCTTAATTGTATGAGAAACACCGTTTTTGTGTTTTGATGCTGCATTTTACGTGCACTGAAACCCTCAAAGTGTTTTCACAACACTCTCTTAAAAACACCGATATTAAGGTTGAAGAACCACTTTGGGTGTTTGTCATTTATATTTTAAAACACATTCTTTGCGTTAAAACACTTACCTTTGGTTTATATTCAAACACCAGATCTCATCTTAAATGCACTACTTTTCATGGTTTCATTACACAATCAAGGTGTTTTGAGACCTTTCCATTTTTACAGTGCAGAATGACCCATTGTGAGCAGTAATTGCTCTCCCATGCCTGCAATATGTTTGACCAAGAGATTAAGTGCGAGTTCCCAATTTTGTTTACGAGATTAGAGACATTTCTTCATAAGATTTATTTGAATGGACGAGGGTAGTTGCCATAATGGCCAAAGGTAATTTTCATGTCAAATTATTTGTCAAGTGAAAGATTAGTCTATATTTTTGATAAATTATGGCTTTGATTTCTTGTCAAACATATGGAAAATGGGTCTTAGAAAACATCTACCAAAAAAATGTCTTAAAATGTATTAGAAATACATCTAAACACAATAATGTTGAAGTAAAGACCCCTGCCAACTAATAAACACATATTTATTTTATGATATATTTTCTGCCTTCTGCAAGTTTCATAAATATTGCCTTGTGCCTTGAAATTTCATTACAAAAACTCCACATGTATTTCAGATATTTTCCAGTTACTGTAATGTGAACTTTCATTATCTTCCCTCATGAGGCGGCAAGATAATGAAAGTTCACATTACAGTAACTGTTTTTGTTCTCTTTCTGTCATCTAGTGGTCAATGCAAGAGTGTGAAAAGTATGGACTCTCTCTCTGTCTCTCTCCAATTGTCACATCTTCTGGCTCTTCCTGACAACTACCAATGAGCCCCCCTAACCTTACCCACTGAGCACCGACCGACGGTCAATCTGAACTAATCATAGATGTATATGTTTCACAGGTTTGGACAGCACAGTACAGTACATTATAGTACAGTAGAGCACAGTAGAGTACAGTACAGTAAAGAAAAGTGGAGTAGAGTTCAGTACAGTACAGTTGAGTAGACTATAATGTGCTGTATTGAACTATACTCTACTGCGGGGTTTCCCAAAGTTGGTCTTGGGCACCCCCAGTGCACATTTTGGTTTTTGCCCTAGCACTACTAGCGCTGATTCAAATTATGAAAGCTTGATGAGGAGTTGGTCAGCTGTGTAGTGCTATGGCAAACACCAAAATGTGTAGTGCTAGGGCAAACACCAACATTTCAAACCCTGCTCTATCATACTGTACTGAACTCTACTGTACTGTGCTGTACTGTACTGAACTATACTCTACTTGACTGTTCTGAACTGTACTCTACTGTTCTGTGCTGTGCTGTACCATACTGTACTCTACTAAGCTCTGTGAAATGTGAAACATAGACGTCTATGATTAGACCAAATTTGATTTTGTTTGGTGGCTGAGCTGATTCAAATAATAGTAGATTGATACATATAAGTATGCAAAGGAGGATATTGCATGTTTCTACCTTTGTTTGTGACATTCATATCCATAATTATGCATTTCTGTGTAGTACAGATCTGGGACCTAAGATGAAATGCCATTACCGCAATTCTGTTACCAGGTGTAAATCCACTTCACTTACTGTAGTTCAATAACCAAAATATTCATTTCATAGACATCTTTGAATCTTGGAGCAGATATTTAACTGAGTTTTTGGAAAACATCACATAAATAATTTGAGGGAATTTTACAGAAATACAGAAATTGTTAAACGTAGTCTATTGATAGAGTTTGAAAACATTTAAATCAATGGTTGTTGTTTGGGATACATTTTAAGTGAAAAGTCTCAGCGCAATTCCGTTACCGTGGAATTTTCTCCAGTGACAAAATAATATATTCTAAAATTGAAGTAAAAAAAATTATGTCTAAACAACTCAAAATGTTATGTGGCCACCATCAATTTTAAATGTATATCCATTTTAACGAACCATTTCATGCAATAGTGCTTTAAATTTGTCCTCTGGTGTGACATCATTAGTAATGTTAATATAAAGGAAAGTTAATGATTCAGAAATGGACAACAAAATTATTTGTACTCATTATTAGTTACTTCTGTATATAAATCAGTCCTCATATTCCAGAATTTCAATTGAAAAACATAATTTCCCTGTACAATGACGATGTACAGTGTTTCCCTATGAAATTGTGTAAGATTGAGAATTTTACCAAACGTAGATTAAATAAAAAAAGTATAATAATTGACTTGTGTATTATGATGTTACCTGCCATATGCTTAACAATTATTTTTACATTTTGTCCAAGACAACACTTTTTTTCCCTTTCATTTATCAGCGCCGCTGCATAGGACATTATGTCACACTGTTGGACAATACACAGTCAAATTTTACAGTTAAAACATAATGATACTTTAAGATGTTTCTGACCACTGTAAAATGCAACTTCCAAACATTAGAAATGGATCCTCGTTAAATATTTTTAAGTGTACTCATTCCAGAGAGAGAGAGAGAGAGAGAGAGAGAGAGAGAGAGATCATGTAACTGGCCCCTCTAACAGTACAACTGGCCTCAGCTTGGCCCCCCCAGTTGAAATGGTCTAGAACCGCCACTGGTCACCACAATAGGCACAGAATTAGCATCGAAAGTTGATAGGGATGCCACAAAGGGCATGCAATCAGCTTGAGGTTATCTAGAGTCACAAACAATTTTGGGTTGCCCAAGACGACCCCATATGGGTTTTGGGTTTGATAAATGCACATATCATCGAAGGTCAACTTTCTTTGGCATATATTAGCTCTAGAATTGCCACAGTTAACGTTGGAGTGATGAAAGGATCCGTAACTGATGAGCCATTAGCAGTTTCAATGTACTGGTCATGTGATGTCAGACTTGCATGGCATAATCTTTGAGACAAGCATTTTCTACTGACAGGATCAACCAGGTAGCCCCTAGCAACTTTGAGGTTAATCTGGGGGCACAGCAAGGTGCAGGGGCACAGTCCTCTAGTGATGGAGCGGACCTGTGCGCACCCTGCGGGAGGCCTCGAACTGCCCACAGCAGAAGCCGTAGGAACCAAGTCGCCCCTTGAGAGGTGTTCTATTGGAGAGTTGGTAAAGGAGTATACCACACTATGGAGCCAACGACAGAGTTTTAGAAAAGTAATGTGTCTCTGATGCTGGCATGTACTGAACTGTACTGTACTTCCCTGCCCTGCCCTGACTTGACTTAGGAATCGCTGCCTGGGCGTGCCATGCCCCACACAGAAATAACATTGGAGGAGCACAAAGATAGACAGGCTGACTGGGTCTCGCTCGGAGTGAGGTCGGCCAGGTAATATTGGAGGCAGGGTGAACATTCTCCAAAAGAGGCCCTTTCGATGGGGGTCCTCCCAGGGTGTATCACATGTCAATTGGTCAGGAGAAGTGAAACTGGTGGGACAGACAGAGTGGTACCAAGTCAATAACACAATAGAAAAATCTATATACAGTGTGTGCAAATGGAGTAATGAGGTAAGGCGTTAAATAGGCCAATAGTAGCAAAGTAATTATAATTTAGCAAATTAACACTGGAGTGATAGATGTGCAGCTGATGATGTGCAAGTAGAATACTGGTGTGCAAAAGAGCAAAAAAAGTTATAAAACAATATGGGGATGAGGTAGGTAGTTGAATGGGCTGTGTACAGCTGCAGCGAACGGTAAGCTGCTCAGATAGCTGATGCTTAAAGTTAATGAGGGAGATATGTCTCCAACGATTTTTGCAATTCGTTCCAGTCATTGCAGCAGAGAACTGGAAGAAAAGGCAGCCAATGGTGTTGGCTTTGGGATGACAGTGAGATATACCTGCTGGAGAGCGTGCTACGAGTGGGTGTTGTTATGGTGACCAGTGAGCTGAGATAAGGTGGAGCTTTACCTAGCAAAGACTTATAGATGACCTGGAGCCAGTGGGTCTGGCGACGAATATGTAGCGAGGGCCAGCCGACGAGAGCATACAGGTCGCAGTGGTGGGTGGTATATGGGGCTTTGGTGACAAAATAGATGGCACTGTGATAGACTGCATTCAGTTTGCTGAGTAGAGTGTTGGAGGCTATTTTGTAAATGACATCGCTGAAGTCGAGTTTCGGTAGCATAGTCAGTTTTACGAGGGTATGTTTGGCAGTATGAGTGAAGGAGGCTTTGTTGTGAAATAGGAAGCAGATTCTAGATTTAATTTTGGATTGGAGATGTTTATTATGAGTCTGGGAGGAGAGTTTACAGTCTAGCCAGACACCTAGGTATTTGTAGTTGTCCACATATTCTAAGTCAGAACCTTCCAGAGTAGTGATGCTAGTCGGGCGGGCGGGTGTGGGCAGCGATTGGTTGAAGAGCATGCATTTAGTTTTACTAGCGTTTAAGAGCAGTTGGAGGCCACGGAAGGAGTGTTGTATGGCATTGAAGCTCGTTTGGAGGAATGTTAACACAGTGTCCAAAGAAGGGCCAGATGTATACAGAATGGTGTCGTCTGCGTAGAGGTGGATCAAGGAATCACCCACAGCAAGAGTGACATCATTGATATATACAGAGAAGTCAGCCCGAGAATTGAACCCTGTGGTACCACCATAGAGACTGCCAGAGGTCCGGACAACAGGCCCTCTGATTTGATACACTGAACTCTGAGAAGTAGTTGGTGAACCAGGCGAGGCAGTCAATAGAGAAACCAAGGCTGTTGAGTCTGCCGATAAGAATACGGTGATTGACAGAGTCAACAGCCTTGGCCAGGTCGATGAATACCGCTGCACAGTATTGTCTTTTATCGATGGCGGTTATGATGTCGTTTAGTACCTTGAGCGTGGCTGAGGTGCACCCGTGACCAGCTCGAGAAGGTACGGTGGGATTCGAAATGGTCAGTGATCTGTTAACTTGGCTTTCGAAGACTTTAGGGCAGGATGGATATACAGTAGGTATGTAACAGTTTGGGTCTAGAGTGTCACCCCCTTTGAAGAGGGGTATGACCGCGGCAGTTTTCCAATCTTTAGGAATCTTGGACGATACGAAAGAGTGGTTGAACAGACTAGTAATAGAGGTTGCAACAATGGCGGCGGATAATTTTAGAAAGAGAGGGTCCAGATTGTCTAGCCCAGCTGATTTGTACGGGTCCAGGTTTTGCAGCTCTTTCAGAACATCTGCTATTTGGGTGAAGGAGAAGCTGGGGAGGCTTGGGCAAGTCGCTGCGGGGGGTGCGAAGCTGTTGGCCTGGGTTGGGGTAGCCAGGAGGAACGCATTGCCAGCCGTAGAGAAATGCTTATTGAAATTCTCGATTATCGTGGATTTATTGGTAGTGACAGTGTTTCCTAGCCTCAGTGCAGTGGGCAGCTGGGAGGAGGTGCTCTTATTCTCCATGGACTTTACAGTGTCCCAGAACTTTTTGGAGTTAGAGCTACAGGATGCAAATTTCTGTTTGAAAAAGCTAGCCTTTGCTTTCCTAACTGACTGTGTGTATTGGTTCCTGACTTCCCTGAAAAGTTCGATGCTAGTGCAGTACGCCACAGGATGTTTTTTTGCTGGTCGAGGGCAGTCAGGTCTGGGGTGAACCAAGGGCTATATCTGTTCTTAGTTCTACATATTTTGAAAGGGGCATGCTTATTTAAGATGGTGACGAAAGCACAACCAGGCATCCTCTACTGACGGGATGAGGTCAATATCTTTCCAGGATACCCGGGCCAGGTCGATAAAAAAGGCCTGCTCACAGAAATGTTTTAGGGAGTGTTTGACAGTGATGAGGGGTGGTTGTTTGACCGCGGACCCATAACGGACGCAGGCAATGAGGCAGTGATCGCTGAGATCCTGATTGAAAACAGCAGAGGTGTATTTGGAGGGCAAGTTGGTCAGGATAATATCTATGAGGGTGCCCATGTTTACAGATGTAGGTTTGTACCTGGTGGGTTCCTTGATAATTTGTGTGAGATTGAGGGCATCTAACTTAGATTGTAGGACGGCCGGGGTGTTAAGCATATCCCAGTTTAGGTCACCTAACAGAACGAACTCTGAAGATAGATGGGGGGACATTTAATTCACATATGGTGTCCAGGGCACAGCTGGGAGCTGAGGGTCTATAACAGGCAGCAACAGTGAGAGACTTATTTCTGGAGAGATGGATTTTTTAAATTAGAAGCTCAAACTGTTTGGGCATAGACCTGGAAAGTATGACAGAACTTTGCGGGCTACCTCCTCCCCCCTTTGGCAGTTCTATCTTGTCGGAAAATGTTGTATTTGGTGATGGAAATCTCTGAATATTTGCCAGGATTCAGACACGGCAAGGACATCAGGGTTGACGGAGTGTGCTAAAGCAATGAGTAAAACAAACTTAGGGAGGAGGCTTCTGATGTTAACATGCATGAAACCAAGGCTTTTACGGTTACAGAAGTCAACAAATGAGCGCGCCAAAGCCGGATTTGAGTAACTTACATTGTCGTGCTGGAATTTGAAGCAACTGTCACGGCACAATCAAACGGAAATGGGCAGCTCATGGTGCGATACGTAGGCAAATTCGAGGAAGCATAATTGATTTTAACTGTCTTCATTTTAATGAGACTTTACTAACAACAAGAGGGCTTTGTGTTGGCGCCTATTTGTCGGTAAAATATGTGACTCCGATGCATATGGGGATATCATTGTTTAGTTTCTTTGACATTCAGAAGCTGGGCTTCAAGCTTCTATAGCCGAGGAGACAAACAATAGACTTGGCTTGGGAAGTAATCTAATGCTGTCACTATCAATTGAAAAAGCTATTCACTTTCTGTGCAATAGAATATCTTTAAACCCAGACAGATTTTAAGAAAACTCTTGTGACCTTCTCTCCTTGGGTTAAGCCGGGGATATCAAGGCACAAGGCGAGACCCAGATGCAGACACAGAAGGCAGGTGTTTGGAGTTTTACAATGTTTAATAATCCAAAGGAATAGGCAAGAGAATGTAGTGGACAAGTAAAAAGGTAAAAACCAGATCAGAGTCCAGGAGGTACAGAGCGGCAGACAGGCTCGTGGTTAAAAAGTCCAGAAACAGGCAAGGGTCAAAACCGGGAGGACTAGAAAAAGATAGTAGCAAAAGGAGGATGGGAAAAACACACTGGTTGACTTGACTAAACATACAAGACAAACTGGCACAGAGAGACAGGAAACACAGGGATAAATACACTGGGGAAAATAAGCAACACCTGGAGGGGGGGTGGAGACAATCACAGGAACAGATCAGGGCGTGACAGTACCCCCCCTTCCCCCTAGGGACGCCACCTGGCGTCCTACCTGGGTGCATACCTGGCTGACCGGGGTGTCGGCAGTGGAAATCGACGATGAGGGCCGGGTCCAAGATGTCTTTAGCAGGGACCCAGCACCTCTCCTCCGGGCCATAACCCTCCCAGTCAACCAGGTGCTTGAAACCCCTGCCCTGTGGTCAAACCTTCAGGAGGTGTCTCACTGTATACGCTGGCTGGCCACTGATAACCTGGGGGGGGGAGGGATGGGCCTGGAGACAGAAGACAAAGGAGAGTGAGACACAGGCTTAAATCCTAGACACATGGAAGGTAGAGTGAATATGGAGAGTACGGTGTAACACAAGATGGACAGCAGTGAAACTCAGGACTCTCATGGAGATGGGAAAAGGACCAATGAACCAGGGAGACAGCTTGCGGGACTCTACCCGAAGGGGCAGATCCCGAGTGGAAAGCC
Source organism: Brachymystax lenok tsinlingensis (assembly GCA_030435695.1). Taxonomy (NCBI): domain Eukaryota; kingdom Metazoa; phylum Chordata; class Actinopteri; order Salmoniformes; family Salmonidae; genus Brachymystax; species Brachymystax lenok. Next base: position 14,115,986 of record CM059818.1, read on the forward strand.
ATACCCTCTGCCCAATGTGGTAGCGGGGAGCTGGGGTCTGGCTACAGTCCGCTTGTCGACGATACCTGGAGTTGGTCTTGAGAATAGCCGCCCTGGTTCTTCTCCAGGTACGTCGACAGCGGCGGACAAACATCTGGGCCGAGGGTACGCTGACGTCCTGCTCTTGTTCCGGGAAGAGTGGAGGTTGATACCCCATGGACCACCTCGAAAGGGGAGAGTCCCGTGGCAGAACTGGGAACAGTGTTCTGGGTATACTCCACCCAGACCAGTTGACGGCTCCAGGTAGTGGGGTTTGTTGAGACCAGGCACCTTAAGGTGGTCTCCAGGTCTTGGTTGGCTCACTCCGACTGACCGGTAGTTTGGGGATGAAATCCGGATGACAGGCTGGCCGACGACCCAATAAGGGTGCAGAATGCCTTCCAGAACTGAGACGAGAACCCCGATCGGAGACCATGTCTACCGGAAGACATTGTGCACCATAAGCTGGACAATCTCCTTGGCCGAAGGTAGTTTGGGGAGAGGGATGAAATGGGTGGCCTTGGAGAACCGGTCGACTACCGTCAGAATGACAGTGTTGCCATCAGACGGATGGAGCCTGGTGACAAAGTCCAGAGATAGGAGATCAGGGACGATGAGGGATCGGTAGGGACTGAAGGAGACCAGAAGGAGCTTGCCATGGAGACTTGTTCTGAGCACACACTGTGCATGCAGCAACGAAGGCAGGAACCATTGTGTGCCATCAGAAACGTTGTTGGAGGAAGGCTAGTGTACGACGGGACTCTGGATGACGGGTCAGCCTGTAGTCCATTCCATGACCGGACTAGGGACAAACAGCCGGTCAGCCGGGCCCCCTTCAGGTCCAGGCTGAGAGCGTTGTGCCTCGCGGACCCGGTTCTCAATACCCCAATCCACGAGTTAGGGAGAACGGTTTCAGAGGTCGAGGGTGTGGCAGAGGAACTGTTTAGGCGGGAGAGAGCGTCAGGCATCACATTCTTTGACCCTGGGCGGTAGGAGATGGTGAAGTTGGATCTGGTGAACAGGAGGGCCCACCGGGCCTGCCTGGAGTTGAGGGGCTTGGCTGTAGGTTTAGGGTCGGCCCAGACCAGGAATGGCTGTTCTGCTCCTTCCAGCCAGTGCCTCCACTCTTCCAACGCCATCTTAACCGCCAGGAGTTCTCGGTTGCCAACATCGTAGTTCTTCTCAGCAGGATTGAGACGATGGGACAGGAAGGCACAGGGATGGCACTGGTCCTGGGCAGATCGCTGGGACAGGATGGCCCCCACTTCCACCACAAATTGATGCGAGGGGTCCGGATGGATGAGGATGGGTGCTGTTGTGATCCGATGCTTCAGGTCCACAAAATCTTTGTCGACAGCTGAAGACCATTTGAACGGTACCTTGGGAGAGGTGAGTGATGAGAGGGGGGCTGCCAGGATGCTGTAGTCCCGAATGAAACGACGGTAGTTTGCAAACCCAAGAAACCATTGCAACTGTACCCTGGACGTTGGTTGAGGCCAATCCACCACTGCTTACATCTTTCCAGGATCCATCTGAACATTGTCCTCAGCATTGACATATCCCAGAAAGGTGATTGTAGAGTGGTGGAACTCACATTTCTCAGCTTTCACGAACAGCTGGTTCTCCAGGAGGTGCTGAAGGACCTGTCTGACATGAAGACAAGGTGTCGTCAAAGTACACAAACAAACCGGTTTAGCATATCCCGAAGCACATCATTGACCAAAGCCTGGAAAAAAGAGTCCAAATGGCATGACCTGGTACTCATAATGTCCGCTGGCTGTGTTGAAGGCTGTCTTCCACTCATCCCCCTCGTGTATCCGAACCAGGTGGTAGGCATTTTGAAGGTCCAAATTGGAAAATATGGTGGCCCCCTGGAGAGGTTCAAACGCCGAGGAGAGGTAGGGGGGTAACGATTCTTGACACTAATGTCATTAAGTCCCCGGTAGTCAATGCACGGACGCAGGGTCTTGTCCTTCTCCACAAAGAGAAACCCTGCGATGGCAGGAGATGCAGACGGACAGCCCCAGTGGCCAGAGACTCCTCTATGTACTCTTCCATAGCTTTGGTCCGGACAGAGAATACAACCGACCCCAAGGTGGTGTAGTGCCTGGGAGAAAATCAATGGCACAATCATAAGGACGGGGTGGGGGAAGGGAAGTAGCACGTGCCTTCCTGAACACTTCCAGGAGGGCATGGTATTCTGTGAGGATAGCAGAGACATCCACAGTCTTGCTAACATCCCGAGGAAGGCTGTGCTGCTTGAAGGCAGTGGGAATGGCAAAATTGGCTACAAACCAGGATGGAGCTTGTGGTCCAATCAATTATAGAATTGTGCTTTTGAAGCCAGGAAAATCCCAAAACAACCAGAATATGGGGAGATGCCTAGAGGAGGAACTGTATTGTCTCACTGTGGTTACCAGAAACCCGTAATTGAATGGGCACAGTACTATGGGTGATTTCCCCTATAGAGTGGCCATCCAGTGCCCTAGCATCCATGGGCACAGAGAGAGGCTGAGTCTGAATACCAAGCTCTGAAGCTATTGTGGCATCCATAATATTCTCATTGAGCACTCCGAGAGACTTCGATTTATCTCCCCACAGCACAAGAGCAAAAAGGGGTGTGCGGGTGATGGGAATTAGGGAACTCTGTCTGACTCACCGGTTTCCTAATAAGCCGGTAGCTATAAAATGTCCTGCCCCTCCACAGCACAGACAACAGTTATTATTCATCCTTCGTGAATGTTCCCCAACTGATAACCTAGCTCTTCCCAACTACATAGGCTCAGGAGTATCCAACCGAACCGTTGTAGATTGCTGAGAGGGCTTGGGTGGCTTCAAATCCTCTCGGAAGAGCTGCCTTAGGAAACTTCCGGATTCCCTTGGGAGGTGAACGCGCCATAGCGGGTGCACGAGAGTGCCCGAGACCAGACCTCTCACTCTTGCGTTCCCTTAGGCGTCCATCAATTTTAATGGTCAAGGCGATAAGAGAGTCGAGATCCATTGGCAATTACCGAGCAGTTAGCTCATCCTTTACCTCCTCAGATAAGCTAAAAAATAAGCGAGCCCTGAGAAAGAAAGCTCCCACAAAAGCAACAGGATTCCCTGAATATCGCTCCGGAGGAGGTAAGCGAGGTTCTCGGGATAGGCTATACAAACTCACCCCAGATAGGGGGAAAATAACTGGGTGATTGGGTTTTTTCCAAATCAAATCAAATGTTATTTGTCACAAGCACATGGTTAGCAGATGTTAATGCGAGTGTAGCGAAATGCTTGTGCTTCTAGTTCCGACCATGCAGTAGTATCTAACATGTAATCTAACAATTTCACAACAACTACCTTATGCACACAAGTGTAAAGAAATGAATACGAGTATGTACATATACATATATGAATGAGCGATGGCTGACCGGCATAGGCAAGATGCAGTAGATGGTATATAGTACAGTATATACATGTGAGATGAGTAGTGTAGGATATGTAAACATTATATAAATGGCATCGTTTAAAGTGGCTAGTGATACATTTATTACATCCACTTTTTAATTATTAAACTGTCTAGAGATTTGAGTCGATGCGTGAACGGCATAGGCAAGATTCAGTAGATGGTATAGAGTACAGTGTATACATTTGATATGAGTAATGTCGGATATGTAAACATTATATACAAAATTGTTTAAAGTGGCTAGTGATACATTTGTTATATCCAATTTTCTATTATTTAAAGTGGCTATGCACCTGTACTATTATTTAAAGCTTTGATGCACCTGTACTGACCTCGCCTTCTGGATGATAGCGGGGTGAACAGGCAGTGGCTCGGGTGGTTGTTGTCCTTGATGATCTTTTTTGCCTTCCTGTGTCATCGGGTGGTGTAGGTGTCCTGGAGGGCAGGTAGTTTACCCCCGGTGATGCGTTGTGCAGTCCTCACTACCCTCTGGAGAGCCTTACGGTTGTGGGCGGAGCAGTTGCCGTACCAGGCGGTGATACAGCTCGACAGGATGCTCTCGATTGTGCATCTGTAGAAGTTTGTGAGTGTTTTTGGTGACAAGCCAAATTTCTTCAGCCTCCTGAGGTTGAAGAGGCGCTGTTGCGCCTTCACCACACTATCTGTGTGGGTGGACCATTTCAGTTTGGCCGTGATATGTATGCAGAGGAACTTAAAACTTTCCACCTTCTCCACTACTGTCCCGTCGATGTGGATAGGGGGTGCTCCCTCTGCTGTTTCCTAAAGTCCACGATCATCTCCTTAGTTTTGTTGACGTTGAGTGAGAAGTAATTTTCCTGACACCACACTCCCTGTAGGCCGTCTTGTCGTTGTTGGTAATCAAGCCTACCACTGTAGTGTCGTCAGCAAACTTGATGATTGAGTTGGAGGCATGCTTGGCCAAGCAGTCATGGGTGAACAGGGAGTACAGGAGAGGGCTGAGAACACACCCTTGTGGGGCCCCAGTGTTGAGGATCAGCGGGGTGGGGATGTTGTTTCCTATCCTCACCACCTGGGGCCGCCCCCGTCAGGAAGTCCAGGACCCAGTTGCACAGGGCTGGGTCGAGACCTAGGGTCTCGAGCTTATTGACGAGTTTGGAGGGTACTATGGTGTTAAATGCTGAGCTGTAGTCGATGAACAGCATTCTTACATAGCTTTCCTCTCATCCAGATGGGTTAGGGCAGTGTGCAGTGTGATTGCGATTGCGTCGTCTGTGGACCTATTGGGACGGTAAGCAAATTGGAGTGGGTCTAGGGTGTCTGGTAGGATGGAGGTGATATGATCCTTGACTAGTCTCTCAAAGCACTTCATGATGATGGAAGTGAGTGCTACGGGGTGATAGTCATTTAGCTCAGTTACCTTAGCTTTCTTGGTAACAGGAACAATGGTGGCCCTCTTGAAGCATGTGGGAACAGCAGACTGGGATAAGGATTGATTAAATATGTCCGTAAACACACCAGCCAGCTGGTCTGCGCATGCTCTGAGGACACGGCCAGGGATGCCATCTGGGCCGGCAGCCTTGCGAGGGTTAACACCCTTAAATGTTTTACTCACGTTGGCTGCGGTGAAGGTGAGCCCGCAGGTTTTGGTAGCAGGCCGTGTCGGTGGCACTGTATTGTCCTCAAAGCGAGCAAAGAAGTTGTTTAGTTTGTCTGGGAGCAGGACATTGTGGTCCGCGACAGGGGCTGGTTTTCTTTTTGTAGTCCGTGATTGACTGTAGAACCTGCCACATTCCTCGTGTCTGAGCCTTTGAATTGTGACTCTACTTTGTCTCTATACTGACGCTTAGCTTCTTTGATTGCTTTGCGGAGGGAATAGCTTCACCGGTTGCCTTACCCTGGTTAAAAGCAGTGGTTCGCACTTTCAGTTTTGTGCGAATGCTGCCATCAATCCACGGTTTCTGGTTGGGGAAGGTTTTAATAGTTGCTATGGGTACAACATCACCGATGTACTTGCTAATAAACTTGCTCACTAAATCAGCTTGGAATCAAATTGGTCGGACCAGCGTTGAACAGACCTGAGAACGGGCGTTTCCTGTTTTAGTTTCTGTCTGTAGGCTGGGAGCAACAAAATGTAGTTGTGGTCAGATTTTCCGAAAGGAGGGCGGAGTATGCATCACGGAATGGCCTTGTATGCATCACGGAAGTTAGAATAACAATGATCCAGGGTTTTCCCAGCCCGGGTAGCACATTCGATATGCTGATAAAATTTAGGGAGCCTTGTTTTCAGATTAGTCATGTTAAAATCCCCAGCAACAATAAATGCAGCCTCAGGATATGTGGTTTCTAGTTTACATAGAGTCCAATGAATTTCTTTCAGTGCCGTCGATGTGTCAGCTTGAGGGGGGATATATGTGACTGTGATTATAATCGAGGAGAATTATCTTGGTAGATAATGCGGTTGGCATTTGATTGTAAGGAATTCTATGTCAGGTGAGCAAAAGGACTTGAGTTCCTGTATGTTGTTATGATCACACCACGACTCGTTAATCATAAGACACACACCCCCGCCCTTCTTCTTACCAGATAGATTTTTGATTCTGTCGGTGCGATGCGTGAAGAAACCATGTGGCTGTACCGACTCTGATAACGTGTCCTGAGTGAGCCATGTTTCCATGAAGCAGTCTCTGATGTCTCTCTGGAAGGCAATCCTTGCTCGGATTTTGTCTACCTTGTTGTCCAGAGACTGGACATTGGCAAGTAGTATACTCTGGAGCGGTGCGCGATGTGCCCGTCTACGGAGCCTGACCAGAAGACCGCCCCGTCTACCCCTTCTCCTCCGCCGCCGTTGTTTTGGGTCGCCGGCTGGGATCCAGTCTATTGTCTTAATTGGTGGACCAAACAGAGGATCTGCTTCAGGAAAGTCGTATTCCTGGTCGTAATGTTGGTAAGTTGACATTGCTCTTATATCCAATAATTCCTGCCGGCTGTATGTAATAAAACTTAAGATTTCCCGTGGTAACATTGTAAGAAGTACATTGTTACTTCTTCAGTGGAGGCAGGAAGGCAGCCTCTGAGCTAACTCCCTGATTTGCGCCATAATAGCCTTTAACCCATGGCCGTGGCGTTCGGTCAAGGACCTGAGCCCTTCCAAAAGGCCCTGTACCAACTCCTCATGTCTCCTAATGGTGGCTCCCTGCAGGGAGACAGCATGGCAGAGCTGGTCCAAGTCTGCTGGGTCTGTCATGGCCAGTTCGTACTATCAAGGCACAAGGCGAGACCCAGATGCAGACACAGGAGGCAGATGGTTGGAGTCTTACAATGTTTAATAATCCAAAGGGATAGGCAAGAGAATGGTCGTGGACAGGCAAAAAAAGGTCAAACCCAGATCAGAGTCCAGGAGGTATAGAGTGGCAGACAGTACTGACATAGTGGATATTTTTGCCATGATTTCTGTCTTTCAAATGAATATTTTCTGTGATTTTATTGAGCAGAGAGTGAAGAAAAGAAGGGAACATGAGGTAAGCTGCAGTGTATTGTATGGTGCACAGCATATCGGCTACTTTTACAGTGTGGATTTTTCAGTGTAACATTTATATTGCTGATTCAGGAGTTAAATAACCCCAGTGTTGGTGTTAATAACCAGTGTTAAACCAAAACCACGCCCGTCATTATCATATCTCCCAGCATGCTCTTTTGCAGGTTGATTTACTGAATTGTTTGTCTTAATATCTGATACATTGATTGGTTGATTAGTCTTATGCTACACAAAGATAAATAAAAACATTCTAAACTATTCCAATCTGTTAGTAGTTGGACTTATTACACCCATTACTGAAATGGCTGTGCCAGTTTAGATGATTTAGGTAGTCTCATTCAGCAATTCTGGAGCTAATTCTGAATGTATACGGGTAAGATAGTCTAGCTAGCTACATTTTCAGATATTACACGTTTCTAATTTTGTAAGAAAGTTATTTTAATTTCCAGCTAAAGTGTACTGTTAGCTAGCTAGCTAACATTAGCTGGCTGACTTGCTAGCTAACGTAATGTGTATGACCTGTGTAGTTATATTATTCGTATCGCAGAGACATTTGCATTGCTAGTTATAGCCTAATGTTAGCTAGCTAACAATGAACCTGGTTGGTTAGCTACCTCCAGATTTATTCAGGGTAGTAACGTCATTGTTTGGCTAGCTTGCTAGCTAAATGTCTAAACAAAAGACTCCACTAAGCAAGTAACCATTTCAATAGAATGTTCATAATGTCATTGCGACAGCTGTTGATAGACATAGCTGGTAAATTCGCTCTGGCTATCTACTCAGATTTCAGAGCACATTCGTGAGTGTGCCAAAGCGCAGAATAACTGACCAATTTACGAACGCTCAACACCTGTTGAATATGGACAGGTGTCAGTAAACGTTGGCAAAAAAGCGTAATTAAATTGTTGCAAGCAGCACAATTGCAGTCACCAATGCTCTGGACAACTTAACCAGATCTCCTAGGGCAAGTAAAATGGTCAGTGTGCTGTTCTCTTATTTCTGTCTGGTAGTAGCTAGCCAGCGTTAGCCAGTTAGCTTGGGTGCTTGACTGCTGTTGTTAGGTCAGAACGCTCGGAAGTAACCCTACTCCTCATCCAGAGCGTCCTCTGAACGCTCCGAGATCGAAATGCTCTGAATTTACAAACGGACAATCTGACATCGCTCTGAGATTACGAACCCCCAGAGCGCACTCTGAACACACTCTGGCACTCCAGATTAAATTTACGAAAACACCTGTAGTGTCAGCCTTTAGTTTTGAAAATGTTGGTTGTTTAGTACATGGCCTCACATGTGAATCCTTAAAGAGATGGGTGGGGCTAAGGCTTAAGAAGGTGTGAACGATGCTGAATGGGTGTAGGCAAAGAAGATCTCTCCAGTAGATGCATCAAAACGTTCAAGGGCCATTTCCTCAAAAGTTTAGCAACTTTCAAAGCATAATTTATTTTCCATAGTTCCTCAACTGTAGTGTGTGATATACAATTTTCTATCTCTGAGTTTCTACTTTTATCCAATGTAAAAAACACAATTTCAAAATGTTCTACATAAGACCACATTGAGCTGGTCGGTCACATATGGACTGTATAATGCTTGCTTACTAAAAGAAGAATGTAGCAATTTGTTCTGGAGTAGATCTTATGTTTAAGTGACATAATGATAACACTTCACTTAGAGCTTTGGCAGTGTGCTTTTTTCACGCTCCCAACAACTTTGGTAACCAATGCCTCAGCTCAAGGACTGTATCAGCTTTAAGGATCTCTAATGGCTCTCCATGATGGAGAAAAGTGGCATAGCTGAAAACTGGTTTCTTGTTACAGCTGTGTTAGCTTTCCTTTTAGGATGAATTTATTAGGCAGTCTCCGTCTTTGTAGAACATAAATAATAATTAGTAGCAGCTTAGCAAATGACCTATGTTAAAAAACTAGGTTGACAACTTGTGATCTGTCCTGATACTCCAAAGTGTCTTCCTTTCCTTGTCTCTTCCTGCTCTGATCATAAATAATTGGGCAGTTAAGTTAGTGCCTTGGTAAATGTATGATATATATTTAATTCACCATTCCTGTATTTTAAGACCAATAGACCAGTGCACATGTGGGAAAGGAGACTCGGAGAGAATGTCATACACTGTTGTGATACTACAGGGCTATGTCCCACACTATGCTGTGAGTAGAGTTGGCCCCACAGGTCTCGAGTGGTGTGGCAAAACAAAAATTCTGGGACCCATAGATTTTCCTGATCTGGTAACCTAACCAAGTAAAACTCTGGACATTATACGGTATGACATGATTAGTCTGTTGTAAAAAGGTTTCATGTAGGCTATGATGGGACCAGAATGTTTCTAATCAGGTTACATGGTTTAAAACAAAATAATCCTGGAATGACTCCTGGCCTTGCGGAGGATGAAAACCCTGTCAAACTGTAGCAACCTTGTACTTGTTCATATGAATTGTATTTTAAAGAAGGACTGGGTGGGTTTCCTATACACAGACACAGAGAAAGCAACATGGTTGGACAATAAAAATCACAGGGCTGAGCTTGCTTTATGCAGGTTTGCATTGTTTAGTCCTGCCCTATGCAACTGTAGGCCTAATTACAAATTAACTTAGTCTATGTCTGCTATTGTGTTTATTGATTAATTCCAGTTAGTGATTTTGGATTTAAAAAGTCTAGGATTTATAAAGTATAGGTAGTCTAATCAGCCCAAGTTTCTCACAAACATTTTCTCCCAAACAAATGGGCTATAACTAAATACACAATGTTACCGCTTCTTTTTCCCTGACCAGAGCAACAGGGCGCATAGTAGGCAAGACTATGCAGCTGCTGTTAGTAGCCAACAGTTGATAAGACTGAAATATAGTCTTGCATGTCAGATCGCTAATGTTTAGGTGTATGGCTGCTATATTTATGTAATTATGTTTTTGCTTGTGTCTATCGGGAGTGATGTGTTATCAGGCTTGCTAAATAAATAGCGGAGGAAAGTGGAGAGTGCACCTTGAGCTTTGTGCATTATGCCTGTCCTGCAAGACTTGTGGTTTCCATGAATCTGATTGGTCAAGACATGCAAAGAGCCTGCAGTAGCACTCTGATGTGAAGGACAGAGAAATTGTGTACGAGTTGACGAATCATGAGGCAAATCAAATAAGGAAAAACAGCACTTTGTCCCTCTTTTTAAAGCTTTGTATCAATATATTATATTAAACCAAATCAAAAGTGGTGTGGAGCTGCCACACTTGATTGAAAAGTGCTGTGGCAAATGCTGTCTCGCCACACATTTTACAGAAGCCCTGGCAGTGAGGCTATGTTGAACTAGTTGTGTGATCCTTTCTTAGGTTGCAGTTGCACCCCCAAAATGGCTTACTTTCCATGTGTTCTGAAAAAAAACTGGTTTGACTTTGGGCAGAGGAAGCATCATGACATCAAGGATAGGGTCTGGGTTTGTTTATACGCCATGATAATAGAGATATTAACCATTTATAAGAAGAACAGCAACCGACGACGCATGATGTCAAAAGCAATTTCAACCTAATCATTATTTCCCGGTCTCGATTTAAAGGCCAAACTAGGGAACCTTAATTTGTGGCATGGCCATGTAATGCACAGCGTGATTGTTATTCTTATTTTCAATTTGGAGGGAATAAAAAAAAAAGAAGCTGTTTAATGAATATCCCATATCAACGAATGTCACTTTCTCTTATTCCGTCATCCTTGAATAAATTGCATGCCAGTTGCAATTGTATTATTATGTTATGATTCAGGCTATGTAACAAGTGAAAAGCAATATCATCATTTATCACTATTCATTATTTGTGATAATGAGTGGGCCAGGCTATGCCTGAGATGTTCATTTCACAATGTAGAGCATCACATTTAGTTAATTTGCTCTCATTGCCTTTTGCCTTTCACCAGTTATCTTCCTAATGAATCATGAGCGCCATGATTCACATCTCTCTACCTCAAATAGGAGAAATGGAAATTACGGAAAGTGTACCTGATTAGGATATGTAAAAACTAGCGGTTGGTGTAGATCCTCAATAACCACCTGTATGAATGCTTACCCTCTTTGGATCCTTAAGAAAAAATTGCCCTTTGTTAGTGGGGTTACATTGAATATTTTTATATGGATAGCAAAGTGACCTTCATTTGAATGAATTAATATACCATCAGACCTTAGTTGGTGGAAATGTTTGAATTTCATTCTTAAAAGAGACTTTGTACAGCAGATTATTTTGGCTCTTTTTCTTTGCGAATCTGTACATCAACTTTACTGATTTACTTACATTTAAGATCTATATAAAGTTGTGCATGCACAATGTTAGATAGTTACTATGTTCAAGAATAACTCAAAGGCTTTCTCTGCTAGTAAATGTCAAACTAAAACACAGACTAGACAAGGAAGTGCCCTTGACAAATGGCCCTGAATTGCATAGCTGTATTCCCTTATCTTTCCTGCGTATCTATCCACCCAACTTTTATTTGCCATACATCTTTCAATCATCCATCCCATCTATCATCGGTCTAACTAAGGAACCACAGTATTTATTAGGACATTTTATCTTTGTTAATGGTGGGGTACCATGCAGGTGCACATGTACAGTATACATTACACTCTGTATTGATTGTATAAAGTTAAAACTCCATGGTCCATTTGTCAAAATTATTATCATATTGTTGCCCACTAACATGGTTTGTGGTAAAATGTAAACAAATTGTCAGATTTTTGCTGAATGATCTCAACAGTGGCTCACTTTTATAATGATGTTCACACCATAAACAGAAATATGCCAGGTTTGCATATTCTAACAGAGTAGATTACTTACTGTACGCTGCACAATAAAATTGTTATACTCAACAAAAACTCAGAATAAGTCTTTGGAGATTAAGTGAATGTGCCCTTGTCAAACTGGCAATAAATATGATTAAAAACAGTACAAATGATAGAATTCAAAGTCATATGGTCAGTCAATAAATACAGGCACATATGTAAACACATACATTAAATGCAAAAGTGTTTGTATTTATTCCAAGTTCAATGCAGTGTTTTTGCTTTTCTTGATTCTCAGCCTTCTGAGAACTCTTTCTGAATGTTCCTACAATATAAAGGCTAGCCTTAATGAAACGATCACGTGATGAAGAAAGTGACCAGCCAAAAATGACACACATTTTAACTTAGTGGTTGTAAATGTGGGCTTTTGCATTTCTTCATTAGCTGCTGCCTTTCTTTTATCTTGTTTACACCTCCCTATTGAATGTCATTTTTTTTCCTATAGTTATTGTCTGTTGAGACTTGGAGACAACAACTCTTAGTTTCTTGCTGTGCAGCATGGTAGATGGAGGAGTGAAGGACAGCAATGAACTGGAAGTAATGAGCAGACAGAGCAGAGAGAGATAGAAGGAACGCTACTGAAATTCTCTGTGGTTACCATGGGATACCCATTACAGACTTTCATCTTTGGCTCTCTGACGCATCTTACATCTAAATGTTGACAGAATGCCAATTACTTTCTCTTTACCTTTCTCTTGGGCTTCAACTGGTGCTGAACCAGGCCTTTTCTGCGACATGTGATGCAATATAATTGAAGTAAAAATCTCTGCTAGTGGCATTCAGAAATGAATGGGGTATAGAGCTTGGTATAGACAGCAATTTTCCAATATGTCTGTTGAGGCCAATTCCTTTTGGATGGCAGCTTAAGACTGGTTCTGGGTAGTATAAATAAAGGTTTGGGTGACCTGGTGGGTCACAATACATTTTCAAACGCTTTATAAATGTCACAATATGTTTATGTAAAAAATAAAGACATTTCTGTTGATTTTGGTGCTTCATTGAAACCATGTATTGGTAAATGGAGTGCATATTCTGATGAAACATCTTTCATGTTTACCTTTAACCATGTACACACAAGCTACATGAAAAATAAATTTCCACTCGAATGCAACCATTTTGAAATGTTGACCTCCATGTCACATGTTTCTTCATGGAAAGAAGCTGTCACGCTTTGATATCTCCATGTGAGCAGTGAAAAGAGGAGGAGGATGTGATAACCGTTATCAGACTCTTTCACTGGCTGCCTGAGCAGTGGGAATAAGGGTGATGAGATGCACTACATGACCAAAACTATGTGGACACCAGCCTCCACTCGTCTGGGATGGCATCCCACTAGATGTTGAAACATTGCTGCAGGGACTGATGTTGGGCGATTAGCCCTGGCTCGCAGTCAGCGTTCCAATTCCTCCTAAAGGTGCTCAATGGGGTTGAGGTCAGGGCCCTGTGCAGGCCAGTCAAGTTCTTCCACACCTATCTCGACAAACCATTTCTGTATGGACCTCGCTTTGTGCATGGGGGCATTATCATGCTGAAACAGGAAAGGGCCTTCCCCAAACTGTAACAAAGTTGGAAGCACAGAATACTCTAGAATGTAATTGTATGCTGTCCCGTCCATGAAAAACAGCCCCAGACCATTATTCCTATGCATTCAGGCAGGTAGGGTTGTCCTGGCATCTGACAAACCCAGATTCGTCTGTCGGACTGCCATATAGTGAAGAGTGATTCATCACTCAAGAGAACGCACTTCCACTGCTCCAAAGTTCAATGGCGGCGAGCTTTACACCACTTCAGCCAACGCTTGACATTGCGCATGGTGATCTTAGGCTAACGAACAGTTATTGTGCTGACATTGCTTCCAGAGGAAGTTTGGAACTGGTAGTGAGTGTTGCAACCAAGAAGAGACTATTTTTACATGCTACGCGCTTCAGCACTCGGCGGTCCCGTTCTGTGAGCTTGTGTGGCCTACCACTTCGCCGCTGAGCTGTTGTTGCTCCTATATGTTTCCACTTCCCAATAACAGCACTTACAGTTGACCAGGAAATTTTTATGAACTGACTTGTTGGAAAGGTGGCATCCTATGACGGTGCCTTGTTGAAAGTCACTCAGCTCTTCAGTAAGGCCATTCTACTGCCAATGTTTGTATATGGAGATAACATGGCTGTGTGCTCGATTTTATACACCGGGTCAGCAACGGGTGTGGCTGAAATAGCCGAATCCACAAATGTAAAGGGGTGTCCATATACTTTTGTATTTGTATATGTATATTAGCTCCCATGTAGCCCTGGAGGCTGGGGAATCACAATAGAAAGCACCAGCACTGATTGGAGTGGCCCAGAGTCATATCTTAATACAGGCTGACAATCACGAGGTTAGTTAAGGTTATTGCAAGACAGCCACTCACACTGCAGATTTCGACATGCTTTTTTGGTTTGTATTGGAAGAATTATTCTGAAAGCCCCCTGACATAAAAATATATGTTTTGACACTTTTGCTGTGGACTCATCCTGCTGATTAATTTATCCTAGAATGACTTGTGCTGCATTTTGCGCAAGAATTTGATTTGAAGGCTGACATCTCTTTTTAAATGTGTCTTGGAATAGCAGTCAGTATTGGCTGTAGACCCTAGGAGTAACAATAGATGGCTTTTTTACACTCTAGTCTGCAGTCTGTCCACCAATGTGGTGGACAGACTGCCTGTCTACCTCTCCTTGTTAAACATCTACTCAACAAAGCATGTTAGTTGGACATTGGCATTGCATCTCCTTGGCCTTTTCAATAGGAGTGGGACCTATCGGCAAATAACTGAAGTACTAAAGTGATGTCACTCTCCATTGCAGAGTATGTCCTTTTCACATAGATATTCAATGAATTTGAATATATATTTTTTTAATAAACAAACCCTGATTTTGTGCTTGATTAATCGCAAAGGACAAGCTACTTAATGTCCTAAATCATCATGAATGCATACAATCTTGGTGTCCTTGCTGTTCTCAATACGTCCACACAATACAGTACATTTTATACTCAACAAGTGTGAATGTGGGTACATGCATACATACTTTATACATCTATGTCCTTTGGAACAAAAATATAAACACAATATGCAACAATTTCAAAGATTGTACTGAGTTACAGTTCATATAAGGTGATCAGTCAAATGAAATAAATTCATTAGGGCCATAATCTATGGATTTCACATGACTGGGCAGGGGTGGCTGGTCGCAGACAATCCCGCAGGTGAAGAAACCACATGCGGAGGTCCTGGACTGGCGTTCTCACAAGTGGTCTGCGGTTGAGAGGCTGGTTGGTGTCACGATCTTGTAATGGAGCGGACCAAAATGCAGCGAGGGTTCCAGTAAGCACACGCACGCGCGCACACACACAATGCAGGTGGGAAAAGGAACAACCTAAATAGGATTCCCAATTAGAGGCAACGACAACCAGCTGCCTCTAATTGGGAAACACACTCAAAAAACCACCATGAAGTCTGTAAGACAACCCTAGTCACGCCCTGGCCTAACCCCCATAGAGAAACCAGGATGTGACAGTTGGACATACTGCCAAATTCTCTAAAACAAGTTGGAGATGGCTTTTGGTAGAGAAATCAATATTACATTATCTGACAACAGCTCTGGTGGACATTCCTGCAGTCAGCATGCTAATTGCACGCTCCTTCAAAACTTGAGACATCTGTGGCATTGTGTTGTGTGACTAAACTGCACATTTCAGTGTGGCCTTTTATTGTCCCCAGCACAAGGTGCACCTGTGTAATGATCATGCTGTTTAATCAGCTTCTTGATATGCCACACCTGTCAGGTGGATTATTTTGGCGAAGAAGAAATGCTCACTAACAGGGATGTAAACAAATTGGTGCACAACATTTGAGAGAAATAATATTTTTGTGCGAATGAAAAAATGCTGGGATATTTTATTTCAGCTCATGAAACATGGCACCAACGCTTTACATGTTGCGTTGATATTGTTGTTAAGTATATATTTTCCAATACTTTACTGTGTTCATTTTTGCAATCCACTACTGTGGGAACGAGTATCACTGTCAGTGCTGGCTTATGGCTGTGGTAGCCCACGGATGTCTGCCAGAATGATCTGTCAAGGGGAAAGATATCCGGCAGACTCAGTATACCCAGGCCTCCAAGGGGTCACCACGGAAACGTCCTCTTCTAAGCAGCCCTCTCTATATCCCAGCAGCCAAAACAGGAAGGCTGGTTTGGTTTTCAAGCTTCATGAACTTGTTAATGTTTTCCTGTAGTATCCATGTTCGATTGTTGTATTCCATCCCCATGATTCTTGTTGTGTCAGATGAGACTATTAGAGTGTATTTTCTGTCTGTACCTCTGTTTCATATAATTGTCCTCACTTTACAATAGATCAGAAACACAGACACACTAACACACATGCACTCACAGTCAACCCTGCTGTTTTATTATAGACTATTTAGTCCACTGCGTGACCAGTTCACTACTACTTTATATTTGTAAATACAACTTTATTTTTGTAAATACAGTGTAAATACAGTCCAATATTACTATGCATACTACCACTCTTATTTCTTCTGTTACTTGTTATTTTTGACTTTACTCTTTTTATTGTTATTATTGATACTGACTAATGCACTGCATTGTTACAGGAGCTAGCACATAAGCATTTCCCTGCACCTTTTATACCTGCTGTATACTGTGTATGTGATTAATAAAAGATCTCCCTGAAAGAAATATAATGTTTGAATGGGTAGCATTAGTCCTTTAACAGTAAGATGACTTTTCATACTGTCACGTCTTTTGAAATACATGACATTGTCAGGGGCAAAAGCCTCTTTTGGATGACACAGTTCTGTCAGTTTGACGTCCATGTGAACGATGGGCTAACTGAAGTGGAGAGTGGTGGATGAGGTAGCAAGCAGTTTTACTGTCACTCAGTACGAACACACACCCAAGACACGTTTATCTTGTCGAAGTCGCCGTTATCGTCCATCAGGACTTTGGGGTACTTAGTAGGGCTCAGCTTTATCACTCCAAGCCATTTGGGTGGATTAGTGTCTGTTTGATAAGCTACATGGTTGGGGCTTATTTTTCCTTCCAAACAACATGGTCCTTGAATTATATTTCTACCAAAGAACAAAACAGCTTTTTTCTGTGTTTGTGTTTGCCATTTTTAATATGAAATACTTGGTGTTGTGTTTCCTATGTCATTCTCAAGGACATCTTAAGGAGTGTGATTAGATAAGCAGCTCTTTTCACCAGTGCTACAAGAGAAATAATACATTTTGAGTATCTTACATGTTTGAAATAAGACCCCTCAAGCAAGTTAAACCCTGAAGTCTAAAGCCTGTCCTTGGCAAGCACTTCAGATCTTTCCCAACGTTATGTACAGGGACGCTTTATTTTAAGAGCCTATACAAGGTCAGAGCTCACCAAATGTTCTTAATACATGCTCTTCACATGAAATGCTTATGGAGTGTTGCGCTTTGGTCTTGTACTGCTTTGCACTGTTATTTTTCTATCCAGAGTTATATGGAGAGAAGGGATTGAACAGTGAGAGAAAAGGGAAGACAGGGAAAGTCACACGGGAGAAAGTACTAAGACAAGGTGTGGAAAAGAGTTAGAGATGGGGAGTAAAAGAGGAAAGGGGCAGAGAGAGAGGGGGAAAGAGGGAGGATGTGTTTAAGTATATTTACCATACAGCTGAGCCAAAGCACCATGGCTGAGTCTGAATGAATGGATGAAGGCGAGATGAGAGAGATTAAAGGCATGGGGAAGTCTGCATTCAGTCACTGCAGTGACCGCGGGTGCCCTCTCGCATGCTGATGAACTCCCATGAATGGCCCCATGGACTCTCCCCACTCCAATATCTACCAGGCCCCAACAGCTATGGCCTGTATGCAGCAAAGGACCACAAACAAATGGCAGTGTTTCTCTATAGAGAGACCAGGGTTCCCCAGGGTCAAAATAAGTTGGTGGAAAAAAGCGAACAACAACATTTCTCATGGAGGCGGGTTCAGTCATTGTTCTTATTGTCCCCTCTTTAATGGTGTTTGTAGTTGTATAGCTGTTTCTTAAAATGGAAACGTATAGCTGTTTCTTAAAATGGAAATGTATGCTGGGTTGTTTGGTTGACCGAACTGCTGGGTCACTTAGTTGGACTGTTTTTTTAAAGAGCAAGGTTGGGTTGTTGATGCTGGGTTATTGGAGCTATATTATTGTGACATGACCCAGCGGGTCAGATCAGAAGACTGGAGGTGTAGTTTAGTAGGGGCGTGGCTTTTATTTTTAGCCACCCGTGAGAGTAAATATCCTTCTTGTTCATCTGTTCTGTAGTATAGTTATCACATGTTAAGGTTGAACATTGACATTATTATAGATTAAATTAGGCTTTTAGATGTGTTTCCTAAAAGTCTATCTGAAAGTCACACCCCTAATACGCCACTCCTGAAAATAACATAAGGATTATATTAAAAAAGACCCAGCTGCTAGGTCAACCCAGCATGAAAGTAAAAAATGCCCAACTAGGTGGTGGGCCGGAGCATTGCATCTGCTTTAGTTTTCGAGATGATCAGTCCCTGGCAAGGGATGTGTTGGTTTTTACATATTGTGTATATTTATTTATTCTGAACACATTTACTTTTGTTGGCAATTCTTTAAAAAAAATATATATATTATTATAAACAATTTTAGGGGGTGGATCAGTTTTAATATTGGGAATAGATTATCGCTTCGATCAATGTAATTGTCTGCATCGTTTCCAATCCCCCATGTATTTTTGGGTTAAATATATATATATATATATATATATACACACACACACACACACACCCACATATATGCACTACCGTTCAAAAGTTTGGGGTCACTTAGAAATGTCCTTGTTTTTGAAATAACATCAAATTGATCAGAAATGCAGTGTAGCCATTGTTAATGTTGTAAATGACTATTGACTATTTAGTTAGCAGTCCTTTTATGCACTTGCCTTGGAGGGCGGTTCCATCACATCTGTGCTCACGTGGGCTAGGTTAGGCCCATTATGAGCAACCATCACTCCCGTGTTCCAATGGCACGTTGTGTTAGCTAATCCAAGGTTATCATTTTAAAAGGCTAATTAATTGGAGCTCTGCCTAGAAGGCCAGCATTCCGGAGTCGCCTCTTCAAGAGCTGCAACAAACACTCAAACTGGACAGTTTTATCTCAATCTCTTCCTTCAAAGACTCCATTATGTACACTCTTACTGACAGTTGTGCCTGCTTCGCATGATGTATTGTTGTCTCTACCTTCATGCCCTTAGTGCTGTTGTCTGTGCCCAATAATGTTTGTACCCTGTTTTGTGCTGCTACCATGTTGTGGTGCTGCCATGTTGTGTAGCTACCATGTTGTTGTCATGTGTGTTGTTACCATGCTGTGTTGTTGTCACGTTCTCCGTGAAGGACAGACCAAGGCGCAGCGAGGCATCCAGTATACATCTTTATTTAAATGCGTAACTGGGACAAAACAACGAACAAAGATCGTAACATAACACGTGAAAACCGCTAAAGCTATGTACAAACAATAACCCACAAACCCCTAGTGAAAACTACAAAAATATATATGGTTCCCAATTAGAGGTAACGACACTCAGCTGCCTCTAATTGGGAACCATTACCCCAACATAGAAATAGAGAACCTAGAACAGAAAAAACCCTACACCAAAACAAAACACGCCAGCCTGTCTTCTCAGGCCTGGACGTGACAGTACCCCCCCCAAAGGCGCGGACTCCGACCGCACCAAAAGTCCATTGGGGGGGTCTTCGGGTGGGCCTTCCTGTCCCAGGTGGCGGCTCCGGTGCCGGCCTTGCTGGCTCGGGGTCCCACACCTGAGGCCCTGGGCTATTTGCCGGAACAGTTAGTATAGAACTGGGGACCCTCTCTGGAGGCTCCGGACTGGGGACCCTCTCTGGAGGCTCCGGACTGGGAACCCTCTCCGGAACAGGACGTGCTGGACTCTCTAAGCGCACGGGGGGCCTGGTGCGCGGAGCCGGAACAGGACATGCTGGACTCTCTAAGCGCACGGGCACTCTCTAAGCGCACGGGCACTCTCTAAGCGCACGGGCACTCTCGTGCGGGGAGCAGGAACGGGCCGTGATGGGCTCACTAAGCGCACTGGACCTCTGGTGCGGGGAGCAGGAACGGGCCGTGATGGGCTCACTAAGCGCACTGGCACTCTGGTGCGGGGAGCAGGAACGGGCCGTGCTGGATCCACAACACGAACAGGAATCCTGGAGTGTGGAACAGGAACTGGTCGTGCTGGATCCACTTCACGAACAGGGATCCTGGAGCGTGGAACAGGGACTGGTCGTGCTGGATCCACAACACGAACAGGAATCCTGGAGCGTGGAACAGGGACAGGACGTAGTGGATCCACAACACGCACAGGAGACCTGATGCGTATAGCCGACACCCCTCTCCCAGGTTGTTCACTCATCCTGGCTTCACCGATGAGGGGAGCTGGAATGTCGTGCACCGGGCTGTGCGCGTGAACAGGAGACACCGCACGCAGAGCCGGCGCAGGATATTTCGGTCCCAACAGGCGCACTGGAGACTTAGCGCGCAGAGCCTGCACCACTCTTCCAGGCTGCACACTCACCCTCCCCTGACAGATGAGTGGCGCTGGAATCTCTCGCACCGGGCTGTGAACGCGCACTGGAGACACCGTGCGCAAAACTGCATTGCACGGCGTCTTACCAGTGCGACGCTCCCTCCAGAGAGCACGAGGTAACTGGGACAAAACAACGAACGACGATCATAACATGAACATAACACGTGCAAACCGCTAAAGCTATGTACAAACAATAACCCACAAACCCCTAGTGAAAACTACAAAAATATATATGGTTCCCAATTAGAGGTAACGACACTCAGCTGCCTCTAATTGGGAACCATTACCCCAACATAGAAATAGAGAACCTAGAACAGAAAAAACCCTACACCAAAACAAAACAAAACACGCCAGCCTGTCTTCTCAGGCCTGGGCGTGACAGTTGTCTTAGGTCTCTCTTTATGTACTGTTGTGTTGTCTCTCTTGTTGTGATGTGTGTTTTGTCCTATATTTGTATTTAATTTATTTGTATTTTTAATCCCAGCCGCCGTCCCCACAGGAGGCCTTTTGCCTTTTGGTAGGCCGTCATTGTAAATAAGAAATTGTTCTTAACTGACTTGCCTAGTTAAATAAAAAAAAATGTTTAGATTAAACAAATGGTTAGCAGGGAGAGGCTATACGGACTCTCCTGGCCTGCAAATACGATACAGCTAGTGAGTTAGAGAAGCACTTAGGTCGGCAGGCACCTCAATACAATACCGGTGCACTGGTCATTCACACTGGCTTTAGCGGCCTACGGTGTAGTAGCACCAATAATATGGGTAATATCTTTTGAACTGCTAGAAACATGACATTTTCTCTGCAGTAATGGTGAAAACATTAATCTGCACTCAGTTTATTCTCTTTGGCTCTCAGAGGCTGTTATAGCAAGCCTATCATCACAACAATTATTATCTGGGTAATGTTTTTCTAGGTCACGCAGCAAGATATTTACGAGCAATTTAGAGCAGACCGAAATGACTTGTGTCAACTTGAACTAGCTAACTAGTTGAGCTATTAAAAGATGCAGTAATTCAACATTGGTTAGCAGTAAAGGTGCATATAAACTAGTCAAGGTACCTACCCAGCAGCTGCTGAAAATATTATTCCACTTCCCCGCCGCTTCAAGAAGATATTTACTAAAATAGTCTGAGCTTCATGTGTCTCACTCGACAGCATGAGGTTGGCACTTGAAAATGATCATTTGAACCTACAGTAGGCATAAGCTATTACTGTAAAGAACTACAGTATGTTAGTCATTTTTACTGTTTATAACAGTATTTTTCACCATTTTACCCATAACGTAGTTCAATCTACTGCATTAATGCTGTAAAACACATTTACAGTATTTTACTGTGAATTCTACAGTGGTTTAATGTTGAATTACACAAAAGTTGTATAGTGTAATACAATCATCAAGGCATGACTCACTCATTTCATTCATACCGACAAATAAAAAATACCACATTATTCCTTGGAGTTTGCTACAGATTGTATGCCAGATAATGTGATATCCATTACTGGACGTTACAGGTTTCCCTGTACAAAAAGCCTCCATAGATTCTTCAACTAACCTGGTTTTGGCGATACTCGCTTTGTTCTCGATTCTGGAAAACAGTTATCTTATAAATGTCTTTGTTGGTTCTGGGTTATTGAAATATAACCCAGAGGGTCAGATCAGAAGACTGGAGGCATAGTTTAGTAGGGCCGTGGCTTTCAGATAGTATACGTCATTCCTGTTCATCTTGTCTGTTGTATAGTGGAATGTTGAACAATGAGATCTACAGAATTGTATCATTTTCTTAAAATCTGGTAGAAATCCCATTGTTGGGATGTACCAAGGTGCTTAGCTTTATTATAATTTGTAAAGATCATCCTAATATTCTAGAAGAATGTGAATTTAAATTATGTAATTTAACAGATGTTTGGGTAATCCCAACAACCCAACATGTTGAGTTATTCACACAACCCAACTGGCTGGGTCAAAATAACCCAGCATGTGTTCTGTCCAATATTTACCCAGCGCTGGGTTACCAAATAATCCAAATTGGGTTATTATTAACCTAGCATTTTTTAGAGTGGACTGCTTGGGTTTTATTGGTGAGCTGCACACTCACCTACAGAACTTCTGAACAAAGGTAACGTACCAAGATTTACAGACATGGGCATTCAGAAATGTGACCCGATTCAGGAAACTAGGTGTATGTCGCAAGTCACGACTTCACAGGAGAGCTGTTTGAACGTAAAAATTATTTTTTTATCTAAAAGCGTTTTTTGGCAGAAATGCCTTCTCGAACATGTGATCTTTCATGTGCCTTAATTGTATGCCATCTGTAAATAGAAATCCAATTGATAAATTACAAGCCTAGTTAGTTTAGCCACAGAAAAAAGCAGCAACCTTCCCGCTAGCCATGATTGGCTGAGATAATGAGTGCGGTGGACATGCCGAGAGATGAGTTTGGATTGGTCTGCCATATAGCACGCGTCTGTCTATTGGTGCTGGTCAGTATGTCTAGGTAATCGTGTCATACGCTGCTTTTTAGAAAATTGTATTGCGTAGTAAAACTGCATAAACCTAATGTCAAGTTAAAGTGCACTGTTAGCTAGCTAACTTTAGCTGGCTGGCTCGCTAGCTAACGTTATGTGTATGTTCTCCACTTTCTGGAGGACCGAGTTTTGAAATCAGTGGAATTCGAGTATGATAGCTGAGGAGATGGAGAAAACACCAGTCTGGATTATATAGTCAAACTAAGGGCAACCATGCATGGCATCAGACAGGAGACGCGTCCAACCACTAACTTTAAACATCAGCTATCTGAGCAGCTAACCGATCGCTGCTGCTGTACATAGCCCATCTGTAAAAAGCCCATCGAATCTACCTACCTCATCCCCATATTGTTTTTATTTACTTTTCTGCTCTTATGCACACCAGTACCTCTACTTGCACATCATCATCTGCACATCTATCACTCCAGTGTTAATTTGCTAAATTACCTCGCTACTAAGGCCTATTTATTGTCTTACCTCCTCACGCCATTTGCACACACTGTATATATACTTTCTTTTTTTCTATTGTGTTATTGACTGTACGCTTGTTTATGTGTAACTCTATGTTGTTGTTTGTGTCGCACTGCTATGCTTTTTTTTTTAAAAAATTTACTTGTTCTCAACTAGCCTACCTGGTTAAATAAAGGTGAAACGTCATGAGTTGTGATTATGGTCCAATGTTTAGCTAGCTGCCTAAGTGTCTTAACAAAGGATTCCATGCAAGTATCCATTTCAATAGAATGTCACTGCAACTGTTGATAGACATACTAGCTGGTAAATTCGCTCTGGCTATCTACTCGGATTTCAGACCACGGGTAAGATAGACTAGCTAGCTAAATTTTCAGATATTACACATTTCAAATTTTGACAGAAAGTAGTTTCATTTCAAGTGTACTGTTAGCTAGCTAACGTTAGCTGGCTGGGTCGCTAGTTAACGTTATGTGTATGATCTTATTCTTCGTATCTCAAACACATTTGCTTGACTAGTTATAGCCATAGAACTTGGCTGCTTAGCTACCTGCAGGGTAGTAACATGATGAGTTGTGATTATGGACCGTTGTTTAACTAGCTAGCTACATGTCTTAAGGTAAGGGTTAAGGTTTGGGATAGGGTACAAAAAAAAGAATA
Organism: Brachymystax lenok tsinlingensis; assembly: GCA_030435695.1. Lineage (NCBI taxonomy): Eukaryota > Metazoa > Chordata > Actinopteri > Salmoniformes > Salmonidae > Brachymystax > Brachymystax lenok. Next base: position 14,140,079 of record CM059818.1, read on the forward strand.
ATATATATATATATGCCTAGCACTGAACCCACAATCCTCTGAGCCTTAGCTCACAGTTCAAACCTATCCTCGACCCCAGCCACAATACCCTAGCCTCACGTTGCCGCTAGTGGACGGTAAGAATTGCAGTAAACTCCATAATCCACTAGAGTCTGGCCTGGCGATATGGATTTCTTGCGATATGGTTATTACACATTACAAAAAAAATACTTTGTGTTTAACATTGTTTGTTGAGGTGCTCAGCAGGCATAGGACAGAAATAGACAGCAACAATGGAAAGCAGAGATTGCGCACCTGAAAAAGAGCCTATTGGATCAAAGCATGGAATGATAAAAATGACATACCTTTTCCCCAGTGTGCGGCCTCTTATTTTCAATTGCAACTTTTGAGAATGTTCTACCTCTGGAAAGCAAGCATGTGAAGCATGGTCAAATGGTCATTCACTTGAAAATAAATGTAAGCCATTACATTAGATCTAAACTGCTCATAATGCAACAGTGATTTTTGAGCAATATTGAATACAGTTACTCCCGAAGGCTTAATATCCATATCAAATTGGAGAAGATAATGGCCTTTTGTGGTTTATGATTTAGTAGATTATCAAGGTAGAGTTAAAATGGGAGCAGTATTTTACTCAACTGTACCTCAGAACATGTCAAAGACCTAATAAGAGATTGCTAACCAATGGTTTCTTAGTCTCAATTTAAACAGCAAAATGACAAATCAACCTCTTTTTGCAGATAGGCATGCTGTGATAGTAAGTAAAATAATCTGCTGACATTTTTTTTTTTCATTGTTGAAGGTTGTTTTTTTGGAAGTCTTGAAAAGGAGGAACAGTATGCAGCATAAAACAATTTTCATGGACAAGAATGCCAGTTTTCATTTGCAATCTATAAATCAATCCAAATGAGAATGAAAGCAAAACAAGGCAGGGAATGTACACATGCCCAGAAAGCGCCCGAGTAAGAGGTCAATAATCATATTGATTATGTAGTTATACATTAGAGATTACAAATCCATATCCATCTTTAAGCTTTTGATTGAAAATGTAATTTACCCAACAAAGTCACTGAGTGTACAAAACATTAGGAACACCTGCTCTTTCCATGACATAGACTGACCAGGTGAAAGCTATGATCCCTTATTGATGTCACTTGTTAAATCCACTCCAGTGTAGATGAAGGGGAAGAGACAGGTTAAAGAAGGATTTTTAAGCCTTGAGACAATTGAGACATGGATTGTGTATGTGTGCCATTCAGAGGGTGAATGGGCAAGAAAAATATTTAAGTGCCTTTGAACGGGGTATGGTAGTAGGTGCCAGGCGCACCGGTTTGAGTGTGTCAAGAACTGCAACAATGCTGGGTTTTTCACGCTCAACAGTTTGCCGTGTGTATCAAGATATGGTCCACCACTCAAAAAACATCAAACCAACTTAACACAACTGGGGGAAGCATTGGAGTCAACATGACTCGACAAAGTGAGGCTATTTTGAGGGAAAAAAGGGGGTGCAAGTCAAACTAGCCGTCATTAATGTGACAGGTCTATTTTATGGCAGCATAATGTATTTTTATGGAATACTTGGATCTTTGCTTTCTTTCCCTAAAGCAACATAAAAGGCATGGCCAATTCTAATGGGTTAATATTCATGGCTCGCTTGTCATGAGTGATGGGACTCCATCTACCTTGCAAGTGGCGGACGAGGTACATGTGTAGCACAGGTGATTGTTCCTCAGCCTCATGGATCACATGTCCTGGGGCATTTCTAACAGTATGTGGTAGTGTGACAATGGATTGTAACCTTCACTGTTTCCTATAGAGTGCCCAGGGCTATGGAATAGCTCAAGAGGCCATTGGTTGTTCATGGACAGTGTAGATGACAGTGATTTGTGTTATAGCTACCAGAGGTTGGGGAGTAGTGGACTACATGTACAGTGCCTTCAATGAATTATTCACACCCTTTGATTTACAGCCTGAATTTAAAATGGATTACATTTAGACTTTTTGTCACAGGCCTACACACATCATTCCCCATAATGTCAAAGTGGAATTATGTTTTTACAAATTAATAAAAAATGAAAAGCTAAAATGTCTTCTGTCAACAACCCCTTTGATATGGCAAGCCTAAATAAGTTCAGGAGTAAAAATGTGCTTAACAAGTCAAATAATAAATTGCATAATTTCACTGTGTGTGCAATAATATTATTTAACATGATTTTTGAATGACTACCTCATCACTGTACTCCACACATACAATTATATGTAAGGTCCCTCAGTTGAGCAGTGAATTTCAAACACAGATTGAACCACCAAGACCATGGAGGTTTTTCAATGTCACACAACAAAGGGCACCTATTGGTAGATAAAAAAGCATTCAGTGAATATCTTTTTGAGCATGGTAAGGTTATTAATTACACGTTGGTTGGTGTATCAATAAACTCTGTCACTACAATGATACTGGCATCCTTCCTACCTCAGTGGCCGGAGAGGAAGGAAACCGCTCAGGGATTTCACCATGAGGCCAATGGTGACTAAAACAGTTACAGAGTTTAATGGCTGTGATAGGAGAAAACAGAGGATGGATTAACAACATTGTAGTAACCTAAATGACAGAGTGAAAAGGAAGCCTGTACAGAATAAAAAAATATTCTAAAACATGCATGCTGTTTGCAATAAGGCACTAAAGTAAAACTGCTAAAATGTGGCAAAGAAATTAACTTCATGTCCTGAAAACGAAGTGTTATGTTTGGGACAAATCCAACACAACACATCACTGAGTACCACTCTTCAAATTTTCAAACATGGTGGTGGCTGCATCATGTGATGGGTATGCTTGTCTTTTGCGAAGACTACAGAGTTTTTTTAGGATAGGAAGAAACAGAGAGCTAAGCACAGGCAAAATCCCAGAGGAAAACCTGGTTCAGTCTGTTTTCCATCAGACACTGGGAGACTAATTCAACTTTCAGCAGGACAATAACCTAAAACACAAAGCCAAATATACACTGGAGTTGCTTACCAGGATGACATTGAATGTTCCTGAGTGGCCTAGTTACAGTTTTGACTTAAATTGGTTTGAAAATCTATGGCAAGACTTGAAAATGGATGTCTAGCAATGATCAGAGCTCTTAGAGACTTTCTCAGAAAGACTCACAGCTGTAATTGCTGCTAAAGGGGATTCTGACATGTATTGACTCAGGGGTGTGAATACTTATGTGAATGAGATATCTGTATTTAATTTTCAATAAATTTGCAAAATGTCTAAAAACATGTTTTCACTTTGCAATTATTATTTAATCCATATTTAATTCGTAAACACAACATGCAACAATATCAATGATTTTACGGAGTTACAGTTCATATAAGAAAATCAGTCAATTGAAATCAATGTATTAGGCCCTAATCTATGGATTTCACATGACTGGCAGGTGTGCAGCCATGGGTGGGCCTGGGAGGGCATAGGCCAACCCACTGGGGAGCCGGGTCCAGCCAATCACAATGAATTTTTTTTTTGCGTGGTTACATGTCGCCTGCGGTTGTGAGGCAAGTTGGACATACTGCCAAATTCTCGAAAACAACATTGGAGGCAGTTTATGGCAGAGAAATTAATGAAATGCCCTGTAACAGCTCTGGTGGACATTCCTGCAGTCAGCATGCCAATTGCACACACCCTCAAAACTTGAGACATCTGTGGCATTGTGTTGTGTGACAAAACTGCACATTTTAGTGTGGCCTTTTATTGTCCCCAGGACAAGATGCACCTGTGTAATGACCATGTTGTTTAATCAGCTTCTTGATATGCCACACCTGTCAGGTGGATTATCTTGGCAAATGAGAAATGTTCACTAACAGGGATGTAAACAGCTTTCAGTTTATGAAACATGGGACCAATACTTTCCAAGTTGCATTCATATTTTTGTTCAGTATATATTTTTCTTAAGGGTAGCTTTAGTGTAGCTTAACTTCTTTCATTGCGAAGTAATTGGTAGCTTGGTAAGCTATACTTTCAGAGTAGCTTCCCCAGCTAGTGAATCTACATATTCAGGTACTTGGATCTATATGCAATGTAACGGATCTAATTAATATGGCACATACAGTACACTGTAAAAAGTTAATTGTTCTGCTAACAATTTCAAGTGTAAGTAGTAAGTAGTTCTGATTTGTAATTTGCAGTGGTGGTATATTAATGTTTAGCATTGTTATATTTATTTGGTGATCACCTTAGCAGGCATTGTTAAGCATATTTCTCATTCCTATAACAATAACTGGTGGTAGAACTGTAAGAATTTTAGAGTGATACATTAGCCTCTGTCATTAGGAGTGGTGCACATGAACTTGCTGCTGTTGGGAATGGCTCGTCTCATTATTGAACGTCAATTTGTCCAAACATTTTTATATCTGTTCACAATGAGCAATTACACCTAATAGCGCAATAAACTGCTTAATACTATTTTAGAAATATACTGTTATTTCTTCAAACGTACATACAACATTGTGCACCACGTAAAACTATTAAGTATTCATAACTTCAAAAAAATAATACCTCAATATCAGCACAACAAAATCTGGTGTTTTTCACCCAAATATCAATGTGTATGACTACTACCTTATGATTTTAAGTAAAGACATAAAACATAATAGAATCAAGTAAGAGCAACGTATTAATAAATGTTACATTGACTTTAAAATATTAAATAATCATAACTTGTAAAAACTCAATAATTTAGATTAGCAGAACACAAATAAAAAATAAACATTTCCTCAATAACCTAATATTTGTTAACAGTACTCAAAACATTAAGTAATACATATTTTTGACATAGTACCTTTGTAGATGTTTGAGTAGCACTACTCAATTTCTTTAACGAGTTAGGCATTTACTTTTTACAGTGTACTAACAGGTGTGGAACAAAATACAAGGTCTTGGAACTGCGTTTTATGGAAATATTTGTTTGGAAGGCCAATTCCAATGTATTTACAGTGCATTTGGAAAGTATTCAGAGCTCTTGACTTTTTCCACATTTTGTTACGTTACAGCCTTATTCTAAAATTGATTAAAATAAACATTTCCTCAGCAGTCTACACACAGTACCCCGTAATGACAAAGTGAAAACAAGTTTTTAGATTTTTTGCAAATGTATTAAAAATAGAAAACAGAAATACTTTATGTACAAGTATTCAGACCCTTTGCTATGACACTTGACTTTGAGGTCAGATACATCCTGTTTCCATTGATCATCCTTGAGCTATTTCTACAACTTGATTGAAGTCCACCCGTGGTAAATTCAATTGATTGGACATGATTTGGAAAGGCACGCACCTGTCTATATAAGGTCCCACATTTGACAGTGCATGTCAGAGCAAAAACCAAGCATGAGGTCGAAGGAGTTGGCCTTAGAGCTCTGAGGAAGGGTACCAAGAAATGCTTGCAGAATTGATGGTTCCCACGAACACAGTGGCCTCCACCCCATCATTCTTAAATGGAAGAAGCTTGGAACCACCAAGACTTTTCCTAGAGCTTGCTGCCTGGCCAAACTGAGCAATTGATGGGAGAAGGGCCTTGGTCAGGGAGGTGACCAAGAACCTATGGTCACTCTGACAGAGATGGGATAACCTTCCAGAAAGACAGTCATCTTTGCAGCACTCCACCAATCAATACTTTATCATAGACTGGCCAGATGGAAGCCACTCCTCAGTAAAAGGCACATAATAGCCGGCTTGGAGTTTGCCAAAAGGCACCTTAAGGACTCTCAGTCCACGAGAAACAGGATTCTCTGGTCTGATGAAACCAAGATTGAACTCTTTGGCCTGAATGCCAAGCGTCACGTCTGGAGGAAACCTGGCACCATCCTTACAGTGAAGCATCATAATGTGGGGATGTTTTTTTCAGCATCAGGGACAGGGAGACTAGTCACGATTGAGGCAAAGATCAACGGCGCAAAGCACAGAGAGATCCTTGATGAAAACCTTCTCCAGATCGCTCAGTACCTCGGACTGGGGCGAAGGTTCACCTTCCAATGGGACAACGACCCTAAGCACACAGCCAAGACAACGCAGAAGTGACTTCGGGACAAGTCTCTGAAAGTCCTTGAGCAGCCCAGCCAGAGCCCGGACTTGAACTCGATCTAACATCTCTGGAGAGACCTGAAAATAACTGCGCAGCAACGCTCCCCATCCAACCAGACAGAGTTTGAGAGGATCTGTTTTAAACTGTTTTTGCTTTGTTATTGTGGGGTATTGTGTGTAGATTTATTAGGGACTAAACTAATTTAATCTATTTTAGAATAAGATCTGTAACATAACAAAATGTGGAAAAATGTAAGGGGTCTAAATCATTTCTGAATGCACTGTATATGTAGATCAGCACTTGCTTTGTGGATACTAGCCCACGTGCTTTTCTCCCTCCTTTTTTAAACTGGGAAACCTGTGAGAGACTTGAACATTTCTCTCTGTACCTTTGAATCACTATCCTAGACAGCCCACTATTAGTCTGAATGTGTCTCTGCAGTAAACTTAATTAACTCCCCCGAACCTCTACACTGTGACTTGGGGCCAGATTAAATTACCACACCACGGTGCTTGCAAATTATAATCACTGACTCTGAGAACCCACTCAGTCCCTATGGAGAATGCCCCAGGGCCAGTCCACTCACACAGGTTAATGTCCAATCAGGAGATGGGTCAAAAGGTCCCAGGACTTAGATACATCAACATCTCTGGTGTCTAATCAAACAACTGGCCCACCTCATCCATGCACTGAGGAAGGGAAATTAAACAGTCTGAAATATGACTGGGATGTATAAGTGGATATCTAGGGAATCCTCTATCGGCAATGTTATCATGTGTGATGTTGTCAGAGATGGTGTTAGCCTATAGGAGGTGAGGGGAAAGGTAATTGGAAAGGACCCTTGTTATTAGTTATGATTGGTGGTGAATGATTGATTGGTTAATGTTCTAGCTTTGCTATATGTATCCATTTAATGCAAACTTTCACTTAAATATTTCTACACTGGAAATATTTTTCTTAAAATGGTAATTCCGCCATGTGGAATAGACTTCACTTCCACTTGTTATCTCTCTCTTACATAATTTCCTTTCACTCTTCCTGTCTTTAGGTCAGTTGGCAGCGGGTACGTGTGAGATAGTTACTCTAGACCGGGACAGCAGTCAGCCACGGCGGACCATAGCACGACAGACGGCGAGGTGTGCCTGCAAAAAGGGTCAGATTGCAGGCACCACAAGAGCCAGACCGGCTTGTGTAGACGGTAAGAGCCAAGATCCACCTCCATCCTTCACTTTCAGAGAGAACCCCCGAAGCATGGGGGTTGAGGGGCTTAAAGAGCTTTCCTCAAGGGCCTCTTGGGCCACCACCCCCTGTGCATCTAAGACCATTTCTGATATTGTGGATTACTCCGTTATCTCTGTTAAGGTGGTTTAGGCATCTCGTATGGGAATGGAGTGTTGCATTGCATTTCATCACCTGCTGTCCTTGTCCTGGGTGCCATCTGGGGAGAATTGGAAAGCAGCTGCTGGATGCATATCGAATTGCCTCTCTCTGTGGGGTTGCATTGTGCTTATATTACTTTTTGTGCTTCAGCGGGTACACTTGGATATTTTATCAAGTTGAAATACCTTCTCTCCCTTTGCACAATACTAACAAAGACTATTGACAAAAGCCCTCATGAATCAAAAAGTCCTCATAGATCAAAAAAGGCTGACATTTGCATTTTTACAGTGATTTGTATCCTTTCTATAATGTTGCATGGCACCAGAGCGATTATTTTAGGCACCCTCAACTTTGTTTTGGCATTTTGTGAATGCTGTGACCTGTTTTTCCGGCTTTACTGTTGACAACTTGCCTTTGACACTCTTCCTGCTGCAGTTGTTGCTATGATACCCATGTACCTGAGTGAAGCACATAACACAACATCCGAATAACAGGTTTAACACCTGAGGTTGCTGGTGGTTGTCATTGCGTTTAAAAAGATGTTGGCAATACATATTGGGTGACCTTTACTTACCTAGAGCATGGCACATCTTTGCAGGCTTGGTATTATGTCAGGTCATATTTTAGCTCGGGCACTCACTTTTCTTTTGTTGTTTGTTCCAGAACAAAACATTGGTGAGCCATAGAGCAGGGTTTACTCTATCAGTGGAAAAGCAAATGAGATTTCAGTTATTTTTAATCTTCCCTTCAGTTCTCAAGGTCCTTAGGCTACAGTACCAAATGCTACAAATGTCTCTTTCCTCTATTCCCATTCCACAGAGGTCACATTTCAGGAGGATAATCCATATATCCATCACAGCTTAACTCCTCTGCTTCAGCCAAACTGCAAGGATGTGGGCCAAAATATCACATAGATCAGCAAAATCTGTAATCTTTCATGCAGTGTTGTCTTTTGCTCATAATGAGTTGGATCATACTTAGAAAGGCTCAATCAGAGAGGAGATTGCTTCTGCCTTTGTGGAAATGTTGCCATGTAATGGTTTCACCTGTGACTTGATCTCATTGAAAGACCCTCAAGGTCTTTTTTAATCACATAAGGAACAGCTGCTATTTGCAGTCGCAAATTACTCTCAAAGAAATAATGAGTGAAACATTCCTTCAGTGTATAAGTTCAGAAGGAAATAGAGAATTCAACAGAATCAACAAAAAGCAGTAGTTGGTATACACTCTTGGTAATAAAGGTATGCTTAGGGTATAGTATTGTTCCCTGGTGTACAAAAATATGAAAATACTGTTGTGACGTGACTATCATTAATGTGATGACTGTTATTTATCGAATCAGCTAACTATGTTTAATTGTTACTCTATTAAATTAATCATGTAACAATTAACTCATTAGGAATTTGGGGCACCACGGAAGAAGTTGTTTAATAAGTTACCATCTCCCGAATTAAACTTGAAGATATATTTATATAAATGATATATTGATAACAGGCACTTATTAATCATTACCTCATATCAGTCTCATTCTGAACTTTGCAGACTTCTTGAATCCGCAAGAACCCCATTCTTTCTGATTATTCAGTTCTTCAGAGATGTATTTAATTATTTATTTACTAACTAACTAAATAATAACACAGAATGCACATACACACATACATGAGACAAAAGTCCCTAGTGGACTGACAAGATGTGACGGCTTGTTACTCATATGGAGAGTTAAGGGTCGATAAAGAGAGGGAGAGGCAAAGAGAGTCAAACTTATTGTACATTTAGGAACTACCCTCAAAGTAATGATAATACTTTGCTCACGAACTGCCGCCCTTTTGGGTAATAAATGCGAAGGGGCTGGATGGGTGAAAATGCTCTGGTTGTCCATCAGAGGTCACAACGTCCTTCTTAGTTTTTCCAGCTTCTGTGGATGTTTCTTCAGATGCACCAATGATTGTCTGAGATGGGATCTTCTCCTTCCTTTCTCGGGTAGATAGTTAAGTTCTAGATCCCTTTACATGCACAGCTGTAGACTGTCAAATGGTCTTCATCTTCTTCACTTGTGTTGAGAGTTCCAGAGTTTATAACCATTTCAACGTGTGGCCAACGCTCCACATTTTTCTGATCTGATAGGGGAGATTATCTTCTCACCTCATGTTGAGTCTTTGAGTTTCAACCATTCGTAATATTTAGCTCATGCTGTCCGTCTGCTGGACTCACCATTTCAAACGTGTCGACTACCTTCTCACGTTTTCTGGTTTGTATGTAAATTTCGTTACCAAGGCTTTTATCCTCGGGTAAAAGGGGGGCGCTCCATCACACCGACACAATGTCTGCGCTCACTTGGGCGTGGTTACCGACTGGGCAAAAACTATTATCTCATTTAGAAGACTAAAATCACATTTCTATCTTAACCTGTTTGGGATCGGTGGACTGCTAGCAGAGCGCCAAATTCAAAATAAAAAATCGTAATATTAAATATTCATGGAAATACAAGTGTTTTACAGCATTCAAAATATTAGAATCTTGTTAACCAGTCAGGGATTGCTGGGTCGCTAGCGGGCTCGTCCTGACACTACCAGCGAAAATCTAAAGCGCCAAATTCAAAATCCCAAAATGGAATTATTAAACATCCACCAATATGCAAGTGTTCCATACTCATCAAAAGCTATGTTTCTTGGCAATATCACAGCGTTGTCAGATTTCAAAAAGGCTTTACGGCGAAAGCAGCACATTTCATTGTTTGAGGCTAGCACCTCACATATTTTTCCAATAGCCATGTATCGATTAGCCATCATGGCACACACATAACACATTTCACAGCGAAAACAAATCAATTACCTGTTGAAGAACTTCTGCTGAGGTCATCCTAAGTGTCCAACGAAGACAATCCATGGTTCTTTTGTTAGAAAAAGTAACGTCTTTTATCCATAAATCCTCCATTTGGTTCGCGCGTTATAATCAGAAACGACAGCCTCCACTGGTCCATGAAACGCGACACGAACTCGTTCAAATTATACCTATAAACTTGTCCAAGAACAATCAAACATAGTTTTAAATGTATCCTTAGGAACACTTATATTTACTATTATAAATCAGCCGGAATATAAACTGATCAATAACGAGGCTACTAAAGACACTCCGTGACTTCTCGTGCGAGCGCCACGGGAACTTTTCTCAGAACGAGGGGTCTTCATTGTTTGCTGTTTTTCTCTGCTCTAAATTCATCCAAAATGGAGGGAAACACCGTCTCGAGGCTGTTGACATCATAAGGAAGCGACGTGTACTGCATTCATATGCCTATATATGGCCATTTTCAATAGGGAGCGGTTCCCAAATGAGCAATGTGTCAAAATCACTTTTTCCAGGACAGAGATTCCTCAGGGTTTTGCCTGCTATATGCGTTCTGATTCACTCACAGACAAATGGTTAACAGATTTGGTAAATTCAGAGTGTTTCCTATCCAATGGTACTAAATATATGCATATCCTATTTTCTGGGCCTAAATGGGAGGCATTTTACTTTGGGCACGCCAGGCTCTCCAAAACAGTCACCTCATGCACTGCTCCCAGAGAAGTTAATCAAACTGCGTTGTTAGATTTCAAAAAGGCTTTACGGCGAAAGCATAGCATTCAGTTATCTGTGGACAGCGCCCCACAACAACATATTATTCAAACCAGCACAGGCGTTACAAAATTAATAATAGCAATACAATAAATCACTTACTTTTGAAAATCTTCCTCTGTTTTCAATCACAGCTACAACATGAATGGTCGTTTTGTTCGATAAAGTCCTTATTTATATCCCAAAAAACTCTGTTTAGTTGGTGCCATTGAATTCAATAATCCACTTGTTAATTATGCAGACAAAAAAAGTCCAAAACGTTACCGGTAAAGTTCATCCAAACAAGTCAAACGACATTTCTAATTAATCCTCAGATACAATAATATTTAATACGGAGAGAACTATGTTCAATAAGAAAGGAAAAGAACGAAGAGCGCGCCCTCAATCACACGAGCCAAAACAGTACTTTTGCCACGGTGCTACTTTTGGAACAGTTCTTGTTTGTTTTTCAAAAAACAAGCCTGAAACCTTGAAGAAAGACAGTTGACATCTAGTGGAAGCCATAGGAACTGCAATCTGGGAGCTATTTTCCTATACAGTCAATACTGAGCTATTAGAAAGACCAGGGAAAAACAATTCTGGATGGTTTTTCCTCGGGTATTCACCTGCCATATCAGTTCTGTTATACTCACAGACATTATTTTAACAGTTCTAGAAACTTCAGAGTGTTTTCTATCCAATACTACCAATTGTATGCATAGATTCTGGGCCTGAGTAACAGGCAGTTTACTTTGGGCACGTCAGATAGGCGGAAATTCAGGAAACTGCCCCCTAGCCCTAACAAGTTTTAACCAAAATACTCTCATACTTAATCACAACATTTAGATGTAAACTTGACAAATAGAATTTCCGAGTTACAGTTATTTTGTTACACCATCCTTAATGACATCACAAAATAATAAACAATATCACATGATTATTTAGATCCCCACTGACCATTCCAAACTTTCAGATTTCAGAAATAATGTTCACTTTTTTGAGAAAACGGTTTTGGCGACAAGAGTCTCTCTCTACACAGCACAGGTCTGGTTATCTGTCAGCCATTTGCCAAGCTGATCTAGCATCTTTTGATCCTCACCCAGGAGAGTCATGACAATACACATAATGTACCTTAAGAGGTACAGTACACATAATGATCTCACATGGTACAGTTCATTGCCTTTTAGGGTACATAAAGAGTAGAACAGTACATTTGTGGAAGCAATATTTTGAATATAAAAGTAAAATAATCACTCTCACTCTCAAAAAAAGGGATACGGTTTCAAATCAATAATCTAAGTTTATTGGTGATGTACACAAATTTGCAGATGTTATGACAGGTGGAGCAAAATGCTTATGTTTTTAGCTCCAACAGTGCAGGGATATCTACCAATACAATAACAATACACACATAATCAACCAAAAAAGAAATAACAGAACGAGCAATATCAGAACGAGTTCTGGGCGTTGCTATAATCATGATTTGGTCAAACAGTAAAAGTGCATTATCCTCAGGATTCCTTTAACTTCTTAGGGAGCGGCTGCATAGGTGACAGTTTTGGAGAGTCTGGCATGCCCAAAGTAAAATGCCTGCCACTCAGGCCCAGAAAATAGGATATGCACATAAGTAGTACTATTGGGTAGGAAACACTCTGAAGTTTCTAAGAGTGTTAAAATAATGTATGTGAGTATAACAGAACTGATATAGCAGGCAAAAACCAGAGGAAAATACATCCGGATTTGCAATTTATTTTGTAGATGACCTTCTTCTCCATTGTGCCTATTCATTTGTATTTTACCTAGGACTGAGACTGCAGTACCGATGGCTTCCACTAGATGTCAACAGTCTTTATACAAAGACTGGGAGTTCTAGGAGTAAGCAAAATGGATAGAAAGAGGAAATAGTCAGGGGACCACTTTTGTAAACAAGGTTTGACGCGTGCGAGATTGTGAGCGTGCCCCAGTTTATTTTTCTTTCCTATCGTTCACGTTATCGTCCGGTTGAAATATTACAGTAAATATACATTAAAGGATACCTAAGGATACATTAAAAAGGATGTTTGATTTGTTTGTAGAAAATGTATAGGTATAATTTGAACGTGTTCTCTTCACGGTTCAATGGGCGACTCAACGTTGGATTTTATGATCATAACGCGCCAACCAAACAGAGATTTATGGATATAATAAATGACTTTTTCTAACAAAAGAACCATTGGATGTCTTTGTTGGACACTTGGGAAGCCCTCAGTAGAAGTTCTTCGAAAGGTAAGGGATTGTTTTAGCTGTGATATGTGTTTTGTGTGACCCGCGCTGGTTTATGAATTCATGCTAATGAATAAATATTCGAGGTGCTATCCTCAAACAATCAAATGTTGTGCTTTCGCCGTAAAGCCTTTTTGAAATCTGACAACGCTGTGATATTGCCAAGAAGCAGAGCTTTTGATGGCTATGCAACACGTGTATATTGATGAATGTTTAACTACTTAGGGAGCAGTGGGGCGCTAGCCCTGTAATAGTATTTTACACTTTGGGTAGGTGTTGATTAACTTTTTCCAAATATCTCTAATGGTCACCCCCAGCGTCAGTATTTTAATACACGTGACATCAGAATGAAATCACTGTTCCAAAATGTGATTGTTACGCAACAGGACTGTTAACCTGCGCTGCCCTCAAACCAAGTCACACGCTGCCTGCTAATTGAAATATGGGCTATATTTCAACTTGTCAATTTAAAATTATTTTCTGACAAAAGTTTGAATTGAGGTGTGTTCCGCCTCCTCATTAATTCACTGTTGCGTAAATGTGTGTTTGAGGCTTTACTGAACTGGACAAACCTCACACTTTAACGTCTGTCAGACCAAATATACTATAACAAATGAGGTGAGGGACGGTTCACTCATCTTTCAAGCATACTTCCGGAAGTGAATGATGGTAGACGACACACATAATGCAAACAGACCAAACACATTTTGTCTCTTCTTCCTATCTTTGGTTGACCCGAAAAAAACAAATATGTTGGCACACACAAACTATCGTCGGATTACTTTACATTTTTCAAAAGTGTTTTACTCAATTATTTAGATCAATGGTGAGCTCACCCGTGATGTGATGAATTGTAAATAGTAATTTCTATTAGCTTGTTCATATTATTGTTTCTTTCTGTCAACTGGATGTTAGTTAAATATGATTGCTTATGTTAGGTCAATATTTCCTCAGATACCGCGAGGACTAATGTATCCTACATTTTCTGGTTTGGATGATTGTTTTATGCTGTCACCACTTCTGTGAATGTCTGAACAATGCATCCAAAAATAAACTGGTCACATTCAGAACATAACGTTGTAACGACTGTGTTTGTGCATTAATTTAGAAATGCAACGTTCTAAATAAGCTTTCTAATCACACCGGTTTGAGCGTACGCTGCAGGGACCACTGTAGAATGATCACACCTGTGTGTCAGTACCCGTGAAAGGGTTCACCTCTTAGAGATCCGATCCTGTTAGTGGGCTCGTTTTCGGAGCAAACAAAGCGTGGCAAATTCAAAATGAAAATTCTTAATATTTAACATTCATCAATATACAGTGAGGGAAAAAAGTATTTCATCCCCTGCTGATTTTGTACATTTGCCAACTGACAAAGAAATTATCAGTTTATAATTTTAATGGAAGGTTTATTTGAACAGTGAGAGACAGAATAACAACAAAAATCCAGAAAAACACGTGAAAAATTTTAATGAGGGAAATAAGTATTTGACCCCATCTCAATCAGAAAGATTTCTGGCTCCCAGGTGTCTTTTATACAGGTAACGAGCTGAGATTAGGAGCACACTCTTAACCTCTCAGGGATTGCTGGGGCGCTAGCGCTCCAATCCTGACACTACCAGGTGAAATGCAAGGCGCCAAATTCAAAATCCAAAAGTTGAATTATTAAACATCCACCAATATACAAGTGTTCCATACTCATCAAAAGCTCTGTTTCTTGGCAATATCACAGCGTTGTCAGATTTCAAAAAGGCTTTACGACGAAAGCAGCACATTTGATTGTTTGAGGGTAGCACCTCACATATTTTTCCCATAGCCATGAATCCATTAGCCATCATGGCACACACATAACACATTTCACAGCGAAAACAAATCAATTACTTGTTGAAGAACTTCTGCTGAGGTCATCCTAAGTGTCCAACGAAGACAATCCATGGTTCTTTTGTTAGAAAAAGTAATGTATTTTATCCATAAATCTCCATTTGGTTCGCACGTTATAATCAGAAACGACAGCCTCCACTCCTCCATTGAAACGTGACGAGAACCGATTATTCGCAAATGGAAGAAACACAAAAGAACTGTCAAGCTCCCCTCGGCCTGGGGCTCCATGCAAGATCTCACCTCGTGGAGTTGCAATGATCATGAGAACGATGAGGAATCAGCCCAGAACTACATGGGAGGATCTTGTCAATGATCTCAAGGCAGCTGGGACCATAGTCACCAAGAAAACAATTGGTAACACACTACGCCGTGAAGGACTGAAATCCTGCAGCGCCCACAAGGTCCCCCTGCTCAAGAAAGCACATAAACATGCCCGTCTGAAGTTTGCCAATGAACATCTGAATGATTCAGAGGACAACTGGGTGAAAGTGTTGTGGTCAGATGAGACCAAAATGGAGCTCTTTGGCATCAACTCAACTCACCGTGTTTGGAGGAGGAATGCTGCCTATGACCCCAAGAACACCATCCCCACCGTCAAACATGGAGGTGGAAACATTATGCTTTGGGGTGTTTTTCTGCTAAGGGACAGGACAACTTCACCGCATCAAAGGGACGATGGACGGGGCCATGTACTGTCAAATCTTGGGTGAGAACCTCCTTCCCTCAGCCAGGGCATTGAAAATGGGTCGTGGATGGGTATTCCAACATGACAATGACCCAAAACACACGGCCAAGGCAACAAAGGAGTGGCTCAAGAAGAAGCACATTAAGGTCCTGGAGTGGCCTAGCCAGTCTCCAGAACTTAATCCCATAGAAAATCTGTGGAGGGAGCTGAAGGTTTGAGTTGCCGAACGTCAGCCTCGAAACCTTAATGACTTGGAGAAGATCTGCAAAGAGGAGTGGGACAAAATCCCTCCTGAGATGTGTGCAAACCTGGTGGCCAAATACAAGAAACGTCTGACCTCTGTGATTTCCAACAAGGGTTTTGCCACCAAGTACTAAGTCATGTTTTGCAGAGGGGTCAAATATTTATTTCCCTCATTAAAATGCAAATCAATTTATAACATTTTTCACATGCGTTTTTCTTGATTTTTTTGTTGTTATTCTGTCTCTCACTGTTCAAATAAACCTACCATTAAAATTATAGACTGATCATTTCTTTGACAGTGGGCAAACATACAAAATCAGCACGGGAACAAATACTATTTTCCCTCACTGTACAAGTGTTGCATAGCCATTAAAAGCTCTGCTTCTTGGCAATATCACAGCGTTGTCAGATTTCAAAACGGCTTTACGGCGAAAGCACAACATTTGATTGTTTGAGGATAGCACCTCTAATATTTATGCATTAGCATAAATTCATTAACCAGCGCGGGTCACACAAAACACATATCACAGCTAAAACAATCCCTTACCTTTCGAAGAACTTCTGCTGAGGGCTTCCCAAGTGTCCAAACAAGAGAATCCATGGTTTATTTATTATATCCATAAATCTCCGTTTGGTTGGCACGTTATGTTCAGCTACTCCACCAAGCATTGCCAGTCAACTCGCCCGTTGTACAGTGAAGAGAACACGTTCAAATTATACCTCTCAACTTTTCCCAAACAAATCAAATATAATTAATAATGCATCCTTAGGTATCCTTTTATGAATAATAGCGATCATATTTTACACGGATGGTAACCGAAACGTTGTAAAAATAAAAGGAAGCTGGGCACGTTCTCGTGACCGGGCACTCGTTTACCTTTTCTACTTCCTGCAGTCTTTCTTCTTCTGTATGCTTCTCCTCAGGGCTACTGCCTCCAGACACTGTCCAGAGACTGTTGACATCCAGTGGAAGCCATAGGTACTGCAACCTGTGTCTTATCTAAATAGGATTTATTATACCAGCCATTCAAAGAGAGCAAAGGTGAAAATAAAAATTATTTCCGGACAGACATTTCTCGGGTTTTTGCCTGCTATATCAATTCTGTTATACCCACAGACATTATCCTAACGGGTTTAGAAACTCCAGAGTGTTTCCTATCCAATAGTACTAATTATGTGCATATCCTAGTTTCTGGGCCTGAGTGGCAGGCATTTTACTTTGGGCACG
This sequence comes from Brachymystax lenok tsinlingensis, assembly GCA_030435695.1. Taxonomy (NCBI): domain Eukaryota; kingdom Metazoa; phylum Chordata; class Actinopteri; order Salmoniformes; family Salmonidae; genus Brachymystax; species Brachymystax lenok. Next base: position 14,157,412 of record CM059818.1, read on the forward strand.
TCAGACAGGCGAAAAATCTGAAAATGGGACCCTAGCCCTAACAAGTTAAGGGGAACACATATCACAGGCACTAATTTGCAATATAGCCCAAGTCATTAGCTTGGCTTTTAGAACATGTAAGGCTTAAGCAGACAGGCAGACAGACAGAGAACAAAAAGACGGACAAAGGGACAGCAGAGAAGATGCTGAGACAGCACAACAGGGAGGGAAACAAAATATCTAGAGTAGAGGGCTGCGTTGGGCTGATCAAAGCCCAACGCATCCCGGAAGGAAGAGTAACAAAAGTCAAGCATGTTCTCTCTGCGTGTAGCACAGGAGATGTGTTGGTAGAACTTTGGGAGCGTTTTCCTCAGATTTCCTTGAGGAAAACATGTGGCCTCAGGATATGCGGTTTACAGTTTGCACAATGTCCAGTATACTTCCGTGAGAGCCATCACGGTTTTGGCTTGGGGGTCGGGATTTGAGGTATTGCAGATCGGGAGAACAAAAGGACTTGAGTTCCTGTAAATTACCAAAATCCCACCATGAGGTGTTAATCATGAGACATATCCCTCCACATTTGTTTTTGCCAAAGAGTGTTTTTCTCCTGTCGGCTCAATTAATAGAATACCCCGCTGGCTGTATGGATGGGGACAACATATCTGGAGAGAGCCATAATTCCGTTAAAAACAGAGTATGTTACAGTCCCTTATGTTTCTCTGAAAGGAGATCTCTGCCCTGAGCTTGTCTACTTCATTGTCTACACTCAGAAATAAGGGTACGATATTGTTCCCTGGGGTACAAAAAGGTCAAAATACACAATGTAATATCCAGAGGTACACATAATGATCTCACATGTACTGTTCGGTATTTTTTAGGGTATATTTCTATACCCCATATTTTGAATGTAAAGGTACAATCATCACACTCTCACTCTCAAAAAGGTGGTACAATATTAAGGTACATTTCTGTTTCCCAGGGTACAAACATATTTTGTGCACCCTCAATACTCATCATAAGGTACAATGATGCACTTTTTGCCACCTAACAGCTTGTCACTGGGGTGGTACCCTAAAAAGGCAAAATTGTATCATTATCATATTTCCCAGCATGCTCTACAGCAGGTTGATTTTGTTTAGAATTGTTTTTAATACCTGTGTTTTTGCATGTACATTGATTGATTGATTAATCATATGCTACACAAATATAATTTTTATTTATTAAGCTAATTAAATCAGTTACTTTGATATTTTGTGCCCGTTACTTAAATGGTTGTTAGTTAGCATTATGTGATTATCAATGTTGGCTTTAGTAGCCTACAATCAGTTGGAATACCAGGTTTGCGTCTTACATCCTGCTTCCATTTTTTTGCCTTGAGGTAAAAAAAAAAAAAAAAAGGTATCTATGGCAATATTTGGGATGCTTAAGACAGAAACTAATACAATACAAAATAAAACTAATTATTTGAACAACAGTGCAGAACGTGTGGTTTACATTTAAAAATAAATCCAAATAGTGTACCTTCAATGGGATTCGACATCATATCCTCACATCCTTGAACGTTCTATAGTTCCCTACTCTACCTGCTAAGCTACCGGTCAAGGGAAACAGTTAGTACAAAATCCTAACTATATTTGTAGGTACGGTGTCCAGTAGAAGTCAGTGTTTGAAAGCAGCTTGGAATCGAAGAAAGTATCGGAACCCCAGCGAAATCAGTAGGATCTCGAATTTTGCAAGAACAGCTAACTTCGGAGCCGTATGCCGATGCGTGTATCACTTTATCAGAAGTCATTGATGATGTACGTCTGATAAAGTGATACACGCATCGGCACATTGCTTCGAAGTTAGCTGCTTAACGATTTTGAAGCATGCCTCGGAGCTCCGGTATCAAACGTAACGTCACAGCTAGATTCCAATAGGAATTATACATCACTTTGCAATCCAGCATAACTTGTTAGGGAGTGGCAGCTGAGGGGTCGGTTTTGGAGAGCCTGGCGTGCCCAAAGTAAAATGCCTCCCATTCAGGCCCAGAAAATAGGATATGCATATATTTGCCATTGGATAGGAAACACTCTGAATTTTCCAAAACTGTTAACCATTTGTCTGTGAGTAAAACAGAACGCATATAGCAGGCGAAACCCCGAGGAATTTTTGTCCTGGAAAAAGTGATTTTGACACATTGCTCATTTGGGCACCCTTCCCTCATGAAAATGACCATATAAGGGCATATGAATACAGTACCCATCGCTTCCTTTAGATGTCAACAGTCTCGAGACAGTGTATTTTTTTCATTTTGGATGAATAAGACCAGAGAAGAAGAGCAAACAAGGAAGTCACTCTGTCATGTAAACAGTACCCAGTGCGCGCGCCAGACAAGGCACGCAGTGTCTTTTTTACCGTCGTTATCGATCAGTTTATATTCCGGTTGATTTATACTAGTAAATATACGTAAAAGTGTTCCTAAGGATACATTTAAAACTATGTTTGATTGTTCTTGGATAAGTTTATAGGTATAAGATGAACGGGTTTGCGTCACGTTTTAATGGAGTAGTGGAAGCTGTTGTTTCTGATTATAACGCGCGAACCAAATGGAGGATTTATGGATAAAATACATTACTTTTTCTAACAAAAGAACCATGGATTGTCTTCATTGGACACTTAGGATGACCTCAGCAGAAGTTCTTCAACAGGTAATTGATTTGTTTTTGCTGTGAAATGTGTTATGTGTGTGCCATGATGGCTAATTGATACATGGCTATGGGAAAATATGTGAGGTGCTACTCTCAAACAATCAAATGTGCTGCTTTCGCCGTAAAGCCTTTTTGAAATCTGACAACGCTGTGATATTGCCAAGAAACAGAGCTTTTGATGAGTATGGAACACTTGTATATTGGTGGATGTTTAATAATTCAACTTTTGGATTTTGAATTTTACCTGGTAGTGTCGGGAACAGCCCGCTAGCGCCCCAGTGATCCCTGAGAAGATAATGTGACTTGCAGGTAGTTGCAAAATTCTGGTAACTTCCCCAAATGTTCCAAGTTTTCCAGAAATATACCTGAAAACAGGATGGAATAAGCAGGTAATCTTTTTCTTGAAAATCTGTCAATTCTAGAAAGTTCCCTGAATTTTGCAACCCTACTTGCAGACCTGATGTGGCCTGTAAACCACAAGGCCACTGTCTTATGATAAACCTAGGCCTCAAAATAACGGGATACGTAATGCATTATCATAAACACATACATCTAGGAACTCACTTGGTGAAGGCCACTAGACTGAAAAAATATATATTTCAACAACCATGTCTCTGTCACTAACAAATAGAGTCATGGGTGGTAATTCTACAATTCACTCAAGAATGGAAGACAAACTTGGAAATGATATTGGAGGCGTGGTTTACAGTCCATAATTTTTGGATCGGATGTGTTGTACCAGTTTAAGTGTTCTATAGTAGAGGTACAATTTTGTCACTAATTAGGAACATACAGTATATGGCGTTGTCACTTTGATGGTTCTCGCTAAAAGCCTTGTGCCTTTCTAAAAGCATGCTTTTGTACCTGTGGTCTATATATAAGAAAGTTATTAGTTAAGGTATGAACTGGGGTACAATTATGTAACTAAAGATACAAAGTGTAACCTTACAGGGTGCCACCCAGTGTCAAGCAGTTGTACCCCTTTAACACTAGAACCGCTGGGCCTCGAGCGTAAATGTTTTGGAAAACTTGATCCAAAGATTAGGCAGAGACTAATTTATAATTATAATAGTGAATCTTTAATACATACGACCAGCTGCAAGGTAGATCCCTCTCTGATCACAGTCAGGGAAGGAGCTTGTAGAACAAATGGTTACATGTCCCTTATATAGTGGGAGGTCATAAAACAATCATATTGTTAACTCAACAATTATTTTATACAAGCAACAGTTGCATAACACAATGGCCTTGTGTTAGGGTGCAGACATAGCAGGAGTATGTTTTTTTTTGTATGAGCCTTAAGCCTCTATTTCTGAGAGTGTAGCCATTGTTGTGTTTGGTTTTACTTTTATATAGACTTTGGTAAAATAATGGTTAATAAACCACTCTAAAGGGGGTCCCAAATGATGTTCTCACTTTAATTTTTCAATCTTAAAATTATAATTGTTCATAGAGAAACAACGAATTTGAATGTCTATGTAAATGCTTAAATGACATCAGAATGAAAAGTCTGGAAGTTTTAAGTCTGGAAGAAAACAAACAAATGTAGATTTTTTTGGTGTAATTCCCCTTTAATTGCACATCTGGCCCTTTAATTGTGCATCTAGCGAGTCTAATGTGTCTGTCAAGCGATGGTTCTGTACTGCTGCTCATTTAATTGAAAAGTTTGCAAATAATCTATACAAATGATATACTTACTCATGATGTACTTCTGCCAGGTAAGCCTACTTCACAATTAACATTTAATTCGGGTTTTTGCTGAAAGTATTTCTGCCAAGCCACAAGACAATAGTGGCTAACCAGGGGTGGGATAATGGAGAATTTGTATTGATTAGATAGTAGCTAGGAGTTGACGGTGTCTGATATTTGTGAGATTTGTAAATGACAGTTTGCGGGGGGAACATGTGAAAATTGCATGCACTTTCAGAATTGTTTGGCGAGTTACTCATAGATGGGCTGCGAGTCGACCTGTTGGAGACCCCTGCCCTAAAGTGAGAGGGTGCCTGTTATTGATTTCAGTTAAAGAGTGAGAGATGAAAAAGTGCTATTGTCAGAGGATGAGGTATTGTAGGCACCAGGCAGACTTGTGGTGTTGTTGAAGTCTGAGCTGGATTTAATGATATCACTCCAAGAGGCCAGGAGAATGACTAAAGGGCCATTATACAGTTTATCTTAACTGGAGACCCATTACTCTTTCCAATTGTGATTATGAAATAAGTTAGAGCTGAGACCTTTAAATGTAGACAAAAGGTCACCGAAAGGGCATACTTGTGTGCTGTGGCTTTGCTGTTGACTCTATTCACTTCATCGCCAGTGTCTTGGAGAGAACAAAGGAGGTACCTTAGATGTATACTGAACAAAAATATAAACACCATATGTAGTGTTGGTCCCATGTTTCATGAGCTGAAATCAAATATCCCAGAAATGTTCCATGCTCACAAAAAGCTTACTTCTCTAATTTTGTGCACAAATTAGTTTACATCCCTATTAGTGAGCATTTCTCCTTTGCCAATATAATTCATCCACCTGACAGTCGTGGCATATCAAAAAGCTGATTAAACAGCATGATCATTACACAGGTACACCTTGTGCTGGGGACAATAAAAGGACACACTAAAATGTGCAGTTTTGTCACACAACACAATGCCACAGATGTTTAAAGTTTTGAGGGAGCATGCAATTGGCAGTCTGACTGCAGGAATGTCCACCAGAGCTGCTGCCAGATTATTTAAATATTAATTTCTCTACCATAAGCCGCCTACAACGTCATTTTAGAGAATTTGGCAGTACTTCCAACCGGCCTCACAACTGCAGACCATGTGTAACCACGCCAGCCCAGGACCGCCACATCCGCCTTCTTCATCTGCGGGATCATCTGAGACCAGCCATCCGGACAGTTGATGAAACTGTGGGTTATTGCAACCAAAGAACTGTCAGTAATCGTCTCAGGCAAGCTCATCTGCATGACCTGACTGCAGTTCGGCGTAGTAACAGACTTCAGTGGGCAAATGCTCACCTTCGATGGCCACTGGCACGCTGGAGAAGTTTACCCTTCCTGGATGAATCCCGGTTTCAACTGTATCGGGCAGATGGCAGACAGGGTGTACGGTGTTGTGTGGGCGGGCAGTTTGCTGATGTCAATGTTGTCAAAAGATTGCCCCATGGTGGCTGTGGGGATATGTTATGGGCAGGTATAAGGTATGAAAAACTAACACAATCGTATTTTATCGAAGGCAAACGGAGAGAGTTGTCGTAACTGCAGGCAACAAAAATGTGTTGCCGTTTGTGTTGCCGTTTTAATTACGGAGTGTGCTGTTAGCTGTCAGTCAAACTGTGCAAAAGCGAAACCAAAACTAATCTCAATGGTTAAGTTTAGGCATGTATTTTGAGTACGTGTTGAAGGGATAGTGCAAGATTCTGGCAATTAAGCCATTTTTCTACTTACCCAGAGTCAGATGAACTCGTTGATACCATTTTAATGTCTCTGTGTCCAGTATGAATGAAGTTAGAGGTAGTTTTGCCAGCCAATGCTACCTAGCAGAGACCATATACTTAAGTCATTGTGTTGACACTAGTTAGCAATTATGCTAGCACTAGTTAGCAACTTCCTTCAAACTGCACACAGAGACATAAAAATGGTGTCCACAAATTAATCTTATTCTGGGAAAGAATTGCCAGAAATCCCAAAGCATTCCTTCAAGTTTAGTTATTAGGGTTAAGTTTAGGCATTCATTTCCCGAGTGGTTAATAAAGGTGATTTTGATTCTGAATAAAGGTGATTCTGATTAAGGTTATGACTAAGGTTTGGGTTAGGGTTAAAAAAAATAATCACATTTTTAAAGATACTTGCCTTGCACTGGAACTGAACCTGCGATGTTCTAAGAGCGGAAGGTCACGGTTTTAATGATGCCGTGACAGCAAGTAATCCACTGATGTCCTTTCTGGAAGAACCTACCATATTGATGAATGAAGTGATGACTAAAGGTTTCCTCTTTGAATAAATGTAGTTATTTACATGGAGGATGCTTCCTAAGTATTTGCACAAAGCAACAATTTATCAGAATACACAATGATTAAGTGTTTGCAGGTGTTTAGGTAGGTTCAGAACAATTTATATATACTGTAAGATTAATCAAATGTTCTACTACAGTGGATACTTGACTGCAGTTAATTAGTTATGCAATTGGAGAGGGTTGCAATGCATTATTATGCAGTGTTGTCAACACATTGTTCACCCCATTCTCTTTCATTTGTTTCACTCTATTTTCCTGCACTTTAAAATGATTAATGTCTGTAGTGATATTAGCCTCACATCCTTCACCACACAGCAAATTGGCCAATGTTACCTGTGTTGATTTTTCAGTGTAACATTTCTTGTGTTGATTCAGGTGTTAACTACTTAGGGAGCAGTGGGGGCGCTACCCCACTCCCGACACTACCCGGTGAAATGTAAGTTGAATTATTAAACATTCATCAATATACAAGTGTTGCATAGTCATCAAAAGCTCTGCTTCTTGGCAATATCACAGCGTTGTCAGATTTCAAAAAGGCTTTACGGCGAAAGCACAACATTTGATTGTTTGAGGATAGCACCTACAATATTGACCCATTAGCATGAATTCATAAACCAGCGCGGTTCACACAAAACCCATTTCACAGCGAAAACAAATCCCTTACCTTTTGAAGAACTTCTGCTCAGGGCTTCCCAAGTGTCCAACGAAGACATCCAATGGTTCTTTTGTTAGAAAAAGTCATTTATTATAAATAAATCTCAGTTTGGTTGGCGCGTTATGTTCAGAAAATCCAACGTAGAATCGCCCATTGAAACGTGAAGAGAACGCGTTCAACTATACCTATAACCTTTTCCTAAACAAATCAAATACCAGTTATAATGCATCCTTAGCTATCCCTTTATGAATATTAGCGATAATATTTCACTCGGATGGTCACCTAAACGTTATATTAGTAAAATAAAGTGGGGCGGGCACCCAGACTCGCGCCCGAGAAAACTTGTTGACATTTCAGGTCCCCTTACCATTTTCTTTTCCTATCCGTTCTGCTTACTCCAATCACTCCCAGTCTTTGTAGACTGTTGACATCTAGTGGAAGCCATAGGTACTGCAATCCAGGAGCTGGATTGCTTTGAAGTCAATGGGGAGAGTGTCAAACAGAGCAAAGGTCACCAAAAACTGCATTTCCGGATGGATTTTCCTCGGGTTTTCGCCTGCTATTTCAGTTCTGTTATACTCACAGACATTATGTTAACACTTTTAGAAACTTCAGAGTGTTTCCTATCCAATAGTACTAATTATGTGCATATCCTATTTTCTGAGCCTGAGTGGCAGGCATTTTACTTTGGGCACGCCAGACTCTCCAAAACCGTCACCTCTGCTGCCGCTCCCTAAGAAGTTAAATTAACCTGTTTGAGCTAAGTTTGGATGAAAAACGTGCCCAAAGTAAACTGCCTGTTATTCAGGCCCAGAAGTTAGTATCTTTGGATAGAAAACACTCTGAAGTTTCTAAAACGGTTAAAATAATGTTTAACAGAACTGATATGGCAGTCGAAAACCATAGCAAAATCCTTAGTCTTTAGAAAAAGGTTTCAAGCTTTTATCTCAACCAAACGGAGCTTTATGGATATAAAGAGGGACTTTATCAAACAAAAGGACCTTTTATTGTGTAACCGGGATGCTTGGGTATGCCATCAGATGAAGATCTTTAAAGGTAAGTATTTATTTTATGCTATTTTTGAGTTTTGTGACACCTCTGCTGGTTATGTTATTATGCTAATTGAATATTTGTGCAGGGCGCTGTCTTTAGACAATCAAATGTTCTGCTTTCGCCGTAAAGCCTTTTTGAAATCTGACAACGCTGTTAGATTAACAGGATTCTAAGCTTTTGAATGGTGTGCAACACTTGTATTTTCATGAATGTTTGGAATTAGTATTTCTGTAATTTGAATTTGGCGCTCTGCAATTTCACCGGATATTGTAGATGTGGGACGTGACCGTCCCACGTAGCGCAAATAAGTTAACAGTCATTGTTGTAAAAAAAAACAAGTGTTGGTGTTAATAACCAGTGTTAAAGCAAAACCATGTCCGTCATTATCATATTTCCCAGCATGCTCTTTTGTGGGTCCATGCTCTTTTGTGGGTAGATTTTTTTTAATTGTTTGTTTTAATATCTATGGTTTTGCATGTACATTGATTAATTAATCTTATGCTACTCAAATATAAATAACATATATTTTTTTTAACGAATCCACCTGTTAGTGAAATGGTTGTATCCATTTATATGGAATAAGCAGTCTCATGTCATCATTTTTCCAACCTGGCAGTCATTTTGAATGCAGGATGCGGGTGAGAAAAAAAGACAATTGTTGCATATCCAAACTCTGGTTGATTACAATAGGAATTGCACAAGTTTGCAAGCCATCGTAAATTGCAGGCCTAATAAACATGAGTTTCAGGGCACTGATTTAGAGTAAAATAGTGATGGGTCGTTCGAGAACGAGTTGGCTCTAAGAGCCAGCTCTTGTAGGTGAACGGGAGCTGGCTCGCATATCAGACAAGCCGAATCTGTTTATTCATATAATTTAAAATATATATTTTTATAATCAAAAGATTTTAATGAATAGAATTAACTAAAACAAGGAACAAAAAAATATATGAAATAATATAGGCCTAAATGCTCAAGCGCACACACATTTGTTCTGACTGTCTGCTCAGACTAACAGCCTCACCTGTTGTTCCTGTCATTCAGACACGCTGTGCCAACCAATGAACTAAAGATGTGTGAGGGAGGGCCGAGCCAACTCACTCACTGTCACACACTTAGCAGCCGAGGAGAGAGAGGAAGGACAGCTGTGAAAACAACAGCTGGAAAATGAGTCGGAAGCACAGTAGCATTTGGATGCATTTTAATAATGTAGACAATGTTAGAGCACAGTGTAGAATTTGCCAAAACAAAATCTCATATATAGCCAGTTCTACGCACAACCTACACCGGCATATGCGAACTGTGCACCCAACTGTGAAGCTAGCTGTATCAGAGCTTCGAGAAACTAGCGGGCCTCCTAGTGATAGTGCTAGAGCCAGCACCTCCACACGTGGAGATGTATCCACTCAGCCAAGTAGGCCTACTCCATGACCCACAGCAACACAGTCTTCTATGAACCAATTTATGCCAAAGTCTATGTCTGTATCAAAACAAGGCCAAATTGATATTGCATTGGCTAAAATGATTGCCACCGATTTCAAGCCATTTTCGACAGTGGAGGACAGAGGTTTTAGAAATTAAAGCAATAATCTAAGTCCAATGTACACAATTCCAAGCAGGAAAACCCTTTTAAAATCACTTATTCCACAACTGTACGAGAGCACACAGGCTTCAGTGCGGGAAAGAGTCCAAAAAGCTACTGCAGTTTGCCTTACCACTGACTGCTGGACATCAAGGGCAACCACCTCTTACATGTCGGTTACATTCTGGACTGCTTTCAGTTCAGCGAAAAACACACCTCAGAGAACTTGGCAGAGGAACTGTTGAGAGTGGCCAGAGAATGGCAAGTAGATGGAAAAGTGGTCTGTTGTGTTAGCGACAATGGAGCTAACCTAACCAAAGCCATGAACATTTTTAAATGGACCCATCATCCATGTCTTGCCCACACAATCAACCTGATTGTAAAAGATGCTCTGAAGGTGATGAAGCCCACTGTGGACAAAGTGAAAGCGGCTGTGGAATACTTCCACAGGAGCACAGTAGGTGCTGAAAAACTAAAGTCTACACAACGCCAGATGGGGATGCCTGAGCTGAGGCCTAAACAAGACTACATTACAAGGTGGAATTCAACATTTTATATGTTGAAGCCGTTTCTTGAGTCAAAGGATGCCATCATCTCTACCCTGGCCATTGTCAATGCACCTGTTGATGCTCTGACCCAAGAGGAATTGGAGGTAACCACAGGACATGTGATGAAGTTGATGGACACCCTATGTTCATTAATGGACAGAAGGTTCCACAGAATTTAATAGAATCATGTGCTATCAGAAACCGCTGCACTTGACCCAGGGTTTTAGAAGTTAGCCTTCAGTGATGCCAGAGTGATTGATGAAGCTCTTCAAAGACCTCAGCAGCAGGGAGGGACAGCCCCAGCAGTGAGCTGGCTCATGCACCAGGGCAACAGGAAGAAGAGGGATCAGATGGAGCAGAAGCACCAGCAGTAGTGCCACAAACGTCTGCTGTTTGGATGCTATTTGCCGAGAGAGCAACTGGGGATTCAGCACGAAGGAATCCCTCAGCAGATGCCATAATGGAGGTCCGATCCTATTTGGAGGAGCCCTGCAGATCTGCAGATCCTATGTGCTGGTGGAAGAATAAGGCCTCTGTCTACACACGGCTTATTAAAGTCATGACAGGGAGACTATAGTGGCCACATCCGTTCCCTCTTAGAGGGTCTTCTCGAAAACGGGACAAATAATTACTGGGAAAAGAAACCGCATCAGCCTCTCGAAAGTGAGGCAGCTTGCATTTCTGAATCTCTCATAAAAGCAAAATATGGTCAGCATTGCTGTGTGCTGCTGGTATAACATTGCATTAAAGAAGTGGGATGCTGCAGTTATCTATTTTGTTATCTATTTTTCTTTGATATGGTGTAATATTCTATTATTCTGTTCAGATTGTATTCATTTTGAATGGTTAGAATTATATGCACTTTGTTAATATACATCAAAAAGTTATACTTTAAATGCAAATGTTTAATAGCATTCTTTTTCATTACAAACCAATGCATTTTTAAATACATTGGGGTTAAGGTAGAGTATGATTTAATTTAATTATAATTATTTTAAAACCAATCATAGTCAAACTATCGCAAACTGTTTGACTTGAAAAAATAAAAATCTTATTTTTTTTAAGGAGCAGTTTGGGAGCCAAAACAGCCAGCTCTTTTTGTTGAGCTGAGCCAAAGGAGCCTGCACAACACCCAACACCCGTCACTAAAGTAAAATTAGTCCCTCATTAAATAACTGTACTGTGTTTACCAAAATAATGATAACATATTTACTTACAATCTCACTTGTTGAAGGATAGAGGGCAGAAAAAATGAACTGCAACAATCAAATCTCTGTCACTATCAAATACAGTCATGGATGGTAAATCTACAATTTACCAGAAAGGGCAGGCACTCTGGGAAATATGCAAATATGGCTTACACTAAGCAGTGTGTTAATTTAAAGATCATGAATAGTCAAAATCATGTTTTTCATGAAATTGGATGATATTTGAAGGAAACCAGATCAAAGTATGAGGACTTGACTGTTGCTTCTACATTGATGAGGTTTGATCATAAAGTTACTGGTCCCGCTCCCATGTCCAACAATTGGAATCATTATTAAGGGGACAAGGTGACATCATCTAAACTCTCATTTTAATACACCAACGGTAACACGATATTCTATTACCAAATTGAAATATGTACCACCTTGTAACCAACATCGGAGAAGGCATGTTTGAAGAGGGATAGTGGTTTATACAGGTAGATAGCTACTCTACTGGTGCCAAAATGTGACTAGTGTATCAGCAAATATAATTTAAAGTTTACCCTATTCATCTATGGTAAAGATACTTACACTGAGTGTACAAAACACTAGGAACATCTGCTCTTTCCATGACATAGGCTGACCAGGTGAATCCAGGTGAAAGCTATAAACCCCTTATTGATGTCGCCTGTTAAATCCACTTCAATCAGTGTATGTGAAGGAGAGGAGACAGGTTAAATAATGCTTTTTAAGCCTTGAGACAATTGAGAATGCGTGCCATTCAGAGGGTGAAGGATTTAAGCTCCTTTGACTGGGGTATGGTAATAGGTGCAGGCACACCGGTTTGAGTGTGTCAAGAACTGCAGTGCTGCTGGATTTTTCACACTCAACAGTTTCCCATGTGTATCAATAATGGTACTCAACCCAAAGGACATCCAGGCAGCGTGACACAACTGTGGGAAGCATTGGAGTCAACATGGTCCAGTATCTCTGTGGAACGCTTTTGACACCTTGTAGAGTTCATGCCCCAATGAATTGAGGCTGTTTTTGGATGCAACTCAATATTTGGAAGGTGTTCCTAAGGGTTTGAACACTCAGTGCATATGTTTCCCCTTTCATCTGTGTCTGGTGTTAGCTAGTTACTGTCTAGCTAGGTCTTCAGCCAGCATGGAAGAAAATGGGGGAAGGGTCATTCAAAACGCTGATGCAATTTTCAGGTCAACACATCCATCAGTGACATGCCAAAACTGGAGATGTATATATATTTTTAAAATGATATAATTGATGAGATTTTTATGTTGTTTGAGTTTCTTTGTGTATCACCAAATTCATTTGAGATGATTTTACTGCATCACTGTTATCTGCATCCAAGTTGCTTGACATAGGTGAGCTGTCAGTGAAGTCGAGCTTATGCATATAAGCTTCCCAACCACTCTGCCTGTCTTTTCAAACTTCCTGGTAGTTACTCATGAGAGAAAAAGTACTTTTCAGAATGTGCAATTTCTCTGCTAAACCAATGAGCATAGATGCAAAAAAAAAAAAAAAGTAATGCACAGTGATATACTCCAACATCTGTTGATAAGAATCCCCACCATATTTTATTTACAGGCAAAATGTCATATTGAATAAAGCGTTAATAATTGAACAACAATTGAGCATTAATAGCAGTGAATAGCAGAGCATCTTTGGCTTTCAAGGCCAGCGTTTCAACGACGTCGTCCCCACAGTGACCGTACGTACATATCCCAACCAGATGCCATGGATTACAGGCAACATCTGCACCGAGCTAAAGGCTAGAGCTGCCACGCTCAAGGAGCGGGACACTACTCCGGACGCTTTTAAGAAATCCTGCTATGCCCTCAGACAAACCATCAAACTGCAAAGCGTCAATACAGGACTAAGATTGAATCCAACTACACCGGCACTGACGGTTGTCGGATGTGGCAGGGCTTGCAAACTATTACATACTACAAAGGTAAACCCAAGTGAGCTGCCCAGTGACACAAGCCTACCAGATGGTCTAAATTCCCTTCATGCTCTTTTCGAGGCAAGCAACACTGAAGCATGCATGAGAGCACCAGCTGTTCTGGACGACTGTGTGATCACGCTCTCCGTAGCTGATGTGATCAAGACCTTTAAATAGGTCAACATTCACAAGGCCGCAGGGCCAGACGGATTAACAGGACGTGTACTCAGAGCATGCGCGGACCAACTGGCAAGTGTCTTCACTAACATTTTCAACTTCTTCCTGACCGAGTCTGTAGTACCTACATGTTTCAAGAAGGACCACCATAGTCCCTGTGCCCAAGAAAGCGAAGGTAACCTGCCTAAATGACTACCGCCCCGTAGCACTCACATCGGTAGCCATGAAGTGCTTTGAAAGGCAGGTCATAGCTCACATCAACACCATCATCCCGGAAACCCTAGACCCACTCCAACTCACATACCTCCTCAGCAGATCCACAGATGACACAAACTCAATCGCACTCCACACTGACCTTTTCCACCTGGACAAAAGGAACACCTATGTGAGAGTCCTGTTCATTGACTATAGCTCAGCGTTCAACACCATAGTGCCCACAAAGCGCATAACTAAGCTAAGGACCCTGGGACTAAACTCCTCCCTCTGCAATTGGATCCTGGACTTTCTGACAGACCGCCCCCAGGTGGTAAGAATAGTCAACAACACAACAGCCATGCTGATCCTCAACACTGGGGCCTCTCAGGGGTGCGTGTTTAGTCCCCTCCTGTACTCCCTGTTCAACCGTTGACTGCATGGCCAAGCACGACTCCAACACCATAATTTAGTTTGCTGATGACACAATGGTGGTAGGCCTGATCACCGACAATGATGAAATAGCCTATAGGGAGGAGGTCAGAGACCTAGCAGTGTGGTGCCAGGACAATAACTTTTCCCTCAATGTGCGCAAAACAAAGGAGATGATCATAACTACAAGACAGGGAGGGCCAAACACACCCCCATTCACATCGATTGGGCTGTAATGGAGTGTGTCGAGAGTTTCAAGTTCCTTGGTGTCCAACAAACTATCATGGTCTAAACACACCAACAGAGTCTTGAATAGGGCACGACAACGTCTTTTCCCCCTCAGGAGACTGAAAAGATTTGGCATTGGTCCCCATATCTTCAAAAAGTTCTACAGCTGCACCATCAATAGCATCCTGACCAGTTGCATCACCGCCTGGTATGGCAACTGCTCAGTATCCAACCGTAATGCGCTACAGAGGGCAGTGCGTACAGCCCAGTACATCACTGCGCCAAGCTTCCTGCCATCCAGGACCTACAGTATATACTAGGCGGTGACAAGATTTTGGGCCTTCCTCTGACAAAGACTCCAGTCACCCAAGTCATAGACTGTTCTCTCTGCTACCGCACGGCAAGCGATACCGGAGCACCAAATCTAGGTCCAAAAGACTCTTTAACAGCTTCTAGCCCCGAGCCATAAGTCTGCTGAACAATTAATCAAATGGCCACCCGGACTGTTTGCATTGACACCCCCACCTTTACACTGTTGCTACTCGCTGTACATAGTCACTTTACCCCTACCTACATGTACAAATGACTTGGACTAACCTGTACCCTCACAGATTTATTTATTTCTTTTTATTTTACCTTTATTTAACTAGGCAGGTCAGTTAAGAACAAATTCTTATTTTCAATGACGGTCTAGGAACAGTGGGTTAACTGCCTTGTTCAGGGGCAGAATGACAGATTTTTACCTTGTCAGCTCGGGGATTCGACCTTGCAACCTTCTGGTTACAAGTCCAATGCCAAATACAACAGGTGTAGACCTTACCGTGAAATGCTTACTTACAAGCTCTTAAACAACAATGCAGTTTTATGAAAATAGAGTTGTTAAATAAACTAAAGTGAAAAATAAATAATATAAAAGTAACACAAGTCCAACCCTCTAACCACTAGGCTAGCTGCCACCCCGGACATTGACTCGATATAGCCTCATTGTTATTTTGTGTTAATTTTTTAACTATGATTTATTTTTCACTTTAGTTTATTTAGCAACTCTATTTTCATAAAACTGCATTGTTGGTTAAGAGCTTGTAAGTAAGCATTTCACGGTAAGGTCTACACCTGTTGAATATGGCGCAAGTGACAAATACAAATTTATTTGATTTTATTACAACACTACACATGCTTGTGCATGTCACGATCTTCTATAGTGACGGACCAAGGCGCAGTGAGGTATCCAGTATACATACTTTATTATTTACGTAACTGGTAAAACAAACAACGATCGTAACACCGGAGTGGCTAAACGTGCACACACCACTAAACATACTATACAAACAATGACCCACAAAACCCCATAGAAAACCACAAACATATATATGGTTCCCAATTAGAGGTAACGACAATCAGCTGCCTCTAATTTGGAACCATTTCCCCAACATAGAAATACAAAACCTAGAACACAAAACCCTCCTAAACAAAAGACAAACTAAACACCAGCCTGCTAACCAAGATTACACACATGCACACTTGTATTGCTGTCATTTTGACATGTTTTTTCAATTAATTTAGCAATCTTCAGAGATGATCTTTAGAAGTGCTTAAAATGTCCCATGGAGAGAGCATGTTGACTCTTTGGAGCAGTAAGATAATGGTCTGATAGCACTGCACACAAGGCAGGATTTGAGGATTTTATCTCTCTATTAAAAATAAGCTAAGGTCTTAGTCCTTTCATGTGATCATGTTTAGACAATATGATGGGACTCCCTACAGTTTCTAGTCATTTGGAATATGGAATGATGTTGTTTGTTAGGCCATTAGCAATATCACAGAGATGGTATTTTTCAGAAAAAGCCTAGTGTATAGCTAAAGGATGTTTACATATGGGACTCATTCAGCAGGCACTGCTGGAACACAAGTAGCCACATTTGTCCTATCATTACCTGCCTTTTGATTCTCTTTTGATAATTTTCTATATTATTGTAATGTAGTGGACTTATGAAATGTATTTAGTGTTGTTGTTTAGTGAAGATTCTGGGGAAACAATTTTATTGAATATCTCACTTTTACTGTTGCCTGTATTCAATCAATTAAAGACACATACATCATTGTGTCCCAGGGAGGGAGTTGACACTTGATTAAAAAACTGACAGTCCCTTGACATGGCCTATTCAGTTCTGGAGGTAAACCTGTCTGCAAAGTCACACAACAAGACTGTTTCAACCAGCTGTGTAACTGGGAAGTTGTTGCCTGTACTTTTGTCTTTACAGCCTACAATTATTTTCGTTTGTTATCTGAAAATTAAGTCCCAAAATACGTTGGAATATTAGGTGAGCAGACCTTCGTCCTTGGGAATGTTCGCTAATGCAGAAGTAAAGAATGATGTACTCTCACAGTCCCCTTAACGCATGAGGACATACATCATTATCCCACACAACATCCATCTGGTCTGGGGCCATATAAAAAAGTGCACATCCTTTCCTTCTGTCACTCCAGGCAATTTTCATAAGAAGGTGTTCATGGCATATACGGAGTGGGGGGGGCTCACAAATGTGTTTCATTACCGCAATGACAAGCCCATAAGGAGAAAACAGTGAGGGGTGGAAAAAAGACAAATGATTATAGATGATATCTACAAGCAGAAAGGATAAATGATGTGTGAATAAATATGTACTGTAGCATCATGGCAGATTATTTCCCCCGTGACCCCCTTTCCCAGAGAGACTTCTCAATTGATCCAATCAATCAGCTCAGACTCATGAGCTAAGCACTATAAACAGACGCCAAAATGTTCCCTATTATCATAACACAAATGAGCTTAGCTTCTTTGCATGGGTAACAGGAATTACAGACAAACAAATGGCATAAATACAAATCAATCATTCAAAAGGTATTTTATTAAAGGATTTATTCAGTGTTGCAAACTATGTATGCCAATTAAGTGTACACACAGTGCCTAGTGAAAGTCTGCACACCCCTTACAGAGTCTACATTTTGCTGCCTTACAATTTAATCTAAAAAGGGATTTCATTGGATTTGTTTTTATAAAGGTCTACACAACCTGCTCCACATTTTCAAAGTGAAATACAATTGTAGAAAATTGTCCAAATTAATAAAATAAAAGATTTTATGCTTGCATATGTCTTCACACCCCAGAGTTAATACTTGGTGGAAGCACTTTTGGCACCTATTACATCTGTGAATGATTTAAAGATTTTTAAGTTAAGATTCTACCAGCTTTACACCAATCTTAAGGTAAAATATATACTTTTGTTTTTGTAAAAATGTCTCAAACTCAGTAGATTTGTTTGGGAATCATTGATGGACAGCAATTTTCAAACCTTGTCTTTGATTTTCAAGCAAAATTAAGTCATGACTGAGACTGGACCACTCGGTATCACTCAACACCGCTTGGAAAGCCATTCTAGTGTGTCTTTTAGCATTAGAATGTGTTTAAAACTACTTAGGGAGCACCGGCGCACTAGCGGGCCACTCCCGACACTACCAGGTGAAATGCAAGGGGCCAAATTCAAAATCCAAAAGTTGAATTATTAAACATTCATCAATATACAAGTGTTGCATAGTAATCAAAAGCTCTGCTTCTTGGCAATATCACAACGTTGTCAGATTTCAAAAAGGATTTACGGCGAAAGCACAACATTTGATTGTTTGAGGGTAGCACCTCCAATATTTTTTCATTAGCATAAATTCATAAACCATCTCGGTTCACACAAAACACATTACATAGTGAAAACAAATCCCTTACCTTTTGAAGAACTTCTGCTGAGGGCTTCCCAAGTGTCCAACGAAGACATCGAATGGTTCTTTTGTTAGAAAAAGTAATTTATTATATCCATAAATCTCAGTTTTAACTGTTTTAGAAATTTCAGAGTGTTTCCTATCCAATAGTACTAATTATGTGCATATCCTAGTTTCTGGGCCTGAGTGGCAGGCCTTTTACTTTGGGCACGCCAGACTCTCCAAAACCGACACCTCAGCTGCCGCTCCCTAAGAAGTTAATATTGAAGAAGCCTATGTTTGCTGTCAAGCAAATTTTCAAGAAGAGGCAAGAGAGCTTGTTAATGCAGATGTCTGTAACTTTAGGGTCAAGTGCAGCCACACGACTCTCCCAGTGAAATGTGGGTCATAAAGGAAAAAATTGGGGCGTCAGTTATGTTTCCCATTTAGCCATGGTAATTGTGATACTATATTATTTTGACAGCATTTAGGGAAGATGTTTCATTTTATGATGTCTAAGATCAAAGTTACAATTTGGACAATTTCAGACAGAGTATAGGAGATATGGAAAGCAAGACAGTTCAGACTAAAGACGCATCTGGACTGTTGACTTACCCAGTGCAGTAAGACTCCATTGTGCACTCTTAAGTTTGAGATCAATGTACTCAAGTGCAAATTTAGAACAAAATAAAGCTAAACAAAATTCTGTGAAACTCAACTTGGTGAGCCCTGGAGACTTGGAACACTACTTGAAATGTTGCAATACTGAACAGAGATATTTGTTAGAGGGAACTATAGCGACTGCAGCGCCTTTCAAAGGTTTGAACTTGTCAAGGGAACGGGAAATAATGCATCTACCAGTTTCAGTCATCTTCAGACTGTGACAGGGAACACTATGCCATCCCTTTGGATCCAAAAGCCAACAGGGCATAGCAGGACTCCTACTCCCCCTTTTTATTTATTTTTGCTGAAAAATAGAGTTTTGGGCATGTGGAGCAATCAACCTTTCCCTTGATAGTCTCACTAAACTGGAAATTGATTGGCTCATTAGTTATGGAAAAAGCTGTAATTCCCCTAACTTGCTTTCTCATGACTCCAAGGACAAATTAAATATTGATTAGTTGTTTACCATTGGGTGAAGTTATATCTTGGACATTGCTATACAACGTTTCTGAGAAGGTTGCTCTGTTGAGGCAGTTACTGTATGTGTGTAGTATTGAGGCCTTTCTTCAAACCACCTTTTTCACTTGGTAAGTCTTTCTGCTCCTGACTTGAGGCAGTGCAGGATTTGGTAACAGTTTATGTTACAGTCCTGTTTCTGATGGAATTTACAGAGAAATCAATGTTGTTGCAATCATTTTTACTGGTACTTCTTTTCCATAAATAAAATGTGATGTTTTTGTCTTATTCATCTTTGACCCCTGCACTGTCTGAAAGGGCACCAAGACATTTTGCCCATGATATGAGAGAACTAGCTGGGAATTAACACTTATGAGCCACTGGAATTCACAGTTAATAGCTGTCCTCCCCACTCACAACACAACAATCCCATTTCATCTCCATCAGAGCAAAAACAAATAAATACCTCAAAATGCCCTTATTGTGCATCTCCGCCACTTTTCAACCTCATATTCATTATCTCCAGCTCCAAATTACTGTTTATAAACTCAGCAAAAAAAGAAATGTCCCTTTTTCAGGACCCTGTCTTTCAAAGATAATTAGTAAAAATCTGAATAACTTTACAGATCTTCATTGTAAAGGGTTTAAACACTGTTTCCCATGCTTGCTTAACTTCTTACCATCATAGGTGGAGGTTTTGGAGAGTCTGGCGTGCCCAAAGTAAAATGCCAGAAAATAGGATATGCACATAATTAGTACTATTGGATAGGAAACACTCTGAAGTTTCTAAGAGTGTTAAAATAATGTATGTGAGTATAACAGAACTGATATAGCAGGCAAAAACCCGAGAAAAATACATCCGGATTTGCAGTTTTTTTTGTAAATGACCATCTTCTTCATTGTGCCTATTGCATACAATGTTATGTAGGACTGAGACTGCAGTACCTATGGCTTCCACTAGATGTCAACAGTCTCTATACAAAAACTGGGATCGATTGGAGGAAGAGGAACGGATAGGAACAGGAAATGGTCAGGAGACCACTTTTGTAAACAAGGTTTGACGCGTGCGAGATTGTGAACCCGCACCACTTTATTTTTCTTTCCTATCGTTCACGTTATCGTCCGGTTGAAATATTACAGCAAATATACACAGAAGGATACCTAAGGATACATAAAAAATGATTGATTTTTTTGTAGAAAGTGTATAGGTATAATTTGGACGTGTTCTCTCTTCGGTTCAATGGGCGACTCAACGGTGGATTTTATGATCATAACGCGCCAACCAAACGGAAATGTATGGATATAATAAATAACTTTTTCTAACAAAAGAACCATTGGATGTCTTCATTGGACACTTGGGAAGCCCTCAGCAGAAGTTCTTCGAAAGGTAAGGGATTTTATATTAGCGATTTTATGCGTTTCGTGACACTCGCTTTGGTTATGGATTTATGCTAATGCATAAAATATGAGGGGCTATCCTCAAACAATCAAATGTGCTTTCGCCGTAAAGCCTTTTTGAAAACTTACAACGCTGTGATATTGCCAAGAATCAGAGCTTTTGATGACCATGCAACACTTGTATATTGATGAATGTTTAATAAGCGCCCCCACTGCTCCCTAAGTAGTTAATGAACCATAAACACTTAATGAACATGCACCTGTGGAACGGTCGTTAAGGCACTAACAGCTTACAGATGGTAGGAAATTAAGGTCACAGTTATGAAAACTTAGGACACTAAAGACGCCTTTCTACTGACTCTGAAAAACACCAAAAGAAAGATGCCCAGGGTCCCTGCTCATCTGCGTGAACGTGCCTTAGGGCATGCTGCAAGGAGGCATGAGGACTGCAAAGGCGGCCAGGGCAATAAATTGCAATGTCCGTACTGTGAGACTCCTAAGACAGCGCTACAGGGAGACAGGATGGACAGCTGATCGTCCTTGCAGTGGCAGACCGCGTGTAACAACACCTGCACAGGATCGGTACATCTGAAACATCACACCTGATACATTCGACCCCCCCTTTGTTCAGGGACACATTATTCCATTTCTGGTCATCACATGTCAGTGGAACTTGTTCAGTTTATGTCTCAGTTGTTTAATCTTGTTATGTTCATACAAATATTTACACATGTTAAGTTTGCTGAAAATAAACGCAATTGACAGTGAGAGGACGTTTCTTTTTTTGCTGAGTTTATATGTGAAAACAGGCATTTCTATGTTTTGTAGAAAAACATTTAATTAAAAAGTTATACTCAATGACATCAAAAGTTTAAACATTTTAAAAATTAAAACAGTGATTTTCAAACACTATGAGATTCGTGGTGAGGTGAGGAGCAAGGAAAATACCCTCCCTCTTGTTAGAAATACATTGCAGGTTTTGAAAATCATTGTTTTTCTTACTTTTAATCCTACCATGTAGGAGAGAAAAGTGAGAAGCAGTTATTTCTACTTACCTTTTTAAATACAGATTAGAGAAATTAGCCATTTTCACATATGTAGACACTGGTTTGGTTCTGGAGAGAAGGAATATGAGGTTGAAAAGTGGCCGAGGTGCCCTTTAAGGGCTTCCAGTCTGTTTGGAGCAGCTTATGCCATTTCCAATCGTTTGTGGAAGGGAACCCGCGTTTTTATTAGATGGGGTTCAGCGCTAAGCAGACTGACTTCATATAGTAGGACCGGAGTGTTGCTGTCATAACCTTTGCTATTGATTCGAGCTGATTTGTTTATAATGTCAAGTACAACACCCGGGCAGTCAGTGCTCACAGATGTTAGCTCTCTGACTTTCTGAGCTATGAACTGTATAGTGTAACTGATGGTTAGCCATGACAGTTTGTCATTAGTTCTACTGACATTTTCATAAATTGCTAATATTTTCTGCATTTGAATAAACTATAGTACAGAAATAGCATATGCTGTATTATGTAGTAGTATGTACTGCCATAGTGTTGTTCTCTATCTATTATCAACTGCATTTACTGAGGGAAACCTGCTAACGAGACAGAAACAATGAGACTATAAAGGAAACAGACTTGTGAAGTTGCACTAACCAAAGCTCTCCCAAAGTGTGTTGCAGTATCAACAAGAGTTTGATTCATCTTTTTGTTTGTTTTCTTGTGTCCGTGTCTCTGAGGAAAGCCCACAGGCGTAGGCACTTTGCTTTCCATGCAAATGAACACAATACAGACAGCAACGCAAGGCTGTGTAGCGCTTACCAAAAGTATTTATCTAAATATATAAATAATCTCTCGTCCAATGCAACACAAAGCCCTTCTCATTTATCGTCACAATAAATCTTGTCGGCAGGTCTCTGCATCGGTCATCAGTCATTGCCTACCTTAACTGGGTCAAGACCGCCAAAGCTCCAGAGACCGTTTCTCCCTCTTTGTCTGCAGAACATTGGCGGAACACAGCTGGGACCGGGCCATCGCTCAGGCCTAATAGGGACCCACAGAATGCAGGAGGAATTCAGGGGAATGTGGTGGGGCCGTTTGGAGAAAAGAGGGTCTCACTGCACCTTTAGTGCAATTCAACTGTGCAATGAATGGTATTTTTTCATGTGAACATCTTTTAAATGGCACAATGTAATTTGTGTCACGAGGATTTTCTTTGTGAATAGTTTTTCTCTATAATGGTAAACTATGTATAGTAGACGTTTTATCTTAGCTACCTGCCCACCACATTTGCTACATACTTCAGGTGCCTTTAAGATAAGGAAGACCCGATGCCTTCTTTCAGTGCTCTTCAGATAGAGCTTGAAGTCGGTCAGTGCATCATGCTGCAGAGCAAAGATCCCTTTGAGAGCCTCGTGCTTGTAGTATACATAAAAGCATGTCCATAAGCAGCAACACCATGAAAGCTTGCTCTTTAGGATATAGCTGCAAGGATTCCGATAAAAGCCGCTGCGAGAACTAGCAAAGACAGGCGACTGAATTATCAAGGGAGGCGTGTGGCGCACTCACTTAGAGAAGATGTCCTGGGATAAGGGAGGATAGAGACGTAGCTCCAGATATACCCAGGGAAAGGAACAATGACCCTACAAGAGCTCACAAAGAAATATTACCTCTATTCTGCCGAGTTTAATACACTCTTGGACATAACACAACAAACAGCCTTTAATTTACTGGATCTGTGATTAATCTTACAGGGAAAACAGGTAACTGCTGTGTTCTCTCTTACTCTATTTTTTAAACCTTTTGCCCCTGACACTTCTCTTTACACCCATACATATTACAGAGTTTATAAGGGTATGTTTTTAAAGAGGGAAATTCTGTACATTCTCCATGAAAATCAAACATTTCCCAAATCCTTACTCCAGCAGGGCAGAGTGGGGTATGTTGAGCTATTTTTGTCATTAACAATTACTGCGTCAAAGGAAATGAAGTCGGAAGTTTACATACACCTTAGCCAAATACATTTAAACTCAGTTTTTCACAATTCCTGACATTTAATCCTAGTAAAAATTCCCTGTCTTAGGTCAGTTAGGATCACCACTTTATTTTAAGAATGTGAAATGTCAGAATAATAGTACAGAGAATGATTTATTTCAGCTTCTTTCATCACATTCTCAGTGGGTCAGAAGTTTACATACACTCAATTAGTATTCGGTAGCATTGCCTTTAAATTGTTTAACTTGGGTCAAACATTTCGGGTAGCCTTCCACAAGCTTCCCACAATAAGTTGGGTGAATATTGACCCATTCTTCCTGACAGAGCTGGTGTTTTTGAGTCAGGTTTGTAGGTCTCCTTGCTCGCACACGCTTTTTCAGTTCTGCCCACAAATTTTCTATAGGATTAAGGTCAGGGCTTTGTGATGGCCATTCCAATACCTTGACTTTGTTGTCCTTAAGCCATTTTGCTACAACTTTGGAAGTATGCTTGGGGTCATTGTCCATTTGGAAGACCATTTGCCACCAAGCTTTAACTTCCTGACTGATGTCTTGCTTCAATATATCCACATAATTTTCCTTCCTCATGATGCCATCTATTAAGTTTACCAGTCCCTCCTGCAGCAAAGCACCCCCACAACATGTTGCTGCCACCCCCGTGCTTCACTGTTGCTTGCAAGCCTGCCCCTTTTTCCTCCAAACATAACAATGGTCATTATGGCCAAGCAGTTCTATTTTTGTTGCATCAGACCGGAGGACATTTCTCCAAAAAGTAGGATATTTTTCTCCATGTGCATTTGCAAACCATAGTCGGGCTTTTTTTATGGCGGTTCCTTGCTGAGTGGCCTTCCAGGTTAGGTCGATATAGGACTCGTTTTACTGTGGATATCCATAGTTTTGTACCTGTTTCCTCCAGCATCTTCACAAGGTCCTTTGCTGTTGTTCTGGGACTGATTTGCACTTTTCGCACCAAAGTATGTTAAC
This sequence comes from Brachymystax lenok tsinlingensis, assembly GCA_030435695.1. NCBI lineage: Eukaryota > Metazoa > Chordata > Actinopteri > Salmoniformes > Salmonidae > Brachymystax > Brachymystax lenok. Next base: position 14,182,327 of record CM059818.1, read on the forward strand.
TACTTAGGGAGTAGCGGCGCGCTAGCGGGCCACTCCCGACACTACCCGGTGAAATGTAAGGCGCCAAATTCAAAATCCAGAAGTTTAATTATTAAACATTCATCAATATACAAGTGTTGCATAGTCATCAAAAGCTCTGATTCGTGTCAATATCACAGCATTGTCAGATTTCAAAAAGGCTTTACGGCGAAAGCACAACATTTGATTGTTTGAGGATAGCACCTCTCCTATTTTCCACATTAGCATAAATTCATATCCAGCGCGCGGGTCACACAAAACCCATATGAGAGCTAAAATAAATCTCTTACCTTTCGAAGAACGTCTGCTGAGGGCTTCCCAAGTGTCCAACGAAGACATCCAATGCTTCTTTTGTTAGAAAAAGTCATTTATTATATCCATAAATCTCCGTTTGGTTGGCGCATTATGATCAGAAAATCCACCGTCGAGTCGCCCATTGAACCGTGAAGAGAACACGTTAAAATTATACCTATACACTTTCTCCAAACAAATCAAACATCATATTTAATGTATCCTTAGGTATCCTTTTGTGTAAATTTACTGTAATATTTCAACCGGACGATAACGTGAACGATAGGAAAGGAAAATAAAGTGGGGCGCGCTCACAATCTCGCGCTTGTGAAACGTTGTTGACAAATGTTGTCCCTTCACTACTTACTCTTCCTATCTCCAGACACTGTATAAAGACTGTTGACTGTTGACATCTAGTGGAAGCCAATGGTACTGCAGTCTCAAGCTTTCACCTGCTATATCAGTTCTGTTATACTCACATACATTATATCAACACTTTTAGAAACTTCAGAGTGTTTCCTATCCAATAGTACTAATTATGTGCATATCCTATTTTCTGGGCCTGAGTGGCAGGCATTTTACTTTGGGCACGCCAGACTCTCCAAAACCGTCACCTCTGCTGCCGCCCCTTAATCTCTAGGAAACAGAACACGTATCCTTCCTGAGCGGTATGACGGCTGCGTGGTCCCATGTTGTTTATACTTGCGTTCTATTGTTTGTACAGATGAACGTGGTACCTTCAGGTGTTTGGAAATTGCTCCCAAGGATGAACCAGAATTGTGGAGGTCTACAATTTTTTTTCTGAGGTCTTGGCTGATTTATTTAGATTTTCCCGTGATGTCAAGCAAAGAGGCACTGAGTTTGAAGGTAGGCCTTGAAATGCATCCACAGGTACACCTCCAATTGACTCAAATGATATCAATTAGCCTATCAAAAGCTTCTAAAGCCATGACATCATTTTCTGGAATTATCCAAGCTGTTTAATGGCACGGTCAACTTAGTGTATGTAAACTTCTGACCCACTGGAATTGTGATACAGTGAGTTATAAGTGAAATAATCGATCTGTAAACAATTGTTGGAAAAAACAATTGCCAAACTATAGTTTGTTAACAAGACATTTGTGGAGTTGTTGAAAAACTAGATTTAATGACTTAAACCTAACTGTATGTAAACTTCCGACTTCATCTGTATATTTCAGGTTGGTTTTGCATCCCTGAAATAATATGAATTTATGTAAACATAACAGTTGTGAATATAAAGCTTGTCCAAAAAAAGTGGTCTCTTTGCACAACAGGGTAAATTGAGCCACCTTGGGGTAAGTGGGTGATTGTGTCCTGTGACAGTGGGTGATGGTGCTGGTAGTTCAAAGTTTAATTCATGGAATGGGGGTGTGGAATATTGTATATCATATATGTATGCCCACATTCAGATATAGATCTCTCTGTACAATATCACTTACCCTTCCATTTTGTGTCCAGATGTCTGGGACGTGGATTTTGTTTCGATCTGTCAATTCTCTGCATTTGAGGCTACTAATCCCATGAAACTGGTCCGTGAGATTCATGATATGTTTAGCAAGCTCAGACTCCATGTCATCAGATAAGTCCTTGTGTGCCTCTGCTCCTCTATCATAGCCTCTCATTTGCACAGGTACATGTTTGTTTTATTTTTTGTCAATGTACCTCTTCAGTGTCATTCAGTCTATTTTTCTGTCTCTTGCTTCTGCTCTAATGGACTTCATCCCTTCTCTCGCTTCCTCGGCTGCTCTCTCAAGAACCTCAAGGGGGGCTAGACCCCTGCTTATTTTATGTTTATATACACAGGCATGATGATGTCTGTTCTGTAACAATACAAGGCAAAAATACTATACATATTATGCAAAAACTATCTAAATGTAATCATCATTTGTATGAGGTATGGTATGCTCAACTTACCCCAAGGTAAGCATGTTGACTATATTAGCTCACACAGCTACAAGGATACACTTTCATGCTAGTTGTATTTGTTGTAGCCCATAGAGACCCCAACTGATGTACAGAACCATCTTGAAGCTATCTGCTGAAAACAAATATAAATGTAAATGTAAAATATCCCAGACATATTCCATACGCACAAAAAGCTTATTTGTCTCCAATTGTATGCACACATTTGTTTACATCGCTGTTGGTGAGAATTTCTCATGTGCCAAGATAATCCATCAACCTGATAGGTTTGTCATATTAAGAAGCTGATTTAACAGCATGATCGTTACACAGGTGCAACTTGTCCTGGGGACAATAAAAGGCAATTTTGCTGAGTGCAGAATTTAATGTTAATTTCTATACCATAAGCCTCCAATGTCGTTTTAAACAACAGGCCCTTACAACCGCAGACCACGTGTAACCACTCCAGCCAAGGACCTCCACATCCGTCTTCTTCACTTGCGGGTCGTCTGAGACCAGCCACCCGGACAGCTGATGAAACTGTGGGTTTGCACAACCAAAGAATTTATGCACAAACTGTCAAAAAACATCTCAGGGAAGCTCATTTGCGTGCATCTGTGACCAACAGATGCATATCTGTATTCCCGGTCATGTGAAATCAATAGATTAGGGCCTAATGAATTTATTTCAAATGACTGATTTCCTTATAATAAATGTAACTCAGTAAAATATTTGAAATTGCTGCATTTTGCTTTTCTATTTTTGTTCGGTGTACTTTGGTTTAGATACAATCATCATGAAACATGTAACTTTGTGAAAATCATTTTTTTGGATGTAACTTGCTTATTACTTTTTCCATGTGGTTTCTTCCTTCACAGACCTCTTCCTAAATATTTGGTCACATGATTCATTTTGTGTATGGTTTCCTGGAAATTAGGGGTGGCACAACTAACACTTGGCTCAATTTACCCCACTTTCCCCTATAGTCAGCCAGGTAAGCTAAGGCAATATGAGGTGGCTCTGGTAGGTGCCCTGAGAATAAACTTAAGTATTCAAGGATCCCAGTTACTTACTGTGCTGGTTCCTCTGATTTGTCACAAGCCTGTTTGTTTGTGGGCATTTGGCTGGCAGTTCTGGGTTCGGGCGGAGTACAGCGCTTTGATGTATTGATTTAGAAAAGGCTGCACTGAGAACAGCTGCGCTCCTCCATAGTCTGTGTCCCCGCTGAGTGACAGGCGCTCCGAGCGGCAGAGACAGCGGCCGTCTATTTAGAGAGGGAGTCTTAGTGCGTGGCTCTGTAGCCATGATAGTTAATAGGGCTGGGAGTCTGTTTGTTTGTTTGTTTCATTAAATCCTGCTTGCATTAATCCCATCTGAGAACATTTGTGAAGAATTTCGCAGATGACTGAAATGACTGCATTGATATTTCAATACCTCTCAAAATATGCTATTACGCTATGGTTTGACACATGGATTGTGCTATCAGCGTAACTCTGTCGTCGGAAGGAATACAAATAGATTGATATAATTATTATTATTTAGCTGATTTCAAGTTATCAATTTTACATTTTGGACGTGCTCCTGCTCAGTACAGTAAGAAAGATAGGGAAGATGACTGTTGGTGCAGAGATTCAGCCTGTTAGATAATCTTCAAGGTCTGTGTTGTTTAATGACCTGGGCATCATAGAAGTAGCAAAACATCCATGGAACATTGATGCTATGTCATAGATGTTCAGCTAGACTAGAAATGTAACTTTCTACAGAACCTTCAGTAGCTTCAAAAATATTTATATATTTTAATCTCCTTCATTTTGGGGACCCTCATCAATCCCACCAACTGAGTGGAATCATCCCATTAAAACAGGGGCCATGTATGAGTAATTATATAGTAGGACTTTGTTCCTATCGCAAACACAGCACTGCATAGTAACCCCTGCAATTTGGTGAGAAAGAGAAGTGAATCGCACCAGTGAGCTGATGAATAGAGAACATTGTTAATTAAGCAAATTACTGTGTGCAGCACAGAAATAGAAAGCATGGATGTCTGTGGCATTTTCTAGGCTGAGCTCTTCAGGAACTGTTTATTGCATCGAAGCAGAATGCAATTTGATATACGTTTAACCTCTAAAAGGCTTAAGCAGTAGGCCTATATACAGTTTAGGAAAGCAGAACATCATGACTGAGCAAATTAAAGACTTTTAGGTATTTTGAGATTTTACTTATTCCACAAATAAAGAGAGCAGTGAATCCTGGAATGTTGTTGTCTCTGTTGACTGTTTTGTAGCTATCCCTCTTGAGTGGGATGTGTTTTCGTTAATGTGGCCTTAATGACCCTAGCCTCTGAGAGGAGTTGACAGCGTCTTAGCATCAGAGGCTACACTGTGAAATTAAGATGCATTGAATTAGCCTAAAAGTCTCATTGAGCTTTCATTACAGAGTTTGGTGGTGAATGCTAATGCATTTGGGGCAACTGGCAGGCTTTAACCCTATAGGGGTCTGGTGATGCTACTCTTGCAACTCTGCATGTACTCCCATTCATAAGACCTGAAGACTGAAACCAGATGCAAAGCATTTACAAAACTCACAAATTACTCACTGACATCTGGCTACAGTCACAATGAGAAGGAGTATTCACTGTCCTACAATGAATCAACAGGAAGGGCTGCAAAATGAATATGCTATGTTCATGGTTTATAGACTGTGCCTATACTATGAAAGTAAAATATGAGTTGCACCTGTATAATCAGTTGCTTTGTGAGAAGATGTTAAAGTTCACAGTTAGACATTGTTATGTAAATGATAGCTGAAAAGTACCAGTGGCCTGGCTTTGGCCCCAAGTGAGAGCAGATCCGCCGTAGCCATAGCCCAGTGAGACACGGGTACCGGCCCGTGTAGACGGAAACTGGAAAGTCTGAGCCTTTTGGGTAAAACATTGAGGTAAATCTTGTATGGAAATGCACTAGTACAGTACCAGTACCATGTGAGTACCTAACAGTGTATGCCATAAGTGTATCTGAAGTATCCTATGGAGTATAACTGTAGAACCTGTCATTGGTTCCAACTGGTACCACACAGCAAAATCGATGGTGTACATTTAACTCAGAAAGTGCTAAATGTGCACTATTTTCAGTGAACATATGAGTCCCACTGTACTTGTGTTAAAATAACACTTTTGAAAGTGTTAAAGCTTTAACTCTGTTGTAGTGTTCACCATTTAACTCTTAAAGTGTTCGAACTTGTTTGTGTTGTTTGTGTGAAAAGGTAGCACGTCCGGTGAACAGGCAGAACAGCAGAAACCGGATCAGCAGCATGACAAGGTACAGTGGTTCCTCCTTTAGAAGTTGTGAGCTTGCACCACGGGACTTAGATGCACTCATGGCTTCATTGCTCCAGACCACCACAAGGGGGAGTTAGAGCACTCATTATGCATTTGGGTCCCAAGGTTTTTATATGACCAATCATTTCGAGTGGTTCCAATGCCAAATTTTGACGCTAGCCAACCTTGCCTTGTGGCGTTCTTCAACAAAGATACCTGACAAAACATTACGGTGGAACCAGATGTAAGTTGTTATAACGTCATAACGAGTCAAGCTAAAATTGTACAATTGAGAGGAATATGTTAGTTAATGTAGTGACAAACGTTTGTGCATATTTTTTTGTCATAAAGTTTATTTACGAAAATCGCTATTTAGCAAGTTATCTGACTAGCTAATATTAGCCAGCTAGCTAGTGTTAGGAGAATACATTTGTAATTCGTGTTGTTTAATGTTTTAGGGACTCCTGAGAAAACCAGCAAACCAGGCTGTCGTCTTGTGAAACGGTGAATGTAAATAATCTAGCTAGCTAAAGCATTTACTGAAAATGTTATGTACAATTGTGTAAGCTTGCCTTGTAATGCAGCTAGCTAACTATTTACTTGCATATTGTGTAGTGAAGGATAAAAATAACTGTATGCCTATGGATGTGTAGCTAGCTACAGTATGTAGCCGATCTGTGTATGGACCCTAAAACGTTAGGTTCTGAACTAATATTCATACCAATCTATGAACCTCAGCTATCATAGTTGTTGTATCAACTTCCAGTCTGAATGGCATTAATGAAGCCTATGGATAGAGTAGAATATAATAACCGTATTGTGCCAAAGATGCAAGTCCTATATACACATGTACTGTAGTTATTACCACTTTCTTTTGATTTTCCCATGATGTCAATAAAAGAGGCACTGAGTTTGAAGGTAGGCCTTGAAATACATCCACAGGTACACCTCCAATTGACTCAAATGATGTCAATTAGCCTATCAGAAGCTTCTAAAGCCATGACATCATTTTCTGGAATGTCCCAAGTTGTTTATCTACTTAGGGACTCCCGACACTACCCGGTGAAATGCAAGGCGCCAAATTCAAAATCCAAAAGTAGAATTATTAAACATTCATCAATATACAAGTGTTGCATAGTCATCAAAAGCTCTGCTTATTGGCAATATCACAGCATTGTCAGATTTCAAAAAGGCTTTACGCCAAAAGCACTACATTTGATTGTTTGAGGGTAGCACCTCCAATATTTTCAATAAGCATAAATTCATAAACCATCGCGGTTTACACATTTCACAGCGAAAACAAATCTCTTACCTTTTGAAGAACTTCTGCTGAGGGCTTCCCAAGTGTCCAACGAAGACAATCCATCGTTCATTTGTTAGAAAAAGTCATTTATTATATCCATAAATCTCCGTTTGGTTGGTGCATTATGTTCAGAAAATCCAACGTCGAATCGCCCATTGAAACGTGAAGAGAATGCATTCAAATATACCTATAACTTTTCCTAAACAAATCAAATACCAGTTAAAATGCATCCTTAGCTATCCTTTTATGAATATGAGTGATAATATTTCACTCGGATGGTCACCTAAACGTTATATAAGTAAAATAAAGTGGGGCGCGCAGCCAGACAAGCGCACGAGAAAACTTGTTGACATCTGAGCTACCTTGGCCATTTCCTGTACCTATTCTTCCTGCTTCCTCCAATCTCTCTGAGGCTTTATATATAGACTGTTGACATCTAGTGGAAGCCATAGGTACTGAAATCTCGGAGCTGCTTGCCATAGAACTCAATAGGGAGACTGTCAAACAGAGCCAATGTGACAAAAAACTGAAATTCCGGATTAGATTTTTCTCGGGTTTTCGCCTGCTATTTCTGTTCTGTTACACTCACAGACATTATGTTAACACTTTTAGAAACTTCATAGTGTTTCCTATCCAGTAGTACTAAGTATATCCTATTTTCTGGGCCTGAGTGGGAGGCATTTTACTTTGGGCATGCCAGACTCTCCGCCGCTCCCTAAGAAGTTAAACAATTTTGTATATAATGTTTACATATCCGACATTACTCATATCAAATGTATACACTGTACTCTATACCATCTACTGAAACTTGCCTATGCCGTTCGGCCATCGACTCAAATCTCTAGCCACTTTAATAATTAAAAAGTGGATGTAATAAATGTATCACTAGCCACTTTAAATGATGCCATTCATATAATGTTTACATATACTACACTACTCATCTGACATGTATATACTGTACTATATACCATCTACTGCATCTTGCCTATGCCGGTCAGCCATCGCTCATCCATATATTTATATGTACATACTCGTATTCATTCCTTTACACTTGTGTGTATAAGGTAGATGTTGTGAAATTGTTAGATTACTTGTTAGATACTACTGCATGGTCGGAACTAGAAGCACAAGCATTTCGCTACACTCGCATTAACATCTGCTAACCATGTGTATGTGACAAATAAAATTTGATTTGATTTATAACCTAGTGTATTTAGGGAGAAGGGGGAGAGGGATGAAGTGAAGAAGAGAGTCTGTTATTGTGTGTGTGTGGTCTCACCTGGTGTCCACACTAAGTGGCTACTTTATGCTGAAAAACAGACACGTGAGGACAAACAGTAGAAGATAATGTCAATAGAAGATACTGTATGTGACGCAGACACCTATCGGAGTGTACCTGAAACATTTAAATATAGAGGGATATGTGTCTCACCACTTGGTTATTGCAAGGCTAAACCCCAGGTATACATCAAACTTGCCAGTATATTAACTATTGGCTATCTAACTACCCAACGTTAATTGACTTGATTGTTCTCGTGTCGTGGAAAATGGTTTCTCAAAAATATGAAACTCTTACAAGAAACTTGTGAATTCAATAACACCTTTAATTAGCACAATCAAAGGTGGAGCCATGACCCGGATCACAACTGACTCTGTGTCACAGCCCACAGCCTTTTAAAGTATTCTCCCAATATTCCTACACAGACCCCTCCCCAACTTTACAGCTTCCCATATGTCCTGTTTCCATAGGGGACTTTGTTATATTGCCTTCTGGCATCCTGCTTTTCCTCAGAAGCCTTTGATCAGTTCCAAATGGCCTTCCTGCTGACCTCCTGTTTCTTTCATGTCCATTTGTTCAACTAAGCTTAGCCATTTTCCCATACATTGTGTATGTCTTTCTGTCTCACCACTTCAAAGTAATCAATCAGAACACTGAAAATGTAATAATTGTAATGAGTTAATCTCCCACAACTATCTAAGTTAAACTTATTTTAGCACTTAAGCCTCATTATCAATACTATCATGTTGTCTGCTATCACATAGTACATTAATTAAATTAATCAATGTGTCCTAGCCTTGTTTTTACTACCACACTCGTCATTCTAAGTTTAGCTAAATGGTATAGTCGTTGTGCTTTCTCAATGGACATTTGGGTGTTTTTGTGAATTCGCTCTGGCTATCTATAGGCTGGACAATAGAACAAGTCAAAATTCACCCAAAGCTGAAAAACAGCTTAATAAGGCTGTTGGCTAAACTGGAACACTAGCGTGAGCCCATAGCAAATCAATGGGGTGAATTGGCGTCGAACGAAACTGGAAAAAAACTACTTGTGTAGAAAGTAAACATCCGCACCTCGATGGGGTCAACTGTGCTTATGTCTGCGTAATGAAAAAATAGGGAAAAAATTTAAACTTCGGAATATTTCTGGTCTAGCGATCAATGACAAACGAGCTCGCTGCCCAGATGTACATAATTACAAAGAGAAGATGTTCCTGATTAAAATGGTGCCTGTGTAACAGTTTTGCTTCCGTCCCTCTCCTCGCCCCTACCTGGGCTCAAACCAGGGACCCTCTGCACACAGACAATAGACACCCTCGAAGCATCATTACCCATCGTGCCACAAAAGCCTCGGGGAAGAACTGCTTCCAGTTCTCAGAGTGAGTGACGTCACTGATTGAAACGCTATTAGCGTGCACCCCGCTAACTAGCCATTTCACACCGATTACACCCGACCCCAAAAAAATCTAAATATACACATTGCGAGATATTTGGCGAAATAGACAGACATGCCTATATTTCCCCCATAGGAAACAATGGGAAGACCGCAGAGTTCCAATATTATTTTTGTTGTTTACATTTTGTTGTTTACATTTTAACTATAAAACAACGTGAGCAGGTCTCATTGCCAACAATAGCGAAGCAGGCATTGTGATGTTGAACAATAACCTGGGAATAGAACGTTTGGAAGGCAAGTTGGTGCCACGGTGCTCAAAATAACTAATAGGAGCTGGCAGGGTGCAAAATGCACTAAAATAAGGCCTGTTTTTTCACGATTACTTCAAAACGACGGCAAGCAGCTGGGAAATATGGTCATATTACGAAAATGGGCTCCACGGCCGATGCATTGAACTAGTTTTTATCAGAAAATAATGTTGTTAAAAAATTAATGTGTCCCGCTTACTATCTACACGGATTTCAGAGAACTCTTGTCTGAGTGTACCAGAGTGCAGAATAATTACCGGTGTTAGTAAACGTCGGAAAAAAAGCATAATTAAATTGTTTCCAGCAGCACATTTACAGTCACCAAAGCTCTGGTTAAGACAAAAACTGCCTTACCAGCTCTGCTAGGGCGGGTAAAATGGTCAGAGTGGCTCGTTTTTGTCTGGAAGTAGCTAGCCAACATTAGCTTGGGTGCTTGACTGCCGTTGTAAGGCCAGAACGCTCAAATCAATCCTACTCCTTGGCCCGAATGAATTTACAAACTGACAATTTTTCTCTGAATGGAAACACCATAATATTAATCAAATTAATTAAGCCAAATTTCTTAAAATCAATCCCATATACTATGTTATTACAAAAAAGGTTTTAAATTATCTGGTAATGCCAATACGGAATAATATCAAATGCTTCTCAAAGATTCCCTCTGGTGGTCAAACTAGCAATAACTTGCAGTAACAGAAATGGCTGAGAATTAAATGACGTGCCACAGAATGCTGCAGAAGCATGCAGGGTGTGCCGCAGTATGACACAACTTTTAACTTCTTAGGGCTAGGGAGCAGTATTTTGAAGTTCGGATGAAAAACGTGCCCAAAGTAAACTGCCTGTTACTCAGGCCCAGAAGCTAGGATATGCATATAATTAGTAGCTTTGCATAGAAAACACTCTGTAGTTTCTAAAACTGTTAAAATAATGTCTGTGAGTATAACATAACTGATATGGCAGGCAAAAACCAGAGCAAAATCCATCCGGGATTTCTGAATCAGTCATGTCACATTGTTTTCAATTGGCATGCTATTCAATGCTGGGTATTTTAGCTCCCAGATTGCAGTTCCTATGGCTTCCACTAGATATCAACAGTCTTTAGAAAAAAGTTGGAACGTTCAATCATAAAAATCAAGGGAGTTTGACCACTAGTTCCTGGGTTCACGTCAAGTGTACTGTTTTGGATTCTGCGCGTAACAGGGAATGTGCGCTCAGTTCTTTTTCTCTTCTATTCAGCAGGTTATATTCCGTCTGAAATATTATAGTGTATATTAATTTTAGGGTATCTGATTATTGATTACAAATGCTGTTTGACTTTTTTTCGGCAAACTTTATGGGTACTTTTGGGATATCGTTTGTCTGCATGGATGAAAGCCTTTGGGCAGGTGGATTACTGAACAAAACGCGCCAACCAAACGGAGCTATATGGATATAAAGAGGAACTTTATCGAACAAAAGGACCTTTTATTGTGTAACCTGGATGCTTTGATATGCCACCAGAGGAAGATCATCAAAGGTAAGCGATTTATTTTATGCTATTTTTGAGTTTTGTGACACACCTGCTGGTTATGTTATTATGTTAATTGAGTTTTTGAGTGGGGGTGCTGTCCTCAGACAATCAAATGTTCTGCTTTCGCCATAAAGCCTTTTTGAATTCTGACAATGCTGTTAGATTAACAAGAGTCTAAGCTTTTGAAGGGTGTGCAGCATTTGTATTTTCATGAATGTTTGAAATGAGTATTTTTGTAATTTGAATTTGGCGCTCTGCATTTCACCGGATGTTGTCAAAATCGATTCCGTTCACGGGGATTGGATCCGTAACAGGTTAAAGGAGGAACCACTGTAGCAACCTGCATTCAGAATGCCTGTCAGGGTTAGGAAAGTTAATAAGAAGACTACCTAAACCTTTTAAACTGGAACAACCATTTTAGTAATTTGTGCAAAAAAAAATAACTAACTGATTGGATTAGTTCAGTAAAATGTATGCCATTTTTCTTTGTGTAGAAAAAAATTAAGATAGTCACACTATCACGTTTCAGGTATGACCCAGATGCAGACAGTGTCGAAGAAACCAAAGTTTATTTCTAATACAGGGGCAGGCAAACGACAGGTCAAAGGCAGGCAGGGCTCAATAATCCAGAGAGGGTGAAAAGGGTCCAGAACGGCAGGCAGTCTCAGGGTCAGGGCAGGCAGGGGTCAGTAATCCAGTGAGGTGGTGCAAGGTACAGAACAGCAGGCAGAATGGCCAAAACTGGAAGGACAAGAAAACAGGAGCAAGAAACAGGCAGGAGCAGGGGAACAAATGCTGGTAGGTTTCAGGAAACAGGAGACAAGGGGCTGTGAAACATGGGTTTAACTCTGGACACATGAAAGGTGGGATGTATACAGAGGGTACGGGGCAACAGAAGACGAACAGCAGAGGGGCTAATAACCTTGGAGATGGGAAAAGGGCCAATAAACCGGGTGAAGAGTTTGTGGGATTCCACCCGGAGGGGCAGATTCTGGGTGGACAGCCATACCTTCTGCCCGAGACGATACCGGGGAGCCGGGTTCCGGTGGCGATCCGCTTGTCGTTGATACCTGGAGGTGGTCTTGAGGAGGGCCGACCGGGCTCTCCTCCAGGCACGACGACAGCGGCGGACAAACATCTGGGCCGAAGGTATGCCAACCTCTTCTTCCTGCTCAGGGAAGAGCGGGGGCTGATACCACAGGGAACACTCAAAGGGTGATAGGCCCGTGGCAGAGCAGGGAAGGGTGTTGCGGGCAAATTCGACCCACACAAGCTGCTGGCTCCAGGTGGTGAGGTTGGAGGAAACCAGGCAGCGCAGGGTAGTCTCAAGGTCTTGGTTGGCTCGCTCCGACTGGCCGTTGGACTGGGGGTGGAACCCGGAAAACAGGCTGGCCAACGACCCAATGAGGGTGCAGAATGCCTTCCAGAACCGGGACGAGAACTGAGGACCCCGGTCGGTGACCTTGTCAACTGGCAGTCCATGGATCCGGAAGATGTGCTGAACCATCAGCTGGGCCGTCTCTTTGGCAGAGGGTAGCTTGGGGAGAGGAATGAAGTGGGCGGCTTTGGAAAACCGATCAGTCAGGATGGCGGTGTTGCCATCAAACAGGGGGAGACCCGTGACAAAGTCCAGGGAGATGTGAGACCAGGGACGGTGAGGGACAGGCAGAGATCAGCCAGAGCTTGCCGATGAGTCTTGTTCTGTGCACAGACCGTGCAAGCGGCAACGAATACGGAGACGTCAGGAACCACGGTAGGCCACCAAAAGCATTGTCGCACAAAAGCCAGGGTCCAACGGGAGTCCAGGGGGCAGGCAAGCCTGGAGGAGTGGGCCCACTCCAGGACTGCGGAGAAGACCGCGTCAGGTACAAACTTCCGGTTATCTGGCCCCCCCAGGGTTTGGCAGGGAACACTGCACCTCCTGAACCTGCTTCCCTATTCCCCAGCTGAGTGTCGTTGCCAGGCATGAGGTGGGAAGGATGGTAGTATTAGTTGTGGGGCTAAAGCGGCTTGACATTATTGGATTCTGGTCGGTATGAGGGAGAAATTGAACTGGTTGAACATTAGGACACACATAGCCTGCCTGGAATTTAGGAGCTTGGCGGTGCGGAGATATTCCAGGTTCTTATGGTCGGTCTGCATAATGAATGGATGGATGTTCCGCCTCCTCCAGCCAGTGCCTCCACTCTTCCAACACCATCTTCACCATGAGAAGCTCACAACTCCCCACATCGTAGTTCCTCTCCGTGGCGTTGAGGCGGTGGGAGAAGAATGTGCTGGGATGTAACTTGAGGTCCAGTGCAGACCACTGGGACAGGACAGCCCCCACTTCGAAGCATCGGCCTCCACCATGAACTGGCGGGACGGGTCAGGATGAATCAAGATGGGAGCTGTTGTAAAGCGGTGTTTGAGATCCCAGAATTCCCGGTCAGCAGCTGGATACGACGTGAACGGAACCTTGGGAGAGGTGTTTGCAGACAGGGGAGAAGCCAGGGTGCTGTAGCACTGGATAAAGCGGAAATATAAGTTGGCGAATCCCAGGAAACGTTGCAGCTGTACTCTGGACGTAGGCTGGGGGCAATCCACAACCTCTCATCTTCCCGGGATCCATCTGTACGCTGCAGTGATGATGTAACCCAGGAAGGGGATGGTGGAGCGATGGAACTCACACTTCTCTGCTTTTACAAAAAGCTGGTCCTCCAGGAGGCGTTGTAGAACCTGTTGGACATGGAGCATGTGTCCTTGGGTGGAGCAGGAGAAGACGAGGATACCACCGAGGTAGACGAAGACGAACCGGTTCAACATGTCGTGGAGAACATCATTAACCAGAGCCTGGAACACAGCAGGGGTGTTGGTAAAGCCAAAGGGCATGACCCGGTACTCGTAGTGACCGCTGGCCGTGTTGAATTCTTCCACTCATCCCCTTCCCGTATCCGCACCAGGTGGTAGGCGTTCCATAGGTCCAGCTTGGAGAACACAGTGGCCCCCTAGAGCAGCTCAAAGGCCGAGGACATGAGAGGTAGCGGGTAGCGGTTCTTCACCGTGTCGTTGAGACCCCGGTAGTTGATGCACGGGCACAGGGTTTTGTCCTTCTCCACGAAGAAGAATCCTGCGCCGGCAGGGGAGGCAGAAGGACGGATGAACCCTGCAGCTAGGGAGTCCTCACTGTAGGCCTCCATATCCTTGGTCTCCAGACCTGGCAGAGAGTACAGTCGGTGTGGCTGCAGCGAAGTGGCCCGGGCCTTACTGAACACCTCCCGGAGGGAATGGCGGAGAGGTCCAGGGCAAGCTGCGCTGACTTCAGGCAATGGGTGTGGCAGAACGGACTCCAGCCAATGATGACACCGGCAGACCAGTCAATGAGAGGATTGTGTCGCTGGAGCCAGGACAATCCCAATACCACAGGAACCTGAGGAGCAGGAACTGGATCGTCTCGCTGTGATTCCCTGACACATGTAGGTTGATGGGGGTGGTATTGTGGAGCGCCCGTCCAGTGCTCTAACATCCATGGGAATGGAGAGGGGCTGAGTGGAGATATCCAGCTTGGAAGCCAGGGTAGCGTCCATAAAGCTCTCATCGGCCCCAGAGTCGATGAGTACACGGAGAGATTTCGACTGGTTCCCCCACAGCAACATGGCATGAAAAGGGATAAGGGGAGAGGAAAAGTTATTCGTATGGCCCACCCAAGTACTCGCTCCTACTGGTGATCCTGATCTTTTAGTGGACATGGAGAAGAAATTACCAGTAGTCCCGCAATACAGGCAGCTCTTAGTGTGAAGCCTTTATTCCGTTCAGCTGGAGACAGCATAGCTCTGCCTAGTTGCATGGGCTCGGGAAGAGGTGAATCGGTAGTCTTAAGGCTCCCAGGGGAACTCGGGTAGCCTCGGGGTCTCTCGGCAATGGAGCCGTCCGGGACTTCCGGGATACCTCGGAGGCGAGGTGGAATCCTTGGACAGGCGAGTGAAATTGAGTCTCCTCTAATTCCTTCGTTCGTTCGTTCGTTTGTTCCCGTAGTCACCATCAATCCAAATGGTCAAGGCGATGAGCGAGTCGAGAACACAGGTACTGTATAAATACACAGGGGATAATGGGGAAGATGGGCGACACCTGGAGGGGGGTGGAGACAAGCACAAATACAGGTGAAACGGATCAGGGTGTGACACGCACACTCTATATACAAGCTCCCAGTAATTTATTGGGTCAACCACTAACGTTTTGGCATCACTGTCCATAGGATTAATCAATCTTCATGTAGCATAGGATTAATCAATTAACTTCTTTAGGGAGCAGCTCCCGAGGTGACGGTTTTGGAGGGTCTGGCGTGCCCAAAGTAAAATGCCTCCCACTCAGGCCCAGAAAATAAGATATGCACCTAATTACTACTATTGGATAGGAAACACTCTGAAGTTTCTAAGAGTGTTAAAATATTGTCTGTGAGTATAACAGAACGGATATAGCAGGTGAAAACCCGAGGAATTTCTGTCCTGGAAAAAGTGTATTTGACACACAGCCTCATTTTGAACCCGTCCCTATTGAAAATGACCATATAAGGGAGTAAGATTTCAGTACCTATTGCTTCCTCTGGATGTCAACAGTCTATAGACAGTGTTTTGATTATGTTTAGTTGCTCTGGATGGTAATAGAAGAAGAATTGGGAAGTGGTCACCAGATGTAAACAGAAGAGGATGCGCGTTCACAGGCTTGCGCGCGCTGTGGTTTTTTTCCTTTCCTATTGCCCAGTTCATAATCCGGTTGAAATATTATACTAAATATACATAAGTGTTCCTAAGGATACATTATCAGTGATGTTTGATTGTTCTTGGACAAGTTTATAGGTATAGGTTGAACGAGTTCTCTTCACAGTTCAATGGGCGAGTGGACGCTGTATTTTCTGATCATAACGCACCAACCAAACGGAGATTTATGGATTTATTTCTAACAAAAAAAAAAACATGGATTGTCTTCGTTGGACACTTGGGAAGCCCTCAGCAGAAGTTCTTCAAAAGGTAAGGAATTTGTTTTTGCTGTGAAATGTGTTTTGTGTGAACCGCGATGGTTTATGAATTTATGCTAATGGAACGAAACGTGTGCCACAATTATTGGAACCCCTAGAAAGTCTTATGAGTAAAATACACACACACTGGCTCCAGGTAGTGGGGTTGGCAGAGACGAGGCAACAAAGAGTCTTCTCCAGGTCCTGATTGGCCTGCTCCAACTGGCCGCTAGATTGGGAATGAAACCCGGGGGACAGTCTGGCCGATAATCCAATGTGCAGAACACCTCCCAGAATCATGTCGACCGGAAGTCCATGGATCCGGAAGATGTGCTGTACCATGAGCTGGGCCAACTCCTTGGCTGAGGGTAACTTTGGAAAGGGAATGAAGTGTTTGGCTTTGGAAAACCTATCCACTACCGTAAGAATGGTGGTATTGTCATTGAACAGAGAGAGACCAGTGACAAAATCCAGGGATATATGGGACCAGGGGCGGTGAGGAATGGGGAGCGGTTGAAGGAGGCCTGCTGCTACTTGCTGGCGGTGCTGGCGGCGACGAACGTGGAGACGTTATGAACCATATTGGGCCAGCAAAATGGTTGTCGGAGGAAAGCCAGGGAACGTCGGGAGCTGGGATGGCAGGTAAGGTTAGAGGAATGAGCCCATTCCAGGACTGGGGTCAGACAGAAACTGGGACAAACAACCGGTTAGCCGGGCTCCCCCTCCGCCATGAAATACTCCAGACTAAGGCAAACGGTGGATTGTTGCACCTACAACGCCGTAGCCCAGGCGAGCGCCCTCCTGGACATCAGTGTTATAAGATACGCTTTCTTTGAGCGATCCGAAGGAAACGAAGAGGGCTATAGCTCAAAGATGAGGGAGCACTAGGGGAGAAATGCCCGACAGGTTCCAGAATCCCCAGCGTAGCACTCCGGAAGAGGTAAGCGGGGTTCTCGGGAAGCCGGGGTAAGCTGGGGACTAGCACCCCTGGTAGCGGGGTTACTGAGAGTCTGGAAGGTTACCGTTGTGGCTTTCTGCCTAGTAGATAGTCTGCGCAATTGTTCAAACAATGCATTGAAGGCATGGTCATGGCTTTCCGCCAAGGTATGGAGTCCCTCCACAGGGTTATGTAGTAATTCCTTGTGTCTTCCAATGGTGGCTCTTTGGAGGGAGACAGAGTTGCGGAGCAGGTCCGAGTCTGTTGGGTCGGTCATGACCAGTTCGTACTATCACGGCTCAGGATATGACCCAGATGCAGACACAGGAGGCTGAGAGTACGATTCTCCGAATATGTATTACAACACGAAGACTAGAAAACAAAACTTAAGCGCAGGAGAAACGGGAAACACGCTGATAAGACCTGACAAAACAAGATGAACTGGCAACAGACAAACTGTCAACAGACAGGTATAAATACACAGGGGATAATGGGGAAAATAGGAGAAACTTGGTGGGGGGTGGAGACAAGCACAAGACTGGTGAAACAGATCAGGGTGTGCCACCGGGCAATAGATAATTCACAAGTGATAGGCTAATATTGTCACCCATCAGACTATTCTTGATTGAATCTTGTTTTTACATATACTAAATAATATATGTGTGAAATTCGTTTTGATTTATAACGGACCATTATCATGCACCTGTCTCAAAACATTGGCAGTGGGAAAAAATACATGTCATCTATACACTACCAGTCAAAAGTTTTAGAACACCTACTCATTCAAAGGTGCTGCATCAGATGACCTGGCCTCCACAATCCCCCGACCGCAACCCAATTGAGATGGTTTGGGATGAGTCGGACCGCAGAGTGAAGGAAAAGCAGCCAACAAGTGCTCAGCATATGTGGGAACTCTTTCAAGACTGTTGGAAAATCATTCCAGGTGAAGCTGATTGAGAGAATGCCAAGAGTGTGCAAAGCTGTCATCAGGGCAAAGGGTGGATATTTGAAGAATCTCAAATATAAAATATATTTGGATTTGTTTAACACTTTTTTGGTTACTACATAATTCCATATGTGTTATTTCATAGTTTTGATGTCTTCTCTATTATTCTACAATGTAGAAAATAGTAAAAATAAAGAAAAATCAGTAGGTGTTCTAAAACTTTTGACCGGTAGTGTACAGTTAAATAGCGAATGGAGGACACTTTTCCCGTGGTTCATTTTCATGACAGCCATGTAAGCTATACCCCTGTTGTAAAGTTAAACAATGTGCTTAACTTCTTAGGGAGTGGTGGGGCACTCCCGACACTACCAGGTGAAATGCAAGGCGCCAAATTCAAAATCCAAAAGTTGAATTATTAAACAT
This sequence comes from Brachymystax lenok tsinlingensis, assembly GCA_030435695.1. Taxonomy (NCBI): domain Eukaryota; kingdom Metazoa; phylum Chordata; class Actinopteri; order Salmoniformes; family Salmonidae; genus Brachymystax; species Brachymystax lenok. The sequence continues at coordinate 14,200,969 of CM059818.1, forward strand.
GCACCAATATACAAGTGTTTCATACTCATCAAAAGCTCTTTTTCTTGGCAATATCAAAGTGTTGTCAGATTTCAAAAAGGCGTTACGGCGAAAGCACCACATTTGATTGTTTGAGGGTAGCACCTTCACTATTTTTGCCATTACCATGAATTCATTAGCCTTCACGGTTCACACAAAACGCATTTCACAGCGAAAACAAATCAATTACCTGTTGAAGAACTTCTGCTGAGGTCTTCCTAAGTGTCCAACGAAGACAATCCATGGTTCTTTTGTTAGAAAAAGTAATGTATTATATCCATAAATCTCTGTTTGGTTCGCGCGTTATAATCAGAAACTACAGCCTCCACTCCTCTATTGAACTCGTTCAACTTATACCTATAAACTTGTCCAAGAACAATCAAACATCCTTTTTAATGTATCCTTAGGAACACTTTTATGTATATTTACTATAATAATTCAACCGGAATATAAACTGGGCTATAAGAACGGAAAAAAACACAGAGCGCGCCTTGGCGAGAGCGCGCGTCCTCTTCTATTGACATCCGAGGGAACACTTCCTGATTCTTCTTCTTCTCTGCTCTAATAGCATCCCCAAAAAATCTGAACACTGTCTCGAGACTGTTGACATCCAGAGGAAGCGATCGGTACTGCATTCATATGCCCTTATATGGGCATTTTCATAAGGGAGGGGTTCCAAATGAGCAATGTGTCAAAACCACTTTTTCCAGGACAGAAATTCCTCTGGGTTTCGCCTGCCATATCTGTTCTGTTTTACTCACAGACAAATGGTTAACACTTTTAGAAAATTCAGAGTGGTTCCTATCCAGTTCCTTCCTATCCGGTTCCTATCCAGTGCATATCCTATTTTCTGGGCCTGAATGGGAGGCATTTTACTTTGGGCACGCCAGGGTCTCCAAAACGGTCACCTCATGCGCTGCTCCCTAAGAAGTTAATATTAGGAAAGTTGATAAATAAATATAGTAGGCCTAGCCTATAGAAAGCTGATGGGATCCTCCTATTGTTAGTAGAGGCCATCACGCGCAATTGCATAGACTATAGAAAATATAAATTGCGCCTGGGCTGGAATACTACATTTTAGCCTTTCTCTTGCATTTCAAAGATTATGCTAAAAAAAGATCTAATGTGTTATATTCTTCTACATGAATTTCTAATTTCCACAAACTTCAAAGTGTTTCCTTTCAAATGGTATCAAGAATATGCATATTCTTGCTTCAGGTCCTGAGCCAGTTAGATTTAGGTATGTCATTTTAGGCAACATTTAAAAAAAAAGGGTCTGATCCTTAAGAGGTGTTAAAACACACTTGTACAAGTGATGGTGAACTACATGTGAACGAGGCTTGTAAAATCAAGTTTCCCATTCACCGGTAGGGTGTCCTGCATGCTCTGGGCATTACTGACTCAAATAAATGAAATGAGTCGAAAGATTCGATCTTTGGACTGAACCAGTCAAAAAGATCTGAGTCAGTAAAAAGAGCTGAACTTCCCATCACTATCACTGGCAATAGTCGGATACTGTTTAACATATACTAGCATAACACAACAGATTAGATCAAGTGGAATGACAATCTCACTCAAGATTGCACAAAACGTGCTGAGAGTAATCCATGACCCAAAATATTTTCATGAGCCGCCACCCCTACATTTTAATTATCACTAAAAGAGCAAAGAACCGTTTAGTGAACCGCAAAGAACCATTGAAAGGAAACCATTGTTTCCACATAGTACCATTATCCTTCCCAAAAAACACTTGAAGAACCCTCTGTGTGTAGCTGGTGTAATGAAGAACCATGCAAAGGGTTATTCAAATAACCAATACAGTGGTACTAACTAGAACCTTTTTTTGAGAGTCTAGAGCGATGCTCTCGAACCTTGTTCCTGGAGAGCTACCCTGGAGAGGCATTTAAGGTGATGACTGGTAATCAATAAATATAAGAGTGTTATTTGAAGAGCAAAAGCGTTTCTCTGAGTATTCCCTGTCCTGTCCTTCGGGCATATTAGCAGCCCCAGACCCTCTCTTGCCAGACCCCTAGCTTCTGTCATTTTTATCTCAATTTAAATACATTTCTGGGTAAGAATTAAGTACCTTACTGTGATTGTTTTCAGTAAAAAAAAGAAAAAAAAAGCTTCTTAGCACAGAGATATATCTCAAGAAAGAACTGTCTGGGAGTGGTCTAAGTGGGGTGCGGAAAACTGAAAACTAGCTGTTATTGGCAGAGGTTTGTAACTCTCTTTCACATTGGTCTATTTACTGATTTACCACCTGGTGATGTCACCAGGCAGGCCAAAACTCCATCTCACCAAAAGAGGCAGACATTTCAGCCGGTCTTTTCAAACAACACTTCCACACCTCAAAGTGTGGAAGTACACACAGAGTGTACAAAACATTAGGAACACCTTCCTAATATTGAATTGCACCCCCTTCTCCCCTAGGAACAGCCTCAATTCATTGGGGCATGGACTCTACAAGGTGACGAAGGCGTTCCACAGGGATGCTGACTCCAATGTTGACTCCAATGCTTCCCACCGTTGTGTCAAGTTGGCTGGATGTCCTTTGGGTGGAGAACCATTCTTGATACACACGGAAAACCCAGCAGCTTTGCAGTTCTTGACACAATCGAACCGGTGCGCCTGGCACCTACTACGATACCCCGCTCAAAGGCACTTAAATCGTTCACCTTCTGAATGGCACACATACACAATCCATGTGTCAATTGTCTCAAGGCTTGAAAATCCCCTTCATCTACACTGATTATATTTAACTGGTGACATCAATAAGGGAGCATAGCTTTCACCTGGATTCACCTGGTCAATCTGTCATAGAAAGAGTAGCTGTTTCAAATTTTGTGTACACTCAGTGTATATAAAAAGACAGCAACATTTCATTTTAAGCAGTATTTATCACCCAGGGTGGCCAGCTGTTGATGGCTCATTGACATGCTATTTCACAGACATACTGCCCCAATGGTGGATGTAATAATGTTATTTCTGTCTTATCTCTGTGAACTGTGCCCCCATCCGTCCCCACCTACTCTCCATCTGCACTCACACACACATTCATGAAGGTAGATTAAATCCAGGTTATTTCCTTGGTGCTTTGGTATTAGTGATATATGTATCCCTTCAACAACCCCCTCAGATAAAGGTATGGGGAAATGTAAGAATTTAATTAAGTACCATTTGTGTTGTTCAACTGAAAATGTTATTGATAATTCAGACTATTACAGTCACTATCAAATTGCCAGTCTCAATAGGCCACTGGAGAATGTATTACCTTATTAAGCAGTCCGTATACAATTTACTTTTCTTTGTCATCCTCTGGTCACCCTACCGAATTGTAATTTTGTGCAGGTTATCCGAGTGCATTTTGAATAGTATAAATGGTTTTTGCCTCTCTCTCCATACGTGTTATCCATATCTCTGGCTTTCAAATTCCTCCCCTTGTGAATTGTTCATTTTCAGAAGGATACCTGCTGAACCCCTGGCAAAGTTTAATTTAATTGAGATTGAGGGGATGTGAATTTATATTGCATGTCATGAATTAGATATTTTTCACTCAAAGTTAATCTTTTGATCTTTTTTTCCTTCACCCTTTTTCCTTGTCTAGTTCCTTTGTGATTGCATATGTCCCTTTTAAGAAAATTGGCAGCAGCTGTTCCCATTACAACATCAAAACAAATGTGGTATAGGTTGTTGCACCAACAATAGCCCTGATATAGAGGGCTGACAGATATCATTTTTCATGCTGCGGGCAGGAGTGGGCAGTCAGACGGAGCTCAAGAGAAAGTGCAAGTGTCTGCTCTCTCTCCAACTCTGCTCTCTTCAAACTATGTCTAGCCTATTGGCTGATATAGCACAGTAATCCTAGCCTAATAGAATGGTCCACGTGAGAATCTCAGGTAATTTAACCTATTTCTTAGGTTATTTTTGCTCATTTTGACATTGCCTATAGGACCCAAAATTGCTAGGACCATGGCTGGCATGCGAGCTGTTACATAGGCCTAAATTAACATTCAGGACTGCGGTTGGGTTGGGGACCAGTTCTTGCTGGAACAGTTGGGAGTGGACAGAAAGCCAGCGGGATCGTGTTGAAGAAATCAGTCTTGCGCAGACCTCTACCCTGATGTTTCTGTTGTGATCCTCTGTTGGAGGAAAACATGTTTTTTTATCTCTCCTTTACAGCTTAAATCTACTGTAACTTGATTGAGTTTGTACAATTCATTTGTTTGTAATGCTTGTGGAGGTAATTGAGATTGCTTCCTTGACATTGCTCTCTGTGTGAACACAATAACATTGCCCTTGGCTTTAAGTTTGTGCAACAGTGATTTGTTTCTCCCCTTTGCTGTATGTACTGACATTTTCAAAGTTTTATTTTTGTTTGTTATTAGCTATATTCTGCTAAATTATAAATTCCCCCTTGACCTAAATATGTAACTCTCTCTCCCCCTATCCCTCTCTATCCTTCTCCCTATCCCCTCTCTCTCTCTCTCTCTCTCTCTCTCTGAGGGCCAATTGGGGTGTCATGATATGCAAATGAAAGTGTGCAAATGCCCTACTTTCTTATGAATAGACATTTGTGTATGATCAAGTATAAAAACAGGTCTACTTCAAGAGAAGAAAGCTCCTTGTAGAGCTAAAATGATCTGTTTCATAATACAGATCTAATTATTCATTGGCGGGTTTTTTCATTGGCCATTTTTCTTTCCCTTTGTCATTACGGATGCCCTTGCGAGCAGGTGTCTCACACACACGCACACACACACACACACACACACACACCAGTGTTGTGTATGTATTCATGGATGCCAAGGGAAGCCAGGCTTCCCCAAAAATGTGACACATTTTAGATGTTTTATTTATGATAAAACAAAATTGGCAGTACCTATCTCACCCAAAAAAAAATCAGAGCAAGGGAAACATTGCCCCTTTGTCTCAGTACGTCTAGCCCATGTATCTGATGCTGTCATAGAGAATGGTATAGGCCACAAGATGCCAAAAGGCTGTATTAGCATGGGCAGCGCCATTGAGGGTTTCCACCATTTGTATGTAGTCAACTGGGTGGGACTTCAGACTTCATTGGCTGATCCCTCCTGGTGACCCTGTTGGAGTCATGTCCAACTGGGTCATCAGGAGGGATCAGCCAATCGTGAAGAAGAAAATGTCCTATTTCAAAATGGAGATTGGCTCAACGGCAATGCCCATGCTTTCACAGAGACTATAATGGCACAGATACAAAGATGAGTCCTCTATCTATGTCTATAGATGCTGTCTGGACATAAACAGTAAGACATTGCCGCCATAGCAATGGATTGATTGATGCCAGTAAGCATTTGGCCTCCGTTGATGAAAAAAATCTATTAAATAATTTGCCAATCAGCGTTGATCAACTGTGGGTGGTCCTGGCACCCATGCGAGGAAGTTAGGCTAGAAAACATTTTAGCCGGGTAGCTAGTCTAGGACATCAAAGCTAACAGCGTGTACTAAAGTATGACAGCCATGGACCGCTTTGCCAAACGGTCCATGGCTGTCTTCAATTATCGTGAGTCAATAACATGTTTTTTCTACTTGTGTGCACACACGCAGAAATCAGTACCATGGACAGCCACATGATATTTAGCAACGTTGATTGGACTTAATTATTTTTGGTATCTTTAAGTTTGTTTCCACTGTATTAGACTAATCATACATACAGTTGAAGTCGGAACTTTACATATACCTTAGCCAAATACATTTAAACTTTGTTTTTCACAATTCCTGACATTTAATTGTAGTACAAATTCCCTGTCTTAGGTCAGTTAGGATCACCACTTTATTTTAAGAATGTGAAATGTCAGAATAATAGTAGAGAGATTTATTTCAGCTTTTATTTCTTTCATCACGTTCCAAGTGATTCAGACGTTTACATACACTCAATTAGTATTTGGTAGCTTTGCCTTTTAATTGTTTAACTTGGGTCAAACGTTTTGGGTAGCCTTCCACAGGCTTCCCACAATAAGTTGGGTGAATTTGGGCCCATTCCTCCTGACAGAGCTGGTGTAACTGAGTCAGGTTTGTAAGCCTCCTTGCTCGCACACGCTTTTTCAGTTCTGCCCACACATTTTCTTTAGGTTTGAGGTCCAATACCTTGACTTTGTTGTCCTTAGCTATTTTGCCACAACTTTGGAAGTATGTTTGGGGTCATTGTCCATTTGTAAGACGCATTTGTGACCAAGCTTTAACTTCCTGACTGATGTCTTGAGATGTTGCTTCAATATATCTACATAATTTTCCTTCCTCATGATGCCATCTATTTTGTGAAGTGAACCAGTCCCTCCTGCAGCAAAGCACCCCCACAACATGATGCTGCCACCCCCGTGCTTCACGGTTTGAATGGTGTTCTTCGGCTTGCAAGCCTCCCCCTTTTTCATCCAAACATAACGATGGTCATTATGGCCAAACAGTTCTATTTTTGTTTCATCAGACCAGAGGGCAAAGTACGATCTTTGTCCCCATTTGCAGTTGCAAACCGTAGTCTGGCTTTTTTATGGCAGTTTTGGAGCAGTGGCTTCTTCCTTGCTGAGCGGCCTTTCAGGTTATGTCGATATAGGACTCGTTTTACTGTGGATATAGATACTTTTGTACCTGTTTCCTCCAGCATCTTGACAAGGTCCTTTGCTGTTGTTCTGGGATTGATTTGCACTTTTCTCATCAAGGTACGTTCATCTCTAGAAGACAAAACGCTTCTCCTTCCTGAGCGGTATGACGGCTACGTGGCCCCATGGTGTTTATACTTGCGTATTATTGTTTGTACAGATGAACGTAGTACCTTCAGATATTTGGAAATTGCTCCCAAGGATGAACCAGACTCGTGGCACTCTGTATATTTTTGGTCTTGGCTGATTTCTTTTGATTTTCCCATGATGTCAAGAAAAGAGGCACTGAGTTTGAAGGTAGGCCTTGAAATACATCCACAGGTACACATCCAATTGACTCAAATGATGTCAATTAGCCTATCAGAAGCTTCTAAAGCCATGACATCATTTTCTGGAATTTCCCAAGTTGTTTAAAGGCACAGTCAATTTAGTGTATGTAAACTTCTGACCCACTGGAATTGTGATACAGTGAATTATAAGTGAAATATTCTGCCTGTAAACAATTGTTGGAAAAATGAATTGTGTCATGCACAAAGTCCTAACCAACTTGCCAAAACTATAGTTTGTTAATGACTCCAACCTAAGTGTATGTAAACTTCCGACTTCAACTGTAGTCTAGTTGATTTGATGATGTTTAAATGTTTAAGTTGAAATGGTGCTGGAATAGCGGAAGCAGTGCTCCCGTTGTCTTTGTGCTGACTTTCTGTAACTCTCCGTGTTTCTAAATCAGTAGTTGTTTAGTAAACTGTTGGAAACATTAAAATGCTTGACCACGCTGTAGGTCATGTAACTGTTTGTACATTCAATATTTGCTTTGTGGACTTCACCAGATCGATGCTGCTCTCCAGTTTTGTGATGAAACAAACATGTGGTTGTTTATTTCGCCACTCTGTGATTGTTGTCTTTTTATTATCTCGGCATTATTATATATCACGTGGCGTATGAACAAATGGGCTCCGCTACTGACACACACAAAAACCTTTCACTTTGTTTGATAAGGTCTAATCTCGGTTAACCAAAAGTTAAATTCTCGCGAAAGTTGTCATTCCCGTTCAACTTCTGTGGGTAATAACATTAACGATTGTGATTTCCATTGTGTGAAGGAAGGAAGCGAAGTCTCCTCCCTCGCAAAAGGAACTCTCGGCCAAATCCCTCCCTTTCGCTAATTTCACCTGTGTTTCTGATCCGTGTGGACACACGTGCGAAGCAGTAAACATTGAAGAAGTGAGTGAGGATGTTTTCAACCTAGTTATTTTGTATCTTAGCAGTGTCCATTCCATAGTCCCAGTCGGTATTAGATAGAACGCCTGCCTGTGGGGAAAACAACCTGTGCTCACCTCGGTTACCCCATTTGTTCACAGCAAAATCTTGACCCTTTTCAAACGCAATTTTATTGTTGTCGTGGGTACAATAACTACCGCTCACAGGGCTTGAAATCACTGCCCCCAGTTTAAGTACCGCCTTTGCGTAATCCTGATTCGTCCAATTAATCAATTAAGAAAACCCAAAACGAAGAACTACTGCTGCTTGTAATCACATAATTCTAAGTGAGTCTTGACAGATTCTTGCCGTTTACACGTGAATCTGACCACGATGGATTTAATAAGGTCGAGGGAGCCTTGCCGCAACCTACCGTGAGATCTAAGCCCAAGCATTGGTTGGTCCCCTCCAGTGGGCTGTGCTTAATTACAACCCGAGCTCAGATGGTGTACAGCAGTGTGCTGATCATTAGAGTGTTCCTGTTTCATAACTTTAATGATCATGGTATTTCATGCATAACATGTCCCCTGTCCATCCATGTGCTGCAAATCCTACATTCTCTGTTTATTTCATCCATAACATGTTCCCTGTCCATCCATGTGCTGCAAATCCTGCATTCTCTGTTTATCACTTTATCACACACTTTATCTTGCGTCCTCCATTAAGGACACTGAAGTCCCTGTGTCAGTGTATATAGTAGATTATTCTCTCTCTCCTTCTCTCTTTGTCACTTACTCTTTCTCGCTCCCTCTCTCTTCCCTCTGTCTCTCTCTATTTTGTCTGTACAAAGGTGTTTTTCTAGTTTCCCAGCTAGCACATAACGTTCTGAGATCCTTTCCTAGAGCTTGGTGAGAGTGTGGTTCTCCTATGGTTATTTTGCATACAACCGTCTGACAACGTTCTGGGAATGGTGCAGAATAATTCCTTGGCTTTGGAACATCCTCAGCAAAATTAAGGAAGCTGACAAAATAATGTTATTTTCTTGGTATTTCATTACTTTAACAAAACGTTTCCTAAAAGTTCAAACATGATTACATTTAATAACATTTTTGGTAATGTTCTAGGAACGTTCTCCAACTGGTTTGCCATTGGGAATTTTCTCAAATAGTTCAGAGAACGTTAAGAAACAACGTTATTCTGTGTTTTTTACTTCAGCAAAACATGTTCCTACAGGTTTTCTCATGGTTCTATTTAAAGTAATGTTTTCAAATTGTTCACAGAAAACATTAAGAAACAACTTTATTCTGTGGTTATTTCAGAACTTCAGCATAATGTTTCCTACAGGTTTCCTCATGGTTTGATTTAAAGTCATGTTCTCAGAACATTAAGAAAACTTTACAGTTAAAAACAGAACGTTCTTTGAACATTGCTAATGTTTTCATCTAAGAATGTTATTTAAAAACATACACTAAGTATACCAAACATTAGGAACACCTTTCTAATATTGAGTTGCACTCATGTTGACTCGAATGCTTCCCACAGTTGTGCCAAGTTGGCTGGTGGATCATTCTTGATACACAGGGAAACTGTTGAGCATGAAAAACCAAGCAGAGTTGCAGCTTTTGACATAAACCTGTGCGCCTGGCACCTACTACCATACCCATTTCAAAGGTACTTAAATCTTTTGTCTTGCCCATTCACCCTCTGAATGGCAAACATACACAATCCATGTCTCAATTGTCTTAAGGCTTAAAAATACTTCTTTAACCTTTCTCCTCACCTTCTTTTTCACTGATTGAAGTTGATTTAACAAGTGACAGCAATGACCACGTTTACATGCACACAGTATTACGAATAGTAGCTCATATCCCGCTTAAGGTCTTATTCGGGATAAGCTGTTCATATTCACCTTTTATATCCCACTGATGAGTATCCTTTTTTCCATGAATAAACACAATATTCCTAATTTAAGTTCATATTGGTTAAATGGAATAGTAACTGACATGTGGACATTGACTGTAGGCCTATAACCTCTCACATGTAGCCAAATATAATATGAACTCCTGCAGAATAATGCATTTCTTGCAGGGAAATTATACAACAAATGTTATTAATTTATCGGGAACAGGAGTGGAGAAATGTGAATTATTTCTTTCAGCATCTCTTGAGAAAATGTGAATGCACTTGTAATGTGTTATATTTGACACTGTTATGCAAGCAGGCAGTATTTCAACCACATACAGTGGGGCAAAAAAGTATTTAGTCAGCCACCAATTGTGCAAGTTCTCCAACTTAAAAAGATGAGAGAGGCCTGTAATTTTCATCATAGGTACACTTCAACTATGACAGACGAAATGAGAAAAAGAAATCCAGAAAATCACATTGTAGGATTTTTAATTTATTTATTTGCAAATTATGGTGGAAAATAAGTATTTGGTCAATAACAAAAGTTTATCTCAATACTTTGTTATATACCCTTTGTTGGCAATGACAGAGGTCAAACGTTTTCTGTAAGTCTTCACAAGGTTTTCACACACTGTTGCTGGTATTTTGGCCCATTCCTCCATGCAGATCTCCTCTAGAGCAGTGATGTTTTGGGGCTGTCGCTGGGCAACACGGACTTTCAACTCCCTCCAAAGATTTTCTATGGGGTTGAGATCTGGAGACTGGCTATGCCACTCCAGGACCTTGAAATGCTTCTTACGAAGCCACTCCTTCGTTGCCCGGGCGGTGTGTTTGGGATCATTGTCATGTTGAAAGACCCAGCCACGTTTCATCTTCAATGCCCTTGCTGATGGAAGGAGGTTTTCACTCCAAATCTCACGATACATGGCCCCATTCATTCTTTCCTTTACACGGATCAGTCGTCCTGGTCCCTTTGCAGAAAAACAGCCCCAAAGCATGATGTTTACACCCCCATGCTTCACAGTAGGTATGGTGTTCTTTGGATGCAACTCAGCATTCTTTGTCCTCCTAACACGACGAGGTGAGTTTTTACCAAAAGGTTATATTTTGGTTTCATCTGACCATATGACATTCTCCCAATCCTCATCTGGATCATCCAAATGCTCTCTAGCAAACTTCAGACGGGCCTGAACATGTACTGGCTTAAGCAGGGGGACACGTCTGGCACTGCAGGATTTGAGTCCCTGGCGGCGTAGTGTGTTACTGATGGTAGGCTTTGTTACTTTGGTCCCATTTCTCTGCAGGTCATTCACTAGGTCCCCCCGTGTGGTTCTGGGATTTTTGCTCACCGTTCTTGTGATCATTTTGACCCCACGGGGTGAGATCTTGCGTGGAGCCCCAGATCGAGGAAGATTATCAGTGGTCTTGTATGTCTTCCATTTCCTAATAATTGCTCCCACAGTTGATTTCTTCAAACCAAGCTGCTTACCTATTGCAGATTCAGTCTTCCCAACCTGGTGCAGGTCTACAATTTTGTTTCTGGTGTCCTTTGACAGCTCTTTGGTCTTGGCCATAGTGGAGTTTGGAGTGTGACTGTTTGAGGTTGTGGACAGGTGGCTTTTATACTGATAACAAGTTCAAACAGGTGCCATTAATACAGGTAACGAGTGGAGGACAGAGGAGCCTCTTAAAGAAGAAGTTACAGGTCTGTGTTTTTCTGCAAAGGGACCAGGACGACTGATCCGTGTAAAGGAAAGAATGAATGGGGCCATGTATCGTGAGATTTTGAGTGAAAACCTCCTTCCATCAGCAAGGGCATTGAAGATGAAACGTGGCTGGGTCTTTCAACATGACAATGATCCCAAACACACCGCCTGGGAACGAAGGAGTGGCTTCAGTAAGAAGCATTTCAAGGTCCTGGAGTGGCCTAGCCAGTCTCCAGATCTCAACCCCATAGAAAATCTTTGGAGGGAGTTGAAAGTCCGTGTTGCCCAGCGACAGCCCCAAAACATCACTGCTCTAGAGGAGATCTGCATGGAGGAATGGGCCAAAATACCAGCAACAGTGTGTGAAAACCTTGTGAAGACTTACAGAAAACGTTTGACCTCTGTCATTGCCAACAAAGGGTATATAACAAAGTATTGAGATAAACTTTTGTTATTGACCAAATACTTATTTTCCACCATAATTTGCAAATAAATTCATTAAAAATCCTACAATGTGATTTTCTGGATTTCTTTCCCTCATTTTGTCTGTCATAGTTGAAGTGTACCTATGATGAAAATTACAGGCCTCTCTCATCTTTTTAAGTGAGAGAACTTGCACAATTGGTGGCTGACTAAATACTTTTTTGCCCCACTGTATAATATACACCCAAGACAAACTGAAGTGTTATCAGAAACGTGTTTAGTCATTTTCTCATTTTTTCATTTCCTTAAAACCCGTCAAACTGATGGCATTTTGACACTTTGCACAGGACCAATCTTTCCACTGTTTTGGAGTTATGTTTTCTCCATGGTCCCTAAATGAAACAGACAACTTGGGTGGTGTTAACTAGATTACTAATGCATTCATTCTTTTGATATAAGACATTATTCTGGTGAGTACTGCTTTATTTAGTTTTCCAGGGCTAAAGTTATGACAGAAGAGAAGCTGCATGTGTCAAACCATAGTTGACAAACAAATGGCCTCCTGAAAGTCGTAATTATAATGTGGCCTACCAAATGTCGGAAATTACAAGTAGAAACTTAATTTAAATGTTAGTAAATGTATTATAGTAGGCTGAATTTTTATTGAATTATTATGGTGTATCGTACTGCACAGGTAGCCTACTCTTTGAAGTGATTTGTTTGACAATCAGAGGAAAACATCATCACACAACACCCATGATATGCGAAACTGAGCTTGTGCAGACCACAAAAACAACAGTAAACGGGATAAGGTGTTTATATGCATCAACTTGAATAATGATTGGATATTGGTATGCATGTAAAAGTAGTCAATAAGGGATCATAGCTTTCACCTTGATTCACCTGGTCAGTCTATGTAATGGAAAGAGCAGGTGTTGTTAATGTTTTGTATACTCAGTGTATACATTCCTTTCTCAGCATCAACAAACTCTATCTATTCTTTATCTTGTTAAGTGTGTTCTAGTGTGTTGGCCGTCCCACTAATTGGCCACATCTTAATGAGTGCTTGTTTCCTTTGAAACGGGGTCTGTTTGAAAAGAAAATTAACAGCTTTGTATGAGTGAAAAAACATGCTAGCTCCATCTTGGTGGTGCAGTGGACTAATTCCATGGATAGAGAATAAAAGATCATGGGTTTGAATCTCACTCACACCATGCCACAATAAAAAATGTGTTTGCATGATTAATGCCTAAGTAAATTCATTTCCATGTGTCCTATCTGTGCTTTGAGTTCAAAACAGTTATCCCAAAATAAGCTAGCAGTGGTATTAAAAGTCTTATTGAAACATCCAGTTCAAGTTTTAAGGAGGTTATTCAAAAACCTCAAAATAACACAAAAAAATCATTCAAAACATGCACTATATAACAAAACAAATAAAACATTCAAAACATTTAGAGAATGTTCTTAAAACTTTATTTAATTACCTTCAAATAACCCATCATTTTTGTTCTCAGAACATGAATAAAACCTCCCAGGAAAACTTTGCGGGAACCATAGTAAAACATGTTCAGGACCTCCCTGCAACCTAAAAATGTATGTTCCCAGAGTAGGCAGAATTTTGACTTCCGTTGTCAGAACGTTTAAAAAAACGTTCAGTTTTACTGGTCAGAAAACGTATGGCTTTGTTTTCCGAGAACCAATGGGAAACCAAAAACATACGTTCCCACAACTTCCAAGGACCCAAATGCTAGCTGGGCAGTTTGCAAAAGCAGCCTTCAAACTTCCAGACACTGCCATACGCTTTGACAGAATTTCTCTCACAGATGTTGTGCAAAACTGTTCATCCATTCTGCATCTGACTGAATGTTCTTGGATTTTGTGAATTGATACCATTTTGTGGTTTTGTCACTGTAGTTAAAGTTACTTGATTTAATATATTAACCATTGACTTGTGAGATAGATAGATAGATAGATAGATAGATAGATAGATAGATAGCGAGAGTTAACCATCCCTCTTCCTCTCCTCTCCCCACAGCTCGCATTGTGAGGAGCCGGCAGTGGTGTGATATGATGCCTTGCTTGGAAGACGAGGGCTGTGACCTCTTAGTAAACCAGTCGGGCTGGACCTGCACACAGCCTGGGGGCCGGGTGAAGACCACCACGGTAAGACAAGACTGCCAAGCCTCGTAACCACACAATCTGTCACAGTTAGAGTGACCAGAGTCCATATAGTCATAAGATCTGTCCAGAGACTTTTGTTTGGCCTTGATGTGTTTCTGGGAATGGCGTAGAGGCCCCTGGAGAAACATTCAGAGCTGCCATACCATTAATTTGCTGGAGAACTTAATTGATTATGAGCCTTTGCCACCTATGTCTATGTGGTCATTGCCTGATATAATCAGTTGTTTGACTGCATCACTTAGCTATTTGAATGTGTTACATTATGTGTTATTTGTGTCTATATGTGGTAACAGAAAGAAAACCAAAGCTTAAGTTTGTTGATGAAATCATTCTCACTCATGCACACTTAATGTCACTCACTGAATGGTGCTTCTGTCGCCATCTTGTCAGGGCATCAATTTCACCGCTGATTAACGAGCTCCATTTCAATAGCTTCATTATGCAGCATTAATTTGCATTCTTATCATTGGCATGTTGTCTGAGGTTCATAAATGTAGCGTTGTGCATTTAAATCTACGCCACATGCACTGCAGCTAATCAACCTAATATACACTACCTTTCAAAAGTTTGGGGTCACTTAGAAATGTCCTTGTTTTTTAAAGAAAAGCACATTTTTTGTCCATTAAAATAACATCAAATTGATCAGAAGTACAGTGTAGACATGTATTTTATTTATTTTGTTTCACCTTTATTTAACCAGGTAGGCAAGTTGAGAACAAGTTCTCATTTACAACTGCGACCTGGCCAAGATAAAGCAGTTCGACACATACAACAACACAGAGTTACACATTAGAGTAAACAAACATACAGTCAATAATACAATAGAAAAAACTAATCTATATCCAATGTGTGCAAATGAGGTAAGATAATTACAATATTATTAATTACAATAATTACAATATTGCAATATAACACTGGAATGGTAGATGTGCAGTAGATGAATGTGCAAAGTAGAAAGACTGGGGTGCAAAGGAGCAAGATAAATAAATGAATATGGTAGGGGATGAGGTAGTTGGACGGGCTATGTACAGGTGCAGTGATCTGTGAGCTGCTCTGACAGCTGGTGCTTAAAGCTAGTGAGGGAGATAAGTGTCTCCAGTTTCAGTGATTTTTGTAGTTCGTTCCAGTCATTGGCAGCGGAGAACTGGAAGGAAAGGCGGACAAAAGAGGAATTGGCTTTGGGGGTGACCAGTAAGATATACCTGCTGGAGCGCGTGCTACGGGTGAGTGCTGCTATGGTTACCAGCGAGCTGAGAGGCGTGGCTTTACCTAGCAGGGACGTGTAGATGACCTGGAGCCAGTGGGTCTGGCGACGAGTATGTAGCGAGGGCCAGCCGACTAGAGCATACAGGTCGCAGTGGTTGGTGGTATAAGGGGCTTTGGTGACAAAGCGGATGGCACTCTTGATAGACTGCATCCAGTTTGCTGAGTAGAGTATTGGAAGCTGTTTTGTAGATGACATCGCCAAAGTCGAGGATCGGTAGGCTAGTCAGTTTTACTAGGGCAAGTTTGGCGGCGTGAGTGAAGGAGGCTTTGTTGCGAAATAGAAAGCCGATTCTAGATTTGATTTTGGATTGGAGATGTTTAACTTGAGCCTGTAATTGAACCCAGAAATGCTGATGCTCTAGATACTCAACTAGTCTAAAGAAAGCCAGTTGTATTGATTCTTTACTCAGAACAACAGTTTTCAGCTGTGCTAACATATTTGCAAAAGGGTTTTCTAATGATCAATTAGCCTTTTAAAATGATAAACTTGGATTAGCTAACACAACATGCCATTGGAACACAGGAGTGATGGTTGCTGATAATGGGCCTCTGTACGCCTATGTAGATATTCAATTTTTTTAAAATCTGCCGTTTACAGCTACAACAGTCATTTACAACATTAACAATGTCTACACTGTATTTCTGATCAATTTTATGTTATTTGATGTTAAAAAACAATAACATTTCTAAGTGACCCCAAACTTTTGGGCATTAACTCAATTTGTATAATTTACAAATGTGGTATAGCATCTAACATACACATCCTCCTAACATGCATATATAGGGGTCTGCCAACTATTGTAAAAATCTGTGATATTCTTCTGTGTTGTAAAGAATCAGGCAGAATTCGCTGAATATCCATCCAGAAGGGTCTTGAAGGCTGAAGGGTAGTCATGCATGCTCAGGTCCTCAGTGCCAAGGTTCACGGGCTGAGACAGGAGGCTGGTGGTCTGTCAGTCTAGTCACTGAATAATGAAACCTGTCAACCCAAGGATCGCTTTCAAAGTCCAGCATTTTATGTGCAGAAATCCTATGTTCAGGTACCATTGCTTTTAATGAGTCTTCTTTTAAAGATGGACAGGGGGCAAGGGAGCTGCTAACCCTGTAAATTCTGTTTCAAATAACTCACAGTTGTGTCTTGGTCGACAATTAGAGCCATCTCCTGTATGGCGGCAGCAGACTCCATTCTCTGCCAATTGTGGACGATGCTAAGGGATTCAGCTATGTAACCACAAGGCTTTAACAGGGACAAACAAACAAGCCTATTTTTCTAACTTAACTACAAACAGACCTCCAAAGTTAAGCCCTGCCTCGGATGTTGTTATAGAATAGATTTGACTTAATTATTTTGAACCCCTTTGCCAAAGGATTGTGCAAGTCACAGCAATGTAACCAGTGACATTTTCAACAGATTGTCTCAAAACTATGGATTGGACTTGACTGCATGCAATTTATCTTATAAACACATACAGGACATTAACACATTACAATCAGGTTGCCAAAATGTTTATGCATTTTCCATGTGTTACTACACTGTAACGATGTGCGCTGAGAGTCAGGAAGCAAGTTCAGGGAGTGAGTGTTTTAATAAGTAAAGGCAACATAAAACTAGAAACAAGAAACATGAACAACGCACAGACTTAACACTGGAACAGTAACAATGACGCCTGGGGAAGGATCCAAAAAGAGTGAGTCCAGGGGAGTCTGATGATGCGCAGGTGCGCGTAATGATGGTGTCAGGTGTGCGCCATAACGAGCAGCCTGGTGACCTACAGGCCGGAGAGGGAGCACATGTGACATACACATTTATTTGATTATACAGTACTAAGTAGCACACAATGATTCTTGGACCCAGAAGAATCAGGAGTGGTTATGTCAAACCGTCCTTACATACTTAAAAAATGTCTGTGTCATGGAGCTCCACAAGAGCTGTGTTTAACTTCTTAGGGAGCGGCTGCATAGGTGACGGTTTTGAAGAGTCTGGCGTGCCCAAAGTAAAATGTCTGCCACTCAGGCCCAGAAAATAGGATATGCACATAATTAGTACTATTGGATAGGAAACACAAGTTTCTAAGAGTGTTAAAATAATGTATGTGAGTATAACAGAACTGATATAGCAGGCGAAAACCCGAGGAAAATCCATCCGGATTTGCAGTTATTTTTGTAAATGACCATCTTCTCCATTGTGCCTATTCATTTGTATTTTACCTAGGACTGAGACTGCAGTACCTATGGCTTCCACTAGATGTCAACAGTCTCTATACAAAGACTGGGAATTCTAGGAGTAAGCAAAACAGATAGGAAGAAGAAGTAGTCAGGGGACCACTTTTGTAAACAAGGTTTGACGCGCGCGAGATTGTGAACGCGCACCACTGTACCACTTGCAACACTTGCAGTTAGCCAATTCCAAACTACTCATTGTTGAATTTGCAATTTCCAACTTGTTGTGTAATGTTTATGTCCAATGGCCGATAAGCACCGATACGTTTTATTTATAATTTCTCTTGATATGACAAGGTTTGAAAAGGATTTGCCAGTAGATTGTCAACATGATTCATGATGATGACTGCTCATCTTGCTAGCTTGCCTGCTAAGATTTTGAAAGTATGATGATCACATGATCAGTCCAATCAAAGGTACAGTAGATATAACGTGATTTGATGTCATTTTATCTGTTGCCAATGACCTTGAGCCTTCTTGGCACTTCTAATGTAAATCTATGGTAGCACAGTTCAAGGGGGCTTGAACTTCCGTGCTCTCTCGGTAGATTCTGCGGTGACATAGTGTCCCCATGAGTGACAGAACACTGAGCCACTCACGGCGCAACTAGAAAAGTTGCTTAGTACATGACAGACAATTATGTGCAGCTTAAATGTATGTGTATGAAAGTCACTCAGTTTTTATGAGACTGCAAAAATTTATATAACAGCCTCAATATATGATTAACAGCATACTACTGTAATTTATCTAAAAGGTTTTTTACAGTGTGAATGTTATAATATTAGACTAATTAAACTGATCTTCTTACAACAAAATTCTCATATGGGCCCTAAAGCACATCTTCATATTCTGCAATTCAATTTCCATATTTATTTTACGAATCCATGTTTTACTTGACCTGAGATTGACAAGCATGATTTCGACTTCCTTGGAGAAGGCATATTTGTTGTATCTCGGTACACCCATTCTCTGTCTCTTATCTCTTTTGTATCCCCTGATGTAATGTGCCTCACAGCATGTATTCTGTCATTCAGTGGGTGCTGAATCATAGACAGACTTTGTATCATACTCAAACCAAATTCCTTGTGCTTGCACCTGCAAATTGTGTCATGGGCAATCTGAAATGGTGCACATGTAATTGTGCTCACCACCGTATTTTGGGCAGAGGAAACAATGGGAGAGGCTGTTCCTTCTGCATGTCTCAGTTGCTGAGGGAGAGGGATTCAGAAAGAAAGAAAAAAAGAGAGGCAAAGAGAACGTGGAGAGAGGAAGTAGCTAGAAAACTGGGGTGAGACAAGTCACCAGCCAAATCACCTCAGGATACCTGCTGACTTTTCTGACAGCATAATGGGCTAACAAGGGCAGACAAATCTGCTACTATGGAAGTTTTTAGAAACATGCATAGCTTTTTTTCTATGCACACTAAAAATAAATGGTTATATATAGACCTTTTTAACTGCTTTTTAAGGAGAAGTGGAAGTGAACCATGGAACCCCAAAGAACTTCCGGTGCGGCTGTAAACAGCTAGATTACCATAGTATTTACAGGTGGGATGACCCTTAAACCAGGGGATTCATATATTTAAAAATTTAAGTTATACATTTCCAAAAAGCATTGTGGCGGCCTGCATAGATAGTAACGTTAACAGCATGAGGTGGCGGCACCAGGAGGATGTGTAGCACAAGGGTATGTTGTTTATGAAGTTAGCCATCTAACCTACGTATAAATAGGATAGACTGCCATCCAATATTTGTTTTGTTATTGACACAAATGTTAGCTTGATCTGCTAAAAACAACGTTACCTACCTAGCTAGTAGCTAAGCTAGCTAACTAAAGAACATATTTCCAGTACCAAAGAAAGAACTATGAAAATCTGAAAACACAATTGCCACAAAATATTAAATGCTTGAGAATAATGAAGGAAGTCCTGGTCTAAGCTGTCTGCAGATGAAGGTCCCAAAGAAAGTCCCAATTCCTGGAGCGACTGAAGGGTATATCTTCAATGGGTTAAATATGCTATTGGTTTATTGTTCAATTGGTTGTAGGACTACTAAAATATTGTTAAAAGTAACAATGCATAGACCTAGAACATTGCTCTTAGAGATCTAGCTACTGGGTGTGCAGGTATATTTTCCAGCCCTGACATTCTGTGTATTATTTGTATTAGACACTGTTCATTTAACTATTCAATCATCTCTTGTTTTGGAAAGATGAATGTCTAAACCCACTAACCATTAACATAGGCATTATTTTTGTGTGATATTAAATAAAGTGTTGATTCTTTGATTTAAGTTTCGCATATGTTTTGGTCATTGAAAATTCCCTGTTTGTTTGTTTATTTGGTTCTCACTCACTCATTTTGTCTGATTATATTGCACAGATTTGCAGCTGCAGCTGCAGTCATTGGTCATTGGTGTTGGTGTAACATTCCCTTTATGGCTGACCTAGGATGCCAACCCTGTCCACAACAGACTTCATACTCACAAAGCAGCGTCCATTATCCTACAAAAAACATGATTTTGGTTAGGCTAGGATAACAGTACAGTACTTTAGTTCTCAGGGCTGGTGACTTCACCACACAAAGGCTACAAGGGCTTTGCCTCACTTTGTCTTTCCTTGATTACTCACATTCTACCTCCTCACCTGTATTGTATCACAACTGTATTGGAGGAGAAAGTACAAGGTCCCTCCCCTCTGACCTCGTCGTGCTCTACCGTTTTGGTTATAGTTGATGTGAAATTATTTATGGCATGCATGTATGATGAGATTAATATTGGCCTCGTGGGTGTGTTCAATGCACTTGTACATTTGGCTTGTCATTTATATAGTTAACTTGTTAGGGAGTGGCAGCTGAGGGGTCGGTTTTGGAGAGAAAGTAAAATGCCTCCCATTCAGGCCCAGAAAATAGGATATGCACATATTTAGTACCATTGGATAGGAAACACTCTGAGGTTTCCAAAAGTGTTAACCATTTGTCTGTGAGTGAAACAGAACGCATAAGGCAGGCGAAACCCCGAGGAATTTCTGTCCTGGAAAAAGTGGTTTTGACAGAGTGCCTCATTGGGAACCCCTCCCTCATGAAAATGACCATATAAGGGCATATGAATGCAGTACCCATCGCTTCCTTTAGATGTCAACAGTCTCGAGACAGTGTAAAATTTCATTTTGGATGAATTAGACCAGAGAATAAGAGCAAATCAGGAAGTGACCTTTTTATGTCAACAGTACCCAGTGCGCTGCTCTCGAGAAGGCGCGCAGTGTCTTTACCGTCTTTATCGATCAGTTTATATTCGGTTGATTTATAATAGTAAATATACGTAAAAAGTGTTCCTAAGGATACATTTAAAACTATGTTTGATTGTTCTTGGACAAGTTTATAGGTATAAGATGAACGAGTTTGCGTCACGCTTCAATGGACTAGTGGAGGCTGTCGTTTCTGATTATAACGCACTAACCAAATGGAGGATTTATGGATAAAATACATTACTTTTTCTAACAAAAGAACCATGGATTGTCTTCGTTGGACACTTAGGATGACCTCAGCAGAAGTTCTTCAACAGGTAATTGATTTGTTTTTGCTGTGAAATGTGTTATGTGTGTGCCATGATGGCTAATCGATACATGGCTATGGGAAAAATATGTGAGGTGCTACTCTCAAACAATCAAATGTGCTGCTTTCGCCGTAAAGCCTTTTTGAAATCTGACAACGCTGTGATATTGCCAAGAAACAGAGCTTTTGATGAGTATGGAACACTTGTATATTGGTGGATGTTTAATAATTCAACTTTTGGATTTTGAATTTGGCGCCTTACATTTCACCTGGTAGTGTCGGGATTGGGGCGCTAGCGCCCCAGCAATCCCTGAGAAGTTAAACAGGATTAGCAAATCCTCACACATTGTTTTCATTTTGTTGAAATGTTTTCTCCATTTAAATTGATACAATTAGAAATAGGAAAAGCACTCACACATCTGAGATAATTTATGTGTGTGGCACAGGCGGCCCGAGGCACCTTAATTGCGGAGGACGGTGTCACGATCTTCACGATAGACGGACCAAGCCCCAGCGATGCTTCCAGTATACATATTTATTTAATGAACGTAACTGGGAAAAAATAACAAAACAAACCGAAGATCGTAACATCCGAACATAACATAGAAGCGCCAAAAGTCCATGGGGGGTCTTCGGGTGGGTCTTTTTTGTCCAAGGTGGTGGCTCCAGTGCCGGCCGTGCTGGCCCGAGGTCACGCACCAGAGGCCCTGGGCTAGCAGTCGGAACAGTTCATGCTGGACTCAGGGGACCTGGTGCAGGAAACAGGAGCAGGCTGTGCTAGACACACGATGCGCACAGGGGATCTGGTGCGGGGAGTAGGAGCAGGCTGTGCTGGACTCGCGATGCGCTGGGGACCTGGTGCGGGAGCAGGAACAGGCTGTGCTGGACTCGCGATGCGCACAGGGACCTGGTGCGGGAGCAGGAATAGGCTGTGCTGGACTCGCGATGCGCACAGGGACCTGGTGCGGGAGCAGGAACAGGCTGTGCTGGACTCGCCGAGCGCAGGAACTCTGGTGCGGGGAGCAGGAACGGACCGTGTAGGACTCACGATGCGCACTGGAACTCTGGTGCGGGGAGCAGGAACGGCCGTGTTGGACTCCCGATGCGCACTGGGACTCTGGTGCGGGGAGCAGGAACGGGCCGTGTTGGACTCACGATGCGCACTGGGACTCTAGTGCGGGGAGCAGGAACGGGCTGTGTTGAACTCACGATGCGCACTGGAACTCTGGTGCGGGGAGCAGGAACGGGCCGTGTTGAACTCACGATGCGCGCTGGAACTCTGGTGCGGGGAGCAGGAACGGGCCGTATTGGACTCACAATGCGCACTGGAACTCTGGTGCGGGGAGCAGGAACGGGCCGTATTGGACTCTCTATGCGCACTGGGATCCTGGAGCGTGGAACAGGGACTGGACGTACTAGGCTCTCTAAGCGTACAGGGGGCCTGGTGCGCAGAACCGGCACCCTACTCCCCGGCTGTTTACCCACCCTCGCCTCACAGATGATGGGAGCTGGAATGTCGCGTACCGGGCTTTGGATACCCACCGGAGACACTGCACGCAGAACCGGTGCAGGATATCTCGGTCCAAGAAGGTGCACGGGAGACTTAGCGCGCAGAGCCGGCACCACTCCTCCAGGCTGCACACTCACCCTAGCCTGACAGATGAGTGGAGCTGGAATGTCGCGCACCGGCCTATGAATGCGCACTGGAGACACCGTGCACAATACTGCATAGCACGGCGTCTTACCAGTGCGACGCTCCCTCCAAAGAGCACGAGGAGTTGGCTCAGGAGTCCACCCTGAACCGGCCAACCTCCCCGTGTGCCCCCCAAAAACATATTTGGGGGGCTGCCTCTCGGGCTTTCTAGCCAGGCTTGTTCCAGCATATCTCTCCTTATTTACTCAGCCCTCGCTGCTTCCATCTCCTCCTTGGGGCGACGATGCTCCGCAGTCTTCCTCCAGGGTCCCTCTCCAGCCAGGATTTCCTCCCATGTCCAGAAATCCTGGCTCTTTCGCTGCTTGGTCCTGTTTTGGTGGGTTATTCTGTCACGATCTTCACGATAGACGGACCAAGACGCAGCGATGCTTCCAGTATACATATTTATTTAATGAACGTAACTGGGAAAAAATATCAAAACAAACCGAAGATCGTATCATCCGAACATAACATAGAAGAAACACTTATGCTATGAACTAAACAATAACCCACAAAACCCTAGTGAAAACTACAAACATATATATGGTTCCCAATTAGAGGTAACGACAAACAGCTGCCTCTAATTGGGAACCATTAACCCAACATAGAAATAAACAACCTAGAACAGAAAAACCCTACACCAAAAACAAAACTTAACACGCCAGCCTGTCAACTCAGGCCTGGACGTGACAGACGGTCTCATAGTAATGGCTGGAACAGAATAAATGGAATGGTATCGAACACATCAAACACATGATTTATGTGTGTTTGATACCATTCCATTAACTCCATTCCAGCCATTATTATGAGCTGTCCTCCCCTCAGCAGTCTCCTTTGGTGTATGGGAATAATTTGCTAATAACATGAAAGGAAAGAAAAGGCTGATACTGGCAAGATCAGGGTGTGGGTTTTTCTTTTTAATTAGACAATTAATGAGCCTAACCATGTTGAAGAATACCAGATTTGACTTCTACAGCTACTGTACATGCCATCTTAAATGGATTAGTGCAAGCCCTACCCTTGTAATTAAGGTAGGTAGGGCTTACGGATGACATGCACAGTAGAGAGACATGATTAGCAAATAGCACTATTATGAGGGTGTACAGAAAATAATATTTGAAGGTTATTTGATTTAATAAAAAAATACATGTTCCTTGAAATAAAGTTGCAATTTGTTTGCTTCATGTATCATCCTGGTGTAATGAATATGCAGTTCAACATTATCACCACAAAGTGTCAGCACTATCGTTAGTCTAAGTAAACAAACCACTAGCTAGGTCTAGGAACGGGAGGTCATTAATATATGCCTACCACAAGCTAGTGGTTCATTAAAACTATAGTATGTTTCTTAATTGAAACTAAGTGGGCAATACACCTGGGTAAAATATAGTTGCATTTTGGAGGAAGCAGATGAAGATAGGCTGAACAATAGAGTCAAAATGGCTGAAAAACGGCCAAAGAACGTTGAACTGAGCTTCTTCTATTTTACCATTACAATCTGTTCTTATAACAAAACTGAAAAGTAACAACTTGTGTAGAAAGTAAACATCCGCACCTCGATACTGTCAAGTCTGCTTATGTCTGCGTGAGGAGGAAGAAGAAAATTGCAACTTCTGAATATTTCTGGTCTAGCGATCGATGACAGCAGAGTACGCTGCCCAACCTCATGGAATTAGAAAGAGGAGATTATCCTGAATAAAATGGTGTCTGATTTGAAAAGGTCTAAATATACACACTGTGAGATATATTTACCGAAATAGACTAGCATGTCTCTCCATTGGAAAACAATAGGGGGAGCTCAGAGTTCCAAGGCCCAAAAGTATTTTGGGGCTAGCATTTGATGACAACGGAGTACGCTTCCCAGCCTTACATAATTAGAAAGAGGAGGTTATCATGATTAAAATGGTGTACGACTTGAAAAAATCGAAGTATACACATTGTGAGATATTTGGAGAAATCGACGGCCATAACCGTGTAGAATATTCCCATAGGGAAACAATGGGCAGCCTCAGAGTTCCAACAGTAATGTGTAATTTTAAATGCTAACGGAATACACTGCCCAGCCTTACATCATTACAAAGAGGAGATTCTCCTGATTAAAATGTCTGACTTATAAAATACACATTTTGAGACATTTTGTGAAATAAAAAATCCTTCCTCTATTTACCCTATAGGAAACAATGGGACGACCTAAGAGTTCCATGAGTCAATTACATTTTTTTGACGTTTTAACTACCAGAAATTGGTCACAGCTAAATACACTGCCCAAACATACATAATTAAAAATAATAGGTTATCCTGAAATGGTTTATAGCTTTAAAACATCAAAATACATACATTTTGAGATATTTGGCAAAATATCAAATCAAATGTATTTATAATGCCCTTCTTACTTCAGCTGATGTCACAGAGTGCTGTACAGAAACCCAGCCTAAAACCCCAAACAGCAAGCAATGCAGGTGTAAAAGCACGGTGGTTAGGAAAAACTCCCTAGAAAGGCCAGAATCTAGGAAGAAACCTAGAGAGGAACCAGGCTATGAGGGGTGGCCAGTCCTCTTCTGGCTGTGCCGGGTGCAGATTATAACAGAATATGGACAAGATTTTTAAACATTCATAAAACAGGCATAACAGTTGAAACTGGAGAAGCAGCATGGCCAGGTGGACTGGGAACATCAAGGAGTCATCAGGCCAGGTAGGCCTTGAGGAATTGTCCTAATGCTCAGGTCCTCCGAGAGAGAGAGAGAGAGAGAGAGAGAGAGAGAGAGAGAGAGAGAGAGAGAGAGAGAGAGAGAGAAATAATTAGAGAGAGCATACTTAACACCAACACTGGGGTTATTGTACACCTCTAAGTGTTAATTTAACTCTTGAATCAACACTATACATTTTACACTGAAAAATCAACACTAGGTAACACTGCCAATTTGCTTTCTGGTCACAGGTCGGTATGTTCTTTAGTCACTTGTCATTCGTTTTCCTGCCAAGCAGTCTGGCCTCGCTGTAATAATAAGGACGAGGAGTAGAGCAGGCCTTATCCTAATTCAATAAATACCTGCAGTCCCACATTCCAATCACAGAGATTGTTGACACAGGCATGTATGCAGCTAATGAGCTAAATCCATTTGAACCGCCCCTTAGTGTTATTCTTTTACTACACATACTCTAGTCTTGACCTGAATTATGTCAAAATCATGTTTTTCATCAATTACATTATGATATTTGGATGAAACCAGATCAAAGTAGAATGACCAAAGTATGAAAAAGGGCTGTTGCTGGTACATTGATAAAGTTTGATCATAGGGTTACTGGCTTCCTCCACTTTGTCAAAAACTTAATTGAGTCTTCATGTGACATCAAATAAAGCCCCTCATTTTATTACACCAATGGTAACATCTTATTCTCTTAACTATTTTAAACAAGCACCGCCTTGTAACCATCATTGCAGAAGGTGTGTTCGCAGAGAGGTGTGGTTTACATAGCTAGCTAGCTAGTGCCAAAGTTTGACTGCAGGGTGCCAGCAAATATATATACAGGTTTCACCTAATTATTACATTTGACATTTTAGTCATTTAGCAGAAGCTCTTATCCAGAGCAACTTACAGTTAGTGCATTCATCTTAAGATAGATAGTTGGGACAACCACATATCACAGGCATAGAAAGTACATTTTTCCTCAATAAAGTAGCTATCAGTAGAGTAAGAGCTAGAAAGGAGGGGTCGAGGTGAGGAGAAAGATTATTTAAGATACTGTTTGAAGAAGTAGGTTTTCAGAGGATTTCAGAAGATGGTAGGGACTCTGTTGTCCTAGCTCCAGGGGGAACCTGGTTCCACCATTGGGTTTCCAGGACAGAGAAGAACTTGGACTGGGCTGAGCGGGAGCTGCCCTCCAGTAGGGATGGGAGGGCCAAAAGACCTGAGATGGCAGAACGGAGTGCTCTGGTTGGGGTGTAGGGTTTGAGCATAGCCTAAAGGTAGGGAGGGGCAGTTTCTCTTGCTGTTACGTAGGTAAGCACCATGGTCTTGTAGTGGATGCAAGCTTTGACTGGAAGCCAGCGGAGTTTTGTAGAGGAGTGGAGTGACATGAGAGAACTTGGGAAGGTTGAAAACCAGGCAGGCTGCAACACTCTGGATAAGTTAAAGGGATTTGGTGGCACAAGCGGGGAACCCAACTAACAGCTAGTTGCAGTAGTCCAGACAGGCTTGGACAAGTGCCTGGATTAGGACCTGCGCTTCTTCTTGTGTGAGGTAGGGTTGTACTCTACAGATGTTGTAGAGCATGCAGGAGCAAGTCACTGCTTTTATATTTGCAGAGAATGACAGGGTGTTGTCCAGGGTCAAGCCAAGGTTCTGATCATTCTATAGAGGTCCCCGTTGCGTACGATCAAACCGGTGTGATTAGAACGCTTGATTAGAACGCTTATTTAGAAAGTCAATTTTTGATTGACGCATCAATCAGCATTTGAGCTGGCAACACTTTCTTTCACAGAAACATTTTGCACAAACACGGTCCTTACAAAGTTATGTCCAGAATGTGACCAGTTTATTTTTGGATGCAATGTTCAGACATTCACAGAAGTAGCTACAGCATAACACAATCATCCAAATCGGAAAATGTAGGCTACATTTGTCCTAGCGCTAACTGAGGAAAGATTGAAGTAACACAAGCGGTCATATGGTTATAACTCTCGGTTGACAGAAACTACTATATGAATTAGCTAATAGCAATTACTATTTATAATTAATCACATCCCAGGTGAGCTCACTATTGATCAAAATAATTGAGTAAAACCCTTTCTAGAAGTCGAAAGTAATCCGACGATGGGTAGTTTGTGCACGCCGGAATGTTTTTTTTTTCTGCATCAACCAAAGCTAATAAGAGGAGACAAGATGAGTTTGGTCTGTTCATTATAACATCTTTGGTCTGACAGATTACGTGACACTTAAATTGCATTGTATAATGTCAACAAACATGGTGCCACACGTAGCTGGCAAATAGCTTAGCTCATTATAATCAGTACAACCTTCAAAAAAGTACAGTGCCTTGTATTCATCCATTGGGATTTTCCTATTTTGTTGCAATTTAAATTGAATTTAAATAAAAAAAACGAAAAGAAAAACTGAAAAGTGGTGC
This sequence comes from Brachymystax lenok tsinlingensis, assembly GCA_030435695.1. Taxonomy (NCBI): domain Eukaryota; kingdom Metazoa; phylum Chordata; class Actinopteri; order Salmoniformes; family Salmonidae; genus Brachymystax; species Brachymystax lenok. Next base: position 14,228,890 of record CM059818.1, read on the forward strand.
GTGCATAGGTATTCAGTCCCTTTGCTATGAAGCCCCTAAATAAGATCTGGTGCAACCAATTACCTTCAGAAGTCACATAATTCGTTTTAAAAAAGTCCACCTGTGTGCAATCGAAGTGTCACATTATCTGTCACATGATCTCAGTATATATACACCTGTTCTGAGAGTCTGCAACACCACTATGCAAGCGGCACCACCAAGCAAGCGGCACCATGAAGACCAAGGAGCTCTCCAAACAGGTCAGGGAAAAAGTTGTTGAGAAGTACAGATCAGGGTTGGGTTATAAAAAATATCAGAAACTTTGAACTTCCCACAGAGCAATCCATTATTAAAAAATTGAAAGAATATGGCACCACAACAAACCTGCTAAGAGAGGGCCGCCCACCAAAACTCACAGACCAGGCAAAGAGGACATTAACTTCTTAGGGAGCGGCTCCCGAGGTGACAGTTTTGGAGAGTCTGGCGTGCCCAAAGTAAAATGCATCCCACTCAGGCCCAGAAAATAGGATATGCACAGAATTAGTACTACAAAAGAACCATTGGATGTCTTCGTTGGACACTTGGGAAGCCCTCAGCAGAAGTTCTTCAAAAGGTAAGGGATTTGTTTTCGCTGTGAAATGTGTTTTGTGTGAACCGCGATGGTTTATGAATTTATGCTAAAGGTAAAATATTGGAGGTGCTACCCTTAAACAATCAAATGTTGTCCTTTCGCCGTAAATCTGACAACGCTGTGATATTGCTAGCGCCCCACTGCTCCCTAAGTAGTTAATCAGAGGCAACAAAGACACTAAAGATAACCCGGAATGAATGAGCTGCAAAGCTCCACAGCGGAGATTGGAGTATTTGTCCATAGGACCACTTGAAGCCATACACTCCACAAAGCTGGGCTTTACGGAAGAGTGGCCAGAAAAAATACATTGCTTAAGAAAGAAATAAGCAAACACTTTTGATATTCGCCACAAAGGCATGTGAGAGACTCCCCAAACATATGGAAGAAGGTACTCTGGTCAGATGAGACTAAAATGTAGCTTTTTGGGGAAGCATTTAAATGTCTAGGAATGGCCTAGTCAAATCCCAGACCTCAATCCAATAGTGAATCTTTGGTATGACTTAAAGATTGCTGTACACCAGCAGAACCCATCCAACTTGAAGGAGCTGGAGCAGTTTTGCCTTGAAGAATGGGCAGAAATCCCAGTGGCTAGATATGCCAAGCTAATAAAGACATACCCCAAGAGACTTGCAGCTGTAATTGCTGCAAAAGGGGGCTCTGCAAAGTATTGACTTTGGGGGGGTGAATAGTTATGCACGCTCAAGTTCAGTTTTTTTGGTCTTATTTCTTGTTTGTTTCACAACAAATATAATATATATATAATATATATTTTGCATCTTCAAAGTGGTAGGCATGTTATGTAAATCAAATTATACCAACCCCCCAAAAATACATTTTAATTCCAGGTTGTAAGGCAACAAAATAGTAAAAATGCCAAGGGGGTGAATACTTTCGCAAGCCACTGTATTTTACACACATCATAGGTGTCCATTACAATATATGCAATAATCAGAATGCATTATTTGTCACCAGTACTTGTGAATAAAACTGTAAATAAATTATGCTACATACATACAGTTGAAGTAAGGAAGTTTAAATACACTTAGGTTGGAGTCATTAAAACATATTTTTCAACCACTCCACAAATGTCTTGTTAACAGACTATAGGTTTGGCAAATCGTTTAGGACATCTACTTTGCGCATGACACAAGTAATTTTTCCAACAATTGTTTACAGACAGATTATTTCACTTATAATTCACTGTATCACAATTCCTGTGGGTCAGAGGTTTACATACACTAAGTTGATTGTGCCTATAAACAGCTTGAAAAATTCCAGAAAAGGATATCATGGCTTTAGAAGCTTCTGATTAATTTGAGTCAATTGGGGGTGTACCTGTGGATGTATTTCAAGGCCTACCTTCAAACTCAGTCCCTCTTTGCTTGACATCATGGGAAAATCTAAATAAATCAGCCAAGACCTCAGAATTTTTCTGGTGCATCCTTGGGAGCAATTTCCAAGCACCTGAAGGTACCACGTTCATCTGTACAAACAATAGTGCGCAAGTGTAAACACCATGGGACCACGCAGCCGGCGTGGGACCACGCAGCATGTGTCCTAGAGATGAACGTACTTTGGTGCGAAAAGTGCAAATCAATCCCAGAACAACAGCAAGGACGTTGTGAAAATGCTGGAGAAAACAGGTACAAAAGTATCTATATCAACAGTAAAACGAGTACTATCATGATATAACCTGAAAGCCACTCAGCAAGGAAGAAGCCACTGCTCCAAAACTGCCATAAAAAAAACTGACTACGGTTTGCAACTGCACATGGGAAAGATCATACTTTTTGGAGAAATGTCCTCTGGTCGGATGAAACAAAAATAGAACTGTTTGGCCATAATGACCATCGTTATGTTTGGAGGAAAAAGGGGGAGGCTTGCAAGCCCGAAGAACACCATCCCAATCGTGAAGCACGGCAGCTTCATGTTGTGGGGGTGCTTTGTTGCAGGAGGGACTGGTGCACTTCACAAAATAGATGGCATCATGAGGAAGGAGAATTATGTTGATATATTGAAGCAACATCTCAAGACATCAGTCAGGAAGTTAGAGCTTGGTAGCAAATGGGTCTTAAAAAATGGACAATGACCCCAAGCATACTTCCAAAGTTGTGGCAAAATGGCTTAAGGACAACAAAGTCAAGGTATTGGAGTGGCCATCAAAGCCCTGACCTCAATCCTATAGACAATTTGTGGGCAGAACTGAAAAAGCATGTGCGAGCAAGGAGGCTTATAATCCTGACACAGTTACACCAGCTCTGTCAGGAGGAATGGGCCAAAATTCACTCAATTTATTGTGGGAAGCTTGTGGAAGCTTACCCAAAACATTTGACCCAAGTATAACAATTTAAAGGCAATGCTAACAAATACTAATTGAGTGTATGTAAACTTCTGACCCTGTCACGTCCAGGCCTGTTTTGTTTTTGTTTTGGTGTAGGGTTTTTTCCGTTCTACGTTATCCATTTCTATGTTGGAGTAATGGTTCCCAATTAGAGTGTCGTTACCTCTAATTGCGAACCATATATATGTTTGTAGTTTGCACTAGGGGTTTGTGGGTTATTGTTTTGTTCATAGCGTCATTGTGTTTCATGTTATGTTCATTGTTGCGATCTTCGTTCATTTTGTTGTTTTTGTCCCAGTTACGTGTGTAAATAAATCATGTATACTGGATGCCTCGCTGCGCCTTGGTCTGTCCCTTCCGAAGATCGTGACAGACCCACTGCGAATGTTATGAAAGAAATAAAAGCTGAAATAAATAATTATCTTCACTATTATTCTGACATTTCACATTCTTAAAATAAAGTGGTGATCATAACTGACCTAAGAAAGAGAATTTTTATTAGAATTAACTTCTTAAATGTATTTGGCTAAGGTGTATGTAATCTGCTAGCCAGAGAAAGATGAGCTAGCATCTAATGAAGGAACATTAGATAAGCCCTCAACTTGTTCAGCTAGTTGGCCATCAGAATTGCATTGATAACGATGAGGAATTGTAGCATACTCGTCCTTCTGCAGCTTGCCTGCCAACAATGCATGCTTGTCCCAACCAAGCACCCAAAGCTAACTGGTTAAAGTTGGCTAGCTTGCGAGCTAGCTACTTTCATACACAAATGAGAGAACAGCTTACTCTGACCATTTTACTTACCCTAGCAGAGCTGATTCGGCTGTTTACATGTTATCTAGAGTGTTTGTGACTAACAATTACTTTCTTTTCTTACGTTTACAGACACCGTTCCTTTTCAGTGGATGTTACTCGTTTGTAAATTAATCAGTTATTCTGCACTCTGGTACACAAGATATGCTAACTGGATAACAGTCGTTCAAGTTCTTGCTAGCTAACCAAATGACACCTGCATCTCAAGCTGTGTATAGCCACAGAAAAACGATAGGAGGGGAAAAGTTAGTCACACACCCACTCCTCCAAGGACATGACATCCTCCTAGCAGCTAGCTATCCAGATAACGTTAGGCTCTGTGTTTTTAACTTGTTGCTACATAAATAGATACGCTAGCCTATTAGCCACGTTATGACTGATTTGTCATCATTGCCCTTGCTGGTTTGATTGTATTGTCATTCCCAGCCTTAGTTACATTCGTCCGTTTTGTCTAAAGTGTTGAGCCATTGAAACTGAAACAGTTTATCCCGAATAGAGAGAGGAAACATTGTACCAGGCCAGCTGTGCTTTACAACCTGATAGCAATATTTTTTGGACAACCAAGAAATGTATTGGTGAATTAAATCAATCATGCATTGAACTGCAGCAATCTATTCTGCCAACAATGCCTTAGTGTACATCATGGAATGTTGAGGCAAATATAACCTTTTTTTAAAACCTCTTATAAAGTTGGTTTTGTAGCATAAACTGGGAATTGTATATTTTTGACTGATATTATGTTTGTTTCATATCTACAAAGTAGTTAAAATGTCAGTTCCACTTTAAATGTCTTGCTGTCTACAATTGTGCTAGCAAGTTAGATAGCATTTCTCAGTTGCTAGGGCAACCAACAATCAACCAGCGACCCTGACCAAAAATCTCTTTGCATATGACCAGCTTGAAAGCAGTGGGGCCAGAAGGTTTAGCACAACAAAGAATACGGCAGAGGAGTTGACTTAAGCACAATTAAGCCAACTCTTCTGTCTTATTCTTTGTTGTGCCAAACCTTCTGGCCCCACTGCTTTCAAGCTGGTCATATGCAAAGAGATTTTGGGCAGGGTTGCTGGTTGATTGTTGGTTGCCCAGGCTAGTTTCTTTGCTTTGAAATATTTGCCAATTGCTTGCCTATTCACCTAAATCAAAACACTCATCTTGTTTTGCTCCCAAAACACATTCCTTTAATGATTTATCAAAAAATTATTATGTTCATACCCAGGAAACACAGTCCCTTTTTGTTTTCCAATTAACTTTAGCAAGCCAATTTATCCCCCCAAAATGACAGATAACAAAATGCATTAACCCAAGAATTGGTTATTGTAATCTCACATTCACACTATTTCTAGATGCAATTAAAGTTCTTAATGACATGCTCTTTGGCAATTACCTCTCTCTTGAGCATGTGGCAGGCTAGAAATGAACATTCTGTGGTATATTATCATTGAGGAATGAGATTACTGTAATCAGTCATATTTGGTAGCAGACATGAAGAGTCCATGTGAAGACACAGAAAGAAGCAAGCTATGGTTCCTTCTCATACACTGTCAGCAACCCAACTCTTACCCTATGTCTGCAACACCTTTTTGATAAAGAGTATTGGCATGAACTATATGAATATGTATGTGTGTGTGTGTGTGTGTGTGTGTTGCTACCCATGAATATTTGACCAGAAATGTGTGTGAATACATTTGCATGGATATGTTTTCATTTTCACTGTACATGGATGTGAGTTTATGCACACTTGTGTGTTGCCTTTAATGTGTACATACCGTGTGTTTGTGTGCCCAGTGATGTGTTTAAAAAAGCTCCTCCAATTGAGTGGACAGCACAGAGATCTACAGATGACAGGCAGAGTGGGCTGTGGTGTAGCTCTTTCTGTAATTGATCCCATTGGGCAGCCAGGCTTTAACGGGTCCAATCAAAACACAGGTTGAACATAGTCACCATGGAGTGGCCAGCTGCTCGTCTAAACACTGTACAGCATGAGTAATGGTTGTAGGAATAGCCTACCCTTCACAAATCCTAACATTGAGCGTTATGGAGGTACAATGCTAGACTGGCCATAGGTCAGAACATACAGTGCATTCGGAAAGTATTCAGACCCCCTGACATTTTCCACATTTTGTTACGTTACAGCATTATTCTAAAATTGATTAAATAGGTTTTTTCCCTCATCAATCTACACACAATACCCCATAATGACAAAGCAAAAACAGGCTCTAGCTTGACCACTCAAGGACATTCAGAGACGTTTTCCGAAGCTACTCTTGCGTTGTCTTGGCTATGCAATGTTTTCATAAAAGATCTCTGTACTTTGCTCCGTCTTTTTTTTCTCGATCCTGACTAGTATCCCAGTCCGTGCTGTTGAAAAACAACCCCACAGCATGAGGCTGCCACCACCATGCTTCACCGTAGGGATGGTGCTAAGTTTCCTCCAGATGTGACACAAAGAATTTAATCTTGAGAATTTTGTTTGAGTCCTTTAGGTGCCTTTTGGAAAACTCCAAGCGAGCTGTCATGTGCCTTTTACTGAGGCGTGGCTTCCGTCTTGCCACTCTACCATAAAGACCTGATTGGTGGAGTGTTGCATAGATGGTTGTCCTTCCTGAAGGTTCTCCCATCTCCACAGAGGAACTCTGGAGCTCTGTCAGAGTGACCATCAGGTTCTTGGTCACCTCCCTGACCAAGGCCCTTCTCCCCCGATTGCTCAGTTTGGCCGGGTGGCCAGATCTAGAAGGAGCCTTGGTGGTTACAAACTTCTTCCATCTAAGAATGATGAAGGCCATTGTGTTCTTAATGACCTTAAATGCTACAGAAATGTTTTGGTACCCTTCCCCAGATCTGTGCCTCGACAGGATCCTGTTTTTGCTTTTTCATTATGGGGTATTGTGTGTAGCTTGATGAGGAAAACATTTAATTGAATCAATTTAAAGTAAGGCTGTAACTTAACAACATTTTTTAAAAGTCAAGAGGTCTGAACTTTCCGAATGCACTGTAAGAGGCAACAATAACCCCACCTCAGCATTGTCAATGCTATATCCCCTCTCTAAACAATTACGTTATTCCTCATATTACTTCCAATGTTTTAACTGTGCTGCTTATTGAAATAGAAATGTCTGTTTTCTAATTGGAATTGAGCATGGGATTCACCTTGCCTCCTTATTAACTTTATCAACAATGTATCCTTAAGCATCTATTATTTATACCTATATTCCACTATGTTGTGTCACTATGCTTTACTATGTGTCTTAAATTCTTCCCCATCCTTCCAAATATCACTATGCTTCATCCTGTGCGATCTATGCTACATTACCACGAGTACAGTGCCTTGCAAAAGTATTCACCCCCCTTGGCGTTTTCCTATTTTGTTGGATTACAACCTGTAATTTAAATATATTTTTATTTGGATTTCATGTAATGGACATACACAAAATAGTCCAAATTAGTGAAATTAATAAATTTTTGATTTATTTAATGTAAAAAAAAAAAAGGAAAAGTGGTGCGTGCATATGTATTCAACCCCTTTGCTATGAAGCCCTTAAATAAGATCTAGTGCAACCAATTACCTTCGGAAGTCACATAATTAACTACTTAGGGAGCAGTGGGGCGCTATACAAGTGTTGCATAGTCATCAAAAGCTCTGCTTCTTGGCAATATCACAGCGTTGTCAGATTTCAAAAAGCCTTTACGGCGAAAGGACAACATTTGATTGTTTGAGGATAGCACCTACAATATTTATCCATTAGTATAAATTCATAAACCATCGCGGTTCACACAAAACCCATATCACAGCGAAAACAAATCCCTTACCTTTTCCAAGAACTTCTGCTGAGGGCTTCCCAAGTGTCAAACGAAGACATCCAATGGTTCTTTTGTTAGAAAAAGTCATTTATTATATCCATAAATCTCCGCTTGGTTGGCACGTTATGTTCAGAAAATCCAACGTCGAATCGCCCATTGAACCGTGAAGGGAACGCGTTCAAATATACCTATAAACCTTTCCTAAACAAATCAAAGACCAGTTATAATGCATCCTTAGCTATCCTTTTATGAATATTAGTGATAATATTTCACTCGGATGGTCACCTATACGTTATATAAGTAAAATAAAGTGGGGCGCGCACCCAGTCTCGCGCCCGAGAAATCTTGTTGACATCTGAGCTCCCTTGACCATTTCCTCTTCCTATCCGTTTTGCTTACTCCTATCGCTCCCAGACTCTGTATAGAGACTGCTGACATGCTGACATCTAGTGGAAGCCAGTCTCAGTCCTGGTTAAAATAAAAATGAATAGGCAGCCTGGAGAAGAAGGTCAAGTACAAACAAAACTGCAAATCCGGATGGATTTTCCTCGGGGTTTTCGCCTGCTATATCAGTTCTGTTATACTCACATACATTATTTAACTCTTAGAAACTACAGAGTGTTTCCTATCCAATAATACTAATTATGTGCATATCCTATTTTCTGGGCCTGAGTGGCATGCATTTTACTTTGGGCACGCCAGACTCTCCAAAACCGTCACCTATGCAGCCGCTTGCTAAGAAGTTAAAGTTAAATAAAGTCCACCTGTGTGCAAGTGTCACATGATCTCAGTACACACATATATATATATATATATATATACAGTGGGGAAAAAAAGTATTTAGTCAGCCACCAATTGTGCAAGTTCTCTCACTTAAAAAGATGAGAGAGGCCTGTAATTTTCATCATAGGTACACTTCAACTATGACAGACGAAACGAGGACAAAAAATCCAGAAAATCACATTGTAGGATTTTTTATGAATTGATTTGCATATTATGGTGGAAAATAAGTATTTGGTCAATAACAAAAGTTTATCTCAATACTTTGTTATATACCCTTTGTTGGCAATGACAGAGGTCAAACGTTTTCTGTAAGTCTTCACAAGGTTTTCACACACTGTTGCTGGTATTTTGGCCCATTCCTCCATGCAGATCTCCTCTAGAGCAGTGATGTTTTGGGGCTGTCGCTGGGCAACACGGACTTTCAAAGATTTTCTATGGGGTTGAGATCTGGAGACTGGCTAGGCCACTCCAGGACCTTGAAATGCTTCTTACGAAGCCACTCCTTCGTTGCCGAGCGGTGTGTTTGGGATCATTGTCATGCTGAAAGACCCAGCCATGTTTCATCTTCAATGCCCTTGCTGATGGAAGGAGGTTTTCACTCAAAATCTCACGATACATGGCCCCATTCATTCTTTCCTTTACACGGATCAGTCAGTCCTGGTCCCTTTGCAGAAAAACAACCCCAAAGCATGATGTTTCCACCCCCATGCTTCACAGTAGGTATGGTGTTCTTTGGATGCAACTCAGCATTCTTTGTCCTCCAAACACGACGAGTTGAGTTTTTACCAAAAAGTTATATTTTGGTTTCATCTGACATTCTCCCAATCCTCATCTGGATCATCCAAATGCTCTCTAGCAAACTTTAGACGGGCCTGAACATGTACTGGCTTAAGCAGGGGGACACGTCTGGCACTGCAGGATTTGAGTCCCTGGCGGCGTAGTGTGTTACTGATGGTAGGCTTTGTTACTTTGGTCCCAGCTCTCTGCAGGTCATTCACTAGGTCCCCCCGTGTGGTTCTGGGATTTTTGCTCACCGTTCTTGTGATCATTTTGACCCCACGGGGTGAGATCTTGCGTGGAGCCCCAGATCGAGGAAGATTATCAGTGGTCTTGTATGTCTTCCATTTCCTAATAATTGCTCTCACAGTTGATTTCTTCAAACCAAGCTGCTTACCTATTGCAGATTCAGTTTTCCCAACCTGGTGCAGGTCTACAATTTTGTTTCTGGTGTCCTTTGACAGCTCTTTGGTCTTGGCCATAGTGGAGTTTGGAGTGTGACTGTTTGAGGTTGTGGACAGGTGTCTTTTATACTGATAACAAGTTCAAACAGGTGCCATTAATACAGGTAATGAGTGGAGGACAGAGGAGCCTCTTAAAGAAGAAGGTCAGGTCTGTGAGGTCTGTGAGAGCCAGAAATCTTGCTTGTGTGTATGTGACCAAATACTTATTTTCCACCATAATTTGCAAATAAATTCATTAAAAATCCTACAATGTGATTTTCTGGATTTCTTTTCCTCATTTTGTCTGTCATAGTTGAAGTGTACCTATGATGAAAATTACAGGCCTCTCTCATCTTTTTAAGTGAGAGAACTTGCACAATTGGTGGCTGACTAAATACTTTTTTTCCCCACTGTATATATATATATATATATACCTGTTCTGATAGGCCCCAGAGTCTGCAACACCACTAAGCAAGGGGCACCACCAAGTCAGGGGCACCACCAAGCAACCGGCACCATGAAGACCAAGGAGCTCTCCAAACAGGTCAGGGATAAAGTTGTGGAGAAGTACAGGTCAGGGTTGGGTTAGGAAAAAATATCAGAAACTTTGAACATCCCATGGAGCACCATTAAATCCATTATTAAAGAATATTGCACCACAACAAACCTGCCAAGAGAGAGCCGCCCACCAAAACTCATGGACCAGGAAAGGAGGGAAATAAAGAGACCAAAGATAACCCTGGACCACTTCAAGCCATACACTCCACAGAACTGGGCTTTATGGAAGAGTGGCCAGAAAAAAGCCATTGCTTTAAGAAAGAAATAAGCAAACACGTTTGGTGTTAGCCAAAAGGCATGTGGGAGACTCCCCAAACATATTGAAGGTGGTACTCTGGTCAGATGAGACAAAAATGTGGCTTTTTTGTCATCAAGGAAAACGCTATGTCTGGCGCAAACCCAACACCTCTCATCACCCCGAGAACACCATTGTTTTTTAATGGAATGGACTGGGAAACTGGTCAGAATTGAAGAAATTATGGATGGTGCTAAATCCAGGGAAATCCTTGAGGGAAACCTGTTTCAGTCTTCCAGAGATTTGAGACTGGGACGGAGGTTCACCTTCCAGCAGGACAATGACCCTAAGTATACTGCTAAAGCAACACTCGAGTGGTTTAAGGGGAAACATTTAAATGTTTTGGAATGGCCTAGTTGCTGCAAAAGGTGGCTGTACAAACTTTTTTTTTATGTTATGTAAATAAAATGATACAAACCCCCCCAAAAAAATCTATTTTAATTCCAGGTTGTAAGGCAACCAAATAGGAAAAATGACAAGGGGGTGAATACTTTTGCAAGTCACTGTTTGTATCTAAGCATTGTGCAATCACAAATATTTTTTTTCTATCAAAACATATTGGGAATTCCTGGAGACACAATATAGGTATAGCACTGCAATAGAGAATGTTTCAATTGCTACAGTTGAGTTTGTTTTGTTCACACAAAAAACTTTAATATATTGAACCCAAGTATACATTTTCACAGCACAAAAAAAGTGTTAAGGCTAACCAAGGAAAATGCAATACCACTCTTAATTTAGTGCTTCACTTCATCCCTATGCATATGACCAAAAAATGCAAGCAACTCTCCCTGTGATTTCAGGCCCTTTGACAACACACACAAAGACAGAAGGCATTTCCAGCCAGACAGACAGCAAAAGTCAACCTCTTTTCAAGGACAGACAGGAGAGAAACAACAAACTGCAGATCCTGGCAGGCTAGAGCGACACAGCAAGGTACAGATGAATTCTGTTTCCCCTCAATGTCATGTGCATGATTACTCCTTTGTGATGGCAAATTGCACACTTGTTTTCTCTTCCCGTAATGATGTAACAGCATCCAATGAAATATTGAACACATAAAAAAAATGAACAGTGAATTCTCAGTGATGAACCTGTAGTTGTTAACATATTTATGAAATGTATCTGAAATGATTAGTGTTTTCGATCGCTGTCTAATCAGCTTTAGTCAATAATAGAGGGGAGATTCAATCTTTGTTTTCTTCAAAGGCAGAATAGGCAGTGGGACAAAATAAAAGTCTATATCACAGGTTGAATTATCCTTACCTCAGTGTTTTGTCTCTTTTGAAATCCTATTACAGATGTACAAGATGTCATGAATTATCCAATGCATACTTGCCCCAAAGGTGCAGGTGTTCAATGTCTTCACCTGGAAGCAATTACGAAACTTCCTTTTAACGGACAAAAATATGTATTTTACTAGAAGTCCTTCTATCCGAAAATATATATGTACTGTCTGCCTATTTCGGGGGCATAAAGTTATAGTCTGTGCTACATATCCACTGTAGTCTGGCTCGGAGTCATGCAGTCATATGATGCTATGGCTAAAGAAAAAAATAAACACAAAAAGAAACCATGTGTATGTGCTGTATATTCATACATTTCTACCATGGTATCTTTGTTTGTAGTCTGCTTGTGGATATCTGTCAGTTAAATGTATGATTTATTGTTAACCTGTGACCCACTGGGCACACTACGTCATTTCAATGTGGATAATTGGGTAATATTTGGTTGAGATGTTCACCAAATGAGATTACAACCTATATTCACCCACTCAAAAATACAGCCAAAAGTTTGTTGAATGTCCAATGTGTAATCACTATGCTTTCAATCATCTAAAAGCACAACCAAAATCCAATGGAACAACAATGTCAGATTTTTGGTTTAGTTGTCACCGAAAAGTCTATCACTGCACGTTCAACCTTTTAAAAGCACAGCAAAGTTAAAATGGGAATTGTCTTAATTATTTATACAACACATTCATGTGATATAACTGTGCTTCATCTAATAGCAGAACCAAATGACCTGGATTGCAGTTGAGATTATATTAACTTCTTAGGGAGCGGCTCCCGAGGTGACGGTTTTGGGGAGTCTCACGTGCCCAAAGTAAAATGCCTCCCACTCAGGCCCAGAAAATAGGATATGCACATAATTAGTACTATTGGATAGGAAACACTCTGACGTTTCTAAGAGTGTTAAAATATTGTCTGTGAGTATAACAGGACGGATATAGCAGGCGAAAACCCAAGACAAAGTGGTTTTGACACATTGCCTCCTTGTGAACCCCTCCCTATTGAAAATGTCCTTATATGGGAGTAAGATTGCAGTACCTATTGCTTCCACTGGATGTCAACAGTCTCTAAACAGGGTTTGATGATGTTTAGTTGCTCTGGATGGTAATAGAAGAAGAATTTCGAAGTGAACACCAGATGTAAACAGAATAGGATGCGCATTCACGGGCTCGCGCGCCGCGCAGTGTTTTTTTCCTTTCCTATCGTCCGGTTTATAATCCGGTTGAAATATTATAGTAAATATACATTAAAGTGTTCCTAAGGATACACTATCAATGATGTTTGATTGTTCTTGGACAAGTGTATAGGTTGAACGAGTTCTCTTCACGGTTCAAAGGGCGAGTGGACGCTGTATTTTCTCATCATAACGCACCAACCAAACAGAGACTTATGGATATAATAAATGACTTTTTCTAACAAAAGAACCATGGATTTTCTTCGTTGGACACTTGGGAAGCCCTCAGCAGAAGTTCTTCAAAAGGTAAGGGATTTGTTTTCGCTGTGAAATGTGTTTTGTGTGAACCGTGATGGTTTATGAATTTATGCTAATAGAAAAATATTGGAGGTGCTACCCTCAAACAATCAAATGTAGTGCTTTCGCCGTAAAGCCTTTTTGAAATCTTACAACGCTGTGATATTGCCAAGAATCAGAGCTTTTGATGACTATGCAACACTTGTATATTGATGAATGTTTAATAATTCAACTTTTGGATTTTGAATTTGGCACCTTGCATTTCACCGGGTAGTGGTGGGAGTGGCCCCACCACTAGCGCCCCACCACTCCCTAAGTAGTTAAAAGTACATGGTGCATGTGATCAATGCCGTTCGAGATTCTGTGAGATTATTAAAGCAATTGTGAAGATCTCCACAGACATGCAACAACCTATACAGTGGGGAAAAAAAGTATTTAGTCAGCCACCAATTGTGCAAGTTCTCTCACTTAAAAAGATGAGAGAGGCCTGTAATTTTCATCATAGGTACACTTCAACTATGACAGACAAAATGAGGAAAGAAAATCCAGAAAATCACATTGTAGGATTTTTTTATGACTTTATTTGCAAATTATGGTGGAAAATAAGTATTTGGTCACATACAAACAAGCAAGATTTCTGGCTCTCACAGACCTGTAACTTCTTCTTTAAGAGGCTCCTCTGTCCTCCACTCATTACCTGTATTAATGGCACCTGTTTGAACTTGTTATCAGTATAAAAGACACCTGTCCACAACCTCAAACAGTCACACTCCAAACTCCACTATGGCCAAGACCAAAGAGCTGTCAAAGGACACCAGAAACAAAATTGTAGACCTGCACCAGGTTGGGAAGACTGAATCTGCAATAGGTAAGCAGCTTGGTTTGAAGAAATCAACTGTGGGAGCAATTATTAGGAAATGGAAGACATACAAGACCACTGATAATCTTCCTTGATCTGGGGCTCCATGCAAGATCTCACCCGTGGGGTCAAAATGATCACAAGAACGGTGAGCAAAAATCCCAGAACCACACGGGGACCTAGTGAATGACCTGCAGAGAGCTGGGACCAAAGTAACAAAGCCTACCATCAGTAACACACTACGCCGCCAGGGACTCAAATCCTGCAGTGCCAGACGTGTTCCCCTGCTTAAGCCAGTACATGTTCAGGCCCGTCTAAAGTTTGCTAGAGAGCATTTGGATGATCCAGATGAGGATTGGGAGAATGTCAGATGAAACCAAAATATAACTTTTTGGTAAAAACTCAACTCGTCGTGTTTGGAGGACAAAGAATGCTGAGTTGCATCCAAAGAACACCATACCTACTGTGAAGCATGGGGGTGGAAACATCATGCTTTGGGGCTGTTTTTCTGCAAAGGGACCAGGACGACTGATCCGTGTAAAGGAAAGAATGAATGGGGCCATGTATCGTGAGATTTTGAGTGAAAACCTCCTTCCATCAGCAAGGGCATTGAAGATGAAACGTGGCTGGGTCTTTCAGCATGACAATGATCCCAAACACACCGCCCGGGCAACGAAGGAGTGGCTTGAAGAAGCATTTCAAGGTCCTGGAGTGGCCTAGCCAGTCTCCAGATCTCAACCCCATAGAAAATCTTTGGAGGGAGTTGAAAGTCCGTGTTGCCCAGCGACAGCCCCAAAACATCACTGCTCTAGAGGAGATCTGCATGGAGGAATGGGCCAAAATACCAGCAACAGTGTGTGAAAACCTTGTGAAGACTTACAGAAAACGTTTGACCTCTGTCATTGCCAACAAAGGGTATATAACAAAGTATTGAGATAAACTTTTGTTATTGACCAAATACTTATTTTCCACCATAATTTGCAAATAAATTCATAAAAGATCCTACAATGTGATTTTCTGGATTTTTTTTCCTCATTTTGTCTGTCATAGTTGAAGTGTACCTATGATGAAAATTACAGGCCTCTCTCATCTTTTTAAGTGAGAGAACTTGCACAATTGGTGGCTGACTAAATACTTTTTTCCCCCACCTTACATGCTATCTTGAACATGCACACTTTATATGATAACATAAGAAGGAATGTAGTTCTAGTAACCTCAAAATGTGGCCATATACTGTATGTGTTACTCATTTTAAGGTTGAATGTTACATTGGAAGTTTGATAATGGCGCCGGAGGGGATGGCTGCCGTTTTATGGGCTCCTAACCAACTGTGCTATTTTGTGTTTGTTTTTTTGCATTTTTGGAACTTATTTTGTACATAATGTTGCTGCTACCGTCTCTTATGACCGAAAAGAGCTTCTGGATATCAGATCAGCGATTACGCACCTCGAACTGGACAACGTTTTTTCTTTAATGAGTCCGACGCAAAGGATATACTGCTTCACCATGCCCAAATCCCTGTCATTCGCGTGAAGAAAAGATGGAAATACATGGGGCGGGGATCGGGTTGCCTTGTGAGAATTCGTTGGTGAGTGGGTAACCCGCATCTAACATCCGTTCTCTTGGCCAAACTGCAATCCCTGGAAAATAATCTGGATGACCTCCTTTCGAGAATATCCTACCAACGGGACATTAAAAACAGTAATATCTTATGTTTCACCAAGTTGTGGCTGAACGACGACACGGATAATATTCAGTTGACTGGGTTTTCCGTGCATCGGCAGGACAAAACAACGACAAGCTCCAAATCTTTGTTGATTTGTCAATAACAGCAGGTGCACGATGTTGTCTAATATTAAGGAGGTCTCGAGGTATTGCTCGCCTGAGGTAGAGTACCTCATGATAAACTGTAGACCCCACTATCTACCAAGTGAGTTTTCATCTATATTTTCGTAGCTGTCCATTTACCACCACAAACCGATGCTGGCAATAAGACCACACTTAACAAACTGTATAAGGCCATAAGCAAACAAGAAAATACTCATCCAGAAGCAGCGCTCCTAGTGGCCAAGGACTTTAATGCAGGCAAACTTAAACCCGTTTTACCTCATTTCTACCAGCATGTGCAACCAGAGCAAAAAAACTCTAGACCACCTTTACTCCACAAACAGAGACGCATACAAAGCTCTCCCTTGTCCTCCATTTGGCAAATCTGACCATAATTCTATCCTCCTGATTGCTGCTTACAAGGAAAAACTGAAGCAGGAAGTACAAGTGACTAGCTCAATACGTAAGTGGTCAGAAGACGCGGATGCTACGCTACAGGACTGTTTTGCTAGCACAGACTGGAATATGTTCTGGGATTCATCCAATGGCATTGAGGAGTATATCACCTCAGTCACCGTCTTCATCAATAAGTGCATCGACGACGTTGTCCCCACTGTGACCGTACGTACATATCCCAAACGAAAGCCATGGATTACAGGCAACATCCTCACCGAGCTAAATGCTAGAGCTGGCGCTCTCAAGGAGCGGGACACTAAACCGCACACTTATAAGAATTCCCACGATGCCCTCAGTCGAACCATCAAACAGGCAAAGCGTCAATATAGGACTAAGATTGAATCCTACTGCACCGGCTCTGACGCTCGTCAGATGTGGCAGGGCTTGCAAACTATTACGGACTACAAAGGGAAACTCAGCCGCGAACTACCCAGTGATGTGAGGCTACCAGATGAGCTAAATGCCTTTTATGCTCGCTTCGAGCCAAGCAACACTGAAGCATGCATGAGAGCACCAGCTGTTATGGACGACTGTGTGATCACGCTCTCCGTAGCCGATGTGAACAAGACCTTTAACCTGTTATACGGATCAAATTCAAAGTACAAGAATACTCATTTCAAACATTCATGCAAATACAAATGCTGCACACCCTTCAAAAGCTTAGACTCTTGTTAATTTAACAGCATTGTCAGATTTCAAAAAGGCTTTACGGCGAAAGCAGAACATTTTGATTGTCTGAGGACAGCACCCCCACTCAAACTCAATTAGCATAATAACATAACCAGCAGAGGTGTCACAAAATTCAAAAATAGCATAAAATAAATTGCTTACCTTTGATCTTCCTCGTTACACAATAAAAGGTCCTTTTGTTCGATAAAGTTCCTCTTTATATCCATATAGCTCCATTTGGTTGGCGCGTTTTGTTCAGTAATCCACTTGCCCAAAGGCTTTCATCCATGCAGACAAACGATATCCCAAAAGTACCCGTAAGGTTTGTCGAAAAAAGTCAAACAGCATTTGTAATCAATACTCAGATACCCTAAAATGAATATGCACTATAATATTTCAGACAGACTATAACCTGCTGAATAGAAGAGAAAAAGACCTGAGCGCGCATTCCCTGTTACGCACAAAATCCAAAACAGTACACTTGACGTGAACTCAGGAACTAGTGGTCTTACTCCCTTGATTTTCATGATTGAACGTTCCAACCTTTTTCTAAAGACTGTTGACATCTAGTGGAAACCATAGGAACTGCAATCTGGGGGTTAGTCTATTAGGCTTTGAATAGCATGCCAATTGAAAACAGTGTGACATGACTGATTAAGACATCCCGGATGGATTTTGCTCTGGTTTTTGCCTGCCAGTTCTGTTATACTCACAGACATTATTTTAACAGTTTTAGAAACTTCAGAGTGAATCATATGCAAAGCTACTAATTATATGCATATCCTAGCTTCTGGGCCTGAGTAACAGGCAGTTTACTTTGGGCACGTTTTTTCATCCGAACTTCAAAATACTGCCCCCTAGCCCTAAGAAGTTAAAGTCCAAAGTGTGGGAATACAGGTGAAATCAGTTACTGATGTGGACATGGTGGTGTAGCAGGATGATCGGAATCCTGTGAACCAAGAGGTTATGAGTTCAAATGAAGGGCATGTTGACTACTAATTACTGTATAAACATACACAATGTACAGTACCAGTCAAAAGTTTGGACACACCTACTGTCACATCGCCGCCAGAACCTGCCACGCTGGTTAAATGTGCCTTGAATTTGAAATAAATCACAGACAGTGTCACCAGCAAAGCACCCCCAAACCATGACACCTCCATGCTTCACGGTGGGAACCACACATGCGGAGATCATCCGGTCACCTACTCTTCGTCTCACAAAGATACAGCGGTGGTACCAAAAATCTAAAATATTGGACTCATCAAACCAAAGGACAGATTTCCACCGATCTATGTCCATTGCTCATGTTTCTTGGCCCAAGCAAGTCTCTTCTTATTATTGGTATCCTTTAGTAGTGGTTTCTTTGCAGCAATTCGACCATGAAGGCCTGATTCACACTGTGTCTTCTGAACAGTTGATGTTGAGATGTTTGTTACTTGAACTCTGTGAAACATTTATTTGGGCTGCCATTTCTAAGGCTGCTAACTCTAATGAACTTATCCTCTGCCACAGAGGTAAATCTGGGTCTTCCTTTCCTGTGGCGGTTCTCACGAGAGCCAGTTTCATCAGAGCTTGATGGTTTTTGCGACTGCGCTTGAAGAAACTTTCAAAGTTCTAGAAATGTTCCGCATTGACTGACTTTCATGTCTTAAAGTAATGATGGACTGTCATTTCTCTTTACTTATTAGAGCTATTCTTGCCATAATATGGACCTGGTCTTTTATCAAAAAGGGTCTGTCTCCTGTATACCACCCCTACCTTGTCATAACACAACTGATTGGCTCAAAGAAAGAAATTCTACAACAAGACACACCTATTAATTGAAATGCATAGCAGGTGACTACCTCATTAAGCTGGTTAAGAGAATTCAAAGAGTGTGCAAAGCTGTCATCAAGGCAAAGGGTGGCTACTTTGAAAAAAATGTTTGGGTTACTACATGATTCCAATGGGTTATTTCACAGTTTTGATGTCATTACTATTATTCTACAATTTAGAAAATTGTAAAAATAAAGAAAAACTTGAATGAGTAGGGCTTTTGACTGGTACTGTACATTGTGTATGTTTATACAGTAATTAGTAGTCAACATGTCCTTCATTTGAACTCATAACCTCTTGGTTCACAGGATTCCGATCTTACTGCTGCACCACCATGTCCATGTCAGTAACTGATTTCACCTGTATTCCCACACTTTGGACTTCAAACTAAATGTCAGCTTTGTTAAAAATACACTCAATATTTGTTTTACATTTATCATTGTGATTCAGGAGTAACATTAAAACTGAATAATATGCCCCACCAACATTAACCAACTAGAGTTTACAGAAAACCCTAAAATTGCTGAAATAATTAAATGAAATCAATGATGAGAGAATAGTTAACAGATAACTAAAATAGCAGTGCAAGTGGCACTCTTTTGCTGAGTGGAGAGATGTATTGTAGGTAATGAATGATTAGTAGCCTGCTACAGACTTTGTGGTCCAGCAGCAAGTTCAGTGTACCTCAAATCCAGAAGTTGTGTGCTCAAATCTCAGCTGGGGTCGTATTTTAGCTGAATAGCGAATACACATGGAATTGCACATTTGAAGAGTTAAAAAAAACATGTTTTCACATGTGAAATGTCACATTTAAAGTTTTCCCCAAAAAAAATTCACATGTAAAGTGTCACATATGAAGTGTTTGTGATTTACCCTTTTAGCTCAGTGCGGATGTTGCCTGTAATCCATTACTTCTGGTTGGGGTATGTAGGTACGGTCACTGTGGGGATGACATCATCAATGCACTTATTGATGAATCCAGTGACTGATGTGGTGTACTCCTCACCCCTTGTCTTACCAGAAGCCGCTGTTCTATCCTGACGAAAAAGCTTCAAACCTGCCAGCTGCATGTTATTCATGTCGTCGTGTCGTCGAGCCACAACTTGTGTAAACATAAAATATTACAGTTTTTAATGTTCCGTTGGTAGGGTATACATGATCTAGTTCACCTATTGTATTATCAATTGATTGTACGTTGGCTAATAGGATCGATGGTAATTATAGATTACCTTCTCGGCAACGGATCCTAACAAGGCACCCAAAATCTTCATCCACGATACCTCCTTCTCTTTCTCCTGTGAGAGAGTATTCCTCTTGTCCAGATGGGCTAGGGCAGTATGCAGTGTGATTGCGTCGTCTGTGGACCTATTGGGATGGTAAGCAAATTGGAGTGGGTCCAGGGTGTCTGGCAGGATGGAGGTGATATGATCCCTGACTAGTCTCTCAAAGCACGGAAGTGAGTGCTACGGGGCGATAGTCATTTACCTCAGTTACCTTATCTTTCTTGGGAACAGGAACAATGTTGGCCCTCTTGAAGGGGGAACAGCAGACTGGGATAGGGACTGATTGAATATGTCCGTAAACACACCAGCCAGCTGTTCTGCGCATGCTCTGAGGACACGGCCAGGGATGCCATCTGGGCCAGCAGCCTTGCGAGGGTTAACACATTTAAATGTTTTACTCACGTTGGCTGCGGTGAAAGAGAGCCCGCAGGTTTTGGTAGCGGGCCGTGTCAGTGGCACTGTATTGTCCTCAAAGCGAGCAAAGAAGTTGTTTAGTTTGTCTGGGAGCAGGACATCGTGGTCCGCGACGGGGCTTGTTTTCTTTTTGTAGTCCGTGACTGACTGTAGGCCCTGCCACGTTCCTCTCGTGTCTGAGCCGTTGAATTGTGACTCTACTTTGTCTTAGCTTGTTTGATTGCCTTGCGGAGGGAATTTGTATTCAGTCATGTTTCCGGTCGCCTTACCTTGGTTAAAAGCAGTGGTTCACGCTTTAAGTTTTGCACGAATGCTGCCATCAATCCACGGTTTCTGGTTGGGGAAGGTTTTAATAGTTGCAATGGGTACAACATCACCAATGCACTTGCTAATAAACTCGCTCACCGAATCAGCATATACATCAATGTTGTTGTCCGATGCTATCCGGAACATATCCCAGTCCACGTGCTCGAAGCAATCTTGCAGCGTGGAATCAGATTGGTCGGATCAGCGTTGAACAGACCTGAGAACGGGCGTTTCCTGTTTTAGTTTCTATCTGTAGGCTGGGAGCAACAAAATGGAGTTGTGGTCAGACTTGCCGAAAGGAGGGCGGAGAATAGCCTTGTATGCATCACGGAACTTAGAATAACAATGTTTAAGGATTTTACCAGCCTGGGTGGCACATTCGATATGCTGATCAAATTTCGGGAGCATTGTTTTCAAATTAGCCTTATTAAAATCCCCAGCCACAATAAATGCAGCCCCAGGATATGTGGTTTCCAATTTACATAGACTCCAATGGATTTCTTTCAGTGCCGTCGATGTGTCAGCTTGAGGGGGGATATACGTGGCTGTGATTATAATCGAGGAAAATTCTCTTGGTAGATAATGCGGTCGGCATTTGATTGTAAGGAATTCTATGTCAGGTGAACAAAAGGACTTGAGTTCATGTATGTTGTTATGATCACACCACGTCTTGTTAATCATAAGACACACACCCCCGCCCTTCTTACCAGATAGATGTTTGTTTCTGTCGGCGCGATGCGTGGAGAAACCAGGTGGCTGTACCGACTCTGATAACGTGTCCTGAGTGAGCCATGTTTCCCGTCTACGTAGCTTGACCAGAAGACCGCCGCGTTTCCCCCTTCTCCGGCCCTGCAGTTGTTTTGAGTCGCCGGCTGGGATCCAGTCTATTGTCCTAGTTGGTGGACCAAACAGAGAATCCGTTTTGGGAAAGTCGTATTGGTCGCAATGTTGGTAAGTTGACGTTGCTCTTATATCCAATAGTTCCTCCCGGTTGTAATATTTCCCGGGGTAACAATGTAAGAAGTAATACATAAAAAAACAAAATACTGCATAGTTTCCTGAGAACGTGAAGCGAGGCGGCCATCTCTGTCGGTGCTGGACAAAAAAAATTATAAATATAACTAAAATAAATGTTCAATAGGAAAGGAAAATAACGAAGAGCGCGGCCTCATCCACGTGCGGCAAAGGACTACTATTCTTATGGAGCTCCCCTCAGAAAAACTCCAATTACTTGTTCATTTTTCAAGAAACAAGCCTGAAACCTTGTATAAAGACTGTTGACATCTAGTGGAAGCCATAAGTACTGCAATCTGTGAGACGGAAATACATAGGAGCAATAGCTTTGCACTGAAAAAGCCTGGGAGCTCAAAAAAATATATATTTGGTTGGATTTTATTCAGATTTTTGGACGGCATATCAATTCTGTTATACTCACAGACATTATTTTAACAGTTTTAGAAACTGTGTTTTCTATCCAATGCTACCAGTTATATGCATATCCTAGCTTCGGGGCTTGAGTAACAGGCAGTTTACTTTGGGCACGTCAAACATGTGAAAATTCAGGAAACTAGACCCTAGCCATATGAATTAACAAAGTGATCATTTGAAACAGGTCCTTCTAAATGCTTAGATAGTTATTTATGCAACGTTAAATTGTGATGCAAACCTTAAGCTATATGTTTGGATTTCTAATACAGTCTAAGGATGCATGATTTAAGATCTAGTAAGATGGCGCCGATGTCAGCTCTGCTACTATCTCTTAAGCAACTTTGCAATATTATGTTTTTTGGTGTGTTAATCCTCTCAAATATATATTTACAGTACCAGTCAAAAGTTTGGACACACCTACTCATTCAAGATTACATTTTTAAATATTACGAATTTTGATTTTGATTTTGCCGCGTTATGTTTGCTCTGAAAACGATCCTGCTAGCCGGATCCGTGCGCAGAGAGGTTAAAAACTATATTCTTCATTGTAGAATAATAGTGAAAACATCAAAACTATGAAATAACACATATGGAATCATGTAGTAACCAAAAAGGTGTTAAACAAATCAAAACATATTTTAGATTTTGGATTCTTCAAAGTAGCCACCCTTTGCCTTGATGAGTTGGCTGGATGTACTTTGGGTGGTGGACCATTCTTGATACATACAGGAAACTGTTGAGGGTGAAACTTCTGACGGGCCGCCCCCAGGTGGTGAGGGTAGGAAACAACATCTCCACCCCGCTGATCCTCCACACTGGGGCCCCACAAGGGTGCATTCTCAGCCCTCTCCTGAACTCCCTGTTCACCCATGACTGCGTGGCCATGCACGCCTCCAACTCAATCATCAAGTTTGCAGACAACACTACAGTGGTAGGCTTGATTACCAACAACGAAGAGACGGCCTACAATGACGAGACGGCCTTCGGAATCCAAGATGGGGTAGCAGTCAGACGTCTTTGTTTTTGTCCTGTCGTGTCCTGGCTTAGGAAAACCATCAAAAACGCTGAAATCTCCATCCCTAACTACAACATTTTCCGCCAAGTTAGAACTACCAAAGGGGACGGTGTTGCAATCTACTGCAAAGATAGCCTGCAGAGTTCTGTCTTACTATCCAGGTCTGTACCCAAACAATTCGAGCTTCTACTTCTAAAAATGCGCCTTTCCAGAAACAAGTGTCTCACCGTTGCCGCTTGCTATAGACCACCCTCTGCCCCCAGCTGTGCCCTTGACACCATATGTGAATTGATTGCCCCCCATCTATCTTCTGAGCTTGTGCTACTAGGTGACCTAAACTGGGACATGCTTAACACCACGGCCATCCTACAATCTAAGCTTGATGCCCTTAATCTCACACAAATTATCAATGGACCTACCAGGTATAACCCCAAATCCGTAAAAAAGGGCACCCTCATAGATATCATCCTAACTAACTCACCCTCCAAATACACCTCTGCTGTTTTCAACTAAGATCTCAGCGATCACTGCCTCATTGCCTGCATCCGTAATGGGTCTGCGATCAAACGACCACCCCTCATCACTGTCCCTAAAACACTTTTGCGAGCAGGCCTCTCTAATCGACCTGGCCGGGGTATCCTGGAATGACATTGACCTCATCCCATCAGTAGAGGATGCCTGGTTAGTCTTTAAAAGTGCTTTCCACCATCTTAAATAAGCATGCTCCATTCAAAAAATGTAGAACCAGGAATAGATATAGCCCTTGGTTCACTCCAGACCTGTCTGCCCTTGACCAGCACAAAAACATCCTGTGGCGTTCTGCTTTAGCATCAAATAGACCACGTGATATGCAACTCCTCAGGGAAGTCAGGAACAAATATACACACGCATTTAGGAAAGCTAAGGCTAGCTTTTTCAAAACATAAATTTTCATCCTGCAGTACAAACTCAAAAAAGTTCTGGGACACTGTAAAGTCCATGGAGAATAAGAGCACCTCCTCCCAGCTGCCCACTGCTTTGAGGCTAGGAAACACTGTTACCACTGATAAATCCACTATAATTGAGAATTTCAATAAGCATTTCTCTATGCCTGGCCATGCTTTCCACCTGGCTACCCTTACCCCGGTCAACTGCCCGGCACCCTCCACAGCAACCCGCCCTAGACCCCACCATTTCTCCTTCACCCAAATCCAGATAGCGGATGTTCTGAAAGAGCTGAAAAATCTGGACCCCTACAAATCAGCCGGGCTAGACAATCTGGACCGTCTCTTTCTAAAATGATTTGCCGAAATTGTTGCATCCCCTATTACTAGCCCGTTCAACCTCTCTTTCGTATCGTCTGAGATTCCCAAAGATTGGAAAGCTGCTGCGGTCATCCCCCTCTTCAAAAGGGGGTGACACTCTAGACCCAAACTGCTACAGACCTATATCTATCCTACCCTGTCTTTCTAAGGTATTCGAAAGCCAAGTTAAGAGACATTACTGTGCAGCCGTAAACATCGACCTGGCCAAGGCTTTCTACTCTGTCAATTACCACATTCTTATTGGTAGACTCGACAGCCTTGGTTTCTCAAATGATTGCCTCGCCTTGTTTACCAACTACTTCTCTGATAGAGTTCAGTGTGTCAAATCGGAGGGCCTGTTGTTCGGACCTCTGGCAGTTTTCTATGGGGGTGCCACAGGGTTCAATTCTCGGGCAGACTCTCTTCTCTGTATACATCAATGATGTCGCTCTTGCTGCAGGTGATTCTCTGATCCACCTCTACACAGACAACACCATTCTGTATACTTCGGGCCCCTCTTTGGACACTGTGTTAACTAACCTCCAGACGAGCTTCAGTGCCATACAATTCTCCTTCGGTGGCCTCCAACTGTTCTTAAATGCAAGTAACTAAATGCATGCTATTCAATCGATCACTGCCCGCACCTGCCCGCCCGTCCAGCATCACTACTCTGGACGTCTCTGACTTAGAATACGTGGAAAACTACAAATAACTAGGTGTCTGGTTAGACTGTAAACTCTCCTTCCAGACTCACATTAAGCATCTCCAAAATTAAATCTAGAATCGGCTTCCTATATCCTAACAAAGCATCCTTCACTCATGCTGCCAAACATACCCTCGTAAAACTGACCATCCTATCAATCTTCGACTTCGGTGATGTCATCTATAAAATAGCCTCCAACACTCTACTCAACAAATTGGATGCAGTCTATCACAGTGCCATCCGTTTTGTCACCAAAGCCCCATACACTACCCACCACTACGACCTGTATGCTCTCGTTTGTTGGTCCTCGCTTCATACTCGTCGCCAAACCCACTGGCTACAGGTAATCTACAAGTCTCTGCTAGGTAAAGCCCCGCCTTATCTCAGCTCACTGGTCACCATAGCAGCACCCACTCATAGCACGCGCTCCAGCAGGTACATCTCACTGGTCACCCCCAAAGCCAATTCCTCTTTTGGTCAGCTTACCTTCCCGTTCTCTGCTGCCAATGACTGGAATGAACTGCAAAAATCACTGAAACTGGAGACTCATATCTCCCTCACTAGCTTTAAGTACCAGCTGTCAGTGCAGCTCACATATCACTGCACCTGTAGCCCATCTGTAAACAGCCCATCTGTCTACTTCATCCCCATACTGTATTTTATTTATTTATTTATCTTGCTCCTTTGCACCCCAGTATCTCTACTTGCACATTCATCTTCTGCACATCTACCATTCCAGTGTCTAATTGCTATATTGTAATCACTTCGCCACCATGGCCCCTTATCTTACCTCATTAGCACTCATTTGCACTCACTGTATATAGACTTTTTGTTTTCTGTTTTTCTACTGTATTATTGACTGCATGTTTTGTTTATTCCATGTGTAACTCTGTGTTGTTGTATGTGTCTAATTGCTATGCTTTATCTTGGCCAGGTTGCAGGTGCAAATGAGAAATTGTTCTCAACTAGCCTACCTGGTTAAATGAAGGTGAAATAAAAAAATGTAAATAAAAAAACAGGGAGGAGGAGAGGGCCCTCGGAGTGTGGTGTCAGGAAATTAGCCTCCTACTCAACTTTAACAAAGGAGATAATTGTGGACTTCAGGAAACAGCAGAGGGAGCACCACCCTATCCACATTGACGGGACAGTAGTGGAGAAGGTGGAAAGTTCTTCGGCGTACACATCACAGACAAACTGAAATGGTCCACCCACACAGACATCGTGGTGAAGAAGGCGCAACAGCCTCAGGAAGCTGAAGAAATTCGGCTTGTCACCAAAAACACTCACAAACTTCTACAGATGCACAATCGAGAGCATCCTGTCGGGCTGTATCACCACCTGGTACGGCCACTGCTCCGCCCACAACCGTAAGGCTCTCCAGAGGGTAGTGAGGTCTGCACAACGCATCACCGGGGGTAAACTACCTGCCCTCCAGGACACCTACACCACCCGATGTCACAGGAAGGCCAAAAAGATCATCAAGGACAACAACCACCCAAGCCACTGCCTGTTCTCCCCGCTATCATCCAGAAGGCGAGGTCAGTACAGGTGCATCAAAGCTGGGACCGAGAGACTGAAAAACAGCTTCTATCTCAAGGCCATCAGACTGTTAACTACTTACGGAGTGGTGGGGCGCCAAATTCAAAATCCAAAAGTTGAATTATTAACTTCTTAGGGAGCAGCGCATGAGGTGACCGTTTTGGAGACCCTGGCGTGCCCAAAGTAAAATGCCTCCCATTCAGGCCCAGAAAATAGGATATGCACATGTTTAGTACCATTGGATAGGAAACACTCTGAATTTTCTAAAAGTGTTAACCATTTGTCTGTGAGTAAAACAGAACGGATATGGCAGGCGAAACCTTGAGGAATTTCTGTCCTGGAAAAAGTGGTTTTGACACATTGCTCATTTGGAACCCCTCCCTTATGAAAATGCCCATATAAGGGCATATGAATGCAGTACCTATCGCTTCCTCTGGATGTCAACAGTCTCGAGACATTGTTCAGATTTTTTTTAGATGCTTTTAGAGCAGAGAAGAAGAAGAATCAGGAAGTGTCCACAGAGATGTCAATAGAAGAGGACGCGCGCTCTCGCCATGCGCTCTCTGTTTTTTTCCTTTCTTATAGCCCAGTTTATATTCCGGTTGAATTATTATAGTAAATATACATAAAAGTGTTCCTAAGGATACATTAAAAAGGATGTTTGATTGTTCTTGGACAAGGTTATAGGTAAAAGTTGAACGAGTTCTCTTCACGTTTCAATAGACGCTGTAGTTTCTGATTATAACGCGCGAACCAAACTGAGATTTATGGATATAATACATGACTTTTTCTAACAAAAGAACCATGGATTGTATTCGTTGGACACTTGGGAAGCCATCAGCAGAAGTTCTTCAGCAGTTAATTGATTTGTTTTTGCTGTGAAATGTGTTTTGTGTTAACCGTGGAGGCTTATGAATTCATGGTAATGGTATAAATATGTTAGGTGCTACCCTCAAACAATCAAATGTGGTGCTTTCGCCGTAAAGCCTTTTTGAAATCTGACAACGCTGTGATATTGCCAAGAAGCAGAGCTTTTGATGACTATGAAACACTTGTATATCGATGCATGTTTAATAATTCAACTTTTGTATTTTGTATTTGGCGCCTTGCATTTCACCTGGTAGTGTCGGGAGTGGGGCACTAGCGCCCCAGCGTACCTTGCTGCTTCTTAAGAAGTTAAACATTCATCAATATACAAGTGTTGCATAGTCATCAAAAGCTCTGATTCTTGGCAATATCACTGCGTTGTCAGATTTCAAAAAGGCTTTACGGCGAAAGCACAACATTTGATTGTTTGAGGGTAGCACCTCTAATATTTACGCATTAGCATAAATCCATAACCCAACACGGGTCTCACAAAACGCATAAAATCGCTAATATAAAATCGCTTACCTTTGATGAACTTCTGCTTCCCAAGTGTCTAACTAAGACAATCCATGCTTTTTTTGTTAGAAAAAGTCATTTATTACATCCATAAATCTCTATTTGGTTGGCGCGTTATGATCATAAAATCCACCGCTGAGTCGCCCATTGAACCGTGAAGAGAACACGTTCAAATTATACCTATACACTTTCTACAAACAAATCAAACATCATTTTAATGTATCCTTAGGTATCCTTTTGGGTATATTTGCTGTAATATTTCAACCGGACGATAACGTGAACGATAGGAAAGAAAAATAAAGTGGTGCGCATTCACAATCTCGCGCGTGTCAAACCTTGTTTACAAAAGTGGTCGCCTGACAATTTCCTGTTCCTATCTGTTCTGGTCACTCCTAGAATTCCCAGACTTTGTATATAGACTGTTGACATCTAGTGTAAGCCATAGGTACTGCAGTCTCAGTCCTACATACAGTTGTATGCAATAGGCACAATGGAGAAGATGCTCATTTACAAAAACAACTGCATATCCGGATGGCTTTTCCTCGGATTTTCGCCTGCTATATCAATTATGTTATACTCACATACATTATTTTAACACTCTTAGAAACTTCAGAGTGTTTCCTATCCAATAGTACTAATTATGTGCATATCCTATTTTCTGGGCCTGAGTGGCATGCATTTTACTTTGGGCACGCCAGACTCTCCAAAACAGTCACCTATGCAGCCGCTCCCTAAGATGTTAAACAGCCGTCACTAACATTGAGTGGCTGCTGCCAACATACTGACTCAAATCTTTAGCCACTTTAATATTTTAAAATTGGATGTAATAAATGTATCACTAGCCACTTTAAACAATGCCACTTTATATAATGTTTACATACCCTACATTACTCATTTCATATGTATATACTGTACTCTATACCATCTACTGCATCTTGCCTATGCCGTTCGGCCATCGCTCATCCATATATTTAAATGTACATATTCTTATTCATTCCTTTACACTTGTGTTTATAAGGTAGTTGTTCGATTACTTGTTAGATATTACTGTACGGTCGGAACTAGAAGCACAAGCATTTCGCTACACTCGCATTAACATCTGCTAACCATGTGTATGTGACAAATAAAATTTGATTTGATTTGAACCCAGCAGTGTTGCAGTTCTTGACACACTCAAACCGGTGCGCCCTCCACCTACTACCATACCCGATTCTAAGGGACTGAAATCTTTTGTCTTGCCCATACACAATATATGTCTCAATTGTCTCAGAGCGTAAAAATCCTTCTTAAACCTCTCTCCTCCCCTTCATCTAGACTGATTGAATTGATGGAAGTGGATTTAGCAAGTGACATCAATAAGGGATCATAGCTTTCACCTGGATTCACCTGGTCACCTACATCAAGGAAAAAGCTTTAGTACACTCAGTGTATCTGGGGAAGGGTATGAAACAATTTCTAGAGTGTTGAGTTTCCAAGAGCACAGTGGTCTCCATCATTTGGAAATGGAAAACATATGGAACTAACCAGACTCTGTCTAGATCTGGCCATCCGACCAAACTGAGCATCCGGGCAAGAAGGACCTTGGTCAGGAAGGCAACAACCCAATGACTACTCTGAGAAAACTACAGAGTTCCTTGGCTGAGATGGGAGAACCTGCCAAAAGGACAACAATCTTTACAACATTTCACCAATCTGGGCTTTATGGGAGAGAGGCCAGACGGAACCCACTCCTGAGAAAAAGGGACATCACAACACTCCCGGAGTTTGCAAAACGGCACATGAAAGACTCTGAGATCATAAGGCAAAACACTCTTTGGCCTTAATGCAAAGCTCTATGTATGGAGAAATTCAAGCACAACTCATCATCGTTCTAACACCATCCCTACCGTGAAGCATGGTGGTGGCAGCATCATGCTATAGGTATGCTTCTCAGCAACAGGGAGTGGGAGACAGGTAAGGATAGAGGGAACAATGAATGGAGCCAAATACAGGCAAATCCTTGGTGAGAACCTGCTTCAGAGTACAAATGGCCTTAGACTGGGGCACAGATTTACATTCCAACAGGACAGTGATCCCAAGTATACAGCCAAAGCAATGCTGGAATGGTTTTAGAACCAGAATGTGAAGGTCCTTGAGTGGCCCAGCCAAAGCCCAGACTTGAATCCCATTGAAAATCAGTGAAAAGACTTGAAGATTACTGTTCACCGCTGCTCCCAATCTAAGGCAACAGAGCTTGAAAGAAATCGCAAATCCAGATGTGCAAAGCTGATACAGACATACCCAAGGTGATCTATCTCCTTAATTCCAAGCGTAGACACATTGGGGAAGACACCCTGGTTCCCATTTTTACAGTATTTGGTGTGACTCGGCCAGGGATCAAACTCCCAACCTTCGGGCTGACACTCCAACTACAAGGCCACTGAGTTGGTCAAAAGAGATACTGCAAGTTAAGTTAATACCTGTGGTTTCAACGAGGGGGTGCGATGCAAGGGGACGCTTTTTTCATTATTATCAGTCATCAATATAGCTAGAAATCTAATTATTTAAACTAAGCACAGGCCACTACAGTGGGGAAAAAAAGTATTTAGTCAGCCACCAATTGTGCAAGTTCTCTCACTTAAAAAGATGAGAGAGGCCTGTAATTTTCATCATAGGTACACTTCAACTATGACAGACAAAATGAGGGAAAAAAATCCAGAAAATCACATTGTATGATTTTTTATGAATTTATTTGCAAATTATGGTGGAAAATAAGTATTTGGTCAATAACAAAAGTTTATCTCAATACTTTGTTATATACCCTTTGTTGGCAATGACAGAGGTCAAACGTTTTCTGTAAGTCTTCACAAGGTTTTCACACACTGTTGCTGGTATTTTGGCCCATTCCTCCATGCAGATCTCCTCTAGAGCAGTGATGTTTTGGGGCTGTCGCTGGGCAACACGGACTTTCAACTCCCTCCAAAGATTTTCTATGGGGTTGAGATCTGGAGACTGGCTAGGCCACTCCAGGACCTTGAAATGCTTCTTACGGCCACTCCTTCGTTCGGGCGGTGTGTTTGGGATCATTGTCATGCTGAAAGACCCAGCCACGTTTCATTTTCAATGCCCTTGCTGATGGAAGGAGGTTTTCACTCAAAATCTCACGATACATGGCCCCATTCATTCTTTCCTTTACACGGATCAGTCGTCCTGGTCCCTTTGCAGAAAACAGCCCCAAAGCATGATGTTTCCACCCCCATGCTTCACAGTAGGTATGGTGTTCTTTGGATGCAACTCAGCATTCTTTGTCCTCCAAACACGACGAGTTGAGTTTTTACCAAAAAGTTATATTTTGGTTTCATCTGACATTCTCCCAATCCTCATCTGGATCATCCAAATGCTCTCTAGCAAACTTTAGACGGGCCTGAACATGTACTGGCTTAAGCAGTGGGACACGTCTGGCACTGCAGGATTTGAGTCCCTGGCGGCGTAGTGTGTTACTGATGGTAGGCTTTGTTACTTTGGTCCCAGCTCTCTGCAGGTCATTCACTAGGTCCCCCCGTGTGGTTCTGGGATTTTTGCTCACCGTTCTTGTGATCATTTTGACCCCACGGGGTGAGATCTTGCGTGGAGCCCCAGATTGAGGAAGATTATCAGTGGTCTTGTATGTCTTCCATTTCCTAATAATTGCTCCCACAGTTGATTTCTTCAAACCAAGCTGCTTACCTATTGCAGATTCAGTCTTCCCAACCTGGTGCAGGTCTACAATTTTGTTTCTGGTGTCTTTTGACAGATCTTTGGTCTTGGCCATAGTGGAGTTTGGAGTGTGACTGTTTGAGGTTGTGGACAGGTGTCTTTTATACTGATAACAAGTTCAAACAGGTGCCATTAATACAGGTAACGAGTGGAGGACAGAGGAGCCTCTTAAAGAAGAAGTTACAGGTCTGTGAGAGCCAGAAATCTTGCTTGTTTGTATGTGACCAAATACTTATTTTCCACCATAATTTGCAAATAAATTCATTAAAAATCCTACAATGTGATTTTCTGGATTTCTTTTCCTCATTTTGTCTGTCATAGTTGAAGTGTACCTATGATGAAAATTACAGGCCTCTCTCATCTTTTTAAGTGAGAGAACTTGCACAATTGGTGGCTGACTAAATACTTTTTTTCCCCACTGTATATCCTCTATATCAGGAAAATGGTGGAGGAAACATTATGAAGCGTGCATGACATTGTATTATTAGTGTGGGGACAGTGACTTATGCTTCCACTCCAGTCCAATTTTCCAGAGGCATACCTCAGTTAATTTTCTTTGTGAAAACCCTGAGAGCATGTAGGGAAGAAATTTTGCTTCACTTTGTAATTTCCTCTATGATTTTGTTATAATTTTATGCACAACCAAATCGCCTGAGTGCAATGTGGAGCCCCACACTATCTTTGGTACATTAGGGCTGTGGCAAATCGCAGGAAATTTGGAACGACCCTGATTACATTTAAAAGCTTTATCTGTGTATGGAGAAGATCCGTCACACTCTTTAACTCCTGTAATGTTGGGTCATCATAGGACTTAACACAACTGTGGCAGGGCTGGTATTTAATTGAATTAAGGCTCAGTCAGACAGTGAGGTCTGCCTCACGCCACAGTATTCTCCACTTCATTTACATCTCTTGCGTGTCTAATCTCGACCTGAGAAACAGCTTGGCATCTTTAGAGAGAGTTCATTCACTGAAATGAACGCCACACAGTCAGAGAATAAAGAACATTAAATCCCTTGATCAAATGAAGAAAGAGCTCTAACTCAAACAGATGGTAGGAAGTTGGCAGTTTTTCCACTGTGCAATTTCATATACAGAATTTAAGACATGTATATGGAGAAATAGTTAATGTTGTAACACGTTTGCGTCTCAGAGAGAGAGAGAGAGAGAGAGAGAGCACCACATTGTAAATGTACAGCAGTGGTGTAAAGTACTTAAGTAAAAATACCCCCAAAAAGTACAGATACTTTAGAGTATCTGTGTTTTACTTTACTTTTTTAATTTTTAATTATATTTTTGTATTTCTTTTTTTTTACCCCTTTTTCTCCCCAATTTCATGGTATCCAATTGTTTGTTACAGTCTTGTCCCATCGCTGCAACTCCTGTATGGACTCGAGGGGAGGCAAACGTCGAGAGCCGTGTGTCCTCTGAAACACAACCCAACCAAGCCGCACTGCTTCTTGACACAATGCCCACTTAACCCAGAAGCCAGCCGCACCAATGTGTCGGAGGAAACACAGTACACCTGGCGACCGTGTCAGCGTGCACTGCGCCCGGCCCAGGAGTTGCTAGTGCGCGATGTTACAAGGACATCCCTACCGGCCAAACCCTCCCCTAAACCGGACGACGCTGGGCCAATTGTGCGCCGCCCCATGGGTCTTCCGGTCACGGCCGGGTGCGACAGAGCCTGGACTCAAACCCAGAATCTTTAGTGGCCTGTGATGCAGTGCCTTAGACCTCTGCACCACTCGGGAGGCCCACTCTATTTCTATTTTTGACAACTTGTACTTTTACTTCACTACATTCCAAAAGAAAATATTGTACTTTTTACTCCATACATTTTCCCTGACAACCCAAAGTACTTGTTGCATTTTGAATGCTTATGAAAATTGTGAAATTCACGCACTTATCAAGAGAACACGTGGTCATCCCTGCTGCCTGTTCTGGCAGACTCACTAAACACAAATAATAATGTCTGAGTGTAGGAGTGTGCCCTGGGCCATACATACATTATAAAATCAAGAAAATAGTGCTGTCTGCTTTGATTAATAAAGGAATTTGAAATGATTTATACTATTACTTTTGATACTAAAGTATATTTTAGCAATTACATTTACTTTTGATACATAAGTATATTTAAAACCAAATACTTTTTGACTTTTACTCAAGTAGGATTTTACTGAGTGACTTTCACTTTTATTTGAGTACCTTTCTATTAAGGTATCTATCACTGATGTACAGTATCTGCAGTTAGAAATATTCAGACTCCTGATCAGTGTTGGGGAGTAGTCAAATAGTAATTTGACTACAATTTGCAGTAGCTTGGTGGTAGTTGAATGAAATTCAAATCTAAGTAGTGTTTTCAGTATTGCATTATTATTGTTGCCATGTAGAAGTGCAGCATACTGGAACTACACACTGCCTTTTGCAAAAATAACATGTGGGTGAAGTAAGCAATCATTTTCTTTCTTTTTGTGGCATCAGACCTGCCTAAATCTCACTTGAAACATTGTTTTTGTGTTTAAGTGGCTAAATTACACATTCTGTTAATACAAGACCCAAAGTGATCTGTTCTTGCAATTTGTAGTCTGACATTACAGATTTACAAATTATTTTCACAAAGTAGTTTGGATGTAGTGAACTACTTTTTCAAAGTAACTTAAGTTAAGTAAACTATATTTTTCTGAAGGGAAGCTTTAGTGTAGCTTAACGTCTTCCAGTGTGAAGTAATTGGTAGCTTACTCAAACCACAAAGTTTTCTGAATCACACATACAGTGGGGTCCAAAATGATTGACATCCTTGATAAAGATGAGCGATAATGATTGTATAAAATAAATAATTAAAATACTGAGCTATATTGTATGATAAAAAAAGTAATATGTTTTAACTTACCAGGATTACGGATAATTCTAAATGAATTGTGAATAATAAAAGATCATACCCCCAAGACATACTATCCTCCCCTGTTATTGGTAATGGTGAGAGGTTAACATGTCTTGGGGGTATGATCGTTGACCCTCTGTAACCTTCTCACTCATCATTATTCACAATTCATTCAGGATTATCCGTAATCATGATAGCATCCACATTAATGTAGAAGTGTTTAAAAACATATTATATTCTTATTTACAATAAAAGTGACTCCAAAATGACACAATACATTATTTACCATTAATTTCTATTGGACACAAAATGATGTGAAACACAATCAAAACAAACTGAAAATGCATCCATCAAGTTTGTAGCGTAACAGCTTCATGTAGTCATTGCATGCTATAGTAATATGGGACCAATTACTACACTTTTGACTAATTATTTGCAAGAATCTTTATGGGTGTCAATAATCTTAACCTTATCTTTTTGAGAAAAAAAATATTACTTGTTAAATGAATCTCTTTCTTTAAACAATAGTATAAAAAATGTTGCGTACAATATAGCTCAGTATTTGAATAACGTATTTTTTGCAGTCATTATTGCTCATCTTTATCAAGGGTGTCATTCATGTTGGACCCATCTGTAGATGTAAAATGCTGCATTGAGTCGCCTGAATTGATGGGATGGCCATTTTATCGATGATGGCCATCACCATAAACACATTGGTTACACAAGCAGAAGGGCTCTCATTGCAGAGCCAGATGTAGTGTGTTGTTATGGATTCTCTGCTCCCCTGATGGCTGTTGTGTTCCTATCGATTCTCAGGTCTCCTGACGATGGCGGGGAAAGACTCTCAGGAAAGAGAGAGGGGATGGTGTGTGAGCTGCTTCCCATGGTCCATCGTCACCGCCTGTGTGGATCATACGTTGTCTTATCATCAGCTGTCCGTCCATTGTTCTGTGCAACAGAGTGAAACCACATAAAATCTACGTTGCTAAAGGCCCGGACTCCGAATACAGGAGCTGGAGCTAAAGATCGAACCGATGGACTCTACAATACTGTATTATTCTGTGGGAGACCAAACTTATTTTTCAGTTGAATTTGGATAATTCCAAAGTGGGTCGTCTTCAACTTCTGGATATGACCCAGGACGAGATTCTCTTTTGGAGTTTACACTTGGCAACTCCTCTGTAGTGTTTTTAAAGAATACAGACCAAAGTTAAAGATCATGTTATGGAGGACACAGTGGACTATGGGATAAGGGGTTTAGAGACTTCTTAAAGTTGATAAAACATGCAATCCTGTATTCCCACTCACACTTTGATAGACAAAACCACAAATGTACACATGGTGACTTATTTCGCAGAGTAATTGTGTACAAATGAATGACAATACCTGGATGGTGAAAGAAATATGTCAAAGGACATTGTGTAATTTGTCAATTACATTTATTTTAGACTACTAAACTGTACTTGTGTACTCACTGCTCTATTTTGAACATACATTAAATCAGATTTACATTTTCCATTGCTATATATTTTGAAAATTTGCAGTCAGCATGGCTGGTTATAGTGAAACAAGCAAATCATTTCTCACCATGAAAGAAGAGGAGGAAAAGAGTAAATCCGTCATATCTGTTTGTGGGAAAGAAACATTACATGTATTTTCAAAAGCCTAAAGTTATATATTTAACAGTTTTATATGTTGTATCTTTGTAGAAAACCTTATTTAGCACTGAAAATGTGGTCACATTGCAAATCATAAACTGTGAATACACAATGAGCTATGTCCTTAAGCTACTGGTCTGTCTTGTTCATTTGAACAAAGTCAAGTGGCTCTGCCTTTTCATTCTGTTGAATAATTTTTTCATCATAAAATCAATTATTTAACATGAAATGAGGTGGAAAGTACAATATTAAAGCAACCAGACAATATTACAGAACCCGTTTATGAAGAAAGGTTGTATTTTCTACATTTGTAGCCCGCAGTAACCTTGTTGCCCAATTTCAGGTTTTAATTTTCAAACCACCTTTACTACTTTAAACAACCAAGATACTGCCATATTTAATGGAAGGGGGAGACACAACGTGACATTTCATGATTTAAAACTGGTGACTACGGAGTTTGCAACTAAAGCTCAGAACGTTACAACTTTATGTACATTTCAGCAAGTTAACTTTACAATAGCCAATGGGGGACGGAAGCTCTCAAGCTAGTAAGCTTTGACCTTGCTGGATAAGCTACCACCAACATTCTGTTTTGCATGCTGTTCAGAAGAAACACCACTGAAGGTAGTGAGCCGTGTGAGCACCCTTTTAGCAGTGCAAACCTAGTGGTGGGATTATGCCACAGCAGTTCAGAGTATTCTTCTTTGATCAGAATTGGTTCAATATTAGCAACAAATAAATATAGTATATGGGTCAATTTTATCAGAGAGACTTCATGGGAATATAATTTGAATAGGTAAATGTTGATTTACATCATCCTACAGTATGCCCCAGGCAAGAAAGTATTTAATTAATTGTTTCCTCATTATTTCAACTGACATCAACGTGGCTGGTTTGTAGAATGTGCAAAAATGCGTGTGTCTCAATAACATACAGTAGATCGTATGCATGGTATACGTTCGCAATATTTCCCTCTTAAAGATTTTAAGGCTGGAAGAGCACTTGGACAACAGTTCATGAGTATAATATTCTGTTCTCAAATGGCCATTTAAAGGGAGGCTGAACAGACTTATTTCTCCTCGGTTTTCTTCATCATCATTAAGAAAAATGTGATTTGCGCCTTAGGAGTGTGATTTGATGTGGGTGTGTTATGTTCTCTATACAATGTGCAAGTGACGCGTCAATTTTACTTCTGCTAAGAATGAGCCTCAATTTTGCATCGTCAAAGTCATGAAAACATGGCCATTTAATATATATTAAATTGTACAGGTGTTTCTGAGTGAATTAACTTACCATATGCCGGTTAGAACTACACACATGAACTATAAATATTTCTACAAATCTGTCTTCGATTTCTTTGTATATACTGGCTGGCAACATTCAGTAAAAAAAAAAACACATAAAATGGTCTGTAACTAACAGCTTCTGACCATTCTGTAAGTCCTCAGCTCGAGCGGGGCACGCTCCGGAATGTTATGCAGCAGGTGACCTTTCGAACTTTCTGTGATGTGTCTTATTTCTAAAAATAAAATATTTTGATAAAGGCATCCGGTACAAATATGAATATAATTTTATATGCAGTCAGGTCCAAAATTATTGACACCCTTGATAAAGATGAGCAAAAAATATAAAATAAATAATGCAAATACTGAGCTATATTCTATGCTCAAACAAACGTGACAATTATATTATGTTATACTAGTACAATTGCTCAGAGAAAGAGATTTTGTTTATTAACAAGTAGTACAATAAAACATTTTTAAGATCGGGATCAAAATGATTCCCAATTCTCCAGCGCCCTAACCTTGCGAGGATAACAACACTGAGCCTTTTATAAGATTGGAGAACACATTGGGAGGCATCTTAGACCATTTCTCCATACAAAATCTTTCCAGATCAATTAACAATTTCTTTGATGTGTGCATGGGTTATTGTCTTGCTGGAAGATCCATTTGACAGTTGTGTATGTGATGCTAACGTTAGCTCACAAAGGTGAGGATTTTAAATGTTTTAAAAAACCAAAGCTGTTTATAAAGAACAAGTCTTCAACATAACATTGGAGACAATGTATTGGATCTATATCTCGTTCGTTGTCTCATGTCAATCAATCAAGTCCAGAGGCTGTGCGTGCTAATGACAATTGGTAATACTTCTGTCTGTATAGAAATGGGTGGGCTGTAAGTTGATTCTGCTGCTACGATTGCATAGTGTGTAGCTGTGCAGGATGCTCAGATCATTTGGGTGCTGCCAGCTGCCGGGCTGCCGGGCACAGGGGCATGACTGAAATCCAAACCCAACCCTAAAATATCCAAGTAAATTGGCATTGTCATTAATTTCCTAAATCTTGCACATCTCAGTTTAGGAAAATACTGACTTCATGACTAAAGTATCAAACTTACACCTTTTAGTCAATTTTGACACTAGAGTTGATGTTTATGACTACTACCGACGCTCCAAATGCCGTTTTCAAACAAATAAGTCGTTTTTGTTCAGCTGCTCTTTAACTTCTTAAGGAGCGGCTCCCGAGGTGACGGTTTTGGAGAGTCTGGCGTGCCCAAAGTAGAATGCCTCCCACTCAGGCCCAGAAAATAGGATATGCACATAATTAGTACTATTGGATAGGAAACACTCTGAAGTTTCTAAAAGTGTTAACATAATGTCTGTGAGTATAACAGAACGGATATAGCCCGAGGAATTTCTGCCCTGGAAAAAGTGTTTTTGACACATTGCCTCATTTAGAACCCCTCCCTATTGAAAAGAGCCATTTCTGGGAGTAAGATTGCAGTACCTATTGCTTCCACTGGATATCAACAGTCTCTAGACAGTGTTTGGTGATGTTATAGTTGCTCTGGATGGTAATAGAAGAAGAATTTCGAACTGGTCATCGGATGTAAACAGAAGAGGATGCGCGTTCACGGGCTCGCGCACGCTGTGGTTTTTTTCCTTTCCTATCGTCCAGTTTATAATCCAGTAAAAATATTATAGTAAATATACATAAAAGTGTTCCTAAGGATACATTATCAATGATGTTTGATTGTTCTTGGACAAGTGTATAGGTATAGGTTGAACGCGTTCTCTTTACGGTTCAATGGGCGAGTGGACGCTGTATTTTATGATCATAACGCGCCAACCAAACAGAGATTTACGGATATAATAAATTAATTTTTCTAACAAAAGAACCATTGGATGTCTTCGTTGGACACTTGGGAAGCCCTTAGCAGAAGTTCTTCAAAAGGTAAAGGATTTGTTTTCGCTGTGAAATGTGTTTTGTGTGAACCGCGATGGTTTATGAATTTATGCTAATGGGAAAATATTGGAGGTGCTACCATCAAATTTGAAATCTGACAATGCTGTGATATTGCCAAGAATTAGAGCTTTTGATGACTATGCAACACTTGTATATTGATGAATGTTTAATAATTAAACTTTTGGATTTTGAATTTGGCGCCTTGCATTTCACCGGGTAGTGTCGGGAGCTAGCGCCCCACCACTCTGTAAGTAGTTAAAAACCTCTTAGGGCTCGCAATCCGCTAGCGGGACACATACGGTAAAATTGCAGAGCGCCAAATTCAAAATACAAGTGTCTTACATTATTCAAAAGCTTAGAATCTTGGTAATCAAACTGCGTTGTCCGATTTACAATAGGCTTTACGGCGAAAGCATACCATTTGATTGTCTGAGGTCAGCGCCCCACATCAACATATTTTTCAAACCAGCACAGGCGTCACAAGATCACAAATAGCGATAAAATAAATCACTGACTTTTGAAGATCTTCCTCTGTTTGCAATCCCAAGGGTCCCAGCTACACAATGAATGGTTGTTTTGTTCGATAAAGTCCTTCTTTATATCCAAAAAGTCAACATGCAGACAAAGGAATCCAAAAAGTTACCAGTAAACTTCATCCAAACAAGTAAAACAATGTTTCTATTAAATCTTCAGGTACCCTAATGTGTAAATAAACTATAATATTTCAGACGGAAAGAACTATGTTCAATAGGAAAGGAAAAGAACGAAGAGCGCGCCCTAATTCACACGTGCAAAAAGACTAGTTTTCTAATGAAGCTCTCCTTGGACAACTACTTGTTCGTTTTTCAAGAAACAATCCTGAAACCTTAGTTCTCTCATTAACCTTTTCACAAGTACCAACACACGGGTGTGATCATTCTACAGTGGTCCCTGTAGCGTACGATCAAACCGGTGTGATTAGAACGCCCAGTGTTGAATGACGCAACAATCAGTATTTGAGCTGGCCACACTGTTTTTCAGAATCATTTTGCACAAACACAGTCCTTACAAAGTTATGTCCAGAATGTGAGCAGTTTATTATCCAATGCTACCAATTATATGCATATCCGTCAGACAGGCGGAAATTCAGGATACTGCCCCTTAGCCCTAACAAGTTTTAAATGCATTTGTGCCACCAAATAAAAATATCAAAGAAGATATCAAATCACTTGCATTTTGTCTTATGACATACCATCACCAAGGTTTTGAGAATGACACAAATATAAATTTCCACAAAGTTTGCTGCTTCAGTGTCTTTAGATATTTTTGTCAGATGTTACTATGGAATACTGAAGTATAATTACAAGCATTTCATAAGTGTCAAATGCTTTTATTGACAATTACATGAAGTTGATGCAAAGAGTCAATATTTGCAGTGTTGACACTTCTTTTTCAAGACCTCTGCAATCCGCCCTGGCATGCTGTCAATTAACTTCTGGGCCACATCCTGACTGATGGAAGCCCATTCTTGCATAATCAATGCTTGGAGTTTGTGGGTTTGTGGGTCCACCCGCCTCTTGAGGATTGACCACAAGTTCTCAATGGGATTAAAGTCTGGGGAGTTTCCTGGCCATGGACCCAAAATATCAATCATGCTGGAAAAGGCATTGTTCGTCACCAAACTGTTCCTGGATGGTTGGGAGAAGTTGCTCTCGGAGGATGTGTTGGTACCATTTTTTATTCATGGCTGTGTTCTTAGGCAAAATTGTGAGTGAGCCCACTCCCTTGGCTGGGATGCAACCCCACATGAATGGTCTCAGGATGCTTTACTGTTGGCATGACACAGGACTAATGGTAGCGCTCACCTTGTCTTCTACGGACAAGCTTTTTTCCGGATGCCCCACACAATCGGAAAAGGGATTCATCAGAGAAAATGACTTTACCCCAGTCCTCAGCAGTCCAATCCCTGTACCTTTTGCAGAATATCAGTCTGTCCCTGATGTTTTTCCTGGAGAGAAGTGGCTTCTTTGCTGCCCTTCTTGACACCAGGCCATCCTACAAAAGTCTTCGCCTCACTGTGCATGCAGATGCACTCACACCTGCCTGCTGCCATTCCTGAGCAAGCTCTGTACTGGTGGTGCCCCGATCCCGCAGCTGAATCAACTTTAAGAGATGGTCCTGGC
This sequence comes from Brachymystax lenok tsinlingensis, assembly GCA_030435695.1. Lineage (NCBI taxonomy): Eukaryota > Metazoa > Chordata > Actinopteri > Salmoniformes > Salmonidae > Brachymystax > Brachymystax lenok. Next base: position 14,270,740 of record CM059818.1, read on the forward strand.
GCTTGCTGGACTTTCTTGGGCACCCTGAAGCCTTCTTCACAACAATTGAACCGCTCTCCTTGAAGTTCGTGATGATCCGATAAATGGTTGATTTAGGTACAATCTTACTGGCAGCAATATCCTTGCCTGTGAAGCCCTTTTTGTGCAAAGCAATGATGACGGCACGTGTTTCCTTGCAGGTAACCATGGTTGACAGAGGAAGAACAATGATTCCAAGCACCACCATCCTTTTGAAGCTTCCAGTCTGTTATTCGAACTCAATCAGCATGACAGAGTGATCTCCAGCCTTGTCCTCGTGAACACTCACACCTGTGTTAACGAGAGAATCACTGACATGATGTCAGCTGGTCCTTTTGTGGCAGGGCTGAAATGCAGTGGAAATGTTTTGGGGGGATTCAGTTCATTTGCATGGCAAAGAGGGACTTTGCAATTAATTGCAATTCATCTGATCACTCTTCATGACATTCTGGAGTATATGCAAATTGCCAGCAGCAGACTTTGTGAAAATCTATATTTGTGTAATTCTCTAAACTTTTGGCCGCGACTGTACATTATGTGTGTCAGGGATCAACCAGGCTCCACCACCACACAATCACAGAGATCACTGTCACCTGAGTTCTAATCACCCGCACCTGCACGTCACTCTCTTCACACAGTCACTTTGTCTGGTCTCGTTTGAGTAAGGACTCACTCCCAGTTCCTCTGACCGTTACCTTTGATGTCAGCTTTATTCATCTGCCTTCCAGTGTCTCCTTCGTCTTCCTGATTCCAGTCATCTTCATCCGGCTACATCCTTCTTCATCTACAAGTAAACTATAACCTGTCAGGATTTCCCATCGTCATCTAACAGAGACATTCTCTCCTACAATTTGCCACTGGGACTCACCTTCATTGTTTCAATAAACCTGTTTCTCTTTTGGAACCTTTTGCCTTGAGTCTCTGTTCCATAACAATGTGAATATATTAGCTTAATAGAATAGTTTGAGATTTTCTAAAGCACAAAATATATAGAATGGTCAAAATGTAGACTTTAGTAGATTTTAAATGTAGACTTTAATCTGAGGGGCTGCGGTTTTCTTTATTCTGGCCAAGTTTTTGCAAAATGGATCATACTATGACACTTTCTATATCTTGAAAAATGGATTGCTATCATGCAAAACATTTTGGAACTGTATCAACAGGGTATCAACTAGTGGTATTTTTCTTTAATGTGGGCTATTTTCTAGCCTTTTTCTGGTTTCATGTTTGTTTTTAGTGCTTTACTGGGAGGCTTATCAAAGGTAAACATGACAGTTAAATTTACATTTGAGCTGATAGTGTAGGGTGAAGTGCTCACAGTGAGCTTCCTACTAGGGCTAACCATCTCAGTGCTAACAGTGTAAATCAGGTTCATAGACACATGATTACTGCTGACAATAGCTTTCGGATTGACAGAGGTATTTATGGGAGTTAGAGGAACATAAAGTAGGTAACTTACATTATGACTGAAAACACCCCTGGGAAAATGTACATCTACAGAAGCACGACAAGAACTCTGAGACAAAATGGTTGGGATTACCTGAGCAGGGCCTGCTGATAAGTCAATGTCTCCAAGCGTCCTTGAAACGAGAGGACAGGGTCCAGGCAGCAAGATGATTTGAATGGACTACGTCATTCCTGTAGAGAATTTTGTGTTTCCAAAAGGTGTCAAAGTTATCTACGAATGTTATGCCAACAGAACTACAGTAATCTTTTAGCCAGATGTGTAATGCCAGTAGCGTGTGTGTGTGTAAGAGAGAAAGAGCACAGGAGAGAGAGAGAATCTTCCTCCAACACAACACAGATTTGTGTGATGAAGTTCAAATCCAAACCTTTTCAGGAGGATAAAAAGATCTGACCATGGACCAGCGTTGAAGGGGCAACTTCTACCAAATCACAATTGAAACATGCTTTACAAGGTTATGTCCGTCTTACCCTTGAAACCTTTGATTGACTGTATAGGGTCTGTGGGTTTTGGGTTTTGCAATGTGCGGTAACAAACAGTCACAGACCATTTTTCTCATCTCTATCTTTAGGTCCCCCACCAAAAAAAGTATAGTTGTTAAAGAGAGCAGCCACACACATCAGACACAGAACCTTATGTTTTAATTTGATCGATACGTAACATGAACTAGCAATACAATTGTCGCATTGTACATCTTTGTTTGGATTACATACAGGATATCATTTTTTACTGTGCCTGCAATGGTGAAAGTGCAATATGTTATAAACCTTCCACAGCTGCTTTCCCTAGTAGAGCTAAGGCAGCTAATATTTTCCCTCAGACTAAAAATATGTCAGGGTAATAAAACATACAAATACTACAAAGTTCATGTGGTGTCATTAGTGTGTCAATATTTACAGTGTTTTGTCTTCAACCTGTTGACCTTATATGCAAAATGTATCAGCAAAACCCAATTGGCATCAGTCCACAAGATTGCATATAATGTACAACTCAAAATAAAAATAAATAATATTGTAAACATTCACCTACATTTTTCCAAATTACCCGGCAACGGTTTATGTTCTTCTCACATTCAATGGTGAACTTGTATTCGGAGCTGCTTGGTACAGTAGATTGCTTTTTGTATTTTTTATTTTACTTTTATTTTCCAGCTTAGTCTCATTGAGAAAAACACATAAAGCACATAAAGTTTCATACTCATTTACGACATAAAACACAAAGCACTACAGTTTAAATCCAAGCTTAAAAAATTTATATTTTAATATATTACAAGCATACTAAAGTATACTTAAATATACAAAAAAAAATTATAATATACTTCAATTACGAGATGTATTTTTTAGTATATCTTAAGTATACTATAAATATAATATCATTACACTTCAACACACTTATTAAATGTGCACTTTATACAAAACAACTATTTTATTCAGATGTTTAGCGTAATGTTCAGACCCCTTTACTTTTTCAACATTTTGTTAGGTTTCAGTCTTATTCTAGAATGGATTAAATCGTTTTCCCCCCTCATCAATCTACACACAATACCCCACAATGGGGTATTTTAAATTCTGAAATATCACATTTATATACAGTACCAGTAAAAAGTTTGGACACATCTACTCATTCAACGGTCTTTCTTTATTTTTACTATTTTCTACATTGTAGAAAAATAATGAAGACATCAAAACTATTAAATAGCACATACGGAATTATTTGAGATTCTTCAAAGTAGCCACCCTTTGCTTTGATGACAGCTTTGCACACTCTTGGCATTCTCTCAACCAACTTCATGAGTTAGTCACCTGGAATTCATTTCAATTAACAGGTGTGCCTGGTTAAAAGTTACTTTGTGGATTTTCTTTCCTTCTTAATGCATTTGAGCAAATCAGTTGTGTTGTGACAAGGTAGGGAAGACAGCCCTATTTGGTAAAAGACCAAGTCCATATTATGGCAAAAACTGCTCAAATAAGCAAAGAGAAATGACAGTCGATCATTACTTTAAGACATGAAGGTCAGTAATTTGCAGTCGCAAAAACCATCAAGCACTATGATGAAACTGTCTCTCATGAGGATCGCCATAGGAAAGGAAGACCCAGAATTACAGTACCTCTGTTGTAGTGGATAAGTTCATTAGAGTTAGTAGTCTCAGAAATTGCAGCCCAAATAAATGCTTCACAGAGTTAAATTAATAGACACAACTCAACATCAACTGTTCAGAGGAGACTGCGTGAATCAGGCCTTCATGGTCGAATTGCTGCAAACAAACCACTACTAAAGGACACCAGTGAAAAGAAAAGACTAGCTTGGGCCAAGAAACATGAGCAATGGACATTAGACCGGTGGAAATCTGTCCTTTGGTCTGATCAGTCCAAATTTTAGATTTATGGTTCCAACCGCAGTGTCTTTGTGAGACGCAGAGTAGGTGAACAGGTGAGCTCCGCATGTGTGGTTCTCACTGTGAAGCATGGAGGAGGAGGTGTGATATTTCTTTGCTGGTGACACTATCAGTGATTTATTTAGAATTCAAGGCACACATAACCAGCATGGCTACCACAGCAATACACCATCCCATCTGGTTTGCGCTTAGTGGGACTATCATTTGTTTTTCAACAGGACAATGACCCAACACACCTCCAGGCTGTGTAAGGGCTACTTGACCAAGAAGGAGAGTGATGGAGTCCTGCATATGATGACCTGGCCTCCACAATAACCCGACCTCAACCCAATTGAGATGGTTTTGGATGAGTTGGACCAAAGGGTGAAGGAAAAGCAGCCAACAAGTGCTCAGCATATGTGGGTACTCCTTCAAGACTGAAAATAATTCCAAGTGAAGCTGGTTGAAGGAAGGCCAAAATTGTGCAAAGCTGTCATCATAGCAAATTGTGGCTACTTTGAAGAATCTCAAATATATTTGATTTGTTTAACTTCTTAGGGAGCAGCAACAGAAGTGGCGGTTTTGGAGAGTCTGGCGTGCCCATAGTAAAATGCCTGCCACTCAGGCTCAGAAAATAGGATATGCACATAATTAGTACTATTGGATAGGAAACACTCGGAAGTTTCTAAAAGTGTTAACATAATGTCTGTGAGTAAAACAGAACTGATATAGCAGGCAAAAACCCGAGGAAAATCCATCTGAAAATGCAGTTTTTGGTGACCTTTGCTCTGTTTGACACTCTCCCCATTGACTTCAAGGCAATCCAGCTGGATTGCAGTACCTATGGCTTCCACTAGATGTCAACAGTCTATATACAAAGACTGGGATTGATTGGAGTAAGCAGAACGGATAGGAACATGAAATGGTAAGGGGACCTGAAATGTCAACAAGTTTTCTCGGGAGCGCACCCAATCTGGGTGCGCGCCCCACTTTATTTTACTTATAAAACATTTAGGTGACCATCCGAGTGAAATATTATCACTAATATTCATAAAAGGATAGCTAAGGATGCATTATAACTGATATTTGATTTGTTTAGGAAAAGTTCATAGGTACATTTGAACGCGTTCTCTTCACGTTTCAATGGGCGATTCGACGTTGGATTTTCTGAACATAATTGTCACGTCTGCTCCAGCTCTTCCCTTCCCCTGGCGCTTGAGGGCGCCAGATTACCCTGCATCACACGTTCCTGCCATCATCGCTCACACCTGCCCTCCCTCGTCACTCGCATCAGAGTTATTGGACTCACCTGGACTCACTTATCACCTGTTAATTTCCTCCCCTATATTTGTCTGTTCCCCAGCTCTGTTCCCCGCTGCTGCATTATTAGTTTTTGTCTGTATTCTTTTGCTGACGCTGTTTCTGTCTTGTCAGTTATTTATTAAATGTTTACTCCCCGTACCTGCTTCGTCTCTCCAGCGTCATGTTCCTTGACAATAATGTGCCAACCAAACAGAGATTTATGGATATAATAAATGACTTTTTCTAACAAAAGAACCCTTAGATGTCTTCGCTGGACACTTGGGAAGCCCTCAGCAGAAGTTCTTCAAAAGGTAAGGGATTTGTTTTCACTGTGAAATGGGTTTTGTGTGAACCGCGATGGTTTATGAATTTATACTACTGGATAAATATTGTAGGTGCTATCCTCAAACAATCAAATGTTGTGCTTTCGCCGTAAAGGCTTTTTGAAATCTGACAACGCTGTGATATTGCCAAGAAGCAGAGCTTTTGATGACTATGCAACACTTGTATATTGATGAATGTTTAATAATTCAACTTTGGGATTTTGAATTTGGCGCCTTACATTTCACCGGGTAGTGTCGGGAGTGGGGTGCCCCACTGCTCCCTAAGTAGTTAACACTTTTTTGGTTACTACACGATTCCATATGTGTTATTTCATAGTTTTGATGTCTTCACTATTATTCTACAATGAAGAAAATAGTTTAAAAAAACTTGAATGAGTAGGTGTGTTCAAACCTTTGACTGGTACTGTAAGTATTCAGACCCTTTACTCAGTACTTTTTTGAAGCACCTTTGGGAGCAATTGCAGCCTTGAGTCTTCTTGGTTATGGCGCTACAACCTTGGCACATCTTTATTTGGGGAGTTTCTCCCTTCTCTGCAGATCCTCTCAAGCTATGTCAGGTTGGTTGGAGGGCTGTTCTGGTCTCTCCAGAGTTGTTAGATCTGGTTAAGTCTGGGCTCTGGCTGGGCCACTCAAGAACACTAGAGCTCTGTCAGAGTGACCATCGTGTTCTTGGTCACCTCACTGACCAATGCCCTTCTCCCCTGATTGCTCAGTTTGGCCGGGCAGCCACTTCTTCCATTTAATAATGATTGTTTTTCAGTCTTTTAGTATACTAAATGCTCATTATCATTACACACAAACACACTCATTAAAACTGTACATCAATTTAAATCGCTTCATTTGTAATTTACTATATTCATTCAAAATACACTTGCGAGTTCTTCTTAAGTTGAAGTTTATATAAAGCTGCTTGTGAGTGATAAAATGCAGTATAAGTATACTGTGCCTTGCAAAAGTATTCACACCCCTTGTATTTCTTAAAATGTTTTTGTGTTAAAAAAGTGGGATTAAAATTGATTTAATTGTCATTTGTTGTCAAAAATAAATAATACAAATTAGATCACTAAAATGGTAATTTCATAAGTATTCGGCCCCTTTGTTTAGGCAAACCTAAATTAGTTAATTTGTCAAATTTGGCTTAACAAATCACAGAATATGTTACATAAAGTAATAGGGGTTGACATTATTTTTTTATGACTAACCCTTCTTCTGTCTCTAATACAACATCTGTAAGGTCCCTCAGTCAAGTATTGAATTTCAAGCACAAATTCAACTACAAAGACCTGGGAGCCTTCCAAAAGCCTAATAAAGGGGCAGTGATTGATAGATTGATAACAATATCAAATCAGACATTGAATATCTCTTTAAGCATGGTCAAGTTAATAATCATGCAGTGGATTAAGTATTAAATGTCCACAAAATATATTTAAGTATACTTTCAAAAACGTATGTGCACAAACATTTGCATATTATCCAGCATTCTTTTCAGCAGCTGAAGTTTTGATTTATAATACATTGTTCCTCATATTTAGCTTATCGAAATGCTTTGATGTTAATTTTCCAACAGTATAATGTTGTACTTTTAGTTACACATTGCATATTACACATTTTATTGAAAAGTTAAATGTGAACAACTAAAGTGTGAAATCCCAATGGTGCACAATTTTCAACAATGTTAGTTGTGTATTGCTGCTCCAGCCACTACTGCTTTGTAAATAGCATGTTGATATTGGCTGAGAAGACGCCTTGATCAATCTTTTGACCTTTACATGGCTAATTACAATAGCTAATGTGGTTGATGAGTAGAAGTGTATTTGCAAAAGTACAGTGCACTCGGAAAGTATTCACCTCCCTGACCAAGGCCCTTTTTCCCTAATTGCTCAGTTTGTCCGGGCAGCCATCTCTTGGAAGAATCTTGGTGGTTCCAAACTTCTTCCATTTCAGAATGATGGAGGCCACTGTGTTCTTGGCGAAATGTTTTGGTACCCTTCCCCAGATCTGTGCCTCGACACAATCCTGTCTCAGCGCTCTACGGACAATTCCATCGACCTCATGGCTTGGTTTTTGCTCTGTCATGCACTGTCAACCGTGAGACCTTATATAGGCAGGTGTGTGCCTTTCCAAATCATGTCCAATCAATTGAACTTACCACAGGCGGACTCCAATCAAGTTGTAGAAACAGCTCAAGGATGATCAATGGAAACAGGATGCACCTGAGCTCAATTTCGAGTCTCATAGCAAAGGGTCAGAATACTTATGTTTCTGTTTTTATTTTTAATACATTTGGAACAATTTCTAAAAAACAGTTTTTGCTTTGTCATTGTGGGGTATTGTGTGTAGATTGATAAGAAAAAAAGAATGTAATTCATTTTAGAATAAGGCTGTAACTAAACAAAATGTGGAAAAAGTCAAGGGGTCTGAATACTTTCCGAATGCACTGTATACTTGAAACACATTGTAAAGAAAATACAAGAATTTTTACTGAAATTCCATTTTAGTATTTTTCTAATTCATGAGAAACATACATAAAATGTACTTAGTGTATTCATTTGTCTAGCATACTAAGAATATACTCAAGTACCAAATAAGTGTCCTAATTTAGATCATTTGAGATGTATTTACAGTTTTTTTTTATTACTTAGGCACTATTTTTTAAACTATAGGCTATTTTTGCTAAACTCTACACACTAACCACAAAACCTTACACCAAACCAGCAAAACATTATACATCTCTTGCAAAAGCAAACATTTCTTGCAAAACTCTTCAAACTCTTAAAAACTCTCTTTTTGTTTTTGCGTCAATACAGTACACACAAACCATCATTTGAATAAACACACAAAGCAACAACTACGCACTGATAGTATAAATGCAAAACACTTGTGGCTTTTGCTTTTTCTGTGTGCAGGGCATAGCGGTTTGCAATAAAGTTGTGTCATACATGTAGTAAACACACATATACACAGGTATCCAAATGTGTAAAGTATGGATATGTATTCCAAACATAACACACTATCAATACAAATAAGGGAAAAAAACTCTATTATTTTTTACTCAAAATGTTCTAACACTCCTCAAACAACAAAAGCGCAGTAGAGGAAAGCAAAAAAAAAAAAATCTAGAAAAAAAAGAACAGAAAGAAATGAGGCTACATCTCACCACCTTTGTGGGTCTGGACATAAGACTTCATCCACATCACATGCGATGTTGTCTTGAGCTAGGCAGCATGGAAGGTATCGCCTGGAGTGCCGTATCCAGGCCTGGCATGCCGTATCCAGGCCTGGCATGACCCCTGATCGATGTCTCCACAAGCCTCCTCCATTGACTGTAGAAGGGGTATGCGTTGGTGGGGCTGGAGATCATACACCTTCCAACGCAATGCAGAGAAGAATTCTTCCATAGGATTTAAGAATGGAGAGTATGGGGGAGATGAAGTGCAATGAAAAGTGTAATGTGAACCAATTGCGGACCACAGCAGCCTGGTGGAAACTAACATTGTCCCAGATGATAACGTACCTGGGCAGCTCGTTGCCCAGCCTCCCTTAAGCTAGTCCCATGGTTGACAACATGGTCAACCACAGTCGCTCTGATTTCATCATTGTGCTCCTGACTCGCCTTCCTTTTTCCTCTTCCTCTTTCCCGTCCTCTCCTTCTCCCACGTCCGACTTCACCTCTTCCTTCTCCTCCTCCTCCTCTTACTTCTTCACTTCCTCGTCTTCCTCCTCCTCGTACTCCTCTAATTCTCACCTCTCTTACTCTCTGTCCAATATTGGCCTCCATTGTTGTCCAAACCAAATGTTTACCTGTGGCCTGTTTATAGTGCTTAAGCTCTGATTTGTAAGTGAACTCATTATCTAAAAGTGTTTTCACGTGTCAATGTGGAAAGGGAATTGGCGAAATAGTATACCAATGTCGAGACCAATGTTTACAGTTTTGCTAGAAGTGTGTTATTAAATTGCAAACTGAGTGTAAAGCAGTGAGTTGTGTTTACAGTTTTGCAAAAAGTGTGTTCACTCATTCTCTTCTTCGCCGACATCCTCCATGGGCTCAGAGGAGATGTGCCTGCGTTGGCCAGGCGTCAAGTGTCAAGGTCCATTTAACATCCCTAACAGCCTACATAACTTAGCACCTCCTATTACACAGCCACCTTGGGGCCACTCCACCTTCGCTGCAGCAGCACCCTGGGATATGGTGTGTGTGCGCGTTTGTGTGAAACGTCCAAGACTGCTAACACACCTCCCTTCTCGCCAATCATCAGAGTCAAAAAACAATACTCTGTTTGATTATTGAACAGCTGAATTCATGAAAATTGCAGCATTAGGGTGCATTAAGTCATGTGTAACTAATTGACCTGATATTTACAAATTGTCTTTCTTTTCTCTACTGTGACTCTAGTAGGGTTGAATAGATTTTAATATTTTTCTATGTCTTTTAAAACTGGTCCAGCAATTCAGGCTGTGATATTGCAGAGGCTGACATTCCCTGAAACCAAGTTTATAGGTATCGGGGAACAAACAGAACTACCTAATCGCCCTGCCTGTGAATGCAAACGGCCTTAGCAAATCCAGAGAGGGTCTATTAAAACCTACTTGCTTCAATGACTGGATGCCATTAAAATGTTACCAATGTCTTGAGCAGAGAGTGGCCCCTTTTCCCCCCTTTAATTTAGTCTGTAGAGCCTGTGTTTTACATTAGATAGGTCTTTATGTCTGGGCAGATGCTATCTGGGACGTAACATACAGAAGGTTTGGGTAATGATGCTGCTTCTAAAGCCCCCACCCCCTCCCCTCCCCCAGGCTGCGCTAACCCAAAAAACGTAATTCCATTCCTCCATTCCAAAACTCCATTCCTTTCTTGTTTCTTTCAAAGCTGCCAATGCAAAGCCAAACAACAGTGAGGAATATGAGGAAATAAGGGAGCCGTTCAAGACCTACGTCCTAATCAGGTCCTGGTGTGTTGAGTTTAGCCCCATTGCATACAGATGAAGCAAAGCAGCTGGAAGCCCGGCCTGTTCATCCACAGCCTAAATTAGAAACTTCACCACCTTTGCCGGTTCCTTTAAAACCCCATTTCCATCCTGTCAGCTCTTATTAGGGACAGAGAGAGGTGACAATAGACCGAAGTACGCATGTGAGAAAGCCCATCCCGTCTCATCACGGTAATTCTGCCCCCCACTTACCAAGCTGTCAGCTGATTTTCTGGTTTCAAATCCCCTTTTTTCTCTCCCTCTGCTGAAACTATAGGTGACCAACCGCCTTGTTTCATCTTATGTAGCAAAATTTGAAATTGTGTATTTTACATTGGATAAAAGCAGAAACACAGAGCTACAAAATTGTATATCATACACTACATTTGAGGAACAATGGGAAAGTAATTCTGCTTTTAAGGTTGATAAACTTGAAACCTCACTTTTGAGAAAATGGCCTTTGAATAATTTTGTCTACACCCATTCAGCATCGTTCACACCCTCTTAAGCTTTAGCCCCACCCATCTCTTTAAGGGATGGTGCAAGCGTTCTGTCCTAACAACAACAGTAAAGCACCCAAGCTAACTGGCTAACGTTGGCTAGCTGGCTAGCTACTTACAGACACAAATTAGAGAACAGCTCACTGCCCGAGCAGAGCTGGTTAGGCTGTTTTTATGTTATCCAGAGTTTTGGTGACCGCAACTGTGCTGCTGGCAACAATTTACATTTTTTTGCCAACATTTACTGACACCGGCCATATTCAACGGGTGTTAAGTGTTCATACATTCGTCAGTTATTCTGCGGTTTGGCACACTCAGACGAGAGTGCTCTGAAATCGTAGTAGATAGCCAGTGTGAATTTAATTTAATGCAAGTAGTCTGGATAGCCATTTGATTAGATGGTCAGAAGTCTTATGGCTTGGGGGTAGAAGCTGTTAAGAAGCCTCTTGGACCTAGACTTAGCGCTCCGGTATCGCTTGCCGTGCAGTAGCAGAGAGAACAGTCTATGAATAGAGTGGCTGGAGTCTTTGACAATTGTTAGAGCCTTCCTCTGACACCGCCTGGTATAGAGGTCCTGGATGGCAGGAAGCTTGACTCCAGTGACGTACAGGGCCATACGCATTACCCTCTGTAGTGTCTTGCGGTAGGACGCTGAGCAGTTGCCATACCAGGCCATGGTGTAACATGTTAGGATGATCTCGATGGTGCAGCTGTAGAACCTTTTTGAGGATCTGAGGACCCATGCCAAATCTTTTCAGTCTCCTGAGGTGGAATAGGTCTTGGTGTTCTTGGACCATGTTAGGTTGATGGTGATGTGGACACCAAGGAACTTCAAGCTCTCAACATGCTCCACTACAGCCCTGTCAATGAGAATGGGGGTGTGCTCAGTCCTCCTTTTCCTGTAGTCCACAATCATCTCCTTTGTCTTGATCACATTGAGGGAGACGGTGTTGTCCTTGCACCACACGGTCAGGTGTCTGAACTCCTCCCTATAGGCTGTCTCTTTGTTGTTGGTGATCAGGCCTACCATTGTTGTGTCATCTGCAAAGTTATTGATGGTGTTGGAATCGTGCCTGGCCTTGCAGTCAAGACTGAACAGGGAGTACTGGAGGGGACTGAGCAGGCATCCTTGAGGGGCCCCGTGTTGAGGATCAGTGTGGCGGATGTGATGTTACCTACCTTTACCACCTGGGGGCAGCCTGTCAGCAAGTATAGGATCCAGTTGCAGAGGGAGGTGTTTAGTCCCAGGGTCCTTATCTTAGTGATGAGCTTTGAGGGAACTATGGTGTTGAACGCTGAGCTGCAGTCATTGAATAGCATTCTCACATAGGTGTTCCTTTTGTCCGGTTGTGAAAGGGCAATGTGGAGTGCAATAGAGATTGCATCATCTGTGGATCTGTTGGGGTGGTATGCAAATTGGAGTGGGTCTAGGGTTTCTGGGATAATGGTGTTGATGTGAGCCATGACCAGCCTTTCAAAGCAAAGTCATTGATGCACTTGTTGATGAAGCTATCATACTCTAATTCCACTGATTTCAATACCCGGTCCTCCAGAAAGTGAAGAGCATCACTTATGCAGTTCTACTACGTGATAAAAATTTTTAATGCGCGTTAGACAGGATTACCTACACATACTGACCAGCTCAAATAGACAGAAGCGTGCTATATGGCAGACCAATCTGAACTCATCTCTCAGCATGTCCAGCCCACTCATTAGCTCAGCCAATCATGGCTATCGGAAAGGTTTGCTGACTTTTTCTGTGGCTAAAACAACTAGGCTCATAATTGAAGAATTATATTCATATTTACAGATTACATACATGTCTGTTATGAAGGCACATATAAGTTCACGTTCCAGAAGCCATTTTGATTAGAAAAAAAAGTTTGTTCAAATGGCTCTCCTGTGAAATAGTGACCCGCGACATACACCTAGTTGACTGAAACGAGTCACTATAGATGGTAACAGCAATTGTCTGAAATCCTCCCTTTAGCAATTGTATACAATTATGTGCACCAGTAACAGTATCAGCAAAGGAGTAGAGTTGCTAAATGCTGAGCCATGAATAAACTATCCCCAGGGTTTTTGCATAAGCAAGATGGCCTCCCGAGTGCCGCAGTGGTCTAAGGCGCACAATTGGCCCAGCGTCGTCCGGGTTAGGGGAGGGTTTGGCCGGTAGGGATGTCCTTGTCCCATTGCGCAACTAGTGACTCCTGTGGCGGGCCCGGGCGCAGTGCACGCTGACACGGTTGCCAGGTGTACGGTGTTTCGTCTGACACATTGGTATGGCTGGCTTCCGGGTTAAGTGGGCATTGTGTCAAAAAGCAGTGCGGCTTAGTTGGGTTGTGTTACGGAGGACGCACGGCTCTCGACCTTCGCCTCTACCGAGTCCATACGGGAGTTGCATTGATGATACAAGACTGTGACTACCAATTGGATACCACGAAATTGGGGAGAAAAAGAGGTAAAAAAAGATAAAAGAAAAAGCTAGATGACTCACGGATAGAAGTAGAAAAAAGCTTTGGAGGAATGGTATACTGACATGGGAGATTTTAAGGTACTACATATCTATTATGACTTATTCTGCATGTTTTGTAATGCTCAACTTGAGAATTACCAACACTTACCAAATTAATTTCCCACAATCATGATCCACATAATGTTGCAACTGCATGCATGCCTGAGAACGTTGTTTATTATTTATTGTTGTGGATGATTATCAACATTATGTTTCATATCTGGTTGCAATTATTCAGTCACCATCATGTCCAACGGTACAGCCTTCGCATTCGTGTGAGGTAGGTGATCTGCAATTCAAATCAAAACAATTAGAAGATGCTCAAATGCACAACAATGATTGAGCATTGTCGCATCTGCAAAATGTCACAATAATATGCTTGGCCTCAGCTGTGTCTACGGGAAACAAATTCCCCTTTCATAGTTGAAGGGAGAGATTTGAAAAATAATTCCTCTCTTCTTATAATGCAAATTTATAATTGCAGGCCATCTGACAAAGATCCACACATTTATAGGTAGTTTATGTGTGGGCAATTATCAATTACCATGATAAAACCTTAGCTCACATGAAAACCCACAAGTTTCCCAGCTAGCACATAACGTTCTGCGAACCATGTTTCTTAGAGCTTGGTGAGAACATGTTGTCCTATTGTTATTTTGCATATAATCTTCCCACAACTTTCTGGGAATGGTGCAGAATAGTTGCTTGGCTTAGGAACAATATAATCACATTCAAGGAACTTGACAAAAAAATAATTTTTTCTTGGTTTCATTACTTTAATATTAAATGTTTAGGGGAACTGTGTGGTTCTGGTACCGGTTCCGACCGCCATTTTCATTTATAAATCGAGCTGTGGACACCATACATAACCGACCGCCTTGATTCAGTCTTATGTAGCAAATTCAAATTGTGTTTTTTTTATTGGATAAAAGCAGAGACACAGAGCTACAACATGGTATATCATATCCTGCATTTGAGGAACAATGGGAAAGTAATTCTGGTTTGAAAATTGATAAACTTGTAACCTCACCTTTGAGAAAATGGCCTATGAATATTTTGGTACCTAGTGGCGAGCTCCTCTTTGTCTACACCCATTCAGCATCGTTCACAGGGTTGATACAAGCGCTCTGTCCTAAGCTAACTGGCTAACGTTGGCTAGCAGGCTAGCTACCTCCAGACACAAATGATCATGGCCTCTAAACCTTCAAGCTGCATACTGGACCCTATTCCAACTAAACTACTGAAAGAGCTGCTTCCTGTGCTTGGCCCTCCTATGTTGAACATAATAAACAGCTCTCTATCCACCGGATGTGTACCAAACTCACTAAAAGTGGCAGTAATAAAGCCTCTCTTGAAAAAACCAAACCTTGACCCAGAAAATATTAAAAAACTATCGGCCTATATCGAATCTTCCATTCCTCTCAAAAATTTTAGAAAAAGCTGTTGCGCAGCAACTCACTGCCTTCCTGAAGACAAACAATGTATGCGAAACGCTTCAGTCTGGTTCTGGACCCCATCATAGCACTGCACTTGTGAAGGTGGTAAATTACCTTTTAATGGCGTCAGACCGAGGCTCTGCAACTATCCTCGTGCTCCTAGACCTTAGTGCTGCTTTTGATACCATCGATCACCACATTCTTTTGGAGCTGCTCCCTACGAAGTTAAAAATGATGTTTGATTTGTTTGTAGAAAGTGTATAGGTATAATTTGAACGTGTTCTCTTCACGGTTCAATGGGCGACTCAACGGTGGATTTTATGATCATAACGCGCCAACCAAACTGAGATTTATGGATATAATAAATGACTTTTTCTAACAAAAGAACCATTGGATGTCTTCGTTGGACACTTGGGAAACCCTCAGCAGAAGTTCTTCGAAAGGTAAGGGATTTTATATTAGCGATCTTATGCGTTTTTTGAGACCCGCGTTGGTTATGGATTTATGCTAATGGATAAAATATGAGAGAGGCTATCCTCAAACAATCAAATGTTGTGCTTTCGCCGTAAAGCCTTTTTGAAATCTGACAACGCTGTGATATTGCCAAGAATCAGAGCTTTTGATGACTATGCAACACTTGTCTATTGATGAATGTTTAATAATTCAACTTTTGGATTCTGAATTTGGCGCCTCACATTTCACCGGGTAGTGTCGGGAGTGGCCCGCTAGCATGCCGGTGCTCCCTAAAGGCACTGTCAACTTAGCTGACCCACTGGAATTGTGATACAATGAATTATAAGTGAAATAATCTGTCTGTAAACAATTGTTGGAAAAATGATTTGTGTCATGCACAAAGTAGATGTCCTAACCGAGTTGCCAAAAATTTGGTTTGTTAACAAGACATTTGTGGAGTGGTTGAAATATGGGTTTTAATGCCTCCAACCTAAGTGTCTGTAAACTTCTAACTTCAACTGTATCTGCTGTTGTTGATGCTAAATGTGTTCCAATTTTCATTATCTACTCATGGTTAGAAAGTCACGTTTGTATGTTTTCGTGGTTTATCCATTACTGAAAAAGCTGGTGAAACAATTTTAACATAGGCAAGTATATCTATCTCTTATCTTCTCCCTCATCTGTGAGAGGTGTTGAGATTATGTGTATGGCTGAAAACGGCCTCTGTGCGACCACAGAGGACCAAATGGTGTTTGAAATATTTTTCTCCATTAGTGTAATAATGCCACTCTGGGGGTGAAGTCTTTCTGAAGTTTCTCTTTTTACTATCCCAGGGATTAGTGTTTTATATCCACTGCATGTGAGGGAGAAACTTAAAGCAGTGCTGTTTCCATACCGTTCCTTCTATAATTCCCTTTTCTATGTGAATTTGGTTGGGTCACGAACAAAGCTACATATTGCGCCTTTAAAAAACACCTTACGTTAAAGCAATTCTCAGCAAGTTATGGGCTGCAGCCATTTTTCTGTCAATGTCAAATGTGCAAGGGAAAATTCACTTCATAACACTTTATCTTTCTGTTTTGTGACAGCATACATAATATCACATGAAGCCAAATCAGTCGTTCATCTAAATGACTGTGGGAATTGCATTTGTTGTTTTATATCATCTTGTAAAACCTACGTTAAGTGAAACCCATAATTTAAAACATACACAGTATCTTCTAACTGCTCAGGGATTATGTGTGTGAAACAGCACAATTTGAAAAAGTAATTTCATGCATGGAGAGAATGGGGAATTCAGGAGAATTGAGCAAGACTTGGCTCTCAATCTGTCATAGGGGAGTTGGGTATACTCTTTTAAAAGAGTCAGCGAGGTATTGTCCTGTTCTACTGCTAATGCCAGGGGCATCTTTGGGACTGTGTGTTGAATCCTAACCTGCCCTTCAGGTTGTAGCTCTGACCCAGTCATAAATCATCTACAGGCAGCGTCCCTCTTTGGACTGGTGAAGTCATCCCCCTTGCTATCATCATGTCCATGGAGACCTTGTCCATTGTAACACCTGTCCACCTCAGTCCCTGGGGCAGCCACACATTTCGACTCCAACTTTACCAAAAGTCACAGTCATTCAGGGACACAGAAACCTCATCCTTTCCTCATATAGTACACCTGACCTCACCCTTCCTATCACTTTATTATATCACTTATGGTACAGACATACGCAACAGGAGACTCCCATACACAGCCACTTATTTACACATTCACATACAGTGTATTCACACCGCTCTACTTTTACACGTTTTGTTGTGTTACATCCTGAATTTAAAATTGATTAAATTGAGATATTTAGTCACTGGCCTACACACAATACCCCATGATGTCAAAGTGGAATTATGTTTTTAGAAACTTTTACATGTTAATAAAGAATGAAAAGATGAAATGTCTTCAGTCAATAAGTAATGGCAAGCCTAAATAAGTTCTGGAGCAGAAATTGCTTAGCAAGTCACATAATAAGTTGCATGTGTGCAATAATAGTTTTTAACATAATTTTTGAATGACTACCTCATTGCTGTACCCTACACATACAATGATCTATAAGGTCCTTCAGTCGAGCAGTGAATTTCCAACACAAATTCGACCACAAAGACCAGGGAGGTTTTACAATTCTTCGCAAAGAAGGGCACCTATTGGTAGATGGGTAAAAATTTAAAAAAGACACGGGATATAGTGTACCAGTCAAAAGTTTGGACACACCCACTGATTCAAGGGTTTTTCTTAATTTTGTTACTTTTTTCTACATTGTAGAATAATAGTGAAGACATAAAAACTATGAAATAACACATTTGCTATCATGTAGTAAGCAAAAAAGTGTTAAAATATATTTTATATTTGAGATTCTTCAAAGTAGCCACCCTTTGCCTTGATGACAGCTTTGCACACTCTTGGCATTCTCTCAACCAGCTTCACATGGAATACTTTTCCAACAGTCGAGAAAGAGTTCCTACATATGCTGAGCACTTGTTGTCTGCTTTTCCATCACTCTGCGGTCAATTTGGTTGAGGTCGGATGATTGTGGAGGCCAGGTCATCTGATGCAGCACTTCATCACTCTCCTTCTTGGTCAAATAGCCCTTACACAGCCTGGAGTATCCCGTGAATTCTAAATAAATCACTGACAGTGTCACCAGCAAAGCACCCACACACCATCACACCTCCTCCTCCATGCTTCATGGTGGGAACCACACATGTGGACATCATCCGATAATCTACTCTGCGTCTCACAAAGACACCGTGATTGGATCCATAAATTTCCAATTTGGACTCATCAGACCAAAGGACAGATTTCCATCGGTCTAATCTCCATTGCTCGTGTTTCTTGGCCCAAGCAAGTCTCTTCTTATTATTGGTGTTCTTTAGTAGTGTTTTCTTTGCAGCAATTCGACCATGAAGGCCTGATTCACGCAGTCTTTTCTGAACAGTTGATGTTGCGATGTGTCTGTTACTTGAACTCTGTGAAGCATTTGTTTGGGCTGTAATTTCTGAGGTTGGTAACACTAATGAACTTAACCTCTGCAGCAGAGGTAACTCTGGGTCTTCCTTTCCTGTGATGGTCCTCATGAGAGCCAGTTTCCTCATAGCGCTTGATTGTTTTTGCGACTGCACTTGAATAAACTCTCAAAGTTCTTCATATTTTCCGGACTGACTGACCTTTATGTCATAAAGTAGAGATGGACTGTCATTTCTCTTTGCTTATTTGAGGTGTTCTTGCCATAATATGGACTTGGTCTTTTACCAAATAGAGATTATCTTCTGTATACCACCCCTACCTTTTTGGCTCAAACGCATTAAGAAGGAAAGAAATTCAACAAATCACCTGTTAATTGAAAAGCATTCCAGGTGACTACCTCATGAAGCTAGTTGAGAGAATGCCAAGAGTGTGTAAAGCTGTCATAAAGGCAAAGGGTGGCTACTTTGAAGAATCTCAAATATAAAATATTCCCACATCTACACACATCTATCCGGTGAAATTGCAGAGCGCCAAATTCAAATTACAGAAATACTCATTTCAAACATTCATGAAAATACAAGTGTTGCACACCATTTAAAAGCGTATAATCTAACAGCGTTGTCAGATTTCAAAAAGGCTTTACGGCGAAAGCAGAACATTTGATTGTCTGAGGACAGTGCCCCGCTCACATATTCAATTAGCATAGTAACATAACCAGCAGATGTGTCACAAAACTCAAAAATAGCATAAAATAAATCGCTTACCTTTGAAGATCTTCATCTGATGGCATACCCAAGCGTCCCGGTTACACAATAAAAGGTCATTTTGTTTGATAAAGTCCCTCTTTATATCCATAAAGCTCCGTTTGGTTAGCGCGTTTTGTTCAGCAATTCACCTGTCCAAAGGCGTTCATCCATGCAGACAAACAATATCCCAAAAGTACCGGTAAAGTTCGTCGAAACAAGTCAAACAGCATTTCTAATCAATACTCAGATACCCTAAACTTACACGCGAAATCCATTATAGGACACTTGACCTGACCTCAGGAAGAACTTCTCTAATTCCTTGGTTTTTCAAGATAAAAGCTTGAAACCTTTTTCTAAAGACTGTTGACATCTGGGAGCTATTCCCTTATATAACCAATAGGCCTTCAACTGAAAACGGGTCACCTCAAAAAATCCCACTTCCTGGATGGATTTTGCTCGGGTTTTCGCCTGCCATATCAGTTCTGTTGTACTCACAGACATTATTTTAACCTCTCCAGGCACCGGGCAGTATTCGGAAGTTTGGAGAGTCTGGCGTGCCCAAAGTAAAATGCCTGCCACTCAGGCCCAGACACTAGGATATGCACATAATTAGTAGTATTGGATAGGACACACTCAGTTTCTAAAACTGTTAAAATAATGTCTGTGAGTATAACAGAACTGATATAGCAGGCAAAAACCCAAGGAAATTCAGTCCGGGAATTTTTTTTTTTGTGACATGCCCTCACTTTCAATGCCTGCCTATGGGATTCTCTGTAAAATAGGACCCAGGTTGCAGTACCTATGGCTTCCACTAGATGTCAACAATCTTTAGACAAGGTTTCATGCATTTATCATGGAAGATCACAGAATAGAAGTAGAATATGTAAGAGGATGGAGGAAGTCACTTCAGTTTTTGGTGCGCGAGACCGTGAACGCAGTCCTCGGTATTTTCCTTTTCTATCATGTAGGATACTATCCGTGTGAAATATAATCATTAATATACATAAAAGTATACCTAAGGATACATTATAAATGATGTTTGATTTGTTTGGGCAAAGTTGATGGGTAGAATTTGAACGCTTTCTCTTCACTGTACAATGGGCGAGTAGGCTGTGAATTTTCTGAACATAACGCGCGCCAACCAAATGGAGATTTATGGATATAAACAAATTACTTTTTCTAACAAAAGAACCATTGGATTGTCTTGCTTGGACACTTCAGATTGCCCTCAGCAGAAGATCATCAAAGGTAAGCAATTTATTTTAGCTCTTATATGTGTTTTGTGAGACCCGTGCTGGTTATGGATTTATGCTAATGCATAACATCCAGTGGAAGCAATAGGTACTCCAATCTTACTCGCAGAAATGGCTGTTTTCAATAGGGAGGGGTTCAAAATGAGGCAATGTGTCAAAATCACTTTTTCCAGGACAGAAATTCCTCGGGTTCTCGCCTGCTATATCCGTTCTGTTATACTCACAGACATTATCTTAACACTTTTAGAAACTTCAGAGTGTTTCCTATCCAATAGTACTAATTATGTGCATATCCTATTTTCTGGGCCTGAGTGGGAGGCATTTTACTTTGGGCACGCCAGACTCTCCAAAACCGTCACCTCGGGAGCCGCTCCCTAAGAAGTTAACAAGAAATTTGTGGAGTGGTTGAAAAAACGAGTTTTAATGACTCCAACCTAAGTGTATGTAAACTTCCGACTTCAATTGTATCTGCACAGTACATGGGTATGCAGCATGTACATATACATTTGCTTTTGTTCATGTGTTAACGCTTTCGTTTCTGTTCGCTTCTCTATGGTCCTGAGTGACACATCTCATTTGTTATACAGGAATCAAGGGTGAAATGTTTCTTCTTTTATGTTCCTGACAGGGAACAAATAGTCTGGATTATGATTATCAGTCAGGTGATGGCAACCCAGAGGACAACGTGGGAACACTGCGGCTCCATGAATTGAATCATATATGACCTTGGATGACGAGACATCCAGGAATAGAAGGGTTCAATCCACCTTTCTGCATGACATTGATATTTAATGCATCTCCTTGGCATGAGCTTGTCTATGATGTCAGCTTGACAAATCTGTCAGTATCGACCGGCGGTAGAGGGTCCTTAGAGGAGTCGATTTGTGTAGACTAAGATGGATAAACATCGTTCAGACACCCATAGAGTGTATCATGCCATTGTTGAGTGACTTTAGTATTTGCGTTAGCATGCATCAAAGCCATTGACAAGAGACCTGAACAGAAAGTTCAGGTATAGTTAAGAAATAAGGCTGGAGGGGGGTGTTGTGTATATGGTGTATATGGCCTGGATACAGCCCTTAGTTGTGGTAAATAGAACATACAGTATACCACAAATCCAGAGGGTTGCTAAGTAGTTGCAAAGTAGCAAAACATTTGTAAGGAGTTTAAAAGTTGCTAATTACCTAAAATTGTCCGTGATGGGATTTGAACATCCATACAACTTAACTGGAACGTCACAATGTTTAATGTGCGTCGCACTCTTTAATCACTAGTCCAGAGTTGTAATGGCTATTCTAGCTCGTGATGGGTAGATTAGGGTATGAGGCAAGCTGAGAAGAAAGCATCTGAAGCATGTCACCAAAATGTCCACCATAGAGCCTCATATTGACTCATGCCTCGTAATTCACCAACACTTCACAATCGCCAATGACCTCTGAAGGGTTTTCTCTATCAGCAGCTGACAGATAGACACAATAAAAGTCATGTCTCACTTCTCCACACTTCAGTCAGTATAGTTAGTGACCTTCTGCATGGTACATTAGCGGTGTCCCACGTCAGAGTCCAGCCCTGTGGGCTGGGAAGGGAAGAAGCCAAGCAGTGTAGTAACAGGATTACTGGAGCAAAGAGGAAGCTGGGGCTTTGTTGACCGCCAGTTATTCTTGATTTCTGTTACCAAAACTGATTGATTTACATCGGTGGTGACCCACCAGAGACACCTGAATGTGACCTTTTCACATCAGTGGAAGACACTTCACTGGAGGCCTGGAAATAGAGTGGGAAAGAAAGACGTAGAGAGAGAAGAAGAGGTGAGGGTGGAGAGAGAGAGATGATCGAATAGTGAAGGTTGGGAACCGTCGAAAAAGACATGGAGAAGGAATGGGGAAGGGGGAAAGAGAGAAGACTAGAGTGAAAGAATGGAACAGAGAAGGCTGGAAATAGAATGAGAGACAAGGGGATAAACACAGACGGGATGAAAGGAGGAGAATGCTGAATCTCCCCTCATGAATCACTAGCGTTATGACAGGTGACTGGCAACGCTAACAATAGCCTGACAGGACAGGCAGCCCAGCGTTAAAGACCGCCGCATGATAAATTACCCTCATCAGCCCTCTTCTCTGCCAGACCCTTTAGGTCAGCGCAACGTGACATTTTTCCTGTACTGTATATGCAAATACCTGCTGATCAATTAACAAATTGCTTTGCATTCCCACAGCTGCACATTGAGATTGCAAAAATCGATTGGGGAGCAAAACACAGCATTATAGCCTACAGAGAAGTCTAGGGTCATTGGGACAAAGTGGAAACAGAACAAGTTCTCACTTTGATAAACTCTCTTTTGTGGCTGCTTTGACATATCCAGCAAATACCAAGAAACTGCATACAATTCCATTTAGTACAATTTACCAAAAAAGTACTTAAATTTAAGCCCCAAAATAAATTTTAAGGACGTTTTAAGCTGGATGGGGAAATAATGCAGAATCAGGCTATAAGGTTCTAACCAGACACAATGAGTTGGTTATGTGGTAAGGTGGTTAGAATGTGGGGGAAGGCATGTTTTAGGACACACTGGAGTAGTATGAGGATTAGGAACAAATGATACATTCAGACATAACATATTGTTCAACCAGAAGTGATCAAATTGTTCAACCAGAAGTGATTCTACAACAGAGGCCTGGAAATGCACTTTTGTCCATGCAGGTTCTCCCTCAAAGGGTATGGAATACGAATGTGAAAATAAGAAATTAGATAGGTCTCCAATTAATGCAACTAAAGACACAGTTCTGAGAGAAGGACAACAATAGAGATTAATATAAACATGAGGTGAGAGTGAAGGTGAGACAGGGAGATATGGGTGGGAAGCAGAAGGAGGGAGACTTTGTGTGTTTAGGAAAAGCACAGATGTGGGTATATATCACATTTATGTCAGTGGTAGGACATGGGTGCATATTGCATTCATGAAGCATACGACAAGCCTTTGACAGAGGAGGGATCTAGCATTTGAATTATTCGGACTGCAGAGCTCACACATCACCAGCGAGAGAGCATCAACATGTCTCATACACACACTCATGTAATTACACCTAATTCAGGCCAAGGGAAAATATCACCAGCCCTCTAACCTCAAATTGCAATGCAGCACAGTAATCCTACAGCTGGCTGCCTATGTTTGATAAGCAGAGTATTTAGGGATGGAAGGCCTAGCGGCAGGAATGTTTTATTTACCTGCATGCATCCAACATTAATCTCAATTCACTGAAACTAATGAAAGTCAAGGCACTTTTTTTCAAAAGTATTGGGACAGTGACAATGTTTGTTGTTGTTTCGGCTCTGTACTCAAGCACTAAAGATTTGAAATGAAACAATGACAATGGGGTTAAAGTGCAGACTGTTAGCTTTAATTTGAGGGTGTTTTCATCCATATCGGGTGAACCTTTTAGAAATTAGAGCACTTTGTTGCACATAGTCCTCCCATTTCAGGGGACCAAAAGTATTGCTACAAATTCACTTACATTACATTACCAAAAGTATGTGGCCACCTGCTTGTCGATCATCTCATTCCAAAATCATGGGCATTAAAATGGAGTTGGTCCCCCCATTACTGCTATAACAGCCTCCACTCTTCTGGGATGGCTTTCCACTAGATGTTGGAACATTGCTGCGGGGACTTGCTTCCATTCAGCCACAAGAGCATAAGTTAGGTAGGGCACTGATGTTGGGCGATTAGGCCTGGCTTGCAGTCGGTGTTCCAATTCATCCCAAAGGTGGGGTTGAGGTCAGGACTCAGGCCAGGCAAGTTCTTCCATACTGATCGCGACAAACCATTTCTGTATGAACCTCACTTCGTGCACGGGGGCATTGTCATGCTGAAACAGGAAAGGGCCTTCCCCATACTCTTGCCACAAAGTTGGAAGCACAGAATCGTCTAGAATGTCATTGTATGCTGTAGCGTTAAGATTTCCCTTTACTGGAACTAAGGGGCCTAGCCTGAATTATGAAAAACAGCCCCAGACCATTATTCCTCCTCCACCAAATGTTACTGTTGGCACTATGCATTGGAGCAGTTCTCCTGGCATCCACCAAACCCAGATTCTTCCATCGGACTAAAAAAAGTGTGTTTCGTCATTCCATAGAACGCTTTTCCCTGCTCCAGAGTCCTATGGCGGCGAGCTTTACACCACTCGAGCCGATGCTTGGCATTGCGCATGGTGATCTTAGGCTGCTCGGCCATGGAAACCCATTTCATGAAGCTCCTGACTAACAGTTCTTGTGCTGATGTTGCTTCCAGAGGCGGTTTTGAAGCGAGTGCCAGCCAACGAGAGCACACAGTTCACAGTGGTGGGTAGTATATGGGGCTTTGGTGACAAAACGGATAACACTACATTTGATTGTTTGAGGGTAGCACCTCCAATATTTACGCATTAGCATAAATTCATAAACCATTGCGGTTCACACAAAACACATTTCACAGCGAAAACAAATCCCTTACCTTTTGAAGAACTTCTTCTGAGGGCTTCCCAAGTGTCCAACAAAGACATCCAATGGTTCTTTTGTTAGAAAAAGTCATTTATTATATCCATAAATCTCTGTTTGGTTGGCGCACTATGTTCATTAAGTACAGCGTCCACTCGCCCATTGAACCGTGAAGAGAACTCGTTCAACCTATATCTATACACTTGTCCAAGAACAATCAAACATCATTGATAATGTATCCTTAGGAACACTTTTATGTATATTTACTATAATATTTCAACCGGATTATAAACTGGACGATAGGAAAGGAAAAAACCACAGCGCGCACTAGCCCGTGAACGCGCATCCTCTTCTGTTTACATCTGGTGACCAGTTCGAAATTCTTCTTCTATTACCATCCAGAGCATTCTAACATCATCAAACACTGTCTAGAGACTGTTGACATCCAGTGGAAGCAATAGGTACTGCAATCTTACTCCTATATATAGCTGTTTTCAATAGGGAGGGGTTCAAAATGAGGCAATGTGTCAAAAACACTTTTTCCAGGACAGAAATTCCTCGGGTTTTCGCCGGCTATATCTGTTCTGTTATACTCACAGACAATATTTTAACACTCTTAGAAACTTCAGATTGTTTCCTATCCAATAGTATCCTATTTTCTGGTCCTGAGTGGGAGTCATTTTAGTTTGGGCACGCCTGACTCTCCAAAACCGTCACCTCGGGAGCCGCTCCCTAAGAAGTTAAGGAAAGAAATTCCGCCAATTAACTTTTATTAAGGTACACCTGTTAATTAAAATGCATTCCATGTGACTTCCTCATGAAGCTGGCTGAGAGAATGCCAAGACAATGAAAATCTGTTATTTCACCTTTATTTAACCAGGTAGGCCAGATGAGAACAAGTTTTCATTTACAACTGCGATCTGGCCAAGATAAAGCAAAGCAGTGCGGCAAAAACAACAACACAGAGTTACACATAAACAAACGTACAGTCAATAACACAATAGAAAAATCTATGTACAGTGTGTGCAAAGTGTAGAAGATTAGGGAGGTAAGGCAATAAATAGGCCATAGAGGTGAAATAATTACAATTTAGCATTAACACTAGAGTGATAGATGTGCAGACAATAATGTGCAAGTAGAGGTACTGGGGTGCAAAAGAGCAAAAAGATAAATAACAATATGGGGATGAGGTAGTTGGGTGTGCTATTTACAGATGTGTACAGGTACAGTGATCGGTAAGCTGCTCTGACAGCTGATGCTTAATAAATTTAGTGAGGGAGATATAAGTCTCCAGCTTCAGTGATTTTTGCAAATCGTTCCAGTCATTGGCAGCAGAGAACTGGAAGGAAAGGCAGCCAAAGAAGGTGTTGGCTTTGGGGATGACCAGTGAAATTTACTTGCTGGAGCGTGACCTACAGGTGGGTGTTGCTATGGTGACCAGTGAGCTGAGATAAGGCGAGGCCTTACCAGTGGGTTTGGCGACGAATTTGAAGCGAGTGCCAGCCAACGAGAGCACACAGTTCACAGTGGTGGGTAGTATATGGGGCTTTGGTGACAAAACGGATGGCACTGTAATAGAGTACATCCAGTTTGGTGAGTAGAGTATTGCAGGTTATTTTGTAAATGACATCGCCAAAGTCAAGGATCGGTAGGATAGTCAGTTTTACGAGGGTATGTTTGGCAGCATGAGTGAAGGAGGCTTTGTTGCGAAATAGGAAGCTGATTCTAGATTTGATTTTTGATTGGAGATGATTAATGTGAGTCTGGAAGGAGAGTTTATAGTATAACCCGGTATTTGCAGTTGTCCACATATTCTAATTCAAAACCGTCCAGAGTAGTGATGCTAGTTGGGCAGGCGGTTGTGGGCAGCAATCGGTTGAAGAGCATGCATTTAGTTTTACTAGCATTTAAAAGCAGTTGGAGGCCACGGAAGGAGTGTTGTATGACATTGAAGCTCATTTGGAGGTTTGTTAACTTCTTACGGAACAGTGTCCCGCTAGCGTGCCACCTCGACAACATCCGGTGAAATTGCAGAGCGCGAAATTCAAAATACAAAAATCGTAATGTTAAACATTCATGAAAATATAAGTGTCATACACCATTCTTTAGCTTAGAATGTTGGTAATCAAACCGCTTTGTCCGATTTACAATAGGCTTTACGCGAAAGCATAGCATTTGATTAACTGAGGACAAAAATAGCAATAAAATAAATCCCTTCCTTTGAAGATCTTCCTCTGTTTGCAATCCCAAGGGTCCCAGCTACACAATAAATGGTTGTTTTGTTCGATAAAGTCCCTCTTTATATCCCAAAAACTCATTTTGGTTGGCGCGTTTTGTTCAGTAATCCAGCCGTTCAACTCGTTCAACATACAGACAAACAAGTCAAACAACGTTTCTAATCAATCCTCAGGTACCCTAATATGTAAATAAAGTATAGAATTTGAGACGGAATGTAGTATGTTCAATACCGCAGATAAATAACAAAGAGCGCACCCCAAGACTACAGACCCAAGGAGGAACCCAAGGATAAACTACAGCTACAAGTTCATTTTTCAAAGAACACCTGAAACCTTGTCTAAAGACTGTTGCCATCCAGTGGAAGCCATAAGTACTGCAATCTGGGAGCTGTTATTTTCATTGTGCAATAGGAAACCATACCAATTGCATGGGAGCTCAAAAAAGCAATTTTTCCTAATGTCTGTGAGTATAACAGAACTGATATGGCAGGTGAAAACCAGAGGAAAAACCATCCGGAAAATCTTTGTTTTTTAGGTCACAGTCTTTCCATTGACTTGCTATTGACTTTAGAGGGAATTAGCTCCCAGATTGCAGTTCCTATGGCTTCCACGAGATGTCAACAGTCTTTAGACATGGTTGAAAGCATGGACAGCCGTAGAAAAATGCTTATTAAAATTATAGATTATTGTAGATTTATCGGTCGTGACAGTGTTTCCTAGCCTCAGTGCAGTGGTCAGCTGGGAGGAGGTGTTCTTATTCTCCATGGACTTTACAGTGTCCCAAAACCTTTTGGAATTAGTGCTACAGGATCTAAATTTCTGTTTGAAAAAGCTAGCCTTAGCTTTCCTAACTGACTGTGTATATTGGTTCCTGAGGGGTGGTGATGAGGGGTGGTCGTTTGACCGCGGACCCATTATGGACGCAGGCAATGAGGCAGTGATCTCTGAGATCCTGGTTGAAGACAGCAGAGGTGTATTTAGAGGGCAAGTTGGTCAGGATGATATCTATGAGGGTGCACATGGTTATGGATTTAGGGTTGTAACGGGTAGGTTCCTTGATCATTTGTGTGAGATTGAGGGCATCTATCTTAGATTGTAGGACGGCCGGGTTGTTAACCTCTCAGGGATTGCTGGGGCGCTAGCACCCCAATCCCGACACTACCAGGTGAAATGCAAGGCGCCAAATTCAAAATCCAAATGTTGAATTATTAAACATCCACCAATATACAAGTGTTCCATACTCATCAAAAGCTCTGTTTCTTGGCAATATCACAGCGTTGTCAGATTTCAAAAAGGCTTCACGGCGAAAGCAGCACATTTGATTGTTTGAGGGTAGCACCTCACATATTTTTCCCATAGCCATGAATCCATTAGCCATCATGGCACACACATAACACATTTCACAGCGAAAACAAATCAATTACCTGTTGAAGAACTTCTGCTGAGGTCATCCTAAGTGTCCAACGAAGACAATCCATGGTTCTTTTGTTAGAAAAAGTAATGTATTTTATCCATAAATCTCCATTTGGTTCGCGCGTTATAATCAGAAACCATTTGGTTCGCGCGTTATAATCCACTCCTCCATTGAAACGTGACGAGAACTCGTTCATCTTATACCTATAAACTTGTCCAAGAACAATCAAACATAGTTTTAAATGTATCCTTAGGAACACTTTTACGTATATTTACTATTATAAATCAACCGGAATATAAACTGATCGATAAAGACGGTAAAAAAGACACTGCGCGCCATGTCGGGAGCGCGCGCTGGGTACTGTTGACATAAAAAGTACACTTACTGGTTTGCTCTTATTCTCTTGTCTAATTCATCCAAAA
Organism: Brachymystax lenok tsinlingensis; assembly: GCA_030435695.1. Classification (NCBI taxonomy): domain Eukaryota; kingdom Metazoa; phylum Chordata; class Actinopteri; order Salmoniformes; family Salmonidae; genus Brachymystax; species Brachymystax lenok. Next base: position 14,299,660 of record CM059818.1, read on the forward strand.
TGAAAATGTACACTGTCTCGAGACTGTTGACATCTAAAGGAAGCGATGGGTACTGCATTCATATGCCCTTATATGGTCATTTTCATGAGGGAGGGGTTCCAAATGAGCAATGTGTCAATCACTTTTTCCAGGACAGAAATTCCTCGGGGTTTCGCCTGCCATATGCATTCTGTTTTACTCACAGACAAATGGTTAACACTTTTGGAAAATTCAGAGTGTTTCCTATCCAATGGTACTAAATATGTGCATATCCTATTTTCTGGGCCTGAATGGAAGGCATTTTACTTTGGGCACGCCAGGCTCTCCAAAACCGTCACCTCGGGAGCCACTCCCTAAGAAGTTAAGCATATCCCAGTTTAGGTCACCTAACAGTACGAACTCTGAAGATAGATGGGGGGCAATAAATTCACATATTATGTCCAGAGCACAGCTGGGGAGCTGAGGGGGGTCTATAACAAGCGGCAACGGTGAGACTTGTTTCTGGAAAGGTAGATTTTTAAAAGTAGAAGCTTAAATTGTTTGTACAGACCTGGATTGTATGACCGAATTGTGCAGGCTATCTCTGCAGTAGATTTGGCAGTTCTATCTTGTTGTAAAAGGTTGTAGTTGGGGGATGAAATTTTCTGGATTTTTGGTGGCCTTCCTAATCCAGGATTCAGAGACGTCTAGGACATGAGGGTTGGCGGAGTGTGCTAAAGCAGTGAATAAAACAAACTTAGGGAGGAGGCTTCTGATGTTAATATGCATGAAACCAAGGCTTTTACGGTTACATAAGTCAACAAATGAGAGTGCCTGGGGAATAGGAGAGGTGCTGGGGGCTGCAGGGCCTGGGTTAATCTCTACATTACAGTTGCTACTACGCTAGGCGAGCTGGTGATCGGGCTAGCAGATGGGCCTTCGGCGGCGTCGCAACAGAAGAGCCTGTGTAAACCACCTCGGACGATTACGTCGGCAGACCAGTCATGATGGATCGGCGGGCTCCGTGTCGGCAGTAAAGGGTCCAGGCCAATTGGCAAAAGAGGTATTATAGCCCAAGAATTAGCTGGTGGACCTCTTCAGCTAGCCGGGAGATGGACCTAGCTTGAGGCTAACTCAAGGCTAACTGGTGCTTGCTTCGGGACAGAGACGTTAGCCAGGAGTTGCCACTCGGATTGCAGCTAGCTAGCTGCGATGATCTGGTGTAAAGGTTTAGAGGTTGCGGTAGGAATTCGGAGATGTGGTAGAGAAAAAGCAGTTCAATATGCTTTGGGTTGATATTATGCTGTGCAGACTGGCAGGTATTGACCGAGCTGAGGCTGGCTGGTGTCTGAGTTAACGGTGAAGACTGCTAGCAGTGGCTAACTGACTACTAGCTAGTAGCTAGTTAGCTGGCTAGCTTCTGATGGGGGTTCCGGTTCAAAAGTATAAAAATAGCAGATCCGTAAAACATTGGATGAGGCGGGAGGAGAGTATATTCAGTCTGTAGAAGGAAAGTGAGATTAAAATATACACGGAATAAAAACAGGGAAACTATATTTACACAGGAGAGGACAAGACATAGCACATGTTCGACTGCTACGCCATTTTGGATATATTTGATGTCTTTACTATTCTATTTTCTATGTAGAAAATTGTAAAGAAATAAAGAAAAACCCTTGAATGAGTAGGTGTGTTCAAACTTTTGGTACTGTATATGCATTTTCGTCTCCGTTTCAACACCAACTGGTAGATTTAGAAATACTCTGATTTTGTAGATTATTTAGGTTTAGGAACATATTTTTGAATCATAAAAACAGGTTTAGAGAGCCTTTATGCTCAAAAGAAAGAAAACTATTGTTTGATTCTGAAAATTGCTACATTCAGTTCTTCAACCCATGGTACTGTTGGAAGATTAGTGTACAAACAATTATAATAGGGAGAATAGTGTGCAATAGTAGACTATACCCTCATCTATTGCCTTCACTAACCATGGAACTGTGTGATGACACGGCCAAGTATTGCACCATGTGTCGGGTTCAAACGGTAATGGCTTGGTCTGCCGCCACTCCATAATGATTTAATTAACCTACATGTTTTTTATATTATTAACTGTTACTAATGATCCTCAGCAACAACCGCACGGCTGTGACGGCGTTTACAGAGGAAGCAAATGATGGTAAACAAAATAATGTAATTTATATTATCAACTGTTACTAACGATCCTCAGCAACAACCACACGGCTGTGACGCTGTTTACAGAGGAAGCAAATGATGGTAAACAAAATAATGTAATTTATATTATCAACTGTTACTAATGATTCTCAGCAACAACCACACGGCCGTGACAGTGTTCACAGAGGAAGCAAACGAAGGTAAACAAAACAATAATGTAGGCCTGGGATGGGCAACTCCAATCCTATGGGAGTGGTGTCACACTTTTTCCCTATCCCTAGTAAACACAGCTGATTACACTAATTGCATTCTGAAGTGAAGATCATGATTAGTTGCTTATTTGAGTCAGGTGTGTTATCTGTGACTAGGACAAAGGTTTGACACCAATCAGGCCCCCGAGGACTGGAGTTGCCCATCCCCGATGTAGGCTATACCAATGATAATGTAGGCCCCTCAAACTCAACTCTGGACCTCGAAGCCAGTTCCACTGTGCTTTTTTAATTGTTCCCCTCATTTCAGCGACTGATTTAGACCTGGGACACCAGGTGGGTGCAATTAATTATCAGGTAGAACAGAAAACCAGCAGGCTCTGGACCTCGTAGGGTAAGAGTTGAATACCCCTGATGTAGGCTATACCAACTAAAGGGAACTAACAGTCAATTTGCAGTTGAATATGTGTGGTTATTAGGCCTACTAACTGTTGATACTGATATTGGCTAATATTTAAAATGATAGAAATATGAAGTCGGGGGTAGCCTATAATTTAAATTATTCATAATGGAACAACATTTCATAAACTTTACTGTGGCAAAATTGATATGCTTCAGTTTTCAAAGTCAAAGTCACCATTATTAGTCAGTTGTACAACCGAATGCCTTCAACTGAAATGTGTCTTACGAATTTAACCCAACCCCTCTGAATCAGAGAGGTGCGGGGAGCTATTTTAATCAACATCCATGTCTTCGGCACACAGGGAACAGTGGGTTAACTGCCTTGTTCAGGGGCAGAACAACAGATTTTTTTACCTTGTCAGCTCAGGGATTATGAACTTGCAACCCTCAGGTTACAAGTCCAACACTCTAACCACTAGGCTATCTGCCATATGACTGGTTTCACATTTGTCTCCAGCGATTATAAGGTAAAATAGATCTAAACTAAGTGCCATTATATTTCCAATTCCCTTATTCAAACGGATTACTCATTTACCTAGCTCTTATCAAGTTGTAAATGTTATTTCTATTGGAAGTCTGGGGTCGGAATTCCCCCCTTACTTAATAGACAGAGTTGAAATGGATTTGGCCCCAAGCTTGTATGCGATTGAATGCCACAAGTGATATTCGTCATCTGAAATAACTAGTGTTCAGTGACAGGATGAGTTAGAGAGTAGAGTGTGACAGGGTGCGAAGGATTGGATACTATGACACCTACTATGACACCATCACCACCTAAAAATTATATTTCTAACCTATACTTTTGTCCAGGGGAATTGGAGATAATGAAACACACATGTTGAGAACAGATCACTCCTTCAAGTTGTAAATGAGATGTATTGGATACAATAGGAATGACTACAATGAAGATGCAGGATTGGAGAAGTCTCAAGGTAAAAGGATGGACTATCAGGGAAAGACTGACCTATCTAGCAAGCACTTATCTTAACCCTGGTGGCTATAGGCCTAGACTTGACAAATGATATTGAGTATTCAGGATTGTGGATGTGACCCAGGTGAACCAGTAATTTCTAATAGTAATGTTTAATAATGTGGTCTCTATTGACATCCTTCATATTAGAAAGTCAGTGATGAGAGTACATAACCATAAGGCAGATCTCTCAAATTGCAAAAGGGGAACATTGCAACACACCGTTCCACATCAGGGTCAAACAATTTACATATTAATCTGTAAAATTACACTCCTCAAGAGGTCTGCTTCTTTTCTGAGAAAAAAAACTGCTAGAGAAAGAGTGCCAGAGTGAAATAGCGTGCATGCCCTCTAAACCCATGACAGAGAAAAAACACCACATTTCGAACATGAGATTTGCTCATCGAATGCAATGACAGTTTTTTCTCCATTCTGTGTCTCTCTCCCTTCATTCTCTGGCAAGTGAAGAACCCCCTTGGTTTATCGGTGCTGAGTCTGGCGAGAGGCAGATGGACATGGAATAAATTTATAAATGATTAAATTCTCTCCCTCTTTAGAGAAGTTCACAGTGGATGCATGATGAAGTGAAGTGGAGGCCCCTCCACCGAGAGCTAGCGGGGCCAGCCAGTAATAAAAGAGAAATATGTTGCTTTCAGCAGACAATATGGTAATGTGAATTGATGTCATGCCATGTCATATTGCATATGGAAATAATTTTAATGAATAAATAAATAAAGTTACACAGAGGGTCAGGAGAAGCCACTGGGTGGTCTGGCAGAGAGAGAAAAAAATCCAGAGAGAAAAAAGATATGGAAATATGGCAACTAACATGGGTGTTTGGGTGTTATTTCATCTCCCTTTGAGCAGGATAACACAAGGTCCCACTCATTCACATGTCGCTCCCTGATGATACACTGCCAAAGTACTCAACATGCACTGAAGCTTCTGTCTTATTCCCTTTCATTTCTTAATTGAGATGTTTCTCAACTGCATTCTGTGCACCATTTGATATCCTAGCTAACTCAACTACCTTTTTTGCTGAAAATCCAACTACTCTTGAAACTATGAGTTTGGATTAGTTTGCTTTGTCCACAGTTCATAGTTAAGACCAAGCCATGTGATCTACTCCACATGGTGGCCCTGTCTCTCCTATAAATGTGTCCCAGATCCATAAAGCCATTATTTTGGAATGCTGCTATAGGCTACCACGTGCAAACATTCGTTATCTGGATAATGTGTGTGCAATGGTTGATAATGTGTGTGATGATAACAGAAAGGTCTAATTTCTGGGAGACCTGAAAATAGACTGGTTTTCATCAAGCTGTCCACTCACTGTAACCAGTGCCTATAAGAGTCTAAGCCTTATCTACAGTTGAAGTCGGAGGTTTACACACACCTTAGCCAAATACATTTAAACTCAGTTCTTCACAATTCCTGACATCTAATCGTAGTAGAAATTCCATGTCTTAGGCCAGTTAGGATCACCACTTTATTTTAAGAATGTGAAATAATAGTAGAGAGAATGATTTATTTCCTATTTTATTTCTTTCATCACATTCCCAGTGGGTCAGAAGTTTACATACACTCAATTAGTATTTGGTAGAATTGCCTCTAAAATGTTTAACTTGGGTCAAAAGTTCGGGTAGCCTTCCACAAGCTTCCCACAATAAGTTGGGTGAATTTTGTCCCATTCCTCTTGACCAAGCTGGTGTAAATGAGTCAGGTTTGTAGGCCTCCTTGCTCGCACACAGTTTTTCAGTTCTGCCCACAAATGTTCTATTGGATTGAGGTCAGGGCTTTGTGATGGCCACTCCAATACCTTGACTTCGTTGTCCTTAAGCCATTTTGCCACAACTTTGGAAGTATTCTTGGGTTCATTGTCCATTTGGAATATCCATGTGCGACCAAGCTTTAACTCCCGAGGTGACGGTTTTGGAGAGTCTGGCGTGCCCAAAGTAAAATGCCTCCCACTCAGGCCCAGAAAATAGGATATGCACATAATTAGTACTATTGGATAGGAAACACTCTGACGTTTCTAAAAGTGTTAAGATAATGTCTGTGAGTATAACAGAACGGATATAGCAGGCGAAAACCCGAGGAATTTCTGTCCTGGAAAAAGTGATTTTTGACACATTGCCTCATTTTGAACCCCTCCCTATTGAAAAAAGCCATTTCTGGGAGTAAGATTGCAGTACCTATTGCTTCCACTGGATGTCAACAGTCTCTAGGCCGTGTTTGGTGATGTTATAGTTGCTCTGGATGGTAATAGAAGAAGAATTTCGAACTGGTCATCGGATGTAAACAGAAGAGGATGTGCGTTCACAGCGCACGCTGTGGTTTTTTTCCTTTCCTATCGTCCAGTTTATAATCCGGTTAAAATATTATAGTAAATATACATAAAAGTGTTTCTAAGGATACATTATCAATGATGTTTGATTGTTCTTGGACAAGTGTATAGGTTGAACGCGTTCTCTTCACGATTCAATGTGCGAGTGGACGCTGTATTTTATGATCATAACGCGCCAACCAAACGGAGATTTATGGATATAATAAATGACTTTTTCTAAAAAATAAACCATTGGATGTCTTCGTTGGACACTTGGGAAGCCCTCAGCAGAAGTTCTTCAAAAGGTAAGGGATTTGTTTTTGCTGTGAAATGTGTTTTGTGTGAACCGCGATGGTTTATGAATTCATGCTAATGGCGCCCCACTGCTCCCTAAGTAGTTAACATTACCTGCCTATGACCGATTGGGCAGCTATCCATAGTTTCACGCAGAAAGCGAAAGAGTTTCGGGCTCAAACCAATGACTAATGGCCACTGCAATGATGACTACGACAGCCTCTTGAAGGCTGCCCTAATGAATGGACTTTTGCCAGCCCTTGGTAAACAGGTTAAATGACTTGCATTAGCTGGGAAACTACCAGTCTAAAGATGGTCAATGAACATGCTGAGAGGCAGCAACTGTCTCAAGAAGACAAGACAAAACAGAGAATGGAAAATTAATGCGTGAAGTAATAAGCTGCACAGCTGACTTTTTTATCAAGGACAAGGCCAGCAGTGGCAGGCTCAGGGAAGACCACAAAATGGTGGATGGTGAGGAAGAGGAAAGAGTAGAGGAAGAGGAGGCAGAGGAGAAAGTGCTGACGGGTGGGCCGGGCAACAGCGATAACAGGACAGGATCTTTGCTTGTTACAACTGTAGAAAAGAGGGACATTTTGCTAGAAAGAGTCCAAACCCAAGTGAACAGGGAGCAGCAAGTGGCAGTTGGAAGACCAGCAATAACACTCTAGAAACCACAACCAGAATTATGTGAGGTGGAGACAGTTGACAGCAATGAAGTTAGTAGACAGCATGTGAAGATCTTTTTAAAACTCCATGAAACCCCAACAATTGTTACGCTCGTCAATGGTGAGTCTGTTGAATTTCTAGTTGATGTCTGCCATAAATTCTAAAACCATATCTGACCCTCCCATGTCAAATGAATCAGTCAGCACCGTGGGGGCTTCGGGAGTAACTATGAAATAATTGCTCATGATGCCCCTGCAGGTTAAAATTCTAAATAAGTGCTTGACACAAATTCGCCCCCAGCACACATACTTTGTGGTTTTCCCCTTTCTGGGCTTCGCCTGTTCAAAGAGGCGTGCATGGCTTAGATAATGCAAAACCAACTAAACAGATGGTACCACAACCAGTTACAAAACAGCACATGATGACACTCACAGGAATGGCAGGCTATTGCAGAGCCTGGCTACCTGATTATGCTGAAGTCACTCAACTACTTTTTGATCTCATTCACGGCCACAAGATGGCGATGAATGATAAGATAAAGTGGACACCTGAAGTCCTGCAGGCACTTGACAAATTGAAACAATTGCTAACCTCTTCTCCTTGTTTAGGTTTGCCAGACCACTCTAAACCATTTAATCTGTTTATTTGCGATAAAAATGGATTCATGACATCTGTCCTCACTCAGCACCGTGGTGGGAAGCAGCGGCCTGTTGCTTACTTGACAGTGTGGTAAGAGGGTTGGTATGTTGTCTCAGGGCTGTAGCGGCTGCTACAGAAGCAGTGTTAGCCTGTGCTGACAGTGTTGCAATGTGCCCATTAACGTTCAAGTTCCTCATGCTCTTACCGCAAAGGCACAGACCGCCCATATCACTCTCGCACATCTCCTGCATTATCAGATTGTGTTATTGACAACATCTCATGTGACTCTTGACGATGATGGAGAACCCCACGATTGTGCTGTCCTTGTGGACCAGGTCTGTAAACCTTGCCCAAACCTCTCAATGCTGACCTAGAGCTGTTTGTTCATGGCTCTGCCCAAAAGTCACCACAGGGTGAACCATTGGTGGCCTACGCAGTCACTACTGCTGTAGATACTCAAGAGAGTACAAAACTGCCAACACATCTGTCAGCTCAGGCTACAGAATTGTTTGCACTGACAAGGGCGTCCATTTTAGCTAAGGATAAAACTGTTACAATTTGTTCTGATAGCAGATATGCGTTCGGGGTGGTGCATGATGTTGGAACATTGTGGCAGCATCGTTGGTTTCTTACTTTGTCTGGTAAAATGATGTCACATTCTAAACTGATTGAGAACCTGTTGGAAGTCAAACTGTTGCTTACATCCAAGTGTCAAGCTCACACTAACGCATCTGACCCTGTCTCTGAAGGAAATGCTGTAGCTGATATGGCTGCAATAGCAGGTGCCATGTTGATTGTCTCTCCCATTCTCCAAATGGTTTCACTTCCTGTTTCTGCCGCAATTGTGTTCTCTGTACAGGATGTTTCTGACCTGCAGTCTGGAGCAGGGCCTGGAAAAGTGAGACAGTGGAAAAGGAAGTGTTCCTTTGACACACAGATGTGTTATTTGTATGACTAACAATGCAGGCAGAGGCAGTAAAATGCCTATGTCAGCCCACCCAAGGCCTGAAGGACCTTTTGAAAACATAATGATGGATTTCATTGAATTAACTCCATGCCAGGGGTATAAGTACTGCCTGGTTGTTGTTGATGCATTCTCCAAATGGGTAGAGCATTTCCTTGTAAACATGCCACAGCAATGGCTGTAGCAAAGAACATACTGAGGGAAATCATCCTCAGGTGGAGCCTGTCATCTAAATTGACATCACACAATAACTTCCATTTTGTAAGTAGCATGTTTCAGAATATTTCTGAAAGTTTGCAGATTTACCAGCTATCATCCGGCCAGTGGTGGTCTCGTAGAGAGATAACCATACATTGACAATTAAATTAACCAAACTGATGGCTGAGACTGGGCTGCCATGGGTAATAGTAATGCCTCTGGCTCTGATGTACATGTGTTGACGTGCGCATAGTACCTCTGGTTTAGCACTTCATAAGATATATATATATTCACAGGCAGACCAAAATCCCTTCCCACAAAACATGTTGACATTGATGGGTTGCAAGGACCAAATGGTAAGTTACTGTGCTGCACTTAACAAAGATCTGAAGTTTCTTTTCCCAGAGTGAAAGCGGCCTTACCTGAACCAAAGGGAGGACCAGTCCACAGACTTCAGCCAGGTGATTGGGTGGTCGTTAAGGACCTCCGTAGGAAGACTTGGCACCAATAGCGCTGGACTTGTCCATTGACGACCCAGACAGCGGTGAAGGTTGCAAAGAGGTCTATGTGGTTTCACGACAGCCACTGCAGGAAGGTGCCCCACAACCCATGCGACAATGTATCAGCCCGATGAATCATCGTAGGTGACCCCAGTGGCCATGGGAAGACCAGAACCAGAGTCTACACATCATGTTTGTTGCTTTCATGGTCAGTCTTCTCATTGCAGCTGTTGTATGGGTCCTGGGAGGAGCAGAACAGCACAGAGTGAGAAGTGGCCACAAGGCAACTGAACTATACAACACCAGCATAGTCCCACTAACAGCCGCTCCAGCTCGAGCCAACGGCAGGCTCAGAACGGGAGTCCAGCAAACAATAGCCGCCCCAATACCAGAAGAAGCCTCCAATTGACGAGTATCACAGCCGAAATCCCGAGGGAAACACTTGGTGGTCACTGCTTAATCATACAGTAAAAACTGAAATGATGGTAGAAAACACCTCCTGCTATGTATGTAGTCTTTTTCCACACTCAGCGATCTCACCATTCCTCAAGTATTCAGTAGAGGCCAGCATTAATGACTAATGATTAATAATGGATGATTCTTTCTCTTTGGATGATGAGTGTGTGGAGAGCACAGAAGAATGATGCCGCCATCAAGGAGACCCACATACGTGACTGAGGAAGGCTCAAAGAGCCGCTTCAGTAAGAAGTTGAGCATAATTCAGGATAAAGTGTATAAAAAAACTCAGAGGAGATGGAACACACAGCACCCATTACCGTGTCTTCAACCCCTCTACATTGACTGACCAGATCCAAACTTATCATGCCAACACTTTGAGTGGCCATCTTGAATCTTCAAAACCTACTGAAGAACAGGAGGTGGTATACTGGCCAGGCATGTGGGTCGATGTCAAGAAGGTTGTACAGCAGTGTGAAGTCTGCCAGAAATACAAACTAGACTGTGGCATACCTGCCGGGAAACTGCAGCAGACCGTTGTGAACCATCCCAATGCAATAATGGGAATTTTCCTCCCAGCCAGGGGACCTGTAATGAACTTTTATTGGTGGTAGTGGACCACTACAGACAGTTGTTTCCACACCGCAAAAAGCACTGCATCCGCCATTGCTCTAATTCTGAGAAGGGAGGTCTTTGCCAGATTTGGGATTTCAGACCAAAATCTTTCGGACTGAGGTCTGCAGTTCATCTCAGGAATCTACAAAGAGCTCTGTACCTACTGAGGTGTAGTTGCCAAAGTGACTACTGCCTACCATCCTCAGACCAACCTGACCGAGAGGGTAAACCACACCCTGAAGGGGGATGATTGCTTAATTCTTGGGAGATCAGCACACAAGGTGGGAACAGCATCTTCCTGAGTTTCGCTTTGCACTGAACTCTGTGGACCAGGAGACTTCTGGGGTCACTCCCGCCAAACTCTACATGGGAAAACGACTAAAAGGACAGATAGACACTGTCTTGCAAATTTCCCAATTATCACCTGTCTGACCAGTGTTTGATGCAGTCCATCACCACCACCACCATCCCTTGCTAGCCAGAGTGGAGCCATCAGATTTAAAGCAAAACAGTGACAGCTCAGAAACCATTACAAACATTAAAGAGACGTTCCCACCCCAGTCTCGTGTCTAGGTCCGTTCTCATCATCTGTCAAAAGCATCCAAGCAGTCCACTCCATCCAAGCAGATGGAAGGTCATTACCAGTGCCCAGTGAACTCCTTGGTTGTCTATGGAGGCCCTGTGTGAAGATGTCAGGACGGTGCATGTTGTTGACTTAATAAAGCCCCGCTACCCATCGAAGAGCTAGATCACAGGCAAAAGCAACACCTGCAGGGATGCTTCTTGGAGGATGCTGATGATGAAAACTTCCCTGTTTTCATCTGGTATGAACATGAACCTGCCAAAGCCTGCATCCTCTCTTTCAAACGGCTTTGTTTTTTCATGGGGGGAGGAGTGTGGCAAAATCCTGCATTGAGCCTTCACCGTTAGCTGCCACTTTAAGAGCGCATCAGCAGTCAGGAACGAGAAAATACAGATGGGCCTGCCGTATCTGTGTGAGAGCTCTCAGTTGGGGCTGCAGTTTTGACAGTGTGTTTATTTTCAGCATGCTTAATTTGTAACATTTTTAAGTCGATTGCTGGTGTTACCACTCTATGTCGGGTTTGGTATCAGTGGGACCGCTCGTCATTGATTGCATGGATTAGTAGCAACATTGTTTGTGAAGCTTTTACAAACAAACCAACAAACCAACAGGTGTATCGGACGGACAGATGCATGCAACTGCAAGCCTGGAGTTTACAGCTAAGCCCTCTCTCTCCCTTTCCCTCTCTCACTCCAGTGCTTTACACGGGAGATTACTTTCTCATTTTCTTTTTACGCTGCACGCTATGGTATGTTTGTTGCTGCTGGACAATTTTCAGGATGTATTTTTGATAGTGGTGTTCAACGCAGTATGCAATTGAGATTGTTTAATCAATAATAATAACCTAGATTTGATTTATTTTGTTTCCTATGGTTTTCTGGCCTAAGAGACATTGGAGAGACATTTGTCTACACCCACACAACTTCATACACCCATTCACGTTTCCCTCTTGGAATAATACATATTATTACAATGTAACGAGGACACTGAGGCAGAGTGAGAATCCATGTGCGGAAGTTTATTCAGGGCAGGTTGCGGGAACATATATGAGAAGGCAGGCAGAGGGTCAAAACCAGAGTAGCAGTCAGATCTGTCGACATCCAAAGGGGAATTCCAAAAGGCATAGGTCAGTAGGCAGGCAATAGGTCCAAGAAAAAACATCAGTCCAAAAAGGTAATCAAAACAGGCAAAACGCTCGGTAAGACAGGTAAACTGGCAATACTTCGCACAGAGCACAGGTAAGGTTTCTGGCTAAATAGCAGTCAAACAGGAAATGAGTGCAGAGGAAGCCAAAGGGAGTGGAGCACAGTCAGTACTCAGGCGATGGCTCCCTCTGCTGGTTTGGCATTACATACAAATTATCTGTTGGACACGGGGTCTTTGTCGGTTGCCTATGGGTCGCTCCAATCATTATTATTGTATGAGGTATTATTGGGAGTGTTACCCTTGTGCTGTGACGTGTCTTATTCTTTCTCTCCACTGGCTATCTGGCAAACAGGCTACACTCTAGGCAGTCTCTTCTGCTGATGTGTGTTTGTGTGTCTGGTAGCAATACTTTCTCTCTCCTACTCTTTTCCTTTCGACAGGGTTAACGCCTGCCTGGCGCCCAAACAAAAATCTTTATCTTTACCCCTCTCTAACAATACAGCTACAAACTAAACACAATTTTTTTTACATTTTACATGAACTTATTCAGACAGCAGTAATTCCACCAATACCCATTTTGTTGTTGGCATGAGCCAGATTGATATTGACTTACATTTAGTGCTGTTCAAGATCAAAGCATAGATATTTGGAATGAAACTTTTGGAATTCACCAAGAGCTTTGACAGAACAGGAAACCCATTTTTAGTGTGGAGGAAGTGTGAGCAGGCTAGTTATTGAGTTTAACCCCACTCATCAGCCCCTGTGACAGATCCAGTCCTCACACCTTCGATCCATCATGGCAGCCTGCAATCGATCGAGAGAGGAGTGGGCGGCACCTCGGGGAAAAAGTGTGAGAGTCCTTGGGAGCATTTCCAAAACTAGTCACATGATTTGCTTCCACCAAATACTTAGAGTACAACATAAGGATTTTTTCACCACTGCACTGTAGACATAATTATCACACAAGTCCTTTATTGAACGACAAAGTATTAGTGGGCAAGCTATTCTCAGCAATTAAGCACATTTTCCATGGCTTTCCTGTAAAATTTATGGCGATACATAGGCATCATTTTATTGAAGTTTGAATGTGAACTAACATTTCCAAACCCTCCTCTATTGTCATGTATTAAATCTAAACCTCCAAATTTAAAAGTGACAAAAGGCAACTATTTCCATCTACCTGTGTTGTTTAATTGGTTCTCACAGCATACAGTTGAAGTCGGAAGTTTACATACACCTAAGCCAAATACATTTAAACTCAGTTTTTTACAATTCCTGACATTTATTCCTAGTAAACATTCCCTGTCTTTGGTCAGTTAGGATCACTGCTTTATTTTAAGAATGTGAAATGTCAGAATAATAGCAGAGAGAATGATTTATTTCAGCTTTTATTTATTTAATCACATTCCCAGTATGTCAGAAGTTTACATATACTCAACTAGCATTTGGTAGCATTGCCTTTAAAATTGTTTAACTTGGGTCAAACGTTTTGGGTAGCCTTCCACAAGCTACCCACAATAAGTTGGGTGAATTTTGGCCCATTCCTCTTGACAGAGCTGGTGTAACTGGGTCAGGTTTGTAGGCCTCCTTGCTCCCACACGCTTTTTCAGTTCTGCCCATACATTTTTTATAGGCTTGAGGTCAGGGCTTTGTGATGGCCACTCCAATACCTTGACTTCGTTGTCCTTAAGCCGTTTCCCCACAACTTTGGAAGTATGCTTGGGGTCATTGTCCATTTGGAAGGCCCATTTGCCACCAAGCTTTAACTTCCTGACTAATGTCTTGAGATGTTCCTATACACCTATACACGCCTGAGGGCACACAGTGTGTTGTGAATGTATTGTAATGTTTTTAAAATTGTATAAACTGCCTTAATTTTGCTGGACCCCAGGAAGAATAGCTGCTACCTTGGCAGCAGCTAATGGGGATCCATAATAAATACAAATAGAAATGACCGCCACATCCCTAATGCCAGTTTAGCAGAGAAACTGATAATGCTAATGTTAACATCTTTATACAAGATCTAAAGATAAATGCGTGTGATTTTGAGGTGCCTGTTGGTCAAAAGAGAGAGTGGAATTCCATGTCATATCATGGATCATCAAGTCCATTGTCAGTGGGATATGGACATGTTTTTTCTGATTAACTTAATCAAACTCAGCATTATTTCCAGTACTTAATAAACATTTCTGTACCTTTCTGTTTGGGGGGAAGATAATCTCCAAGGAAGACATGGAAAAAAGTCAAAATCATTCTACCATTACGGTGACACTGAGCCCATGACACTTAGCAGACCTGGCCCAGCATCGAATTCCCTGAAATATAAATGTTGCACTTCACTTCACTCGACTGTTTCCCCATCTATGCCTCCTATCTATTGTTACAGTCTCTTGTCATTACTATAAATAATCACTTAGTTATGGATAGAGGTTTACCATATTTTCTATTTGCAAATAAACAATAAATCCTTGTTCATGTGAACAAAAAAATACACTGCGCTAACTATGTAGTGGAGCGCTAAATGGGATTTACTGATTTATTAGCAACGTAGCAGAATAGTAAGCTTCATATGCCTGTATTAATCAGACACACAGTACTTTTCAAGCTCTTACAAGTATTCATACAGGTATGTTTACTTAGATCAAATCCGCACAGCACCACTGTTCGCCCCAGCACCTTTTTGTTTCGTCGTTGAAGCAGAGGAGAATGGAGTAGAGGAGCCACCTGCAGCATGGTTAAAAAATGGTTCTGTTCTATCACACATGCAATGATGTCCAAGGAAAATAAAACATGTTCATTGTTTGCAATGTTTAAATGTTTTATTTAACTAGGCACGTCAGTTAAGAACAAATTCTTATTTACAATGACAACCTAGGAAAAGTGGGTTAACTGCCTTGTTCAGGGGCAGAACGACAGATTTTTACGTTGTCAGCTCGGGGATTCGATTTAGCAACCTTTCAGTTACTGGCCCAACACTCTAACCACCAGGCTACCTGCCACCCATGTAATAACATTGTCTGTTGTTGTAATATGCCAAACGGACATGGCAGTTTCACCAATTAAGGATTTCAGCTTTAAGTTTTTTTCTTAACAATAGCTCCCCAATGAAAAACAATGATCTGTAATCTTTATGAATTTTTTTTTACTGTTATGTCACTGTAGTGTGGCTATACATTTTAGTGTGTAGTAATGTAGTATATAGCTATATATTGTCCTTAAGCCATTTTGCCACAACTTTGGAAGTATGCTTGGGGTCATTGTCCATTTGGAAGGCCCATTTGCCACCAAGCTTTAACTTCCTGACTGATGTCTTGAGATGTTGCTTCAATATATCCACATACATTTTCTTCCTCATGATGTCATCTATTTTGTGAAGTGCACCAGTCCCTCCTGCAGAAAAGCACCCCCACAACATGATGCTGCCACCCCCGTGCTTCACGATTGGGATGGTGTTCTTCAGCTTGCAAGCCCTCCCCCTTTTTCCTCCAAGCATAACAATGGTCATTATGGCCAAACAGTTCTATTTTTTTTTCATCAGACCAGAGGACATTTCTCTAAAAAGTACAATCTTTGTCCCCATGTGCAGTTGCAAACCATAGTCTGGCATTTTTTATGGCGGTTTTGGAGCAGTGGCTTCTTCCTTGCTGAGCGGCCTGTCAGGTTATGTCGATATGGGACTTGTTTTACTGTGGATAAAGATACTTTTGTACCTTTTTCCTCCAGCATCTTCACACGGTCCTTTTCTGTTGTTCTGGGATTGATTTGCACTTTTCGCACCAAAGTATGTTCATCTCTGGGAGACAGAACGTGTCTCCTTCCTGAGCGGTATGACGGCTGTGTGGTCCCATGGTGTTTATACTTGCGTGCTATTGTTTGTACAGATAAACGTAGTACCTTTAGGAATTTGGAAATTGCTCCCAAGGATGAATCTGTCTTGTGGAGGTCTACAATTCTTTTCTGAGGTCGTGGCTGATTTCTTTTGATTTTCCCATGATGTCAAGCAAAGAGGCACTGAGTTTGAAGGTAGGACTTGAAATGCATCCACAGGTACACCTCCAACTGACTCAAATGATGTAAATTAGCCTATCAGAAGCTTCTAAAGCCATGACATCATTTGATGGAATTTTCCATGCTGTTTAAAGGCACAGTCAACTTAGTGTATGTCAACTTCTGATCGACCTGAATTGTGATACAGTGAATTACAAGTGAAATAATCTGTCTGTAAACAATTGTTGGAAAAATTACTTGTGTCATGCACAAAGTAGATGTCCTAACTGACTTGCCAAAACTGGTGGTTGAAAAACAAGTTTTAATGACTCCAACCTAAGTGTATGTAAACTTCCGACTTCAACTGTAGGTGTACAGAGGCCCAATATCAGCAACCATCACTCCTGTGTTCCAATGGCACGGTGTGTTCCTAATCCAAGTTCATCATTTTAAAAGGCTAATTGATCATTAGAAAACCCTTTTGCAAATTATGTTAGCACAAAAAACCATACCGCACTTTGATGGGCCCAGTCAAAAAAGCAGTAAAACTGGCCTTCTTTAGACTAGTTGAGTATCTGGAGCATCAGCATATGTGTGTTTGATTACAGGCCCAAAATGGCCAGAAACAAATAACTTTCTTCTGAAACTCGTCAGTCTTTTCTTGTTCTGAGAAATGAAGGCTATTCCATGCGAGAAATTGCTAATAAACTGAAGATCTTGTCCAATGCTGTGTACAACTCAAACTGGCTCTAACCAGAGTGGGAGGCCCTGGTGCACAACTGAGCAATAGGCAAGTACATGAGATTGTCTAGTTTGAGAAACAGACGCCTCACAAGTCTTCAACTGGCAGCTTCATTAAATAGTACCCGCAAAACACGTCTCAATGTCAACTGTGAAGAGGCGACTCCGGGATGCTGGCCTTCTAGGTAGAGTTGCAAAGAAAAAGCCATATCTCAGACTGGCCAATAGAAATAAAAGATGGGCAAAATAACACATACACTGGACAGAAGGCCAGCATCCCGGAGTCGCCTCTTCACTGTTGACGTTGAGACTGGTGTTTTGCGGGTACTATTTAATCGAATGGGAGGAGTAAAAGGCCAACAACACTCCATATTTTTCAGATCCCCATGAAATGACTATAAACAGTGCATTCGGAAAGTATTCAGACCCTTTGACTTTTTCCACAATTTGTTACGTTACAGACTTTTTCTAAAATGGATTACATTTTTTCCCCTCATAAATCTAGTCACAATACACCAAAATGACAAAGTGAAAACAGGTTTTTAGACATTTTTGCAAAGGTATTAAAAATTAAAACAGGTACCTTATTTACATAAGTATTCAGACCCTTTGCTGTGAGACTCGAAATTGAGCTCAAGTGCATCCTGTTTCAATTGATTATCCTTGAGATGTTTCTACAGCTGTGGTAAATTCAATTGATTGGACATGATTTGGAAAAGCACACACCTGTCTATATAAGGTCCCACAGTTGACAGTGCATGTCAAAGCAAAAACCAAGCCATGAGGTTGAAGGAATTGTCAGTAGAGCTCCGATACAGGATTGTGTCAAAGCACAGATCTGGGGAAGGGTACCAAAACATTTTCTGCATCCATTGAAGGTCCCCAAGAACACAATGGCCTCCATCATTCTTAAATGGAAGAAGTTTGGAACCACCAAGACTCTTCCTAGAGCTGGCCACCCGGCCAAACTGAGAAACTGGGGGAGAAGGGCCTTGGTCAGAGAAGTGGCCAAGAACCCAATGGCCACTCTGACAGAGCTCCAGAGTTCCTCTGTGGAGATGTAAGAACCTTCCAGAAGGACAACCATCTCTGCAGCCTTCCACTAATTAGGGCTTTATGGTAGAGTGGCCAGACGGAAGCCACTACTCAGTGGCAGGGACTGGGAGACTAGTCAGAATCGAGGGAACGATGAAGGAAGCACATTACAGAGAGATCCTTGATGAAAACCTGCTCCATAGTGCTCAGGACATCAGACTGGGGCGAAGATTCACCTTCCAACAGGACAATGGCCCTAAGTATACAGCCAAAACAATGCAGGAGTGGCTTCGGGCAAGTCTCTGAATGTCCTTGAGTGGCCCAGCCAGAGCCCAGACTTGAACCCGATCAAACATCTCTGGAGAGACCTGAAAATAGCTGTGCAGCGACACTTCCCTTTCAACCTGACAGAGCTTGAGAGGATCTGCAGAGAATAGGAGAAACTCCCCAAATACAGGTGTGCCAAGCTTGTAGCATCATCCCCAAGAAGACTAGAGGCTGTAATCGCTGCCAAAGGTACTTCAACAAAGTACTGAGTAAAGGGCAAATGGTGGCCACACCATATACTGACTGGTTTTCTGATCGACGCCCCTACTTTTCTTTTTAGGTATCTGTGACCAACAAAATGCACATCTGTCATGTAAAATCCAAATATTAATGAATTTGTTTAAATTGACTGATTTCCTTACATGAACTGTAACTCAGTACATTTTTTTAACTTCTTAGGGAGCGGCTGCATAGGTGACGGTTTTGGAGAGTCTGGCGTGCCCAAAGTAAAATGCATGCCACTCAGGCCCAGAAAATAGGATATGCACATAATTAGTACTATTGGATAGGAAACACTCTGAAGTTTCTAAGAGTGTTAAAATAATGTATGTGAGTATAACAGAATTGATACAGCAGGCGAAAACCTGAGGAAAACCCATCCGGATTTGCAGTTTTTTTTTGTAAATGAGCATCTTCTCCATTGTGCTTATTACATACAACTTTATGTATGACTGAGACTGCAGTACCTATGGCTTCCACCAGATGTCAACAGTCAACAGTCAAAGTCTGGGAATTCTAGGAGTGACCAGAACGGATAGGGACAGGAAATTGTCAGGCGACCACTTTTGTAAACAAGGTTTGACGCGCGCGAGATTGTGAATGCGCACCACTTTATTTTCCTTTCCTATCATTCACGTTATCGTCCGGTTGAAATACTACAGCAAATGTACCCAAAAGGATACGTAAGGATACATTAAAAATTATATTTGATTTGTTTGTAGAAAGTGTATAGGTATAATTTTAACGTGTTCTCTTCACGGTTCAATGGGCGACTCAACGGTGGATTTTATGATCATAACGCGCCAACCAAACGGAGATTTATGGATATAATAAATAACTTTTTCTAACAAAAGAAGCATGGATTGTCTTCGTTGGACACTTGGGAAGCCCTCAGCAGAAGTTCATCAAAGGTAAGCAATTTTATATTAGCGATTTTATGCATTTTGTGATACCCATGTTGGGTTATGGATTTATGCTAATGCATAAATATTAGAGGTGCTACCCTCAAACAATCAAATGTTGTGCTTTCGCCGTAAAGCCTTTTTGAAATCTGACAATGCTGTGATATTGGCAAGAATCAGAGCTTTTGATGACTATGCAACACTTGTATATTGATGAATGTTTAATAATTCAACTTTGGGATTTTGAATTTGGCGCCTCACATTTCACCGGGTAGTGTCGGGAGTGCCCCACCACCCCGTAAGTAGTTAACCTATGTCCAATTAAATAACCAATATACATCACAATGTACTTTAAATACTTTGCCTCTACAACTTATTCACATAGTTGTCCATTTAAACCTTGGTCGTTAAAATAAATGGGGATAGCTGAAGGAACTACATTGCTCAGTAATTCAAAATGTTAGTGTATGCCCATGTAGGACAACCAGATACACCTGTCATAGTGAATGAGCATTGCACTTCATCACTGCACATTCTTTTAGCACCTACATACTGTACATCGAGCTCACAGAAAAAAAATGAACCTACGTGTAAAGTTCATCAAATGCGTTAAACTAATGTTTTTATTGTAAGGGAAATAGGCTATAGGCATACAGTGGGGAAAAAAAGTATTTAGTCAGCCACCAATTGTGCAAGTTCTCTCACTTAAAAAGATGAGAGAGGCCTGTAATTTTCATCATAGGTACACTTCAACTATGACAGACGAAACGAGGAAAAAAAATCCAGAAAATCACATTGTAGGATTTTTTATGAATTTATTTGCATATTATGGTGGAAAATAAGTATTTGGTCAATAACAAAAGTTTATCTCAATACTTTGTTATATACCCTTTGTTGGCAATGACAGAGGTCAAACGTTTTCTGTAAGTCTTCACAAGGTTTTCACACACTGTTGCTGGTATTTTGGCCCATTCCTCCATGCAGATCTCCTCTAGAGCAGTGATGTTTTGGGGCTGTCACTGGGCAACACGGACTTTCAAAGATTTTCTATGGGGTTGAGATCTGGAGACTGGCTAGGCCACTCCAGGACCTTGAAATGCTTCTTACGGCCACTCCTTCGTTGCCCGGGCGGTGTGTTTGGGATCATTGTCATGCTGAAAGACCCAGCCACGTTTCATCTTCAATGCCCTTGCTGATGGAAGGAGGTTTTCACTCAAAATCTCACGATACATGGCCCCATTCATTCTTTCCTTTACACGGATCAGTCGTCCTGGTCCCTTTGCAGAAAAACAGCCCCAAAGCATGATGTTTCCACCCCCATGCTTCACAGTAGGTATGGTGTTCTTTGGATGCAACTCAGCATTCTTTGTCCTCCAAACACGACGAGTTGAGTTTTTACCAAAAGTTATATTTTGGTTTCATCTGACATTCTCCCAATCCTCATCTGGATCATCCAAATGCTCTCTAGCAAACTTTAGACGGGCCTGAACATGTACTGGCTTAAGCAGGGGGACACGTCTGGCACTGCAGGATTTGAGTCCTGGCGGCGTAGTGTGTTACTGATGGTAGGCTTTGTTACTTTGGTCCCAGCTCTCTGCAGGTCATTCACTAGGTCCCCCTTGTGGTTCTGGGATTTTTGCTCACCGTTCTTGTGATCATTTTGACCCCACGGGTGAGATCTTGCGTGGAGCCCCAGATCGAGGAAGATTATCAGTGGTCTTGTATGTCTTCCATTTCCTAATAATTGCTCTCACAGTTGATTTCTTCAAACCAAGCTGCTTACCTATTGCAGATTCAGTCTTCCCAACCTGGTGCAGGTCTACAATTTTGTTTCTGGTGTCCTTTGACAGCTCTTTGGTCTTGGCCATAGTGGAGTTTGGAGTGTGACTGTTTGAGGTTGTGGACAGGTGTCTTTATACTGATAACAAGTTCAAACAGGTGCCATTAATACAGGTAATGAGTGGAGGACAGAGGAGCCTCTTAAAGAAGAAGGTCAGGTCTGTGAGGTCTGTGAGAGCCAGAAATCTTGCTTGTGTGTATGTGACCAAATACTTATTTTCCACCATAATTTGCAAATAAATTCATTAAAAATCCTACAATGTGATTTTCTGGATTTTTTTTTCCTCATTTTGTCTGTCATAGTTGAAGTGTACCTATGATGAAAATTACAGGCCTCTCTCATCTTTTTAAGTGAGAGAACTTGCACAATTGGTGGCTGACTAAATACTTTTTTTCCCCACTGTATGTTTTATCTAGGACTTTGTAGAGTGTTCCAAAAGGGACCTAAAGGACTCTCAGACCATGAGAAATAAGATTCTCTGGTCTGATGAAATCAAGATTGGAGGAAACCTTGACCAGAGAGATCCTTGATGAAAACCTGCTCCAGTGCGCTAAGGACCTCAGACTGGGGGGCGAAAGTTCCCCTTCCAACAGGTCAAGTCTCAATGTCCTTGAGTGGCCCAGCCAGAGCCCGGACTTGAACATCTCTGGAGAGACCTGAAAATAGCTGTGCAGCGATGCTCCCCATCCAACCTAGCTTAAGAGGATCTGCAGAGAAGTGTCATGACTGTCCACTAGAATCCGAATAGGTCAGATCTGTAGTGAGAGTAGATTCTATGAATGACTCTTCATTCAAAGTGCATAAAATTTTGACCTAGAACCATGAAAAATTCCAAATCGCCAATGTAGATGCCAAAAGGTAGGCTACCATTAT
Organism: Brachymystax lenok tsinlingensis; assembly: GCA_030435695.1. Classification (NCBI taxonomy): domain Eukaryota; kingdom Metazoa; phylum Chordata; class Actinopteri; order Salmoniformes; family Salmonidae; genus Brachymystax; species Brachymystax lenok. Next base: position 14,321,745 of record CM059818.1, read on the forward strand.
GTCAGATCGTGAAATGCGCATTCAAATACATTTTTACCTGGCCAATTTATTAGATAGCGCTCTACCCACAATTTATTGTTTCTGCAAAGATTCACCCTCTTCAAATAATTATTTTGTAACTTATCTGCAGAATAACATTGTTTTGAGCTCAAAAAGCAGTGGTAACATCAATCAAATCAGGGACTCAAATTAATGGCTCTTTCACCAATGTGATTTGTTTCCCTTCGGACTCACAAATATATTTTCAAATGGAAACATTCAAACACAAACTCCACATCACCACTTTTAAATTTCACAAACTCATTTGATGAGAACTTTCTCGAAGAAAGTATTGAATGCAACAACCATTTCTCTGTCACTAACAAACACAGTCATGTGTATCTCTTATGCAAATACAGCTTTTCACCCTACAGTGTTAAAACAGCACCTCCAGTGTTTAAAACATAAACACCTTGTGCTGAATAAAACATCTGTCTGTCTTAAAAGTGTTACAGTGAATAGCATTCTTCTGGTGTTTACAATCTAAATACTGACCCATTTTCATTAAATTCTAAATGCCTTGAAGCATTTAAAAAAGGTTCCCCAAAAGGTCCCGCTTTAAATGACGTTCAGCTTAGAAAGGCTTCATAAGCACTACATACGTTTTACAAAGCATCTTTAATCATATGGCATGCTTTATAAAGGGTTCATAAATGTGCCTTAACTGTGTGACATAAACCACTATGTTGACTATGATAACCATGCTTTAAAAAGGGTGGCATGTTGTGCTGAAGGATGGCATATGCTCTAAAGTGATGTCATGTTAGTCACATTACACCTAATCATGTTCCCAGACTCTTCCTCCCAAATTCACGGAACGTTTGATGGACAAACACTTGACATTTGGCCTTCATTAGTTAGGGCTAGGTTTAAAATCAAACTTTATGAAGATAAATTGAATAAATGGGCAGGGTTAGCAATAATAATGACTTTTTGACAGTGTTAAGTAGTGACGATGACACATACTTTACTCAGTAAGTTCACTCCTATAGAATTATATGGGAAAGGTATGGTCACTCCCACTAAGGCTAACTTTGAATAGTTGATATCCCAGGCTTAAATGTGCTGTGTGTGCAATAGCCTGAGGACGACGTTACATCAACAAACACTTACCGTGATGAAAGCCCCCAACCTTAAGAAAGCGAACGCGTTTTTCTTCTGGAACCAAGTTACATGTTCCTCAGTACACAAACACACAACAAAAACAAACCATACTACTGGGCCCAGTGAGGTATTTGACACATTCACCCACTCCCCCGCTGAAAGATCAGCCAGAAAATGTTGGCACCATTGTTATAGGTTGTAATCAAGCCCTGGTCTCCAGCGTGAGAACAGAAGAGGAATACCTGGTGCTGTAGTGTCAGGTTGGACTACACCAAATCATCTTGGTTCTGAGACACACACACACACACACACAAACAAACGCAAGCTTTGCAGGTCCATCAACCCATTGAAATATATCTCACACCCTACAGTATCCTGTGGATCATGAGAGAACCTTCATAAATCAGCAGAACATGAATAAACTATTTATTGACACTTTACTTAGTGTCCTGTAATACCTAGTTTGAAGTGAGACACCTTTGGTCATTCATAACACACCCATGAAGACTACATCGCATGACGCTGTACTTACTATAAAGTCAGACCCATTTGGTTATTTATTCACCTACACGAAGGCTTAATGCTGTAAACACAAACGTATTAACACTTAGGGAATTATCACAAACAGCTAAAACAAATAAACATCCTTATGTGTTTAAACATACATTTTCTTTTATTTGTACATTTTTAAAACAATACAAATACATTACGTTTAAAAAAGTTCAGCAATGCAATTACATTGAACATTACGCAGTACAAGGGCTGTGAATAGTGTAGAATGCATCTCTGCCTGCTGGAGGTACTGCATGTTGGTTCCAACCTTAAAAGTAGCAACAAAAGAAAGTTAGTAGGTCTGTTAGGAAATGCTTTTGTCATACCATCTGGATAAGGGCATTTCTGTGGTGTGCCAGGAACTCTAAATGGGAAGATGGGAAACTCCATTCAATCCGTATTATTATATTCCTATTTAATTTACAAATTGCATGACGTAACTATAAGACATGGTTGTATCTAGGGGGATTTGTACTTAGCTGAGCCTGCCAGCTAGCTACAGTTTGTCTAGCTAGCAATTGCTGTGAAGTCACTGAAGTTATTTGAAATAATGATTGAGGTAGCTACAGCATATAATCTAACAACAAGTATCTACTACAAACTAATTATATTACAGTAAATAAAGATTAACTTACTTGTTTTTCACTGTCCAGTGGCAGCACAAGTGGGCATTTGATTTGCCAGCTCATCACATGATCAGCGTTTTGTCAGCAGCACTGGAAAGGTACTTCCAGTTCACGAAAAAAAAAAAAAAAAGGATCCCACGTAATAGTAGAAAAGTGTCAACCAATCATGACTGGAAAAATTATTTTGTAAACATTAACAATGATTCATATTTGTTCATATTTAAGTGACATTTGCATTAAATGTGGATTTTAAATCAAATCAAAGCCAAATATATGTAAAATATAGGCCCCAAATGTCAGTCACACGTTCTGGGTGCCACAGTAAAAATATTGTAGGGAATACTCAGTATGGTCTGTAGAATGTACACTGAACACAAATATGAATGCAACACGCAACAATTAAACGGCGACTGCACTTCCTAATTTGTCCAGGTTTTATATTTGGTTCATTAAGAAATGCTAGCGGCCATGACTGAATTCAAACGTGAGTTATTTCGAGGTTGGTTTTGATGTGTGTCTCTTGTTTGTGTTCGCAGGTGGGAACAGGTAGCCAAATCATTTAGCCAATTAGCTTCAGCCGGCTGGTGTGCGACGTGGCAAAGTTGGTTTGACTTTGGATAGCCTATTTGTGGGGACCGTTAATTAATTACACAATTTAAATGGGACAATATTTTCATGTTGCACATCTTTTAGTTGTCTCATTAACTTCTTAGGGCTAGGGGGGCAGTATTTTGAAGTTTGGATGAAAAATGTGCCCAAAGTAAACTGCCTGTTACTCGGGCCCAGAAGCTAGGATATGCATATGCAGTTTCGAATGACGCAACAATAAGCATTTAACCTCTTGGGGATAATTACGGAGCAGTGGGGCACCAGCGCAGCATCCTCGACAACATCCGGAAAAATGCAGAGCGCCAAATAAAAATTTGGCAATAAGACCTCAGAAACCTACCCACATCCTGGTTCACTCTCTCCACCTGCCCGTTACTCTCGGGGTGAAAACCCAAAGTAAGGCTGTTTGAGACCCCCAGACGTTCCATGAATGCCCTCCAGACCCTCGAAGTGAACTGGGGACCCCAATCAGAAACTAGCAAAGGTCACAAAAAACAGCAATTCCCGGATGGATTTTCCTCTGGTTTTTGCCTGCTAAATGAGTTCTCTTATACTCACAGACATTATGTTAACACTTTTAGAAACCTCAGTGTTTCCTATCCAATAGTACTAATTATGTGCATATCCTATTTTCTGAGCCTGAGTGGCAGGCATTTTGCTTTGGGCACGCCAGACTCTCCAAAACCGTCACCTCACCTGCCGCTCCCTAAGAAGTTAATGACTTTTTAATTGGAAAGATTTAGGGATGACATGTCAGCAATAAACGCTGACACTACACATCAAAGTATATCGGACCAAATTATGAAAGACAAGAATTGCGTAATGTCAGTGGGGAAGAGGAGAAACAATTATTTTTGTCTGTCAACAATGACAAGTCACTTGGGTCTGACAATCTGGATGGAAAATTACTGAGGATAATAGCAGACGATAATGCCACTCTTATTTGCCTTATCTTAAATTTAAGCCTACTAGAAAGTGTGTGCACTCAGGCCTGGAGGGAAGCTAAAGCCATTCCGATATCCAAGGATAGTAAAGCCCCCTTTACTGGCTCAAATAGCCGACCAATCAGCCTGTTACCAACCCTTAGTAAACTGAAAAAAATTTGTGTTTGAACAGATACAATGCTATTTCACAGTAAACAAATTGACAACAGATTTTCAGCACGCTTATAGGGAAGGACACTCAACAAGCACAGCACTTACACAAATGACTGATGATTGTGGGGGCTGTCTTGTTAGACTTCAGTGCAGCTTTTGACATTATCAGTCATAGTCTGCTGCTGTAAATATGTATGTGTTATGGCTTTACACCTCCTGCTATAATGTGGGCAGAGTTACTTGTCTAACAGAATGCAGAAGCCTCTCAAACATAATCTAGGTAGAATCAGAAATTCCCCAGGGTAGCTGTTTAGGCCCCTTGCTTTTTTAAATCTTTACTAACGGCATGCCACTGACTTTGAGTAAAGCCAGAGTGTCTGTTTATGCGGATGACTCAACACTATACATTTCAGATACTACAGTGACTGAAATGACTGCAACACTTAACAAAGAGTTGCAGTTAGTTTCAGAGTGGGTGGCAAGGAATACATTAGGCCTAAATATTTCTAAAGCATTGTATTCGGGACAAATCATTCACTAAACCCTAAACCTCAAATAAATCTTGTAATTAATAATACAGAAATTGAGCAAGTTGAGATGACTAAACTGCTTGGAGTAACCATGGATTGTAAACTGTCATGGTCAAAACATATTGATACAACAGTAGCTAAGATGGGGAGAAGTCTGTCCAAAATAAAGCGCTGCTCTGCCTTCTTAACAACACTATCAACAAGGCAGGTCTTACAGGCCCTAGTTTTGTCACACCTTGACTACTGTTCAGTCATGTGGTCAGGTGCCACAAAAAGGGACTTAGGAAAATTGCAATTGGCTCAGAACATAGCAGCACGGCTGGCCCTTGGATGTACACAGAGAGCTAATACTAATAATATGCATGTCAATCTCTCCTTGCTCAAAGAGGAGGAGAGATTGACTTCATCACTACTTGTATTTATGAGAGGTATTGTCATGTTGGTCACACATGCATACCCCACAAGACATGCCACAAGAACTCTCTTCACAGTCCCCAAATATAGAACAGACTATGGGAGGCACACAGGACTACATAGAGCCACGACTACATGGAACTCTATTCCACATCAAGTAACTGATGCAAGCAGTGTAATTAGGTTTTTAAAAAAAGATTTAAAAAACACCTTATGGAACAGCAAGGACTGTGAAGCAACACAAACATAGGCATGCATACAAACACACATGATAACATACACACTATACATACACATGGATATAGTACTTTAGATATGTGGTAGTAGTGGAGTAGGGGCTTGAGGGCACACAGTGTGTTGTGAAATCTGTGAATGTATTGTAATGTTTTTAAAATTGTATAAACTGCCTTAATTTGGCTAGACCCCAGGAAGAGCAGCTGCTGCCTTATAAAATACATTTTGATTTGTTTAACACTTTTTTGGTTAATACATGACTTCATATGTGTTATTTCATAGGTTTGATGTCTTCACTATTATTCTACAATGTAGAAAATAGTAAAAATAAAGAAAACCCCTTGAATGAGTAGGTGTGTCCAAACTTTTGACTGATACTGCTAATTTCCCAGGTCTAAATCCATCACTGATGATAAATTAAGGATGAAAATGGACCCAGAGAGACCAGTGGAGAACACTTGTACAGGTGAATGAGGACCATTAGTGTGTCAAAGTAAAATCGTTCATTTTGATATCTTAGTTTTTGCATGTACATTTATTGATTAATGCTACTTAAATACAAATAACAGTTTCTCTAAACTTATCCAATCTGTTAGTTGGACTTATTGCACCCGTTACTGAAACAGCTGTTCCAATTGAAGTGTCATAGTCTCATAATTTAGTCTTACAAACCTGGCAGTCATTCTAAGTGTAGGTTGCTGGTAAATATAATGCCAAATGTTGGATATCCCCACTCTGTCAGCATTCCAATAGGAATTACACTTAACTTTGCAAGCCAGCATAATGTGACTTGCAGGCCTGATTTTGCCTGTAAACCATGAGATTCAGGCCACTTTATTTGGTTAGAAACTAGGCCCTCAAAATATGTCCTTGAAGTATATGTTGAACATATTCACATGGATTTCACTTGGTGAAGGCCACAGGACTGACAATGGATGAATGCAACAACAATTTATCTTTCACTAACAAATACATGGATGGTAACTCTACAATTTACTTTGGGAAAGATGCAAATAAGGCTTTACACTTAGCAGTGTTGAATTGAACACTGTCAGTGCTGATTTAACACTGGATAATTTGCTGTGTAGAAATAAACTGCTTTAGCTACAGTATATGGCATTAGGCTATCTCAAGGAAGTGAACACATCAGCAATGTCTACATTCAAATTAATAGAGTAAGGTCGGGCACCATATTATGTCAAATAATGTACTGTGAATATGCTCAAAGGGCTCACCAAATCATATCATATTCCAGTTAATGTATTCAGCATTTGTAATAAATAATTGCTTTTCATGATGGTAAGTAAAGTATCTACATAAATTAGTAGCCTACAGGAATTTAAACATAATATATCTATTAATGAATTATCATCTATGAACATAATCTCCTTCTGTTAAGATGTTTATTAACATAAATTATATCAATTATTTTAATATTGCATGCACTATTGTTCAGTACTAAGTCCTGTATTATAAACTACATTAATATAAATGTATTCAATGTGTAGTGAAAAAGCATCAACCATAGAAAAATATGTTAATTGACCTTGCATTGCATATTACTCTGTTTTTTTATCATCCATTCTCAACGGTGAACACTAGTCTCTAGAGTTGTTTTTCATCTGTGGGCAGATAAAAGTATTTGGCCTTTGCTTTATTTCATGCTCATCTCATTATTTCGCCAAAATATAAAATTTTCTCTCAACAATAAGTCTTGCTGCTATAAAGCGATTCAGCTCTGTTCTCAGCTCTGTTCTCTTGGTACAATGAGAGGTTCTTGTATGGCTAATCATTGTCAGGAAGATGTTTGGAAATTGCATTAGGAATTCCATAATGCATACTGTGCATTCTCCACACGGCTACAGTGAGCGTTCACACACTGTCAGATCACACAAGCACTAAAGTGCATACATACTCACTCATACACACACAGTATCCAGACTGTCTATACTTCATAAGAAGGATTATACAATCAATGCCATTACAAGTGATTCTGCTGTGATTTAGAGTAATGGTTCTGTAATTAGAGAGAAATTCTACTTTAACAACGTTTTATTGGACAGATTTGATACGAAGTTTACATGTTAAGGCTGACCCTTTGAGTAGAAGGTTAAAACTAAAATGAGTTATTGTTTTGCTGTGAATGCTCTGACCACAGTCTAAAGACAGACACTGGAGAGGCAAAGTAATACTGGTGGTAATGATTGTCTTGTAGTCTTGTAAAAATATACAATTGAAGTCGGAAGTTTACTTACACTTAGGTTGGAGTCATTAAAACTTGTTTTTCAACCACTCTACAAATTTCTTGTTAACAAACTGTAGTTGTTGCAAGTTGGTAAGGACATCTACTTTGTGCATGACATAAGTAATTTTTCCAACAATTGTTTACAGACAGATTATTTCACTTATAATTCACTGTATCACAAATCCAGTGGGTCAGAAGTTTACATACACTAAGTTGACTGTGCCTTTAAACTGCTTGGAACAATCCAGAAAATGATGTCATGGCTTTAGAAGCTTCTTAAAGGCTAATTGACATAATTTGAGTCAATTGGAGGTGTACCTGTGGATGAATATCAAGGCCTACCTTCAAACTCATGGCCTCATTGCTTGACATCATGGGAAAATCAAAAGAAATCAGCCAAGACCTCAGAAAAAAATTTTAGACTTCCACAAGTCTGGTTCATCCTTGGGAGCAATTTCCAAGTGACTGAATGTACCACATTCATCTGTACAAACAATAGTACGCAAGTATAAACACCATGGGACCAAGCAGCCGTCATACCGCTCAGGAAGGAGACACGTTCTGTCTCCCAGAGATGAACATACTTTGGTGCGAAAAGTGCAAATCAATCCCAGAACAACAGCAAAGGACCTTGTGAAGATGCTGGAGGAAACAGCTACAAAAGTATCTATATCCACAGTAAAATGAGTCCTATATCAACACAACCTGAAAGGCTGCTCAGTAAGGAAGAAGCCACTGCTCCAAAACCGTCATAAAAAAGCCAGACTACGGTTTGCAATTGCACATGGGGACAAAGATTGTACTTTTTGGAGAAATGTCCTCTTGTCTGATAAAACAAAAATAAAACTGTTTGGCCATAATGCCCATGTTTGGAGGAAAAATGGGGAGGCTTGCAAGCCGAAGACCACTATCCCAACCATGAAGCACGGGGTGGCAGCATCATGTTGTGGGGGTGCTTTGCTGCAGGAGGGACTGGGGACTGGTAAACTTCACACAATAGATGGCATCATGAGGGAGGAAAATTATGTGGATATATTGAAGCAAAATCTCAAGACATCAGTCAGGAAGTTAAAGCTTGGTTGCAAATGGGTCTTCCAAATGGACAAGTTGTGGCAAAATGGCTTAAGGACAACAAAGTCAAGGTATTGGAGTGGCCATCACAAAGCCCTGACCTCAATCCTATAGAAAATGTATGGGCAGAACTGAAAAAGTGTGTGCGAGCAAGGAGGCCTACAAACCTGACTCAGTTACACCAGCTCTGTCAGGAGGAATGGGCCAAAATCCACCCAACTTATTGTGGGAAGCTTGTGGAAGGCTACCCAAAATGTTTGACCCAAGTTGAACAATTTAAAGGCAATGCTACCAAATACTAATTGAGTGTATGTGATGAAAGTAATAAAGGTGAAATAAATCATTTTCTCTATTATTCTGACATTTCACGTTCTTAAAATAAAGTGGTGATCCTAACTGACCTAAAACAGGGCATTTTTACTCTGATTAAATGTTAGGAATTGTAAAAAACTGAGTTTAAATGTATTTGGCTTAGGTGTATGTAAACTTCCGACTTCACCTGTACCTACAGTAATATAAATCAAATCAAATTGTATTTGTCACATGCGCCGTGAAATTAAGATCTGAAGTAAAATAACAATACTGAGGCCATATACAGGGGGTACCAGTACAGAGTCAATGTGCGGGGGCAATATATACATGTGGTTAGAGTTATTAAAGTGACTTATGCATTGATAATAACAGAGAGTAGCAGCAGCATAAAAGAGGGGGGCAATGCAAGTAGTCTGGGTAGCCATTTGATTAGATGTATAAAGGGACAAAAGTTACAGAAATGTACGCATAACACCCATGCAAGTTTTCCTTAAGTGAGTAATCCGGAAATCAGTGCTGGTCTACAGAAACAAAAAAAGTTACCCCTTCTGCCGAAGCATAAACATTCAGACTAATAGATTTTTAAGTCAATGAATAAAGAGTAGCACCATGGTTCATCAATCTCACTGCTTAACGTGCAAACCCCTGAGTCTTGGGGCTCTCTTTTTGGTTCTCTCTGTACTTCTTGCAGTTCTCCATATACCCCATGCCATTTCCAAGCAGGTTACACCACCACTCCACTCTTCAGTAGACTACACTCTCTCTGCAGCAGTGCCTTTACCGTTTCCCGACATTGCTCGAAAGTACCAGGTAGACACCATGCAGAGCTCGACTTTTTGACGCTTTGTTTTGTTTTCATTTTTGGCCTCTTCGGCAGCATGTTTTTTGGAGAGAATCTTGTGAAACTCATAGTTCTGTGTTTATTATAGTTCCTCTGGGGACTGTGAACTCAGCCTAATGTGGTTTAATGTGCCACACCCCAAAATGATTAGAGTTCCCATCACACTGGAGTGGCTCAAAGCCCCTTTCTGACAAGCAGGGCGTCACGCAAATAGGCTGTGACTGCTCAGCATAACACAGCTTCCAGAAACCAGCAGACAAAAGTGTTTGATAGCGTACTCGTCATAACAAAAACTTCATGCAATAGGAGTCGAGCTAAAAACAACCAAAAGGGAACCAGCTAAAATCCCTTAAAACTGTCTCAGTGCCCACAAATATTATTTACTGCAAACAGTTAAAAATAAACAATGGTGAAAACCACCTTGCTGTGGGACTTAAAATTAAACAATAGTCATCTACAGTACATAGCAAAAGAGATTTGGAACAAAAGTTGGAACTTGTGATTAATAAATAGAAACATACAAAAGGTAAAGGACATATCATACTCTATTTACAGTCAAAGACAATATTTTTATCCTGATGTCATTTTTGCATTGCATTACCTCTCTTCGTTACTACTAGCATGAATTGGCTAATTCTCTCTCTCCTCCATTTAGAAAAAATAATATTAGGCAATCAATTGAGAGGAGCTCCATTGACAATTACTAGTTAAGTGAAGTCAATATGAACAAAACACTGATAAACTGAACTCCCTTCTTTCTAAAATGGTTTAAAAAAATATGAACCTCTTTTTACTAAAAAAAAGTTCAGAGCTCATCCCCATCACTCGCCTACCTGCACAGGTCTCCCTGTCTAGGCATGATTTGTGGGTCTCACAGGAAAAGGAGAGAATAAAACCTATAGGTTAAAATCTGCAAACAATGAGTATTCTTTGTGTGTGATGGATGAACTACATACCTCCCCATTTGTCTGGACTTTATGCATCCCCTGTATCAATTGTTAAAGAAAGTTCGCTTAACATGCACTCCTGAATATACTGAGGTCAAAATAAAAAGCGAGAGAGAATTAAAAACAAAGGAAAGACTGATTTAGGCAATTAAGTGTGGGACAATGTGGAATGTCTATTCTTATGTCTTTGAGGCTCCCATTAAGAAAGAGATAACATTCACAGCTCTGCAGATTTTGCTGCGAAGAGGCAGAATCATTAGATCTTTATTTTGGGACTGTCTATATGTAAGTTGTTTTTGGTCACAGGTCCAGGAATGGCTGAAGAACTGCATTATTTACCTGAAGCTAACCCTGCAGATAGCACTACTGGGCGATCTGAAAAGTCATAGTCAATTGATCAATAATAAAATATTACTTTTAGCAAAAAAAAAAAAAATCAACTTACAATCTGTAGAAACAATGAGAATACAAAGGTTTAGAACGTTTGTGAAACATCACATATGGATGGTGAGATAGATGGGAAGGGTTGAATGGAGCTGAAGGTTGGGACTAATAACAACTAATAGATAACAAATGGAAAACATACTGTGCCTGTAAAAGCTATGTAGGTTTAGAACTTTTTTGAAAGAGCACAGTTTGAAAGATATGGTACATAGAAATCAAACCGGATTGACATCATAAATATATGGGAGAGGTTGAGGGTAGAGGAAGGACAAGAGTTAAAACCAACAAAATAAAACTATTGTAAAATAGATTGTGTCCGTAAAATTTACAGTTGAAGTCGGAAGTTTACATACACCTTAGCCAAATACATTTAAACTCAGTTTTTCACAATTCCTGACATTTAATCCTAGTAAGGATTCCCTGTCTTAGGTCAGTTAGAATCACCACTTTATTTTAAGAATGTGAAATGTCAGAATAATAGTAGAGAGAATGATTTATTTCAGCTTTTATTTCTTTCATCACATTCCCAGTGGGTCAGAAGTTTACATACCCTCAACTAGTATTTGGTAGCATTGCCTTTAAATTGTTCAACTTGGGTCAAACGTTTTGGTTAGCCTTCCACAAGCTTCCCACAATAAGTTGGGTGAATTTTGGCCCATTCCTCTTGACAGAGCTGGTGTAACTGAGTCAGGTTTGTAGGCCTCCTTGCTCGCACATGCTTTTTCAGTTCTGCCCACAATTTTCTATAGGATTGAGGTCAGGGCTTTGTGATGGCCACTCCAATGCCTTGACTTTGTTGTCCTTAAGCCATTTTGCCACAACTTTGGAAGTATGCTTGGGGACATTGTCCATTTGGAAGACCATTTGCAACCACGCTTTAACTTCCTGACTAATGTCTTGAGATTTTGCTTCAATATATCCACATAATTTTCCTCCCTAATGATGCCATCTATTTTGTGAAGTGCACCAGTCCCTCCTGCAGCAAAGCACCCCCACAACATGATGCTGCCACCTCCGTGCTTCACAGTTGGGATAGTGGTCTTCGGCTTGCAAGCCTCCCCATTTTTCCTCCAAACATAACGATGTTCATTACGGCCAAACAGTTCTATTTTTGTTTCATCAGACAAAAGGACATTTCTCCAAAAAGTACAATCTTTGTCACCATGTGCAGTTGCAAACCGTAGTCTGGCTTTTTTGTGGCAGTTTTGGAGCAGTGGCTTCTTCCTTGCTGAGCGGCCTTTCAGGTTATGTCGATATAGGACTCGTTTTACTGTGGATATAGATACTTTTTTACCGGTTTCCTCCAGCATCTTCACAAGGTCCTTTTTTGTTGTTCTGGGATTGATTTGCACTGTTCATCTCTAGGAGACAAGCTGCATGGTCCCACGCTGGCTGCGTGGTCCCATGGTGTTTATACTTGCGTACTATTGTTTGTACAGATGAACGTGGTACCTTCAGGCGTTTGGAAATTGCTCCCAAGGATGCACCAGAAAAATTCTGAGGTCTTGGCTGATTTCTTTAGATTTTCCATTGATGTCAAGCAAAGAGGCACTGAGTTTGAAGGTCGGCCTTGAAATACATCCACAGGTACACCTCCAATTGACTAACATGTTGTCAATTAGCCTATCAGAAGATTATAAAGCCATGACGTAATTTTCTGTATGCTGTTTAATTGCACAGTCAACTTAGTGTATGTAAACTTATGACCCACTGGAATTTTGATACAGTGAATTACAAGTGAAATAATCTGTCTGTAAACAATTGTTGGAAAAATTACTTGTCATGCAAAAAGTAGATGTCCTAACCGACTTGCCAAAACTATAGTTTGTTAACTTCTTAGGGGAGCGGCAGCAGAGGTGACGGTTTTGGAGAGTCTGGCGTGCCCAAAGTAAAACGCCTGTCACTCAGGCCCAGAAAATAGGATATGCACATAATTAGTACTATTGGATTGGAAACACACTCTGAGTTTCTAAAAGTGTTAACATAATGTCTGTGAGTATAACAGAACTGATATAGCAGGCAAAAACCAGAGGAAAATCCATCCGGAATTGCTGTTTTTTGTGACCTTTGCTCTGTTTGAGACTCTCCCCATTGACTTCAATGCAATCCAGCTCCGAGATTGCAGTACCTATGGCTTCCACTAGATGTCAACAGTCTTTATACAGAGCCTGGAAGCTGTAGTGTGAGCAGAACGGATAGGAAGAGGAAATGGTCAAGGGAGCTCAGATGTCAACAAGATTTCGTGGGTGCGAGACTGGGTGCGCGCCCCACTTTATTTTACTTATATAACGTTTAGGTGACCATCCGAGTGAAATATTATCGCTAATATTCATAAAAGGATAGCTAAGGATGCATTATAACTGGTCTTTGATTTGTTTAGGAAAAGTTTATAGGTATTGTTGAACGCGTTCTCTTCACGTTTCAATGGGCGATTCGACGTTGGATTTTCTGAACATAACGCGCCAACCAAATGGAGATTTATGGATATAATAAATTACTTTTTCTAACAAAAGAACCATTGGATGTCTTTGTTGGACACTTGGGATGCCCTCAGCAGAAGTTCTTCGAAAGGTAAGGCATTTGTTTTCGCTGTGATATGGGTTTTGTGTGAACCGCGCTGGTTTATGAATTTATGCTAATGCATATATATTAGAGGTGCTATCCTCAAACAATCAAATGTTGTGCTTTCACCATAAAGCCTTTTTGAAATCTGACAACGCTGTGATATTGCCAAGAATCAGAGCTGTTGATGGCTATGCAACACTTGTATATTGATGAATGTTTAATAATTCAACTTTTGGATTTTGAATTTGGCGCCTTACATTTCACCGGGTAGTGTCGGGAGTGGCCCGCTAGTGCTCCGCTACTTCCTATTAACAAGAAATCTGTAGAGTGGTTGAAAAATGTGTTAATTACTCCAACCTCAGTGTATATAAACTACCGACTTCAACTGTATGTATGTATGTATGCATGTATGGAACATAATGTATGTACAGTTTTATTCAAAAGTTTTGTATTACTGGTGACAAATTCTGATTATTACATATTGTCACGACTTCCGCCGAAGTTGGTTCCTCTCCTTGTTCGGGCGGCATTCGGCGGTCGACGTCACCGGTCTTCTAGCCATCGCCGATCCACCTTTCATTTTCCATTTGTTTTGTCTTGTTTTCCCACACACCTGGTTTTTGTTTTCCCTCTTTACTGTTGGTTATTTAACCCTTTGTTTCTGTGTGGGGAATTGTTTATTGGCATGCTGGTACTCCAGGTTGTTTGTTTTTCACCCGTGCTTTATTGGCAGCCGGAATTGTGCTGTTATTTTGTACTTTGTGCTGCCTTATTTGTTTTTTTGGGGCATTTGTTTGTGACACGGTTGCGTTCTGTATTTTGACGTTGCCTAAGTATAGTGCTTAGTCCACTCATCTCTGCTCTCCTGCGCCTGACTTATTACACCAGCTACACCCAACGCATGACAGAATTCCCCACCATGGAGTCAGCAGGAGCAGGTGCCCCTGGTATTGGGATTGAGGAGCGGGAAAGACAGGGGAGTTCCTCCAGCGCCTCCACCAGCACAACCAGGGTCCTCACTACTCGTCCCCCCTTCTTCCGGTCCCAGTGGGATTCGTCTCTCCCTTCCCCGGGAGAACGACGGGATGGCTGCACGCTGCCAGGGTTTCCTATTACAGCTAGAGCTCTACCTGGCAACCGTCCACCCGGCTCCTTCGGGCTGTGAGAAGGTGTCCGCCCTCGTCTCGTGCCTCTCAGGGAGAGCCCTGGAGTGGGCCAACGCAATGTGCGGAGAAGGAGATGCGGCACTGGACCACTTTGAGGATTTCATCTGCTGCTTCCAGGCAGTCTTCGACCAACCGCCCGAGGGTAGAGCGGCGGGTGAACGTCTCTTCCATCTGAGGCAGGCGACGAGGAGCGCCCAGGAGTTCGCACTGGACTTTCGGACCCTGGCCACCGGCACGGGATGGAACGACAGGGCCCTGATCGACCACCATCGCTGCAGTTTGCGCGAGGACGTCCGTCGGGAGTTGGCCTGCAGGGACACCACCCTCACTTTCGACCAGCTGGTGGACCTGTCCATTCGGTTGGATAACATGATGGCTACCGGCGGACGTCCAGAGCGGGCTCTGTCGGTTCCATCCCCCAGCACCACCGCTCCGATGCCCATGGAGCTGGGAGGTGCTGCACTCAGGGAGACCGGAGGAGGTTCCGTCTCGTGCACCATCTGTGGCCGCAGAGGTCACACTTCCGGTCGGTGTCGGGTTGGTTCCTCTGGGAGTCGAGGCAGCAGGCAGGGCACTCTCGCGTCACCCCAGGTGAGCCGGCACCATGCTCACCCAGAGCCCTCTGTTGCACACATGTGGTTGTATGTTACTTTTCTTGAGTTTTCCCCGCATTCCCAGCATAAGGCGCTCGTCGATTCAGGCGCAGCTGGGAATTTTATAGACAGATCCTTCGCCCATAGTTTAGGGATCCCCATTGTTCCAGTGGCTATGCCCTTCCCTGTTCACGCCGTAGATAGTCGACCATTGGGGTCAGGGTTAATTAGGGAGGACACCGCTCCACTGGCCATGGTGACGCAGGGGGGTCACAAGGAGAGAATCAGTCTCTTTCTTATTGACTCTCCTGCGTTTCCCGTGGTGCTAGACCTACCCTGGTTAGTCTGTCATGACCCCACTGTTTCATGGCAGTGGAGGGCTCTCACGGGGTGGTCGCGAGAGTGCTCGGGGAGGTGTTTAGGGGTTTCCATTGGTGCTACTACGGTGGAAAGTCCAGACCAGGTCTCCACCGTGCGCATTCCCCGAATATGCCGATTCGGCTCTCGCCTTCTCCAAAAAGAAGGTTGACTCAATTACCACCCCATCGACGGGGGGAATTGTGCGATAAATCTCCTGGTAGATGCCGCACTTCCCAGCAGTCACATGTATCCCTGTCGCAGGCGGAGACGGAGGCTATGGAAACATATGTCACCGAATCCCTGCGTCAGGGGTACATCCGGTCCTCGAGTTTCTTTTTTGTGAAGAAGAAGGAGGGAGGTCTGCGCCCGTGTGTTGACTATTGAGGCCTAAACCAGATCACTGTGAGGTACAGTTACCAGCTACCTCTCATCGCCACTGCGATTGAGTCAATGCACAGGGCACGCTTCTTCACGAAATTAGATCTCAGGAGCGCTTACAACCTGGTGCGTATCCGGGAGGGAGACAAGTGGAAGACGGCGTTCAGCACTACCTCAGGGCATTATGAGTACCTCGTCATGCCGTACGGGTTGATGAATGCTCCATCAGTCTTCCAAGCCTTTGTTAACGAGATTTTCAGGGACCTGCACGGGCAGGGTGTGGTGGTGTATATTGATGACATTCTGATAACCAGGCTATCTATTTGCATTGTGTCCCACCACCCGCCAACCCCTTTTTTACGCTACTGCTACTCTCTGTTCATCATATACAGTGGGGAAAAAAAGTATTTAGTCAGCCACCAATTGTGCAAGTTCTCTCACTTAAAAAGATGAGAGAGGCCTGTAATTTTCATCATAGGTACACTTCAACTATGACAGACAAAATGAGGAAAAAAAATCCAGAAAATCACATTGTAGGATTTGTTATGAATTTATTTGCAAATTATGGTGGAAAATAAGTATTTGGTCACATACAAACAAGCAAGATTTCTGGCTCTCACAGACCTGTAACTTCTTCTTTAAGAGGCTCCTCTGTCCTCCACTCATTACCTGTATTAATGGCACCTGTTTGAACTTGTTATCAGTATAAAAGACACCTGTCCACAACCTCAAACAGTCACACTCCAAACTCCACTATGGCCAAGACCAAAGAGCTGTCAAAGGACACCAGAAACAAAATTGTAGACCTGCACCAGGTTGGGAAGACTGAATCTGCAATAGGTAAGCAGCTTGGTTTGAAGAAATCAACTGTGGGAGCAATTATTAGGAAATGGAAGACATACAAGACCACTGATAATCTTCCTCGATCTGGGGCTCCACGCAAGATCTCACCCCGTGGGGTAGAGAGCTGGGACCAAAGTAACAAAGCCTACCATCAGTAACACACTACGCCGCCAGGGACTCAAATCCTGCAGTGCCAGACGTGTCCCCCTGCTTAAGCCAGTACATGTTCAGGCCCGTCTAAAGTTTGCTAGAGAGCATTTGGATGATCCAGATGAGGATTGGGAGAATGTCAGATGAAACCAAAATATAACTTTTTGGTAAAAACTCAACTCGTTGTGTTTGGAGGACAAAGAATGCAGAGTTGCATCCAAAGAACACCATACCTACTGTGAAGCATGGGGGTGTAAACATTCTGCAAAGGGACCAGGACGACTGATCCGTGTAAAGGAAAGAATGAATGGGGCCATGTATCGTGAGATTTTGAGTGAAAACCTCCTTCCATCAGCAAGGGCATTGAAGATGAAACGTGGCTGGGTCTTTCAGCATGACAATGATCCCAAACACACCACCCGGGCAAAGAAAGAGTGGCTTCGTAAGAAGCATTTCAAGGTCCTGGAGTGGCCTAGCCAGTCTCCAGATCTCAACCCCATAGAAAATCTTTGGAGGGAGTTGAAAGTCCGTGTTGCCCAGCGACAGCCCCAAAACATCACTGCTCTAGAGGAGATCTGCATGGAGGAATGGGCCAAAATACCAGCAACAGTGTGTGAAAACCTTGTGAAGACTTACAGAAAACATTTGACCTCTGTCATTGCCAACAAAGTGTATATAACAAAGTATTGAGATAAACTTTTGTTATTGACCAAATACTTATTTTCCACCATAATTTGCAAATAAATTCATAAAAAATCCTACAATGTGATTTTCTGGATTTTTTTTCCTCATTTTGTCTGTCATAGTTGAAGTGTACCTATGATGAAAATTACAGGCCTCTCTCATCTTTTAAAGTGAGAGAACTTGCACAATTGGTGGCTGACTAAATACTTTTTTTCCCCACTGTATGCATAGTCACTTTAACCATAACTACATGTACATATACTACCTCAATCAGCCTGACTAACCGGTGTTTGTATGTAGCCTCGCTACTTTTATAGCCTCGCTACTGTATATAGCCTGTCATTTTTTTACTGTTGTTTTTATTTCTTAAGGTGCCCCAAAGCTTTTTACTATCATTCGTTATATCATTTATCTTTGTTTCACAGTATAGTTTATTTTGATGTTTATTTAGTTTAGTCACATGATTTCTTAATTTGCAGTATATTTGCAATCAGTTGGGCTGCCAGACTTATTTGCCATACCTTTTGCCTCAACCATAAAGTTTTTCAATTCCTCATCAATCCAAGGGGATTTAACAGTTTCTACAATCATTTTCTTAATGGGTGCGTGCTTTTTAGTAACTGTAATAAGCTATTTTAAAACTACTTAGGGAGAAGCGGCGTGCTAGCGGGCCGCTCCCGACACTACCCGGTGAAATGTAGGGCGCCAAATTCAAAATCCAAAAGTTGAATTATTAAAATGTGTCAAGTATTATGACGACTCATTGTCACAATGATAGAGATTAACAGAGCTTGTCTTGGATCACTAAAAAGTCATTGTTTCAACGCAGCCTTGAGTCCAGGAGCCAACATGATTTGGATGGACTGCGTCATTCCTGTAGAGTATCTTCTGTTTCCAGAAGGTGTCAAAGTTATCTATGAAAGTGACTCCAGCAGAGCTACAGTAAACCTTTAGCCAGATGTGTAATGCCAGCAGTCTGCTGAGTCTTTCACACCCGCGGCCCAACAATGGTACTGGACCTGAAATGATTAGCCATTTTTTTGAGTATTGTAATGCTAAAAAATTGATTTAAAATATTTTTTCAAATGTTCCGAGCTTGCACTCCTAGGAGATGGAGGCCAGGTCCTCTGATCAGGCACTCCATCACTCTCCTTCTTTGTCAAATAGCCCTTACACAGCCTGGAGGTGTGTTGGGTCATTGTCTTGTTGAAAAACAAATGGTATTCCCACTAAGCCCAAACCAGATGGGATGGCGTATCGCTGCAGAATGCTGTGGTAGCCATGCTGGTTAAGTGGGCCGTGAATTCTAAATTAATCACTGACAGTGTCACAAGCAAAGCACCCCCACACCATAACACCTCCTCCTCCATGCTTCACGGTGGGAACAACACATGCTGAGATAATCAATTCACCTACTCTGCTTCTCACAAAGACACAGTGGTTGGAAACCAAAATCTCAAATTTGTACTCATCAGACCAAAGAACAGATTTCCACCGGTCTAATGTCCATTGATCATGTTTTTTGGACCAAGCAAGTCTCTTCTTATTATTGGTGTCCATTAGTAGTGGTTTCTTTGCAGCAATTCGACCATGAAGGCCTGATTCACGCAGTCTCCTCTGAACAGTCGATGTTCGCCCCGTAGCACTCACTTCCGTCATCATGAAGTGCTTTGAGAGACTAGTCAAGGATCATATCACCTCCATCCTGCCAGACACCCTGGACCCACTCCAATTTGCTTACCGTCCCAATAGGTCCACAGATGACGCAATCACAATCACACTGCATACTGCCCTAACCCATCTGGACAAGAGGAATACTTAAGTAAGAATGCTGTTCATCGACTACAGCTCAGCATTTAACACCACAGTTCCATCCAAGCTCGTCATTAAGCTCGAGACCCTAGCTCGACCCAGCCCTGTGCATCTGGGTCCTGGACTTCCTGACGGGCCGGCCCCAGGTGGTGAGGGTAGGAAACAACACCTCCACCCCGCTGATCCTCAACACTGGGGCCCCACAAGGGTGCGTTCTCAGCCCTCTCCTGTACTCCCTGTATACCCATGACTGCGTGGCCAAGCACGCATCCAACTCAATCATCAAGTTTGCTGACGACACTACAGTGGTAGGCTTGATTACCAACAACGGCGAGACGGCCCACAGGGAGGAAGTGAGGGCCCTCGGAGTGTGGTGTCAGGAAAATAACCTCTCACTCAATGTCAACAAAACAAAGGAGACGATCGTGGACTTCAGGAACAGGAGAGGGATTACCCCCCTATCCACATCGACGGGACAGTAGTGGAGAAGGCGTACACATCATGGACAAACTGAATTGAACCACCCACTCAGACAGCATGGTGAAGAAGGCGCAACAGCGCCACTATAACCTCAGGAGGCTGAAGAAATTTGGCTTGTCACCAAAATCACTCACAAACTTCTACAGATGCACAATCGAGAGCATCCTGTCGGGCTGTATCACCGCCTGGTACGGCAACTGCTCCGCCCACAACCGTAAGGCTCTCCAGAGGGTAGTGAGGACTGCACAACGCATCACCGGGGGTAAACTACCTGCCCTTCAGGACACCTACACCACCCGATGTCACAGGAAGGCCAAAAAGATCATCAAGGACAACAACCACCCGAGCCACTGCCTGTTCACCCCGCTTTTATCTAGAAGGCGCAGGTAGTTGACGCACCTCAGTACAGGTGCGTCAAAGCTGGGACCGAGAGACTGAAAAACAGCTTCTACCTCAAGGCCATCAGACTGTTAAACAGCCATCACTAACATTGAGTGGCTGCTGCCAACATACTGACTTAAATCTCTAGCCACTTTAAAAATAGGAATTGGATGTAACAAATGTATCACTAGCCACTTTAATTAAACAATTTTTGATATAATGTTTACATATCCGACATTACTCATATCAAATGTATACACTGTACTCTAAACCATCTACTGAATCTTGCCTATGCCGTTCGGCCATCGACTCAAATCTCTAGCCACTTTAATAATTATAATTGGATGAAATAAATGTATCACTAGCCACTTTAAACAATGCATTTATATAATGTTTACATATCCTACATTACTCATCTCATATGTATATACTGTACTCCATACCATCTACTGCATCTTGCCTACGCCTCTTGCCTATGTACATACTTGTATTCATTCCTTTACTCTTGTGTGTATAAGGTAGTTGTTGTGAATTTGTTAGATTATTTGTTAGATACTACTGCATGGTCGGAACTAGAAGCACAAGCATTTCACTACACTCGCATTAACATCTGCTAACCATGTGTATGTGACAAATAAAATTTGATTTGATTTGATTTGTTGAGCTGTGTCTGTTACTTGAACTCTGTGAATCATTTAATTGAGCTGTAATTTCTGAGGCTGGTAAGTCTTTTGAACTTATCCTTTTCCAGTAGAGGTAAATCTGGGTCTTCCTTTCCTGTGGCGGTCCTCATGAGAGCCAGTTTCATTATTGCGCTTGATAGTTTTTGCGATGGCACCTGAAGAAACTTTCAAAGTTCTTCCATTTTTCCAAATTGACTGACCGTCATCCATTAAAGTAATGATGGACTATGGTTTCTCTTTGCTTATTTGAGCAGTTCTTGCCATTATATGGACTTGGTCTTTTACCAAATAGGGCTATCTTTGCATACCAGCCCTACCTTGTCACAATACAACTGATTGGCTCAAGCGCATTAAGAAGGAAAGAAATTCCACTAATTAACTTTTAAGGCACACCTGTTACTTGAAATGCATTCCAGGTGACTTCCTCATGAATTTGGGTGAAGAGTGTGCAAAGCTGTCATCAAGGCAAAGGGTGGCTACTTTGAAGAATCTCAAATATAAAATATATTTTGATTTGTTTAATTATCACTTTTTTGTTTACTACATGATTCCATATGTGTTATTTCATATAGTTGATGTCTTAACTATTATTCTATAATGTAGAACATTGTAAAAATATAGAAAAACCCTTGAATGAGTAGATGTATCCAATCTTTTGACTCGTACCCTAAAATGGAAAACCAGCACAGTGACCGGGAGGACTAAGTAGCCCTTTCTCTATGCAACTATTACCAGTTGCAATTTCAAACAAGTTCAGAGTGGAGCTGTTTCTAAGGACTTGGAAAACTGCTTTGTATGTGTGATATTTTTAAAGCTGGCAAATGCCCATGGGTTTGGATAAAGCAGGAGCTATCAATCACATCTCAAGGTTGAAATGCATGAGATTTAACCAAAATAGTTTGCAGCGAACTTCATCTTCACTTGTAGCTCAGTTGGAACACTTGACTCTTTCTCCTTACATACTTTTATGGTTAGAGAAAACACATTTATTAGTTATTTAAAGCGGTCCAGGAGGATCCATCCTCTCTTGATACATTTTAGGGCAATATGTCAATGTGGTGACAAATGTAGGGAAAACTCGACTTCATCATTCTCTGGATGAACAACCACTAACAAACTTAAAGGGGTGGGTTTCACTTGTGGAAACTTTCACTTTTTTAACTTGTGGTGTATGAATTATTATATTGCTGAGAAGTACATTTATTGTGTGTGTTTTGTTGCCCGGAAGCAATTTCTAATAGCTCACTTTCAGGACTGTTTGGGCATTGATGAATGTTGGCTAATCTCTGAAGTCAACTATGGTGTTTGCGATAATTTATCACCTCTTTTAAAGGATCTCCTAGTGGGAATATTAACAAGCACGTTGCCATGGTTAAAGTCTTTAAGAATGTTGGAAGTTCTCTTTCCTCTGGCATCTGATGAAGAACTCCAGCTGAGGTTAGATAACACTCACCTTTTAAGTAAGTTTTAGAATTTCACTCTGTTGAAAACGCCCTCAGACAGTTATTTTTTCAAAAATAGAAGGCTATGAATCGCGGTGTGTTGCTGTAGCATAAATAAGGCGCTTAGAAAATAGATGGGAGAAATGCCAGGTTTTTATTCATTACAGCTTTATTAAGTCAAAAATCGAGTATACATCTTTTAAAAGTCACTCATAACAGTAATTAAATCATTTCTATAAAGAATGTAGCTGGTTTAGAGAAATGTATAATAAGATCTTAAATTGATAAAGGCATTAGAGGCAGATCTATGCAAGGTTTGATATTATTGATCATGATGTGTTACACTGTTAATTCCAGTATTGTTGTTGCATTACAATTTGATATAATGTCCACACAAACTAATGAACCCAAACTAATGTAAGCCATGCATTTGATATTGTACAATGTTTCAAGTGTTTCAAGTGGATGACATACTCCTACACAGTGGTCCCATCTTAAAGTATAATTAAAAACTACAATGACATTCAATTTAGCCCGAATATACACCAAATGACCAAAAGTATGTGGACACCTGCTTGTCAAACATCTCATTCCAAAATCATGGGCATTAATATGGAGTAACAACTTTCTGGGAAGGCTTTCCACTAGATGTTGGAACATTAATGCGGGGGACTTGCTTCCATTCAGCCACAAGAGCATTAGTGAGGTCGGGCACGGATGTTGGGCAATTAGGCCTGGCTCGCAGTCGGCGTTCCAATTCATCCCAAAGGTGTTCGATGGGGTTGAGGTCAGGACTCTGTGCAGGCCAGTCAAGTTCTTCCACACCGATCTCAACAAACCATATCTGTATGGACCTTGCTTTGTGCACGGGGGCATTGTCATGCTGAAACAGGAAAGGGCCTTCCCCAAACTGTTGCCACAAGGTTGGAAGAACAGGATCGTCTAGAATGTCATTGTATTTTGTAGGGTTAAGATTTAACTTCTCTGGAACTAAGGGGGCCCAGCCAAACCATGAAAAACAGCCCCAGACCATTATCCCTCCTCCACCAAACTTGACAGTTGCCATGCATGGCTTTGTGCTCAATTTTATACAGCTGACAGTGACGGGTGTGGCTGAAACAGCCAAATCCACTAATTTGAAGTGGTGTCCACATACTTTTGTGTAAATAGTGTACTAATTTCTACGTGTGTCATTGTTCTCAAATACAGAAAAAAACATCTGCCTTCTTCTGTACGAGCAGTAAAGACCCGAAAAAGCTATATTTTAACTAGAGCACATATGGTAGAGTAAGGTGTGTATTGAGATGCCTCTGGACATGCTCTTATTTTAGCCGTGTCATTGTGCCTGCTGACTGCTCACCTGGTTGAGGTGACTCACTGGTGCTTACTGTACTAGCCCTCGCCCCGTTTCTGTGCCACACATACACACTGGCAGGACCTGCTCATCCGGTTTTGTTTTTAAACAGATTTTTGGACAGGGGCACGTGGCCACGAACCTGTCCATATGGCAACCATGGAGACCGAGAGGGGCAGGGCGGACGCTCACCTGATAGTGTGACATACACACACAAACACGCCCACACACAGGGGTGTTGTTGTGGGGACCCATGCCAGAGTTGTTCCCCAGATGCTGCAAGGCCAGCAGATTCTGAGATCCGTAGCCATGTTTGGGCCTGCTGGGAATCAGTCTACAGCTAGGTCTTATTAATAGGACACACTGAGCTTGGTGAGCATAACAAATGGGATGGCGCCACTGTTCATCTGAAGTGCGTTAATTGATTTTAAAGATCTAAAATAATTTTTGGGTTCCTTCAGCCTATTCTATTAAATTTGTCTGAAATCAAATAACGATTTTGTCAGATCAGTGTGATTTTTTAATTGAATGGAGGCTAAGTTGCTTTCAACACCTCATGCGCATTCAATAGCAGTGAAGGCAATGTAGCATTTGCAGCCTATTAGAAGAGCTGGAGGCATGGCTTATTGGGGTCGGTGCTTTCAGGTTGTTAACTTTGCCCACCTGTCAGAGTGAAAGTAAATTTGGTCTATTGTATACATCAATTAGACTTTAACTTGGACATGGCCAGCATCTGTAATCATACTTGCATAAGTGTGGTGCAGTTTTTACTGATGGGTATATGCTTTGGTTTGTTCAACCTATTCAATTTGTCAGTAATTGGACAGATCAATGTACTGTAGATTTTGGAATTGAATGAAAGTTTTTAAATTGCTTTCAACACCTCATGCACATGCCCATTGCATAGTGGTGGGGGCAGCCTATTAGAAGAGGAGCTGTAGCTTATTTAGGGTGTAGCTTTCAGTTTGTTCTTTTCACCCACCTATCAGTAAATGAGAGTTTTGCTTGTACTCTGCCAGCACTGCATCCGTGACGATACTTGCATGAGTGCATGTGATTCTTAATACATAAAATATTTTATTGTATTTATTTATTTTAACTAAAGCGAAAAAGTAAGTTCAGTGTTTAAAGAAATAGGTTGCAATTTGAAATATAGGTTTGTTAAAAATGTATTTAACAGTTGGCATTTGGTAGTTTTTTCGATTGACAAAACTTGATTTACTTACTTTAATCACTTGAAGAACATTTTGGGGGGGTTAATCCAAAGAGTCATTTTTACAGTGTACTTCGATGTTTTTGAACCAACCTAAGATTTATATTTGCAGGAAATGTATTCAATTAGATTTAAGTAAGACAATTCGTTTTTCTTTAAGCCTTATTGTAAGGGTTGTAATTTGCATAGTATTTTTTTTGTTTGTTATTTGTACAGTGTGTGTGGAAGTGGAAACTTGAGGGGTATGTATGGAGAACAAATGGACAATCCAATAAATATTTAGGCCCACTCTCAGTATTTTTGAGTTAGGTATGATCAATTGCTTCTGCAAGTATTACATTTTACATTGTAGTAGACACTCTTATCTAGAGTGACTTACAAAAGTGAGTGCATATGTTTTCATACTGGTCCCCTGTGGGAATCAAACCCACAACCCTGGAATTGCAAGTGAGCTACACGTATTGTAGAGAACATTATTGACTTTGGATTACTGTGGTGAAATTTAATAAGTGGAGCAGCATCATTGAAGGTCATAAGAGGATGGGGTGGACAACCTGAAAACCTCACACGTCTTTTAATCCGGCCTCTTGTCACTTCTGTCGGGAAAAATAATGGTATTGCCCGGTATTGCCTGCACATCGCTTGGTACATCAACAATTCAAAGTTGCTCGTAGTGGGAGTGACCTTACTGAGTAAAGCGTTTGTTTCCATTTAATTTTAGCGAATCCAACGACTGCGAGGCGTGGCTCTGTGCTTGTGGTGTGCTAGTGTAAAGAGGAGGGTCAAGGGGAAGGTGTTGGGAGATGATTGGTTGGTAGATTAATTAAGCCAATGTCTATGCGCCAGGAGTTTCTCCCGGTCTTTCTGTACTGACTGAGTTACTCTACTGACTAACTAAGGCCAAGTTTGACACATTGGTGCACCAGACTTTGCACATTTGGGCTGAAGTGTCTGGGAACAGGATTACCCTGAGTGTGACAGCTTGCATCTGGCATGAGAACCTAAACACAAGCAAGCAGGGACACACTAAGTGTATGATTTGTGTCTGTGTCCATCCTAGCTAGAGGCTAACTCACTCTGTATTCAGAATGACGCTGAATATCACCATATTTCCTCCATGAGACACTGTTTTGAATTTTTTTCTTAATGACAAAATAAAATGATCCCTAATAATACTGAATATTATCATTGATTAATAAGGTGGTTTATTACATTCTTCCAAGTTTTTAATAAGTCATTGTTTAGTGTTTCCGGATCAAAATAGAATAGAATAAAAAACATATTTTTACCACAGTCAAAAACACCTGATACTGCCTTTAGTAATTTGATGAATAGGACCTTATTTTGAATCTGTGTTGATCTGCAGACATAATAACAAGTTATCCATACCACCAGAGGGTGGAGAGGGACCTGTATCAGTGCGTTTGACCAGATCACCTGCTGAGATATACAGTTGAAGTCGGAAGTGTCGTGTCTTTGGCTATGCCGGATTAAGTGATATGACATGCTATTCTATAAAATAATTTATCCGTAATTAATATTGCCTGATTAACTAATCATGTAATATTAATTAACTAGAAAGTCGGGGCACCATTAAAGAATGTTTATAGAGCTGTTATCTTTTACATCAATGGCAGTCAATCAATAATCATCACCTTATTTCAGTCTCATCTGAACATCATAGAATTCTTGGTTATCTTCACGAACCCTGGCTATCAAGTTGAATAAGCAATACAACATTTGGTTTAATTATTTATTTACTAAATACCTAAATACTCACACAGAATTACATATACACAGAATGGATCACACATGAAGAACGTCCCTGGTGGACGGAACCAATATGACGGCTGGTTACACAAAGAGAGGGGGTTGGCTTGAATGAAAGCGCGGGAATACTGGAGAACAAAAGGATTTGGTCTCTATCGGACCTTATGAAGCCATGCTATCGTAAATACAGAATCTTATGCATTCTAAATAAACGCCCATTTGGAAAAGGAAAATGCAAGATATATTTACTCTGAGCTGTGCCTCAGTAGGTGGTCCTCTCACGTATGTCTCTGGTGTTAGAACAGATATTTGTAGTACCATCGTCGTGTGGTAGAACGGATACGTGGTAGTACCCTGTCTTCCTGAAGAGATTGTCTGTTCTTTCCTAGTCCACGTTTGCGGCGGCTAGGAGATATCACTTCTGGAGTGAATGAGAGTTCAAAGTTCATACCAAGTTGCCATACTTTTAAGCTTGTGCTCTATTCTGTCTGGTATAGTCGAAATTCCTCATTCCGGCGTGTCGATCGTCACCTCCACTCTGAAATTCAATGCTAATTTCGTTAGGTTATTATCTGAGTCCCTTTAACGTCGGACCGTCGTCCTAACGTCCTCGGAACAGAAAGTTATTATTTCATGAAGGGCTTATATAGTAGTAGGAGAGGGGGCATGTTTCATAGTTTACAACCCATGTCTGTTCACATGGGCCGGGCCACTGAGTCGAGCCTAGTTCACTCATGAAAACCAATTCTCTTATTTAGGAGCTAAAATTAAATTTAATCTTTCCACAAAAATTGTTTCATAATTAACATTTAAATTGCACAACAACTCAATGTGAATCTGATACCTAGAATGTGTAGATTTCCGAGATACAGTTTATCTCATCCTGTCATTAGTGAAAATGTCCCAGATGCCAACTGTTCTGACATCATATTCCCTGAGTACCAAAGCATCTTTTCAGCTGGTAAGATTACCGAAATATGGTTCCTTTCCCCATTCATTTGACGTTACCATACTCTCTTCATGTTAACAAAGAGATATTCAATAGTCCCTCTGTAGAGTAGAGAGAGAGAGAAAAGGGGGGAAAGGTATTTATGGGGGTCATAAATCTCAATAACAGGCCAACGTCATGACAGTAGTTTACATACACATTAGCCAAATACATTTAAACTCAGTTTTTCACAATTCCTGACAATTAATCCTAGTAAAAATTCCCTGTCTTAGGTCAGTTAGGATCACCACTTTATTTTAAGAATGTGAAATGTCAGAATAATACCAGAAAGAATGATTTATTTCAGCTTTTATTTCTTTCATCACATTCCCAGTGGGTCAGACGTTTACATACACTCAATTAATATTTGGTAGCATTGCCTTTAAAATTGTTTAACTTGGGTCAAACGTTTTGGGTAGCCTTCCACAAGCTTCCCACAAAGGTTGGGTGAATTTTGGCCCATTCCTCCTAACAGAGCTGGGGTAACTGAGTCAGGCTTGTAGGCCTCCTTGCTCCCACACGCTTTTTCAGTTCTTCCCATTCATTTTCTATAGGACTGAGGTCAGGGCTTTGTGATGGCCACTCCAATACCTTGACTTTGTTGTCCTTAAGCCATTTCCCACAACTTTGGAAGTATTCTTGGGGTCATTGTCCATTTGCAAGACCGATTTGCCACCAAGATTTAACTTCCTGACTGATGTCTTGAGATGTTGCTTTAATATAACCACATAATTTTCCTTTCTCGTGATGCCATCTATTTTGTGAAGTGCACCAGTCCCTCCTGCAGCAAAGCATCCCCACAACATGATGCTGCCACCCCTGTGCTTCACAGTTGGGATGGTGTTCTTTGGCTTGCAAGCCTCCCGTTTTTTCCTCCAAACATAACGAATGTCATTATGGCCAAACAGTTCTATTTTTGTTTTATCAGACCAGAGGACATTTCTCCAAAAAGTACGATCTTTGTCCCCATGTGCAGTTGCACACCGTAGTCTGGCTTTTTTATGGCGGTTTGGAGCAGTGGCTTCTTCCTTGCCGAGCGGCCTTTCAGGTAATGTCAATATAGGACTTGTTTTACTGTGGATATAGATACTTTTGTACCTGTTTCCTCCAGCATCTTCACAAGGTCCTTTGCTTTTGTTCTGAAAAACTCTCCAGTAACTGTTACATGCATACCCATAACATGATGCAGTCACCACTATGCTTTAAAATATGGAGAGTGATACTCAGTAATGTGTTATATTGGATTTGCCCCAATCATAACACTTTGCATTCAGTGCAAAATGTTAATTGATTTGCCACATTTTCTGAGGTATTACTTTAATGCATGGTGCAAACAGGATGCATGTTTTGTAATATTTTTATTCTGTACAGTATTCCTTCTTTTCACTTTGTCAATTAGGTTGGTATTGTGGAGTAACTACAATGTTGTTGATCCAGCCTCCGTTTTCTCCTATCACAGCCATTAAACTCTATCACTATTTTAATGGTCATGATTGCACGATTCCTTAAAAAATATGTTACGTAATGTACCATATGTTTTTGTAGTATCTTTCTCATCATTCCTTCTTACCTCCCTTTCATTGTGCTTCATTAGATTTTAAAACAAACTCACAAAAACAGTGTTCCTAGTCTGAAAAATGCTGTCTGTGCGGGGTAATGAACCCCATTAGACGATGTTTCTGAAATAAAGCAAAACCCCTTTTGAACTCAACCACTCTTACCTTAAGCTCTTTCTGTTATACGGTATTAAAATCCTCACTTACTTCATATTGCCATCACCTCTCTTGCTCTTTCATCACCTCTCTCGCTCTCTACCCCCTCTCTTTCCCTCTCTCTCTATTCCCCTCCCTTCTCTCCCCTCTCCCTGCTCTGCAGGATGCCCTAGTGAACCCTCGCTGTAGCAGCTGCTCGGCTCTCTTTCGCTGCCCTTCACATTTCACTAGTTAGCTCGCAGTTATCAACACACATTACCCACACAAGGTGTGATCCTAATTAACTTGCAGTGCACTGTACAAACACACTGGGCCACATATGTGGGCCTCACAGCAGGAGTCAGCTGAATACAGCCATAGGGCCTGATGGCCCAGGCTGAGGTTACAGGGAGATGGATATCTTAAGTAAGGTTGGATTGATTCTGGCGAAAGTTATGTGTGTGGACATTTTGTTTCACTCTTGCGGTCAGTCATAGGGTGTGATGAGATAATCAAATTCTTTCAGCTTCAGGTTTCAGCTATTATTTTCATAAAACTATTATTTTCAGTGGTTTTACTGCTCGCCAGGAGGTAGTCTGACTCTGGTAGACTTCAGGCCAAACCAGGTGGGCTAGGACTCTGACCTATACACTTATGTTAACTCTTCCTGCCCTGACAGATCCACGGACGACGCAATCGCATTGCACTGCACACTGCCCTTACCCACCTGGACAAAATGCATATGTGAAGATGCTGTTCATCTCCTACAACTTGGCCTTCAATACCATAATGCCGTATAAGCTCATTACAAGGCACAGGGCCTGGAATTCCTGACGGGCCGCCCCCAGGTGGTGAAGGTAGGCAACATTACCTCCTCGACACTGATTCTCAACACGGGGGCCCCACAAGGGTGCGTCCTCAGTCCCCTCCTGTATTCCCTGTATACCCACGACTGCATGGCCTCACACAGTTCCAACTCCATCATCAAGTTCACTGACGACACAACAGTAGTAGGCCTGATTACCATCAACAACGAGACAGCCTACAGGGAGGAGGTAGGCATACTGACGGTGTGGAGCCAGGTAAACAACCTCTCCCTCAACGTTAGCAAAACAAAGGAGCTAGTTATGGACTTCAGGAGGAACCAGGCTTGACACGCCCCCATCCTCATCAATGGGATGATGGAGTTGGAACTGTGTGAGGCCAAGTGGAGACGGTCAATAACTTCAAATTCCTCGGTCGTAGACATCTCAGAGAAGCTGAAATGGTATAATCACACAGACACCGTAGTGAAGAAGGCACGACAGCGACTCTTCAACCTCAGGAGCACCATCAAACCGCACACTGTCGGGCTGCATCACAGCCTGGTACGGCAATTCCTCCACGAGGACCACAAGGCTCTTCAGAGGGTGATACGTGCAGCTGAACGCACCATTGGGTGGATGCTGCCTGCCCTACAGAACACCTATAATACCAGGTGTCGCAGGAAGGCCAAGAAGATCATCATGCATCAAGGACCCCAGCCACCTAAGCCAAGCCCTGACCCAAGCCATGCCCTGATATCCCCGCTTCAATCACTCAGACGCGGGCAGTACAGGAGCATCATGGCAAAAACTGAAAGACTGGCCAATACTTTCTACAATCAGACCATCAGGCTGCTGAATAGCCACCACTAGTCAGCTACATGCTCCAACCCCCCCCACACACACACACACACACCTTGCTACAGACCTACAGTGAGGGAAAAAAGTATTTTGTACGTTTGCCCACTGACAAAGAAATGATCAGTTTATAATTGTAATGGTAGGTTTATTTGAACAGTGAGAGACAGAATAACAACAAAAAAATCCAGAAAAACGCATGTGAAAAATGTTCTAAATTGATTAGCATTTTAATGAGGGAAATTCGTATTTGACCCCCTCTCAATCAGAAAGATTTCTGGCTCCCAGGTGTCTTTTATACAGGTAACGAGCTGAGATTAGGAGCACACTCTTAAAGGGAGTGCTCCTAATCTCAGCTTGTTACCTGTATAAAAGACACCTGTCCACAGAAGCAATCAATCAATCACATTCCAAACTCTCCACCATGGCCAAGACCAAAGAGCTCTCCAAGGATGTCAGGGACAAGATTGTAGACCTACACAAGGCTGGAATGGGCTACAAGACCATCGCCAAGCAGCTTGGTGAGAAGGTGACAACAGTTGGTGCGATTATTCGCAAATGGAAGAAACACAAAAGAACTGTCAATCTCCCTCGGCCTGGTGCTCCATGCAAGATCTCACCTCGTGGAGTTGCAATGATCATGAGAACGGTGAGGAATCAGCCCAGAACTACACGGGAGGATCTTGTCAATGATCTCAAGGCAGCTGGGACCATAGTCACCAAGAAAACAATTGGTAACACACTACGCCGTGAAGGACTGAAATCCTGCAGCGCCCGCAAGGTCCCCCTGCTCAAGAAAGCACATATACATGCCCGTCTGAAGTTTGCCAATGAACATCTGAATGATTCAGAGGACAACTGGGTGAAAGTATTGTGGCCAGATGAGACCAAAATTGAGCTCTCATCAACTCAACTCGCCGTGTTTGGAGGAGGAGGAATGCTGCCTATGACCCCAAGAACACCATTTTCACCGTCAAACATGGAGGTGGAAACATTATGCTTTGGGGGTGTTTTTCTGCTAAGGGGACAGGACAACTTCACTGCATCAAAGGGACAATGGACGGGCCATGTACCGTCAAATCTTGGGTGAGGACCTCCTTCCCTCAGCCAGGGCACTGAAAATGGGTCGTGGATGGGTATTTCAGCATGACAATGACCCAAAACACACGGCCAAGGCAACAAAGGAGTGGCTCAAGAAGAAGCACATTAAGGTCCTGGAGTGGCCTAGCCAGTCTCCAGACCTTAATCCCATAGAAAATTTGTGGAGGGAGCTGAAGGTTCGAGTTGCCAAACGTCAGCCTCAAAACCTTAATGACTTGGAGAAGATCTGCAAAGAGGAGTGGGACAAAATCCCTCCTGAGATGTGTGCAAACCTGGTGGCCAACTACAAGAAACGTCTGACCTCTGTGATTGCCAACAAGGGTTTTGCCACCAAGTATTAAGTCATGTTTTGCAGAGGGGTCAAATACTTATTTCCCTCATTAAAATGCAAATCTATTCATAAAATTTTTCACATGCGTTTTTCTGGATTTTTTTGTTGTTATTCTGTCTCTCACTGTTCAAATAAACCTACCATTAAAATGATAGACTGATCATTTCTTTGTCAGTGGGCAAACGTACAAAATCAGCAGGGGATCAAATACTTTTTGCTCTCACTGTATATATTTTCATAATATTTGTACCATATACTTGAGCTTATGTCCTCAAAAGTAAGTACACCACAGCAATTTATTAAAAAAAATTCCGGAAAGGTGATTTCCAGACCTTTTGAAAACTACTCAACATTACCAGTTACTGTCTCGTGAAAATAATTACGTTTGGGTATGTCTATTTAGGGGGAAATCTACGTTTTGCCCTATATTTTAAGAGGTGTTAATCGTACCTGTGTGCACATCATATCAGTGTGAAAGTGAACCTGAATGAGTGTTGATTACATCCCCTGAATTAAATTCGGAGTCATTGTTTATCGTTCCGTTTATTTACTGATGGACGATGATTTGCAATGAAGACCCCAGCAGCATATTAGCCCGTGGAGAGATGCCATTTTGGGGATGAGTGACACCCATTGCCACTGGAAGGAAGCTCCATGTGGATATTCAATCAGAGCCCCCTTTGGTGTTATATTCCCCTCTGATTCTGCTGTGATCCAATCACACCTTTCTCCTCACAAATCCCTTGGGTAGGAGACCCGAAGGAGAATATCATAGAATTATCATGAAATCCAACTCAATGAAGGCATTTTGAAATGTTTCATTTATGAGTGTATAGAGCAAACCAAGGCCTTATCAACCGAAGACAAGGAAAGGTTGACCAGTCAAATAGAGTCATCATTAGTTAATTTAATATAGAAATTGAATGAACCTTTAGCAAACCCAACCAGAGGGATTTGCCAACACAGACAAATGATGATAGTGAAAACAGTTGGGAGACGTATATATCAGATGATGACCTATGTAAAAAAAAAGTGACAGAATTACATTGAGATATTCCAGAGACTGTCGTTAAAGAGGCCACCCAGGAATGGGGCATTGGAAGTGGGGTAAGGGGGCCAGGAAGCCCCAGTGTGGCAATGTGGAAGGCACGTGGGCAGAGATGTGAGTGGCAGCAGATGAACCTGACACAATTGCAACTTGTAGAATGAGAAACCATCTGGTTTGAGCTCCAGGTGTGAACCAATAACCAACAGGAGCAGAAAAGAGAGGATGGGAAAAATGCACCATAATAGAGCTTGCCAGCTTATAGTCCTAAAACCCGGAAATGAGTTACCTCTGGTTCGTTCAGCCATCCCTATGGATAAAATGAATGGGGTAGGAATCGAGTTTTGGGATAAATGCCGAAAATAAGGTCTGAGGTTAACACAGGCTTAGGAGATCTTATATGTTTTGTTCTAGGAGATAATATCAGTCAGTTAACATGATCTTTATGAATTACAAAGCCTTTACGTGCTTTGTGCTTTTTTTTATTACATAAAGTATTCAAAATTCACAAAAAGTAACTGGTGAACATTATCTCACAGAACAAAACGTATAAGATCTCCTAACCCTCCAAAAACACCATTCATTTCCCCATAGGCTTTGTTCAACAAATCATGGTGGACTTAGTGCCTACAAAAATACTCCATTACTATTTATCTCTATAGGATGAGCTTCACAGACAGTCTATTTGTGTTTATGTTTTTAATAGAAGAAATAGTCAATGAAAAAGCATGGAAGCTTGCTTTGTCGCAGTGGTGATTTGTGCAAATGATGTTACAGAAAATGAACATGAATTATAAATCAAATCTACAGTACAATATTTTTTACAAAGATTATACAGTATGTAACTGCTTTCTCTCTGTTATCTCACAAATGGCTGTTCGTATGCAGCCAATTAATGGGATACAAGAGCCTGAACACAACTGAGTTTCTGCATTGTATCTCAACTACAGGCAAACAAAATTATATTCAGATATGAGTGGCTGGCTCTTTATGCAATAGAATTACATTTTAGAGCTTAATACTTTGTGATCTCTGTAGTTTATGCATCAACTTCCTAATATTAGAAATAGTCTAACTGTAATATTATAATTTAATGTCTTTCAGATAAGAAAATATCAGCAATAATTTCTGCCAGCAGGCACGTTTATCTGGATCAACACTCTCCTTCAGAAGGCTCTTCAATGTTATCTTTGGCCGCACTGCTGACCTGCACTGAGTATTACATGCATCTCTGTGTTGCAACTAGATACAAGCTCAGAGTGTGGGCGTCTGTATATGAGATTTAGTTGGCAGAGAGAAGGGGAAAGCACAGTGGAGCAGTAGTGTAAATGTCCAATTCCCTTGATCACTGGGCCTTAGATTAGTCATTTCTGTCTTTGCGCCTCAATTATTGGCTGGTTTGCTGGCTGTACCCTCTCTCCGTATGTAGCGACTGAATGTAGCCCTTTCCGATCACAGCCCCTGTCATCCTGTATACAGTTTGAAGATGGCAGATTTTGTCATTAATAAGCGCCTAAATTGGAACGCAGTGGCTGTACAGTAACATGCTATACATGACGTTAGAAAGTGACAAGAAGGATGCCCCCCTCATCCCGCTAATTGGGCTACTTTTGCACATTTGTTGTTGTCTGAGTGAGGGAAATGCTGTAAATCGAGGAGTTGATGTGTTCTGAAAGATGAGATGTTGAGGATGATAGTAAATACTGCTTTGATGTCATACAAGCCAACCACACACCTGTGAGTCCAAATGTGCACTTCCATATTTGAAAACGCATGTAATTTACAGTATCAAATTTGATGATTGTGGGACTCGCACTTGAATGCATGAGCACCAAAATTAAAATGTTTATCTGAAGTTCTTTTTGAAAGCCTAACACTGTAAGTTCGAATTTTAAAACTTAGCTAGCCATGTTGGCAATACAATTATCTTTTAAATGATGACACTTGACCCGGATTGCAATTTATAATGGAACACTTTTGGATTGTGTAAATAACAACAGTAATTGTTTGTTGGTGGGGACGCAGGACTGTGTTCCGAACAAAAACTACAAGTGTGCTTGCTTCAGTTCCTCAATGGCAAAACTAGGAGAGCTCAAAAAAGTACTTTATAGTTGAAGGCTCTTAAGTCATGAAAGTGCATTGAAATTACTTAGGAACTGTGCACAGTTACGAGACGTGTGTGACCGTTTTTCTTATCTTGCACCTACTCCATAATGTCAAAGAATATTCTTGTTATGTTACTGAATGTATCCAGCGTATTTTCTGATTTCGTTATTGACAAATGGTCACCGACAAATAATTGACAAATAAAGGTCACCGTCATTAGACTCTGGAGCTGTGGGAATGCGTTCTCTTGAGTGATAAATCACGCTTCACCATCTGGCAGTCCAATGGACTTACCTGGGTTTGGCAGATGCCAAGAGAACGCTACCTGCCCCAATGCATAGTGCCAAAAGTAAAGTTTGGTGGAAGAGGAATAATGGTCTGGGGCTATTCTACATGGTTCGGGCTAGACCCCTTAGTTCCAGTGAAGAGAAATCTTAATGCTACAGCATACTGTACAATTACATTCTAGACGATTCTGTGCTTACAACTTTGTGGCAACAGTTTAGGGAAGGCCCTTTTCTGTTTCATCATGACAATGCTCCCACGCAAGTCGAGGTCTATACAGAAATGATTTGTCGGGATAAGTGTGGAAGAACTTGACTGACCTGCACAGAGCTCTGACCTGAACTACATCGAACACCTTTGGGATGAATTTTAACGCAGACTGCGAGCCAGGCCTAATCGCCCAACATCAGTGCCCGACCTCACTAATGCTCTCATTTTCAACCAGACCATCATGTTTCAAGCAGACCATCATAGTCCCTGTGCCCAAGAACACTAAGGTAACCAGTCTAAATGACTACCAACCCGTAGCACTCATGTCTGTAGCCATGAAGCAACCTCCTGTCCACATCGAGGGACAGTAGTGGAGAAGGTGGAAAGTTTTAAGTTCCTTGGCGTACACATCACAGACAAATTGTAATGGTCCACCCACACAGACAGCGTGGTAAAGAAGGTGCAACAGCACCTCTTCAACCTCTGGAGGCTGAAGAAATGAGACCAAAAACACTCACAAACTTTTACAGATGCACAATCGAGAGTATCCTGTCGGGCTGAATCACTGCCTGGTACGGCAACTGCTCCGCCCACAACCGTAAGGCTCTCCAGAGGGTAGTGAGGTCTGCACAACACATAATCGGGGGCAAACTACCTGCCCTCCAGGACATCTACACCACCCGATGTCACAGGAAGGCCAAAACGATTATCAAGAAGAACAACCACCCGAGCCACTGCCTGTTCACCCTGCTATCATCCAGAAGGCGAGGTCAGTACTCGTGCATCAAAGCTGGGACCGAGAGACTGAAAAACAGCTTCTATCTCAAGGCCATCAGACTGTTAAACAGCCATCACTAACATTGAGTGGCTGCTGCCAAGATACTGACTCAAATCTCTAGCCACTATAATAAATAAAATTGGATGTACTAAATGTATCACTAGTCACTTTAAACAATGCCACTTTATATAAATGTTTACATACCCTACATTACTCATCTCATATGTATATACTGTACTCTATACCATTTAATGCATCATGCCTATGCCGTTCGGTCATCGCTCATCCAGATATTTATATGTACATATTCTTATTCATTCCTTTACACTTGTGTGTATAAGGTAGTTGTTGTGAAATTGTTAGACTACTTGTTAGATATTACTGCATGGTTGGAACTAGAAGCACAAGCATTTCGCTACACTCGCATTAACATCTGCTAACCATGTGTATGTGACCAATAAAATTTGATTTGAAGTGCTTTGAAAGGTGGGTCATGGCTCACATCAACACCATTACCCCGGAAACCCTAGACCCACTCCCATTTGCATACTGCCCCAACAGATACACAGATGATGCAATCTCTATTGCACTCAAAACTGCCATTTCCCACCTGGACAAAAGGAACACCTATGTGACAATGATATTCATTGACTACAGCTCAGCGTTCAATACTATAGTGCCCTCAAAGCTCATCAATAAGGACCCTAGGACTAAACACCTCCCTCTGCAACTGGATCCTGGACTTTCTGACGGGCCGCCCCCAGGTGGTAAGGGAAGGGAAAAACACATTCGCCACTCTGATCCTCAACATGGGGGCCCTTCAAATCAAATGTATTTTATAAGCCCTTCTTACATCAGCTGATGTCACAGAGTGCTGTACAGAAACCCGGCCTAAAACCCCAAACAGCAAGCAATGCAGGTGTAGAAGCACGGTGGCTAGGAAAAACTCCCTAGAAAGGCCAAAACCTAGGAAGAAACCTAAAGAGGAACCAGGCTGTGAGGGGTGGCCAGTCCTCTTCTGGCTGTGCCGGGTGCAGATTATAACAGAACATAGACAAGATTTTAAAATGTTCATAAAACAGGCAGAACAGTTGAAATTGGAGAAGCAGCACGGCCAGGTGGACTCGGGACATCAACGAGTCATCAGGCCAGGTAGGTCCTCAGAGAGAGAGAGAGAGAGAGAAAAAAAAAGAAAGAGAGAAAAAAAAGAAAAAGAGATAATTAGAGAGAGCATACTTAAATTCACACAGGACACCGGATAACAGAGGAGAAATACTCCAGATATAACAGATGGACCCTAGCCCCTCGACACATAAGAGAGACAGGAGGGGTCTGGCGACACTGTGGCCCCGTCCGACGATACCCCCGGACAGGGCCAAAACAGGCAGGATATAACCCCACCCACTCTGCTGAAGCACAACCCAAAGGGAGGGGGGCAACCCGGACAGGAAGATCACATCAGTGACTCAACCCACTCAAGCGACACCCCCAGGGACGATATGGAAGAGCACCAGTAGGCCAGTGACTCAGCCCCTGTAATAGGGTTAGAGGCAGAGAATCCCAGTGGAGGGAAACCGGCCAGGCAGAGACAGCAAGGGTGGTTTGTTGCTCCAGTGCCTTTCCATTCACCTTCACACTCCTGGGCCAGACTACACTCAATCATAGGACCTACTGAAGAGATGAATCTTCAATAAAGACTTAACTTCTTAGGGAGCGGCTGCCGAGGAGACGGTTTTGGAGAGTCTTGCGTGCCCAAAGTAAAATGCCTGCCATTCAGGCCCAGAAATATAGGATATGCACATAATTAGTACTATTGGATAGGAAACACTCTGAAGTTTCTAAAAGTGTTAAAATAATGTATGTGAGTATAACAGAAGTGATATAGCAGGTGAAAACCCAAGGAAAATCCATACGGTAAATTACCTTTTTCTCCATTGTGGCTATTCATTTCTCTATTTTGTAGGACTGAGACTGCAGTACCTATGGCTTCCACAGGATGTCAACAGTCTTTAGACAACGTTTCAAAACAATAGGGCTAAAGGGAACCGCATAGAAGAAGATTTACTGAAGGAAGTGGAAATGAGAAATACTTTTTTCGGTCACGAGAACAAGAGCGCGCCTCACTTTATTTTCATTTCTTATCAGTCAGGCTACAATCCGGTTGAAATATTATAGTAAATATACATAAAATGATACATAAGGAAACATTAAAAATGATGTTTGATTTGTTTGGAGAAATATGATAGGTATAATTTGAACGCGTTCTCTTCACGGTTCTATGGGTGACTCGACGGTGGATTTTATGAACATAACGCGCCAACCAAACTGAGATTTATGGATATAATAAATGACTTTTTCTAACAAAAGAAGCATGGATTGTCTTCGTTGGACACTTGGGAAGCCCTCACTGCTCCCTAAGTAGTTAAAGGTTGAGACCGAGTCTGCGTCTCTCACATGGATAGGCTGACCATTCCATAAAAATGGAGCTCTATAGGAGAAAGCCCTAGTCATAGACTGTTCTCTCTGCTACCGCACGGCAAGCGGTACCGGATTACCAAGTCGAGGTCCAAAAGGCTTCTTAAAACTTCTTAGGGATCGGTGGGACGCTAGCGATCCCATTTCACCGGACAGAGCGCCAAATTCAAATTACAAAAATTGTAATATAAAACATTCATGGAAATACAAGTGTCATACATGATTCAAATGCTTAGAATCTTGGTAATCTAACAGCGTTGTCAGATTTCAAAAGGCTTTACGGCAAAAGCATAGAATTTGATTTTCTGAGGACAGCGTCCCGCATGCTTCCTCAATTAACATAATTTCATAACCAGCACAGGTGTTACAAAACTCAAAAATAGCGATACAATAAATCACTTACCACTGAAGATCTTCCTCTGTTGGCAATCCAAAGGGTCCCAGCTACACAATTAATGGTTGTTTTGTTTGATAAAGTCCCTCTTTATATCCCAAAATCTCTGTTTGGTTGGCGCGTTTTGTTCAGTAATCCACCTGTTCAAAGGCGTTCAAACATGCAGACAAATAAATCCCAAAAGTACCGGTACAGTACATGAGCCAGGAGGAAGAACTCCTATTTCTTGTTCATTTTTCAAAAAACAAGCCTGAAACCATGTCTAAAGACTGTTGACATCTAGTGGAAGCCATAGGAACTGCAATCTGGGAGCTAAATCCCTCTGTAGTGAATAGCAAGTCAATGGAAAAACTGTTACATCAAAAAATCCCATTTTCCGGATCGATTTTCCTCGGGTTTTCACCTGCCAAATCAGTTATTTTATACTCACAGACATTATTTTAACAATTTTAGTAACTTCATAGTGTTTTCTATCCAATAATACCAATATTATGCATATCCTAGCCTGGGCCTGAGTAACAGGCAGTTTACTTTGGGCACATTAGACTCTCCGTACTTCCGAACACTGCCCCCTAGCCCGAAGAGGTTTTAACAGCTTCAACCCCCAAGCCATAAGACTCCTGAACAGCTAATAAAAGGGCTACCCAGACACCTCTTTTACACTGCTGCTATTCTCCGTTTAAAATCTATGCATAGTCACTTTAACTCTACCTACATATACATATGACCTCAATTACCTCAACTAACCGGTGCCCCTCACATTGACTGACTCTGTACCGATACCCCCTGTATATAGCCTCACTTGCTATTTTACTGCTGCTGTTTAATTATTTGTTACTTTATTTTCAATTTTTGCTTTCCATGGCCAGACTCCTGTGATCTAAAAGATATAACGACGTGTAATTAATACACCCCCATACTTCCCACACCTCTATTCAGCACTGCTTTGATCATAATGTTGTTTATATAGTGTATATATTTTATCCAGCACCAGGATTATTTATATTCATATTTATTGCGAGAAGCAGACACTATAAATTACAGAAGTTAGCAGGCCACAGCTTTCCGAATGTGGTAGAAACCTGCTGATGAGGCAGATTTTGAGAGCGAGTGGCTTACCCAGATGGGAGAGCCAGCCAAAGACAACATTTCCTTAAAAGAGCGCATTTGCAGGTGCATCTAGAGTAAGGGATCACATAGATAGATAGATAGATAGATAGATAGATAGATAGATAGATAGATAGATAGATAGATAGATAGATAGATAGATAGATAGATAGATAGATGATAAAGAAAGAAAGAACGGAGAGAAAAAAAAGAGAGACAGACAAAAGACATACGGGAAGAAAGCAAAGGTCGGAGTGAGAAAGAATTCTACAGAGATAGAGAACAACATTTCTCAGAGAAGAGACCCAATCCCATCTGCTTCAAGCACAAATAAATGATATCAGCCAAAATGTTTTGTTTTCCCCAGCATACATGTTTAAAGTTAACGTGGGGCAGTGGCGCCTTTGTCATAAAGTACTGACTTCACCGCCTGTTGGAGGGTTTTAGCACAAGTACTCTTTTGATGACTTCTTGAGGTTCAATTAGCAGTGACTAGTTGGGAACCATAGTAGCCAAAAAACACAAGGGGGAAAGATTCCAACAAAAGGATTTACATTTGGATGTTTATATTGGACAGAAGGCAAATTGGAAATGTAGCAAAATAATGAGGGGAACTCGGGCAGGATCCACTTCTCGTTTTACTCCGGTTCTGTTGCACAAATAAACAGGGAACATTTAATACGTCTTAACAGTTTGACTCAATATTTACAAAGGAGAGAATTTGTTTTTTCATGACAATCCTCTCTTTCTACAATAAGACTCTATTCTTCGAATATCAACATTAAATCCTTTAAAGCACTTGTCCATTTTGAAAAGCACTTGATCATTCTTTAAAAGCAGTGCGCAAAAACAGGTATGTGGTATGTTAAAGATTTGTTAGATTAAAAAGCCAGCAATTTTGGTCCTTCAAAAATCTAATAACATAATTCAAAGCACGTGTTAAACTCGTTCCACGGAGGGCCGAGTGTCTGCGGGATTTCACTCCTCCCTTGTACTTGATGGATGAATTTAGGTCACTGATTAGTAAGGAACTGCCCTCACCTGATTATCTAGGTCTTAATTGAAAGGAAAAAAACAAAAACCAGCAGACACTAGGCCCTTCAT
The DNA here is from genome assembly GCA_030435695.1 of Brachymystax lenok tsinlingensis. Taxonomy (NCBI): domain Eukaryota; kingdom Metazoa; phylum Chordata; class Actinopteri; order Salmoniformes; family Salmonidae; genus Brachymystax; species Brachymystax lenok. The sequence goes on from CM059818.1 coordinate 14,363,960, forward strand.
GGAATGAGTATGACACCACTGATTTAAAATGTTTTACTTCCCTGTTCATTTTGTGTTGCAGTCTGGGTTTTGACAGTGGTCTGTCTGTGGTATAGTTCGGAAGCATAGTAACAATAAAACACAAGGAGCAAAGATTCTAACAAAAAGGATATACATTTATTTTGGACAGAAGGTAAATTGGAAATGTAGCAAAATTATGTAGGCCATCGTTTTGCCTACATGGGGGGGAACTCGGGCAGCCTGTCCAATCTGCTCCTCTCTTTGTTTTACTCCCGGTTCTGTCCACTCCTCCGAGTGGGCCTGAGGCACAAAGAAACAGGGAACAGTAAATATGTCTCAATATTTACAAGGGAGAGAAATTGTTTCTTCATAATAATTCCCTCTTTCTACAATAATTCTCCATTCTTCGATATTAACATTCAATCCTTTAAAAACAGTGGGGTCAAACTCATTTCATGGAAGGCCTAGTGTCTGCTGGTTCTTGTTTTTTCCTTTCAGTTAATACAACGAGGTGTGTGGAGTTCCCTATTTTCATTTCCTATTTTCTGGTCCTGAGTGGGAGGCATTTTACCTTCAAAACCGTCACCTCGGGAGCTGCTCCAGTTTCTGGTGACCTATTGCTCTGTTTGACACACTCCCCATTGAATCCATTTGTAACCAGGACTGAGACTGCAGTACCTATGGCTTCCACTAGATGTCAACAGTCTATATACAAAGACTCAGAGAGATTGGAGTAAACAGAACGAATAGGTACAGGAAATGGTCAAGGTAGCTCAGATGTCAACAAGTTTTCTCGGCGCGAGTCTGGCTCTGCCCACTTTATTTTACTTATATAAGGTATAGGTGACCATCCGAGTGAAATATTATCGCTAATATTCATAAAAGGATAGCTAAGGATGCATTTTAACTGGTATTTGATTTGTTTAGGAAAAGTTTATAGGTATATTTGAACGCGTTCTCTTCACGTTTCAATGGGCAATTCGATGTTGGATTTTCTGAACATAACGTGCCAACCAAACAGAGATTTATGGATATAACAAATGACTTTTTCTAACAAAAGAACCATTGGATGTCTTCGTTGGACACTTGGGAAGCACTCAGCAGAAGTTCTTCAAAAGGTAAGGGATTTGTTTTCGCTGTGAAATGTGTTTTGTGTGAACCGCGATGGTTTATGAATTTATGCTAATGCAGAAATATTGGAGGTGCTACCCTCAAACAATCAAATGTTGTGCTTTCGCCGTAAAGCCTTTTTGAAATTTGACAATGCTGTGATATTGCCAAGAAGCAGAGCTTTTGATGACTATGCAACACTTGTATATTGATGAATTTTTAACAATTCAACTTTTGGATTTTGAATTTGGCGCCTTGCATTTCACCGGGTAGTGTCGGGATTTTGAATTTAGCTCCCCACCACTCCACTAAGTAGTTAACCCACTGTTCCTAGGCCGTCATTGTAAATAAGAATTTGTTGTTAACTGACTTGCCTAGTTAATAAAGGTTAAATAAATAAAAAATTGTGTTGCTCCTCCTACCGGGACAATGATATTATAATGAAAACAATTATTTAAATTCATTACGCTTCCATGTTAGTTGATTTAGAATGGGAAGATTTACCCAAATAAATATTTCAAAAAATGCCATGCTCATATGCGACTGCAATTCAAGAAAAACCCAGCTGTAAAGATCTCTGAGCTACATACAGTGGGGCAAAAAAAGTATTTAGTCATCCACCAATTGTGCAAGTTCTCCAACTTAAAAAGATGAGGCCTGTAATTTTCATCATAGGTACACTTCAACTATGACAGACGAAATGAGAAAAAGAAATCCAGAAAATCACATTGTAGGATTTTTAATGTATTTATTTGCAAATTATGGTGGAAAATAAGTATTTGGTCAATAACAAAAGTTTATCTCAATACTTTGTTATATACCCTTTGTTGGCAATGACAGAGGTCAAATGTTTTCTGTAAGTCTTCACAAGGTTTTCACACACTGTTGCTGGTATTTTGGCCCATTCCTCCATGCAGATCTCCTCTAGAGCAGTGATGTTTTGGGGCTGTCGCTGGGCAACACGGACTTTCAACTCCCTCCAAAGATTTTCTATGGGGTTGAGATCTGGAGACTGGCTAGGCCACTCCAGGACCTTGAAATGCTTCTTACGAAGCCACTCCTTCGTTGCCCGGGCGGTGTGTTTGGGATCATTGTCATGCTGAAAGACCCAGCCACGTTTCATCTTCAATGCCCTTGCTGATGGAAGGAGGTTTTCACTCCAAATCTCACGATACATGGCCCCATTCATTCTTTCCTTTACACGGATCAGTCGTCCTGGTCCCTTTGCAGAAAAACAGCCCCAAAGCATGATGTTTCCACCCCCATGCTTCACAGTAGGTATGGTGTTCTTTGGATGCAACTCAGCATTCTTTGTCCTCCAAACACGACGAGTTGAGTTTTTACCAAAAAGTTCTATTTTGGTTTCATCTGACTATATGACATTCTCCCAATCCTCATCTGGATCATCCAAATGCTCTTTAGCAAACTTCAGACGGGCCTGAACATGTACTGGCTTAAGCAGGGGGACACGTCTGGCACTGCAGGATTTGAGTCCCTGGCGGCGTAGTGTGTTACTGATGGTAGGCTTTGTTACTTTGGTCCCAGCTCTCTGCAGGTCATTCACTAGGTCCCCCTGTGTGGTTCTGGGATTTTTGCTCACCGTTCTTGTGATCATTTTGACCCCACGGGGTGAGATCTTGCGTGGAGCCCCAGATCGAGGAAAATTATCAGTGGTCTTGTATGTCTTCCATTTCCTAATAATTGCTCCCACAGTTGATTTCTTCAAACCAAGCTGCTTACCTATTGCAGATTCAGTCTTCCCAACCTGGTGCAGGTCTACAATTTTGTTTCTGGTGTCCTTTGACAGCTCTTTGGTCTTAGCCATAGTGGAGTTTGGAGTGTGACTGTTTGAGGTTGTGGACAGGTGTATTTTATACTGATAACAAGTTCAAACAGGTGCCATTAATACAGGTAACGAGTGGAGGACAGAGGAGCCTCTTAAAGAAGAAGTTACAGGTCTGTGAGAGCCAGAAATCTTGCTTGTTTGTATGTGACCAAATACTTATTTTCCACCATAATTTGCAAATAAATTCATTAAAAATCCTACAATGTGATTTTCTGGATATTTTTTCCTCATTTTGTCTGTCATAGTTGAAGTGTACCTATGATGAAAATTACAGGCCTCTCTCATCTTTTTAAGTGAGAGAACTTGCACAATTGGTGGCTGACTAAATACTTTTTTGCCCCACTGTATTAACATGCTTGGCATGTTAGGAAATGTAATACACTGTGCTAATCATCACACTTAATCTCTGAGCTTTACGGCATTTGAGATATAAGATAATTTGTAATTTTAACAATCGTTTGGATCCACATCGCTCCCGTTTTCCCAAGACGTTATGACTTGTTTTTATTCTGGTAATCACATTAATATGGCGTGTGTTTCAATGTACCAATATTGCACTCAAACACAGATTCGGGGTTGATCAGTTTCTCTATTCTGGGGCATTTTCAAAGCACCCTTTGTGAATTTTAATGTCAGAGAAATCCTTTTCATTCCTCTAATGAGCAACTGTGTTTGTACAAGGGAACACAGACTCTCCCTTATTACCATAACAGTGAGTATCGTCAACATGGAGGACTAATTACAAATGGGATGAAACAAGAGGTACCTATAAAAATTACAAAACCCCTTTTACTGTCAGCGTTAAGCATGATCCCAAATAAAATAAAATATATTAATAAAATCATACAAAAAAATGTGATTATAATATATACCATTTAGCAGACGCTTTTATCCAAAATGACTTACAGTCATACGTGCATCATTTTAGTATGTTTAGGTGGCCTAGGGAATCAAACCCACTATCCTGGCGTTGCAAGAGCCATGCTCTACCAACTTAGCTACAGAGGACCAAATAATATGGCATTAGCTGGAAGTGTTTTGTGTGGAACAGTGTGTTTCGGAGGGCTAAACTAAGCCGGACAACTCACCTCTCGTCTACGTTTGACCCTACCTGTCTTGGGTTGACCCAGGAATCATTTTCAGCCCATTAGCTAGTCCTGGAGATGCACCACTAATAGAGCACACCTGCTGGGCCAACGATGTGGGCCGCTCCTCGCTGTACCAATTTACTGAGCAATTAGTCTCCACCAGCCACGAGGGTCAGGCACACTGTCTCGCCAAAAACCTGACTTAGAAAATTCTGTAATCTAATTATACAGAACCCTCAAGTCGTATTTATGTGTGTTTTCTCTATATCCAGAGCAAAAGCATTGAGAGAGAAGGTTGTCAAATGTAGGTCTTTTCTGAAGAGGTCACCAGGGAACACCTGCAAATTCTCCTTTGCTATCTTTAGGGTAGGTGTTTTGTTTTGTGAGGACACAGTTGTCCCTGATGATCATGATCGTTTTCTGTTGCAATGAACACACAAATCCAGTCTACTTTTGGCGTTAGATTATTATATAATTTAGAAGAAAAACAAAAGATGCTGGTGTGTTCATGGAAATCTTTCAACTTTGGACTGTGCCTTAATCAAATTAAGCTAAAAGCTGTCAAATCAGAAAATACACACTCAGACACAGTAAATTAACATGCATAGCCCGGTACAATATTCCATCCATTTGCTTTTATCTAGAATGAAAACATTGTTCAATGCTGATGTCACCAGAGAGATACATTATAAAAAAAACTATATCTGGTAGAAATGTGCGTACTAATTGAAATAGCATGCAATTATGAGATGCATCCCCCATCTAAAGACACAATGCACGCACGCACACACACAGTGGTGCAGCAAGGCTACACACACACACACACACACACACACACACACACACACACACACACACACACACACACACACACACACACACACACACACACACACTCACACAGTGGGAGCTGTTAGATTTAATGAACAACATAATATCTTGTGGACAGACTACGTAAACATAAATTATACCTAGATCTTTCATGATACAATGGGATGTGTGAGATAACGAGCAGCATTAGTTCCGATGCGGTGGACAAATTAAAATTTCGCATTTCGGAAGGGGGACATTTGGCCAATAGACTTGCCCGTAACTTGCAAAGAAAGAGCGTGGAGCTCTTTGTTCAAGTACCGATCCTAGTTCTATCTCTTCTCTTAACTATTTACGGAGTGGTGGGGTGCTAGCATCCTTAGCTATCCTTTTATGAATATTAGCGATAATATTTCACTCGGATGGTCACCTATACCTTATATAAGTAAAATAAAGTGGGGCGCGTAGCCAGACTCGCGCCCGAGAAAACTTGTTGACATCTGAGCTACCTTGACCATTTCCTGTACCTATTCATTCTGTTTACTCCAATCTCTCTGAGTCTTTGTATATAGACTGTTGACATGTAGTGGAAGCCATAGGTACTGCAGTCTCAGTCCTGGTTACAAATGGATTCAATGGGGAGTGTGTCAAACAGAGCAATAGGTCACCAGAAACTGATTTCCGGATAAATCTTTCTCGGGTTTTCGCCTGCTAAATGAATTCTGTTATACTCACAGACATTATGTTAACACTTTTAGAAACCTCAGAGTGTTTCCTATCCAATAGTACTAATTATGTGCATATCCTATTTTCTGAGCCTGAGTGGCAGGCATTTTTCTTTGGGCACGCCATAGCAAAACCGTCACCTCACCTGCCGCTCCCTAAGAAGTTAATATCATGTATGGACCCAGAACTTATATGTATAAATTATTTGACCTATTATGCAAGACTTTAGATCTGGGTTAACCGCAACTCTTAAGACTTTTGACTCTTTTGCTGTGATGTTGACATGGATTTCATCAATATTTGCTACATTTATAATTAATTTAATTAACAAATTGTTGTATCTGCTGGATTTTAATGTTAACCGGGTCATTTTAACTGGAGGACCATCAGAAAAATGAAAATAGTGAAACATAACGTTTTTTATCCTTTATCCTATCTTTTTTAGATACAAACTATACAAAATATATTCACATTCAAACAGAGAGGGATACTATGCTAGCTAGCTGGCTATAGTTATGCAAAACTGGAACTCTTCCAAGTCAAGGTAAGCTTTTGGTTTTATTAATTTATGACCACCGGGACCCGCCGGTGTAACTGCTAAACTGCTTGCTGACTCTACACTGTACTGCATGATTGTAGCGGGTTTATTAACGTGTTCAGTGGTGGATTTAGGTATAGGCGACAGGGGCAGCCGCCCCGGGCCCATCACGTATGCCCGCACAAAAAAAATCTGAATGGTGACATTTGCGCGATGGGTTTTGTTTTGCTCATTTGCACGTCACGCAAATGATATCATGTCACTGTGTGGGACTGTGGGTCAATTAACCTTGTCGGAGTGGGTGCCCTGAATCTAGTTTGTGAGCTAAGCAGGCTACTGCCTGGGAAAGTCTCCCACTCAGCAGTATGAGATGGGGAGAGGGGCGGGGGTAGGTTGACCTCAGGTCTCCCCACTGGAAGCCCAATGTAGGGGGAGTGGGGGAATCTATCAAATAGCACACCTCTACCTTTGTACAGTAATAATGCAATTAGTAAAATCAGCCACACTACGAAATGCTACCAAATTAACCACAATTCATTCATAATACTTTTAATATATAGTTTCACAGACATATTGTTGCATTTGTTTCTGTTTTGTGCGAAATCGTTAAGAATAATATAAAACCAGTCAGCACACCACCAAGGTGAATTGGTTTAGTCTTGACTCTTGGTTGACAGTGTTGGGGGATGGGTAATGTATTGATGCTCGAGTGCCAAATCAACACAAATGTGTTTCTATTTGTTGTTCAGATATTACAGTTAGTGCAGAATGGTGCTTTTTTGTTGGGGGTTCGCTGAAAGGGGGTTCGCTTAGGGGAGCAATAAAAGCTTGAACCGCCACTGAGCATGTTAGTTCTAGGAGCTATGTTGACTATGACATTAGCTAATATGGTGACAATGATGCAGGCTGTGTGAAGCGGTTAGCGATTATGATATGAAGGATTGTTTTGGAAAGGTTTTTTCGCCTGGTCACCGACAGCTGATGTGCTGTGCACTGAAGTCCACAAGCGAAGGGAAAAGGTGAGAGGAGGGGAGTGCGTAGATGCGAAAAGGAATTTTGTTTGCGTTTGATCAGGGGTGTACTCATTCTGCCGATGATGTTGAAAAACATTTCTTAAACTGAAGAAAACAGAACAAAACAGGGATAAACATACCTGAACTTGTCGAATAGACACTCTCGTTTGCAACTGTTGGACCAATGATTACACCCTAGATCAGCTAGATGCAGGCGATAGTGTGCAAGCCGTTATTGAATGTGTCAATGTCTGTCACCTTGATTAACTCAAATTGCTCTCGAACTGTGCACTTATGTTGTAAACTTTCATTCATAGGCTAGGTTGTATAGGTAAAATGTTTGTATCATGTAGAAGCCTAAACCTATCGATGTGAAATAAAATAAAGGTTAAATAAAATATGTTAGATTGAGCTAGGTGAGTGAAATATGAATGACAGTCATCCAATATGCTGTAATAGAAATAAGGTAATGCTTATAAAAATAAATCGAATTGTCCTCCCTCATCTTAAACGGCACCAACCGGCAATGCATGAATGTAAGGTCTTTAGAAAGATGGTTGTGAGCATGTACAGATTACATTTTATACTGAACAAAAATATAAACACAACATGTAAAGTGTTGGTCCCATTTTTCACGAGCTGAAATAAAAGATCCCATACACTTTCCATACACAAAAAAAAGTATTTATCTCAAATGTTCTGCAAAAATGTATTTGAATACATGTTAGTGAGCATTTCTCCTTTTCCAAAATAATCCATCCCATGACAGGTGTGGCATATCAAGAAGCTGATTAAACAGCATGATCATTACGCAGGTGCACCTCATGCCAGGGACAATAAAAGGCCACTTTAATATGTGCATGTTTTGTCACACAACACAATGCCACAGATGTCTCAAATTCTGCTGACTACAGGAATGTTCTCCAGAGCTGTTGCCAGACAATTTAATCTTAATTTCTCTATCATAAACTGCCTCCAACGTCGTTTTAGAGAATTTGGCAGTACGCCCAACCGGCCTCACAACCGCAGACCACTTTTGACCAAGGCAGCCCAGGACCTCCACATCTAGCTTCTTCACCTGTGGGATCATCTGACACCAGCTACCTGGACAGCTGATGAAACAGTGGGTTTGCACAGCCAAAACATTTCTGCACAAGCTGTCAGAAACCGTTTTAGGGAAGCTCATCTGCTTGCTCGTCGTCCTCACTAGGGTCTTGACCTGACTGCAGCTCTCCACAGATGAATCCCGGTTTTAACTGTACCGGGCAAATGGCAGACACCGTGTGTGGTGTCTTGTGGGCGAGCCGTTTGCTGATGTCAACGTTGTGAACAGAGTGCACCATAGTGGCGGTGGGATTATGTCATGGGCAGGCATAAACTACGAACATCGAACACAATTGCATTTTGTTGATTGTAATATGAATGCACAGAGATACCATGACGAGATCTTGAGGTGCATTTTCGTGCCATTCATCCCCCGCCATCACCTCATGTTTCAGCATGATAATGCATGGCCCCATGTCGCAAGGATCTGTACACAATTCCTGGAAGCTGAAAATGTCCCAGTTCTTCCATGGCCTGCATACTCAACAGACACCAGACATGTCACCCATTGAGCATATTTGGGATGCTCTGGATCAACGTGTATGACAGCGTGTTCCAGTTCCCGCCAATAACCAGCAACTTCGCACAGCCATTGAAGAGGAGTGGGACAACATTCCACAGGCCACAATCAACAGCCTGATCAACTCTATGCGAGGCAAATGAGGCAAATGGTGGTCACACCAGATACTGACTGGTTTTCTGATCCCCTACATTTATTATAAGGTATCTGTGACCAACAGATGCATATCTATATTCCCAGTCATGTGAAATACATAGATTAGATTAGCCCAATGAATTAAGTTCAATTAACTGATTTTTAATTTGAACTGTAACTCAGTAAAATCTGTGAAATTGTTGCATGTTGCATGAATTTTTTTCTTGTGTGTATTGCTTAACAATCTATGCTTAAAATGTGTATACAATACTACAATACCTACTACCCTGCATGTAGTTTACCTCAAAGGAGATGGATACAAGGGAATGGGTTTTATATTGTTCTTATTAGATGTCCTGGCATTGTAACTGAAAGTGATGACTCGGGTGTGAAACTGGACTACTGTTCTTTCACATATGCCCAATACATCAATGATACATCCCAGTCTTCACCAGTATCATATGTGGACTCCTTATTGCTTAGTCCTGGGTTACTCTGACAAAAGGCACAAATCCCTGTCTGTTGCTTTTTGTCTTCTTCTAATTACCAATTTCCATATTGGCTGTTCATGCCAGACTGGGAGACAATTCTGTTTCTAACACCTTTTGGGAAATGAATTCATTTTGCTAAAGTGTCTTAATAATTACAGTGACATCAAGGTTAATTGCCTAATCTCTATTGCCATAGAGGCATCCTGTTGAAATCCCCACACAATCTGTTCTATAAATGGTAGCCAGACGACCCTGTTACAGACGGAGGCTGTGATGTAAATAAAGTTGTTCACAAAATCCAGGCACTTACTGACCAGGGACTCATAAAAACTGTTGTCAATTATTGATCTATCATACTACAACAGTGCAACAAAGACCTGTGCATATTGATCTATACTTGTTCTTAGGTGGTTTGGAGTCTTGCTCATATCAAGAGGAAGTATGTTATGTCACAGCAATCGGAGACTAACACATGCATGACAGAACTCCTGTGGTTCTGTCCTGTTGTTATTGTCCCAGTGCTGAAGCACAGTTGGAGCGTACAGCTTGATGTAGACATGATGAACACGATAGAGCCTTTCTCGACTAAACACCACAATTGTTGATCAGGCTGCTGTAGAGCAATTGAATAGCGTCAAAGGGCATGTTGGATTTGAAATAGTACCATCAAGATATTCAAATGCCTCTTTATAAACGCTGTACATTCATTTGACAATGAATTAGGTTTTAATCTTTGTCTTTTATATTACAACAGTACAAAATTGATGGTTTCTCCACACTGTGTTTCCAGATGGAAAGTGCATGGGAGAGACTGGGATTTTACTTTAATTAAAAGACACTTTGAAGTCTTTGTTTTTTATGTTTGCCTGTTTGTCAACTTTGTCTTTGGCTTTTGTTTTGTTTATGGTACATTTGTTTGTGAAGTTCCTGATAGAGAGAGCAGAACATTGGCCAGCCATCTCTAAATCTCTACAAGTTTGAGTGTTCACCACAGAAGGTGAACACTCAAACCTTAATTGGGGAGGACGAGCTCGTGGTAATGGCTGGAATGGAATTAGTGGAATGGTATCAAGTGTTTGGTGCCATTCCATTCACTCCGTTCCAGCCATTATTATGAGCCATCCTCCCCTCAGCAGACTCCATTGGTGTGAGTATATGGTGGGAGTATATGGTGGGAGTATTTTCCTGGCCCTTGTTAGATAGCAAAATTATTCCAATTAAATGTTCATGTGCTGATATCCTGCCGTGCAGTGACACATCACATCTAACCCTTTACACTCATGGGAATTGGCCTATATGGATAGGGCTAATTTGAAATGTTTCTTACAGAATACATGTAAAATGCATATGCATAAGCATGGTAGCAATTAAAAGGGAACAGTTTAGAGATTACGGGAAAATGATAAGACCAATGTTGAGAAAACAACAGTTCACCTGACACAAGACTGAATCCCAAACATTAAACTGTTAATTTGATGTGCATTTTACATTAACTGTTAAGTTTTCGCAGCATTTGTTGATAACGAAATCTGAAAATTATCTGGTTGCATTCAGTAACATGATAAGAATATTCCTGGAAAATGTGGGGTAGGTGCAACATAAGACAAAACATTTTCAAGGGTTTGAGTGAGTGGACTATCTGGTGTCTCCAAATGGCCACATACCTCTCTAAAGTGTGCACATTTCCTAAGTAATTCCAGAGCACTTTTATGACTCAAAGAAGAGTCTTCAACTATAAGGAGCCTTTTTTTAGCTCTCCTAGCTGTGCCATCGAGGAACTAGAGCAAGCACACTTGTAGTTGTTTTGAACATAGTCCTGCATCCCACCATCAAACAATTACTGTTGTGGTTTATGCAATACAAAAATGGCATATTTTAAATCTCTATCTGGGTCAGGTAGGCATGATTTGAAAATGTGTTCTACTTCCAACTTGACTAGTTAAGTTATAAAATATGATCTGACAGTGTTAGACTTTCACAGGGCAATTCAGAGAAACAGATTTCAATTTTGGTGCGCATAGAAAGGAGTGATGCGGGCATTCAGGTGCTTGTTTCCGCTGCAAATTTTCTTCACAATAGCCAAACATAAGTTCATTCTGTTCTGAACAACCCAGGGTATGACGCCTGGTCATCTTGTAACTGTACATCAAACAGGAGGATCAGGATGATCATAAACATTGAAACTGTGGACATTTAGATTCACAGGTGTTTGGCTTGCTTGTATGACATAAAAATACATTGCGTCCTGGTAATTTACAGCATTTCCCTCACTCAGGCAACAAAATTTGCTTAAGATGCACAATTATGGGGGAAACTTCTTGTCATATGCGGTGCTCAAGTTCAGAACGGCTTTCAGTCAAAACCCATACAGTGCTGGAAAGCACTGACGTCATTTATAGCATGTTACTGTACAGCGACTGCGTTCCAATTTCTGCCCTTATTGGTGCCCAAATCTTGAATTTTCAACCCGTATACAGGTACGAGTGTGAGGGTTACATTCATTTAAATGGTAGTTAATGCAGGGAAATTGACAGATGAAATGAGTAAATTACAGAAATGCAACATTTAAATTACAGTTTCTGCTGTAAATAGGAGGTTCTACAAGAACACAAAAGGAGATTCATTGCACCTTCGCTCTCCCAATCTTTGACACAAGGAAAGTTGTGGTTCTTCCTTTAAAAGTTGTGTCATACTGCAGCACAGCTTGTGGGCTGCTGCAGAATTCTATGGCACGTTATTTAATTGTGAGCCATTGTTACCATTAATGCTAGTTAGTGCTAGTTTGACCACCAGAGGGAATCTTTGAGAAGCATTTGAAAGCCTACAATATTGGCTGTACTATTTTTTGTAAGAACATATTATATGAGATTGATTTTAAGAAACGTAGCTTCTTTAATTTGATTAATATTATGGTGTTTCTATTCCAAGAAAAACAAAAACGAAACCCTCAGGGTTTCCGTTAGGATGGAATGGAAAATATGGCACTGTACAACGTGACAGTAGGGAGTAGGCTACAGTACTGAGAGCATAACATTTCCACACCCTAATTGTAGTATAACTAATACCCAAATGGAGACTAAGTGAAAATAAAAATCTCATTGATTTATCAAGACTAGTCCCCATGCTCAGGGCAGCGCGAAGCGATGCTGAAATAGTTGACCACAGCGGGTAGGCTATTGCTTCAAATCCTATTGATTCTAATTTCATTCTAACTTAGCTTTTTAACTTCTTAGGGAGCAGCAGGTGAGGTGACGGTTTGGAGAGTCTGGCGTGCCCAAAGCAAAATGCCTGCCACTCAGGCTCAGAAAATAGGATATGCATATAATTAGTACTATTGGATAGGAAACACTCTGAGGTTTCTAAAAGTGTTAACATAATGTCTGTGAGTATAACACAACTCATTTAGCAGGCAAAGACCCGAGAAAAATCTATCCGGAAATCAGTTTTTGGTGACCTATTGCTATGTTTGACACTCCCTATTGAATCCATTTGTAACCAGGACTGAGACTGCCGTACCTATGGCTTCCACTAGATGTCAACAGTCTATATACAAAGACTTTATTTTACTTATATAAAGGTATAGGTGACCATCCGAGTGAAATATTATTGCTAATATTCATAAAAGGATAGCTAAGGATGCATTTTAACTGGTATTTGATTTGTTTAGGAAAAGTTTATAGGTATATTTGAACGCGTTCTCTTCACATTTCAATGGGCGATTCGACGTTGGATTTTCTGAACATAACGCGCCAACCAAACTGAGACTTTTTCTAACAAAAGAACCATTGGATGTCTTCGTTGGACACTTGGGAAGCCCTCAGCAGAAGTTCTTCAAAAGGTAAGGGATTTGTTTTCGCTGTGAAATGTGTTTTGTGTGAACCGCGATGGTTTAGGAATTTATGCTAATGAATAAATATTGTAGGTGCTATCCTTAAACAATCAAATGTTGTGCTTTCGCCGTAAAGCCTTTTTGAAATCTGACAACACTGTGATATTAGCACCCCACCACTCCGTAAGTAGTTAAACAATCAAATGTTGTGCTTTCGCCGTAAAGCCTTTTTGAAATCTGACAACACTGTGATATTAGCACCCCACCACTCCGTAAGTAGTTAACCCACTGTTCCTAGGCTGTCATTGTAAATAAGAATTTGTTTTTAACTGACTTGCCTAGTTAAATTAAGGTTAAATAAATTACATAGCAAAAGGTACATAAATTATTGTAGCCTACACCTCACGGACTGTTCACTGTTGCCTCCTTTTTCAGGTATCATGGCTCGAGATTTCTTTGAGGAAGAAATCATCAAGAGATATGCTGGACCCTATGTCATAGAGGTGTTTCTGGGACCACATTGTTTCTTTCAAGGTAGGATTATAGCAATATTTTGTTATGTTTAGGCCTATTTACATGTATATTTCTGGTATTTCCACACCCTAATTGTAGTCTAAGTTTCTCTACAAAACTTAGTGTAAGAACAGTTTTAGGAAGTAATACTGAAGTCATGCACAATCATCAGTTTCTATTTAGGTTTATCTCGCCCATTCACTGTCAGAGACACAGTAGCACCTTGGAACCCAAAAGCATAACCAGTGCTCTAACTCCCCCTTCCACCGGTCTGGAACAATGAAGTAGTGACGCAGGGTACCATACTAAACCACAAATTACCTCTAAATCCTGCAGCATAATCGCAAAACTTTTAGTTGAGCAACCACTGTAGGTAGTTATGACTTGACACAACGTATGAGTCGGGCAAAAAGAAGGAATCAACTCTTTCCAAAAATCTCACTTCCACCAGTCCTAAATCTTCTCCGGTAGGATTCACAGGGAAAAAGTGGAAGTCTCTACCACACCTGTCACTACGGGTAGGCCCACTTCATCCTGGTCTGGCTCAACATCAGAGTGCTCACCAATGCAGACTGACTCCATTTCGAGATCCTCAAGATTCTCAAGAGAACAAGAAGACCTAAAGGTAAGATTACTTGGTTTGTATTCAGGAGACAAAGGTATTTACTCAGAGGTCAAAGGTCTGAAGATAAAACCATTTTTACACATTCAATTCATCACACCTCTTTTGCAATAATGTTCCTACCCATCCCCGACCTTCATCAACATATCGATAAAACGACACTCCAACTGGTAATCTCTAGTGGGAAACTAACCTTTGACCTTTTTGTACTCCAGGGAACAACATTGTACCGTAACTGTACTCTTACTTTTGAGTGTGTGGATATATATTCTTGGGAACAAATAACCATCTGGTGGCAATGCTGAGACATTGCCGCAGGTTGCAAGTTCAAATCCTGAGAGCATTTATGCACGCTTAGGGCTAGATTCTATCAGATCCGCACTTGCTGACACCCCCATTGCAGTTGTTTTGCGGTGTCGTTGTAACTGCGTTAGAGCTGTCAAATCCACAAGTGTCTCTTGAAGTGGACATTGCCATAGGCTGCACAGTTGCATTAACCCTTGTGTGGTGTTCATGTTTTTTGTTATTCACGCAATGTTCGCAGGTCTGATGTACCCACAACATTACTGGGCTTTTAAAACAATGCAGCCACAACAATTTACGTAAAAATACTTAATACTTAAATGTGGACTTATCAATTTCAAGCAATATAGACAGCATACATGATTAATATTAGCCATTTACTCTAATTGCTAGGTCACATTTATCAATAAAAGCACAATTCGTTTTTTGTTTATAAAATTTTATTTTTGTAAACAAAAATCTATTATAATCAAGACATGGGTGGAATTAATCATGTTTATCTTGAATAAATATAAATTAAACAAAGTTTTGATTACTTTTGATGTTTATTGCTTTGAACTGAACAAATTGGATGGACTAATTTTACATACAGTATTTTATGCAAATAATAAATGAGCCCCATTAAACACAAATTAAGGCCGGTCTACACACCACGAGGGACAGAGTTTTACTGTGTGTGTGTCGCAAATGTATTTCTTGCACTTGATGCATGTGTACTGTCTTCCTGTCCTTCTTGGATCCACACACATCGCAGCGCTTCTTCTTGTTGCTGCCGGCTGCAATCTAGAATGATGAAAACACTTAGTTCAGGAATTTTACTAACAACTCACTCACTCACATATAAAGTTACAGCAGGCCAAGGTAGGAGAGTCAGACACACACACACGCAATAACGTCACTCACACTTACTTTCTGTATTGGAGTTGTTGGTCCTGTGGGTAAGGCGGATGGGGCACCAGCATCCTACTCCTGAATCCTCCTCACGATGGCTGCAGAAGGCGGGGTCCTTGGGATATGTTGCCTCTGGATTTGAGGTCTTACCAATGCCTTGCCAAGCTCCTCGAGAAAGAGCCGTCTCCTCTGGAGCGTCACTTTGTTCCAATCTGAGTTTAATGCCATCCAGATGACACACGCGTTGTACGCCGAGATGTCCAAGATGTTGAAGAATATCACAAGTGGCCAGCGTAGGGTTCTTCTTTTGCAGCTGTAGCCATCACCAGCTTGTCTAAATTGTCCACCTCTCCTTTTGTGGTATTGTAATCCACACTAATTTCTAGTTTATGATGTTCCTGGCCACAGATTCTCCCATCCCTATGCAGCATACTCATGAGTACAACATTTTTGCATTTCTAGGGACGTGTCGGCTGTGAACACAAACTTAGAGAAATTGATAGGCCTGTTCAGGGTATTCAAAAGCTGAGGTGGGAGCTCGGGCTTGTTTTTTCACACTGTTCCTACCATCGTCAGCTTCATTAAAACTATCACAACACAAGGCGAGACCCAGAGGCAGATGGTTGGAGTGTTACAATATTTATTAATCCAATAGGGTAAGGCAAGAGAATGGTCGTGGACAGGCAAAAGGGTCAAAATCAGTTCAGAGTCCACAAGGTCCACAAGGGCAGGCAGAATCAAGGTCAGGGCAGGCAGGATGATCCGGCAGGCGGGAAAGTAGTCCAGAGTCAGGCAGGGGTCAAAACCGGGAAGACTATCAAAAAGAGAATGGCTAAAGGAGTACGGGAAAAACCCACTGGTTGACTTGACTAACATACAAGACGAACTGGCACAGAGAGACAGGAAACACAGGGATAAATACACTGGGGAAAATAAGCGACACCTGGAGGAGGTGGAGACAATCACAGAAACATTTGTCCCACACTGACCTGATTTGCAGCTAGCTTGTCTCTCTGACGCCAAGCTGGTCTGGTGTCTCGGTTATCAAAATGGATAATCCTGGAAATAATGTGGACGTTTTACAGAGAAATTGTTACACATAAAAGTTATCTGCCAGTTTCTGCATCCCACAGGAATTCTGTGGATTCTCCATTGGATCTAAAAAATAATGATTTTCTAGATGGTATCTGGGATAAACAGTTCTAAAGAAGACTTTATGCCCTGCACATGAGTAACCGCCATCCACGTCGGCCCTGGTTGCATCCTTATCACAATGGCAGCCATGTGGGGTGGTTCAATCCTCAGCAAGAAGACCATTTAAATGTAAAAAAAATGTACATCCATATTTCTCCTCCTGCAAGCTGCTGATGAGCTGGATGCTGACGGGCTGGTCCTGGGGCTGGCTGAGGGTCAATCTCATCCTCTTCTTCTAACTCATTGTCTGACTCCAAATTGACAGAGACATGATCCTCATATTCAGAAAATTCTTCATCTTCCAAAGTGATTGTCATTCCACACTAGCTTCTCTCTTTGAAACAATTATTTCTAAGGCCCTCTGAGCAGAGATTATTTTTGCCATACTGATTGATTGTTGTAAAGAGCCACACATGCAAAGCTATTTAATTGTTGTGTCCCTACCCCAATTTGCACCTGGCTGGGGTATATTGTGGGAAAATACAGATTTTGTTTTTACAATCTATCAAAATAATGTATTGTAATAACATTGTGCAGGTTCCGGCAAGACATTGTGTAGTTTCACACACCACAATGGATAAAGAGTTTGAGAAAAGTGGGAGACAGGCAGGGAGACAGACAGGTTCTTGGTGCTATGTTGAAACAGCAGGCCCAGGGAGGAGGAAGACAAAGTGAAGGCACACAGCAAACCTTTTTCTTAATTTTTTACTTGTTTTCACCTACACACACACTTTTACACGCTTTTATTACCCTCGGGTAATAGGGGGTGCACAGTGTGCACTCAATGAAAATGTGTTATTTTACATGTTCGTCCAATAGGTCTAATACAAAAACATAGACAGACAGTTCTATTCACCAGGAGGTGCTGTGCCTAAGTTAATATGTCTCCAAAGAAAATATAGCCCTGACAAAGTGAGGTATCATTAGCGCCAAAAAACTTGCTTAAAGTAATTTACATACATACATTTATGCAGAGTAATGGTTGAAGCTTGCTCAATCAGGTGGGCCTCTCTGTGACAACACAGCAGCATTGTGGGTCATAGTAGTCACATTATCTACATTCATGCTGATAGTCCATTTATCTCACTTTGAAACATGACAAAGGGACCGACCCCATCAATGCGCTGATGGCACGAAGTGAAGGTTAACGGGTTTTAGAATGCAGCGGACATTTCGTGGAATAGGCTGCTGTCGTCTACCAAACAATGCATTTAATTTTGTGTTTAATAGATTGTCATAACATTGCAGAGAGGCTTTGTGTGATTGAATAAACCATTAGGCGTTTTTTCTCCAATGTTATGATGGTCTCCTGCTGTATGATGACCACGTTCTGAATACCAACCATGCCTTTGCATATACAGTGTGCACATACAAAGAAAAAGCAATGGATGTTCTTGACCACTACACAGATATTTGCACAGGTCCATTGAGTCTCTTTTGCATGCCTTCTCAAACTCAAGAACAACAGTTCTCCTTTGGTCTGATGTCCATGTCGAGCAAACGTTGCAGTTTGTGGGTGGAGGTCGAAATAATTTTATTGACGTGTAAGGTTGGCCGATTTCCCATTCCTTTTCAGGAGACTGGTTAGGCCATGCACACTCACTCATTGCAACAATCAGAAGTGACCTTAGAGGTGACAAACAAGGGTGACTGCGATGGATTGCTCACATATTTGCTTATATAACCAAATCATATACTTTGAAGATGAATTACCCTGCAAACCAGTTAAGACAAGTCTCGTGGATATTAATTTAAGTTTGATTTATACATTTATAAGCTGGTTGGCATATTTGAAGGCTGCAATGTGCACCAGAATACGAAAAGGAATGTGTAATTATGACAAAGTAAGTCGATTGCAAACTGGTAAGAATCTGTCACTAGGAATCTTGTATATTCTACTGTATATGCATAAAAAAATGGGTCCAATTAGTTTTTGGGGATATTTGTTTTTTTTACATTTATGGTGACACAGACAAGAGACAACAGTTAGGACAAAATACTTAAGAATTAAGACAAAAAACAAAACACCCACCCATCCCCACCTCCACCCACCTCCACCCCTTAACTCAACATTTGTCTTTTTAGCACCATGCATACGGGACAAGGAAAGTTCCATGTCGGCAATGTCCATAAATAAAAGTTCCCATTTACAGCATGGCAAAGAGTGAGGCTCTTGCCAACATGACTATCTTAACTGTCTGCTGTAGGTCTGGCAAGCCATATTATAGACATCTAGGTATTTGTAGTTGTCCACATATTCTAAGTTAGAACAGTCCAGAGTAGTGATGCTAGTCGGGCGGGCAGGTGCGGGCAGCAAACGGTTGAAAAGCATGAATTTGGTTTTACGAGCGTTTAAGAGCAGTTGGAGTCCACGGAAGGATTGTTGTATGGCATTGAAGCTCGTTTGGAGGTTAGTTAACACAGTGTCCAAGGAAGGGCCAGATGTACAGAGAATGGTGTCGTCTGCGTAGAGGTGGATCAGGGAATCACCAGCTGCAAGAGCGACATCATTTATATATACAGAGAAAAGAGCCGGCCTGAGAATTGAAACCTGTGGCACCCCCATAGAGACTGCCAGAGGTCCGGACAACAGGCCCTCCGATTTGACACACTGAACTCTGTCTGAGAAGTAGTTTGTGAACCAGGCGAGAAACAAAGGCTGTTGAGTCTGCCATTAAGAATACGGTGATTGACAGAGTCGAAAGCCTTGGCCAGGTCGATGAAGATGGCTGCACAGTACTGTCTTTTATCGATGGCGGTTATGATATCGTTTAGTACCCAGGAGATGGCCGAGGTGCACCCGTGACCAGCTCGGAAACCAGATTGCACAGCGGAGAAGGTACGGTGGGATTCGAAATGGTCAGTGATCTGTTTATTAACTTGGCTTTCGAAGACTTTAGAAAGGTAGGACAGGATGGATATAGGTCTATAACAGTTTGGGTCTAAAGTGTCACCCCCTTTGAAGAGGGGGATGATCGCGGAATCTTTCCAATCTTTAGGGATCTCGGGCGATACGAAAGAGAGGTTGAACAGGCTGGTAATGGGGTTGCAACAATGGCGGCGGATAATTTTAGAAAAGAGGGTCCAGATTGTCTAGCCCAGCTGATTTGATGGGGCCAGGTTTTGCATTACAATCAATGGGAAAATATGTGTCACAGAGTTGATACATATGTCAATGCATTTGCAGTCAATGGGAAAGATGAGCTTTAACCAATGGACTCTTATGTCAATACATTGCAGTAAATAGGAAAAGGTGAGCATAAAACAATTGAGGCTTATGTCAATACATTGAATTCGATTGGAAAAGATGTCAACCAATTGACGCTTATGTGAATACGTAACATTCAATGGGAAAAGATTTGTGCCACAGGGTTGAAGCTTATGTCAATACATTTCCAGTCAATGGGAAAAGATGTGTCAACCAGTTGATGCTTATGTCAATACATTGCAGTCAATCGTAAAAGCAAAGTATCACAGGGTTGACGGTTATGTCAATACATTTTAAGTCAATGGGAAAAGAGTTGGTGCTAAAGCTGCAGTGGGTTATTTGGTGAAAATTACACAGGCAGGCAGGCAGGCAGGCAAGCAGGCAGACAGATAAACTCACAGACATATAAACTCACAGACATATAAACTCACAAACAGACTATATTCTCTAATCCCCCATCTCCCTCTCTCTCTCTCTCTTGTTTCCCTCCCTCTCTCTCTCTCTTGTTTCCCTCCCATATTTCTCCCTCTCCCTCCTCTGTCTCGCTCATAAGTCAATACATGGCGTACAAGGCAAAACAAGTTGGTGATACAGCTTTTTTTTTATAAACCTGGTAAGAAAAGAACACTTCTATAGGCTGTTAAGAATGTAGTGGCAGGGGTCTCACAGAAAACTCCAAACTCTTACAGGAAACAACAATAAGTGCTCTGTAGTGTTTATAAAGGGCCCAGATGGGTCCAAATGCATAATGTTCATATTGTACATGTTCGGGAGCTATGAAAATAATGCCCAATATAAGGCCTTTTTGTTGGGAGAAGAGACCACCACAGAATCAAAACCTCTAAATACACTATATATACAAATGTATGTGGACAAACCTTCAAAATTGTGGATTTGGCTATTTCAGCCACACCCGTTGATGACAGGAGTATAAAATCGAGCACACAGCCATGCTATCTCCATAGACAAACATTGGCAGTAGAATGGCCTTACTGAAGAGCTTAGTGACTTTCGACGTGGTACCGTCATAGGATGGCACTTTTCCAACAAGTCAGTAGGCCACACAAGCTCACAGAACGGGACCGCCAAGTGATGAAGTGCCTAGTGTGATAGAAAAATTACATATTTACCTGATTTGTTTGATATTAATAGTTAACGATTATATACCTAACAAATAGTAGGACATTCATGTTCTGTTTAATTCTGTTTCTGTAAAGAGTTGGTTTCCACTCTAGCTTCCTGCAGTTAGTCTGGGCGTACAGTGAGGGACAAAAGTATTTGATCCCCTGCTGATTTTGTACGTTTGCCCACTGACAAAGAAATGATCAGTCTATAATTGTAATGGTAGGTTTATTTGAACAGTAAGAGACAGAAAAACAACAAAAAAATCCAGAAAAACGCATGTGAAAAATGTTATAAATTGATTAGCATTTTAATGAGGGAAATAAGTATTTGACCCCCTCCCAATCAGAAAGATTTCTGGCTCCCAGCTGTATTTTATACAGGTAATAAACTGAGATTAGGAGCACACTCTTAACTTCTTTGGGAGCAGTGCATGAGGTGACCGTTTTGGAGAGCCTGGCGTGC
Organism: Brachymystax lenok tsinlingensis; assembly: GCA_030435695.1. Taxonomy (NCBI): domain Eukaryota; kingdom Metazoa; phylum Chordata; class Actinopteri; order Salmoniformes; family Salmonidae; genus Brachymystax; species Brachymystax lenok. The sequence goes on from CM059818.1 coordinate 14,385,488, forward strand.
CCAAAAATAAAATGCCTCCCATTCAGGCCCAGAAAATAGGATATGCATATATTTAGTACCATTGGATAGGGAACACTCTGAATTTTCCAAAACTGTTAACCATTTGTCTGTGAGTGAACCAGAACGCATATGGCAGGCAAAACCCCCGAGGAATTTCTGTCCTGGAAAAAGTGATTTTGACACATTGCTCATTTGGGAACCCCTCCCTATTGAAAATGACCATATAAGGGCAAATGAATGCAGTACACGTCGCTTCCTTATGATGTCAACAGCCTCGAGATGGTGATTTCTTCCATTTTGGATGAATTAGATGAGAGAAAATGACCAAACAAGTGGGTCCCCTCTTGATGACAACAGTACCCAGCGCGCGCGCCCGAGAAGTCACGCAGTTTCTTTTTTTACCGTCGTTATCGATCAGTTTATATTCCGGCTGATTTATAATAGTAAATATACGTAAAAGTGTTCCTAATGATACATTTAAAACGATGTTTGATTGTTCTTGGACAAGTTTATAGGTATAAGATGAACGAGTTCGCGCCGCGTTTCAATGGACCAGTGGAGGCTGTCGTTTCTGATTATAACGCGCAAACCAAATGGAGGATTTATGGATAAAATACATTACTTTTTCTAACAAAAGAACCATGGATTGTCTTCGTTGGACACTTAGGATGACCTCAGCAGAAGTTCTTCAACAGGTAATTGATTTGTTTTCGCTGTGAAATGTGTTATGTGTGTGCCATGATGGCTAATCGATACAGTGGGGCAAAGAAGTATTTAGTCAGCCACCAATTGTGCAAGTTCTCCAACTTAAAAAGATGAGAGAGGCCTGTAATTTTCATCGTAGGTACACTTCAACTATGACAGACGAAATGAGAAAAAGAAATCCCGAAAATCACATTGTAGGATTTTAAATGTATTTATTTGCAAATTATGGTGGAAAATAAGTATTTGGTCAATAACAAAAGTTTATCTCAATACTTTGTTATATACCCTTTGTTGGCAATGACAGAGGTCAAACGTTTTCTGTAAGTCTTCACAAGGTTTTCACACACTGTTGCTGGTATTTTGGCCCATTCCTCCATGCAGATCTCCTCTAGAGCAGTGATGTTTTGGGGCTGTCGCTGGGCAACACGGACTTTCAACTCCCTCCAAAGATTTTCTATGGGGTTGAGATCTGGAGACTGGCTAGGCCACTCCAGGACCTTGAAATGCTTCTTACGAAGCCACTCCTTCGTTGCCAGGCGGTGTGTTTGGGATCATTGTCATGCTGAAAGACCCAGCCACGTTTCATCTTCAATGCCCTTGCTGATGGAAGGAGGTTTTCACTCCAAATCTCACGATACATGGCCCCATTCATTCTTTCCTTTACACGGATCAGTCGTCCTGGTCCCTTTGCAGAAAAAACAGCCCCAAAGCATGATGTTTCCACCCCCATGCTTCACAGTAGGTATGGTGTTCTTTGGATGCAACTCAGCATTCTTTGTCCTCCAAACACGACGAGTTGAGTTTTTACCAAAAAGTTATATTTTGGTTTCATCTGAACATATGACATTCTCCCAATCCTCATCTGGATCATCCAAATGCTCTTTAGCAAACTTCAGACGGGCCTGAACATGTACTGGCTTAAGCAGGGGGACACGTCTGGCACTGCATGATTTGAGTCCCTGGCGGCGTAGTGTGTTACTGATGGTAGGCTTTGTTACTTTGGTCCCAGCTCTCTGCAGGTCATTCACTAGGTCCCCGTGTGGTTCTGGGATTTTTGCTCACCGTTCTTGTGATCATTTTGACCCCACGGGGTGAGATCTTGCGTGGAGCCCCAGATCGAGGAAGATTATCAGTGGTCTTGTATGTCTTCCATTTCCTAATAATTGCTCCCACAGTTGATTTCTTCAAACCAAGCTGCTTACCTATTGCAGATTCAGTCTTCCCAACCTGGTGCAGGTCTACAATTTTGTTTCTGGTGTCCTTTGACAGCTCTTTGGTCTTAGCCATAGTGGAGTTTGGAGTGTGACTGTTTGAGGTTGTGGACAGGTGTCTTTTATACTGATAACAAGTTCAAACAGGTGCCATTAATACAGGTAACGAGTCGAGGACAGAGGAGCCTCTTAAAGAAGAAGTTACAGGTCTGTGAGAGCCAGAAATCTTGCTTGTTTGTATGTGACCAAATACTTATTTTCCACCATAATTTGCAAATAAATTCATAAAAAATCCTACAATGTGATTTTCTGGATTTTTTTTCCTCATTTTGTCTGTCATAGTTGAAGTGTACCTATGATGAAAATTACAGGCCTCTCTCATCTTTTTAAGTGAGAGAACTTGCACAATTGGTGGCTGACTAAATACTTTTTTACCCCACTGTACATGGCTATTGGAAAAATATGTGAGGTGCTAGCCTCAAACAATGAAATGTGCTGCTTTCGCCGTAAAGCCTTTTTGAAATCTGACAACGCTGTGATATTGCCAAGAAACAGAGCTTTTGATGAGTATGGAACACTTGTATATTGGTGGATGTTTAATAATTCAACTGTTGGATTTTGAATTTGGCGCTTTACATTTTCCCTGGTAGTGTTGGGACGAGCCCGCTAGTGCCCCACTGGGCCCCAAGAAGTTAACTCCCGACACTACCAGGTGAAATGCAAGGCGCCAAATTCAAAATCCAAAAGTTGAATTATTAAACATGCATCAATATACAAGTGTTTCATAGTCATCAAAAGCTCTGCTTCTTGGCAATATCACAGCGTTGTCAGATTTCAAATAAGGCTTTACGGCGAAAGCACCACATTTGATTGTTTGAGGGTAGCACCTAACATTTTTTTCACATTACCATGAATTCATAAGCCATCACGGTTCACACATAACACATTTCACAGCGAAAACAAATCAATTACCTTTTGAAGAACTTCTGCTGAGGGCTTCCCAAGTGTCCAACGAAGACAATCCATGGTTCTTTTGTTAGAAAAAGTAATGTATTATATCCATAAATCTCTGTTTGGTTGGCGCGTTATAATGAGAAAATGGAGCGTCGACTCGCACATTGAAACGTGAAGAGAACTCGTTCAACTTATACCTATAAACTTGTCCAAGAACAATCAAACATAATTGTAAATGTATCCTTAGGAACACTTTTATGTATAAATAGTATAATATTTCAACCGGAATATAAACTGGGCGATAAGAAAGACAAAAAAAAACTAAGAACGTGCCAGCCGGGGGCGGCGCGCATTTACTTGTATTGACATCTGCGTGGACACTTCCTTATTCGTCTTCTTCTCTGCTCTAAAAGCATCTAAAAAGAATCAGAACACTTTCTCAAGACTGTTGACATCCAGAGGAAGCGATAGGTACTGCATTCATATGCCCTTATATGGGCATTTTCATAAGGGAGGGGTCCTAAATGAGGCAATCTGTCAAAACCACTTTTTCCAGGACAGAAATTCCTCGGGCTTTCACCTTTCATATCCGTTCTGTTATACTCAAAGACAAAATGTTAACACTTTTAGGAAATTCAGAGTGTTTCCTATCCAATGGTACTACATATGTGCATATCCTATTTTCTGGGCCTGAATGGGAGGCATTTTACTTTGGGCACGCCAGGTGCTCCAAAACGGTCACCTCGTGCGCTGCTCCCAACGAAGTGTAAGGGAGTGCTCCTCATCTCAGCTTGTTACCTGTATAAAAGACACCTGTCCACAGAAGCAATCAATCAATCAGATTCCAAACTCTCCACCATGGCCAAGACCAATAAGCTCTCCAAGGACAAGGCTGGAATGGGCTACAAGACCATCGCCAAGCAGCTTGGTGAGAAGGTGACAACAGTTGGTGCGATTATTCGCAAATGGAAGAAACACAAAAGAACTGTCAATCTCCCTCGGCCTGGGGCTCCATGCAAGATCTCTCCTCGTGGAGTTGCAATGATCATGAGAATGGTGAGGAATCAGCCCAGAACTACACGGGAGGATCTTGTCAATGATCACAAGGCAACTGGGACCATAGTCACAAAGAAAACAATTGGTAACACGCTACGCAGTGAAGGACTGAAATCCTGCAGCGCCCGAAAGGTCCCCCTGCTCAAGAAAGCACATATACATGCCCTTCTGAAGTTTGCCAGAGGACAACTGGGTGAAAGTGTTGTGGTCAGATGAGTCCAAAATGTTGCTCTTTGGCATCAACTCAACTCGCCGTGTTTGGAGGAGGAGGAATGCTGCCTATGACCCCAAGAACACCATCCCCACCGTCAAACATGGAGGTGGAAACAATATGCTTTGGGGGTGTTTTTCTGCAAAGGGGACAGGACAACTTCACCTTCAACTTCACTAGCCAGTCTCCAGACCTTAATCCCATAGAATATCTGTGGAGGGAGCTGAAGGTTCGAGTTGCCAAACATCAGCCTCGAAACCTTAATGACTTGGAGAAGATCTGCAAAGAGGAGTGGGACAAAATTCCTCCTGAGATGTGTGCAAACCTGGTGGCCAACTACAAGAAACGTCTGATCTCTGTGATTGCCAACAAGGGTTTTGCCACCAAGTCATGTTTCATAGAGAGCATCCTGACTGGTTGCATCACCGCCTGGTATGGCAATTGTTCTGCCTCCGACTGCATACTTATTTCCCTCATTAAAATGCAAATCTATTTATAACATTTTTCACATGCGTTTTTCTGGATTGTTTTGTTGTTATTCTGTCTCTCACTGTTCAAATAAACCTACCATTAAAATTATAGACTGATCATTTCTTTGTCAGTGGCAAACATACAAAATCAGCAGGGGATCAAAAACTTTTTCCCCTCACTGTATGCTCAAAGAGAAATGGGTTAGCTTGAGCTGACAATAACTTGGTGATCAAAACCTAAAGCTGGCATTCTTTAGACAAGATGTGGTGTGTGTGACCCAGATAGATATAGCCTAGAAGAGTTTAGAACAATGTCTCATCTTCCTGGCATCTGGGAAACTAAGCCAGGTTGGGGTTAAAACAACATCCCGTGCAGATAGCCAGGAGATGGACCAAGGTGGCTTATGGGAGGAGTGGAACCAGGCTGACTAAGAATTTTTTAGGTCCTATATAAGATCTGTTTTTTCATTATGAGTTAGACTACTCTGCTGACTGGTTTCGTTATTGCAATAATGAATCTGAAACATCTAGGAGCAACAGCAACTCAGTATGCCACACAAACTCACAGAACGGGACCGCCAAGTGATGAAGTGCCTAGTGCGTATAAATCATCTGTCCTCGGTTGCAAAACTCACTACCGAGTTCCAAACCGCCTCTGGAAGCAACGTCAGCACAATAACTGTTTGTCGGGAGCTTCATGTAATGGGTTTCCATGGCCGTGCAGCCGCACACAAGCCTAATATCACCATGCACAATGCCAAGCGTTGCCTGGAGTGGTGTAAAGCTCACCACCATTGGACTCTGGAGCAGTGGAAACGTGTTCTGTGGAATGATGAATCACGCTTCACCATCTGGCGGTCTGAGGGAACAAATCGGTTTGGCAGATGCCACGTGAATGCTACCTGCCCGAAAGCATAGTGCCAACTGTAAAGTTTGGTGGAGGAGGAATAGTGGTCTGGGGCTGTTTTACATGGTTCGGCTAGGGCCCTTAGTTCCAGTGATGGGAAATCTTATTGCAGCGTACAATTAAATTCTATACGATTCTGTACTTCCAACTTTGTGGCAACATTTTGGGGGAGGCCCTTTCCTGTTTCAGCATAACAATGCCCCCGTGCACGAAGCGAGGTCCATACAGAAATGGTTTGTTAAGATCGGTATGGAAGAACATGACTGGCCTGCACAGAGCCCTGACCTCAACCCCATCAAACACTTTTGGGATGTATTGGAACGCCAACTGCGAGCCAGGCCTGATCGCCCAACATCAGTGCCCGACCTAATGCTTGTGGCTAATTGGAACAAGTCCCTGCAGTAATTTTCCAACATCTAGTGGAAAACCTTCAAGAAGAGTGGAGGTTGTTATAGCAGCAAAAGGGGGACCAACTCCGTATTATTGCCCATGATTTTTGAATGAGTGTCCATACTTTTGGTCATGCAGTGTATCTAGACCCTTAAAGAAATGCATAATAAATATGAATTACTAAGTACTGTAATTCATAAAGTTATTAGTGCTGTCGTTCAAGTCAAGACGGACTGAAGGAGTGGCGGACTGAAGGCAGGGGTGCAGGATACCTCAAGATTAAAAACTCCACTCCACATACTCGTGGTCAATAACCTTAAATCTGGCTAACAACACAAAACAAATTATAAGGCTAGAGAAATGTATTGATCAATATCACCGATACAATCAACACCTACATTTGTCGCAGAGCAAGCACGGAGAACCAATGCCCAAAAGAAAACGAGAACTTCAACGGACACAGACGATTTATGCTTTTCAACAGCGGGAATGGTAAGTGTAGAATCCCGACTTGCTAAAGTTGATAAATTGTAAATTGGGAATACTTGAACTAGTTAGTAAAGATATGGGGGAGTTGAAGGCGAGCTTCGAGATGAGTGCCAAAAAAGCTGCGACAATGACGCAAACAAGCTAAAAGGTACTGTCAATAATATTGACTCGGACGTTAAGGAACTTAAAAAGGAGAACATGTTTCTGAGAGAAGCCTTACTTGAAATACAGACGAGATCAATGCGGGAAAATCTGGTTCTTACTGGTATCAAAGAAAATGAGGGTGAAGATCCTGAAAGTGTGATGAAATAATTATTTATTAAGTGCTACACATCCCATGTGATACTGTTGATAAAATCAAACTCAAACGTGTACACCATTTTGGACATAGTGGACTGCGATATGAACGCCCAGTCATTTCCAAATTTGCATTCTTTAAAAATAAAATAATGGTTCAAAGCCTGGGCAAAGAGTAACTGAAATATGCATGGATGATTAGTTCCCGAAGACAACTGCAGAACAGAGCAAAGTTCTGTACCCACTCTTCGCGGTAACTAGATTAAAAGGTAAACGTGTAGCTCTCTATTATACAAATATACTGTGTCCGTAAAATGTATATAGTATTTATAAGCTGGAAGTAGAAGCTTAAGTCTTGTTGTCCATTAGTTTGCTCCAATTAGGAGAGGTGTGGTAGGGTTAAGGGAAAATAAAAGGAAAATATATATAAAGAAATATATATTTTACATATATAGTGTATGTATTAAGATATATATATATATATATATAGGAGATTTGAAATGATATATACAATTACATTGACGGAAGTCCCAATCTATCTGTATATTAAAGCTGATCTACTGATCTTTTATTATTGTAATTATGAATGCTAATATGAACAAATCAAGTGCATTACAGGACGGGTAGTAAGTACTAATAAAACCTCCCTTGTATTTGAAAAGAAAACACATTCAAAGATCTTAAAGTATCATGCAAAAAATTTGTACAAACTGAAGGTAGAAGAAAAGAATAAGAAAAGTCTGTGCAAATATATGCAAATAAAGTGCATCAAGGGGAGGGTAGAAAGTGCTATCGAAGCCTCCATAATATTTAAAGGATCATAAAAATAAAAGGAACACACACTAAAGATCTAAGCAAAGTTTTAATAATCTTGACTAAGGTTAGGGTTGAGGTTGGCGTTAGGGTTGAGCCGGTGTGTGGACAAGAAGTCGAGGTTAGGGATATGGCAAGGGTTGAGTCAAGATGTAGAGATGAAGTGAGGGCTAGGGTTGGGTTTAAAGTTGAGCCGGGAGTGGACATGAAGTTACGGTTAGGCAGAATCAGGGATAGCGCAACAAAAAAAACACTTTAAAACATGGCAAATGTATGATATATATTATATTATTTCATTACATCCTGGAATTGGTCTGAGCTGGTAAGCTGTGACTGTTGCACTACCCCCTTGAGGGCCACTCTCACCTGGGGCTGGCGCTGCACTGCTGGTTGGTTGCTGGTGATTATGGCTATGTAGAATTGCAATGTCATTGCCTTGCCCTTGACGTTCATTTAGCTGGCACCCGCCCGCCCGTCTAGTATCACTACTCTGGACGGTTCTGACTTAGAATATGTGGACAAGTACAAATACCTAGGTGTCTGGTTAGACTGTAAACTCTCCTTCCAGACTCACAAAACTTCTTAGGGAGCGGCGGCAGTGGTGGGAGCTTTGGAGAGTCTGGCGTGCCCAAAGTAAAATGCCTGCCACTCAGGCCCAGAAACTAGGATATGCACATAATTAGTACTATTGGATAGAAAACACTCTGAAGTTTCTAAAACTGTTAAAACAATGTCTGTGAGTATAACAGAACTGATATGGCAGGCAAAAACCAGAGCAAAATCCATCCGGAAAAATGTGTTTCTATGGGATCTGCTTAATTCCAGCTCCCAGATTGCAGTACCTATGACTTCCACTAGATGTCAACAGTCTTTAGACAAGGTTTGAAGCGTCTACCTTGAAAAACAGCGGAATAGAAGATAATTATGTAAGTGGAGTGAGGAAGTGTCTTTTTTGTTTTGCGCGCGAGGCCGTGAGTGTGCGCCTCGTGATTTTACTTATCTATCGCTCAGGACATTAATCCGTGTGAAATATTATAGTTAATATACATAAAAGTGTACCTAAGGATACATTATAAACAATGTTTGATTTGTTTGGTCAAAGTTGATAGGTATATTTCGAACGCTTTCTCTTTCCTGTACAATCAACGAGTGGACGGTGGATTTTCTGAACATAACGCGCCAACCAAATGGAGATTTATGGATATAAACAAGGACTTTTTCTAACAAAAGGAACATTGTATGTCTTGCTTGGACACTTCGGATTGCCCTCAGCAGAAGATCTTCAAAGGTAAGGGATTTATTTTAGCTCTTTTTATCTGTTTTGTGACACCCGTTATGAAATTATGCGTTTTATGCGCCCCAACGCTCCCTATGAGTTAAACATCTTCAATCCAAAATTAAATCTAGAATCGGCATCCTATTTCGCAACAAAGCATCCTTCACTCATGCTGCCAAACATACCCTCGTAAAACTGACTATCCTACCGATCCTTGACTTCGGCAATGTAATTTACTAAATTGCCCCAACATTCTACTCAGCAAATTGGATGTAGTCTATCACAGTGCCATCCGTTTTGTCACCAAAGCACCATATACTACCCACCACTCGACCTGTATGCTCTCGTTGGCTGGCCCTCACTTCATATTCGTCGCCAAACCCACTGGCTCCAGGTCATCTCTAAGTCTTTGCTAGGTAAAGCCCCGCCTTATCTCAGCTCACTGGTCACTATAGCAGCACCCACCCGTAGCATGCGCTCCAGCAGGTACATTTCATCCCCAAAGCCAATTCCTCCTTTGGCCGCCTTTCTTTCCAGTTCTCTGCTGCCAATGACTGGAACGAATAGCAAAAATCACTGAAGCTGGAGTCATATCTCCCTCACTAATTTTAAGCATCAGCTGTCAGAGCAGCTTACCGATGATTGCACCTGTACACAGCCCATCTGTGAATAGCCAACCCAACTACCTCATCCCCATTTTGTTATTAATGTTTTTGATTAACCTATCACTCCAGTGTTAATTGCTAAATTGTTATTATTTTGCCACTATGGCCTATTTATTGCCTTACCTCCCTAATCTTATTACATTTGCACACACTGTATATAGATTTTTCTATTGTGTTATTGACTGTACGTTTGTTTATCCCATGTGTAACTCTGTGTTGTTTGTGTCGCACTGCTTTGCTTTATCTTGGCCAGGTCGCAGTTGTACATGAGAACTTGTTCTCAACTGGCCTACCTGGTTAAATACAGTAATATTGCAATTATTTTCCTTGTTTATCAAGCGAGTCTTTAGGGAGTATTCGAGCACAGACGTTTGCTTCACCTAGCCGAGTTCTGCTAAGAGCAAACTTTTGTATGTGGACGCCTTTAGGGTTACTCTTTTATTATTCTCTTTTGTCATTGCAATGTATTGACATAAGCTTCAAGTGTTTGATGCTCATCTTTTCCCATTGACTGCAATGTATTGACATAATCTTCAATTGGTTGACACATTGTTTCCCATTGACTGCAAACATATTGACATAAGCCTCAACCCTGTGAAACTCATCTTTCCCAAATATGAATGTCAAAAAAACATCATTAACGACACACGTAGCTGTTCTATGAGTGTTCTGAGGCAGTCGGTATATAACGAGCGCTTTGAAGTGTAACTTTTGTAACAATGGTTTTTGCAAAACAGCTCAGAGATTTAACGATGCTGCTACAAAGGTTCTCACGATGAACTTAGCCTTGGGATGCTTTTAGGAAACCGGGCCCTGGTCTTTCGGTGATTGGTATATCTTGATGAAAGAGAGAATTTTGGAACAGACCGAGACCCAGTTAATGGCTGAGTCCTGTAGCGATAGATCCCTACACCATTGGGCTAGAGGTTTGTTTGCAACTGTCAGCAGATATGTGTATAATTGTGAGACAAAGCCTCATGTTTGCCCAGATAAGAATAGTTTTGAACAGGATGGAGAGTTAGCTCTGTTCCCCATGGCATGAAATAGGTCCTATTTTTTTGTCTTTATCAACAAAACAATGAACAATATTTTCTTCACATCTGGAATGTCACGTACAGCCACATCCTCACAAAAACCTCACCACATTTTCGTTTAACTTGTTAGGGAGCAGTGCATGAGGTGACCGTTTTGGAGAGCCTGGCGTGCCCAAAGTAAAATGCCTCCCATTCAGGCCCAGAAAATAGGATATGCATAGATTTAGTACCATTGGATAGGAAACACTATGAATTTTCCAAAACTGTTAACCATTTGTCTGTGAGTGAAACAGAACGCATATGGCAGGCAAAACCCAGAGGAATTTCTGTCCTGGAAAAAGTGATTTTGACACATTGCTCATTTGGGAACCCCTCCCTAATGAAAATGACCATATAAGGGCATATGAATGCAGTACACGTCACTTCCTTATGATGTCAACAGTCTCGAGACAGTGTATTCTTTTCATTTTGGATGAGTAAGACCAGAGAAAAAGACCAAACAAGGAAGTCCCCCCTTGATGACAACAGTAGGCTGGGCGCGCTTCCGTGAAAGCGTGCAGTGTCTTTTTTACCGTCGTTATCGATCAGTTTATATTCCGGTTGATTTATAATAGTAAATATACGCAAAAGTGTTCCTAAGGATACATTTAAAACTATGTTTGATTGTTCTTGGACAAGTTTATAGGTATAAGATGAACGAGTTCGCGTCACGTTTCAATGGACTAGTGGAGGCTGTCGTTTCTGATTATTACGCGCGAACCAAATGGAGGATTTATGGATAAAATGTTACTTTTTCTAACAAAAGAACCATGGATTGTCTTCGTTGGACACTTAGGATGACCTCAGCAGAAGTTCTTCAACAGGTAATTGATTTGTTTTCGCTGTGAAATGTGTTATGTGTGTGCCATGATGGCTAATCGATACATGGCTATGGGAAAAATATGTGAGGTGCTACTCTCAAACAATCAAATGTGCTGCTTTCGCCGTAAAGCCTTTTTGAAATCTGACAACGCTGTGATATTGCCAAGAAACAGAGCTTTTGATGAGTATGGAACACTTGTATATTGGTGGATGTTTAATAATTCAACTTTGGGATTTTGAATTTGGCACTTTACATTTTACCTGGTAGTGTCGGGAGGAGCCATATGGCCAATATACCACCCCCTCAGGGTAAGGGCAGTTCGGGTAAGGGCTGTTCTTAGGGGTAAGGGCTGTTCCTTAGGCACGATTGGTTTGTATGAGTATATATCTACTAGTGTGCCTGTATGTTCTCTGGCGACTACATTAAAATATACTCATTTTTGCATATCTCCTGCGCCTGACTCCTTCCACACACCCCGGACACTTACAGAAATCACGCACCCTAAAATTATGGAGTCAGCGGGAGCAGGAAACGCTGGCCAAGGAGTCGAGGAACGCGTTCTTGAACATTCTGCGATGCTACAACAACTTGGGACCGCGATGGATCGCGTTGTCCAAACATTGGACCGCTTGAGAGACGGGAGATCGCTCCAGCGCCTCGACTACCCAACCCAAGTCTGGATACCCCTCCATCTCCGGACTCTGGATCCAGTGGGATTCGTCTCTCCCTTCCCAGGGAGTATGATGGAACAGCAGCACAGTGTCAAGGGTTCTTATTACAACTGGACCTCTACTTGGCCACCGTGCGTCCAGCCCCCTCAGGAAGGGAGAGAGTGTCCGCTCTTGACTCCTGTCTCACTGGGAGAGCATTGGAGTGGGCCAACGCCGTCTGGAGAGAGGGAGACGCAACGTTGGACCACTTTGAAGATTTCACCCGTCGCTTCCGAGCGGTATTCGATCATCCTCCCGAGGGGAGAGCGGCGGGGGAGCGGCTCTTCCATCTGAGACATCTGACAAGGAGCGCTCAGGAGTTTGCTCTTGAGTTCCGGACTTTGGCTGCCGGAGCGGGCTGGAACGACAGGGCCCTCATCGATCATTATAGGTGTAGCCTACGCGAGGACGTCCGACGGGAACTGGCCTGCAGAGACATCACGGTGACATTCGATCAACTGGTAGACCTCTCCATATGGCTGGATAATCTGTTGGTCACCCGCGGACGTCCAGAGAGGGTCCTGTCGACCTTACCCTCCGGCATTCCCTCTCCAGAGCCTATGGAACTAGGAGGGGCAGCGCATAGGGAGACCGGAGGAGGAACCTTCACCTGTACCATCTGTGGCCGCAGGGGGCACACTGCTGGTCGGTGCAGGGTTGGTGCTTCTAGGAGAGGAGACGGCAGGCGGAGTACTCTGGCGTCACCTCTGGTGAGTAAGCACCACTCTCATCCAGAGTCCTCTGTTAGCCAATTGTTTGTGTCTGTGTGTTTCCCAGAATATTCTCTGTATTCCCAGCATAAGGCACTCGTCGATTCAGGTGCAGCTGGGAATTTTATTGACAGAGCGCTAGCGTTAAATTTAGAAATCGGTGAGGTACAGTTACCCGCTGCCTCTCATCACTTCGGTGATGGAGTTAATGCACGGGGCGCGCTTCTTCACGAAACTGGATCTCAGGAGCGCATACAATCTGGTGCATATCCGGAAAGGAGACGAGTGGAAGATAGCTTTCAGTACCACCTCAGGCCATTATGAGTACCGTGTCATGCCATACGGGCTGATGAATGCTCCTGCAGTATTCCAATCTTTAGTGGATGAGATTTTCTGGGACCTGCACAGGCAGGGTGTAGTGGTGTATATTGATGACATCCTCATATACTCCGCTACACGCGCCCAGCATGTGTCTTTGGTTCGCAAGGTACTTGGAAGACTGTTGGAACATGATTCATACTGTACGTAAAGGCTGAGAAATGCTTGTTTTTCCAGCAGGCCGTTTCCTTTCTAGGACATCCCATTTCCACGTCCGGGGTGGAAATGGAGAGTGAGCGTATTGATGCCGTGCGTAATTGGCCGACTCCCACCACGGTAAAAGAGGTGCAGCGATTTTTAGGGTTTGCCAATTATTACCGGAGATTTATCCGGGGCTTTGGTCAGGTCGCGGCTCCCATTACCTCATTGCTGAGGGGGGGTCCGGTGTGTCTGAAGTGGTCAGTGGAGGCGGACAGAGCTTTTAGGAAACTGAGGGAGCTGTTCGTTTCGGCGCCCGTTCTGGCGCACCCGGATCCTTCTTTAGCGTTCATAGTAGAGGTGGATGCTTCCGAGGCAGGGATTGGAGCTGTGCTCTCTCAGCGCTCGGGCACCCCGAAACTCCGCCCCTGTGCTTTTTTTTCTAAGAAGCTTAGTCCGGCGGAGCGTAATTATGATGTGGGGGACCGGGAGTTGTTGGCTGTGGTTAAGGCTCTGAAGGTGTGGATACATTGGCTTGAGGGGGCTAAACACCCTTTTCTCATCTGGACTGACCACCGTAACCTGGAGTACATCTGGGCAGCGAGGAGATTGAATCCTCGTCAAGCAAGGTGGGCCATGTTTTTTACTCGGTTTGTGTTTACCATTTCATACAGACCAGGTTCCCAAGAATAAGAAGGCAGATGCACTGTCCCGGTTGTATGATACAGAGGAGCGGCCCATGGATCAAACTCCCATACTCCCGGCTTCCTGTTTTGTGGCACCGGTGGTGTGGGAGCTGGACGCGGACATTCAGCGGGCGTTACGTACTGAGCCTGCTCCCCCCCAGTGTCCCGTCGGGCGTATGTACGTTCTGACTGTTGTCCGTGACCAGTTGATCTCATGGGTCCATACGTCACCCTCCTCTGGTCATCCGGGGATTGGTCGGACAGTGCGCTGTCTGACTGGGAAGCACTGGTGGCCTACTTTAGGTAGGGACGTGAGGTTTTATGTCTCCTCCTGTCAGGTGTGTGCCCAGAGTAAGGCTCCTAGACACCTACCTAGAGGTAAGCTAAAACCTTTACCTATTCCACAACGACCATGGTCACATCTATCTGTGGATTTCTTAACGGATCTTCCTCCTTCTCAGCGGAACACCACGATCCTGGTCGTTGTGGATCGTTTCTCTAAGTCCTGTCGTCTCCTTCCGATGCCCGGTCTGCCTACGGCCCTACAGACTGCGGAGGCCCTGTTTCACCATGTCTTCCGGCACTATGGGATACCCGAGGATATAGTGTCTGATCGAGGTCCCCAGTTCACGTCGAGAGTCTGGAGGGCTTTTATGGAAAAATTGGGGGTCTCGAATTAGCCTTACCTCGGGTTTTCATCCTGAGAGTAATGGGCAGGTGGAGAGAGTCAATCAAGATGTGGGCAGGTTTTTGCGGTCATATTGCCAGGACCGGCCGGGAGAGTGGGCGAGGTTTGTACCCTGGGCAGAAATGGCGCATAATTCACTTCGCCACTCCTCAACTAGCCTCTCCCCTTTTGGGTTATCAGCCAGTTCTGGCACCATAGCATCAGAGTCAGACCGAAGCTCCTGCGGTTGATGAGTGGTTTAAGCGCGAGGATGAGACCTGGGAGGCTGTCACAGGTCACCTTCAACAGGCCGTGACGCATCAAAAAACCAGCGCGGACCGTGTACGCACCGGGGGATAGGGTCTGGCTCTCGACCCGAAACCTGCCCCTCCGCCTGCCATGCCGGAAGCTGGCTCCGCGGTTTGTGGGGCCATTTAAAGTCCTGAGGAGAGTGAACGAGGTGTGTTACAGGTTACAGCTTCCCCCTGATTATAAAATTAACCCCTCGTTCCATGTGTCCCTCCTCAGGCCGGTGGTGGTTGGTCCGCTCCAGGACTCTGAGGTGAGGGAGGTCCCTCCGCCCCCTTTGGACATCGAGGGGGTCCCGGCGTATTCCGTCCGCTGCATCTTAGATTCGAGACGCCGGGTGGGGGGCCTTCAGTACCTTGTGGAGTGCGGACCGGAGGAGAGGTGCTGGGTCCCGAAGGAGGATATATTGGATCCGAATATGTTAAGGGAGTTTCATCTTCACCTTTCATCGTCCTGCGCCTCGCCCTCCGGGCCGTCCCCGAGGCCGGTGTTGGCGCGCCGCTGGAGCCGAGCGTCAGGGGGTACTGTCACGACTTCAGCCGAAGTCGGTCCCTCTTCCTGTTCGGGCGGTGTTCGGCGTTCGTCGTCACCGGTTTTCTAACCATCACCGATTCCTTCCTGTGTGTCTAATTGTGTTGGTTTTGATTGTTCACACCTGTTTTGTATTTTCTCCCAATCACGCCCCTGTTATAATTTTCTCCTTTTCCCGTCTTCCCTTGTGCGTGATTGTTTTGTCTTTGACTGTGTAGGTTGCTACCAGTTTACTCCGTGCTCTGTGTAGGGCATTTGTTTTGTTTATTCGGTACTCCGGGTTATGAAATCATACCCGTGTTTATTTTGGGGTTTTGGTTTGTATGAGTATATATCTACTAGTGTGCCTGTATGTTCTCTGGCGACTACATTAAAATATACTCATTTTTGCATATCTCCTGCGCCTGACTCCTTCCACACACCCCGGACACTTACAATAGGATGGGAACAGAAAAAAAATCTGACGTTGACATGGCGTTGACATGACATGAAGTATGCAGGTATGTGAATAGTGAAAAAGCATGAGGGCAAAAAAAATATTTCAAAGCACTCTCAGTAGACCATTTAAAACCCCTTTAATCATAGGCTAATGTGATGTCATCATCCTTGATTAAGGGAGAGTAAGCTACACTTGGTTTTTCATCTAATTAAAATGTAATTGGTGAAACCAATAGTTTTTTTCATGTTTTCTAAATACTATATTCACTGGCACATCTCTCTTCCATGGGCACTGTGCGTAGCTGGAAAACCTGTGCTTTCGTTACAGTTAAGACCTGCTTTTGTGGGTCTTATAACTTCCCATTAGCCCTGCAAGAAATGTTTTCTAGGAACTTTCTTGCAAAACCAAGTGAATGTTTTTTGCACCCTAAAATAGAATCTTTCACACAACTGGACAGTTTTTGTGTTTTGGGAACTTATTTTGTGACGTCCCCACAATGTTCTCACTAAACTGTTCACGCAACCTAAATGAAACATTCGGGGAACCTTTTTTTAATGCATTCCACAAAAGTTCTTGCAACATCAGGAAAATGTTTTATACACTGAAATATAAACACAACATGTTGTTGGTCTCATGTTTCATTAGCTGAAATGAAAGATGCCAGAAAAAGCTTTTTTTCTCACAAATGTTGTGCACAAATTTGTTTACATCCCTGTTAGGGAGCATTTCTCCTTTGCTAAGATAATCCATCCACCTGACAGGTGTGGCATATCAAGAAGCTGATTAAACAGCATGATCATTACACAGGCGCACCTTGTGCTGGGGACACTAAAAAGCCACTCTAAAATGTGCAGTTTTGTCACACAACACAATGCCACATATGTCTCAGGTTTTGAGGGAGTTTACAATTGTTATGCTGACTGCAAGAATACCCACCAGAGATGTTGCCAGAGAATTTAATGTTCTCCTAACGTCATTTTAGAGACTTTGGCAGTACGTCAAAACAGCCATGCAATTGCATACCACGTGTATGGCGTTGTATGGGTGAGCGGTTTGCTGATGTCAACACTGTGAACAGATTGCCCCATGGTGGCGTTGGGGTCACGGTATGGGCAGGCATAAGCTTCGGACAATTAATTAAAATTCACTGAGATACCGAGACGAGATCCTGAGGCCCATTGTCGTGCTATTCATCCGCCACCATCACCTCATGCTTCAGCATGATAATTCATGGCCCCATGTCGCAAGGATCTGTACACAATTCTTGGAAGATGAAATTGTCCCAGTTCTTCCATGGCCTACATACTCACCAGAAATGCAACCATTGTGCCTGTTGGGATGCTCTGGATTGACGTGTAAGACAGCATGTTCCAGTTTCCAACAATATCCAGCAACTTCGCATACCCATTGAAAAGGAGTTGGACAACATTCCACAGGCCACAATCAACAGCCTGATCAACTTTATCAGAAGGAGATGTGTTGTGCTGTGTGAGGAAAACGGTGGTCAAACCAGATACTGACAGTTTTTTTTATCCATGCCCTACTTTATTTTTAAGTATCTGTGACCAACAGATGCATATCAATATTCCCAGTCATGTAAAATCCATAGATTAGAGCCTAATGAATTGATTTCAATCAACTGATTTCCTTCTTTGAACTATAACTCAGTAAGTAACATCTTTTAAATTGTTGCATGTTGCATTTATATTTTTGTTCAATATACGAACATTCTATTATTATCCGCGCGACTAGACAGTTTTAGTGTTATGAGAACATTTGCCACAACCTAACAAATGTTCTGGGAACTTTCACAGAACAAATTTTGGTTTGCTGAGAAAACATTACTAGTAGATTGTGTTATTACATTACCTTGAAACCTAATGATAACATTTGGCGAATATTCTGTGGTTGTTGTTAAAGATGTTGTGCACAACATTTTAGTGAATGTTAGCAGACCATTCCAAGGATATTTATTTTTTTGTTTTCTTTTTTGTGGAATGTTATTATACTTATGTTAGATAGCACCCTAACTAGAACATAATGGGAATCTTAGTTAATGTTCTGGGAAAGTTCCCGGGTTTGCTGGGTAACATGAGTTTGTCACTTGTGCCTCCTTAGCACCAGCCGAAAATATAGACCATAATGTAACTACGGCACCGCTATAGAGACATGCAGCGTAGCCTGACAGAAATGAATCATATCCACACAAATTTTCATTCTGCAATCTTTGAATTGATTGAATTGAGGAGCTTTAACACATTTATGGCAATGGAATCTATGGTTATATGAAGAAGTACTTGCTCCTGTTTTACATTTCCAACCAGCCTTGAATCAATCAGCTTAGGGTTATGAAACAAAAAGAGCTGACTAAAATTCAGATGTGCCTGAGATAGTTGCCTTAAATCAGTCAGGCTGTCTTAAACTCGGATGGTAATACAGAATATGATATATTCTGTATGGAGATTAAGTATTATAGTGGATGGAAATTGTGACGACGCTCCCACTCTGTCTGACGAATTCTTTCTCTTTGCACTTGTTTTCCTAAATAGGTGTCAGTGGGTTGAGTCGGGAGGGTCGTCAGCTAAATGGGACACACTATGAGGCTTGTTGTTCAAATGTCAAGGTAGAAACATACAAGATAATTTAGTTATGTTCCACTATGTTGAGAAATTGCTCTGCCAAATTGAATTTCTTATCGTGGCTTTGTCACTTTTACTGTTGTTGTTGCTCAGCAATCTTTTCTGTGTGTACTAGTTGAAGTTTACACTTTTTGGAACCTTCACAATTCAGAGCAGTCAGGATCTCACATCACTATTATTACGTTGCCATTCAAGTATCTCCTCTTTCCACAGTGCATAGACCTCTAAATTCCTGGAAACTAAGTGTCTTTTAGTACTGGGAGAAAAGTTTGGCCTCAGACCTCTGTGTAAACAAATCCTAATTAATAATCCTTAAAAATTATCAAATTGACAGTACTTTCAGGGCACTCATGGTTAAGAATGAATATACATTGTGTCACAGGTCAGAGGTCACCTATGTTTTCTAGCATCCAGGTGAGCCTGATTGGGCTTATTGGGTTCACCTGATGTATTACCATTTAGGTCCTCTGTGGACTGCGCCGGTTGCTCAGGTCTCTTGTTTTGTTTAGTGATTCATGTGCCAGTGCTTTGTTGTTTTTGCTGTGTAAGCTTCAGTAAATATCCTGGATTTATCCTCACCTCCGCCTGCTGTGTTTCTCTGTGCCTGGGTACAGGTTTGTACGAGACTTATTGTCACACATTGTTTATCATATTACATGGTATTTTCCAATGCATACTGTGATACCCATATTTTCATATTTCTCTCTCATCGTACCTTGTCTTTTTTTCATTTTCATCTGGGTCAACATGCGGGTTGATTGGACATCCTCAAGTGATGAAGATTAATTGCGTTACCGTGGGTGGATGGTTAGAATGAAAAAAGACAGGAGCGGTAAGGCGTCTATAATGAGCATCATGAAACTAGAAAAACATCTCAGAGTGTTGATGAGTGGCGTTTGTTATTCAGGCAATTAAACAAAACCAGAGATGTGCTTGTTTTTTTATTATTCGCACCAAATAAGGTAGCAAGACATCATACACAATGAAAACATGCATATTTCCAAAACCATGCTCTTTTAATCAAACGACGGCACCTGGATAGAGCTGTGGCGGTCAAGGGCTGTGTCTGTGCATACAAGACACACTGATATGTGCCTTTGGAACATCTACATTTTATAAAAGTCTAGTCACTGTTTGCCCACTGACAAAGAAATGGTCAGTCTATAACTTTAATGGTAGGTTTATTTGAACAGTGAGAGACAGAATAACAACAAAAAAATCCAGATAAACGCATGTGAAAAATTTTATAAATTGATTTGCATTTTAATGAGGGAAATAAGTATTTGACCCCCTCTCAATCAGAAAGATTTCTGGCTCCCAGGTGTCTTTTATACAGGTAACGAGCTGAGATTAGGAGCACACTCTTAAGGTCCTGGAGTGGCCTAGCCAGTCTCCAGACCTTAATCCCATAGAAAATTTGGGGAGGGAGCTGAAGGTTCTAGTTGCCAAACGTCAGCCTCGAAACCTTAATGACTTGGAGAAGATCTGCAAAGAGGAGTGGGACAAAATCCCTCCTGAGATGTGTGCAAACTTGGTGGCCAACTACAAGAACCGTCTGACCTCTGTGATTGCCAACAAGGGTTTTGCCACCAAGTACTAAGTCATGTTTTGCAGAGGGGTCAAATACTTATTTCCCTCATTAAAATGCAATTCCATTTATAACATTTTTCACATGCGTTTCTCTGGATTTTTTTGTTGTTATTCTGTCTCTCACTGTTCAAATAAACCTACCATTAAAATGATAGACTGATCATTTCTTTGTCAGTGGGCAAACGTACAAAATCAACAGCCCATTGTCTCCTTTCCAGGCCCACCCCCTCTTCAAATCAAATCAAATCAATGTTTTATTATTAGTCAAACATTCCGAATACAACAGGTGTAGACCTTACAGTGAAATGCTTACATACGAGCCCGCAACCAACAGTGCAGTTTAAAAAAATACGGAAAAGAATAAGACACAAAAGTAACAAGCAATTAAAGAGCAGCAGTAAAACAACAATAGCGAGACTATATACTGGGGGGGTACCGGTACTTAGTCAATGTGAGGGGGCACCGGTTAGTTGAGGTAGTATGTACATGTAGGTAGAGTTATTGAAGTGACAATGCGTAGATGACAACAACAGAGGGTAGCAGCGGTGTAAAGAGTGGGGGCAACCAAGCATATAAGTAGTTTAGCTCATCTGGTAGGCTTGTGTCACTGGGCAGCTCTAGGCTGTGCTTCCCTTTGTAGTCTGTAATGGTCTGTATTGACGCTTTGTCTGTGTGATGGTTCGTCGGAGGGCATAGCGGGATTTCTTATAAGCTTCCGGGTTAGAGTCCCGCTCCTTGAAAGTGGCAGCTCTAGCCTTTAGCTCAGTGCAGATGCTGCCTGTAATCCATGGCTTCTGGTTGGGGTATGTATGCCCGGTCACTGTGGGGACGACGTCGTCGAAGCACTTATTGATGAAGCCAATGACTGATGTGGTGTACTCCTCAATGCCATCGGAGGAATCCCAGAACACATTCCGGTCTGTGCTAGCAAAACAGTCCTGAAGCTTAGCATCCGCTTCATATGACCACTTTTTTATTGATCTAGTCCTGCTTTAATTGTTTCTTGTAATCAGGAATCAAGAGGATAGAATTATGGTCAGATTTGCCAAATGGAGGGTGAGGGAGAGCTTTGTATGCGTCTCTGTGTGTAGAGTATAGATGGTCCAGAGGTTGCACATTTAACATGCTAAATAGAAATTTGGTAAAAGAGAGTTAAATTTCCCTTCATTAAAGTCCCTGGCTACTAGGAGCGCCACCTCTGGGTGGCCGTTTTCTTGTTTGCTTATAGCGGAATACAGCTCGTTCAATGCTGTCTTATTGCCAGCTTTTGACTGTGGTGGTATGTTAGCAGCTACGAAAAATACAGATGAAAACTCCAGGTAGATAGTGTGGTCTACAGCTTATCATGAGATAATAGCAATAGCTTGAGACTTCCTTAGATATCGTGCACCAGCTGTTCTTTACAAAAATACACAGTCCGCCGTCCCTTGTCTTACCAGACGCCTCTGTTCTATCCTGACGGTATAGCGTGTTACCAGCCAGCTGTATGTTGATTGCGTCGTCGTGTTCAGCCACAACTCCGTGAAGCATAAGATTTTAATGTCCCTTTGGTAGTTTAATCTTCCGTGTAGCTCCTCGATTTTATTCTCCAAAGATTGCACGTTTGCTATCAGAATGGAGGGAAGTGGGGGTTTATTTGATCGCCTACGAATTCTCAGATGGCAGCCCGCCGTTTGGCCTCTTTTTCTCCACCTCCTCTTCACACAAATTGTCTTCACGCAAATTGCAGGGATCTGGGCCTGTTCCCGAGAAAGCAGTGCATCCTTCGCGTCGGGCTCGTCAGAGTCGTGAAAAACAACCGGCTTACACGGTGAGGCGTCTCCTGAAGGTTGGACCTCCGTTCAGGGTGTTCCAGTACCTGGTTGACTGGGAGGGTTATGGCCCGGAAGAGTTGCTAGGACCCCACCAGGGACATCCTGGACCCAGGCCTCATCACGGACTTTCAACACCAACACCCCGGTCAACCAGGTATACGCCCAGGTAGGACACAAGGTGGCGCCCCTGGGGGGGTATTGTCACACCCTAATCTGTTTCACCTGTCTTTGTGATTGTCTCCACCCCCCTCCCATCTTCCCCATTATCCCCTGTGTATTTATACCTGTGTTCTCTGTTTGTCCGTTGCCAGTTCATCTTGTTTGTCAAGTGAACCAGCGTTTTTGTTCTCAGCTCCTGCTTTTCCCAGTCTCTCTTTTTCTCACCCTCCTGGTTTTGACCCTAGCCTGTCTTGATTCTGAGCCCGCCTGCCTGACCACTCTGCATGCCCCTGAGCCTGCCTGCCGACCTGTACCTTTACCCCACCTCTGGATTTTTGACCTCTGCCTACCCTGACACTGAGCCTGCATGCCATCCCGTACCGTTGCCCCACCTCTGGTTTACTGACCCCTGCCTGTCTTGACCTGTCTTTTGCCTGCCCCTGTTGGAATATTAAACAGGGGCAGGCATCTGGGTCTTACCTTGATTCCTGATAAAGGCAAATGGTGGCTAGTTTTTGATGTCTTCACTATTATTCTACAATGTAGAAAAAAAACCTTGAATGAGCTGGTGTCCAAACTTTTGACTGGTACTGTACTTGGAAGTGGTAGATGGTGTGCACGCCTCCTGAGTTGTACTAAAAGTCCACTCCGAATACCTCTTCTCCGCTGGTTGTGTCTTTGAGCAACCTCTGGGATATGTTCAATCACTTTAGGGATTAGAAACAATGGATCCGACTGAGGAAAGTTGTATTTCTGGACGAAATGCTGGTGAGTTGCCATAACTCTGAAATTCAAAAGTTATTTCTGGCAGTATGCATTAATGCAAAAAACTTTCTTATTATGTGAGAAATAACACAAAAAAACTACTGTAAAGTTGCTTATGAGCCAGAAACAGGGGCGGCCATGTCTATCGGCACCATCTTGTATATGGTATCACATGATGGTGATATTTTGGGAAAATGTATTTTAAACGTGCTTGATTAAAGTCAACAGCGACAATAAAGACTGCTTACGGGTGAAAAGATTCTTCCTGGCTAATGACCTTGTACAGTTCGTTGAGTGCCGCCTTCATGTTTGACTGTGGTGGTATGTACACAGCAGTCATATAAAACACCTGTGAATTCCCTCGGCATATAAACGCAGCAAAAACGAAACGTCCTCTCACTGTCAATTGCGTTTATTCACAGCAAACTTAACATGTGTAAATATTTGTATGAACTTAAGATTCAACAACTGAGACATAAACTGAACATATTCCACAGATGTGTGACTAACAGTAATTGAATAATGTGTCCGTGAACAAAGGGGGGGTCAAAATCAAAAGTAACAGTCAGAATCTGGTGTGGCCACCAGCAGCATTAACTACTTAGGGAGTGGTGGGGCGCTATCCAATAGTACTAACTATGTGCATATCCTATTTTCTGGGCCTGAGTGGGAGGCATTTTACTTTGGGTACGCCAGACTCTCCAAAACAGTCACCTCGGGAGCCGCTCCCTAAGAAGTTAAGTACTGCAGTGCATCTTCTCCTTATGGACTGCACCCGATTTGCCAGATTGTGAGATGTTACCCCACTCTTCCACCAAGGCACCCGCAAGTTCCCGGACATTCCTGTGGGAAATGGCCCTGGCCCTCACCCTCCGATCCAACAGGCCCCAGACGTGCTCAATCGGATTGAGATCCGGGCTCTTCGCTGGCCATGGCAGAACACTGACATTCCTGTCTTGCAGGAAATCACGCACAGAACGAACAGTATGGCTGGTGGCATTGTCATGTCAGGATGAGCCTGCAGGAATGGTACCACGTGAGGAAGGAGGATGTCTTCCTTGTAACGCACAGCGTTGAGATTGCCTGCAATGACAACAAGCTCAGTCCGATGATGCTGTGACACACCGCCCCAGACCATGATGGACCCTCCACCTCCAAATCGATTCCGCTCCAGAGTACAGGCCTCTGTGTAAAGCTCATTCCTTCGATGATAAATGCAAATCCGACCATCAGCCCTGGTTAGACAAAAACGACGACCTGTCAGTGAAGAGCACTTCCTGGTGTAACTCGGGCAGTTGTTGTTGCCATCCTGTACCGCAGGTGTGATGTTCGGATGTACCGATCCTGTGCAGGTGTTGTTACACGTGGTCTGCAACTGCGAGGACGATAGCTGTCCATCCTGTCTCCCTGTAGCACTGTCTTAGGCGTCTCAGACTATGGACATTGCAATTTATTGCCCTGGCCACATCTGCAGTCCTCATGCCTCCTTGCCGCATGCCTAAAGCACGTTCATGCAGATGAGCAGGGACCTGGGCATCTTTCTGTTGCTGTTTTTCAGAGTTAGTAGAAAGTCCTCTTTAGTGTCCTAAGTTTTCATAACTGTGAGCTTAATTGCCTACCGTCTGTAAGCTGTTAGTGTCTTAACTTCTTAGGGAGCGGCAGGTGAGGTGACGGTTTTAGAGAGTCTGGCATGCCCAAAGTAAAATGCCTGCCACTCAAGCCCAGAAAATAGGATATGCACATAATTAGTACTATTGGATAGGAAACACTCTGAAGTTTCTAAAACTATTAAAATAATGTCTGAGTATAACATAACTGATATAGCAGGCAAAAAACAGAGGAATTTCTGTCCAGAATTCTTTTGTTGTTGTGACATTTCCTCTTTTCCATTGACTTGCTATTGAAAATCATGCATAATAGCTCCTAGGTTGCAGTACCTATGGCTTCCACTAGATGTCAACAGTCTTTATACAATGTTGAGGCTTTAGCACTGAGCAGAACTGATAGGAAGAGGAAATAGTCAAGGGACCACATATGTCAACAACGTTTCCCCGGCGCGAGAATGTGAGTGCGCCCCACTTTATTTTCCTTTTATATCGTTTATGATATCATCAGAGTGCATTATTATCGCTAATATTTATAAAAGGATAGCAAAGGATGCATTATAAATGATGTTTTATTTGTTTGTGCAAAGTTGATAGGTATATTTGAACGTGTTCTCTTCACTGTACAACGGGTGACTCGACAGTGGATTTTCTGAACATAACACGCCAACCAAACGGAGACTTATGGATATAATAAATGACTTTTTCTAACAAAATAACCATTGGATGTCTTCGTTTCACACTTTGGAAGCCCTCAGCAGAAGTTCTTCGAAAGGTAAGTGATTTATTTTAGCTCTTATATGGGTTTTGTGTTTTGTGAATTTATGCTAATGCACAAATATTGGAGGTGCTATCCTCAAACAATCAAATGTTGTGCTTTCGCCGTAAAGCCTTTTTGAAATCTGACAACGCTGTGATATTGCCAAGAATCAGAGCTTTTGATGACTATGCAACACTTGTTTATTAATACATTAATACAACACCCCCACCCCCATTTGATCCATACGGAAAATGGAAAAGCCGTTTGGTTGAATAGGAGAGTCAAGTGTATCGTCCATGAGCCATGTCTCTTTAAAAACGAAAGACACAGCATTCCCTGATGTCCCTCTGCGATTGAAGCCTTGCTCTAAGTTCACAAAGTGTATTTTCCAGAAATTGGACATTAGCCATCTAGTTCCTAGGAAGAGGAGGCCGTCTTGTCAGTCTAGCTTGGAGTCCTCCTTTCCTTCATCATCTTCGTCACTGGTATAGCCTTTGGTCAACTTGGTCAGTTATCTATAAAACGCAAGTGTACAAAACTATATCAATCCACACTTAGTTGAGTACGCAACCTGCATGTCTAAACTTGTTTAAGAATTTCTCAAGGTAAGCTGGAGAAATAAAGAGGGGCCATGTGATAAATCATTCACATGCCTATTTAGAAAGGCAATTACTGCACAGGGAAATTCAGTGAAATCAATTGAAGGATAGACACCATGACATTTCAGATAAAAGCCCTGGGTGGCTGTTTGAGATGGTGCTGTCTGAAATGATAATATTAGCTAATGGGAGTTATGGGCTGTCAATTTATCTTCCCCATCTCCCATTCTGTGCAGTCAGGTAAACACATTTATACACAGGCAGTTTGGTGACAATGATCAATGGCTCTTATCATTGTATGTCTGCCACTATATCTAATGGCATATTGGACAAGGGAGTTCATTGGCACAGTGTAGTAGGGAGAGGGAAAATGACACAATTCTGCCGAGGTATGAATATTTTATCTACTGAACTCATTAGATAGTTCTCCCTTTGGGGAGCACCACATTTGTTTCGTGGCAGATTATTTGAATGACGAATTATACATTTTTATATTCAGCGATATGAAGGCATACAGTAATTTCCATGTAAAAGGCCCCATGAACACCAAAATGTGAAGCTCAGAGCAGAATATCAAATTGAGTGTCAAATGAAAGCTAAGAATCTATGTTTTGGGGAAATTAAGGCATAGATGCATGTTTGAGACATTTTCCATCAAAAATATGTGGCAAAACTAATGTCTTTAATTTCTGGTAAAACAGATGGAAAAGGGGTCTTGGAAAACATCTACCAGAAAAAGTCTTAAAGTATTAGAAATACATCAAAGCACAAACATTTAAGATGTTGAAATAAAGACCCCGGCCAAGTTAATTTTTGGATAAATGATTTGCCTTCTGTAAGTTTAAGAAACATTGTCTTGTGCTTTGTAATTCCTTTTCCAAAAATCTGCATATCTAATTTCTCATGAAGAAAGATAATGAAAGTTCACAGAAGCAATGTCAATGTAGAGCTACCAATGAGTTAGTATTTTTATTTTTGAATTAAGTGATTACAACTTGTAATTCTTTTAACAAAATTGGTAACAGAATTCCTGAAAAATCTAACGGAATTACTGTAATTGATTTAGCTAAATTAGGAAATCATAGTAGTCATACAAACCACAGTTGGGTAATCTGCTACTGTCCTCCCTTCCACTGGCACACTGTTATGTTCAGCTCATAACAGTTTTTTTTTCTCTTTCAGTCGTATGGTGGTGAAAGCGAGAGTGTGAAAATAGGAACAACCCCTCCCTCTCCCTGCCTCGCTCTATCCAGTTAATGTTACCTCTCCCAGCTCTTACTGACACCTACCCATGAGCCCCCTCTTTTTCCATTTACTGTAACCAGCATCCACACCAACCTACATCAGACGTCCATGGATGTTGAAAGTAGTTGAAATTTGATATTTGGTCCAGACTGGCATTGATTAGGCCCAAACATAGTCATCCATGATTGTTGGCCAGACCAAATCAGAACCAATCATAGACATCTATATTTCACAAGTTTGGACAGCACAGTACAATGAAGCACAGTAGCGGGATTCGTCAAGAATGGGAGTGAAGTTCTAGCGTCAAGTTCGGGAAAGGACGGAGGTGACTTCTGGTCAGGGGATGTATAAGAAGACGTGTTTGAGACAGGTCCCCAATTAAACTTTACTTTAAAAGTTTCTTTACACGCTGCTCTTAGTTTTATGTGGATGTATCAGTTGTTTATATTATTTTAATACATTTTCATGGTACCATGAGCAAGACCAACCCGAAGAGAACTGCTACGACTAACACATCGTCGCAGGCCGAACCAACTACTCAAACACCGTGGCCAGCACTGCTGCAGAATTGGAGGCCTTGTCTATGTCCACACTTGTAGCTGAGCTAGCTAAACAAAGAAGTAGCCTAAAGGAGGATATGGCTTCTCTCATCAGCATTTCACTGGCACCTCTCCAAACTTCCATTTATGCCTTTCGAGAAAGTCAACATGTTTGGGTGATGCCTCACTACACTAAAAGATTTCTCCACTGACAACACAGAGCGGCTTGCCGAGCTAGAGGCAGCTGTCTCTCATATGAAAACGGCCAACACAGTTCTACTTTCCAAGGTGGATTCATTGGAGAATTATACCAGAAGGGAAAACATCCGGATCGTTGGTGTCATGGAGGAAATTGAGACTGGAGTCAACCCTCTGAAATTTGTCTCCGACATGCTGGTGGAAGTGATGGGTAACGGTGTCTTTGACAAGCCCCTGGAGCTCGACCGTGCACACAGATCCCTCGCCCCCCAAACCCAACTCATGGGAGTGGCCTAGGGCGATCATAGCGCGCTTTCATCATTACCAAGACAAGGAACGTGCAATGCGTTGGGCGAGGGAGCATCAATCAAAATTCCGTGGCCAAGATATACGATTCTACCAGGACCTGAGTGCCAATCTTGTGAAAAAAAGCACAGAATTCAAGGACATCAAAACTTGTCTCTACAAGAAGGGGATAAAGTTTCAGCTCCTACACCCTGCCTGTCTTGGTGTCTTTTATGAGGGAGAACCCCTAATTTCTGACACACTGGCCGAGGCTAAAGCATTCTATGTCCGGCGCATAGAGTAAAGTTGATAGAGGAAGCGCCCCGGCTGGCTAGCCATGGCGGGAGGAATATGTGGCTGGCTACTTTGCTAGCTTGCAACGGACTGATTTTCCTGACATCCACTTGGATATTACTTTTAACATGAAAGCAATGTTTAAAAAAATATATTCCTGGAGCACCTGATGACATCTTTATTTAATTGAGTTTAATTTGACTGAGATTAGTGGCAACGTTAGCTAATACATCATAATTAAATTGGCTGGCTAGCGGGATCTGGCTGGACACACTTGACTGTTTACTATCTGGCTGGCTATCTAAAGTACCTTTTTTTTTGTTTGTAAATTTATTTTTACATGGTAACAAGATGAATGCTTAACTCCAGGAGAACCCAGGTATATCTGTACTACATCGATACTTGGCTGAGAAGAACAACAGCAACATTGGGCTGACTTGCTAGCTACGCACAGCAAAAACCGGAGTGCTCAAGTACTGACTGGCCTATTTGAATGTGGCGGTGGATTTAACTAGGCACTTCTCCACCATTTTATAGTGGCTCGCTAGATGAGATAAAGCTTGACATATGGACAATTACCTAGCTAGCTACATCTAAAATCGACTGAACAAAGAGCTGTATCTATGTAAATAACATTGGCTGACTGACCTAGCTTAGCTGGTACAAGTAACACATGTTAAATATCCCATGTGAGTTTAAGTTTTTGTTTGAACTAAAATGGCATTAGCTAGTCTTTTAACATTACCATTCTAAAGACTATTTGCTAACGCTACAATCTCAGGGTTTGACTCGGGTTACTTTCTTGTTTGCATTTGCTTTCATGTGACTGTAATGAGTGGGTGTTTGGATATCTTTAACTTTCACGTCTATGGAGATTCCTTGACGTAGCAATATTTGGGCATTTGTGTTTGTGGGGTGCGTTCCCCTGCTGTAGTCTTTTTGTGGTCGTGCTGCGCCTGAATATCATATTTTACTACCTGTGGATGCAGTTGCGTGGTGCTGCTGCAGGAACGTGGCGTGGAACGCGCCCCTAACACAACCCATGGGCCGAAGTCAGAAGCATTTTATTTGGCTATTTGTGTTTGTTAAAGCCAATCGAGGATGTAACTGATCGACTATGGAGTGACACTGTTAATATCTGAGTTTAAACGATTAAAAAAATCTAGTTGTTAATAATTGGGAGCCCTCAAGTGTAGGGTAAGTTACTGTAAGTAACAGATGGTTAACCGGGAGTTTGACCCTATTTTTTTGTGCTATTTTGATGGTTTTATGTCAGGGGGGTGGGGGGAAGTTGTTTGCCTTCATTAACCATTTGATTGTTACATATTCTACAACAGTATTTTGCCTAACTTTTCGGTACATGCTTTTTCTTTTGTCACAAGATATGATCAGTGGTCTTATACAGGATTTTCATGTCTATTCCAGTTATCTCAACTTTTAATTACTGACAATTCAGATATCGGGGTGGGAATTGGGGGGGTCAGCTATTAGGTTTACAAGCTGGAACGTCAAGGCAATGAACGGTCAGGTTAAACGGGCTAGAGTATTTGCTCATCTTAACAATTTAAAAACTGATATAGCATTCTTACAATAAACACATATGTGTACAGCAGATCATGGTAGACTCTGTAAAGCTTGGGTAGGATAAATATTCCATTCAAAATTCAATGCTAAGGCAAGGGGAACAGCACAATTTACCGCTGCTGACATAATCTCGGATCCACAGTCACGTTTTGTTATGGTATCTGGTTCTTTCTTTCACACCTCTGTTTTGCATATCAATGTTTATGCTCCCAATTGGGATAATGTTGATTTTCTTAACCTGTCTCTTCCCCTTCATCTACACTGATTGAAGTGGATTTAACAGGTGATATGGGATCATACCTTTCACCTGGATTCACCTAGTCTGTCTACCTCATGGAAAGAGCAGGTGTTCCTATTGTTTTGTGCACTCAGTGTATTTTGAATGCTAAACTGATAGTAAATGTACCATTTCCAGTGTATGACAAGGGAACAACAGCCCCACCATTTTCATTGTCAATAATTCAATTTTGTCCATATTCTTTATTTAGGATGTTAAGCTCACTGGTTTGAGACCACAAAATCTACCAAATTTGCTAAATTGCACTGCTAATAACTATATTGAAAAATACTGTGATTGAAGAAAAAGGTTAAAATACTTCAAATATATAGGTTTAGTATCATTTCTACACACTTTCTACCTGATTTTAGTCATTTAAGTTCAAACTGTGCTGTTCTATTACATTTTTTACTCAGACACTCCCAAATCTGGGTCGCAACCCACCAGTTGAGAATCACTGGAGTAGAGTAGAGTTCAGTACAGTATAGTTAATTACAGTAAAGCACAGTACTATATTGTGCTCTACTGTACTTAACTCTACTATACTGAACTATACTCTTTCTTTACTGTACTCCAGAAGTTGACACGGGTGAAAATGAATTCTTGTCCCCTGCTCTGTGTGTGAGTAGCCATACCAACTGCTCTGTATGGCTGCTGCTTAGCGCTCACAGGACATTTGCCTGCACAGTGCACACACAGCTGATAACAACCACATTGCGAGATTTTGGCATTGAAGGCAGCTCTTCTACTTACCCAGAGTCGGATGAACTCATGGATACAATGTGCAATAGTATATGTCTCAACGTGTATCTGAGGTAAAGTAGTGACTGGCTACAATTGGAGCGAGGTGCGAGAGTGACAACGGAAGGGCGAGGGGGGAAATTACCATTAATATTTAATTTAGTAAACTAGTTTATTAGGTATACCCATCTAATCTACTAACAGGTCAGACCCCCCTTTGCCTCCAGAACAGACTGAATTATTCTGGGTATGGATTCTACAAGTCAAACTTTCCACATGGATGTTGATGCCGCAATGGCATCACGCAACAGGAACCGTGATTCCACTCCTCAATTCTCTAACATTGGTGATCGCGTACCCACTGGAGCTGCTTCTTCTTGTTTTTATCTGAAAGGAGTGGAACCTGGTGTGGTCGTCTGCTACAATAGCCCATCCGTGACAAGGATTGACGAGTTGTACATTCCAAGATGCCGTTCTGCACAAAACAGTTGTACTGCGCAGTTATTTGTCTGTTTGTGGTCCGCCTGTTAGCTTGCATGATTCTTGCTATTCTCCTTAAACCTCTCTCATCAACAAGATGTTTTTGGCCACAGGGCTGCCACTGACTGGATTTTTTTTGTTTGCTGCACCATTCTCGGGAAACCCTAGACACTGTCATTCGTGAAAAGCTGAGGAGGGCAGCCGTTTCGGAGATGCTGGATTCGGCCTGCCTGGCACTGAAGATCATACCAAGTCACTTATGTCACTCGTTTTGCAAATTCTAACATTGAATCGAACAGTAACTGAATGCCTTGATTCCCGCTTTATATAGCAAGCCACTTGACTTAATGTGAGTAGGAGCGATCCACTTTTGTGAACAGGGTGGTATACCTAATAAACTGTCCGGTGAGTGTATAGGACTACACCAAAAACAAATCTAACCACCCCCAAAAAACGACATTTATAACTATTCCTGTACTGCCCATTCCTGTGGCCTGTCGATTCTGTCCTGTCCTTTCCTGAACTTTTTAAAATATTTTTATTCACAATGAATGAAGGATAAAATGTACATTTTCCCCTTTTTGTCCCCCTTCGACCTCCCCCAGAATGCCTCCAAACTAATTTACAAAGAAAGGCAAAGTCATTGAGTTACATATCAGAAAACAAAACAAAAGTATACAACAATACAGTATACTTCAAAACTAGCAAAAATGCAATAGCCTAACAATTTCAAGTGATCCTATAGGCCTATAACAGTAATCTCAAGTGGTGGGGGTGGGGCTAAGAGTACTTTTCTGGAGTAAGTGTTTGGAGCTGTTCAAAATAGGATATCATCGGGTCCCAGGTGGAATAAAATGAGTTGGTTGACCCTCGAATGGTATACTTATACTTATACTTTTTTCTAATTTTGGGAACAGCATCAGATCTTGAGCCAAAGAGAGGCTAAGGGAGAATTGATCAATTTCCAATCCAATAAAATCCTCTGCAGGTTAACAGGTAGATGGCATCCAGCTGTATATTGGTCAGAGAACGATTGTTATTTGGTACTCCAAAAATAGCAATTTCTGCACTAGGCTGCAACTTTATATCAGATGCTTCAGAAAGGGTTTTTAAATATAGTGGACCAATAATCTGCCAGACAGGGACAGGACCAGAACATGGGGGTCAAGTCCGCCAAGTGGCCTTTACACCTGTCACATGTACAACCAATATTTGGGTAGCATTTGGATAATCTGGCCTTGCTGAAATGGAAAAAGGCTGAGCTGGGCACAAGAGGAGCTTCCGTTTACCCTAAGTAAGGCACCATTCCAGACTTCATCAGTGATTCTCTCAACAAGCTCCCTTTCCCACTCAGATCTGATTTTATTGAGTGACAGGTTATCAAGGGACATGATTATCTAAAAAATGAAGAATATGAGTCCCTGTAGTTGAAAAGGTGTTTTCAAAAGGGCATCCAGACCCGATCCGGGTGATAGAATTGGAAAGGTTGGGCTTTGAGTGTGAATAAAATGGCGGATTTGGAAATGCCTAAATAAACTTGAATGGGTTAGGTTAAAATTGAAAGCGGGTCTTCGAAATTGACAAAGGTGCCATCAAATTATTATTATTATTATTATTATTATTTATTTTTCACCTTTACTTAACCAGGTAGGCCAATTAAGAACAAGTTCTCAATTACAACTGTGACCTGGCCAAGATAAAGCAAAGCAGTGCGACAAAAAAAAAAAAAACTGAGTTACACATAAACAAACGTACAGTCAATAACACAAAAGAGAAATTATAAAATCTATGTACAGTGTGAACAAATGTAGAAGAGTAGGGAGGTAGGCAATAAATAGGCCATAGAGGCAAAAATAATTTCAATTTAGCATTAATACTGGAGTGATAGATGTGCAGATGATGATGTGCAAGTAGAGATACTGGGGAGCAAAAGAGCAAGAGGGTAAGTAATAATATGGGGATGAGGTAGTCGGGTGTGCTATTTACAGACTGGCTGTGTACAGGTACAGTGATCGGTAAGATCCCTGTTTTAGGTCAGTTAGGATCACCACTTTATTTTAAGAATGTGAAATGTCAGATTTAATAGTAGAGAGAATGATTTATTTCAGCTTTTATTTCTTTCATCACATTCCCAGAGGGTCAGAAGTTGACATACACTCAATTAGTATTTGGTAGCATTGCCTTTAAATTGTTTAACTTGGGTCAAACGTTTCGGGTAGCCTTCCACAAGCTTCCCACAATAAGTTGGGTGAATTTTGGCCCATTCCTCCTGACAGAGCTGGTGTAACTGAGTCTGCTTTGTAGGTCTCCTTGCTTGCACACGCTTTTTCAGTTCTGCCCACAGATTTTCTATGGGATTGAGTTCAGGGCTTTGTGATGGCCACTCCAATACCTTGGCTTTGTTGTCCTTAAGCCATTTTGCCACAACTTTGGAAGTTTGCTTGGGGTCATTGTCTATTTGGAAGACCCATTTGCGACCAAGCTTTAAATTCCTGACTGATGTCTTGAGATGTTGCTTCAATATATCCACATAATTCTCCTTCCTATTTTGTGAAGTGCACCAGTCCCTCCTGCAGCAAAGCACCCCCACAACATGATGCTGCCACCCCCGTGCTTCACGGTTGGGATGGTGTTCTTTGGCTTGGAAGTTTACCCATTTTTCATCCAAACATAACGATGGTCGTTATGGCCAAACAGTTCTGTTTTTGTTTCATCAGACCAGAGGACATTTCTCCAGTTGCAAACCGTAGTCTGGCTTTTTTATTGAGGTTTTGGAGCAGTGGCTTCTTCCTTGCTGAGTGGCCTTTCAGGTTATGTCTATATAGGACTCGTTTTACTGTGGATATAGATACTTGTGTACCTGTTTCCTCCAGCATCTTCACAAGGTCCTTTGCTGTTTTTCTGGGATTGATTTTCAATTTTCGCACCAAAGTACGTTAATCTCTAGGAGACCTCCTTCCTAAGTGGTATCACGGCTGCGTGGTCCCATGGTGTGTATACTTGCGTACTATTGTTTGTACAGATGAACGTGGCTAGTGCCCCACCACTCCCTTAGTAGTTAATAGGAAAACATTCACTTTTTGCGAAATTCAATTTATAACCCAAAACACACCAAACCTATGCAGTACATCCACTACCTCACAGACACACGCTTCAGGGTCTGAGATATATAAAAGCAAGTCATCTGCATTCAATGAAACTTGGTGTTCCAGTCCCCATCTGTAGAAACCATGTATTAAGGGTGTGGTCTTTAGCATAATGACATTGGACATTGGACATCCATGGCGTGTGACCCTTGATAATGGGAAATACTGTGAACGAAGTTTGCTTGTAAGTACTGTTCCTTGGATGATGAGTACAACAGACGGACCCAGGAAAGGAAGTTTGCTCCAAAGCCACTTTTTCCCAGAACAGAGAATAAATATTCCCATTCTACGCTATCAAATGCCACATCTAAAAAAATAACCACTTCAGGAACGTCCGAAGATGTTTGGGCTATGGGGCAGTATTTTGAAGTTCGGATGAAAAACGTGCCCAAAGTAAACTGCCTGTTACTCAGGCCCAGAAGCTAGGATATGCATATAATTAGTAGCTTTGGATAAAAAACATTCTGAAGTTTCTAAAACTGTTAAAATAATGTATGTGGGTATAACAGAACTGATATGGCAAAAACCCGAGCAAAATCCATCCTGGGAGTGGGATTTTTTGAGGTGAGCAGTTTTCAGTTGAAGGCCTATTGGTTATATAGGGGAATATCTCCCAGATTGCAGTTCCTATGGCTTCCACTAGATATCAAGAGTCTTTAGAAAAAGGTTTAAAGCTTTTATCATGAAAAACCAGGGAGTAAGACAAGTTCTTCCTGAGGTCACGTCATGTGTCCTATTATGGATTTTGCGCGTAACAGAGAGTGCGCGTTTAGCTCTTTTTCTCTTCTATTCAGCAGGTTATATTCCGTCTGAAATATCATAGTTTATATTCATTTTAGGGAATCTGAGTATTGATTACAAATGCTGTTTGACCTTTTTCAATGAACTTTACCGGTACTTTTGGGATATTGTTTGTCTGCATGGATGAACGCCTTTGGGCAGGTGAATTACTGAACAAAATGCGCCAACCAAACTGAGATTTATGGATATAAAGAGGGACTTTATCGAACAAAAGGACCTTTTATTGTGTAAACGGGACGCTTGGGTATGCCATCAGATGAAGCTCTTCAAAGGTAAGCAATTTATTTTATGCTATTTTTATGAGTTTTGTGACACCTCTGCTGGTTATGTTATTATACTAATTGAATATTTGAGCGGGGCGCTATCCTCAGGCAATCAAATGTTCTGCTTTCACCGTAAAGCCTTTTAGAAATCTGACAACTCTGTTA
Source organism: Brachymystax lenok tsinlingensis (assembly GCA_030435695.1). Classification (NCBI taxonomy): domain Eukaryota; kingdom Metazoa; phylum Chordata; class Actinopteri; order Salmoniformes; family Salmonidae; genus Brachymystax; species Brachymystax lenok. Next base: position 14,421,344 of record CM059818.1, read on the forward strand.
GATGAACAAGATGCTAAGCTTTTGAATGGTGTGCAACACTTGTATTTTCATGAATGTTTGAAATGAGTATTTCTGTAATTTGAATTTGGCGCTCTGCATTTCACCGGATGCTGGCAAAATCGAACCCGTTCACGGGATTGGATCCCTATTAAACAGAAGTTGAATCTTAGAAAAGGAGTGGAGACCCTTAATAAATCCTGTCTGATACGATGATATGATGTTTGTCATAGTGGATTCTATTCGAGAGGCAAGAAATGTCTCTAATATTTTAACATCTACATTTAAAAGTGAGATCGGTCTGTATGAACCACACTCCGATGCATATTTTCCAGGTTTTAACAAATCAATGCCTCTGGTCCAGGGCGTTTTCAAACATTTGGGCCAGTTTGGCAGAATACTTCTTGTAAATTCGATTGGGTAGCCATCTGGGCCATGGATTTCACACTTTGCATTGCTGTAATTGAATTAATAATCTCCTCTAAATGCAATGGTTGATCAACTTCCTCTCTCTTATGCGTTCTAATGGTACAGTAGGAGCACTTGAGTTGATGAGCTAGAAGTCGATCAGCCTTTTCTCCAAGTTGGATAACAAAACCGTGAGCGCGGAGAAGCTGCTGCTCAGCCTTATCTGTGGATAGTAAATTGTACTGAGTTTGAAGACTCAACCTTTCTTTTTAAAGTTCTGGTGATGGAGAGGCGGTGTAATTTTGGTCTAATTCCAGAATTGCAACAATCAGCTGTTGTTGGGGATAACCGGGGCGCTAGCGCCCCGTTCCCGACACTACCCGGTGAAATGTAAGGCGCCAAATTCAAAATCCAAAAGTTGAATTATTAAACATTCATCAATATACAAGTGTTGCATAGTCATCAAAATCTCTGATTCTTGGCAATATCACAGCGTTGTCAGATTTCAAAAAGGCTTTACGGCGAAAGCACAACATTTGATTGTTTGAGCATAGCACCTCACATATTTGTGCATTAGCATAAATTAATATCCAGCATGGGTCACACAAACCCCATATAAGAGCAAAAATAAATCACTTACCTACCTCTCGAAGAACTTCTGCTGAGGGCATCCCAAGTGTCCAAGGAAGACATCCAATGGTTCTTTTGTTAGAAAAAGTCATTTATTATATCAATAAATCTCTGTTTGGTTGGCGCGTTATGATCATAAAATCAACCATTGAGTCGCCCATTGAACCGTGAAGAGAACACGTTCAAATTATACCTATACACTTTCTACAAACAAATCAAACATTTTTTATGTATCCTTAGGTATCCTTTTGTGTATATTTGCTGTAATAATTAAACCGGACGATAACGTGAATGATAGGAAAGAAAAATAGTGTGTCAAGAACTGCAATGCGGCTGGGTTTTCCACTCTCAACAGTTTCCCGTGTGTATCAAGAATGGTCCACCACCCAAAGGACATCCAGCCAACTTGACACAACTGTGGGAAGCATTGGAATCAACATGGGCCGCTTTTGACATCTTGTAGTCCCTGACCCGGCGAATTGAGGGTGTTCTGAGGGCTAAAGTGGGTGTAACTCAATATTAGGAAGGTGTTCCTATGTTTTGTACACTAAGTTTTTCAGATTTCATTTTGGAAACAACAAAAAAGGTCACTAATCCCACACTAATTATGAGTATGACTGAGGTATGAAGAGCTTTTCCTGAGTCTGGTACTAGAGAAGAGAAAGTAACTAGAGCTCTGGATCACTTTCCAGTTAGTAACATCAAAGCTACATCAAATCTATAGGGATGGTGCAGAGTAAAATTAACAAATTTAATATATCCCTGGTCCAGATAAAGCATTAAATGTGAAGCGACCCTCTAACCTGGTACTCGATAGAACACACACACAAAAAAACGGGAGGGTTAATTAAATAGCCTGTAAGCTATATGCATGGGCGTCAATCAAAGTAACATAAAAAATCCCCATCAAAATCTGTCAGTTTGGCCTTCCGAGTGGCGCAGCGGTGTAAGGTACTGCATCACAGTGTTGGGCAGTACAAAATCAACATGGGATCAAATACTTTTTTCCCCCACTGTATACCTCCTAGATATAGGACAGACATTTCAAAACCTTATTCATTATTATAATTTTTTTCACTGGCTTTTTTGTCATTTATGAATGTGTTATTCAATGTGTTTCTATGGGCCATAGTAGTAAATATAAATGTTTGATACCTAAAGGGGTCTTAAAATTCTAAATCAAATAGCTAAATTATCCATGGTATGACTTTCTTAAAAATTACCCTCACCCAATGTCTTAAACTTTAAGGATTATTAACTTCCTGAATATGATAAGCTATAGCTTAGACTCCGACATTGACTGGAAATAAATAGTCAATTAAAAATACATTTATTTGTCTGCCTGCAAATTGTCAAACCCTATCAAAGTTATGCACGTTTTCGAAACCTTGTCTTTCTGTTTAGTCAGCTATTTGTTATCTATTGTAAGGTATTAAAAGCACCTCTGTTGCTATATTCACGAACTCTAATAGCCATTTGATTGCCGATTTAAGCTTGGTAGACTACCTTTCTTGTCTTTTGTTGGGCATGCAAGATCAAGTGCGCCTATATGTGTGGTCTCAAATAAAAAGCCTGTAGACTAGGCTAAATGGGGCGGAGAAGCACGGCACAGTAGGTTTTTAACTTCCTGAATATGATTAGATTTAGTTTAGACTCTGACATTAACTGAAAATAAATATTGATAACACATCTATTTGACTCTGCTTGCAAATCGTCCCACTCCTAAAAGTTATGCAAAAAGTAGCTCAAGTCAGGTAAGCGGCCAGTCTCCTGTATTTTGCTCAAACTTTAATTTCTTTCAAACTACCATATTGGCTGATACAGCCCAATAATACTGATAGCCTAATATAATGGGCCACGTGAGAATATCTGGTATTTTAACCTATGGTACCAGTCAAAAGTCTGGACACCTACTATAATGGAATCATTTTCTCTGGATCAGAGAAAACCAATAGTGTGCAAAGCTGTCAAGGCAAAGGGTGTCTATTTTGAAGAATCTAAATATAACATACATTTTGATTTGTTTAACACTCTACAATGTATAAAATGGTAAAAATAAAGAAAACCCCTTGAATGAGTAGGTGTGTCCAAACCTTTGACTGGTACTGTATTTCTTAGGCTATTTTTGCACATTTTGATATTGACTTGGGTGTCAAAATTGATGGGCTGAATGCAAGTGGTTGTTTAATTGAATATATCCACATTAACAGTCACACTGGTATTCAGTACAGAATAATTGGCCATGGCCCTAAGACTGATTGGACTGTTCCGGAGTAAGTGCCCCTCTGCAAGGCCCCCCTTATCCTTGTAAATTTGCCAATTTCAAAGTTAAGCTTTGTCTGTATACTTTTCTCAAAAGTCACTAGAAATGACCATTTAGGCAGGCAACATAATCAGATCTCTCATTAACTGTGAATGGTCTGGGTGTAGCTGGTGGAGAGGAGTCATGCGCAGGACAGCAGAGATGAGTACCACAAGTAATTTTACTCAAAACGTACTCATGACAACAAGAATAACCAAGCTCACAATACGGACCGAAAAACACAAAACAATCATGCACAAATACATGGGGAAAACAGAGGGTTAAATAATGAACATATAATTGGGGAATTGAAACCAGGTGTGTAAAACAAGACAAAACAAATGGAACATGAAAAGTGGATCGGCGATGGCTAGAAGACCGGTGACGTCGAGTGCCGCAAGCTGCCCAAGCAAGGAGAGGGACCGACTTCGGCTGAAGTCGTGACAGGATACCCCCCTTGACGTGCGGCTCCAGCAGCGTGCCGACACCGACCTCCGGGACGATCCGGAGGACGAGGTGCAGGGTGACCTGGATGGAGACGGTCCAAAACATCCTCCCCTGGCACCCAGCATCTCTCCTCCGGACTGTACACCTCTCACTCCACGAGGTACTGAAGGCCCCTCCTCCGACGCCTCGAGTCCAGGATGGCTTGACCAGCATACGATGGGGCCCCCTCGATGTCCAGAGGGGGCGGAGGAACCTCCTGCACCTCAGACTCCTGGAGTGGACCAGCCACCACCGGCCTGAGGAGAGACACATGGAACGAAGGGTTAATGCGGTAATCTGGGGGAAGCTGTAACCTGTAGCAAACCTCGTTCAGTCTCCTCAGGACTTTGAATGGCACCACAAACCGCGAGCCCAGCTTCCGGCAGGGCAGGCGGAGGGGCAGGTTTCGGGTCAAGAGCCAGACCCAGGTCCTCACTGCGGTGTCGGTCGGCGCTCGCCTTCTGACGCCTCACGGCCCGATGCAAGTGCACATGAGCGGCGTTCCATGTCTCCTCCGAGCGCTTAACCCATTCGTCCACCGCACAAGCCTCGATCTGGCTCTGATGCCAAGGTGCAAGAACCGGCTGATACCCCAGTACGCACTGGAAGGGGGAGAGGTTAGTGGAGGAGTGGCAGAGCGAGTTTTGGGCCATCTCTGCCCAAGGGATGAACACCGCCCACTCCCCCGGCCGGTCCTGTCAATAAGACCGCAGAAACCTACACACATCCTGGTTCACTCTCTCCATCTGCCGAGGAGAAAGTCGAGGTAAGGCTGACCGAGACCCCCAGACGTTCGATGAACATCCTCCACGACCCTTGACGTGAACTGGGGACCTCGATCAGACATTATATTCTCAGGGACCCTGTAGTGCCGGAAGACGTGTGTAAACCGGGCCTCCGCAGTCTGTAGGGCCGTAGGGAGACCGGGCAAAGGAAGGAGACGGCAGGACTTAGAGAACCAATCCACAACAACCAGGATCGTGGTGTTACCCGGTGAGGGAGGAAGATCTGTGAGGAAGTTCACCGACAGGTGCGACCACGGCCGTTGTGGAACGGGAAAGGGCTGTAACTTCCCTCTGGGCAGGTGCCTGGGAGCCTTGCACTGGGTGCACACCAAGCAGGAGGAAACATAAACCCTCACGTCCTTGGCCAAGGTGGACCACCAGTCCTTCCAACTAAGACCGTACTTCCAAAACAAATGGAGCATGAAAAGTGGATCGACGATGGCTAGAAGACCGATGACATCGACCACCGAACACCGCCCGAGCAAGGAGAGGGACCGACTTCAGCGGAAGTCGTGACATTAACTACTTACGGAGTGGTGGGGCGCTTCCAGATGCACCCAGACTCGGGCCCGAGAACTCTTGTTGACATTTGAGGTCCCCTTACCATTTCCTGTTCCTATCCGTTCTGCTTACTCCAATCACTCCCAGTCTTTGTATATAGACTGTTGATATCTAGTGAAAGCCATAGGTACTGCAATCTCGGAGCTGGATTGCCCTGAAGTCAATGGGGAGAGTGTCAAACAAAGGTCACCAAAAACTGCATTTCCGGATGGATTTTCCTTGGGTTTTACTCACACACATTATGTTAACACTTTTAGAAACTTCAGAGTGTTTCCTATCCAATAGTACTAATTATGTGCATATCCTATTTTTTGGGCCTGAGTGGCAGGCATTTCACTTTGGGCACGCCAGACTCTCCAAAACCGTCACCTCTGCTGCTGCTCCCTAAGAAGTTATTGGATGTATTTTAATACGCTTTGAGATAGCAAGCTCAAAGCATGTGAGAGTAGCTTTCAACTACTTATAAACTAGCTAACTATCTATTTCCCTTTATTTAGCTGTTCAAAATTAGGCTAAAGAGTTATTAAATAATAATGTGGTGCGTCTGTGGAGACATTAACATCTGGAGCTTTAAAAAGACTGAGGCGTTGTCAAGCAATAGCATTTTGTCTTTGATATCAATCTCTTTTATTTACAGTTACAAGTTGCCAGTAATGACTATTCATGACATGTCATTTTAGCAGGGCACACAAACAACACAAACAGCAAGTGAACTTCAAGTCAAGGGGAGTCTTCACTTCAGGCAACCCTGATACTTTTTCAATGTGCTGGAGGAGAATTAGAGATTGGAAAGGACTGGGAAATAGAGAGTGAGAAAGATAGAGAGAAAGCAAACAGCTCGTCTCTTGAGTTGAAGTTGAACATTTTGTATCATAGATCATAATTTCATGTCAGAGCTAATGTTGACCTCAGTGGGTTGTCATTTAGGCAGTTGGCATGCAAAAGCCTCTTGCAATAACGAGACCCAAAAGCACAAATATTCCTCCAAACAATTGAATCCAAATTAATGTTTTCTGTTCAAAAGCGTCATTACTTTCTTGCCGTGCTCCATCCCACTGATTTGAATCTGTTAACCTTTTCTGAGGGTGGCAGTATCTCCCTGCTCAACAGATTAGCTACTGACACATTTATCAGGGGATGACAAATGAGCTGTCCTTCCAGATGCCTGATTACTTGACCTTTATGCCATACAAGCCAATAGGGACCTGACAGAGCTAAGTGGTGGCAGTCTTAAATAGGCCGGAGGAAAATACATGTTTTGATGTGTCTATTACAATGCAATGCCATGTGGCTAATTTAAACCCAAATTAACCAAGAAGTTAAAACTATCATTTAGAATGTATCCTTAGGTATACTTTTATGTATATTAACGATTATATTTCACACGGATAGTATCCTAAACGATAGAAAAGGAAAATACCGATCAATTAGCCTTTTAAAATGATAAACTTGTATTATCTAACACAACGTGCCATTGGAACACAGGAGTGATGGTTGCTGATAATGGGCCTCTGTACGCATATGTAGATATCCCATAAAAACTCTGCCGCTTCCAGCTACAATAGTCATTTACCACATTAACAATGTCTACACTGCATTTCTGATCAATTTTATGTTATTTTAATGTACAAAAAAAAGTGATTTTCTTTCAAAAACAAGGACATTTCTAAGTGACCCCAAACTTTTGAACGATTATATGATGTATTTTATTTGCTGCTTTGTTTCCTGTTTGGACCCCAGGAAGAGTAGCCGCTTTCTTTGGCAGCAGGTAATTGGGGATACCAATAAATAGTACAGGCAACATCTGCACTGTGACCCAAGCCTAGCAGACAAGCTAAATGCCTTCTATACTTGCTACCAGGCAAGCAACAATGAACCATGAATGATAGCACCAGCTGTTGCGGACGACTGTGTGATCACGGTCTCCGTAGCCGATGTGAGTAAGACATTTAAACAGGTTTATATTTACATGGCTGCAAGGCCAGACGGATTATCAGGACACATACTCAGAGCATGCGTTCACCAGCTGGAAAGTGTCTTCACTGACATTTTTAACCTCTCCCTGACCCAGTCTGTAATTCCAACATTTTAAGCAGACCACCATTGTCCCTGTGTCAAAAAAGGCTAAGGGAACCTGTCTAAATGACTAGCGTGCAGACTGTAAAACCCGATAAGTTCTGTGAAGTCAACATTTTTTAAGAAACCTATTACCACAGATGTTCTGTTAACAAACTCAAAAACTAAAAGTAAGGTACACCAAATGATTTTGAATTACTTGTAGTTAGCCTAATGGTCTTATGCATACATTTAATTGCTGCATATTACATTTCTGGGCTTTAACTGTACTCAAGTAGTGCAATAGTCGTACCAACCCAAAATATTTACTTAAATTACACTCAAAAATTCCTATGACCTTACTCAAACCATTTATGGAAACTGATTACCTCAATTTAGTTTGGAACTATTAACATAAAACATTCCAAATCATAATATTCTTAGAACACACAAGTCAAAGTCAGTACATTTTCAGGCATTCAAGGAATCTTCATTCTAAGACTTCAATAATATACACTGAACAAAAATATAAACGCAACATGTAAAGTGCTGAAATAAAAGATCCCATAAACGTTCCATACACACAAACAGCTTACTTATCTCAAATTTTGTGCACAAATTTGTTTACATCCCTGTTAGTGAGCATTTCTCCTTTGCCAAGATATTCCATCCACCGGGCATATCAAGAAACTGATTAAACAGCATGATCATTAGACAGGTGGACTTTGTGCTGGGAACAATAAAAGGCCACTCTAAAATGTGTAGTTCTGTCACACAACACAATGCCAGACGTTGATCAAGCTGTTGATTGTGGCATGTGGAATGTTGTCCCACTCCTCCTCAATGGCTGTACGAAGTTGCTGGATATTGGTGGGAACTGGAACACTCGACCCAGACCATCACAAACATTCTCAATGGGTGTCATGTCTGGTGAGTATGCAGGCCATGGAAGAAATGGGTCATTTCCAGGTTCCAGGAATTGTGTACAGATCCTTGCGACATGGGGCTGTGCATTATCATGCTGAAACATGAGGTGATGGCGGCAGATGAATGGCACAACAATGGGCCTTAGGATTTTGTTACTGTAGCTCTGTGCATACCATAACCCCACCATGGTGCACTCTGTTCACAACATTGATATCAGCAAACAGCTCGCCCACACAACGCCATACAAGTGGTCTGTGGTTGTGAGGACAGTTGGACGTACTACCAAATTCTCTGAAATGACATTGGCTTATGGTAGAGAAATTAACATTAAATTATCTGGCAACAGCTCTGGTGGATATTACTGCAGTCAGCATGCCAATTGCACTCTCCCTCAAAACTTGAGACATCTGTGACATTGTGTTGTGTGACAAAACTGCACATTTTAGAGTGGCCGTTAGTTGTAACCAGGAACAAGGTGCACCTGTGTAATGATCGTGCTGTTTAATCAGCATCTTTACATGCCACACCTGTCAGATGGATGGATTACCTTGGCAAAGAAAAAATGCTCACTAACCGGGATGTAAACAATTTTGTTCAAAACATTCAAGAGAAATAAGCTTTTTGTCAGTATGGAACATTTCAGGGATCTTTTATTCCAGATCATGGGACCAACACTTTACATGTTGTGTTTATATTTTTGTTTAGTGTAATTTTACAGACATAAAAAGACCCCATCATGTCAAACCAACAAATTGTCGGTCAACTTTTTTTATGCGTCAGGTAATTAATCTGCTTGAAATGATTGGATGGAATCCTGGATAATGACAATTAAAGGAAAACATTTCAAACTTGCAAAGAATTTAGAATTTTCAGTAACACTATTTGGATAGTCCCCGGTAGATGCTCAAACTACACTTCATGACCAAAAGTATACACCTGCTCGTCGAACATCTCATTCCAAAGTCATGTGCATTAATATGTAGTTGGTCCCCCCTCTGCTTCTAGCCTCCACTCTTCTGGGAAGGATTTCCACTAGATGTTGGAACATTCTGTATGGACCTCACTTTGTGCACAGGGGCATTGACATGCTGAAACAGAAAAGGCCCTTCCCCAAACTGTTGTCACAATGTTGGAAGCATAAAATCATCTAGAATGTAGTTGTATGCTGTAGCGTTAAGATTTCCCTTCACTGGAACTAAGGGGCCTAGCCCGAACCATGTAAAACAGCCCCAGACCATTGTTCCTCCTCCACCAAACTTTACAGTTGGCACTATGCATTGGGGCAGGCAGCGTAACCCTGGCATACGCCAAACCCAGATTCATCTGTCGGACTGCCAGATGGTGAAGCGTGATTCATTACTCAAGAGAACGTGTTTCCACTGCTCCAGAGTCCAATGGCAGTGAGTTTTACACCACTCCAGCCGGCGCTTGGCATTGCGCATGGTGATCTTTGGCTTGTGTGTGGCTGCTCTGCTATGGAAACCCATTTCATGAAACTCCCGGGGAACAGTTATTGTGCTGACGTTGCTTCCAGAGGCAGTTTGGAACACCGTAATGAGTGTTGCAACCAAGGACAGACAATTTTTACGCGCTTCAGCAGTTGGCAATCCCACTCTGTGATCTTGTGTGGCCTACCGCTCGTGGCTGAGCCGTTGTTGCTCATAGACATTTCCACTTCACAATAACAGCACTTACAGTTGACCGGGGCAGCTCTAGCAGTGCACAAATTTGACGAACTTACTTGTTGGAAAGGTGGCATCCTATGACGGTGCCACGTTGAAAGTCACTGAGCTCTTCAGTAAGGCCATTGAAAATATGTTCCATATTTATTTTCTGTGTGCATATGAACTCTCTCACTTACCTCTATTACGTATTTCAGAATATACTGTATGTCCCAACTTTATTTTGAATGCGTATCAAATCTCAACTCTCGCTTATCTCATCAAGCATTCCACATTGTTTACAGCTGACTGACAGCGGCAGTACATAAATAGCTATCTCTGTTTCCATTGACTTCTACTGAAGAGCGGAACTCCTCAAAAATATGTGTGGTCAGAAATAACACCCACTGGACGTGGTTTATATTAGACATCAATGACAGTGAAAGGAAAACATTTAGAACTTCTAAAGAATGTAGGGTTTTCTATTGAAAACATTGTCTGTGTGAGGCTATACTGCGATTAACAAGACAATGATGGGACAATTTGGAGCCACACATCAAAGCCGGATCTTTGAGAAAGGCTGCCATTTAAGGACATCAGTTGGAGACGTCTAAAACCTCAAATATTTTTTGATTTCACCTTTTTTTTAACTAGGAAAGTCAGTTAAGAACAAATTCATATTTACATTGACGGCCTAGGAACAGTGGGTTAACTGCCTTTGACGTTTGATGTTTACCTTGTCAGCTCGGGGATTCGATCTAGCAACCCATCGGTTACTGGCCCAACGCTCTAACCACTAGACTTCCTGCCGCCCCATGACGATGGTAAATACCCCTAAAGGTGAATACCCACAAATACCCATACATCATTACTCTTGCTCCATAAGGTAATTTTTCAGAGACTAAAGCTTGAGTTTAACAAAACTACAGTTTTAGCAAGTCGGTTAGGACATCTACTTTGTGCATGACAGTAATTTTTACAACAATTTTTTTTACAGACAGATTATTTCACTTATAATTCACTGTATCACAATTCCAGTGGGTCAGAAGTTTACATACACTAAGTTGACTGTGCCTTTAAACAGCTTAGAAAATGCCAGAAAATTATGTAATTGCTTTAGAAGATTCTGATAGGCTAATTGACACCATTTGAGTCAATTGGAGGTGTACCTGTGAATGTATTTCAAGGCCTACATTCAAACTCAGTGCCTCTTTGCTTGACATCATGGGAAAATCTAAGGAAATCAGCCAAGACCTCAGAAAAAAATTGTAGACCTCCACAAGTCTGGTTCATCCTTGGGAGAAATTTCCAAACGCCTGAAGGTACCACGTTCATCTGTACAAACAATAGTGCGCAAGTATAAACACCATGGGACCACACAGCCATCATACCACTCAGGAAGGAGGCGCATTCTTTCTCCTAGAGATGAATGTACTTTGGTGCGAAAAGTGCAAATCAATCCCAGAACAACAGCAAAGGACCTTGTGAAGATGCTGGAGGAAACAGGTACAAAAGTATCTATATCCACAGTAAAACGAGTCCTATATCGACATAACCTGAAAGGCCGCTCAGCAAGGAAGACGCCACTGCTCCAAAACTGCCATAAAAAAGCCAGACTACGGTTTGCAACAGCACATAGGGACAAAGATTGTACTTTTTGGAGAAATGTCCTCTGGTCTGATGAAACAAAAATTGAACTGTTTGGCCATAATGACCCTTGTTATGTTTGGAGGAAAACGGGGGAGACTTGCAAGCCGAAGAACATCATCCCAACCGTGAAGCACGGGGGTGGCAGCAACATGTTGTGGGGGTGCTTTGCTGCAGGAGGGACTGGTGCAGTTCACAAAATAGATGGCATCATGAGGATGGAAAATTATGTGGATATATTGAAGCAACATCTCAAGACATCAGTCGGGAAGTTAAAGCTTGGTCGCAAATTGGTCTTCCAAATGGGTAATGACCCCAAGCATACTTCCAAAGTTGTGGCAAAATGGCTTAGGGACAACAAACTCAAGGTATTGGAGAGGCCATCACAAAGCCCTGACCTCAATCCTATAGGAAATTTGTGGGCAGAACTGAAAAAGCGTGTGCGAGCAAGGAGGCTTACAAAGCAGACTCAGTTACACCAGCTCTGTCAGGAGGAATGGGCCAAAATTCACCCAACTTATTGTGGGAAGCTTGTGGAAGGCTACCCGAAATGTTTGACCCAAGTTAAACAATTTAAAGGCAATGCTATGTAAACTTCTGACCAACTGGGAATGTGATGAAAGAAATAAAATATTAAATAAATCATTCTCTCTATTATTATTCTGACATTTCACATTCTTAAAATAAAGTGGTGATCCTAACTGACCTAACACAGAGTCATCTGGGTTTGGCCAGGGTAGGCCTTCATTGTAAATAAGAATTTGTTCTTACCTAGTTCTGACTGTTCTGACTTGCCTAGTTAAATAAAGTTTCAATTTAAAAAACATCTGGCGGCAACCGCTGCGCAATCAATAGGAGGTGAACAGTGGCTGGTGCTGAAAATATAGCTAACTTGTTATGCAAGTGTTGCACCAACAGATGGAGAAAACCTACACCATTCGAGCAATTCATTTCAACAATAATCTTGATTTTAATTTGACTTTACAAATAACAAGAGGGCTTAATTGGAGTCTATTTCTTCGGAGCCTAGACTTACAGCGCCTTGAAAAAGTTTGCATTTCAGGTAATGGACATAGACAAAATAGTCAAATTTGGTGAAGTCAAATGAAAAAAATAATTTAATAAAAATAAGAAGAAGAAGAAATGGAAAAGTGCTACGTGCATATTTATTCACACCCTTTGATATGAAGCCCCTAAATAAGATCTGGTGCAATCAATTACCTTCAGAAGTCACATAATTAGTTAAAGTCCACCTGTGTGAAATCTAAGTGTCACATGATCTGTCACATGATCTCAGTATATGTACAGCTGTTCTGAAAGGTCAGAGAGTCTGCAACACCACTAAGAAAGCGTCACTACCAAGCAAGCAGCAGCATGAAGACCAAGGAGCTCTCCAAACAGGTCAGGGACAAAGTTCAGATCAGGGTTGGGTTATAAAAAAATATCCCAAACTTTGAACATCCCACGAAGCACCATTAAATCCATTATTTACACATTTAAAGAATATGGCTGTTACTCAGGTCCAGAAGCTAGGACATGCATATAATTGTATGAACAATATTGTATTAGATAGAAAACACTTTGAAGTTTCTAAAACGGTTAAAATAATGTCTGTGAGTATAACAGAACTGTTATGGCGACCGAAAACCAGAGGAAAATCCATCCGGAAAAATTGCTTTTTTGAACTCCCATGCAATTGGTATGGTTTCCTATTGCACAATGAAAAGAATAACTCCCAGATAGCAGTACCTATGGCTTCCACTGGATGTCAACAGCCTTTAGACAAGGTTTCAGGCTTGTTCTTTGAAAAATGAACTAGTAGCTGTAGTTTATCATTGGGTTCCTCCTTGGGTCTGTAGTCCTGTCCTTTTTGTTATTTATCTCCAGTAGTGAACATACTACATTCCGTGTTGTATCATTTATTTACATATTAGGGTACCTGAGGATTGATTAGAAACGTTGTTTGACTTGTTTGGACGAAGTTTTTCGCTAACTTTTTGGATTCTTTTGTCTATGTTGAACGAGTTGAACGGGTGGATTACTGAACAAAACACGCCAACCAAACAGAGTTTTTGGGATATAAAGAGGGACTTTATCGAACAAAACAACCATTTATTGTGTAGCTGGGACCCTTGGGATTGCTAACAGAGGAAGATCTTCAAAGGTAAGTGATTTATTTTATCGCTATTTTAGATTTTTGTGACGCCTGTGCTGGTTTGAAATATATTTACATGCAGGAAGTATGCAGGGCGCTGTCCTCAGATAATCAAATGCTATGCTTTCGCCGTAAAGCCTATTGTAAATCGGACAAAGGTGTTCGATTACCAAGATTCTAAGCTAAATTATGGTGTATGACATTTTCTTTTCAGGGTGTTAGGTAGGTTAGATTTTGGAGAGAAGTTTATAGGATGGATCCGCACTTTATATGTCGGAGCGGGGTGCCGAGTTAGCGTAAACGTTCACATTGGTGACCTCTCGACTGGGGTCTGGCAGGGATGGGAAAGTGGTTACTATCAAATACAACTAATTATATGCATATCCTAGCTTCAGGGCCTGAGTAACGGGCATTTTACTTTGGGCACGCCAGACTCTCCGAACTTCCGAACACCGCCCCCTTTACAACATAAAGGTCTACTTACTCTGCTGGCGTCTTGAACCAGTTTATGCCCTCATTTGCAATGCAAACCCGGCGGCAGTGTGTTTTGGTCATTGTCTGCATTTGGAGAAGAAAAAAATACATTTAGCCTAACAGCCAACATTCGGTACAATCATAGAAATATACATGTAAATAGGCCTAATCGTAACAAAATATTGCTATAATCCTACCTTAAGCATTTTTTCTTCATCCAAGCCCCTCAAGACTTTTTGTATGATGTCAGAAGTGTGTATCAGCTGCTAGGGACAACTCAGATGCAGAGCGTAAGTCAAACCAAATAACAACAGAAATTCAAGAGCCATCCTGGGGAGATCAGTCATTACAATGCAACCTTCTAGCACAACAGCAATCTTCACTGGGTTGAACTGGACATAATCCATTGAGTTCTGGCGGAAGACTGTAAGGAGGTGTGTCTGTGATGTCTGACTTCAGATTCCTCCACCTGAAACATGCATAAATTGAAGTGTTTTACCATACAAGTGAACAAACTTGACATGTTAACTGTTAAGACTTCATGCAGGATATACTTACATTCCAGGTCTTGAGGAATCCAGTGGTTTCCTTACGAAGATAGATGGGGAGACCACGAAAAGCAGCAGTGCGCCCGGTGTTCATGTAAAGTTGCTCAAAATTCTCCTTTTAAGAGTCACACACACACACACAGACATGGTGCAGAGCAGAGTTTAAAATGTTTAAAGATAGCTTGTCTATAGTCATGCACTGTAATTGTGAACACAATAAAATTAATGTTTGAAAGCTCAGAGTGGTATTCCTTTTTAACTTCTTAGGGAGCAGCTCCTGATGGTTTTGGAGCGCCTGGCGTGCCCAAAGTAAATGCCTCCCACTCAGGCCCAGAAAATAGGATATGCACATATGTAGTACCATTGGATAGGAAACACTGAAGTTTCTAAAAGTGTTAACATTTTGTCTGTGAGTAAAACAGAACGGATATAAAACAGAACAGAATTTCTGTCCTGGAAAAAGTTATTTTGACACATTGCCTCATTTGGATCCCCTCCCTTATGAAAATGCCCATATAAGGGCATATGAATGCAGTACCTATTGCTTCCACTGGATGTCAACAGTCTCGAGACACTGTTTTGATTCTGTTTAGTTGCTTTAGATGGCAGAAGAAGAAGAATTTAGGAAGTGGCCTCACAGAAGTCAATAGAAGAGAACGTGCGTTCCCGGCTAGCGCGCTCTTTGGTTTTTTCCTTTCTTATCGCCCAGTTTATAATCCGGTTGAAATATTATACTAAATATACATAAAAGTGTTCCTAAGGATACATTATCAATGATGTTTGATTGTTCTTGGAGAAGTTTATAGGTATAGGTTGAACGAGTTCTCTTCACGTTTCAATGGACGAGTGGACGCTGTATTTTCTCATAACGCGCCAACCAAACAGAGATTTATGGATATAATACATTACTTTTTCTAACAAAAGAACAATGGATTGTCTTCAGTGGACACTTGGGAAGCCCTCAGCAGAAGTTCTTCAAAAGGTAATTGATTTGTTTTCGCTGTGAAATGTGTTATGTGTGAACTGTGATGGCTTATGAATTTATGGTAATGGGAAAAATATTGGAGGTGCTACCCTCAAACAATCAAATGTAGTGCTTTCGCCGTAAAGCCTTTTTGAAATCTGACAACGCTGTGATATTGCCAAGAAACAGAGCTTTTGATGAGTATGGAACACCTCTCAGGGATTGCTGGGGCGCTAGCGGGCTGCTCCCGACACTACCAGGTGAAATGTAAAGCACCAAATTCAAAATCCCAAAGTTGAATTATTAAACATCCACCAATATACAAGTGTTCCATACTCATCAAAAGCTCTGTTTCTTGGCAATATCACAGCGTTGTCAGATTTCAAATAGGCTTTACGGCGAAAGCAGCACATTTGATTGTTAGAAATACTCTGAATGATCGGCTATGAAAAGCCAACTGACATTTACTCCTGAGGTGCTGACTTGTTGCACCCTCTACAACCACCGTGATTATTATTATTTGACCCTGCTGGTCATCTATGAACATTTGAAAATCTTGGCCATGTTCCGTTATAATCTCCACCCGGCACAGCCAGAAGAGGACTGGCCACCCCTCATAGCCTGGTTCCTCTCTAGGTTTCTTCCTAGGTTCTGGCCTATCTGCATGCTCTCGTTGGCTGGCCTTCGCTACACATTCGTTGCCAAACCCAGTGGCTCCAGGTCATCTATAAGTCTTTGCTAGGTGAAGCCGCGCCTTATCTCAGCTCACTGGTCTCCATAGCAACACCCACCCATAGCACGAGCTCCAGCAGGTATATTTCACTGGTCATCCACAAAGCCAACACCTGCTTCGGCCGCCTTTCCTTCCAGTTCTCTGCTGCCAATGACTGGAACGAATTGCAAAAATCACTGAAGCAGGTGACATATCTCCCTCACTAACTTTAAGCATCAGCTGTCAGAGCAGCTTACCGTTCACTGTACCTGTACACAACCCAACTACCTCACCCCCATATTCTTATTTTTTCTTTCTCTTTTGCACCCCAGTATCTCTAGTTGCACATCATCATCTGCACATCATCACTCCAGTGTTAATGTTAACTTCTTAGGCAGCAGCGCACGAGGTGACCGTTTTGGAGACCCTGGCGTGCCCAAAGTAAAATAACTCCCATTCAGGCCCAGAAAATAGGATATGCACATACCATTGGATAGGAAACACTCTGAATTTTCTAAAAGTGTTAACCATTTGTCTGTGAGTAAAACAGAACGGATATGGCAGGCAAAACCCCGAGGAATTTCTGTCCTGGAAAAAGTGATTTTGACACATTGCTAATTTGGAACCCCTCCCTTATGAAAATGACCATATAAGGGCATATGAATGCGGTACCTATCGCTTCCTCTGGATCTCAACAGTCTCGAGAAAGTGTTCAGATTTTTTTTAGACGCATTAGAGCAGAGAAGAAGAGGAATCAAGAAGTGGCCCCTTAGGTTTCCTTTACAAGACAACGCGCGCTCACGCCAGGCGCGTCCTTTGTTTTTTTTCCTTTCTTATCGCCCAGTTTATATTCCGGTTGAAATATGATGCTATTTATACAGAAAAGTGTTCCTAAGGATACATTAAAAAGGATGTTTGATTGTTCTTGAACAAGTTTATAGGTATAAGTTGAACGAGTTCTCCTCACGTTTCAATGGATGATTGGAGGCTGTATTTTCTCATTCTAATGCGCCAACCAAACAGAGATTTATGGATATAATACATTACTTTTTCTAACAAAAGAACCATGGATTGTCTTCGTTTTTCAACAGGTAATTGATTTGTTTTCGCTGTGAAATGTGTTTTGTGTGAACCGTGAAGGCTAATGAATTCATGGTAATGGAAAAATAGTGAAGGTTCTACCCTCAAACAATCAAATGTGGTGCTTTCGTCGTGAAGCCTTTTTGAAATCTGAGAAAGCTGTGATATTGCCAAGAAGCAGAGCTTTTGATGACTATGAAACACTTGTATATTGGTGCATGTTTAATAATTCAACTAGCCACTGCCTAAGAAGTTAAATTGTAATTATTTCGCCACTATGGCCTATTTATTGCCTTACCTCCCTAACCTTACTACATTTGCACACACTGTACATATATTTTTCTATTGTGTTTTTGACTGTGTGTTTGTTTATCCCATTCGTAACTCTGTTGTTGTTTTTGTCGCACTGCTTTGCTTTATCCTGGCCAGGTCGCAGTTGTAAATGAGAACTTGTTCTCAACTGGCCGACCTGGTTATTAAAGAAAGGTGAAATTAAAAAAAAACTAACCCTTTTATGCTTGCTTCGAAGCAAGCAACACTGACGCATGCACAAGAGCACCAGCTGTTCTGGATGACTGTGTAATAATGCTCTCGGTAGCCGATGTGAGCAAGATCTTTAAACAGGTCAACATTCACAAAGCCGCGGGGCCAGATGCATTACCAGGACGTGTACTCAAAGCATGTACGGACCAACTGGATAGTGTCTTCCCTGACATTTTCAACCTCTCCCTGACCGAGTCTGTAATACCTACATGTTTCAAGCAGACTACCATAGTCCCTGTGCCCAAGGAAGTGAAAGTAACCTGCCTAAATGATTACTGCCACGCAGCATTCACATCGGTAGCCATGAAGTGCTTTGAAAGGCTGGTCATGGCTCACATCAACAGCATCCTCCCGGATACCCTAGACCCACTCCAATTCGCATACCGCCCCACAGATGACGCAATCTCAATCATTCTCCACACTTCCCTTTCCCACCTAGACAAAAGGAACACCTATGTGAGAATGCTGTTCATTGACTACAGCTCAGTATTCAAGACCATAGTGCCCACGAAGCTCATCACTAAGCTAAGGACCACTCCCTCTGCAACTGGATCCTGGACTTCCTGGCGGGCTGCCCACAGGTGGTAAGGGTAGGCAACATCTTGCCTGCCACGCTGATCCTCAACACTGGTACCCTCAGGGGTGTGTACTTTGTCCCCTCCTGTAATCCCTGTTCACCCATGACTGCATGGCCAAACATGACTCTAACACCATCATTACGTTTGCTGATGACACAACAGTGGTAGTCCACAACAATGAGACAGACTATAGGGAGGAGGTCAGAGAACTGACAGTGTGGCGCCAGGACAACAACCTCTCCCTCAATGTGAGCAAGACAAAGGAGCTGATCGTGGACTACAGGAAAATGCGGGCCGAACAGGCCCCCATTTAACATCAACGGGGAGCGGGTCGAGAGTTTCAAGTTCCTTGGTGTCCACATCACCAACGATCTATCATGGTCCAAACACACCAAGACAGTCGTGAAGAGGGCACAACAAAACCTTTTCCCCCTCAGGAGACAGAAAAGATTTGGCATGGGTCCCCAGATCCTCAAAAAGTTCTACAGCTGCACTATCGAGAGCATCCTGACCGGTTGCATCACTGCCTGTTATGGCAACTGCTCGGCCTCCGACCACAAGGCACTACAGAGGGTAGTGCGTACGGCCCAGTACATCACTGGGAAAAAGCTTCCTGCCATCCAGGACCTCTACCAGGCGGTGTCAGAGGAAGCCCCTAAATATTGTCAAAGACTCCAGCCACCGTAGTCATAGACTGTTCTCTCTGCTACCGCACGGCAAGTGGTACCGTAGTGCCAAGTCTAGGCTTCTAAACAGCTTCTACCCCCAATCCATACAACTCCTGAACATCTAACCGGTACCCCCTGTATATAGCCTCGTTATTGTTATTGTGTTACATTTTACTTTTGTTTATTTGGTAAATATTTTCTTAACTCTTCTTGAACTGGCTTCCACTCATTCCCTCTCCAGGGTCTCATCTGTTTCTCCAGCAGGGTCGGGTGGGAGGTAATTTACCTCCGCCTTCTTTTTTGTTATGTTCTTGGCAACAGGCATGTCCTCTAGTGATTTTCTCTTGACAGAGCAACCAATTCCTCTCAGTTTTGTAATTGCCCATCTTGTATTTCAGGCTGGTTTGCCATCCATACAGGCCTGAGAAGTACCCAGGCTCTCTAAGGCACAGGTACTTTTTTTTACCAAAGCTTCTGCAACTTGGCAAATTTGTAGACTTGTAGACTATGTATAACAAATTCAGTTAGATTTTCACATGTAAAAGACAAAACCACATACAACAAAATTACACATTATGAACAACAAACATAGGTTTTGTTAGGAGTATGCAGATACAATAGCAGAAGAAGGAATTCAGTTGCATGTGGTAATAAATGATCAAAACAGTTGTACTTAAATGACAGTCAGTAGAAATGAGAGATGCACAGCATGTTTGAATACATGGCATATTAAAACCTCTAAAAGTCTAAGCCATGGGGAGGGGGTACTAAGCTAACATATGGAATTGTTTGAAGATGGCCATATCATGGATATTTGTGAGTCTCCCCTTTCCATAGTGGGGTCATATTAGTTTGTAGTTCAAACGATTCAGACGCTACAGACAGAAGTTGGCACATCAGCGATACCGACTTTAGACAAGTCCCGTGACACATGGGGGTCGTAGAGCAGTATGGAGAACACCATCCTTTTCCATAGAGTGGTCATAAAATGTAGGCCAAACCGTTTGGGCGCTACAGACGTTTACGTGAGCAGATCAATTTTCAGGAGGTCTCATGGTCTGACAAACACCGCTCTAGTTCTGCCACCTTCCACCACAGATGTGGAAGGACAACACAGGCTGAAGTAGTTTGATGGGGATTTGTTTATTATGTTTCTTAGATTGACGCACCGTTGCATCCATAGACTTAAGGATTAACAAACACCCTGCAGGCTATGTACTTCAGGATAATCACTTCCATCTCAGTTGGTCTCCATGGGCTCTTAGAAGACAGTTCATTGGCTTTGAAAAACCGGTGTAAGTGTTCAGTTTAACTATGAGTCCACAATAGACAAAAATGTACCACTGGAATGCAATCTTTTGAAAACATGATGTTTCTGTGTTTTATATAAATTCCCACACAATGAGCTTGGAATAATACTGCGAAAATGTGAAAATTATGATAATTCCTTTTTAAATTGAGAGCGGTTTGAAAAGACCGCCTGAAATTGCAGTTTTGGTCTACCTGGTGACATCAAATGGTACATAAGTTAGTATCAGGAATCAAGGTAAGACCCAAGTGCAGACTGTGTGAGTAACAATGTTTATTGTAACCACAGGGGCAGGCGAACGACAGGTCAAGGCAGGCAGGGGTCGATAATCCAGAGCAGAGGGCATGGTACAGGATGGCAGGCAGGCTCAAGTCAGGCAGAGGTCGGTAATCCGGAGGTGGAGCAAAGGTACAGGACAGGGTCAAAGACAGGCAGTGGTCAGGTACAGGGTCAGGACAGGCAAAGGTCAAAAACCAGGAGGATGAGGAAAAAGGGAGACTAGGGTACAAACAGGCGCTGAGCCAACCCGCTGGTAGGCTTGAACAAACAAGACAAACTGGCCACAGACAGACAGAAAACACAGGTTTAAATACACAGGGGATAATGGGGAAGAGGGGTGACACCTGGAGGGTGGAGACTCACCTCACTGTGATTGATCTATTTGAAGAAGTTCAACAACAGGTTGAAAGTGAGTGGAAAACATGGCCATTGTGGATGTTGTTTAAAAATCCCAACGCAACGAAATGTGCAGCGCTTTATAAGCTGAAGATACATTCAAAACACCCATATGCATAAGAGCTAAACTTCTTAGGGAGCGGCAGCAGAGGTGACGGTTTTGGAGAGTCTGGCGTGCCCAAAGTAAAATGCCTGCCACTCAGGCCCAGAAAATAGGATATGCACATAATTAGTACTATTGGATAGGAAACACTGAAGTTTCTAAAAGTGTTAAGATAATGTCTGTGAGTATAACAGAACTGATATAGCAGGCGAAAACCCAAGGAAAATCCATACGGAAAGGAAGAGGAAGTAGTCAGGGGACCACTTTTGTTTACAACGTTTAACTTCTTGGGGATTGTTGGGGCGCAATCCTGACACTACCAGGTGAAATGCAAAGGCGCCAAATTCAAAATCCAAAAGTTGAATTATTAAACATCCACCCATATACAAGTGTTTCATACTCATCAAAAGCTCTGTTTCTTGGCAATATCACAGCATTGTTAGATTTCAAAAAGGCTTTACGGCGAAAGCAGCACATTTGATTGTTTGAGGGTAGCACCTCACATATTTTTTCTATTACCATAAATTCATAATCCATCGCGGTTCACACATAACACATTTCACAGTGAAAACAAATCAATTACCTGTTGAAGAACTTCTGCTGATGGCTTCCAAAGTGTCCAACGAAGACAATCCATGGTTCTTTTGTTAGAAAAAGTCATGTATTATATCCTTAAATCCAAAAAGCTACCGCTAAACTTTGTTAAAACAAGTCAAACTATGTTTCTATTTAATCCTCAGGTACCCTAAAATGTAATTAAACTATAATATTTCTTACGGAAAGAAGTATGTTCAATAGAAAAGCGAAATTAGCAGGTGCGCGTCCTCTTCGTCCCGCACGCACAGACTAATTTTCAACTCTGACTCCCAGTGCCAAAACTCAAAATTCTTCCTCGTTTGGGAAGAAACATGCCTGAAACCTTGAACAAAGACTGTTGACATCTAGTGGAAGCCATAGGAATTGCAATCTGGGAGCTGAATTTAACATTGTCCCTATACGTTCTAATGGTAAGCATGCTCAAAAAAAAAAGAATTCAGGTTGGTTTTTCTTTGGATTTTCTCCTACCATATCTATTGTGTTATTTGTATCATACATTATTTTAACAGTTCTACAAACTTCAAAGTGTTTTCTATCCAATGGTACCAATTATATGCATATCCTGGCTTCTGAGCCTGAGTAACAGGCAGTTAACTTTGGGCACGTCAGTCAAACAGGAAGTGGAGAAAATAGGGGCCTACGTGACACCCAATCTTCTACTGGAGAACAAAATAAACATTGTTCGTTTTCACTATGCAAAATCTGAATCAGTCCTAACATTTCTAAATTGTCAGTCTTACTTTCCGTTTTAACCTTATTTAACTTTCAATTTCCTTTATTTCTCACTTTCACTAGTCTACATATCTGTTTACTTCAACTCTGACTCTTCCATTCATTTCCAACAAGAAAGTCCTCAATCACCATCACCTACATCTCTCGTCCACTCTAACACTTCTTTCCCTCTACAATCTCTACTATACTTTAGCTCTCTCTCGGGTGTGAGTTGCCTATTGCCCTGCGAGATTTGGTGTCCTAGGTTTTCTGGCATGGAAATGGATTGTCAGGCAGGCGGGCTCAGTGTCAGGGCAGGCAGAACAGATCGGAACCGGGAGGGATAGAAAACAGAGACTAGGAAAACCAGGAGCACGGAAAAACACGCTGGTAGGCTTGACAAGACAAACTGACAACAGACAAACAGAGAACACAGGTATAAATACACTGTGGATAATGGGAAAGATGGGCAACACCTGGAGGGGGGTGGAGACAAGCACAAAGACAGGTGAAACAGATCAGGGTGTGACAGTCGCTCTCATGTATATCTTTATCTGGGGAGGCAAATAGGATATCATCCATATAAATGACAATGTAAGTGTTTTCATCTAATTTTAGGTCTCTAAGATCTTTCTCTAGTGCTGCCGAAAGGAGGCATGGACTTTCGGTAAACTCCTGGGGAAGAACGCATCACATCATCTGTTCATTTTAGAAAGTAAAAGCAAAAAGGAATCTGCTTTCTGCGACAACAGGTATGGAGAAAAACACGCTACGTAAATCAACCACGGATGGCCATTTTGTTGACAGGGCACGGAACAACCGGGAAAGTGGGTATGACTATTTTATTTACAGCATGCATACATATCCTGGACCAATCTCCACTTGTTTGTCTCTGGTTCCCCGACTGAAAAAATAGGCGTTGCAGGGGCTCTTAGTTCGTTCTAATTTACCTTGTTTTAATAAAGACTGTATGATTGGCCTAACCCTTTTTCATCAACCATGAGACTGGTGTACCGGTTGTAGGTTTGCACATCCGGGATGTCGACAAACATTCCTTCAGGGGTGCGGTGGATGGTTGCACAAATTTTAACTAAGAAAACTCTGCCTAGTAGATTAAATGGTTGCTGGTTGAGCAAATAGTAACTGGTGATCTACCTCTCCACCTCCCAGAAAGCATGCGGCCGGTTTAGTTTTGTGATGCCATAGGCTTTTACTGTTTCTTTAATGAGTTTTAGATCTAAATCTGGGTGTTGATTACCTATTGAGGAACAGGTTGCTCTGGGATGGTTTTTCCATTAATTAGAACGTTTGGGCTTGATTTGTCCACAGTGATTAGATCTAGCTGGGTTGATGTTTCATCTGATGGGCCTCCCTATTCGTCTTTGTCGAGCCAGTCGTACATTCCACTAGGGTCAGGAGTAGGGCCATATCTAAATTCTGGGCCACCGACTCTACCATGGCCTCTACCTTTGTCTTGCCTGTGTCACGTCCTGGCCTGGGATTAGCCGGCTGGCTATCATTTGTGTTTAGGTCAGGAGGGGGTTTTTGTTTTCTATGTATTGTGTTTCTATGTTTGGGTTTGATGCTTCCCAATTAGAGGCAGCTGATTGTCGTTACCTCTAATTGGGAACCATATATATGTTTGTTCTTTTCAACACTTGGGTTGTGGGTTATTGAATGTATGTGAATGTCAGTTCTACTGTATATGTCTACACAGTTTATCGATCGTTGTGTTTCCTTTATTTTGATTAAAGCATATTTGTACGTTCCACTTCTTATTATTAAACATGTGGAATAGCAATTGCGCTGCATTTTGGTATGATCCTTCCGACGTTTGTGACAGAATAACCCACCACCAAAAGACCAAGCAGCGTGGTCATCAGGAATCCTGGACATGGGAGGAGATCCTGGATGGAAAGGGACCTTGGAGGCAGGCTGGAGAATATCGCTGTCCCAAGGAGGAGCTGGAGGCAGCAAAGGCGGAACCGTGTTTTTACGAGGATAAATGGCTAGCTAGGAAGCCCGAGAGGCAGCCCTGAACATTTTTTGGGGGCACATGGGGCTATCGGGTGAGCGGAGGAGAGAGTCAGAGCCCCGATGGAGGTATGATCAGGAGTCCAAGGATGATATTGAGAGGGAGAAGGCAAGGAGAGAGCTGCAGAGCAGGCGCCTAGAGGAGCGTCTGTCCAGCCCGAAACATCCTGCGCCAGCTCCCCGCACTCGCCCAGAGGTGCGTGTTGTCAGTCCGGTGGGACCTACGCCGGCATCACGCACCAGACCTGCAGTGCGTTTCTCCAGTCCGATATTTCCTGCGCCAGCTTCCCACACTCGTCCAGAGGTGCATGTGGTAAATCCGGAGAGAGCTACGCCGGATCTACGCACTCAGGTTCCAGTGCTCCTCCACAGCCCTGTGCGTACAGTGCCAGTTCCCCGCACTAGCCCTGAGGTGTGTGAGACCAGTCCTGTTCCTGCTCCACGCACCAGGCTCCCTGTGCGCCCTCAGAGCTCAGCACGTCCTGTTCCTGCTCCACGCATCAGGCTCCCTGTGCGCCCTCAGAGCTCAGCACGACCTGTTCCTGCTCCACGCACCAGGTTCCCTGTGCGCCTTCAGAGCCCAGCATGTCCTGTTCCTGCTCCACGCACCAGGCTCCCTGTGCGCCTTCAGAGCTCAGCACGTCCTGTTCCTGCTCCACGCACCAGGTTCCCTGTGCGCCTTCAGAGCCCAGCACGTCCTGATCCTGCTCCACGCACCGGGCTCCCTGTGCGCCTTCTGAGCCCGGCACGACCTGTTCCTGCTCCACGCATCAGGTCCCCTGTGCGCCTTCAGAGCCCGGCACGACCTGTGCCTGCCACACACATCAGGTCCACTGTGCGTTTTCAGAGCCCGGCACGACCTGTTCCTGCTACACGCATCAGGTCCACTGTGCGTCTCCCGAGTCCGATGACTCCTGTTCCTGCTCCACGTATCAAGTCCCCTGTGCGCCGTCAGAGCCCGGCATGACCTGTTCCTGCTCCACGCATCAGGTTCCTTGTGCGCCGTCAGAGCCCGGCCCGACTTGTGCCTGCTTCACGCATCAGATCCACTGTGCATCGCCTGAGTCCGATGACTCCTGTTCCGGCTCCATGCCCCGGCCCTCCGGTGTGTCTTCTCGGGCCAGCACGGCCCGCACCGGAGCCGCCGCCAAAAGGGAAGACCCACCCGAAAACCCTCCCGAGTGACTTTTTGTTGCGGCCGGAGTCCGCGCCTTTGGGGGGGGTACTGTCACGTCCTGGCCTGGGATTAGCCGGCTGGCTATCATTTGTGTTTAGGTCAGGAGGGGGTTTTGGGTTGTGGGTTATTGAATGTATGTGTTTGTCTACACAGTTTATTGATCGTTGTGTTCCCTTTATTTTGATTAAAGCATATTTGTACGTTCCACTTCTTATTATTAAACATGTGGAATAGTAATCGTGCTGCATTTTGGTCTGATCCTTCCGACGTCTTTTTTTCAATTCATGGCAGTAGAAACAACCTCTGTTGCTCTGTCCTTTATCCTGTCCCTTTCCTTTGCTGTTAACATTGCTTCCCCCTCTAGTTCCTCCAAGGTTTTTGCCATAAAAACTCTTTTTTTATCCTGCTCCTTTTTGGTATCGAGGATGTGTTGCACAATTATTATGACCTCACATAGTCTGGGTGTCTTTTTAGTGCTACCTATGTGTTAACTTCTTCCAGCTGTTCATTGAGTTGTTCACATGAGTTCAGAATGTCGTCAAAGTTTGGCTGGGGATCTTTTATTTTTTTAAGGGGTGGATCGGCTTTAATATTTTATATTGATTGTTGCTTCCATCAATGTAATTGTCTGCTTCATTTCCAACCCCATATATATTTAAGTATATACAGTGGCAAGAAAAAGTATGTAAACCCTTTGGAAATACCTGGATTTCTGCATAAAATTGGTCATAAAAGTTGATCTGATCTAGGTCAACACTATAAACAAACAACACAGTATGCTAAAAACTATGGGTCTTCCAAATGGAAAATTCCAGAAAATGATATCATGTCTTTAGAAGTTCTGATACGCTAATTTGCATAATTTGAGTCAATTGGAGGTGTACCAGATCTTGGTTGCACCAGATCTTATTTAGGGGCTTCATAGCAAATGGGGGAATGCACGCACCACTTTTCCGTTTGACATTTTTTGGAATTTTTTTAAACAAGCAATTTTTTTCATTTCACTTCACCAATTTGGAATATTTTAAATCCAAATCCAAATCTATTTAAATTACAGGTTGTAATGCATCACCATAGGAAAAACACCAAGGGGGATAAATACTTTTGCAAGGCACTGTAGGTGTACAGAGGCCTGTTATCAGTAACCATCACTCCTGTGTTCCAAAGGCACGTTGTGTTCGCTAATCCAAGTTTATAATTTTAAAAGGCTAATTGATCATTAGAAAACACTTTTGCAATTATGTTAGCACAGCTGAAAACTGTTGTTCTGATTAAAGAAGCAATATTACTTATTTCTTTAGACTAGTTGATAATCTGGAGCATCAGCAATTCCTAGCTAGCCATTTATGCTCAAATTGGCCAGAAACAAAAACTTTAATTCTGAAACTTGTCAGTCTATTCTTGTTCTGAGAAATGAAGGCTATTCCATGCGAGAAATTGCCAAGAAAATGAAGATCTCGTACAAAGCTCAGTTTTATGTTATTTTTAATGGACGAAAAATTTGCTTTTCTTTAAAAAACAACGAAATTGTGACCCCAAACTTTTGAACGGTAGTGTTTGTGTGTGTGTATGTGTGTATATATTAGTACCAGTCAAGTTTGGACACACCGACTCATTCCAGTGTTTTCTTTATTTTGACTATTTTCTACATTGTAGAATAATAGTGAAAACATCAAAACTATGAAATAATATGGAATCATATAGTAACCAAACAAGTGTTAAACAAATCAAAATTATTTTAGATTCTTCAAAGTAGCCACCCTTTGCCTTGAGAGCTTTGCACACTCTTGGCATTCTCTCAACCAGCTTCACCTGGAATGCTTTTCCAACAGTCTTAAAGGAGCTCCCACATATGCTGAGAGCTTGTTGGTTGCTTTTCTTTCACTCTGCGGTCCAACTCATCCTAAACCATCTCAATTGGGTTGAGATCGGGTGACTGTGGAGGACAGGTCATCTGATGCAGCACTCCATAACTCTCTTTCTTGGTCAAATAGCCCTTACACAGCCTGGAGGTGTGTTAGGTCATTGTCCTGTTGAAAATCAAATGATAGTCCCACTAAGCGCAAACCACATGGGATGGCGTATTGCTGCAGAATGCTGTGGTAGCCATGCTAGTTAAGTGTGCCTTGAATTCTAAATAAATCACCAACAGTGTCATCAGCAAAGCACACCCACCACATCCTCCATGCTCATGGTGGGAACCACACATCCATTCACTTACTCTGCATCTCACAAAGACACGGCGGTTGGAACCAAAAATCTCAAATTTGGACATCAGACCAAAGAACTGTTTCTTGGCCCAAGCAAGTCTCTTCTTCTTGTTGGTGTCCTTTAGTGGTTTCTTTGCAGCAATTCGACCATGACGGCCTGATTCACGTAGACTCCTCTGAACAGTTGATGTTGAGATGTGTCTGTTACCTGAACTCTGTGAAGCATTTATTTGGGCTGCAATCTTAAGTGCAGAGTAAATCTTATGAACTTATCCTCTGTAGCAGAGGTAACTCTGGGTCTTCCTTTCCTGTGGTGGTCCTCCTGAGAGCTAGTTTCATCATAGCTCTTGATGGTTTTTGCGACTGCACTTAATATATTTTTTTTAAGTTCTTACTTTTCCGCTTTGACTGACCTTCATGTTTTAAGTTATGATGGACTGTCATTTCTCTTTGCTTATTTGAGATGTTCTTGACATAATATAGACTTAGCCCTGTATACCACCCCTACTTTATCGCAACACAACTGATTGGCTCAAACACATTAAGGAAAGAAATTACACAAATTAACTTTTAACAAGGCACACCTGTTAATTGAAATTCATTCCAGGTGACTACCTCATGAAGCTGATTGAGAGAATTCCAAGCGTGTGCAAAGCTTTCATCAAGGAAAAAGGTGGCTACTTGGAAGAATCTCAAATGTAAAATATATTTTGATTTGTTTAAAACTTTTTTTTGGTTACTACATGATTCCATATGTTATTTCATAGTTGTGATGTCTTCACTATTATTCTAAAATGTAGAAAATAGTACAAATAAAGAAAATCCATGAATGAGTAGGTGTACAAACTTTTGACTGGTACTGTACCTTAAAAGCATGTCTGTCATGTATTGGGGTGCATGAACGTGAAGTGAGTCAAAGACCAATAGAATAATCTTAATAAATTATAAGACTCCCAGGCAACCAATGCAGAGACTTAAAAAAACAATGTAATGTTTCCTCTCCGTCTGGTCTTGGTCAGTCTGGTCTTCGTCAGTACCTCCATGATCCTGATGTTTGCTGTGATTTGCCATATTAAGGACTCAGAAATGTAAGAAATACTGGTGCCAATGTAGCCCACAAATGTATGCACAAACGCATGCGCGCACACACACGACTGCATTTTAAACCGCATTTGAGCCACATTTCGCCCTAAACTCAGACAACGCCCAGTGAAGATACTATCACGCCTTTAGCCAGCTGCCACCAAATCATATGACACAAATAGGTGTCAGCTCATGTTTTCAGTGGAGGGAGAAGGGAAAAGAAAACTCACTTATCGGACAGGGCGTCGGAAGATCCATTTGTGGCCACTGTAATGGATTAAAAAAAAATCCTAATCATTCATTAATAAGGGGAAATGGATGTTATATACCAGGCCAGGTGTTGTGTATATTTGTTTATGTAATTCAGTGGTAAACACCATATGATGTGAGATTTTGTTAAATCACTGGTGCGAAGGCAAATAGACTGTGTTTTATGACTGTCCTTCAAAGGCGTTCATATTGTAAATGTTGGAAGGGACATCCATAGAACAACAGAGATAAAATAAATAACACAGTTTTAGAAAAGGGACATATCCCTGAACAGTGGTGTAATTTGTAGCTAGCACAGACAGAAACAAAATAAGTCACAAGATAAGCAGTGCATTCTCTCTTGCTTTTTGCTGTCTTACTTAACACTAGTTCCTACATACTTTATGTCATAGTGTGTATGTGGTAGTGTATGTGGACACCTGCTCATCGAACATCTCATTCCAAAATCACGGGCATTAATATGGTGTTGGTCCCCCCTCGGCTGCTGTATCAACCTCCACTCTTCTGGGAAGGCTTTCCACTAGATGTTGGAATATTGCTGTGGGGACTTGTTCCATTCAGCCACAAGAGCATTAGTGATGTCGGGCACTGATGTTGGGCGATTATGCCTGGCTCGCAGTCAGCGTTCTAATTCATCCCAAAGGTTTTCAATAGGGTTGAGGTCGGGGCTCTGTGCAGGCCAGTCAAGTTCTTCCACACCGATCTCACAATCCATTTGTGTATGGACCTCGCTTTGTGCATGGGTGCATTTTCATACTGAAACAGGAAAGGGACTTCCCCAAACTGTTGCCACAAAGTTGGAAGCACAGAATAGTCTAGAATGTCATTTTATGCTGTAGCGTTAAGATTTCCCTTCTCTGGAACTAAGGGGCCTAACCAGAACCATGAAAAACAGCCCCAGACCATTATTCCTCATCCAACAAATACAGTTGGCACTATGCATTGGGGCAAATAGCGTTCTCCTGGCATCCGCCAAACCCAGATTCATCCTGTGGACTGTCAGATGGTGAAGCGTGATTCATCACTCCAGAGAACGCATTTCCACTGCTCCAGAGTCTAATGGCAGCGAGCTTTACACCAATCCAACCGACACTTGGCATTGCGCATGGTGATCTTAAGCTTGTGTGCGGCTACTCAGCCATGGAAACCCATTTCATGAAGCTCCCGTGTGCTGACATTGCTTCCAGAGGCAGTTTGGGAACTCGGAAGTGAGTGTTGCATCCGAAGACAGATTAAGCTTCACGCTTCAGCACTCGGCGGTCTCGTTTTGTGAGCTCGTGCGGCCTACCACTTTGCGGCTGAGTCCTTGTTGCTCCTAGACGTTTCCACAATTTACTAAACATTTACTGTTTTAGAACCACAGAATTACTGCAAGTCAGCACAAAGACAACAGGAGCACCATTTCAACTTAAACAATTAAACATCATCAAATCAACAAGGCTATTTATGCTTAGTTTTATACAGTGAAAAAAAAACGTAAAAATACCAAAAACAATTTAGTCCAATCAATGTTGCCAATCATTGTGGCTGTCCATGGTACTGATTTGTGTGTGTGTGTGTGTGTGTGTGTGTGTGTGTGTGTGTGTGTGTGTGTGTGTGTGAGAGAGAGTGCGCAAGTAAAACAAATGTTTTTGACTCACCCTACTTGTTGACTAGTTGAACGCCAATGCCATCCTCCACTCTTTCATGTTGACAAAACGGCCTATAGCTCTGTCATACAGTACAGTTTTAGTTTTTGTTGTCATAGGCTACCTGGCTAAAATGCTTGCTAGCCTAAGTTCCTCACATGGGCAACAATGAACCAGATAAGTTAGCTAGCTAGTTAATGTGAGTCTACTAGGATACATCTAGGCTACATAATGAACTTCAATCGTCTCAGGACAGTGGCATAACATATTAATTTATGGTTAGATCAGAATTGCTGTCATAATCATTGGCCTGTACAGAGAATTAACCAAACCGTCATCTCCATCCAGAGCTTAGGAAAGGGCCGATTTAGCAAGCTAGCTACTGCAGAACATCAACACAAGCAGACCAGAAACAGTCATGTTTTTCTGAAAATTATATTTTGCTTAGGAAGTGATTGAATGGGTCTGAAGCTATATCCAAACTGGCTTCCATTGGGGGGAGTTTTGCTGCACCAGGACAACCCACAGTTGAGCTCAGCTCAACGATGATTGGCTATAATTTCATTAACAAGGGAGGCCAAATGCTTGCTGGCATCAATCAATCAAATGCTACGGCGGCAACATGTTACACTCTTTTGGTCCAGACAGCATCAGATACATGGGCTACACATACTGAGACAGAGGAGTGCTGTTTCCCTCTACTGATCATTTCTTTGTCAGTGGGCAAACGTACAAAATCAACAGGGGATCAAATACGTTTTTCCCTCACTGTATAGTGACTATGCATAGATGATAACAGAGTAGTACTGTAAGTCCTCTGACCTCCTCCCTATAGGCTGTCTTGTCATTGTCAGTGATCAGGCCTACCACTGTGTCATCGGCAAACTTAATGATGTTGTTGGAGTCGTGCTTGGCCTTGTAGTCATTAGTGAACAGGAAGTACAGGAGGGGACAGAGCACGCATCCCTGAGGGGCCCCTGTGTTGAGGATCAGCGTGGCGGATGTGTTGTTACCTACCTATACCACCTGGGGGTGGCCCGTCAGGAAGTCCAGGATCCAGTTGCAGAGGGAGGTGTTTAGTCCCAGGGTCCTTTGCTTATTGATGAGCTTTGAGGGCACTATGGTGTTGAAAGCAGAGCTGTAGTCATTGAATAGCATTCTCACATAGGTGTTCCTTTTGTCCAGGTGGGAAAGGGCAGTGTGGAGTGCAATAGAGATTGCATGATCTGTTGGGGCTGTATGCAAATTGGATTGGGTCTAGGGTTTCTGGGATTTGATGTGAGTCATGACCAGCCTTTCAAAACACTTCATGGCTACAGACGTGAGTGCTACAGGTCGGTAGTCATTTAGGCAGGTTACCTTAGTGTTCTTGGGCACAGGTGTTATGGTGGTCTGCTTGAAACATGTTGGTATTACAGACTTGGACAGGGAGAGGTTGAAAATGTCAGTGAAGACACTTGCCAGTTTGGTCAGCGCATGCTCACAGTACACGTCCTGGTAAACCATCTGGCCCTGTGGCCTTGTGAATGTAGACCTGTTTAAAGGTCTGCCACATCCGACGAGCGTCAGAGCCGGTGTAGTACGATTCGATCTTATACCTGTATTGACGCTTTGCCTATTTGATGGTTCGTCGGAGAGCATAGCGGGATTTCTTATAAGCTTCCAGGTTAGAGTCCCACTCCTAGAGTCCCACTCCAGCTTAAGCTCAGTGCGGATGTTGCCTGTAATTCATGGCTTCTGATTGGGGTATGTACGTATGGTCACTGTGGGAACAATGTCATCGATGCACTTATTGATGAAGCCAATGACTGATGTGGTGTACTCCTCAATGCCATCGGCGGAATCCCGGAACATATTTTAGTCTGTGCTAGCAAAACAGTCCTGTAGCTTAGCATTTCCTTCATCTGACCACTTTTTTATTGATCTAGTCACTGGTGCTTCCTGCTTTAATTTTTGCTTTTAAAATTCATTCCTTGTTAAAAACCTGCTCCAGAGCGCTCAAGACCTCACACTGGGGTGAAGGTTCACCTTCCAACAGGACAACGACCCTAAGCACACAGCCAAGACAACACAGGAGTGGCTTCGGAACAAGTCTCTGAATGTCCTTGTGGCCCAACCAGAGCCGGGACTTTAGCCCGATCAAACATCACTGGAGAGACCTGAAAATAGCTGCGCAGAGACGCTCCCCATCCAACCTGACTGAGCGTGAGAGGATCTGCAGAGAAGAATGGGAGAAACTCCCCAAATACAGGTTTACCAAGCTTGTAGCATCATACCCAAGCAGACTGGAGGCTGTAATCACTGCCAAAGGTGTTTAAACAAAGTACTGAGTAAAGGGTCTGAATACTTATGTAAATGGAATATTTAATTATGGGGTATTGTGTGTTAATTGATGAGGGAAAAAAACAATCATTTTTAGAGTAAGGCTGTAACGTAACAAAATGCGGAAAAAGTCAAGGGCTCTGAATACTTTCCGAATGCACTGTAAATACAAAAGTATGTGGACACCCATAGGCTACTTGATGGCCAACTGAGTCAAATGTACTTTCCCTCATAAAAAGAACCACGCGAGGGAGTTCTATAACTTCCATTTCAAATTTCCACTCGTGCAGCCCCCAAGACCAAAGAACTGAGCATTTTTATTTATTTAACCTTTATTTAACTAGGTAAGTCAGTTAAGAACAAATTCTTATTTACAATGACGGCCTACCCCGGCCAAACCCTAACAACGCTGTGCCAATTGTGCACCGCCCTATGGGGCTCCCAATCACGGCCGATTGTGATACAGCCTGGAATTGAGCCAGGGTCTGTAGTGATGCCTCTATCACTGATATGCAGTGCCGTAGACCGCTGCGCCACTCGGGGGCATGCATAAAGCACTTCGTTTTGATACTGTTTTCTTTAAGCAGTCAACATTAGAATGCAGTTTAAGCAGAGCGCCCAAAGTCGTTTTCCAGTGCCTTGTCTCCATTATTTCTTGATGTGCATCAGTTCTAGCATATTAATATGTTTTACGGAAAATGGGTTCGAAATAGGTGTCTTCACAATGACAATCTAAATAGCCTACCTACAACTGGTAAAAAGCTGTCACAACGTGTGTGTGCTGCTCTCTCGCGCTCACGTGACTAAGCCGATACTGCTCTCTCAACACACACAACCCTCCAGCCCTCCCCAACACTCACTCAGCAACAACCTGCCTCGCTGCCTGACAGTTAGAAGTAGGTCAAAGTGAAATATATTTTTAAGAGCAATGCCATGCCGGCCAAGGTGAAACTTAGAAATAGCCCAAAAACCTGCAACCCGCTACAAATTCATTTTCACCTGCCACATCGTTTTCAAAGTAGCTCAATTCAGGAAAACCGCAAACATGGCAACAATGTTAGCTAGATAGAGAGCCCTGAGAGAAAGCACATGGTTTGATCCTTTTCTCTGAAACTGTCGCATGATTATTTCTCAGTTTTTCTACCTTGCTGTATTGGCTGTAATGATTGGTAGGTCTGGGGGCAGTCAGGATACAAAGAACGAAGGAAAGAGGAATTTTGAGGAAGTAGTATGTAGCTAGCTAACTAGTGCTGCTGTTCGTTGTTGAATCTCACATCACTTGTCATGATGTGAGTGCCTGCACCAGCAGAAACGCTCTCTGTCTCAACAGTACTACACACACACACACCCCTCCGGACCAGCCCCTACCTACCAATGACTGTATATGAAGTTCCTTCCCCGCCACCGCTAAATAACTCACTCAGCAACAGCAGCCTGCCTCACTGCCTGATAGTCAGCAGCATCAGGTCACATTGAAATTAATAGTTAATGAAAAAAGAGAAATGCCATGGTGGCCGCAGTGCAATTTATAAGTAGCCCAAAAACCTGCAACCCCCGACCAATACATCTTCACCCTCAACATTGTTTTCAAAGTTGCCCAATTTATGGGAAAACAAAGTACATAGCAACCCTGTTCACGGGTGAGAAAGATGCACCTTAACCCTTGTGTGGGGTTCATGATTTTGTTATTCACCCAATGTTCGCGGGTCTGATGAACCCACAACATTATTGGGGTTTTAATACCTGGACATAGCAATTTACGTAAAAATAATGAATGCTTGATACTTAGATGTTAACTTCTATCAATTACAAGCAATATAGATAGCATACATGGTTAATATTTGCCATTTACCTCTGCTATTTATGAATAAGTGCTTTTATTTTTATTTTTTATAAATTATATATTTGTAAGCAAAAATCTATTAGAATCAAAACATGAGTGGAATAAATAATGTTTATCTTGAACAAATATAAGTGAAACAAGGTTTTCAACACTATTGATGTTTATTGCTTTAACCTGAACAAATTGGAAGGACAAATTTGACATACAGTATTTAATGAAAATGATAAATTAGCGCCATTGAACACAAATTAAGGCCGGTGTAGACACCACATGAAGGACAGCGTTTTATTGTGTGTTGCAAATGTATTTTTTGCACTTGATGCATGTGTACTCTGTCTTCCTGTCCTTGGGTCCACACACATCGCATCTCTTTTTCTTCTGCTGCAATCTAGATAGATGAAAACGCCAGGGTCCGAGGCCACAGCAGTCCCAAGATTTTATTGGGGGCACTTATTTCAGGAATTGGGTCCACACAAACATCTCACTCACTCACATGAACTCAGCAAAAAAAGAAACGTCCTCTCGCTGTCAACTGCGTTTATTTTCAGCAAACTTAGCATGTGTAAACATAAGATTCAACAACTGAGACATAAACTGAACACGGTCCACAGACATGTGACTAACAGAAATGGAATAATGTGTCCCTGAACAAAGGGGGGTCAAAATCAAAAGTAACAGTCAGTATCTGGTGTGGCCACCAGCTGCATTAAGTACTGCAGTGCATCTCTTCCTCATGGACTGTACCAGATTTGCCAGTTCTTGCTGTGAGATGTTACCCCACTATTCCACCAAGGCACCTGCAAGTTCCCGGACATTTCTGGAATGGCCCTAGCCCTCACCCTCACCCTCCGATCCAACAGGTCCCAGATCTGCTCAATGGGATTGAGATCCAGACTCTTCGCTGGCCATGGTAGAACACTGACATTCCTGTCTTGCAGGAAGTCACACACAGAATGAGCAGTATGGCTGGTCGCATTGTCATGCTGGAGGGTCATGTCAGGATGAGCCTGCAGGAAGGGTACCACATGAGGGAGGAAGATGTCTTCCCTGTAACACATAGCGTTGAGATTGTTTCATTGCAGGCAATCTCAATCCGATGATGCTGTGACACACCGCCCCAGACCATGATGGACCCTCCACCTCCAAATCGATCCCGCTCGATGAGTACAGGCCTCGGTGTAACGCTCATTCCTTCAATGATAAACGTGAATCCGACCATCACCCCTGGTGAGACAAAGCCTCGACTCGTCAGTGAAGAGCGTCCTGAAAAAGGGACGTTTCTTTTTTTGCTGACTTTATATAGTTACAGCAGGCCAAGGTAGGAGAGTCAGACACACACATGCAAAAACATCACTCACACTTACTTCCAGTATTGGAGTTGTTGGTTCTATGGGTCGGGAAGATGGGGCACCAGCGTCCTCCTCTTGAATCCTCCTCATGACGGTTGCAGAAGCTGGGGTCCTTGGGATATGTTGCCTCTGGATTTGAGGTCTTACCAATGCCTTGCCCTGTTCCTCGAGAAAGAGCCATCTCCTCTGGAGCTTCCCTCTGGGTTCAAAGTCATCCAGATGAGTGGCCAGCGTAGGGTTCTTCTTTTGCAGCTGTAGTCAGTCACCAGCTTGTCTAAATTGTCCACCCCTCCTTTTCTATTCTTTCACTGTAATAGCTTCTGTAAATTGGACAGTGCAGTTAGATTAACAAGAATGTAAGCTTTCTGACAATTTCATATATGTCTATGTCCTGGGAAATGTTCTTGTTACTTACAACCTCATGCTAATCGCATTAGCTCAACCGTCCCGTGGACAGGACACCAATCCCGGAGAAGTCCCATAATAAGTTGCATGAACTCATTCTGAATGCAATAATAGTGTTTGATATGACGTTTAAATGACTGCCTCATCTCTGTATCCCACACATACAATTATCTGTAAGGTCCATCAGTCGAGCAGTGAATTTCAAACACAGATTCAAACACAAAGACCAGGGTGGGTTCCAATGCCTCGCAAAGAAGAGCACCTATTGGTAGATGGGTAAAAAAAACATTGAATGGTGAAGTTATTAATTACATTTTGGATGGGTATATCAATACACCCAGTCACTACAAAGATACAGGTTTCGTCCTTAACTCAGTTGCTGGAGAGGAAGGAAACCACTCAGGGATTTTACCATGAGGCTAATGGTGACTTTAAAACAGTTATGGTGCTTAATGGCTTAATGGTGATAGAAGAAAACTGAGGATGGACCAACAACATAGTAGTTACTCCACAATACCTACCTAATTGACAGAGTGAAAAGAAGGAAGCCTGTAC
Organism: Brachymystax lenok tsinlingensis; assembly: GCA_030435695.1. NCBI lineage: Eukaryota > Metazoa > Chordata > Actinopteri > Salmoniformes > Salmonidae > Brachymystax > Brachymystax lenok. The sequence goes on from CM059818.1 coordinate 14,458,796, forward strand.
AGAATAAAAAATATTCCAAAACATGCATCCTGTTTGCAACAAGGCACTATAGTAATACTGCAAAAAAGCAGTTCACTTTTTTTTCCTGAATACAGAGTGTTATGTTTGGGGCAAATCCAATACAACAAATTACTGAGTACCACTCTCCATATTGTCAAGCATAGCGGTTGCTGCATTATGTTATATGTATGCTTGTAATCGTTAAGTACTGGGGGGGTTTCAGGAAGAAGAAAAAACACGGAATGGAGCTAAGGACAGGCAAAATCCTTTATGAAAACCTGGTTCAGTCTGCTTTCCACCTGGGATATGAATTTGCCCTTCTGCAGAACAATTGCCTAAACCACAAGGCAAAACCTACAGTGGAGTTTCTTACGAAGAAGACAATCAATGTTCCTGAGTGGCCGAGTTACAGTTTTGACTTAAATCTACTTGAAAATCTATGGCAATACCTGAAAATGGCTGTCTATCAATGATAGACCAATTTGACAGAGCTTGAAGAAATTATAAAATATTAAAATGTTGCCCAATCCAGGTGTGGATTGATCTTAGACTTACACAGAAAGACTCACAGCTGTAATTGCTGCCAAAGGTATTTCTAGAAAGTATTCACTCAAGGGTGTGTATGTCATTTTCAATAAATTTGCAAACATTTCCGAAAACATGGTTTCACTGTCCTTATGGGGTATTGTGTGTAGATGGGTGAGAAAAACAATATATTTAATATATTTTGAATTCAGGCTATAACACAACAAAATGTGGAATACGTCAAGGGGTATGAATACTTTCTGAAGGCACTGTATGTGCCAGGGAGAATAACCGTATTGATCAGGGCACGATGATATGCTTTAGAGATGTCAGTAGATCATTTTGTCTTTGACGATATCAATGAGATTTGAAGTTGCAGTGTTGCATTACTTTGATTTGCACAGGAATTTGAACGTAACTACCATGGAGTGCTCCACTCCTGCAAGTTCTTAACTGTCAAATCCATTGCAGAATTTGAACTTTCACTGAAATACCTTCACACATAGAAAGTGACTTACTATCTTCAAAAGTCTCACAACAGAGATCATATATCCCTTTTACAGTGATGAGTGACTATGCAGTTGAAACCCCAACTAGGAAACACCTCAGTGGCACAGGAAAAGGTCTAATGAGACATCTTCATCTCTCAGGTTGCCAATTATTAACCCTGTTTTTGTTATTCATTGGGTTTTTAAAACAGTACAGCCATAACAATTTACGTAAAAATACTTACTACTTGATACTTAGATGTTGACTTATATCAATTACAAGCAATATAGACAGCGTACATGGTTAATATTTGCCATTTACCTATTTGTTCATTTTTATGTGAATCAAGACATGGGTTTAATAAATCATGTTTATCTTGAACAAATATAAATGAAACAAGGTTTTTATTGCTTTGAACTGAACAAATTGTAAGGACAATTTTTACATAGTATTTTATGTAAATGATAAATGAGCCACATTGAACACAAATTATGGCCCGGTCTACACACCACATGAGGGACAGAGTTTTTTACTGTGTGTGTGTTGCAAATGTATTTCTTGCACTTGATGCATGTGTACTGTGTCTTCCTGTTCTTTTTTGGGTACACCCACATTGCGGCGGCGCTTCTTCTTGTTGCTACCGACTGCAATCTAGAATGATGAAAACACTTAGTTCAGGAATTTTACTAACATCTCACTCACATACTGTATATAGTTACAGCAGGTCAAGGTAGGAGAGTCAGACACACACACATGCAACACCATCACTCACACTTACTTCCGGTACTGGAGTGGTTGGTTCTGTGGGTTGGGTGGATGGGGCACCAGCATCCTCCTACTGAATCCTCCTCACGATGGCTGCAGAACATGGGGTCCTTGGGATATGTTGCCTCTGGATTTGAGGTCTTACCAATGCCCTGCCCAGCTCCTCGAGAAAGAGCTGTCTCCTCTGGAGCTTCCTTCTGTTCCAATCTGGGTTCAATGCCATCCAGATGACAATCACATTGTACACGAGATGTCCAAGATGTTGAAGAATATCACGTGGCCAGCATAGTGTTCTTTTTTTGCAGCTGTAGCCAGTCACCAGCTTTTCTAAATTGTCCACTTCTCCTTTTGTGGCATTGTAATCGATTATGATTTCCGGTTTTTGATGTTCCTGGCCACAGATTCTCCCATCCCTATGCAGCGTACTCATGAATACCACATTTTTGCCATTCTTTGGCACATAGGACACTAGGGACGTGTCGGCCGTGAACACACTTAGAGGAATTGATAGGCCTGTTCCATGTATTCAACAGCTGAAGTGGGAGCTCTGGCTTGTTTTTTCATACTATTCCTACCATCGTCAACGTCCTCTTGAAGAGCTCCTGTCCCAGCTTGTGCAAAGTAAAACAATTATTGCATATGATGTGTCCATGACAAACCACATCTCTTAGTTCTTCTCAGGGGATCATCCATCTGGCTTCCCTGTATACACTTGCAAGTACCACACATATGATGAAGCAGCATCACAGGCAGCCCAAATCTTGATTCCATAATATTTTTACGGGTATAGACGGTACAGTGCCTTGCAAAAGTATTCATCCCCCTTGGCGTTTTTTCCTATTTTGTTGCATTACAACCTGTAATTTAACCTCTTAGGGATAAACTGCGCGCTAGTGGGCCGTTCCCGACACTACCCGGTGAAATGTAAGGCGCCAAATTCAAAATCCAAAAGTTGAATTATTAAACATTCATCAATATACAAGTATTGCATAGTCATCAAAAGCTCTGCTTCTTGGCAATATCACAGCGTTGTCAGATTTCAAAAAGGCTTTACGGCGAAAGCACAACATTTGATTGTTTTAGGATAGCACCTCTAATATTTATGCATTAGCATAAATTCATATCCAGAGCGGGTCACACAAAACCCATATAAGAGCTAAAATAAATCACTTACCTTTCGAAGAACTTCTGCTGAGGGCATCCCAAGTGTCCAAGGAAGACATACAATGGTTCTTTTGTTAGAAAGTCATTTATTATATCCAATAAATCTCTGTTTGGTTGGCGCGTTATGTTCAGAAAAACCACCGTCGAGTCGCCCATTGAACCGTGAAGAGAACGCGTTCAAATTATACCTATCAACTTTGTCCAAACAAATCAAACATCATTTTTAATATATCCTTAGGTACACTTTTATGTATATTTACTATAATATTTCAACCGGACGATAACCTGAACAATAGGAAAGGAAAAAACCAAAGAGCGCGCGAGACCATGAACGCGCATGTCATTCTATTGAGTTCCGGGGTCCACTTCTAAATTCTTCTTCTATTCGCTTCTAATTCAACCTAACGTCATGAAACCCTGTCTAAAGACTGTTGACATCCAGTGGAAGCCATAGGTACTGCAGTCTGAGTCCTAGATAACATTGAATCCCATAGGCAGCCAGGAGAAAAAGTTTATAAAAAAAATAAATATGCAAATCTGAATGGATTTTCCTCGGGTTTTCGCCTGCTATATCAGTTCTGTTATACTCACAGACATTATTTTAACGGTTTTAGAAACCGTTAAAATCTGATATGTGCATATCCTAGTTTCTGGGCCTGAGTGGCAGGTATTTTACTTTGGGCACGCCAGACTCTCCAAAACCGTCACCACTGCTGATTATGCCTAAAGAGTTAAATGGATTTTTTGGGAGGATTTCATGTAATGACGTACACAAAATAGTCCAAATTGGTGATGTGAAATGAAAAAAATAACGGAAAACAGAAAAGTGGTGAGTGCATATGTATTCACCCTCTTTGCTCTGAAGCCCCTAAGTAAGATCTGGTGCAACCAATTACCGTCAGAAGTCACATAATTAGTTAAATTTAGTCCACCTGTGTGCAGTCTAAGTGTCACATAATCTGTCACATGGTCTCAGTATATATATAAACCTGTTCTGAAAGGCCCCAGAGTCTGCAACACCACTAAGCAAGGGGCACCACCAAGCAAGCGGCACCATGAAGACCAAGGAGCTCTCCAAACAGGTCAGGTACAAAGTGGGGGGAGAAGAACAGATCAGGGTTGGGTTATAAAAAAATATCTGAAACTTTGAACATTCCATGAAACACCATTAAATCCATTATTATTTTTTTTTAAGAAAATTACACCACAACAAACCTGCCAAGACAGGGCCGCCCACCAAAGCTCACGGACTAGGCAAGGAGGGCATTAATCAGAGAGGCAACAAAAAGACCAAAGATAAACCTGAAGGAGCTGCAAAGCTCCACAGCGGAGATTGGAGTATCTGTCCATAGGACCACTTTAAGCCGTACACTCCACAGAGCTGGGCTTTATGGAAGAGTGGCCAGAAAAAAAGCCATTGCTTAAAGAAAAAAATTTGCAAACACGTTAGGTGTTCGCCAAAAGGCATGAGGGAGACTCTCCAAACATATGGAAGAATGCACTCTGGTCAGATGAGACGAAAATGTAGCTTTTTGTCTATCAAGGAAAACGCTATGTCTGGCGCAAACCCAACACCTCTCATCACGCCGAGAACACCATCCCCACAGTGAAGCATGGTGGTGTCAGCATCATGCTTTGGGGATGTTTTTTCATCGGCAGGGACTGGGAAATTGGTCAGAATTGAAGTAATGATGGATGACGCTAAATATGGGGAAACTCTTGAGGGAAACCTGTTTCAGTCTTCCAGATATTTGAGACTGGGATGGAGGTTCACCTTCCAGCAGGACCCTAAGCATACTCCTAAAGCAACACTTGAGTGGTTTAAGGGGAAACATTTAAATGTCTTGAATGGCCTAGTCAAAGCCCAGACCTCAATCCAATTGAGAATCTGAGGCATGACTTAAAGATTGCTGTACACCAGCGGAACCCATCTAACTTGAAGGAGCTGGAGCAGTTTTGCCTTGAAGAATGGGCAAAAATCCCAGTGGCTAGATGTGCCAAGCTTATTGAGACATAGCCCAAGAGACTTGCAGCTGTAATTGCTACAAAAGGGGGCTCTACAAAGTATTGACTTTGGGGGGGTGAATAGTTATGCACGCTCAAGTGTTCTGTTTCTTTGTCTTGTTTCTTGTCTGTTTCACAATAAAAACATATTTTGTATCTTCAAAGTGGTAGGCATGATGTGTAAATCAAATGATACAAACCCCAAAGAAATCAATTATAATTCCAGGTTGTAAGGCAACAAAATAGCAAAAATGCCAAGGGGGGTGAATACTTTAGCAAGCAGCTGTATGTACTGCCTGAAGGGGCAGCGGCCCCTAAATGGCATAAGCTGCTCATCAACAGTAACGTGGTGCCTAGGGTTGTAAAACGGTGGAAGGCGGTCCACCCACTTGTCCCACAATGACCTGATTGCGGCTAGCTTGTCTCTCTGCCGCTGAGCTGGTCTGGTGTCTCGGTTATCAAAGCGCATAATCCGCTAAATAACGTGGAGGTTTTCCAGAGACATTGTTGCACCGAAAAGTTATCTGCCAGTTTCTGCATTAAACAGGGATTCTGTGGATTCCCCATTGGATCTGAAAACACAGTTTTGGAAAATACTGCATTTTTTACAATGTATCGAAATAATGTATTGTAATCACGTTGTGCAGGTTCCCGCAAGACATTGTGTAGTTTCACACACAACAAGGGTAAGGATTGCGAGAAAAGTGGGAGACAGGCAGACAGGCAGGGAGACAGACAGGTTATTGGTGCTATGTTGAAACAGCAGGCCCAGGGAGGAGGAAGACAGAGTGAAGGCACACAACAAACCTTTGTGTTTCAGTTTTACTTGTTTTCTCCTACACACACACTTTTTTCCCACTTTTTCACATTCCTCTGGGTTCAGTGGACCTGAACACCACATATGTAATATAAATGTGTAGGGGGTGCACAGTGTTCACTCAATGAAAATGTGTTCTTTTACATTTTCTTTACAGAAAATGAGCCAAGGCCAATGAGTCTCAGGTTGAAAAAAGTATTCATTGTATAATTTATCTTTTTTTTGTAAACATTGAAAATGGGTCCCACAGACCCATACACCACACAAGGGTTAATTACCAAACGTAACTCCCAATTTTGGCAGACAGAGCGCCAAGCGTCAATCTCCCTCATTTCCATTTCAAGCGTACTCTTATCTCAGGGAATAATGTCCTTATCACATCTATGATCTATCCGATTTAAATGAAGTTTGTCCTCAAATTAAACGACTAGGACTTTTAGTGTGAGGGGCATTGTTTTATAAAAAGATGGCTAAATCATTTGTAATCTTCGACAATGCCTCGGGATATTTGACCTATCTCTGTCTGAGTACGAGGATTGCTTTAAATATCACTCTGTTTCACTGGCTAATGTTCAATATCAATTATTAACATGTGGATTTTTGAGAATAATAATTCTGCAGGCTTTATATATTTCAACATGGCGCCATTATACATGTATTTAAATATTGAATTATTTCAGAGTCATGTACTTGGATTACTGCAAAAGGATACTTCTTGATGACGCGGCCATTTGTTCTGAGTACCCTCTCAGATTAAAGAATTTCAGGGAATGGATCTTGGGTAGCCTTCAGCACAATGGACAGTTAGCAAGCTTTTATTTAAATCAGCTTGTTTGTCATTGCCGTGGCGACGGCTCCCAGGTTGTTTGGCGGTTTGAGATGTCAATTTTGCTGCAAACAAACCCTCGCCTGTTTCCAAGATGCCTTCGCTGTGATAAATAAATGTCCTCAGTTTCATCCCATAAGCCCTGCATTCCTCTGAAACACCCAATATCCATTGATATACCCTGCTTCTCAAAAAGAGCCATGTAGATGCACTCTAAAATCTCCCATTTGTTGAGATTACACACGCAGAGGTGTTAATGATTACAGAAACCTCAAACGTACTGGAAGTCAACCTGTAGTCCTTTAGAAGACATTGTCCACCTTGCAGCTCTCCCTGTCATATTTGAATATTCCAGCAGTGACCTGCTCTGTTTGGTTAGCAGCATCCCGTCCACTTCTCTGTAATGGAATAAAGTGGGGTACAACGCAAAAAGCACTGTGTCCTCCATGCATCACCGAAGCCTCTGACGAGGGGATAATCAAATAGCTCATTTTCTATATTTTTTTCTCCCATCAGGGAGAAGCATTCTGCCAGCTTTGATCTGACCTTTGATCTGACCTATTTGTGCAACTCTTATTCTCTCACTCTCTCAATCCCTCTTTCCATCTCTCTCCTTCCCTTTCCTCCCCCTCATTTTATCCCCTCCTTTACTGACCTGTCAAAAATAAATTCTCTGCATGAAGAAATTATAAATAAATAATGGTTCACACTTTTGTAGAAATAATTCTACACCTTATCAGGTATGTCAAGTTATATACAATATGACACCATGTTTCTTAATTTAACCACCCATTTCTCTAGAGAGAAATAAAATCACTCATGAGAGATATTAAGTTAAGAACTACAGTTTAGGGGTTGCTGGGCTGAAGGTAGTTGTAGTTTTCGTTAAGCAAATACTCAACCTAGTTCAGTGCAGCAATGTGGTAATTAACTACAATGACCATAACCCATTATGTCTGTTATTTTCCATCTCGGACACAAATGGATACACTTTTACGCCTGCTACTTTAGGTTAGATACGGTAAGACCGCATAAGCCTGCATGTGAGAGGAATGTACACAACACAATGATGAGAGAGAGGGATAGAGAGTTCAATTATGCCTTATCTACCTTGAAGAACTTGTAAAATGATTTCGTCAGACAGCTCTGCAGCATACTTAGGCAGGCTAGCCTAGCTAAATACGATGACTAAAGACAGTACAGTATGGTTGTCTGGCTGGCTGGCTGCCACTGCCTGAGCAGAGATGAGATGATGACTTTAAAGAATGAAAAATTATGAAGTCATCAAATAAAACAAAGTAATATACACAACTGAAATATTTCAGTTGTGTATATTTCCTATTTTTTTATGTGGACCTGACATATTTTAGATGTTTTGGCAATTTAATGTTCTGTCACGTGTGCTCCCTCTCCGGCCTCTAGGTCACCAGCCTGCTCGTTATGGCGCACACCTGTCACCATCATTACGCACACCTGCGCGTCATCAGACTCACCTGGACTCCCATCACCTCGCTGATTACCTTCCCTATATATGTCACTTCCTTTGGATCCTTCCCCAGGCGTTATTGTTTTTGTTCCAGTGTCATGTCGGTGCGTTGTTTATGTTTCTTGTTTTGTACTTAGTTGCAATTTTTTATTAAAACTCACTTCCTGAACTTGCTTCCCGACTCTCATCGCACCCGTTACATGTTCAGTATTTTTGGCTTTGGAATTTCCATTAAAAAGTTGTAATCATTTTATTGTCCTTATGTCATAAAGCATTTAAAAAAAAAATGTATTGAAAACGTGATACATTTTTATATACAACACCTAACCGACCTCAAAAAGCACTAATCATTCAGTCACAGCACAAACATAATGTAAGTACAGCGCCAATTAATACAGTGAGGGAAAAAAGTATTTGATCCCCTGCTGATTTTGTACGTTTGCCCACTGACAAAGAAATGGTCAGTCTATCATTTTAATGGTAGGTTTATTTGAACAGTGAGAGACAGAATAACAACAAAAAAATCCAGAAAAACGCATGTGAAAATTTTTATAAATGGAATTGCATTTTAATGAGGGAAATAACTATTTGACATCCTGCAAAACATGACTTAGTACTTGGTGGCAAAGCCCTTGTTGGCAATCACAGAGGTCAGATGTTTCTTGTAGTTGGCCACCAGGTTAGCACACATCTCAGGAGGGATTTTGTCCCACTCCTCTTTGCAGATCTTCTTCAAGTCATTAAGGTTTCGAGGCTGACGTTTGGCAACTCGAACCTTCAGCTCCCTCCACAGATTTTCTATGGGATTAAGGTCTGGAGACTGGCTAGGCCAAATCCAGGACCTTAATGTGCTTCTTCTTGAGCCACTCCTTTGTTGCCTTGGCCGTGTGTTTTGGGTCATTGTCATGCTGGAATAAACATACATGACCCATTTTCAATGCCCTGGCTGAGGGAAGGAGGTTCTCACCCAAGATTTGACGGTTCATGGCCCCATCCATCGTCCCTTTGATGCAGTGAAGTTGTCCTGTCCCCTTAGCAGAAAAACACCCCCAAAGCATAATGTTTCCACCTCCATGTTTGACGGTGGGGATGGTGTTCTTGGGGTCATAGGCAGCATTCCTCCTCCAAACACGATGAGTTGAGTTGATGCCAAAGAGCTCCATTTTGGTCTCATCTGACCACAACACTTTCACCCAGATGTCCTCTGAATCATTCAGATGTTCATTGGCAAACTTCAGACGGGCATGTATACAGTGGGGAAAAAAAGTATTTAGTCAGCCACCAATTGTGCAAGTTCTCTCACTTAAAAAGATGAGAGAGGCCTGTAATGTTCATCATAGGTACACTTCAACTATGACAGACACAATGAGGAAAGAAAATCCAGAAAATCACATTGTAGGATTTTTTATGAATTTATTAGCAAATTATGGTGGAAAATAAGTATTTGGTCACATACAAATAAGCAAGATTTCTGGCTCTCACAGACCTGTAACTTCTTCTTTAAGAGGCTCCTCTGTCCTCCACTCGTTACCTATATTAATGGCACCTGTTTGCACTTGTTATCAGTATAAAAGACACCTGTCCACAACCTCAAATAGTCACACTCCAAACTCCACTATGGCCAAGACCAAAGAGCTGTCAAAGGACACCAGAAACAAAATTGTAGACCTGCACCAGGTTGGGAAGACTGAATCTGCAATAGGTAAGCAGCTTGGTTTGAAGAAATCAACTGTGGGAGCAATTATTAGGAAATGGAAGACATACAATGGGGGAAAAAAGTATTTAGTCAGCCACCAATTGTGCAAGTTCTCTCACTTAAAAAGATGAGAGAGGCCTGTAATTTTCATCATAGGTACACTTCAACTATGACAGACAAAATGAGGAAAAAAAAATCCAGACATCCACTTGTAGGATTTTTTATGAATTTATTTGCAAATTATGGTGGAAAATAAGTATTTGGTCACATACAAACAAGCAAGATTTCTGGCTCTCACAGACCTGTAACTTCTTTAAGAGGCTCCTCTGTCCTCCACTCATTACCTGTATTAATGGCACCTGTTTGAACTTGTTATCAGTATAAAAGACACCTGTCCACAACCTCAAACAGTCACACTCCAAACTCCACTATGGCCAAGACCAAAGAGCTGTCAAAGGACACCAGAAACAAAATTGTAGACCTGCACCAGGTTGGGAAGACTGAATCTGCAATAGGTAAGCAGCTTGGTTTGAAGAAATCAACTGTGGGAGCAATTATTAGGAAATGGAAGACATACAAGACCACTGATAATCTTCCTCGATCTGGGGCTCCACGCAAGATCTAACCCGTGGGGTCAAAATGATCACAAGAACGGTGAGCAAAAATCCCAGAACCACACGGGGACCTAGTGAATGACCTGCAGAGAGCTGGGACCAAAGTAACAAAGCCTACCATCAGTAACACACTACGCCGCCAGGGACTCAAATCCTGCAGTGCCAGACGTGTCCCCCTGCTTAAGCCAGTACATGTTCAGGCCCGTCTAAAGTTTGCTAGAGAGCATTTGGATGATCCAGATGAGGATTGGGAGAATGTCAGATGAAACCAAAATAAAACTTTTTGGTAAAAACTCAACTCGTCGTGTTTGGAGGATAAAGAATGCTGAGTTGCATCCAAAGAACACCATACCTACTGTGAAGCATGGGGGTGGAAACATCATGCTTTGGGGCTGTTTTTCTGCAAAGTGACCAGGACGACTGATCCGTGTAAAGGAAAGAATGAATGGGGCCATGTATCGTGAGATTTTGAGTAAAAACCTCCTTCCATCAGCAAGGGCATTGAAGATGAAACGTGGCTGGGTCTTTCAGCATGACAATGATCCCAAACACACCGCCCGAACCGAAGGAGTGGCTTCGTAAGAAGCATTTCAAGGTCCTGGAGTGGCCTAGCCAGTCTCCAGATCTCAACCCCATAGAAAATCTTTGGAGGGAGTTGAAAGTCCGTGTTGCCCAGCGACAGCCCCAAAACATCACTGCTCTAGAGGAGATCTGCATGGAGGAATGGGCCAAAATACCAGCAACGTGTGAAAACAGTGTGTGAAAACCACAGTGTGTGAAAACCTTGTGAAGACTTACAGAAAACGTTTGACCTCTGTCATTGCCAACAAAGGGTATATAACAAAGTATTGAGATAAACTTTTGTTATTGACCAAATACTTATTTTCCACCATAATTTGCAAATAAATTCATAAAAATCCTACAATGTGATTTTCTGGATTTTTTCCTCATTTTGTCTGTCATAGTTGAAGTGTACCTATGATGAAAATTACAGGCCTCTCTCATCTTTTTAAGTGAGAGAACTTGCACAATTGGTGGCTGACTAAATACTTTTTTTCCCCACTGTATGTGCTTTCTTGAGAAGGGGGACCTTGCGGGTGCTGCAGGATTTCAGTCCTTCACGGCGTAATGTGTTACCAATTGTTTTCTTGGTGACTATGGTCCCAGCTGCCTTGAGATCATTGACAAGATCCTCCCGTGTAGTTCTGGGTTGATTCCTCACCATTATCATGATCATTGCAACTCCACGAGGTGAGATCTTGCATGGAGCCCCAGGCCAAGGGAGATTGACAGTTATTTTGTGTTTCTTCCATTTGCGAATAATCGCACCAACTGTTGTCACCTTCTCACCGAGCTGCTTGGCGATGGTCTTGTAGCCCATTCCAGCCTTGTGTAGGTCTACAATCTTGTCCCTGACATCCTTGGAGAGGTCTTTGGTCTTGGCCATGGTGGAGAGTTTGGAATCTGATTGATTGATTGCTTCTGTGGACAGGTGTCTTTTATACAGGTAATAAACTGAGATTAGGAGCACTCCCTTTAAGAGTGTGCTCCTAATCTCAGCTTGTTACCTGTATAAAAGACACCTGGGAGCCAGAAATCGTTCTGATTGAGAGGGGGTCAAATTCTTATTTCCCTCATTAAAATGCAATTCCATTCATAACATTTTTCACGTGCGTTTTTCTGGATTTTTTTTTTTTTGTTATTCTGTCTCACTGTTCAAAAAAACCTTCCACTAAAATTATAGACTGACCATTTCTTTGTCAGTGGGCAAACGTACAAAATCAGCAGGGGATCAAATACTTTTTTCCCCCACTGTAAATGCTTTTGCAACCCCACTTCTCTGTGTGTGGCGGCCCGCCCTGCACTCATTTCACTTTTCTGCAATGCCTTAAATCCTGGTGATTTAGCGGAGGGAGGAGAGGTTAGAATGAGAGGGATACAGGAGCTGGTTATCACATGAGTATGGTGTCCGTTTTAGGATGCTATCATTCTCAGTAAGACTTTGAGTCGATCCCAGTAAGAGATGAGTCGATCTCAGAGTTGAGTCATTCTAGGTAGGAGTTGAGTTAGGAGTTGTGTGATTCCTTATTCTAAATGTCAGAGAGGGGTGTTTGTTCTACATAGCATATTTCTATCTGAACATTCCTAAACATTGCATGCTGCTGAATGCACACCTGGTCTGTTTGTGTTTGCAGTGGTGGAAAAAGCACCCAATTTTCATACTTGAGTAAAAGTAATGATACCATAAAAGAAAATGACTAAAGTAAAAGCCACCTTGTAAAATATTACTTGAGTAAAAGTCTAAAAGTATTTGGTTTTAAATGTACTTAAGTATCAAAAGTATAAGTATAAATAATTAAAAATTCCTCATTAAGCAAACCAGCCGACACGACTTTCTTGTTTTTTTTTTATTTACGGATAGCAAAGGGCACAGTTCAACACTCAGACATAATTTACAAACGAAGCATTTGTTTCTTAGTGGGTCTGCAGGATCAGAGGCAGTAGGGATGAACAGGGATGTTCTCTTGATAATTTTCCTGTCCTGCTAAGCATTAAAAATGTAACAAGTACTTTTGGGTGTCAGAGAAAATGTAAGGAGTAAGGAATACATTATTTTCTTTAGGAATGTAGTGGAGTAAAAGTAAAAGTTGTAAAAAATATAAACAGTAAAGTACAGATACCCCAAAAAACCACTTAAGTAGTACTTAAAAGTATTTTTACTTAAGTACTTTTTACTACTGTGTGTTTGTGATCAGAGGACCACTGGTTCGGGCCGTAGGGGGAACAGTATAATGGGGGAAGGGAAGCTGGTAGCAGCACAGTGACACGGCAGTCACTAGTTACTACAGCCAAAGTCATAAACCCTGCCTATTTCTACAATTTATCTTCTTTAAATGTGATTTTAGACCTAACCTTAACCCTAACCACACTGCTAACTTTATGCCTAACTCTTACCTCAAATGAAGACCAGAAAGCAAATGTTTGTTTTTATAAATGTTAACGATATAGCCAATTTTGATTTTGTGGCTGTGCTGTCTAGTGGAAAGCAAGAGATAAAGGTAAAAAAAAAAAATGGAGACTAATTATATGATGATTATGCTTCCACCTTTTGGCGACAGCTGTGGTTACTGGCATGTATAACTGCTATGTACAACAAACACACCTCTCTGACATGTAGAAAATGGAATCACGGTGGCTCTGTTCGTGTGATCTAGCTGCAATGCCCAACAATGTTTGGCTACCAAATGTGGCCCTACCGTAGATAGATACAGAAGATGGATCGATGGATAGATTGATTCATTGATGGACATGTTATTTTTATTCTATATAGTTATACAAAGTGCCTGGTTCTATTTAATGAAAGCCTGGCTGTAAATGTAGGCAATAGATCACAAAGCAGGGCATCCCAGATTCCCTTTTTGGAAATGGCAAGTTCACTTTCTCATCCATAAATGCACCTCAAGGTTCAAGTTAACATCACACTTCCTCAAAAATATTATGGGTCACCTTTGGCAGCCAAGCACTAGTTATCAGCGTAGCTTATTATCATCTAGAAATTATATTGAATGTATTCACGCCTAGAATAAAAACCTCCAGGCTTCCGTCATGAGTCAATTGAATTTAAAAAAATGTGGGAGTTTGGAAAAAGGAATATGAGGCAAATCATCCTCTGGAATAACGCACATGCTGGGGTATTAATTTAAAAAACAAATGTCTCTAGTAAAACTAGTTCCATCTGGATAGGGCTAAAGACAATTGAATACATTAACTATTGTGAATAGACATTGGCCTTCACATGATACCTGATACCATTACCAGAGCCAGATATCCCTTGCCTCTCCATTTACTTTTGATACCTTACCAAGCATTGTTGAATTTCCCATTGAGTTGTGTGAATTTATTAACTTTTTTCCCTTATCGTTTGTTTTTGCTTAGATATTATTGAATTACTTTACAAGTGTGGTTTATTGTGATTTTGTTTAATCATTTTTAGAGAGGCATTTTGGAGGTCTTGTATTTGGCCTCCGGTGCCTCAGCGCAACAGTGCCATCTGCTGACAGAATCTAAGTCTTAGTGCAACACAACCCAGGCAGGACTCAGGAGAGACTGCAAACACAGAATTGGAGCCCTCGGAGAGTGGGTGGACCATGGTACCTGTCCGAAGGACTTTTAAAACAGAACAGTTTTCTTTCTTCATTTCTTTAGATTTGTCAAATTGGGACATTTTAGACATTGTTAAAATAAAGGTTGTGGACTTTGCTGTTCCATAAACATACCAATGACACCATACACAGGTTTACCTAAAAACATATTTGCACTTATAAACATGTTTGTGTAATAAATATTATTTCCAGTATTGTATACTACAGTACTGATGGACAGAGAGCTGAAATTGGGAGTGGTGTTGTTAAATCACTCAGCACCCTCCAAAGGTAGCCATACAAAATGGGCCTCCTCCCAGAACTCAGGGGTGCTCATGATGTCTCTGAAGACCTTACACACTTTGCTACATCAGTTAAGTGGTGCAAAGAGTTACCATTGCATAAGTCTTTAGTAATGTGTGCAACAATAAGGCATTATTAGGTGCACAATACTTTTTACTTACATTGCTTTGCAAACGTATTCATCCCCCTTGGAATTTTTCCTATTTTGTTGCATTACAACCAGTAATTTAAATGGGTTTTTATTTGGATTTCATGGAATGGACATACACAAAGTAGTTCAAATTGGTGAAGTGAAATGAAAAAAAATAAAATAATAAAAACGGAAAAGTGCTGGGTGCATATGTATTCACCCCGTTTGCTATGAAGCCCTTAAATAACAAGGGGGGGCATTGAGTTTTCAATATTAGTCAGGTACAAAGCCTTCGGAAAGTATTCTTGACTTTTTACACATTTTGTTCCATTACAGCTTTATATTCTAATGGATTAATAAAAACTATTTCCTAAGCAATCTACACACAATGCCCCATAATTTTAAAGCCAAAACATGTTTTTTGACATTTTTGCACATTTTTTACAAATAAAAAACAGAAATAACATATTTACATACAGTACCAGTCAAAAGATTGGACACACCTACTCATTTTTTTTACTATTTTCTACATTGTAGAATAATAGTGAAGACATCAAAACTATGAAATAACTCCTATGTAGTAGCCAAAAAATCAGGCCTTTATGGTAGAGTGGCCAGATGGAAGCCACTCCTCAGTAAAAGGCACCTGAAGGACTCTCAGACCATGAGAAACAAGATTCTCTGGTCTGATGAAACCAAGATTGATCTCTTTGGCCTGAATGCCAAGCGTCATGTCTGGAGGAAACCTGGCACCGTCCTTACGACAAAGCATGGTGGTGGCAACATCATGCTGTGGGGATGTTTTTCAGCGGCAGGGACTGGGAGACTAGTCAGGATCGAGGGGAAGATGAACGGAGCAAAGTACAGAGAGTTCCTTGATGAAAACCAGGACCTCAGACTAGGGCGAAGGTTCACCTTCCAACAGGACAACGACCCTAAACACACAGCCAAGACAACGCAGGAGTGGCTTCGGGACAAGTCTCTGAATGTCCTTGAGTGGCCCAGCCACAGCCTGGACTTGAACCTGATCAAACATCTCTGGAGAGACCTGAAAATCGCTGTGCAGAGAAGATTGGGAGAAACTCTCCAAATACAGGTGTGCCAAGCTTGACGCATCATAACCAAGACACGAGGCTGTAATCGCTGCCAAAGGTGCTTCAACAAAGTACTGGGGTCTGAACATTTATGTAAATGTTATATGTTTTTAAATGGTAATAAAAAAAAAAATATTCTAAAAACCTATTTTTGCTTTGCCTAGGAACAGTGGGAACAGTGGGTTAACTGCCTTGTTCAGGGGCACATGACAACATGTGCTCGAGCACATGTTGTCACGTGTAGTTGCATGTTATCACATGTTGCTTCACATGTTGTCACATGTTATCACATTAACTTCACATTAAATCACGTGATTACATGAGCTCACACGAAATCACGTGTTCACATGTGTTCACATTTGGAATTCATGTGGGGTTTTTTTCATGTGGTACTGAGAAAGCATCCAAAGTGTAATGGTTCCAGAATGATATCCGTTTGGTGAAATTATACCTTCTTGTTAAAAGCTGTTTGCTTTTCAAACTATGGGCTAGATTTGATCAGTTACCCCATAACCCGCAATAACCGAGAAATGCATAGCAGTTTCGTTGTTTTTATTTAGGTGATGTCGGAGGTGTATCAGCCGCTCACCGATTTGATAGCTCTACAGTAATTAGGAGGCTGAAAATATTTGGCATGGGACCTCAGATCCCCAAAAAGAGCATCTTGACTGGCTGCATCTATGCTTGGTATGGCAACTGATTCGCATTCAACCACAAGGCTCTACAGAGTGTAGTGTAGTGCATTTGGCCCAGTACATCACTGGGGCCAGGCTCCCTGCCATGCAGGACCTCTATACCAGGCGGTGTCAAAGGAAGGCCCTAAAAATTGTCAAACTCTAGCCACCCAAGTCATAGACTGTTCTCTCTGCTACCGCAGGGCAAGTGGTACTGGAGCAACAAGTCTGAGACCAAAAGGCTCCTGAACAGCTTGTACCCCCAAGCCATAAGACTGCGGAACAGTTAATCAAATGGCTACCCAGACTATTTCCATTGACCCTTTTTTTCACAGACTATCTTGCACTTGCTCTATGCAAACTCACTGGACTCTACCCACACACTCACACATACTACACTGAGACTCCACACACATACACAAACACACACTACATATGCTCACACACACAAAACATACACACGCACATGCATATTGACACCACACACACACTTTCACACCATAGCCAGCGCTAGGATAAAGTGACTAAAGTACGCCCTAAAGAAAAATATAATAATAATAAAATAAAACTGACTAAGGTGGCAGTTGAAATCGCAAAGGGTGGAAGAAAATGTATTATTCTTGCATTGGAATTATATTGAATTCTGCTTCATATAATCACACTATACCATAATACACATCAAGTTCAAATGCAGAGACTCCAAGATCATTGAGTGCTTCTTTTGAAATCTGTAGCCCATCTCTGCTGCGCTGTATAAGCGCAATAGACCGCCCCCTAAATCAATGCCGTTTAGATGGGCAATTACCCTATTACAAACAGCCTATGTGAATGCAACCATACACACAGCTGTCTTACCAAAATAATGCAAACTAAATTCTGAAAATAGTAGCCTAGTTATTCATCCACGCAAAAGAAACAACTGAATAGCAGTTTGGCTTAGAACGCTGACAGCTGCGAATGCGAACGAATGTGAACAGAACAAAACAGCGGTACCAAGTAGTGGGCCTACTAAACAAAATATCAGATTGATAAAGGCAATACGAAATCTATATTTAAGCTAGTTACATTAACAGTAAACAAACGCAGTAAACATAGCCCGCAGTCTAGTACAGTGAGATGCAGTCATGCACAGCTGTCTTGACAAATAAATAGGCCTATACAGGCTAGCTTCAAACATGGAAAATTATGCCCCTCGCTCATGAGTTCAGCAACATGTTGTGATATGTCAAAATACACTTCTGTGAATCAAATTCGATCCACGTAATCAATTAAGCAATGCCAGCCTACCATAAACACGTTTCCAATACTGTACGCACAGTTACATTTACAGCAATGAAAACCAATAGGCTACGAAGAAACCCATACTATAATGTATAATGTATCTTTTTCTATGCTGAAACATACCGATATGAAGCTATACACAGGGGCGCCATTCGTTTTTTTGCATTGGAATTATATATCTGCTTATATCACGCTAAACCACAATAAACATAAAAGTTCAAAAAAAGCTTTTGACCAAGAATTGGCACGAAATATTGCTGCGCTCTATCAATACCATGGACAGCGCCCTACACACTAAAGCAAGATTTTAATATTTTAAACCAACCAAATAGATTGTTTCAATCTTACCTTTTCAAAAGAGTTGCAACTTCCTTTATGCTCTGTGGAACTTCCTGAGTAATCGATCATTCTGTAATCCGTTCTTTGTCGTAATCATCTCACAACACATCGTTGCCCCCATTGGGGTTTACAATCTGTCGAAGTCTAATTGCATGTTAGGCATTTTCCTTCAAGCAAAGCAAAAACTTCTAGGGCAATATCATGCTCCATACATTTTCGTCTACACACATTGAAGCATTATATTATTATTTGCCTGTTGGATATTGTGACATTATGCTAAGCATTTCGTACTAGAACCAGATGATATCGACCTAGAACCAGACATCGACCTTTCCTTCTGCCATTTTTCCAACTAAACCAAGAAAATTGACCTATTAAAATAACTGCAATTTCTGGCCCTCTGTAAATGTGTGACTGTATAATTGGTTTATATATTAGGGCACATACATGGCAGATCAACACTCAGACTTTAATTATGGTATGGTAGTAAGAACAACCGACACGGAGTGTAGCAGAGCGTTTCAGAGGAAGAGCCTTATCAATGTTGTCTCTGTGGAAATGGTTAATTTTCTCTCTGTCAGCTCCGCGAAGATGAGGGATTATCAGAAGCGAGTGCTACGTGTCAGGGAAATGCCGTCTCTGTCACACGTTACCATTAACAACCAAAGTGAGATTGATGATTCCCTCAACAACACCTACTCCTCCATGCTCCTCACCAGCTGAATTCTCTCACAGATTTAATAATGGAACCTGTCCGTCAAGATTCCATGGACCCCTGGGCCTGAGTCGCACCAGGAAGTGGAGATATAGTTGGACAGCAACCAGAAAACAACAAATAAATACAACAGAGAAAATGGTCAGGGAAAGACAATGAAGGTTGCTCGACCTTGGTCCTTGTTGCAGGCAAGTGTATTAACAGCCATTGGAAACTGTGGATATTAGTTTCTTCAGTGTGATAGGAAGGTTACAGAAGTTATTGCTGAGTGACTGGAAATGTAATAGAACCTGTTGCAGGGGTCTGAGCACATCAAGTTTAATGGGAATGCAAATGTGAGTCTGGATAGGTGTCCACTGTAATACGTTAACCAAGTCCTCAACTTTGGGGGTCGGGAAGGAAAGGATATGAGGAAGGAGACCAATTAAGACTATAAGAACATAGCCTTGAATCAACACAGAGTGTTACATTTAAAACTGTTCCAGTGTCTATACGGGTCCTCACTTTTCAGTGTTAAATTAACAGTTTGCTTAGGGTAAAGCCAAATGTGCATATTTCCCAACGTGCTTTGCCTTTCGAGTGAATTATAGAGTTACCACCCATGACTGTATCGTTAGTGCACAAAGACATGGTTGTTGCATTCATTCATGTTTAGTCCTGTGGCCTTCACCAAGTGAGATCCTAATGCATTATCATTACAATTCAATTCTTTACGACAATACATATTTCATAAAGCCTCAATTTCAGGGCCTAGTTTTACCTGAATACAGTGTAGTAATTGGAATTCTGGCTCTTTTCAGTGAGCCGGCTCGTGTGGCTCAGCTCACCAAAAAGAGCTGGCTCTTTTGGCTCCCAAACGGCTCTTTAAAAAAAGTTTGACTATGATTGGTGTTAAAACAATTATAATTAAATTATTAAATGAAATCATACTTTACCTTTACCATAATGTATTTAAAAATGCATTGGTTTGTTAAGAAAAAGAATGCCATTAAACATTTGCATTTAAAGTATAACTATTTTTTATGTATATAAACAAAGTGCATATAAATCTAACCATTCAAAACGAATACAATCTGAACAGCATAATAGAATATTGCACCATATCAAAGAAAAATAAATAACAATTTGCAAAACTGCAGCATCCCACTTAAAACATTAAACTGGTCCCTCTTTTCTCTCTCTTCTTTATTGCCATGTTATAACCAGCAGCACACAGCAATGTTGACCATATTTTGCTTTTATAAGAGATTTGCATTCAGAAATGCAAGCTGCCTCACTTTCGAGGGGCTGATGCGGTTTCTTCTCTCAGTAATTATTTCTCCTGTTTTCAAGAAGACCCTCTCAGAGGGAACGGATGTGGCTACTATGCAGTCTCCCTGTCTTGACTTTAGTAAGCCGTGGGTAGACAGAGGCCTTGTTCTTCCACCAGCTCAGAGGATGTGCAGATCTGTGGAGGAGGGGCTCCTACAAATAGAATCGGACCTCCATTATGGCATCTGCTGAGGGATTCCTTGGTGCTGCATCCCCAGTTGCTCTCTCGTCAAACAGCATCCAAACAGCAGACGTTTGTGGCATTACTGCTGGTGCTTCTGCTCCATCTGCTCCCTCTTCTTCCTGTTGCCCTGGTGCCTGAGCCAGCTGACTGCTGGGGCTGTCCCTCCCTGCTGCTGAGGTTATTCTTTGAAGAGCCTCATCAATCGCTCTGGCATCACTGAAGGCAAATTTCTTAAAAACCTCTTAAGCATCATTAAGGAGCGCTGGGGCGCTAGCCCCGTTCCCGACACTACCCGGTGAAATGTAAGGCGCCAAGTTCAAAATCCAAAAGTTGAATTATTAAACATTCATCAATATACAAGTGTTGCATAGTCATCAAAAGCTCTGATTCTTGGCAATATCACAGCGTTGTCAGATTTCAAAAAGGCTTTATGGCGAAAGCACAACATTTGATTGTTTGAGGATAGCACCTCTCATATTTTATGCATTAGCATAAATCTATAACCAGCGCAGGTCACACAAACACATATAAGAGCTAAAATAAATCACTTACCTTTTGAAGATCTTCTGCTGAGGGCATCTGAAGTGTCCAAACAAGACAATCCATGGTTCTTTTGTTAGAAAAAGTAATTTATTATATCCATAAATCTCTGTTTGGTTGGCGCGTTATGTTCAGAAAATCCACCGTTGAGTCGCACGTTGCACAGTGAAGAGAAAGCGTTCAAATTATACCTATCAACTTTGCCCAAACAAATCAAACATCATTTATAATGTATCCTTAGGTATACTTTTATGAATATTAACGATTATATTTTACACGGATGATATCCTAAACGATTTAAAAAGAAAATAAAGAGGAGTACGCTGATGGTCTCGTGCCCAGGAAAAGTTATTGACATCCATGGTTCTTTCACCAATTCTTCTTCTATTCGGTTCTGTTCCATGATAAAGCCATGAAAAACTGTCTAAAGACTGTTGACATCTAGTGGAAGCCATAGGTACTGCAATCTGGGAGTTATTATACTGGGATTTCAATAGGAAGCCTATCAGGAAATGTCACAAAAAAAAGAATTCTGGACAGAAATTCCTCAGGTTTTTGCCTGCTTTATCAATTCTATTATACTCACAGTCATTATTTTAACAGTTTTAGAAACTTCAGAGTGTCCATATCCAATAGTACAATAGTGCATATCCTAGTTTCTGGGCCTGAGTGGCAGGCATTTTACTTTGGGCATGCCAACCGACACCACTGCTGCTGATCCCTAAGAGGTTTTAAACCTGGGGTCAAGTGCTGCGGGTCTGATAGCACGTGATTATATTTTATTATGTGTGTTGCGAACTTTCTGTCCATTGATGAACATAGGGTGTCCATCAACTCTGTCACTTGTCCTGTGGTTACATTTGTCTCTCTCTGGCGGCTGGCTGTGATTCGCTGCAGACCCACACAGGATTATCATTTTTGAGGCTGTCACATAGCTGAAAAGAGAGAACAGTAACTTATTAGTTCAGGTTCATGTTTTGTCTACTGAAACTACATTCTCATCTACTGCTCATATACATATATAATACTGGATTAAATAATGATGTAGTAATAACTGCTTACTGTACCTCTCTCCACTGATCTCCACAGTGACCTGCTCAAAGGGTTCCAGGACTCTGCACACATCCTCCACCACCTCCCATTCCTCTTGGGTCAGAGCATCAACAGGTGCATTGACAATGGCCAGGGTAGAGATGGTCGCATCCTTTGATTCAAGAAACCGCTTCAACATATAAAATGTTGAATTCCATCTTATAATGCAGTCTTGTTTAGGCCTCAGCTCAGGCATCGCCATCTGGCATTGTGTAGACTTTAGTTTTTCAGCACTTACTGTGCTCCTGTGGAAGTATTCCACAGCTGCTTTCACTTTGTCCACAGTGGGCTTCATCATCTTCAGAGCATCTCTTACAATCAGGTTGATTGTGTGGGCAAGACATGGATGATGGGTTCATTTAAACATTTTCATGGCTTTGGTTATGTTAGTAGCATTGTCGCTAACACAACAGACCACTTTTCCATCTACTTGCCATTCTCTGGCCACTCTCAATAGATCCTCTGCCAAGTTCTCTGAGGTGTGTCTGTCACTGAACTCAAAGCAGTCCAGAAGACAGCTAGACATTGAAAAATCTTCAATGAAGTGATATGTAACCGACATGGTTACCCTTGATGTCCAGCAGTCAGTAGTAAGGCAAACTGCAGTAGCTTTTTGGACCCTTTCTCGCACTGAAGCCTGTGTGCTCTCGTACAGTTGTGGAATAAGTCATTTTGAAAGGGTTTTCCTGCTTGGAATGGTGTACATTGGATTTAGGCTATTGCTATAATTTCTAAAACCTCTGTCCTCCACGATCGAAAATGGCTGGAAATCGGTGGCAATAATTTTTGCCAATTTAATATCAAATTGGCCTTGTTTTGCTACAGACATAGACTTTGGCAAACACTTGTCATAGAAGACTGCGTTGCTGTGGGTCGCGGAGTAGGCCTACTTGACTCCACGTGTGGAGGTGCTGGCTCCACCACTATCACTAGCAGGCCCGCAAGTTTCTCGAACCTCTGCTACTGCTAGCTTCACAGTTGGGTGCACAGTTCGCATATAGGTTGTGCGTAGAACCGGCTTCATATTATATTTTGTTTTGGCAAATTCTACACTGTGCTCTAACATTGTCTACATTATTAAAATGCATCCAAATGCTACTGTGCTTTCGACTCATTTTCCAGCTGTTATTTTAACAGCCGTCCTTCCTCTCTCTCCTCGGCTGCTGTGTGACTGTGAGTGAGTTGGCTCGGCCCTCCCTCACGCATCTTTGATTCATTGGTTGACACTGCATGTCTGATTGACAGGAACAACAGGTGAGGCTGTTAGTCTGAGCAGACAGTCAGAACGAATGTGTGCGCTTGAGCATTTAGGTCTATATTATTTTATTAATTTTTTCGTTCTTTGAATTCGTTGATTCTATTCATTTAAATCTTTTGATTATTCATATCTTAATTTAAAAATATTTTTATAAATAGATTTGGCTCTTCTGATATGCGAGCCGGCTCTTAGAGCCGACTCGTTTGTAAACAACCAATCACTAATAACAGTGGCCTGAAAGTGGATCACTAATACAGCGGCCTGAAAGTGGGACATCAGGCCTGCAATTGATATTATGCTGGCTTGCAAAGTGATCCAGCCAGAGTACAGGGTTTCCAATATTTTATGTACCCACATCCTGCATTTAGAATGACTAAACTGGAACAACCATCTCAGTAACGGGTGCAAGTCCTAGTAACAGATTGGATTAGTATAGAAAATGTATGTTATTAATATTTGAGTAGCATAACATCAATTTATCAAAAAATGGACGCAGAATGCATGAAACAAATAGATATTAAAACAAATAATTCTAAACATCTAACTGCAATAGAGCATACTGGGAAATAAGATAATAATAGGCATGGTTTTGGTTCATCTCTGGGCATTGACACCAACACGGGGGTTATTTTACACCACAGAGTTAATTGAACTCCTGAATCAACAATAGAAATGTTACACTGAAAAAATCAACCATAGTTAACACTGGCCGATTTGCTGTGTAAGACTATAAGGGAATCAAATCAAATCAAATTGTATTTGTCACAACACGTGTTTAGCAGATGTTATTACGAGTGTCGCGAAATGCTTGTGTTTCTACCTCTAACAGTGCAGTAATATCTAACAGTAATATCTAACAATTTCACAACAATTCACACAAATCTAAAGTAAAGGAATGGAATTAAGAATATATAAATATTGGGCAAGCAATGTTAGAGTGGCATAGACAGTAGAATGGGATAGAATACAGTATATACATATGAGATGAGTAATGCAAAATATGTAAACATTATTAAAGTGACAAGTGATTCCAAGTCTATGTATATATGGCAGAAGCCTCTAATGTGCTAGTGATGGCTATTTAACAGAATTTAACAGTCTGATGGCCTTGAGATAG
Organism: Brachymystax lenok tsinlingensis; assembly: GCA_030435695.1. NCBI lineage: Eukaryota > Metazoa > Chordata > Actinopteri > Salmoniformes > Salmonidae > Brachymystax > Brachymystax lenok. The sequence goes on from CM059818.1 coordinate 14,483,362, forward strand.
AAGCTGTTTTTCAGTCTCTCGGTCCCAGCTTTGATGCACCTGTACTGACCTCGCCTTCTGGATGATAGCGGGGTGAACAGGCAGTGGCTTGGGTGGTTGTTGTCCTTGATGATCTTTTTGGGCCTCCTGTGACATCAGGTGCTGTAGGTGTCCTGGAGGGCAGGTAGTTTGCCCCCAGGGATGTGCGATTGCGGGCAGTGCAGTTGCCGTACCAGGCGGCGATACAGCCCAACAGGATGCTCTCAATTGTGCATCTGTAAATGTTTGTGAGGGTTTTAGGTGCCAAGCTAAATTATTTCAGCCTCCATAGAGGCTCTGATTGTTAGGCTGTATCCACATCCACAGCCCTTGACTCTGGACTCGGGACTCTCCTGTTCACCAAGACAGCCCTAGAGAAAATAGCAAAGTTTGTGTTCTCTAATGAATAAAAGAGTGTGGACCATCTGTGCAGGCCGTCTATGAGAGAGGCCGCATACAGAAGTGGGTGGACAGGCTAAGACATGATGGCTCACTGCAAGAAAGGGCCTGGAAAAAACATCCTGGTTTAATAAGACAAAGGGTGGATACAATGCAAACTCCTCAGGGAAATAGAACCTGCTTTGCCTGACCCAGATCAACCAGTGGCGTCACTTCAGCTAAACCTAGGGTATGGCAAATTCCAAGGAGTTTTTGGGAAGTTGTAGTTCATTTGCTAAATTTCTACACAATTTAAAAACTCTAAAATGTTATTTGGAGAACCGCAAAAACAAAACAAAATGACACCAGACATTATAAAGTGACTAATTTACTTGTGGATTGGCACATATAGTGCAACATGAAATAGATGCATAATACACGATAGCAAGTCACAACAAGGCCGACTTCAAATGCCGACATCAATGTGAAAGTAACTGGTGCATAAAACAGCTGACCGTGAATGCAAACTATGCCAGATAAATCATACACATGCATTGAAATAAAAGGCATACATCAAAACACTTACTTAGGCCTACAATCAACAAGTACGCATGAAGACAAACTCGACCAAAGTATGACGAAAATCACGAAATACTAATGGAAATTCTACACATGGCTTTTTAAAGGGAGCGAAGGCAGCGTCCATTCAGCATCGCTAAATGGACAGTGCCTCGGTACAGGTAGGCATAGTTGGGCTCCGTGGTGTGGTGCTGAATGGACAGCTCCTCTGTCTAGTTCTTTCATTTGTTAGTTATCATTTGGTAGCCTGTAATGCGTATATGGAAATCATAACTGGCATGCAGAACTTTAGAAATGGGAGGATCAATTGTAAATTGGCACTCCACATGAAAAAGGTTGCTGATGCCCTGCTTTAGGCTATATGAAGCCACGGTTGTGGAGAAGTGCATCCCACCAACATGTATTTCGGGGGAAATGCTCTAAATAGCAAGTTTTTCAGTTGCGTTTATTTTCATACCATTACATGAAACCAAAATTGCACTAGCCTACTGGGCGAATGAATGAAAATATAAATTAGGCTACAGCTATCACAAACTATATTTTAATAGCAGTAAAATAGCTTTTGGTTTTGAATGGCCACAAAAAAGAAGGGCTCCCCCCACTTCATTCAATTAACACCTGGCTACAAGATTACAACAAGCCTTACAAGGCCGAGTTCAAATGCTGACATCAAATTCAAATCGGTGCACTGCCTAAACAGCTGACAGGCAAACCAAACTAGCACCCTCTCTGCTCTCTAAAAGTGAAAGAAAAAGTGCGGTCTGGCAGCTGCTCTCCAAGCCATGCTCTGCATGGTCCTAAAGCCAGCCTAACTGCCGTTGCTTTTGTTGCCTGCTTACTGTAAAATGTTGGTCTTGAGCTATGATATTGACGCCCCTGAGATCAACTACTGGATCAGTAATCTGAAAACAAATGAACATGTTAATTGGCATGCTCTTTTGTTACCGCTATATAAGTCTCTTTGTTTGATATCAATAATGTAAATATACATCATCTGAAGATATGTTAATATATTAAAGACAATTAGCAGATATAAATTGTAATAGAAATGCATGTCTGTAAATTAAATTGTAAATAATTGTCATGTGGAGGACTATTTACATGCTACTAGTTACATGCTAAACTCAAGCTGATCTATCGGACATTGTTTAAAATCTATAACAATCTTTTGCCTGAAGGCCAATTTATACACAGCAAGTTTGTTGTGTCTGTGTTCTTTTAACAGAGTATTGAAATCCCGTTACAATATTGAGTCCATTATATGATTTGTACCTCTTCTGACAAGAAACCTAAAGCCCAAGAGTTACATTTTTTATGGTTTTATTGATCAAAGGACATAGATGTATTGATCCAATGACCATTGCAGATTTAATTAAAATGACTGTTAACCGTGTTTGACTTTTATCTAGAGTATATAACCAGCACAATAAAGCAACAGAATGCAAAGTCTCCATAGGGTCTTGTTGTATTAGAACACTTGTTAATGTGCATTTGGGACCTATATGTACAAGTTATTTCTCCAGCCATAATGTACCTACTTATGCTCTCCAGTATTCCCTTACAACATTGTGTACTGCGGTGCCATGACAACTGGTATAATAGCAGTGCATAAGTAAGGCCACCATCACCTTCTTGATAGTTGTTGATTGATCAAGGACATCAATCACCCGAGCCACGGCCTGTTCACCCCGCTACCATCAAGAAGGCGAGGTCAGTACAGGTGCATCAAAGCTGGAACTGAGAGACTGATAAACAGCATCTATCTCAAGGCCATCAGACTGTTAAATATCCATCACTAGCCGGCTCCCACCCAGTTACTTAACCCTGCCCCGTATACATAGACATGGAATCACTGGCCACTTTAATAATGGAACACTAGTCACTTTAATAATAATGTTTACATACTGCTTTACTCATTTCATATGTATATACTGTATTCTATTCTACTGTATTTTAGTCAATGCCACTCCGACTTTGCTCGTCCTAATATTTATATATTTACTTTTACTTTTAGATTTGTGTGTATTGCTGTGAATTGTTAGATACTACTGCACTGTGGCCCGGACTATTAACATTGACAGCCCACCCACCTCCATTTGTGTTGTACACTGCTGCTACTCTCTGTTTATTATCTATGCATAGTCACTTCACCCCTACCTACATGTACAAATTACCTCAACAACCTGTACCCCCGAACACTGACTCGGTACCGGTACCCCCTGTATATAGCCTCGTTATGGTTATGTTACTTTTTATTTTTAACTTTAGTTTATTTGGTAAATATTTTCTTAACTCTTCTTGAACTGCACTGTTGGTTAAGGGCTTGTAAGTAAGCATTTCACGGTAAGGTCTACACTTGTTGTGTTCGGCGCATGTGACAAATAAAGTTTGATTAGACTTTTAGTTGGTTCTAGGAACACAAGCATTTCGCTACACCCACTATATCATCTGCTAAATATGTGTATGTGACCAATAACATTTGACAACTTGTGAACCTTGTGGATGACCGATTGATCGTGTACAGTCAACATGGTTTGTAATTGGAGCTGAAGGGTCCTTTTAGGTACAAATGTTGTTTACATTATATTATGTAGACTATGAGAGCAATGACAAACCAGGTAGTTGTCACCAATCAATCCTCACACATGATGCTGTGAAACAGCAGCACGGGGTCAGCCACAATGGTATCAATAGTCCAGGGCAGACAGTCATGAATAGATAAAGATGTGAAAAAAGTCAAGTTGTGAGGGATAAAGAACATCAACTGGTTGTGCCCTTGTATCAGACTTGTATAAATATTCACTGTTCATCGCTGCATCTCCTACGGTCGACAGTAAATAGGATTGAGAATGTCACAACTGTCACAGGGGGACACAGAGGATTTGTCAGTGTCATTTCAATCCCTCCTCAGCAAATCAGGTTCAACATCTTCGGAATGACTGCTTATCGTCTTGCTTTCGTGAAGGGAGAGCGGGAATAGGGGAGGGAGTGTGTGTGTGTGTGTGTGTGTGGGGTCTGCACTTTGTGTTTACGAGAAGGTGGGGATGGTGGTGGTTATATTCAAGTATATTGAATCAATGATTCATACTGTCAATACTACTCTCAAACTGTTTTAGTGCTGCGTCCAGAACTGTAAGACCAAAGAAGAAAAGCATCCTTCCTGTTCTGACAAGGTTTCCATTCTTTGGATTTTTCCAATCATATTCACTAATGATCTTTTAAAGAAGGGGAAGGATTAATGATGATGAGGAAGGATGCATTTCTTGCTTTGTCCCAATATCTTTGCATTCCCCTCTCCCATCCTTTCTTTGGAGACTACTGGTAGATGGATGGATAGATATCACTGCTTTCACCTAACAAACCTTGTCCGATCAATGAAGGAAAGCGAACAAGAAAACGGAATTATTTAAATATACTAGTGATTGTGACAGTCCTCAAACATTTTCCTCTCCTCCAGTACCATCAGTAAGAGTGACCACCTCTACATGCATACGCCACAGGAGAGAAACTGAGGTAGGTCCAGTGATTTTCATTAAGATAGACTCAGAGCACTTGTCTTATTACTGGGCCATTAGGCTCACTATCGCTAACAGATTGGCTCTAATAGGGAGCAGGGGAGGCAGGCAGAAGGTAATTGCGGTTGGACTGGCCACACAGGTGTCGGGTCCCTTTCACTCCCTGATCGGCTAATTAACACATTGTCAATCAACACCCCAAGGACATTCCGCAGATGAAAAGTAGTTAAAAGGTAGAAGGTTTTAATGAATGCTTTTTTCACTATGTATTACTTAATAATGCTGAATTGTCTTCTAAAGTATTGTAACGACCTTGGGTTTATAACCGCGGATATCGACTCTGCCGCTCCAGCATGCTTTTGCAGCACAGTCGATAGCGTGCCGGACCTCGGGCTAGAAGGTCGAGGGTTCAAGACCTGCTCCCTGCCGTTTCATTACATTGGTGTCGGAAGCGATCGGACCTTGCATCCATGACAGTGCGTGTGCTTGGCCGTTGAGCGCGTTCCTGTGAGACGTGGAGTCGCGGGCTAGCGCGAGGACGCGCTCTTTGAAAGGAGGGAGTAGTGTAACGACCCTAGGTTTATAACCGCGGATATCGACTCTGCCGCTCGAAGATGCTTTTGCGGCACAGTCGATAGCGCGCCGGACCTCGGGCTAGAAGGTCGAGGGTTAGAGACCTGGTCCTTGCTGTTTCATTACAGTATGGTACATTTTAGGATAATATTTGCTTGGTATTGAGACAATGAATTGTTTGTTGAATTCGACCTTATTTTTGTTGAGTATAAGGTGGGAATTCATTAATTGCAGATAGTGGATTTCCACACTGCTCTTTCAGAAGCCACGGGACTATCGGTTTCTAAATCAAGTGTCAACTGCCTCCAACCAGGTCATGGTGCTGTGCAAATCAAGTGTCAACTGCCTCCATCCAGGTCATGGTGCTGTGCAAATCAAGTGTCAACTGCCTCCAACCAGTTCATGGTGCTGTGCAAATCAAATGCACTTCTGAAAGTGGGGTTGATTATGCTGTTGCATTTCTGCAGGGAGGTGAATGACATGGACTACCAGTCTGCACTGGCATAGTGGAAACCCACAGCCACTGCACAGAGCCCTAGAGGAAGTAACTATGTGAAGCTCTGGGGACACATGCGCCCATCATCTCACACCTATATCAATTATTATAATTGTTTTATATAAATAATTTCGAGAGTAACCCTCCTTTTTGATTTCCACATGTAGCAAGCAACGTGTTTGTTTTCCAATCTACATGGCTAGTAGGTGAGTCAGACAGACAATAAAGTTGTCATGCATCTAATTAGCCTATTTACCAGGCACCGGCGGCAGCACGCCTCGGCCTCAGTTCTTTTTTTTTATTAGGTGAATCAGGTTGGACTCCGATGAAGTGTGATACGTTGTTCAAGATGGATTAACAAAAGGCTCAAGACCAAGTGGTGCACAAAAACTCAGCAAAAAAGTTATTTCACTGATCAAATTACCGAAGATCACTGCCCAGCAATGACAGTGGCCTTGCGCCTCCTCTTCTTCCTCCCCTTGAGAATAGTGACCTGTCCTCTGTTGAGAGTGCCCTTCTCCTCTGACTACTGCCAAAGACCCAGCTGCGCTAATGAGAGCGCCCGACAGCATGGAGTCAGGGTCCCAATGTTATACAAATAGGCCACCAGCTAAATACTATACTGTATATATAGATAGGCTAGACTGCATTGCATGATGAAACAACCCCTAGTAAGCTATTGTTTTGTACGGTGGATGATTGTATTTGGCATTAATAGACTCTCGCGAGGATGGCTAACGGTAGGTGTACGTTAGTAGACGGTAAATTGGCGCGTGCTGCTCCAGCCGCACAGAGTGGTTCGCATGTGGGTGTGCAAGCAGCATATAGCTTTTCGATTGTGCGTCAATAACTCAGCATAGCAACTTTGTATGAAGGTCTGGTTATTAAATGTGTAAATAGTTTAATCAATTCTCCATTTCATGAATTTATTCACAGGTAAATAGTAATATGCACTAAACCGCTCTGATGACAAACAAACTTTGCTGCTCTGTTAACCAATGTATTATTTGCTAACTAGCTACAGTGCAGGTTAACTCAAATGAGCTGCTAGCTAGCAATCTAGCCAACTTACATACTTTATAGCTAGCTAAGTGAATTACATATCACTAGCTACTTCATATTAGCTAGCTGGCTTGATGTATTTATCATTGTAAAAAACAAACTCCAAATGTATTTGTAGGTAGATCTAGCTAGCTAACAGCCATGGAGGAGGGTGAAAGGATAGCAGCCCCAAATGTCAGTGGGAGAGTTGGCTATTCTGGATAGGGCAGGTACTTTTGTGTAGTTCCAGTCCCTTGAAGTGAGGATAGAGATAATAGTAACATAATATTCTGTGCTGTCTAATTTGAGCATAATGAAGTCTGTTTCTTGTGATATTTTCTGTCCTCAGATACAGAGAGCTGTGAAAGCATGTCTGCAGATGAAGAGGTACCAATGAAGAGCAGTGGTTCTCAGTCCTGGTCCTGGGGACTCAAAGCGGTGCACATTTTTGGTTTTGCCTTAGCACTACACAGCTGATTCAAATGATCAACTCATCAAGCTTCATGTGGTATTTTTGTTTTCATTTGTGATGCTATCCTTGATATGATCCTGTTATTGTCACATGCTACACATGCACATATGTGTGCCCATGCATCTATCAATCCAATGTTATCATGATTTGTTATAAGAGAGGATGCTTTAGTAATCCACAATGACCTGGTGATGTAAAAATCTAATGATATTATCTTACATATTCCTACAGATACCTTGCAACAGGGCCATCAGTCTACCTGTGTCCTGCAACTTCATGAGGATAGACATGAGGGCCAGGAGGGGATCTGCAACTCGCCGCCGTGTGCCAGAGGAGAGGTCTGCTGCTCTACAGGATGTTTCAAGGGTGGGGGGGCCAACAATGCAGCACGGGAGGCAATCAGTGTGCGGGAGATCTTCAACTCCTACTTCTGTGAAGAGGGTGCTGTTCCCCTGGCAACACAACACAATACACTACACTACCCACAACCAAAGGATATTTTAAGAGTCATCCACATTGCATTAAGAGTACTCTCCTATTTATGTCAACTGAAGTTATTTAATTCCCAGTTTCTCACCCTTTGATTTCTACTTCTCAGGTGATGGTGCTGTTTAGGTAAGGGTGATGTCTGTACAAAACCAAAACAGGCTCTTATGAGTCACCCATATTGAAAACATTTAGCCACCCCATAACCCATACCTATACAATCTGATTGATGGATTGTGTTGTGCAGTAAGCAGGCTCAGGTGTGTAACTTTGGCTCCTTCCACCTTCAAAGAATAGGCAAGAGCACCAACCATGGAGAATAGTAAGACACTTCATTATTTATATAACTACGCTATATTGTTTTTATATATTTGAACGCGTTCTCTTCACGGGTCAATGGGCGACTCGACAGTGGATTTTCTGAACATAACGCGCCAACCAAACAGAGATTTATGGCTATAATAAATGACTTTGTCTAACAAAAGAACCATTGCATGTCTTTATTTGACACTTGGGAAGCCCTCAGCAGAAGTTCTTCGAGAGATAAGTGATTTATTTTAGCTCTTATATGGGTTTTGTGTGACCTGCGCTGGATATGAATTTATGCTAATGCATAAATATTGGAGGTGCTATCCTCAAACAATCAAATGTTAGTTGCCGTAAAGCCTTTTGAAATCTGACAACGCTGTGATATTGCCAAGAATCAGAGCTTTTTATGACTATGCAACACTTGTATGTTGATGAATGTTTAATAATTCAACTTTTGGATTTTTAATTTTGCGCCTTACATTTCACCGGGTAGTGTCGGGAGCGGCCCGCTAGCGCGCCACTTCTCCCTAAGTGGTTAGCGCTGGGGTGCTAGCGCCCCATTCCCGATACTACCCGGAAATATTTAAGGCGCCAAATTCAAATTACAAAAGTATAATTATAAAACATTCATCAATATACAAGTGTTGCATAGTCTTCAAAAGCTTAGACTCTTGGCAATATCAGATCGTTGTCAGTTTTAAAAAAGGCTTTACGGCGAAAGCACAACATTTGATTGTTTCAGGATAGCACTTCATATTTTATTCATTAGCATAAATTCATAACCAGTGCGGGTCTCACAAAACACATATAAGAGCTAAAATAAATCGCTTACCTTTGATGACATTCTGCCGAGGACATTCCGAAGTGTCCAAGCAAGATAATCCATGTTTCTTTTGTTAGAAAAATGTCATTGTTTATATACATAAATCTCAGTTTGGTTGGCGCGTTCTGTTCAGAAAATCCACCGTCCACTAGTCCCATTATACAAGACATATAGAGGCGTTCAAATTATACCTATAAACTTTTTTCAAACATAGTTTATAATCGATCTTTAGCTACACTATTATGTATATTGACGATTATATTTCACACTGATAATATCTTGAACGATAGTAAAGTAACAAAACGATGTGCGCACTCTCGTGTCTCTCGCGCACCAGACAGAAATCACTTTGTCACTCCTCGGATATAAACATCCTGTATGAGGCTCTTGTTCGTGACAAACTCTTGAAACCTTGTTGACATCTAGTGGAAGCCATAGGTACTGCAACTGGAGTCCTAGAATCCTCCAGGCTCTATACCAGCCTATGGTAATAGAAGGCATGTCAACAAAAATAACTTTTTCTAGATGGATTTTTCTCTGGTTTTTGCCTGCTATATCAGTTCTGTTATACTCACAGACATTATTTTAACAGGTTTAGAAACTTCAGACTGTTTTCTATCCAATAGTATTAATTATGTGCATATCCTATTTCTGGGCCTGAGTGGCAGAAGACTCGAGGCTGTAATCGCTGCCAAAGGTGCTTCAGAAAAGTACTGAGTAACACCTACACCACCCGATGTCATAGGAAGGCCAAAAAGATCATCAAGGACAACAACCACCCGAGCCACTGCCTGTTCACCCCGCTATCATCCAGAAGGCGAGGTCAGTACAGGTGCATCAAAGCTGGGACCGAGAGACTGAAAAACAGCTTCTATCTCAAGGCCATCAGACTGTTAAACAGCCACCACTAACATTGAGTGGCTGCTGCCAACATACTGACTTAAATCTCTAGCCACTTTAAATAATATAAAATTGGATGTAACAAATGTATCACTAGCCACTTTAAACTATTTTGTATATAATGTTTACATATCCCACATTACTCATATCAAATGTATACACTGTACTCTATACCATCTACTGAGTCTTGCCTATGCCGTTCGGCCATCGACTCAAATCTCTAGCCACTTTAATTAATTCAAAAGTGGATGTAATAAATGTATCACTAGCCACTTTAAACGATGCCATTTATATAATGTTTACATATCCTACATTACTCATCTCATATGTATATACTGTACTCTATACCATCTACTGCATCTTGCCTATGCCGGTCAGCCATCGCTCATCCATATATTCATATGTACATACTCGTATTCATTCCTTTACACTGTGTGTATAAGGTAGTTGTTGTGAAATTGTTAGATTACTTGTTAGATACTACTGCATGGTCGGAACTAGAAGCACAAGCATTTCGCCTCACTCGCATTAACATCTGCTAACCATGTGTATGTGACAAATACAATTTGATTTGATTTGAATACTTATGTAAATGTGATATTTCTTTCTTCTTTTTTGTTGTATACATTTGCAAAAAAATCTAACCGTTTTTGCTTTGTCATTATTGGGTATTGTGTGTAGATTGATGAGGGTAAAAAAATATTTCCTCAATTTTAGAATAAGGCTGTAACGTGTAACGTTTTTTTTTAAGTCAAGGGGCCTCAATACTTTCTGAATGCACTGTATACACACTGTATACACACTACACTGACACTCTCACAGAAAACCCACACACATACACATGCATACTAACACAACACAAACTCACACACACCCACATAATTTTACACTCATCATATGCTGCTGCAACTCTGTTATTTATTTTATTGTTATTATTATACAGTATATCCTGATGCATAGTCACTTTACCCTGCCTTCATGTACATACTATATCTACCTCAAATACATCATACCCCTGCACATTGATCTGGTACAGGTTCTCCATGTATATTCTGTATTGCCTTTCTTGTGTATTTTATTACTTGTGTTACTATTATTTTTATTATACATTTTTTCAACTCTACATCGTTGGGAATGGCTCGTAAGCAAGCATTTCACAGTTAAGTCTACACACATTGTATTCGGCGCTTGTGACAAATAAAATGTGATTATTATAGGTAATGGAGGTTGGACAGCAAACGCGTGCTGGGGAGAGGGAAATGTAGGGAGAGCTCCAACATAATGGAGCCCCTAAACCCTCATCAGTGAAGGGGAGAGGCGTTCAGAGACAGGCCCTCACGAGGTGATGAGCTGCCCTCTGTGCTCAACAATGTTTCCCATCGATGCCCCACCCCCCTTCCCCTTCACCTTCCCTGCTCTTTGTCGCAATTGTGCGTCTATCAGCTTCCTGGTCCAAACATTACCATTCTGCCCTAACCCAGGAGCCCAATCGATCCGCCGTGCTGTCGAATCATTCAATGCCAAGCCCTTTTGTGTTCCCTAATGAATGAAAAAAATGGTGTGGGTGGATGAGGGAAGCGCTGCATGGCAGGTAGGGTGATGGGGCCATCGGGCGAGCTGAGTGGTTGACGACAGAATGTACTGTGTGCAAGGGATCCTCCTGGACGGTGTATGATGAGAGAGGGGTTAATGTAGGACTGAATGTGTGTGTGTGTGTGTTTATGTACATGACAGATTTCATCTCATACACTATTAAGGCTGGTTTACAGTTGGTCTATCGACATGTCTTTAGATGGTTGTTGCAGTGACATCATGAACATTATATTGTCGTCTGATATCAAACTTGTCGTTGTCGTTATGAAAAAGTATAAACAGGCTGCATGATATCAGCAGGTTGGTGGCACAAAATACCACAACTGCTTTATTTCAACACTAATAAACCCATCCGTTTTAAAATTTATTTAGAATATGTCAATCTAGCAAACCAAAAATCTATCTTAGCAATGTTTTGGTTTGTTTTTACCTTGTTAGCTAGCCTTTCTGAGTTTTTCCTAGCCACAGTGCTTCTACATCTGCATTGCTTGCTGTTTGGGGTTTTAGGCTGGGTTTCGGCATAAGCACTTTGTGACATCTGCTAATGTAAGAAGGGCTTTATAAATACATATGATTTTTATTTGATTTATGACTCTGTTGTACAGTCACACTTATTTTTTGTTGTCCTAGGCTACCTGGCTAAAATGCTTTTTTTTACCTTTATTTTACTAGTCAGCTAAGAACAAGTTCTTATTTTCAATGACAGCCTAGGAACAGTGGGTTAACTGCCTGTTCAGTTGCAGAACGACAGATTTGTACCTTGTCAGCTCTAGGAATTGAACTTGCAACCTTTCGTTTATTAGTCCAACGCTCTAACCACTAGGCTACCCTTGCTCGCTAGCCTAACTTCCTTTCATGGGCAATGTTAGCTAGTTAACATTAGCCTTCTACATCTAGTTACATGTTGAACCTCCACCCTCTCAGGCCAGTGGCACAATGTATGAATTTATGGTTGGATCAGAATCACCGTTATAATCATTGGCCAGTACAGAGAATTAAGTAAAACCAGAAGTCCAAACCCCTATCACCATCCATGGCTTATTTAGGAAAGAACCAATTTTAGCTAGCTGGCTAGCCACCGGAGGACAACAACACAACGAGATGCAACAATTCAAGTTGTTTCTGTCAATGACGTATTGCTATCGATGTGATGTGAGTGGAGTGATGCCAAATCCATACTGGGTTCCCTTGACACTTTGTTTTGGTGCGCCAGGACTATTTGCAGTTGAGCTCGCTCAGTTTAGCTCAACGCTGATTGGATATTTTTTTATACTTTTTTTATTAAGGGATGCCAAAAGCTCGCTGGCTTCCCTTCCATTTGATGCTACGGGCGGCAACAATGTCATACTCTTTTTGACCAGACAGCATCAGATAGTTGGCCTACACATACAGAGACAAAGCGGTGCTGTTTTGCTCGCTCGGGTGCTTTTTCTGGTGAGATACATTCAGCCTCTTGCGAATTGAAGAAAATTATGAAACACAGAGAGACAAAAGATAAACGATTTGATATGTTTTTTCTTTTTTTATTTGTCCATTTTTGGAGGAAGCCTGGATTCCCTTATCAACCATGAATACACGCCACTTGTCTTTCACATTAGTATGTTCTGTGATTTTATTGAGCAGAGAGTAGGAGAATAGAAGGGAGTATGCCTGAACCAGTAGTGTATTGTAATGTAAGGTACACAGCAAATTGGCCAGTTTTACCTAATGTTGATTTTTCAGTGTAAAATGTTTTGTGTTGATTTAAGAGTTATATGAACTTAACTCTCAGTTGTGTAAAATGTTAATAACCAGAGTTGAGTGTGTAATTTTTACTCTGTGTTGCTGTGTTGAGTAAAACACTCAAAACCACACCCATCGTTATCATTTTTAAATTACTTGTTTCAATATCTGTAATTTTCCATGGACATTGATTGGTTGATTAATCGTATGCTATACAAAGTTAAATAACATACATTTTTCTAAACTAATCCAATATGTTGGATTTATTTCACCCATTACTGAGATAGTTGTTCCAGTTCAGATGATTTAGATCGTCCCATGAGTCAATCTTTCACACCTTGGTAGTTATTCTGAATGCAGGTTGCAGGTGATTAAAAGTTCACATTTTTGAATATCCTCACTCTGGCTGGATTCCAATAGGAATTACACATCACTTTGCAAGCCAGCATAATGTGACTTGCAGGCCTGATGTGGCCTGTAATCTATGAGTTCCCTAACACCACTGTGTCAGGGTATGAAGAGAACCTCAAAGAAAGGCCTTAAAGGTCATACATAGTTTAATTTTAAAGGCTAATAAGGCTGGTGGGATCGTTCATAAAGGCTTCTAGAGTGGTTTGAAAGATACTGAATAACCTTGGATTCCACATTCGTGATAAGATATAAGATACATGTGCTTTATCTAGGGTTGCAAAGGGTGGGAACTTTCCGGGAAATCTTCGGGAATTTTCAATGGGAAGTTAAGCCCTGTAATTTGGGTAATTTTGCTTAAATTCCTCAAAAAAGTTAGCTTATAACAGTGAACCTTTTTTTGTGGGATACACATAAGGCACTTCTAGGTCTTGTGGCATATTTTGGTTAACCTATCCCCAATTCAATGGAATTGCAACCCTCTGCATGCACAGTGCATTCTTCCATCACATGTGCAGTGCACTCTTAAATCACATGTACAGCTGATTCTCAAGATCTTGCACACTAATGAGATGCTATTGAGCCCACACTACTACACTGTCTATGCCAAAGGCTACATGCTTTCTGGTAAGTTTTGATTAGAATACTGGGGGTGAATATATTTTATATGACATACATTATATTTTGTTAAAAAGTAAATAGCAGCCTACAGCAAAGTGTGTTTAAATAATTTCTAATTTGTTAACTTCTTAGGGAGCGGCTGCAGAGGAAACGGTTTTGGAAAGTCTGGCGTGCCCAAAGTAAAATGCCTGCCATTCAGGCCCAGAAAATAGGATATGCACATAATTAGTACTATTTGATAGGAAACACTCTAAAAGTGTTAAAATAATGTATGTGAGTATAACAGAAGTGATATAGCCGGCGAAAACCAGAGGAAAATCCATACGGATTTGCTGTTTGTTTTGTAAATGACCTTTTTCTCCATTGTACCTATTCATTTTTCTGTTATGTAGGACTGAGACTGCAGTACCTATGGCTTTCACAGGATGCCAACAGACAATAGGGCTAAAGGGAACCCTATAGAAGAAGATTTACTGAAGGAAGTGGAAATAAGAAATACTTTTTCCGGTCACGAGAATGAGAGCGCGCCTCACTTTTATTTTCCTTTCTTATCAGTCAGGCTACAATCCGGTTGAAATATTATAGTAAATATACATAAAATGATACCTAAGGAAACATTAAAAATTATGTTTGATTTGTTTGGAGAAATATGATAGGTATAATTTGAACGCGTTCTCTTCACGGTTCAATGGGCGACTCAACGGTGGATTTTATGATCATAACGCGCCAACCAAACTGAGATTTATGGATATAATAAATGACTTTTTCTAACAAAAAAAGCATGGATTGTCTTCGTTGGACACTTGGGAAGCCCTCAGCAGAAGTTCATCAAAGGTAAGTGATTTGATATTAGCGATTTTAAGCGTTTTGTGAGACCCGCGTTGGTTATGGATTTATGCTAATGAATAAAATATGAGAAGGGCTATCCTCAAACAATCAAATGTTGTGCTTTCGCCGTAAAGCCTTTTTGAAATCTGACAACGCTCATCAATGACCTTGGACCACAGAATATATTTGCACTGGTGACCGACAATTCTGCGAACATGAAGACTGCTTGGTCTAAAGTGGAGGAGTCCAACCCTCACATCACACCCATTGGCTGTGCTGCTCATGCATTGAATCTGCTCCTCAAGGACATCATGGCACTGAAAACAATGGATACACTCTACAAGAGAGCCAAGGAAGTGGTTAGGTACAGTGGCTTGCGAAAGTATTCACCCCCCCTTGGCATTTTTCCTATTTTGTTGCCTTACAACCTGGAATTAAATGTGATTTCTTGTATCATTTGATTTACACAACATGCCTACCACTTTGAAGATGCAAAATATTTTTGGGGTGAAACACACAAGAAATAAGACCAAAAAACAGAAAACTTGAGCGTGCATAACTATTCACCACCCAAAAGTCAATACTTTGTAGAGCCACCTTTTGCAGCAATTACAGCTGCACGTCTCTTGGAGTATGTCTCTATAAGCTTGGCACATCTAGCCACTGGGACTTTTGCCCATTCTTCAAGGCAAAACTGCTCCAGCTCCTTCAAGTTGGACTGGTTCCACTGGTGTATAGCAATCTTTAAGTCATACCACAGATTCTCAATTGGATTGAGGTCTGGGCTTTGACTAGGCCATTCAAGACATTTAAATGTTTCCTCTAAAAGCACACGAGTGTTGCTTTAGCAGTATGCTCAGGGTCATTGTCCTGCTGGAAGCTGAACCTCCGTCCCAGTCTCAAATCTCTGGACGACTGAAACAGGTTTCCCTCAAGAATTTCCCTGTATTTAGTGCCATCCATCATTCCTTCAATTCTGACCAGTTTCCCAGCCAATGAAAAACATTCCCACAGCATGATGCTGCCACCACCATGCTTCACAGTGGGGATGGTGTTCTCAGGGTGATGAGAGGTGTTGGGTTTGCGCCAGACATAGCATTTTCCTTGATGGCAAAAAAGCTCAAATTTAGTCACATCTGACCATAGTACCTTCTTCCATATGTTTGAGGAGTCTCCCACATGCCAAACGTGTTTGCTTACTTTTTTCCATGTTCCATGTTCTTTCCATTTTTTAAAAATTGTTTTAACTTCTTGGAGATTGCTGGGGCGCTAGCGCCCCAATCCCGACACTACCAGGTGAAATGTAAGGCGCCAAATTCAAAATCCAAAAGTTGAACTCATCCCATACTCATCAAAAGCTCTGTTTCTTGGCAATATCACAGCGTTGTCAGATTTCAAAAAGGCTTTACGGCGAAAGCAGCACATTTGATTGTTTGAGGGTAGCACCGCACATATTTTTCCCATAGCCATGAATCCATTAGCCATCATGGCACACACATAACACATTTCACAGCGAAAACAAATCAATTACCTGTTGAAGAACTTCTGCTGAGGTCATCCTAAGTGTCCAATGAAGACAATCCATGGTTCTTTTGTTAGAAAAAGTAATGTATTTTATCCATAAATCTCCATTTGGTTCGGCGTTATAATCAGAAACGACAGCTTCCACTCCTCCATTGAAACGTGACGAGAACTCGTTCATCTTATACCTATAAACTTGTCCAAGAACAATCAAACATAGTTTTAAATGTATCCTTAGGAACACTTTTACGTATATTTACTATTATAAATCAACCGGAATATAAACTGATCGATAAAGACGGTAAAAAACACACAGCGCGCCTTGTCGGGAGCGCGCGCTGGGTACTGTTGACATAAAAAGGATACTTCCTGGTTTGCTCTTATTCTCTGGTCTAAAGCATCCAAAATGAAAATTTACACTGTCTCGAGACTGTTGACATCTAAAGGAAGCGATGGGTACTGCATTCATATGCCCTTATATGGTCATTTTCATGAGGGAGGGGTTCCAAATGAGCAATGTGTCAAAATCACTTTTTCCAGGACAGAAATTCCTCGGGGTTTCGCCTGCCATATGCGTTCTATTTTACTCACAGACAAATGGTTAACACTTTTGGAAAATTCAGAGTGTTTCCTATCCAATGGTACTACATATCTGCATATCCTATTTTCTGGGCCTGAATGGGAGGCATTTTACTTTGGGCACGCCAGGCTCTCCAAAACCGTCACCTCGGGAGCCACTCCCTAAGAAGTTAATGGTGCTCCATGGGATGTTCAAAGTTTCTGATATTTTTTTTATAACCCAACCCTGGTCTGTACTTCTCCACAACTTTGTCCCTGACCCGTTTGGAGAGCTCCTAGGTATTCATGGTGCCGCTTGCTTGGTGGTGCCCCTTGCTTGGTGGTGTTGCAGACTCTAGGGCCTTTCAGAACAGGTGTATATATACTGAGATAATGTGACAGATCATGTGACACTGTCCACTTGTGTGCAATCTAACTAATTATGTTACTTCTGAAGGTAATTGGTTGCAGCTGAATTTAGGGGCTTCATAGCAAAGGGGGTGAATACGTATGCACGCTCCACTTTTTAGTTGATTGTTTTTTATAAGTAATTTTGTGGATCTGAGGCTCTTTCCCCTGTTGCCTCCATCATCCTCCAAATCCCACCAACATCAGCTGCCTCAGAGCGCAACCAGTCCTTGTTTGGGAACACACACACCAAAGCACGCAACAGGCTGACCAATACAAGGGTTGAAAAATTAGTGGCCATCCGGTCAAATGTTAGGCTTTTTGGGCCTGACAACAAGCCATCTTCAACAAGGTTGGAAAGTGACAGTGAAGATGAGGCCTCAGAGTCTGATGTTCAAGAGGTGGACATTGAGGAGGTCCAGGGAGAAGACATGGAAGCCTGAGAGGAAGACAACCAAAGCTTTAGCTTCTACACTATCATTTTCCAGATGTATGTTGAAAACGTTTTTGGGAGATGCAATGGATCATTGAGGATCATTCAATATTCCCCTTCTTTTGTTGTTAAGTGAAATCATCCCATGTGAAGAGTCAACTAATTTAATTAATGTTAAATTCGTAACTAAATAGTTTTTTTTAATTTCTATTGGAAGTATTTAATCATTTGCAATTATGTCTACTTATGATAAGGTTTATGTTTCTGTCTCCATGTGATATGGTAAATATATCCAATGTAAAAAACATCTCCATTGAAATGGTATTAATATTCATTTGCATATTTCCGTTAATTCCAATATATTCCCGTTAATTCCCATATATTCCTGTTAATTCCCACGGAAAGTTTCCACCTCTGACTATTCCCCAAAATGTGCAACCCTAGCTACAGTGGGGAAAAAAAGTATTTAGTCAGCCACCAATTGTGCAAGTTCTCTCACTTAAAAAGATGAGAGAGGCCTGTAATTTTCATCATAGGTACACTTCAACTATGACAGACAAAACGAGGAAAAGAAATCCAGAAAATCACATTGTAGGATTTTTTATGAATTTATTTGCAAATTATGGTGGAAAATAAGTATTTGGTCAATAACAAAAGTTTATCTCAATACTTTGTTATATACCCTTTGTTGGCAATGACAGAGGTCAAACGTTTTCTGTAAGTCTTCACAAGGTTTTCACACACTGTTGCTGGTATTTTGGCCCATTCCTCCATGCAGATCTCCTCTAGAGCAGTGATGTTTTGGGGCTGTCGCTGGGCAACACAGACTTTCAAAGATTTTCTATGGGGTTGAGATCTGGAGACTGGCTAGGCCACTCCAGGACCTTGAAATGCTTCTTCTGAAGCCACTCCTTCGTTGCCCAGGCGGTGTGTTTGGGATCATTGTCATGCTGAAAGACCCAGCCACGTTTCATCTTCAATGCCCTTGCTGATGGAAGGAGGTTTTCACTCAAAATCTCACGATACATGGCCCCATTCATTCTTTCCTTTACACGGATCAGTCGTCCTGGTCCCTTTGCAGAAAAAAAGCCCCAAAGCATGATGTTTCCACCCCATGCTTCACAGTAGGTATGGTGTTCTTTGGATGCAACTCAGCATTCTTTGTCCTCCAAACACGATGAGTTGAGTTTTTACCAAAAAGTTCTATTTTGGTTTCATCTGACATTCTCCCAATCCTCATCTGGATCATCCAAATGCTCTCTAGCAAACTTTAGACGGGCCTGAACATGTACTGGCTTAAGCAGGGGGACACGTCTGGCACTGCAGGATTTGAGTCCCTGGCGGCGTAGTGTGTTACTGATGGTAGGCTTTGTTACTTTGGTCCCAGCTCTCTGCAGGTCATTCACTAGGTCCCCCCGTGTGGTTCTGGGATTTTGCTCACCGTTCTTGTTATCATTTTGACCCCACGGGTGAGATCTTGCGTGGAGCCCCAGATCGAGGAAGATTATCAGTGGTCTTGTATGTCTTCCATTTCCTAATAATTGCTCCCACAGTTGATTTCTTCAAACCAAGCTGCTTACCTATTGCAGATTCAGTCTTCCCAACCTGGTGCAGGTCTACAATTTTGTTTCTGGTGTCCTTTGACAGCTCTTTGGTCTTGGCCATAGTGGAGTTTGGAGTGTGACTGTTTGAGGTTGTGGACAGGTGTCTTTTATACTGATAACAAGTTCAAACAGGTGCCATTAATACAGGTAATGAGTGGAGGACAGAGGAGCCTCTTAAAGAAGAAGTTACAGGTCTGTGAGAGCCAGAAATCTTGCTTGTTTGTATGTGACCAAATACTTATTTTCCACCATAATTTGCAAATAAATTCATAAAAAATCCTACAATGTGATTTTTCTGGATTTTTTTCCTCATTTTGTCTGTCATAGTTGAAGTGTACCTATGATGAAAATTACAGGCCTCTCTCATCTTTTTAAGTGAGAGAAATTGCACAATTGGTGGCTGACTAAATACTTTTTTTCCCCACTGTATATCCATTGTTAAAATGTAGTTAGTACAAATAACCTGTCAATAGCAAGCTGAAAACAGAATAATAACAATGTAAACATAATTTAAGGCTCAGCAAAGTGTACCCAGAGGTGCAATTCCAAGAAAATATTTGTTTGACATGTTATTATGTATTTTGATACACACGTTTTCTTATCAGTTACTTCTATCTGCACAATATAGACATTCATATTCAGTTGTTTGTTAGCATTGGGATTGTCTGAGTCTTTCCTTTCATTGTTGTTCAGATAAAAAGAGCTTAAAAGATTACCTCCAGGGGCCGCATGTTATCATCATTAATCAGCATATTGACTGCTTTGTCCTTTTGTGGTTTCAAGTTCAGTAGGAACTTACAACTTCTGGTAAGGACCAATCACATTCAATGGACCATACTTTTCTGAAAGAGTTTCAGAAAGTCCAAAGGTTCTGCTACAAGGTTTTAAAGTCAGGGTTAACACTGTTTAGTCTGTGTTGTACTTTCATCCATTTAGACTGATACAAGAGAGAAATCTCAGATATTTGATGCAGTCCATGCTGTGATGTGACCGTAAATAACAGCTTCTGTATCAGAACAAACCCAGACCGCCTACAGCGCAGGACCTTCAAAAACAGACACATGCATATTCCCCACACAAAATGACCAAAGTGACATGCCCAACATTTCATCCCCTGGACAGCAAGTGTACCTGCTTTTCAGCGTACACCTTTGTGCTACAACCAATTAATTTGAGGGCCTCCGCTTAAAAACAATGTTTTCGTTTCCATAACAAACCGATAATTACTGTGTAATTGCTCCTCCATTGTGGTCTTTCATTACGAAGAGCAGTGGCGCTAATGGCATCCAACTTCAAAGCCATGGAAGGCTGGAGACGGAACGGTATTGATATTCATGTCGCCTCGAATGGAGAGAGTGGGAGGTTTATCTACGAGACAAACGACAGCATGCTGATGAAAGAGGAACATTTTGCATGGACATCATCATCATCAAGTCCTTGGGTGAGATGTACAACTCATAATGTGTTGGTATCTATGTGTATACTGTGTGTGTTTGTGTGTGCGTGTGTGTTTGCCTACATTGTACCCTAACATTCTGCAGTGTACATTATCACAATATCCCTTGTGATTCAGTACTGAGTGTTATGAGTCTGTATGACCCTTGTAGACCATCAGCTCTGCTCCTGGGTCACTGGTACTGGTAACCTATGGCAGCTCAGAGCAGCACACATTCTGTAAATATATAGCTCCAACCTCATAGTGCTCGATCAATAACCCTAGGCAAAGAAAGGCGTATCAACTCTGCCTTGACCAAATCCCTGTCAACGGCACCGAGACACTTCTGATACTTGTAAACACATAAGCACATAGGGTGTGCCTGGAGGAAGTGGGGGTGTTTGTCCACCCATCCACTCCAGTGTAATTTGGTTTGCTGTGCTGTCAAACAAGGACTCTGATAAAAATCAAAGAGTGCTGATAATAGCTTACAGTGGAGTTTCATTTGAAAGGAAATCCTGGATTATTAAAATGGAAAGCCATACCTCTATATAAACCATGACAATTTACACTGAGTGTACAAAACATGATGCTCTTTCCATGACATACTGTAGACTGACCTGGTGAATCCAGGTGAAGCTATGATCCCTTATTGATGTCACTTTGTGCCTTTCAGAGGGTGAATTGGCAATACAAAATATTTAAGAGCCTTTGAAAAGGGTATGGTAGAACTGCAAGGCTGCTGGGTTTTTCACGCTCCACAGTTTCCCGTGTGTGTCAAGAATGTTCCACCACCCAATGGATATCCAGCCAACTTGACACAACTGTGGGAATCATTGGAGTCAACATAGGCCAATGCTTTGTGGAATGCTTTTGACACCTTGTAGAGTCCATGCCTGTTTGGAGGGCGAAAGGGGATGGATGCAATTCAATATTAGGAAGGTGTTCCTAATATATTGTACACTCAGTGTACATTATATGACAAACACAGCTTTGGTTGGTATACCAATGTTGGGTATATTGTATTGATGATCTGCCTGTTATGTTTGAGCCATAACTCTGAGATATTCTTCACTCAGTTTTTAGGGGGCAATGAAACTCCTTTTTGTGGAGTCTGAACTCTTTGTCTTGACAAATGGAGACATTTTTTTGTCAGGTTAGGCCGCCCAGTAAGCCCTTCTAGTCCACCAAGGCTCCATAAGCTTCTCACTTCTGTCATTTTAATTGAAGCAGACAGAGACAGCTCCTGTAATTATACAGAGATAATCTTCCCATCTGACTAATTATATTTCTCATTAGAATCCGATAATGCTCATTAGATTAACTTTCTCATGGATAAATTAAGAAATAATCGGACCGGGTCGAGCTCATTGGATTCTTGTGTTGGACAAGCAGGAACAGCACTGCTGGGCGCCTGATGAATAGTTAATGTATTGGCCAGAGAAAAGAGATGGGACATATACATTTGATGTAAAGTTATAGGATTTTGATACCATTATACTACACTGAAGAAAAATATGAACGCAACATGTAAAGTGTTGGTCCCATGTTTCATGAGCTGGGATAAAAGATCCCAGAAATGTATATCCCTGTTAGTCAGCATTTCTCCTTGGCCAAGATAATCCATCCACCTGACAGGTGGGGCATATCAAGAAGCTGATATGTGCTGGGGACCATAAAAAAAAACTTGTGCTAGGGACCATAAAAGGACACTATAAAATGTGCAGTTTTGTCACACAACACAATGCCACAGATGTCTCAAGTTTTGAGGGAGCATGCAATTGGCATGCTGACTGCAGGAATGTCCACCAGAGCTGTTGCCAGAGAACTTAATGTTAATGTATATCCCTGTTAGTCAGCATTTCTCCTTGGCCAAGATAATCCATCCACCTGACAGGTGGGGCATATCAAGAAGCTGATATGTGCTGGGGACCATAAAAAAAAACTTGTGCTAGGGACCATAAAAGGACACTATAAAATGTGCAGTTTTGTCACACAACACAATGCCACAGATGTCTCAAGTTTTGAGGGAGCATGCAATTGGCATGCTGACTGCAGGAATGTCCACCAGAGCTGTTGCCAGAGAACTTAATGTTAATTTCTCTACCATAAGCCGCCTCCAACGTCGTTTAAGAGCATTTGAATGCACAGAAATAGTGGCGAGAGCCTGAGGCCCATTGTGAGGCCAACAGACGCATATCTGTATTCTCAGTCATGTGAAATTCATAGACAATGGGCCTCAGGATTCAATTGACTGATTTCCTTATATGAACTGAAATTGTTGCATGTTGCGTTTATATTTTTGTTCAGTATGAAATGTTTAATTTCAGCAATTTTATTGCATGAGCGTTGCAAAATAAATGTACACACACGTTATTCAATAATAACATCCAAACTGCTTCCACCCGTCAACAAGCGTCTGCGTAGCACTTGATTCTTTTAACACGCTTGAGTCGCTACAAGTTCTGCCTCTCCCGTCTCCTCATTGGTTTTTAGGGGCATATACCCACATGGGTGATTGAGAGATGGAGGTCCCCACTCCAGTCCAGTCGGATGCAGTAAGTCATCTAAAAATTGGTTGCTAATGCCGTATAAAATCAGCAGAAAAAGAAGACTGAACTAGGAGAATTCTAGAAGCTAACTAGGTTTCCCCTTTTATCTGTGAGTAGAGACCACATGATTTTGTTTGACTCAAAATAGGTCGATATTCTTGTACATTTCTTGTAAAATATCACAAGATATATCACAATATCACAGGACAAATTAGCTGGCAATAGCAAGCTAGCTAGCTAAATGTCCATGAATGTTTCATATGTGTTTCGACCTGTCCCCAAATGAATATAGTTGGTTCAGAGTTATTTTTGATATTTCAACCTGCGTGTCCTGATCACGTCTGATGTGGATGGACAAAATCAATATGCATGCGATGGCGCTCGTGTGCCCGGTGTAGTCAGCATATTACATGTTCATGTCAGACTTCCTATATCTACTCTGCAAGACATGACCGCCAGTGCTTCAGAGATTCAGAGGGAAAGAGATCTGCTATTGGGAATCACACTTTAGGAATGGGAAAATGTCTTATCTGAAGGCTTTTATAGCAAATAATTAGCATTTAGTGGGAAGGTTTATAACACGCACGCCTGAAATGACAGGCAAGACAAGAACATGCCGATGCTAAACTCTCAACACTGTGGTGTGATCCAAAGACAGGGTAAAGTGACTTCAGCTATGTCACGGAACAGTGATGACGAGCACTCAACACTTGTGCTATGACTTACAGCACCCAAGGCTTAAAAGAAGTCTGCTCATCTGCTTTCCTCCTGCCTGGATATAGCTGTTGCCGTTTGTATGAGTATGTTTCTGTATCGATCTCCAGTTTGTGTTTATGCTAGGCTAATGCATGTACAGTGCCTTCAGAAAGTATTCATACCCCTTGAAATATTCCACATTTTGTTGTGTTACAGCCTGAATTCAAAATGTATTAAATATTTATTTTCATCCATCTACACACAATACCCCATAATGTCAAACTGAAATGAAAACGTGTTTTTAGAAATGTTTGTAAATTTATTGAAAATTAAATACAGAAATATCTCATTTATATAAGTATTCACACCCTTGAGTTAATACTTTGTAGAAGCACCTTTGGTGGCGATTACAGCTTTGAGTCATCTTGGGTATGTCTGTATGAGCTTTACACATCTGGATTTAAGGATTTTCTCTTCCTTGCAGATTTTTTTTCAAGCTTGTAATCCTTTCCTGCAGTCAGTGACCAAAAGTGCCCTGTTTGGCCTCATGGGTGGAATGTTATTAATATTTTTCATAATTAAATAATGAAGAAACATTATTTTAAAAAGCTGCCTAAAAATATGGTGTTTTTTGTCAAATGTTTTTTTTCTTTTTTCTGTCTTTTGTGATGTATATCATTTGTAATATTGGGATGCAAACTCAAAATGTAATACATTTCAACTCTATATCTGACATGGTACAGGTGTCTTCTATTTTAAGCCCAGAACCATGTGTGTGAGGTGTAAAAAGTAGATTTGTTTAAGACCAAAAAACACTGTGACCCTGATTTAGCCCACTGCAGTAAAAAGGTCACGTTAGATGGAGAGCAATGGTGAACAGCAATCTTCAAGTATTTCCACAGATATTCAATTGGATTCAAGTCTGGGCTTTGGTTGGGCCGCTCAAAGACTTCACATTCTTGTTCTGAATTAATTCTAGCGTTGCTTTGGCTGCGGCCTCAGACCCTATGTTGCTAACCTTGGAAAAGTAATTGCAAATTCTACTCCTTCCTCTATTACTAAAAGGTATAGACCAAATGGTGCAGTTCTTTGCAATCTTATAGCCATGCCAACTATATCAATATCAACCATCAGACAGGGCCTGCAACTGCCTATTGAACGTAGCTTGTTTGAGTTGGAGACTCCAATGTGACTTAAAAGATCGTAAAGGACTTGGGTGTATGCATCTGAATATTAGGAGCTTACTTCCTAAACCGGATTACATCAAGATCTGGGCTATGCA
Organism: Brachymystax lenok tsinlingensis; assembly: GCA_030435695.1. Taxonomy (NCBI): domain Eukaryota; kingdom Metazoa; phylum Chordata; class Actinopteri; order Salmoniformes; family Salmonidae; genus Brachymystax; species Brachymystax lenok. The sequence goes on from CM059818.1 coordinate 14,508,613, forward strand.
GATGAATCTGGACATTCTAGTATTGACTGAAACCTGGATCTCTGGGGGCATTCTGAATATTGAGGGTTATATTGTGTTCAGAGCTGACATACAGGTTAGAAGTGGTGGAGCACCCATTCTTCATTACAAATGATTTCTGTCTCTTTACTGAAATCCATTTCCCTTACAGCATTTTCTTAGCTACTATCTTTCAGCTTTCGTCTGGGGAACAATGTATCCATAGCTGTTGTATGGGGTCTACCGTCCTCCCTCAGCTATCCTTTGTGCACTTGAGGAGTTAACTAGTTTGTCTTATTTTATTAAATCAGAAGTTATTATTCTGGGTGACCTAAATTATGATTGGGAAATCCAGGCTTCAGACAATCTAAAATACATGTGTAATGATCTAAACCTAACCCAGCTGGTGACTAAGCCTACACAGCACAACACAAAATATCCTTCAAAGTCAGCTCTTATTTTAACAAATACACCAGATAAATATATTTATATTGGTGTCTTCGCCAATGGCGAATATATATTAACTTTCCCTGAACCTGATTTAGCTTTGAGCCTTTTTGCAGATGTTTTCAATACTATTGTGGATAATCATGCTCCCTTCAGAAAATTAAGGGTTAAAGGTAGATTGAATGCCTGGTACACTCCGGAATTATCAGAAGTCATTCATAAAAGAGATGACGCTTGGATCAAGGCCAGGAACACAGGCTTAGGTCCGTACTGGCAAGATTTTAAGGGTTTTAATCAGTGTGTAAGACAAATCAGAAAGGATACATTTGATTATTACGTAACCACTCTTTCGGATTGTAATGGGAACCCAGCTAAATTCTGGAAAACCGTCAAATCCTTCTCTTTGCCACAACAAATTAATCCCGACACTGGCCTCATTACAGAAATAAATTCATAATTGATGCATTTTATTTCAGTGGGCAATCTCTTTGAAATAACTTCTAAGCCTATTCACAATGATACTGGGCTGGATGTTGATGGGGGAAAATTTATTATAATTGAAAAATTATAGTCAAAGCTTTTCTTTTAGGCTATTTACAAGTCCTGGATGCTTTGCTAGCAATAGACAACAAGAAATCCACCGGGGCCAACCAATTGGATCCTGGTCTGCTAAAGTGTACAGGGCCCATCATTGTTGCCTCAATAATCCACTTTTTTTTAACACTGTTATCAGGAAATATTCCAAAAGTATGGAAATCAGCTCTGCTGCCACTCCATAAGGGCGATGACAGTGATCTTAGTAATTATCGCCCCATTTCAAGGCTTCCTTGTCCAGCTAAGATTATTGAATCCTTGGTAAATGTACATCTTTGCTCTTTTTTATCTGAAGAATGTACGCTGAATAAAGATATAAACGTAACATGCAACAATTTCAAAGAGTTTATTGAGTTACTGTTCATATAAGAAAATCAGTCAATTGAAATAAATTCATTAGGCCCTAATCTATGGATTTCACATGACAGGGAAAATAAGTATGTTGGTCACAGATACCTTTAAAAAAGGAAGGGCCGTGGATCAGAAAACCAGTCAGTATCTGGTGTGACCACCATGTGCCTAATGCAGCGCGACACATCTCCTTCGCATAGAGTTGATCAGGCTGTTGATTGTGACCTGTGGAATGTTGTCCCACTCCTCTTAAATGGCTGTGCGCAGTTGCTGGATATTGGTGGTAACTGGAACAGGCTGTCTTACACGTCAATCCAGAGCATCCCAAACATGCTCAATGGGTTACATGTCTGGTGAGTATGCAGGCCATAGAAGAACTCTGACATTTTCAGCTTCTACCAGGGGCTTCACATTCTTCTTGAGGCTTTGATATTACTTTCTAAATTAAATGTTACCATGGTCGGATTACTTAGTGAATTATTATAATCCTTCAGAGGACAGTACCAGAGACTATAAGGTGGCTGTTGCCTGATTAGAAGTTTACAAAAGTAATTTTTGGAATAAACTATTTTCTATATTAGTTAATATTAGTTCAGGGTTCATCTAATCCCGACCTGACAGTGTGCCTTTTAACTAATCTATTCTGTTTGCCAACCCTCAGGAGAAAGGAGTGGACCACCTGACCAATGCCATTGCTATGTGTAGTTTACTCCAGCAGCTCCTCGAGGTGCTCCAGCTGACGTCCTCCTGTCCTTTTAGATCCTGCTGAAACGGTCCACTATCAGCCAGGTGAGGAAGCTCTCCCATGGAAAAGAAGGGTTGTTGTGGCACCGAATTGGCTGAAAGTTGCCTGGATAGTACCTCCTTTCTCCGAAAGGACGGATGGTCGGGGACCAGAACATAATTACGAATAATTTGTGACCCGATTCAGGAAACTAGGCGTATGTCGCAAGTCACAACTTCACAGGATAGCCGTTTGAATGTAATTTTACGTAAAATCAGCCAAGACCTCCTTGGGAGCAATTACCAAATGCCTGAAGGTACCACGTTCATCTGTACAAACAATAGTACGCAAGTATAAACACCATGGGACCACACAGCCGTCACACCAATCAGGAAGGAGACGCGTTCTGTCTCCTAGAGATGAACGTACTTTGGTGCGAAAAGTGCAAATCAATCCCAGATCAACAGCAAAGGACCTTGTAAAGATGCTGGAGGAAACAGGTACAAAGTATCTATATCCACAGTAAAACGAGCCCTATATCAACATAACTTGAAAAGCCGCTTAGAAAGGAAGAAGCCACTGCTCCAAAACCGGCATAAAAAATCCAGACAACTGTTTGCAACTGCACATGGGGACAAAGATTGTATCTTTTGGAGAAATGTCCTCTGGTCTGATGAAACAAAAATAGAACTGTTTGGCCATAATGACCATCGTTATGTTTGGTGGAAAAAGGGGGAGGCTTGCAAGCTGAAGAACACCATCACAACTGTGAAGCACGGGGGTGGCAGCATCATGTTGTGGGGTGCTTTGCTGAAGGAGGGACTGGTGCACTTCACAAAATAGATGGCATCATGAGGCATGAAAAGTATGTGGATATATTGAAGCAACATCTCAAGACATCAGTCAGGAAGTTAAAGCTTGGTCGCAAATGGGTCTTCCAAATGGACAATGACCCCAAGCATATTTCCAAAGTTGAGGCAAAATGGCTTAAGGACAACAAAGTCAGGGTATTGGAGTGACTATCACAAACCCTGACCTCAATCCTATAGAGAATGTGTGGGCAGAACTGAAAAAGCGTGTGCAAGCAAGGAGGTCTACAAGCCTGACTCAATTACACCAGCTCTGTCAGGAGAAATAGACCAAAATTCACCCAACTTATTGTGGGAAGCTTGAGGACTTCTGACCCACTGGGAATGTGATGAAAGAAATAAAAGCTGAAATAAATCATTCTCTCTACTATTATTCTGACATTTCACATTCTTAAAATAAAGTGGTGATCCTAACTGACCTACAACAGGGAATTTTTACTAGGATTAAATGTCAGGAATTGTGAAAAACTGAGTTTAAATGTATTTGGCCAAGATGTATGTAAACTTTTGACTTCAACTGTAAATAGAGAGCTGATGAGACCAGGTGAGAAACAAACACAGGTGAAATCAATGAACACAATTGAAAGACAGGGTTGACTAAGAACAGAAAAGAAGAACCTTACAATAACTTTATTTTTCTCATTATAACGAGATAATTGATTATTTCGTTATAACGAGTTATTGAATTATTTCAGAATAATATCTTATCTCGTAATAATGATATGAATAATAAAAACAATTCTGAGTGACAGCAATACGCCACCGTAGTAACACAAGAAACCGTGGAATAAGTCAAGGGGTTTGAATACTTTTCACGAAGGTAATGCTGTGTCCAACACTGTTGGCCAGACCACCACTTATCAATTCCAATGTCTTGTCAAGTACAGCCTCTTGTGGTCCAAATTGACCAATCAAAGCAGATGGAAGTTGTACCTCCCTTACCATTGTAAAAAAGATTTTGGAAGCTATACAAATGCATTTATTAAAGTCCACATTAGTTTAATGCCATGTTTATGCCATGCCATGTTTAAGTTGTTAATCATTAAGTTGTTAATCTGCTATCAATGCTGACCTTGAAAACGTTTATATCAACAAACCATTCATGTATACATGTTAGATTAATACATGCTAACACGTGTTGATTAATCGCAAAGGCTTTCATAGATATGAGCAATTTTCAAAAAATACAAACAACCCTGTTGGGAAACAGATTTCAGAGTGTGATTTGCACTCGATGCACTATATTCACTATTAGGTATAGTACGAAGGCCCTAGCTTGGAAGTCAAAAAAGATACTTAAATATTGTGGTAGGATTTTGTATGCCGAGCGATTATCACATCTATTTAGATCAGGACAACAGTGTGTTCAATTATAACATTGAATTGGACATGGTCTGTTATTCCCATGAAATGAAATGAAAATGACATTGAATATGCCAAATAATTTTTTCATTGAGGTACCATTATGTCAAACTGGAGACTGTCACAGAAAAGTTATTAGGGATCAATTACAGCTGTATCCCAGTGGAATCCCCCAAGTGCCAAACAATGCATGCAGCACAATGGCATCATACAACAGTTTGAAGAGTTTGGTGTCTCCTTTGAATCAGGTACAATATTATTTACCACCTGTCAAACATTTCCTGATCAATCCAAAGATGTCAGTGATTAATCAAAGGACTTGGCCATATATCACATTTTCACTATCCCAGAGGGGCCCAATGCCCTCCTTTCTGTCCGCTCTGAAAACTCCCAGCGCTAAACTCCTAACTCTGTGGCTGCTTATCGGCCTTTTAGGTGCCCGCTTCAGAGCCAGCATTGATGGTGAAGAATGTGCAAAGGAGGTCCGCTAGGTGGTCTTCTCTCACCTACCACACTGATATTAATAGACATAGAGGAAATACTACCTGCTTTGGCGGAACATACACTACAGCAGATGCCAGTGGTGAAGAATTGTGGCCAAATTGCTCTGAAGACATATTTACCGCAGATAGCTATGTCGTATGGTCGATCGGTTTCTATGGTAGCCTGGTCAGGTAATATTAACATGTAATAACATTCTAAAAACCTAAATTGTCTATATCCTTATAAAGAAGACTTATGACTTGCAAGCTGAAAGACTTTAAAATCATGATGAAAAAATGTACCCCTTAGCTTGTCATTCCCTTCGTTCATTTTACTTTTCAGCAAATATAATAAGAGGCCACAAACAAATCTGATATTTTTACTCACAATGTTAATCAAGTACTCAATATAGAATGGTTAAAGCTGCTTAACTAACCAAGGTATGGAAGACTGTTTCTTAATGAACACTTCTAGAGTGAATCACCAAAGGAAAATGGCAACCGTAAAGGTTATTCTATTTCAAGCTACATTTTGCTGATGTAAGAGCTGAGCATTCTCATAACGCTATGGAAACACTCTTTTCTCATCAAGTGATGTATCACTCCAAAAGTTACTGTCAAAACAGGCCATCAGCTTAGATGCATCTCTCTCTCCTTTACTCAAGCAAAATTGGCTTTAAAAAAACAAATTAAACACCTCACAATGCCTATTTATATGTAATAATGTATGTATGCATGTATGGCTGCTTGTCTATGTTAATGTTTTTTAAATGTATGTAAATTGTAAAGTATTTTTGTCTTTACTGTCTTTTTCGTTGTGTGTCGGACCCCAGGAAGACTAGCTGTCATTACGTTTTCTGAACTGTTCTGTGTCGCTCAACCGCAAGAATCGCTTCACCTACCGCCAAGTACTCACATCGCCTCAAAGTGCTCTGCTTCCATTGAAAATGTATTCCTTCCAGCACTTCATTGCCTTCTATCACTTTTAGTGAAAACGGAGGGGAGGACACATGCTCCCGAGTGGCGCAGTCTAAGGCACTGCATTTCAGTGCAAGATACGTCACTCCAGTACCTGGTTCGAATCCAGGCTGTATCACATCCGGCCGTTGTCGTGTCTCTGACTGATTAAATTATAAGACATGCTATTTTATCAAATCGATTACCTAACGTTTAATTGATTACGTGATTGAATTAAACCATGCAACAATTAAACCATTAATAACCTGGGGAACCACGGAAGCATTAATTTATATCGAGCGGTTATCTCCCGAATCCACTCTCTTAATAAAGATTTAAAGATATTTTATATCAATAGCAGTCAATTATTAATTGTCACCTCAATTGGTCTCATTCTGATTGTTGTTTGTACTTGTTTATCTGCACAAACCCTAGCTAATAAGTTGAATCAGCAATACACAAATTGGCTTAATTATTTATTTACTAAATACCTAAATAATAACACAGAATGACATATATATCTACACAGGACAGATCACACATCGATTAATAATCATGTCATGAAAAGCCCCTAGTGGGCTAAGCCGATATGCTGGTTACACAAAGGAAGGGGTTTGGGTGGTGTGAAAGAGCGGGAAGACTGAGGGACAAAGGGATGGTCTCCATCGGACCTTGAGAAGCTATGCTACCATAAATATAGAATATTATGCAATCTAATAACCGCCAATTCGGAAAAGGAAAATGCAAGATATATATATTTACTCAGAGCTGCACTTCGATAGATGGGTCGAAGATGGAAGACTGGTTTACCCAGCAGAGATCGCCATTGTCCTTTGAAGAATCTTTCTGGTTGTAGTGTTGTAGAGTGGATACGTTAAAGTACCCTGTCATTCTTCGGAGATTGTCTGTCCTTTCTTAGGCCACATTCATTTACAGCTGCAGATGATAATTCGACATCTAGGATGTATCACTTCTTTAGTGAATAATCATTCAAAGTTCATACCAAGTTGCCATAATCAGTTTTTGCTGTATTCTGGCTGGTCAAGTCGGAATTCACCATTCCAGCGGGGTGATCGTCATCTCCACGTTGAAATGCGCCCTTTTAACATATGGACAGCAGTCCTCACATCGTCGGGAACTAAGGTTGACCTCCGTCAACTGACTTTTGTACTGGGGGAGAGAAGGGCGTGTTTCATAGTTCTTAACCAATGTCTGTTCACTTGGGCGTGGCCACTGAGTGAGCATAGTTTACTCATGAAAATAATTCTCTCTTTTAGAAGCTAAAATTACATTTAATCTTTTCACAAATAGTTTCATATTTGAACATTTAAATTGCACAACAATTCCTTGTGAGTCTGACAACTAGAATGTGTAGACTTTCCAAGGTACAATATATGTCGTCCTATCATCAGATATAATGTCCCAGACAACAACTGATCTGACATCATATTCTTTAAGTACCAACGAACACTTTCAACTTGTTGAGAAAGGGAAATATTGTTCCATTCCCAACTTTTTGGATGTTACCATACTCTCTCTATGTTAACAAAGGGCTTTCCAAGATTTCATTCTGTAGAGTGGAGAGAAAAGGGGGAGGTACTTATGTATAAACGGTCATGAACCTCAGTTGTAGGCCGACATTGTAAATAAGAATTTGTATAAGAACTGACTTGCCTAGTTAAATGAAGGTTAAATAAAAAAAATATTTAAAAAATGCCAGATAAACATGGACAGTGAACCATTTCGAATGGCACCCTAGGGAGTTTTATTATCAGCAATTTAAATTCAAATTACATTTCAAACACAAAAAATTTAATGCAGTATGTTACATCTGTCTCAGCAGCGCATCTCAGTGCCATTACTGATAGAGTGACGGAGATTAGGAAAAGGCAAAATGCACAGTAGTTATATCACAACTGCTGACTCAGAGAGCAGACATTGGGAATGCAGATAGTGTTGTCTTTGCAATGTTTCAAGGGCTGTCCAGGTAATATATTACTTGTTTATTTTACTTTTAGTTTGTCAGGGGAAACCCATTGAGACCAGGGTCTCATTTTCAAAGGTTCCCTGAGCACAGCAATACAACAGTACAAAATTATCACTCCCCTGTCCACTTTAATCATACCCTCTTATTATATTATTTCCTTACTCACAAATTGCAATGCTGAGGGAGGTGAAGTAATAATCCTAATTAATCTACACACTATCTTCTCTTTCTCTTGAATGGGGTAAGCTATGTGAAACAGAATGTGAAATACTAGGGAGAAGTGCCTATTCCTGTTGCATGACATTTACATGGAGATGAGCTCCAGGGTTCCTTGTCAGACATCTCCTTCCAGACCGCACCACATCTCACCTTTTCTCCCTGATTTCCCTTGAAGACATGAGTGAATGGTTAAAGATTAATGCTGAACAAAAGTCTATGTCAGAAATGTTGAAGCCGAATCTGATTACCTCATAATCCTCCCAAAATGAGTTGTTCATGACGAAGGGTGTTACACCGTTAATCTTCCCCTAAATCCATCACCCCAGTGTCTCCTCACCTTAATCCACGTCTACCCTCACTATTCCCCCAGCCCCAAACATCCCTTATCTTTACCTGGACACTTGTCACCTTTCGTTGTGACTCATATCCCCCACAATGCACCAAATAATGCGGCACTCAGAGGCGAGAGTCTGTTTGTTGGAGAGAGAAGAGAAAAAAAACAAAGTGCAATTCCAGCTATTCTTACCGAGCAGCCACCCCCGTTATAGAGCCCAGAGGATCAAATCTAATTCAGCAGAGATACACATTAAGCCCTGTCACTCAACGCTGGCTGCCCTTGAAGGAGAAGAATGGGGATGAGAGCAAAGGGTCTCTCAGGACTAAGGATGAAGCCTTTTCTACCAAATCACTCAGGACCACAACCATCCCCCTCTTCTCGCAACAGGATAATTATGCCAACAATGGGAGTACACAATGCAGAAAATGAATGACACAGACAGCCAAGTGTAATGTAAATATACATCCACATATTCATGCAATTTGTTCAAACATGCGTGTACAGACAAGCATGCATGTGTGACTTCCACATACAGTGCATTCGGCAAGCATTCAGACCCTTTCACTTTTCCACATTTTGTTTACGTAACAGCCTTATTCTAAAATGTATAAAAAATATTTTATCCCTCATCAATCTACACATAATACCCCATTATGACAAAGCGAAAACAGGTATTTAGAATTTTTTGCAAATGTAGTAAAAATAAATAGTTAAACAAAACTGAAATACCTTATTTACATAAGTATTCAGACCTTTTGCTATGACCCTCGAAATTGAGCGCAGGTGCATCCTGTTTCCATTGATCATCCTTTAAATGTTTCTACAACTTTATTGGAGTCCACCTGTGGTAAATTCAGTTTCTTGGAGAAGATTTTGAAAGGCACACACCTGTCTATATAAGGTCCCACAGGTGATAGTGCATGTCAGAGCAAAAACCAAGACATGAGGTCAATGGAATTGACCGAATGGCTCAGAGACAGGATTGTGTCGAGGCACAGATCTGGCACAGATCTGGGGAAGGGTACAAAAAAACAATTCTGCAGTATTGAAGGTCCCCAAGAACACACTGGCCTCCATTCTTTTAAAAATGGAAGAAGTTTGGAACCACCAAGACTCTTCCTAGAGCTGGCCGCCCGGCCAAACTGAGCAATCGGTGGAGAAGGGCCTTGGTCAGGGAGGTGACAAAAAACCTGAGGGTCACTCTGACAGAGCTCCAGAGTTCCTCTGTGGAGATAGGAGAACCTTCCAGAAGGACAACCATCTCTGCAGCACTCCACCAATCAGGCCTTTATGGTAGAGTGGCCAGACGGAAGCCAGTCCTCAGTAAAAGGCACATGACAGCCCGCTTGGAGATTGCCAAAAGGCACCTAAAGGACTCTCAGACCATGAGAATCAAGATTCTCTTGTCTGATGAAACCAAGATTTAACTATTTTGCCTGAATGCCAAGTGTCTATGCCAAGTCTAGAGGAAACCTGGCACCATCCCTACAGTGAAGCGTGGTGGTGGCAGCATCATGCTTGTGGATGTTTTTCAGTGGCAGGTTGAGGGAAAGATGAACAGAGCAAAGTACAGAGAGATCCTTGATGAAAACCTGCTCCAGAGCGCTCAGGGGCGAAGGTTCACCTTCCAACAGGACAAAGACCCTAAGCACACAGCCAAGACAACGCAGGACTAAACCCAATCAAACATCTCTGGAGAGACCTGAAAATAGCTGTGCAGCGACGCTCCCCATCCAACCTGACAGAGCTTAAGAGGATCTGCAGAGAAGAATGGGAGAAACTCCCCAAATAAAGGTGTGCCAAGCTTGTAGCGTCATACCCAAAGAAACTTGAGGCTGTAATCACTGCCAAAGGTGCTTCAATAAAGTACTGAGTAAAGGATCTGAATACTTAATTAAATGTGATATTTCGGTTTTTTACTTTGAATACATTTGCAAAGAAAATCAAAAAATCTGTTTTTGCTTTGTTAAATGGGGTATTGTGTGTCAATTGATTAATCTTTTTTTTAAATCAGTTTTAGAATAAGGTTGTACATTTGCAAAATGCAGAAAAAGTGAAGGGGTTGGAATACTTTCCCGGATGCCTTCAGAAAGTTTTTATACCCCTTGACATATTCCACATTTTGTTGTGTTACAGCCTAAATTCTAACTGGATGAAATAACAAAAAGTCTCACCCATCTACACACAATACCCCACAATAACAAAGTGAAAACATGTTTATAGAAAGTTAAGCAAATGTATTGAAAATGAAATATCTAATTTAGATGAGTATTCAAACCCTTTTCCTATCACACTCCAAATTGAGCTCATGTGCACCCAATTTCCTTTGATCAGCCTTGAAACGTTACTACAACTTCCCTGACGTCCACCTGTGGCCAAATCATATGTTTGAACATGATTTAGAAAGAAACATACATGACTATATAAGGTCCCACAGTTGACAGTACATGTCAGAGCGGAAACTATGAGGAAGGCACAGTGATGCCGAAACGTTGGTAAATACCCATTGGGTATCTGTTGGGAGAGTATATATGTAGTGTGCGACTTTCTTTATTTTGGTAGTGTGTGGTTTATTCGCCGTTGGTCAGCACCTCCACACAAACTTTGTTCTGGGTGTGCGCCAGCTCATGTTATTTTATCTACAGAGCGGAAACTATACCATGAAGTCAAAGGAACTTTCCCTAGATCTCTGAGATCTCTCTGACAAAATGACAGAGTTCCTTGGCTGAGATGGGAGAACCTGCCAGAAGGAAAGTCTTCACATCAAATCAAATCTTAATTGTCACATGCTTCGTAAACAACAGGTGGAGACTAACAATGAAATGCTTACGGGCCCTTCCCAACAATGCAGAATAAAACATTTAAATAATAATAATACAAAATAAAGTTGGAACACCAGGACTAAATACACAATGATAGCTTGGCTATATACAGTACCAATCAAAAGTTTGGACACCTACTCATTCAAGGGTTTTTCTTTATTTTTTATATTTTCTTCATTGTAGAATAATAGTGAAGACATCAAAACTATGAAATAACAGATATGGAATCATGTAGTAACCCAAAAAGTGTTAAACAAACAGATTCTTCAAAGTAGCCACCCTTTGCCTTGTTGACAGCTTTGCACACTCTTGGCATTCTCTAAACCTACTTCCTGAGGTAGTCACCTGAAATGCATTTCAATTAACAGGTGTGCCGTGTTAAAATTCATTTGTTCATTTTTTTCCTTCTTAATGCGTTTGAGCCAATCAGTTGTGTTGTGACAAGGTAGGATGGTATACAGAAGATATCCCTATTTGGTAAAAGACCAAGTCCATATTATGGCAAGAACTGCTCACACAAGCAAAGAGAAATGACCGTCCATCATTTCTTTAAGACATAAAGGTCAGTCAAACCTGATAATTTCAAGAAGTGAAAGTTTCTTCAAGTGCAGTAAAAACCATCAAGCGCTGCGATGAAGCTGGCTCTCATGAGGACCGCCACAGGAAAGGAAGACCCAGAACTACCTCTGCTGCAGAGGATAAGTTCATTAGAGTAAACTGCACCTCAGATTGCAGCCCAGATAAATGCTTCACAGAGTTCAAGTAACAGACACATCTCAACATCAGGAGACTGTGTGAACTAGGCCTTCATGGTTGAATTGCTGAAAAAAAAACACTGCAAAAGAACACCAATAATAATAAGAGACTTGCTTGGGCCAAGAGACACGAGCAATGGACATTAGACCGGTGGAAATCTGTCCTTTGGTCTGAATCCAAATTTGAGATTTTTGGTTCCAACCACCATGTCTTTGTGAGACGCAGAGTAGGTGAATGGATTATCTCCGCATGTGTGGTTCCCACCATGAAGCATAGAGGAGGAGGTCTGATGGTGTGGGGGTGCTTTGCTGCTGACACTTTCAGTTATTTATTTAGAATTCAAGGCACACTTAACCAGTATGGCTACCAGAGCATTCTGCAGCAATATGCCATCCCATCTGGTTTGCGCTTAGTGGGACTATCATTTGATTTTCAACAGGACAATGACCCATCACACCTCCAGGCTGTATAAGGACTATTTGACCAAGAATAAGAGTGATGAGTGCTGCATCAGATGACCTGGCCTCCACAATCACCCAACCTCAACCCACTTAAAATGGTTTGGGATGAGTTGGACCGCAGAGTGAAGGAAAAACAGCCATCAAGTGCTCAGCATATGTCAAGACTGTTGGAAAAGCATTCCAGGTGAAGCTGGTTGAGAGAATGCCAAGAGTGTGCAAAGCTGTCATCAAGGCAAAGGGTGGCTTCTTTGAAGAATGTTTTTGGTTACTAAATGATTCCATATGTGTTATTTCATGGTTTTGATGTCTTCACTATTATTCTACAATGTAGAAAAATAGTAAAAATAAAGAAAAACCCTTGAATGAGTAGGTGTGTCCAAGATTTTGACTGGTACTGTACATGGGGTACCAGTACCGAGTGGATGTGGAGGGGTACGAGGAAATTCAGGTAGATATACAGTACATGTACATTTTGGCAGGCACTCTTATCCAGAGCAACTTACAGGAAGGAGCAAGTATGGTTAAGTGCCTTGATCAAGGGCACATCGACAGATGTTCCACCTAGTCAACACGGGGATTCAAACCAGCAACCTTTCAGTTACAGGCCCAACACTCTTACCGACTAGGCAACCTGCCGCCCTATAGGTTTAGATAAAGTGACTAGGCAACCGGATAAATAATATACAGTGGCAGCATTGTATGTGATGAGTGTGGAAAAGTGGAAGTGTGTGTGTGTGGTGAATGTGAGGCTGTGTGTACCTGTTGTGTGTGTGTATGTGTTGGAGTGTCAGTGTAAGTAAGTGTGAGGGTGTGGGGAGAGTCAAGTGTGTATGCAGAGCGTCAAAAATAGATAATTCAAAAGGGTCAAAGCAGATAGTCCGGGTAGCTATTTGGTTATGGCTTGGGGTTAGAAGCTGTTCAGGAGCCTTTTGGTCCCAGACTTAGTGCTCCGGTACCGTTTGCCGTGCGGTAGCAGAGAGACTTGGTTGGCTGGGGTCTTTGATAATTTGTAGGGCCTTCATCTGACCACCTGGTATAGAGGTCCTGAATGGCAGTGAGTTCGACCCAGGTGAAGAACTGGGCCCGTACGCACTACCCTCTGTAGCGCCTTGTGGTCGGATGCCGAGCAGTTGCCAAACCAAGTGACCTCCTACCTATAAGCTGTCTCATTGTCGTTGGTGATCAGGCCCATCACCGTCATGTCATCGGCAAACTTGATGATGGTATTGGAGTCGTGCGCGGCCATGGAGTCATGGGTGAACAGGGAATATGGGAGGGGACTAAGCACACACCCCTGATGGGCCCCCCGTGTTGAGGATCAGCGTGTCGGATGTTTTGTTGCCTACCCTCACCACCTGGGGGTGGGCCATCAGGAAGTACAGGATCCAGTTGCAGTTACCTTAGGCTTAGTGATTAGCTTGGAGGGCACCATGGTGTTGAACCCTGAGATGTATATGAACAGCATTCTCGCACAAGTGTCCAGTTGGGAAAAGGCAGTGTGGAGAGCAATGGAGATTGCATTATCTGTGGATCTGTTTGGGTGGTATGCGAATTGGAGTGGGTCCAGGGTTTCTGAGATAATGGTGTTGATATGAGCCATGAAAAGCCTTTCAAAGCTTTTCATGGCTACAGATGTGAGTGCTATGGGGTGGTAGTCATTTAGACAGGTTACCTTGGCGTTCTTGGGCACAGGGATTATTGTGGTCTGCTTGAAACATTTAGGTATTACAGACTGGGTGAGGGAAAGGTTGAAAATGTCAGTGAAGACACTTGCCAGCTGGTCATCACATGCACTGAGTGAGCATCCTGGTAATCAGTCTGGCCCTGAGGCCTTGTGAATGTTAACCTGTTTAAAGATCTTACTGACATCGGCTAAGGAGAGCGTGAACAGCTGGTGCTCTCACGCATGGTTCAATGTTGTTTGCCTCGAAGCGAGTATAGAAGACATTTAGCTCGTCTGGTAGGCTTACATCACTGGGTAGTTCGAGGCTGGGTTTCCATTTGTAATCTATGATATTTTGCAAGCCCTGACACATCCAATGAGTGTCAGAGCCAGTGTAGTAGGATTCAATCTTAGTCCTGTATTGATGCTTTGCCTGTTTGATGATTTGTTGGAGGGCTAGCAGGATTTCTTAAAAGCATCCGGGTTAGTGTCCCGCTCCTTGAAAGCGACAACTCTAGCCTTTAGCTCAGTGCGGATGTTGCCTGTAAAACATGGCTTCTGGTTGGGGTAAGTACATACTGTCACTGTGGGGACGACGTCGTCAATGCACTTAATAATGAAGCCAGTGACTGATGTGGTAAACTCTTCAATGTCATTGGAATAATCCCGGAACATATTCCAGTCTGTGCTAGCGTAACAGTCCTGTAGCTTAGCATCCGCTTCATCAGACCACCTCCATATTGAGTGCTTCACTGGTACTTCCTGTTTTAGTTTTTGCTTATGAGCAGGAATCAGGAGGATAGAGTTATGGTCAGATTTGCCAATTGGAGGGCAAGGGAGAGCTTTGTACACATCTCTGTGTGTGGTTTAAAGGTGATCTAGAGTTTTTTCCCCTCTAGTTGCACAGGTGACATGCTGGTAGAAATTAGGTAAAACCGATTTGAGGTTCCCTGCATTAAAATCCCCAGCCATTAGGAGCACCACCTCTGGATGAGCATTTTCTTGTTTATTTCTTGTTTATTTACAGCTAGTTGAGTGCGGCCTTAGTGCCAGCATCGTTTGGTGGTGGCAAATAGACAGCTACAGCAAATGTAGATGAAAACGAAATAGTACGGTCTATAGCTTATCATTAGGTATTCTAACTCAGGTAAGCAGAACCTCTGATGAGACAAAAAAAAGTCATATTTAGCCTGAATGCAAAGCGCTATGTCTGGAGAAAACCAGGTACAGCTCATCACCCATCTAACACCATCCCTACCGGGAAGCATGGTGGTAGAAGCATCATGCTATGGGAATGCTTTTCAGCAGCAGGGACTGGAAGACTGGTAAAGATAGAGGAACAATGAATGGAGCCAAATACAGGCAAATCCTTGATGAGAACCTGCTTCAGAATGCAAACGACCTTAGAATGGCCAAAGCCCATACTTGAATCCCATTGAACATCTGTGGAAAGACAGATTGCTGTTGGAGAAGATTGTTGTTGGGGAAGAATGGGAGAAAATCCCCAAATCCAGATGGGCAAATCTGATATAGACATACCCAAGACGACTCAAAGCTGTAATCGTCGCCAAAGGTGCTTTTGCAAAGTATTGACTCAGGCGAGTGAATACTTATGTAAATTTGACATTTTCTGTATTTCATTGTGAATACATTTGCAAAGATTTCGAAAAATATGTTTTCACTTTGTCATTAAAGGACTGTGTGTAGTTGGGTGAGAGAAAATTGGTTTACTCCATTTTGATTTCATGCTGTAACACAACAAAATGTGGAATAAGTATGAAAACTTTCTTAATGCACTGTAAATGTATTCAAACACATGCACGCATGCACACTAACGAGATGGGAGTCTACCCACTGTTGGCATTTAGACTTCTCTGTGTGTTTTGCCATGAGCACAGAGTTCTGTGCTTTGCTTTTCAGTTGACTAGTTACTCCAGAGGCATCAGATGCAAAATTGTGTGTAATGAAAATAGTGTTTATTTATGAGACGGACATTGCTAATTATCTTCATTGCATAACTAATGATGTCTTACTTCAAAGGCTTTTCCAGTGAGTGAGTCTCTTGGTCGGTGAGGCAGACTGACTCATGACTAATTGGAAGATAATTATGATCCTTTTGGGAGGTGGTTTGCATCCCAAAAAAACACAAACACACACACACACACAATCTCATAGTAAGAAATACACAAACATTTTAATCATGGTTGGGGTCAATTCAAATGAAAATAAATAGATCTAATTCATGCCGTGGTCATGGTCGTTCGTAATCCAGACTAGTGAAGGCAGCAGAAGTGCTCAAGTCAACGGAAAATCATGAGTTTCAGTTTATATTCCGGTTGATTTATAATAGTAAATATACGTAAAAGTGTTCCTAAGGATACATTTAAAACTATGTTTGATTGTTCTTGGACAAGTTTATAGGTATAAGTTGAACGAGTTCTCGTCAAGTTTCAATGGAGGAGTGGAGGCTGTCGTTTCTGATTATAACGCGCAAACCAAATGGAGATTTATGGATAAAATACATTACTTTTTCTAACAAAAGAACCATGGATTGTCTTCGTTGGACACTTAGGATGACCTCAGCAGAAGTTCTTCAACAGGTAATTGATTTGTTTTCGCTGTGAAATGTGTTATGTGTGTGCCATGATGGCTAATGGATTCATGGCTATGGGAAAAATATGTGAGGTGCTACCCTCAAACAATCAAATGTGCTGCTTTCGCCGTAAAGCCTTTTTGAAATCTGACAACGCTGTGATATTGCCAAGAAACAGAGCTTTTGATGAGTATGGAACACTTGTAAATTGGTGGATGTTTAATAATTCAACTTTTGGATTTTGAATTTGGCGCCTTGCATTTCACCTGGTAGTGTCGGGATTGGGGCGCTGGCGCCCCAGCAATCCCTGAGAGGTTAACCTAAATATTTATATAGATAAATATGGGGCGTGGTTATGAAGTTGAACTGAGCGGACGTGTTTTTAGTGCTCTCTTGCCAACTTTGTCTAAATTTCTTTTAAATTCTTTTAATATCTTATTTTAAATCCTCGTAACATGACAGCAATTTTCTTGGACAATTTCAGGCAATTCTACATCCATTATAAAGGAAAAAGAACATCTCGCATCGACAACGTGGTCCAGGCTAGGCCAGTTAGCTCTACTAATTTAGCTAGCTCTACTAACCCAGTTAGCCCTGCAAGCTCAGCTAGCCTCTCTCATCACGAGTCCAACATGGCAACCAACGATGTTGATGACCTAAACCAGAACCAGAGCCAGGTAGTTTTGGAAGCAATCTCTGCCATGAGGGTGGACTTTTCCACCAAACTCGAAGGTGTCTTAACAGCGATTTAGTGAGGTTAAACGTGACCTTCAAGCTTACTCCACTCGCTTGAACAAAACAGAGGAACGCATTAGGAAGATATTGTCGTCACTGTCAAAACAAAAACCGAAATGTTGGAAAAACAGTTGCTTGCTTCAAAACTATGCTTGCTAGAGAACCACAGAAGGTATAATTTGAGACTGGTAATCTACCTGAAAATGTTTTAAATGGTGACGGAGAGAGAGATGGCTGCCAGAGGTATTGGGCCCGGACAACTTTCCGGACCCCCTGCGCATTGAAAGAGACCATCGGCTTCCAGCTCATGCAGGCCCGAGAAGGCCACCTCTCATACAACGGGAATCTTCTTCCTAGTCATGTTGCCGCTGTGAAGTTTACCACAACTTTGTACTATGGATAATTATACCACCTCCTTGGATTATGTGACTGTTGGCAAGCTAATTAACATTAGTCAATTTATTAGCTGCTACTGTAGCTAGCATAACAGTTAATTTAATAATATGGCGAGCTAGTCCACTTAAAGTTTCCCTTATATTATTTGTAGCCTGTATGTGCTGTTGGATACTAACTTCTAAACTTGAAATATGAAATATCCTTATTCATGTTACCACATTAGAACTGAGGGTAGGGAAATCACTACTGAGTGAGAAAAGGGAGTGCAGAAAGTTTGCATTCTGTCAGAACATGTTATTGTTAAATCCCCAGGTATCCTATGGAGAGGAGAAGGGCCACAGTCTGGTTTCAGTCAACAGATAAGGTAGGACAGCCATGAGTTAGGGAGGAATGAGGGCCCATGTCAGGTCAGATGAAGTGAAGAGGAACAGTCCTATGACATACACACATAGGAGGCAGGGCTATGACTACACCAATGAGAATAACCACTTAAGTTCCTGCCTAGCAACAGAGATATATTGGCTGTCTAGATGTGCAAGGAGTTAACTCCACCCAGTGGAGGGTATAGATATATGTACTTGTGGAAACATGTCTTTGCAGCTGTTTGACCCAGTTGGTGAATAAACTTGGTTTGAGCTTTCCTAGTCGTCTGTGAGTTTTACTCTGTTTATTATTTTGGGGGTGGCAAGTAGCCTAGTGGTTAGAGCATTGGACTAGTAACCGAAAGGTTGCAAGATCGAATCCCTGAGCTGACAAGGTAAAAATCTGTCGTTCTGCCCCTGAACAAGGCAGTTAACTTCTTTGGGAGCAGCGCACGAGGTGACCGTTTTCGAGACCCTGGCATGCCCAAAGTAAAATGCCTACCATTCAGGCCCAGACAATAGGATATGCACATATTTAGTACCATTGGATAGGAAACACTCTGAATTTTCGGAAAGTGTTAACAGTTTGTCTGTGAGTAAAACAGAACGGATATGGCAGGCGAAACCCAGAGGAATTTCTATCCTGGAAAAAGTGGTTTTGACACATTGCCTAATTTGGAACCCCTCCCTTATGAAAATGCCCTTATAAGGGCATATGAATGCAGTACCTATCGCTTCCTCTGGATGTCAACAGTCTCGAGAAAGTGTTCTGATTCATTTTAGATGCTTTTAGAGCAGAGAAGAAGAGGAATAAGGAAGTGCCCCCAAAGATGTCCTTACAAGTATATGCGCGCTCCCGGCAGGCACGTTCTTTGTTTTTTTCCTTTGTTATCGCCCAGTTTATATTCCGGTTGAAATATTATGCTATTTATACATAAAAGTGTTCCTAAGGATACATTTACAATGATGTTTGATTGTTCTTGGACAAGTTTATAGGTATAAGTCGAACGAGTTCTCGTCACGTTTCAATGGAGGAGTCGACGCTGTATTTTCTCATTATAACACGCCAACCAAACGGAGATTTATGGATAAAATACATTACTTTTTCTAACAAAAGAACCATGGATTGTCTTCGTTGGACACTTTGGAAGCCCTCAGCAGAAGTTCTTCAATAGGTAATTGATTTGTTTTCGCTGTGAAATGTGTTTTCTGTGAACCGTGGAGGCTTATGAAATTATGGTAATGGCAAAAATATGTTAGGTGCTACCCTCAAACAATCAAATGTGGTGCTTTCGCCGTAAAGCCTTTTTGAAATCTGACAACGCTGTGATATTGCCAAGAAGCAGAGCTTTTGATGACTATGAAGCACTTGTATATTGATGCATGTTTAATAATTCAACTTTTGGATTTTGAATTTGGCGCCTTGCATTTCACCTGGTAGCGCTAGCGCCCCACCGCTCCCTAAGAAGTTAACCCACTGTTCCTAGGCCGTCATTGAAAATAAGAATTTGTTCTTAACTGACTTGCCTAGTTAAATAAAAGAAAAATAAACTTAGAACCTAACAGTTACTGCTGTGAGCAGAGTTCACCACGATATATAGTCGAACTGGAGAGTCAAAATCAGTGAAGCAGCAGCCGGCACAAATTTTTTAGATTTTTTTTTTTAAAGTGGGTATCACTACCTTGGAAAATAGTTAATAGAAGGTGTGTATTAGAGCCGTGGGGGAGGAAATCTAAACACTCTGGACACTGTCGGGAGAGTCGTCAGAATAATAACTATTGAAATGGCGACTGGTGGTCCTGATTCTCCCTGTAAAGGGGGGCTAGAGGAATAGAAGTTTAATAAAGCCATAGAGGCGTTGAAAGAGGCGCACAAGCATTCTAGCAATTCGTCTCGAATATGGAAAAAAAATTGCAAACGATAAAACTGGTCAGCTTTTCCCTACTGACGGAAAATTCGAATCTAATAAAGAATTCAGAGATGCAATTGTGACTTGGCACAATGACATAAAAGAAAATGCTAAATACACCAGCGTTTTGATGTCAGCGTTCTATCAACAATAAAGAAAAAACGATAAAACCAAAA
Organism: Brachymystax lenok tsinlingensis; assembly: GCA_030435695.1. NCBI lineage: Eukaryota > Metazoa > Chordata > Actinopteri > Salmoniformes > Salmonidae > Brachymystax > Brachymystax lenok. The sequence goes on from CM059818.1 coordinate 14,528,813, forward strand.
TTAGTAGATGTACTAATTTGAAGAAAGACTGGGTATGTGAGTACATTGATGGAAGGTGTACGTCTACTTTGATGGCAGGTTTGAAACCTCTTATCAAAACGGCCATTGCGGGGGTAGTGGACCAACATTTTCATTGGGATGAAATAGAGCAGGAGGCTTTGGGAGTGGAATCTAATTCCCATCACTTCGCAGCTGTGTGTGTGGTTAATAAAGCCACAGTGAAAGTCACTAACAGTGATTTTATCGGCCAAGTTAAGACAAGGAAACAAGGAAAGAGCAGTGAATCCACCCCAAGGTGCAGAGCGTCAGAGACCTGTTTTAGGTGTGGGGCCGTTGGTCATTGGAAGAGTAAGTGTAGCGGGGCAAGGGGGCTTGAAATTTACATTTACAACAGGGAAAAATATTAAATTCAGCAGGGTAACAGGGGCATAATTGAAAGCAATATGATTACTACACTACCCATGTCTCTGACCATAGGACCAGTAACAATACCCGGATAATGTTATTTGGCTACAGGTGTGGAACCAATTTTGGGGTAGGAAGAATCTATGTGAAATGCCAGGGGAATGGATTCTAAAAGGTAAAAAGTTAGAATTGTCATGCCCAAACACTCCTTGCAAGCTCAGAAAACCTGGGGGTGGGGGGGGTTTCATGTCGTGAGACATTTTATTTTGTGTTATTCTAAATTAGATTAATAGAATTGAAGGAAGGGAGGAGGGGTCACAAGAAAGTAGAGTGGAATTAATAATGTGAATAATTGTTAGTAGAGTTTTGAAAAAGGGTTACCCAACCTAAAATGACCTTATAACATGAAGGGCATGGTAGTACGGTGGTTACGTAAAATCATGGGGGAAAAGAGAGACCAGTCATATACGAGAGAAAATCGTTACCTTATCTAAGGGTAGTACAGGCAACATAAAGGGTACATACATTTTCTGTTTGTCTGTTGTCAGTTCGGCTTCTCCTGTCAAATCCTACCAGTGTGTTCCCGTGTTTTGTGCTCTAGTTTTAGTTTTTCCTAGTCTTCCCAGTTCTAACCTTTCTGCCTGTCCTGAGCCTGGTCCTGCCTGCTGTCCTGTACCTGCCTGACTCTGATTTGGATTATGACTCTTTGCCTGCCTTGACCTACCAATTGCCTGCCATCCTGTACCTGCCTGACTCTGATTTGGATTACGACTCTTTGCCTGCCTTGACCAACCTTTTGCCTGCCCCTTGTAATATAACACACTTGTAGACTCGTACTATCCACCTCCTGTGTCTGCATCTGGGTCTTAGCCTGAGCCAGGATAGTACGAACTGGCCATGACTGACCCAGCAGACTTGGACCAGCTCCACAACGCTGTCTCCTTCGAATGGGGCCACCATTGGAAGGCACGAGGTGTTAAGCCAATACCTTATGGAAGGACTCCATACGCTGGCAGACCGCCATGACCATGCATTCGATACATTGCTGGAGCAATTCCGCAGATTCCCAACTAGGCAGCAAGCCACAACAGTAATCCCCCAGACTCTCAGCAACCCCGCCACCAGCGGCGCTTCTTCCCAGCCTACGCCTGTGTCCCGATAACCTTGCTTACCTCCTCCGGAGCGCAATGCTGGAGATTCTGGAAACTGCTGGGCGTTTCTCTCCCAGTGCTCCCTCATCTTCGAGCTGCAGGCTTCTTCGTTCCCCTCGGAATGCTCGAACGTAGAGTATTTGATAACGCTGATGTCCGGGAGTGCACTCGCCTGGGCTACGGCAATGTGGGAGCAATAGTCCACCATTTGCCTCAGTCTGGAGGAGTCTGTAGCGGTGGTACATTAAGTGTTCGATTCTTCGTTGTCCGGGAGAGAGGCTGCTCATAAGCTGCTCCAACTACGTCAACACTCTCATAGTGTGGCAGACTACATAGTGGATTTTCGCACGTTGGCGGCTGAGAGTGCCTGGAACCAGGAATCCCTGTTCGATGCATTCCTTCACAGATTATCGGAGGTGATTAAAGACGAGCTCACAGCCCGGGAGCTACCCATGGACCTCGACTCCCTCATAGCCTTGACCATCTGGATCGATGGGCGGCTACAGGAGCATAGGAGAGAGATGGAGTCTGTTCCCTGTCGCCCTTGCTTGCCCTTGATTTCCACCTCGCTTCCGAGGAATCCCGGAAATCCCCGAAGTCTACATTCCCGAGTGAATCCACTCCTTCTGAGCGCTTACGCAGACTGAACACCTAGAGCTGTCTGTATTGTGGAGCTACGGGACATTTCTTATCTACCTGCCCATTAAAAGACCAGGCTCATCAGTAGGTACAAGTACACTGGTGAGTCGTTCAGGGAGTTTTCAATCTCTCACTACTCGTAAACTCCTCTATGCTACCCTGTCTGTTTTGGGCAGGCCAGTCCAAATCCATCCGGGTGCTCCTTTACTCTGGGGCCGACAAGAGCTTTATGGACACTACCCTGGTGTCGGGGTGGATGGGCACTGGATGGGCACTCTATTGGCAGAGTCATCCGCAATACGGTTCCTATCCACCTGCGAGTGTCAGGCAACCACAGTGAGTCTATGCAGTTTCTGCTCCTGGAGTCTCCTCATGTACCCATGGTTTTGAGGTTTTCATGGCTCCAGAGGCACAATCCCTTAATCGACTGGGCTACGGGTTCCATCATGGGTTGGATTCCATTTTGCGATGCACATTGTCTGATGTCGGCGCAGCCTGCCTCGGGACGTCTCCCTGCTGGCTTGGGTAAAGCCTTGGATCTCTCCTCCGTTCCCGCGGAGTACCAGTACTTACGGCTAGGTTTTCAACTCTGCCCGCACCACATCTCTTCCTCTGTATCGGCCCTATGACTGTGCTATTGAACTTCTGGGCACCGCACCGCCTCGGGGGCAACTTTTTTCCTTGTCGGGTCTGGAGACCAAGGCAATGGAAGAATATATTGAGGACTCTCTCACTGCAGGGATTATGCACCCATCTTCCTCCCCCGCGTGCGTCTGTGTATTGACTACCAGGGTCATAATGACATTACGGTTAAAAACTGTTACCCGCTACAACTCATCTCCTCAGCTTTCAAGCCTCTCCAGGGGGTGGTCATCTTCTCCAAGTTGGACCTTCGGAACGCCTACCATCTGTTTCGGATACGGGAAGGAGATGAATGGAAGACAGACTTTAACATGGCTAGCGGGCACTACGAGTACCTGGTGAAACCGTTCGGACTGGCCAACGCTCCAGCAGCGTTCCAGTGACATGTTGAACCAATTTGTGTTTGTCTACCTTGACGGCATCCTCATTTATTCCCGGTCAGCTCATGAGCACGTCTGACAGGTCCTCCGGGCGTCTCCTGGAGAACCAGCTTTTCGTGAAGGCGGAGAAATGTGAGTTCCATCGCTCCACCATCTCCTTCCTAGGACACGTCATTGCTGCAGGGAATATTCAGATGGACCCTGATGAGGTGAGAGCGGTGGTGTATTGGCCTCAACCCACATCCAGAGTGCGGCTGCAACATTTCATGGGGTTTGCTCATTTCTACCGTTGTTTCATCCGGGGTTAAAGCAACATTGCTTCCCCCCTCTCTGCACTCACCTCTCCAAAGGTTCTGTTCATATGGTCTCCAGCAGCTGACCGGGCATTCTCGAGACCATCCTCCCTACTTCCTGTCTAGCAGCTGCTATCATGTGGGGGCCCGGCTAACCAGATCTTTGTCCCGGACTCTGCCCGTGCTCTGGTTCTGGAATGGGCACATTCCGTTGGACATTGGCTTTCGTCCGACAACGTTTTTGGTGGCCCACCATGGTTCCTGATGTTCGTTGCCGCCTGCACTGTGTGTGCGCAGAACAAGACTTCGCGGCGAGCTCCGGCTGGCCTCCTTCAACCACTCCCTGTTCCTCACCGCCCCTGGTCCCATATATCCTTGGACTTCGTCACGGGTCTCCCTCCATCAGATGGCAACACCACCATCCTTACGGTGATGGATAGCTTTTCCAAAGCCTCCCATTTTATCCCCCTTCCTAAGTTGCCCTCAGCTAAGGAGACGGCCCAGCTCATGGCGCAGACCGTCTTCCGGATCCATGGACTTCCAGTCGACATGGTCTCCAATCATGGTCCTCAGTTCTCATCCTGGTTCTGGAAGGCGTTCTGCACCCACATTGGGTCGTCGGCCAGCCTCTCCTCTGGTTTTCATCCCCAGTCTAACGTCCAGTCGGAGCGAGCCAATCAGGACCTGGAGACGACTCTTCATTGCCACGTCTCCACCAATCCCACCACCTGGAGCCAGCAACTCGTGTGGGTGGAATATGCCCGCAACACCCTTCCCTGTTCTGCTACGGGTTTCTCGCATTTTGAGTCTTCCTAGAGGAAGAGGTCAACATACCTTCTGCCCAGATCTTTGTCCGTTGCTGTCGCCGTACCTGGAAGAGAGCCCGGGCTGCTCTTAACCTCTTACAGCTAGGGGGCAGAATTCCTAGTTTCCGCCTGTCTGGCGTGCCCAAAGTAAACGGGCTGTCACTTCAGGCCCAGAAGCTAGGATATGCATATCATTTAGTAGCTTTGGATAGAATTTTCCAAAACAGTTAAAATTATGTCTGTGGCTATAACAGAACTGATTTGGCAGGAAAAAACCCTAAGGAAATCCGACCAGAAAAAAACAAGAAATTCTGCCCCCATGCTCTTATGTTGAAAAGCTATTGAAAAGCATTGAATCCATCCACCATTTTTCCTATTCCTATGGCTTCCCCTATATGGTAACAGTCTACTATTGATGGCTTTGGGCTTGTATTTTGAAAAATGAATATGTTTTTTCACATGAAGGAAAGAGTGAGCTTGCCTTGTCTATTGAACATAGTTGTTTCCGCGTGAAGTTTTATTGTTTTTTTTTACATTTTAGACAACTTAAAGATTATATAGAGTCTTTGTTTAACAAAAATAGACAAAGTTTATCGGGAGCAATTTTGACTTTTCTGTCGTCGTTTTTCCTGTGGATTTCTGAATTCAATGGCGCCGTCTAAACTGCGTTTTTCGGATATAAATATGTACTTTATCGAACAAAACAAACAGTGGTTTTGTAGCTGGGACCCTCCTGGTTGGAAACATCAGAAGATCTTAAAAAGTAAGTGAGTTTTTATATCTTTAATTTGTGAATTTGTGTCGCCAGTGCTGGTTGAAAAAACTATTTTTGTGAGGTGCTGACCTCAGATAATCAAATGTCTTGCTTTCGCCGTAAAGCCTTTTTGAAATCTGACAACAGATTTAGATTACCAATATGCTAAGCTTTGTAACCATGTGCAACAATTGTATTTCAATGAATGTTAAATATTACGAATTATTATTTTGAATTTGGCGCGCTTTGTTTTTATCGAAAATGATCCCGCTCACGGGATCCGTGCGGCAAGAAGTTAAGACCACCTCCAGGTATCGATGACAGGCGGACCGCCACCGGACCCCTGCTCCCCGCTACCGTCTTGGGCAGAGGGTATGGCTTTCCACTCGGGATCTGCACCTTTGGGTGGAGTCCTGCAAACTTTCCCCACGTTTTATCGTCCATTTCCCCATCTCTAAGGTCCTTACCCCCTCTGCTGTTCGCCTTCTGTTGCCCTGTACTCTCCGTATACATCCCACTTTCCATGTATCTAGAATTAAACCCCTGTCTCACAGCCCTTTGTCTCCTGTTCAGCTTGTCCCATCAAGTCCTACCAGTGTGTTCCCGTGTTTCCTGTGCCCTAGTATTTGTTTTCTCTTCCATCGTTTTTCTCTTCCTAGTTCTGACCTTTCTGCCTGTCCTGACCCTGGTCCTGCCTGCAGTCCTGTACCTGCCTGACTCTGATTTGGATTACAAATCTTTGCCTGCCTTGACCTACCGATTGCCTGCTGTCCTGTACCTGCCTGACTGATTTGGATTACGACTCTTTGCCTGCCTTGACTTACCTTTTGCTTGCCCTTTGTACTATAAGAGACTCGTACTATCCATCTCCTGTGTCTGGGTCTTAGCCTGAGCTGTGGTAGTGTTTGATTTATTGTGTGGAGTCTTTTTAATTTGGTTGTAAACTGGGTTAGCAGAATGATGGAAATGTTTGGAATGTTTTAAAATGGTTTCTGAAGTACAGGGATAGAAAAGGGAAAGAAAAGACTTAATGGTGTTGAATGACCTTTGTCCTGACTTTCTGGTGAGGCCTGATAAAACTCACTAGAAATGATAGAGAAGTAAGTATAATATTAAGAAGTGTGTTGCTGTTGTTGGTTTTTGTTGTTTTTTTGTTTTCTTTTTTTCAATACAAATCTCACCAGATTGGGTCTGCTATATGGTCAGGGTTTCTCCCTAAGGGTTAGCTCTCCAACTCCCTGACCCGGTAACTCTGCTGTGAGGTCGCCAGTATGATAAGGGAGTATAAGCCAATTTGGAAAATGGTTTCAACAGTGTGTTGGTATTTACTTTAATAATTTGTCTTAGGCATTTTGTATTAAGAAAGTTGGGAAGGTAATAATTTGTCATTCGGTAAATAGTTGTTTGGATTTTCAGAATCAGAAATGCCTTATACTTTTGTTTTGGTTTGTCCTCTCTTGGAGTTATGGCGATAGCGACTACCAATGGTATCTATTTGCATGGAAGGAATAATACAACAAGAACAGTGTGAGTTTCACCCCCCCTAACCGGCTGAAGTAATGGTGAAAATGGCATTCACTATGGCCCTGTCCTTCACCACTTCTACTGAGACCTGAGTGTAAGCCAGTAACCTGTCTACAAGTGGCAGGATATCGTGCATGTGGAGTGAGCATGGAGAAAGATCACGTCCAAACTTCTATCATGCTGCTGGTGCACTGGTGGGAAAAAGGACCGGACAGAATGGACTGTCCAGAATGGTGGTGGCTGCTCAGGTGAGAGATTTGTGTGCTTGGGAAAATCAAATTATACCCCAGATATTTAAATTGGGACATTATCAAGGGCCATCAACTGTGACAGGCATGAGTTACATATGTGCAGGATGAACTGTAATGCTATCTGAAGAAGAAAATGAAGATACGCAAGAAGATGAGTGCCGGGGGGCTCAACTGTGCCCGTAAATTGATTTAGGGTTGCCCTAAACTGCTTATTTGGGGTATCAGGTTGATTTTGTAGGTCTACCAACTGGGAAGATTATGGTAAATTAGGTAAAAAACGCATTGAGATACCGATCTGTCATTAACATGCCACTTGCGGCAGTGTAAGACAGGGAGAAATGGGGGCTGTAAAGTTGTACATACTATCTATGTATGGTTCCCTGTTTGTAAATGTACTTTCTAACAGTGTCGGTGTGTGCTAAGTTGAGGGTCTCGAATTTGAGTAATAGACTCAACGTGAAGCACTAAGGACTGTCATTCTAAATTTGGGTTGGATAATTTATCAATTGTTTTAATTAAGATTTGGAAAGGAGAGAAAGAGAGAGAGAGTGCTGCCCCTAAACTGTGAGGGTAGGTTGCACTGCTCGAATCTATTGAGTTTAGGGAGGGTTTCCTCCCAGGAAACCTTATCTTTTCGTGTCCTCCGAGAGGGAGGTTATTAGAGGACCCACTAGATAGATGATAGAATGGGCTAACCATTAGGGAGACATTGATAGTAGGGGTTTCATTTTACCATGTCATCTGAACCCTAATGTCAAAGCGCATAAATACATATGGCTTGCTGGATGATACAGTACAATTAATTACATACAAGGCTCAGAGTCTGTGTCTTGCTTTGACACCCGAGGATGAGGATGAAGGAGACTGGCATGGAGACTAGCATCCCAGTGGTATAGAACAGAACAGATAGATTGTTCTTGCCCCAATCTCAGTCTCATCAAGGGTGGTGTGAAATTATTAAACATGTATTTTCTCTCTTCCCTGTACAAGTCAATATGTTTCCTAGGTGTCGTGGAACATGAGAGTGATCACAGTTCCAGATGAGGGATTGTGGGAAATGGACTAATTGACTTGACCATGTTTTAGTATGTTTATAAATATATAAGTGGACTAGCAGTAGTGACTACTGTGTTATTGGTTAGATGGAATGATGTACAGTGAGGGGAAAAAAAGTATTTGATCCCCTGCTGATTTTGTACGTTTTCCCATTGACAAAGAAATGATAAGTCTATAATTTTAATGGTAGGTTTATTTGAACAGTGAGAGACAGAATAACAACAAAAAAATCCAGAAAAACGCATGTGAAAAATGTCATAAATTGATTTGCATTTTAATAAGGGAAATAAGTATTTGACCCCCTCTCAATCAGAAAGATTTCTGGCTCCCAGGTGTCTTTTATACAGGTAACGAGCTGAGATTAGGAGCACACTCTTAAAGGGAGTGCTCCTAATCTCAGCATGTTACCTGTATAAAAGACACCTGTCCACAGAAGCAATCAATCAATCACATTCCAAACTCTCCACCATGGCCAAGACGAAAGAGCTCTCCAAGGATGTCAGGGACAAGATTGTAGACCTACACAAGGCTGGCATGGGCTACAAGACCATCGGCAAGCAGCTTGGTGAGAAGGTGACAACAGTTGGTGCGATTATTCGCAAATGGAAGAAACACAAAAGAACTGTCAATCTCCCTCAGCCTGGGGCTCCATGCAAGATCTCACCTCGTGGAGTTGCAATGATCATGAGAACGGTGAGGAATCAGCCCAGAACTACACGGGAGGATCTTGTCAATGATCTCAAGGCAGCTGGGACCATAGTCACCAAGAAAACAATTGGTAACACACTACGCCGTGAAGGACTGAAATCCTGCAGCGCCTGCAAGGTCCCCCTGCTCAAGAAAGCACATATAAATGCCCGTCTGAAGTTTGCCAATGAACATCGGAATGATTCAGAGGACAACTGTGTGAAAGTGTTGTGGTCAGATGAGACCAAAATGGAGCTCTTTGACATCAACTCAACTCGCCGTGTTTGGAGGAGGAGGAATGCTGGCTATGAACCCAAGAACACCATCCCCACCGTCAAACATGGAGGTGGAAACATTATGCTTTGGGGGTGTTTTTCTGCTAAGGGGACAGGACAACTTTACCGCATCAAAAGGACGATGGACGGGGCCATGTACCGTCAAATCTTGGGTGAGAACTTCCTTCCCTCAGCCAGGGCATTGAAAATGGGTTGTGGATGGGTATTCCAGCATGACAAAGACCCGAAACACACGGCCAAGGCAACAAAGGAGTGGCTCAAGAAGAAGCACATGGATTTGGCCTAGCCAGTCTCCAGACCTTAATCCCATAGAAAATCTGTGGAGGGAGCTGAAGGTTCGAGTTTCCAAACGTCATCCTCGAAACCTTAATGACTTGGAGAAGATCTGCAAAGAAGAGTGGGACAAAATCCCTCCTGAGATGTGTGCAAACCTGGTGGCCAACGTCTGACCTCTGTGATTGCCAACAAGGGTTTTGCCACCAAGTACTAAGTCATGTTTTGCAGAGGGGTCAAATACTTATTTCCCTCATTAAAATGCAAATCAATTCATAACATTTTCACGTTTTTTTCTGGATTTTTTTGTTGTTATTCTGTCTCTCACTGTTCAAATAAACCTACCATTAAATTTATAGACTGATCATTTCTTTGTCAGTGGGCAAATGTACAAAATCAGCAGGGGATCAAATACTTTTTTCCCTCACTGTATGTGCAAATGTATTTATAGCCTGGAGGCAAGGTACATACGGGGCCTGTGTTTTAAGAAAGAATTTTTGCATAAGGGTGTTAGTTGCAGAGTCTGGCAGGACCGACATCAGTGTATTCTGTGGAGTCCCAAAAACCAAAGCATTAACGTTAGAGGGAATTGGGAGAGCGGAATGGAATGTGACTGGGGCGGAGATCTGTGTGGCTCATAGATTAAGGAAGTGGGTAATAGTGTCTCTGGGGAACAATACCACTCCTCTGTGTATAGTGATACCAGGGGATAGCTCGTAGGAGAGGAAGGACAGCTAAATGTGCACAATATAGAGACTACTATGAAATCAAGTTGAACGTCACACATATCCAGATCATGATGGGAGTGCAGAGATAGTGTTGTCATTTCAGACACTACTGTCAACTCTCAGTGAGGGGTTCGTCGTAGAAGGTTGCTGCTTATCAACCGTTTACACTGTAACGAGGGGGTTCAAAAAGGGGTGTAGATCGGCCTTGGGATGAAAGATGTGTACCTAACCTGAGCACAGGGAAGTATTATCCACAGATACCGACTTTAGCAGATTATAGGATGTCATTGGAGATGTTGGTGGCTAGAAAGTCGGGTATGAGTTGGAAGACAGGTAGGAAGTATCTGAAACATTCAGTCCTAGATCTATCAGCGTACCACAAAGACAATAGGATATCAGGAGCAGGAGACAGATTTCATGCAATAGCTATTCTCACAGCAGTTGCTGTAGGGACAGTAACTGATGGAGCAGTAGTAGTGGTGAAGGATGCTATAGTAACAGCATGGAACTGGACTATAGCGCAAATGAGGAGTATTTTGAAGTATGCATCATGGGCAGTGTTAGTGGTAGCGTTGTTGAGATATCCTCTTCTGAGGGCGTTGATGTTGAAATGTATATACAGTGCTGATTTACTTCAGGAGGAGGTAAAGTTGATTAGGGCCACTGCACGTGTATATCTGGTGGCCATGGAGGAGATGGGGAGCGAAGTGAAAATGACCTGGACTGGGAACGCCTCTTGGAACCTGTGGCCTGACGGGGAAGACTGGGTGAAAGCATGAGGAGTTTTTTTAGGAGAAAATTATCCCGAAGGCATAGAGTCAGGCGAAGAGAGATTGGGAATGGTCATGTTTTCAAACTTCGTTTTTTCTTTCATATAGAAGTATGCATAGCATAACGCATTATTAGTACTTGTTATGTTATGTGTTTTCTTTTTTGCTTTTCAAGTATTGTGCTATCACTCTCTTAGGAACCTGAACGAGGAAATGGAGAAAGTCAAAAGCTCCAGCTTAAATGTCATTATCAGTTGTCCAACGAGAGAAGGAAATAAGTGTGCATAGTGTAATTATAGATCAGAGGCCATAAATCTCGGAGGTGTAAATATACAAATCAACTGTGAAGGTGAATTATTTTTGTTATGTTGATCATTCTCTTCCATTGGATTTTTTTTGAGACACTGTAAAATGCAGGCAAAGAAGTTTAGCGATATGTCAACGGACTCGAAATGGTTAACGTTACCTTATTTAGGCAATGAGCCAGCCATAACGTAGCGGGATCTTATTAATTAATTCTACACCCCCTATCCACATACACCCCCCTATCCACCCCCCTAACCACATCAACGGGACAGTAGTGGAGAAGGTGGAAAGTTTTAAGTTCCTCGGCGTACATATCACAAAAAAACTGAAATGGTCCCCCCACACAGACAGCGTGGTGAAGAAGGCGCAAACGGCTCCTCTTCAACCTCAGGAGGCTGAAGAAATTTGGCTTGTCACCAAAAACACTCACAAACTTTTACAGATGCACAATCGAGAGCATTCTTGAGCTCCGCCCAAAACCGTAGGCTCTCCAGAGGGTAGTGCGGTCTGCACAACGCATCACCAGGGGCAAACTACCTGCCCTCCAGGACACCTACATCACCTGATGTCACAGGAAGGCCAAAAAGATCATCAAGGACAACAACCACCCGAGCCACTGCCTGTTCACCCCGCTATCATCCAGAAGGCGAGGTCAGTACAGGTGCATCAAAGCTGGGACCGAGAGATTGAAAAAAAGCTCTATCTCAAGGCCATCAGACTGTTAAACTGACTCAAATCTCTAGCCCCTTTAATAATTATTAATTGGATGTAATAAATGTATCACCAGCCACTTTACACAATGCCACTTTATATAATGTTTACATACACTACATTACTCATCTCATATGTATATACTGTACTCTATACCATCTACTGCATCTTGCCTATGCCGCACGGCCATCGCTCATACATATATTTATATGTACATATTCTTATTCATCCCTTTACACATGTGTGTTAAAGGTAGTTGTTGTGAAATTGTTAGATTTCTTGTTAGATATTACTGCACTGTCAGAACTAGACGCACAAGCATTAACATCTGCTAACCATGTGTATGTGACCAATGCGATTTGATTTGATTTACAGCACGAGAAGCATCGGGACTACTTTGTAACATAGAACATATTAAATGGTACCTCATTTTCTCACATAGCCTGTACATTTCTGATCTTTGATAATTTTGGGGGTTTATAAACATATGGTATACTACGTTAACGCCATATGTATGGTCTATGTTGATACTTGGTAGCTTCTAGCAACAGACCCTGTGTTGCGGATCATCTACAACTTTTTTGGACTGTCCATACTGTAATGTTAATATTAGTCTCAGGCTTCACTAACTAACGTTACTGTTTTAGGTGGAGTTATTCTTTGCTACATTTCAAACGAAGACTACGTGATAATTCACATAACATGTTGCTAGATATGCCTTGTGTTTTGTTTGTAAGGAGTAATAACCGAGAGAAAGCATGAGACACTTTGTTTTGTTTAGCGTCCTTAGGTTAGACTGCTCGCTTTAATGGATCAGTCATCCACCAGGCTACACTTTATGATTAGGGGGAGGTGGGAGGGGAAGCATTGAGTGTCTTGGTTATGGAGACATGGAAATGGGGTTCGGAGTTTTACTGTAAGGATAGATTTATGTTTGTTTGTTTTAACAGATCTCTACATATTTTCCTCACTACAAAATACTAATGCGGTCCTTGTGATTACTAAACATATTTTGGATACGCTTTTATACCATAGCTTATTCCATGTTTACATCTTTGGTTAAATGACTTCAAATGCAAAACTGAAATTTACTTTGTGGAATGTCCGTGGAGTTGGTTAACTATCCAAGCTTAAACAGGTTATTACTAGGCTTAAAGAACTTAATTAACCTTTTGGGTTCCTACAAGAAACTCATTGTTGAAGGATAAGCTACTTAAAGTACGCAGGAGATGGTAAGGACAAGTGATAGCATCCAGTTTCTCCTATCATTCTCGTGGTGTTATGGTTTTAATTCACACGTCTGTTCCATTTCAAGGGTATACTATTATAACTGATACAGAACAAATTCTTATTTACAATGACGGCCTACCGGGGAAAAGTGGGTTAACTGCCCGGGGGCAGAAAGACAGATTTATACCGTGTCAGCTCGGGAATTCGATCCAGCAACCTTTCGGTTACTGGCCCAATACTCTAACCACCAGGCTACCTGCTGCCGATATATGATAGTATTGTTCTGAGTGATTATTCCCCTGTGTCATTATTCTATAGGGATACAAAACTAGTCAAAGGACCCTCTAGATGGCATTTGCATCCCAGATGGTTACAGGACCCACACTTCTTACATTTCTTTAGAGTGCATATAGATGTTTATTTTACATTTATCACTGACCAAACGTCAGCGAGTACAAGATCGGAGGCTTTCAAAGCATACAGCAGGGGTCAAATGATATGTTTTACCAGTTTCAAATCAGATCAATTACATCTGAAAATGAGAGAGATAGACAGCAAAATCATAGAATTGGAGAGGGATGATTTTTTGGATAACGCAGTGAAAGTAAACCAGGAATGATTTTCTCTTAAAGCTCAGTATGAAGAACTTTCCACCTCAAAGGCTGAAACAGTCCTATGACTAAGGTGAAAAACCTGGTAAGTTGCTGAGCTGCTGACAATTGATCCTGTAGAAATAAACATAACATTTGCTTCCTACTACAACACACTTTACAACTCTGAATCTCCTGAGAACTTAACCAATCAGACATAATTTTTGGATGGCCTTGATGTTCCCTCAATTTCATAAGATACAAAATTGGATCTGTTAAAGGAATTGGACGGTGTTAAAATATCTGATGCTATTTTCAATATAAAGGGAGGTAAAGCGGCAGGTCCAGATCGGCTCCCAATAGATATTTACAGTATAAGATATTTAAATATAAACTTCTAGATCCACTTTTGGATATGTATGCTGAATCCTTTCAACAAGGTTGTTTCCCCTCCTCTCTAAGGAGTGCTTTAAGGAGTGCTTTAATCACTCTTATTCTGAAGCCTGATAAATCCTCACCAAAATGTAAAAGTTACAGACCCTCTTTCTCTTCAGAACCCTGACTAAAAAAAACTTTGCTAAAGCCTTAGCCAGGAGAATGGATTGAGTGCTAATACACGAAAACCAAAATGGCTTAATGAAAAAACGTCAAGGTTTTCACAATGTGAGGAGAGTACTAAAAATAGTGCACATGTGTGAAGGGTCCCCTGATACTGCCATACTCTCACTTGATGCATAGAAGGCATTAAATAGAGTTGAGTGGTCTTATTTAAGTGCTTAAAGAGATTTGGGTTTGGGAACTACTTCTGTAAATGGATTAAGATATTATATATACCGACCCCACTGTGGAAGTTGTCACTAAGAACTTGATTTCACAACCTTTAAAGCTTTTTTCGGGGGTACGAGACAAGGATGTCCGGCCAGTCCAGGACTCTTTCTTTTAGCTATAGAACCCTTTGCCATTGCAGTAAGGCCTGTCATGCCAAATGATGTCTTCCGGACAAAAAGTGTCCCCCTCTGCGTCACAATGGGATTTGATTATCTATTAGCATTGCTATATCAAAAGTGTGATGTCCTAATGATTAGAATTTTGGAGATCATTCAGTCTAAATTACATTCTTTTCATCATCGCTATGCAAACAAGGCTGATTTCCGTGACAATTTTGCTGTTTAAACAAGTTTTGTTTAGCTAATAAAATGAAAGTATTACTTCAAAATACTTTTGGGTACCTTGTTAACATTACAACATGAAATCCAGCAGCATACCACCCTGCATCCTGATGCTGGCTTTCATCTGAACCTAAGCAGGGTTGGTCCCTGGATGGGAGACCAGATTCTGCTGGAAGGGATGTTCCAATTGGTTCATTCATTCCCCAGGTCGTTGCTGTAAATGAGAATGTGTTCTCAGTCAACTTACCTGGTAAAATAAGTGTTAAGAAAAAAAATAAAACATCCATTAAACGTTGTGAAAATGGCAAATCAAAAGTGGAATCTGCTTGACACATTAAAGTTACTTACCGTACAGATCATGAAGTCAGCTAATTTCCACTCCATTCATGAGAAAATCTGTTTGATTCATACACTGGCAGTCATGTTCTTATTTTAACCTGTCCTTTCCTTATCTACACTGAAATAATATAAACTCAGCAAAAAAAGAAACACCCCTTTTTCAGGACCCGGTCTTTCAAAGAGAATTTGTAAAATTCCAAATAACTTCAAAGATCTTCATTGTAAAGGGTTTAAAAACACTGTTTCCAATGCTTGTTCAATGAACCATAAACAATTAACTTCTTAGGGAGCGGCTGCATAGGTGACGGTTTTGGAGAGTCTGGCGTGCCCAAAGTAAAATGCATGCCACTCAGGCCCAGAAAATAGGATATGCACATAATTAGTACTATTGGATAGGAAACACTCTGAAGTTTCTAAGAGTGTTAAAATAATGTATGTGAGTATAACAGAATTGATATAGCAGGCAAAAACCTGAGGAAAATCCATCCGGATTTGCAGTTTTTTTTGTAAATGAGCATCTTCTCCATTGTGCCTATTGCATACAAATTTATGTAGGACTGAGACTGCAATACCTATGGCTTCCACTAGATGTCAACAGTCTATATACAAAGTCTGGGAATTCTAGGAGTGACCAGAACAGATAGGAACAGGAAATTGTCAGGCGACCACTTTTGTAAACAAGGTTTGATGCGCGCGAGATTGTGAACTTGCACCACTTTATTTTTCTTTCCTATCGTTCACGTTATCGTCCGGTTGAAATATTACAGCAAATATACCCAAAATGATACCTAAGGATACATTAAAAATGATGTTTAATTTGTTTGTAGAAAGTGTATAGGTATAATTTGAACGTGTTCTCTTCACGGTTCAATGGGCAACTCAACGGTGGATTTTATGATCATAGCACGCCAACCAAACTGAGATTTATGGATATAATAAATGACTTTTTCTAACAAAAGAAGCATGGATTGTCTTCGTTGGACACTTGGGAAGCCCTCAGCAGAAGTTCATCAAAGGTAAGCGATTTTATATTAGCGATTTTATGCGTTTTGTGAGACCCGTGTTGGGTTATGGATTTATGCTAATGCATAAATTTTAGAGGTGTTTCCCTCAAACAATCAAATGTTGTGCTTTCGCCGTCAAGCCTTTTTGAAATCTGACAACGCTGTGATATTGCCAAGAATCAGAGCTTTTGATGACTATGCAACACTTGTATATTGATGAATGTTTAATAATTCAACTTTTGGATTTTGAATTTGAATTTGGCGCCTCACATTTCACCGGCTAGCGCCCCACCACTCAGTAAGTAGTTAATGAACATGCACCTTGTGGAACGGTCGTTAAGACACTAACAGTTTACAGACGTTAGGCAATTAAGGTCACAGTTATGAAAACTAGGACACTAAACAGGCCTTTGTACTGACTCTGAGAAACACCAAAAGAAAGATCCCCAGGGTCCCTGCTCATCTGTGTGAACGTGCCTTAGGCATGCTGCAAGGAGGCATGAGGAACGCACAATCCCTCCATCAGTGCTCAGACTGTCCGCAATAGGCTGAGAGAGGCTGGACTGAGGGCTTGTAGGCCTGTTGTAAGGTAGGTCCTCACCAGACATCACCGGCAACAACGTCGCCTATGGGCACAAACCCACAATCGCTGGACCAGACAGGACTGGCAAAAAGTGCTCTTCACTGACGGGTCGCGGTTTTGTCTCATCAGGGGTGATGGTCAGACTTGCATTTATCGTTGAAGGAATGACCGTTACACCGAGGCCTATACTCTGGAGTGGGATCGATTTGGAGGTGGAGGGTCTGTCATGGTCTGGGACGGTGTGTCACAGCATCATCGGACTGACCTTGTTGTCATTGCAGGCAATCTCAAAGCTGTGAGTTACAGGCAAGACGTCCTCCTCCCTCATGTGGTACCCTTCCTGCAGGCTCATCCTGACATGACCCTCCAGCATGACAATGCCACCAGCCAACAAGCTAGACGTTCAATTGCTCTCCACTGGATGTCAATTCCCCATCACTTGGTCATTGTTTAAAATAATTAACGTCAAGCCTGGCTCTTGAAAAACGTACAGTGAGAAAGAAAGCGCCAGAAATATTTGGGATCAGTTTTTTTTTATTTTCACAAACAGGTGATATTGTAGAAGCACTGGAACTGTAAACCTGTATATTCTACATTTTTGTACGTGAATATTGGTTATAGTTGAATCGTAATCTGCATTATCAGGAACTGCATATTATAATTCTTATTTGTTTTTATTATTAGAAATGTGAGGACTTTTTTGTTAATGTTGTTAGTGTTTGACCACCTTTACTCCACACATAGAGACGTGTACAAAGCTCTCCCTCGCACTACATTTGGAAAATCTGACCATAATTCTAACCTCCTGATTCCTGCTTATAAGCAAAAACACAAGGAGGATAGTACCAGTGACTCGCTCAATATGGAAGTGGTGTGATGACACGGATGCTAAACTACAGGACTGTTTTGCTAGCACAGACTGGAATATGTTCCTGGATTTATCCCTTGGCATTGAGCAGTATACCACATCAGTCACCGGCTTCATCAATAAGTACATCAACGACGTCATCCCTACAGTGACTGTCTGACATATCCCAACCAGAAGGCATGGATTACAGGCAAAATCCGCATTGAGCTAAAGGCTAGAGCAGCCGCTTTCAAGGAGCGGGACACTAATCCTGCTCTGCTCTCCGACGAACCATTAAACAGGCAGTGTCGATACATGACTGAATCCTACTACACCGGCTCTGATGCTCGTTGGATGTGGCAGGGCTTGAAAACTATTACGGATTACAAAAGGGAAAACCCAGCCGCGAGCTGCCCAGTGATGCGAGCCTACCTGCTTCAAGGCAAGCAACACTGAACCATGCATGAGAGCACCAGCTGTTCCGGACGACTGTGTGATCACGCTCTCTGCAGCCGATGTGAGTAAGATCTTTAAACAGGTCAACATTCACAAAGCCGCAGGGTCAGACGGATTACCAGGATGCTTACTCAGAGCATGCGCTGACCAACTGGCAAGTGTCTTCACTGACATTTTCAACCTCTCCCTGACCGAGTCTGTAATACCTACAGTGAGGGAAAAAAGTATTTGATCCCCTGCTGATTTTGTACGTTTGGCCACTGACAAAGAAATGATCAGTCTATAATTTTAATGGTAGGTTTATTTGAACAGTGAGAGACAGAATAACAACAAAAAAATCCAGAAAGACGCATG
The DNA here is from genome assembly GCA_030435695.1 of Brachymystax lenok tsinlingensis. NCBI lineage: Eukaryota > Metazoa > Chordata > Actinopteri > Salmoniformes > Salmonidae > Brachymystax > Brachymystax lenok. The sequence continues at coordinate 14,547,057 of CM059818.1, forward strand.
TGAAAAATCGTATAAATGGAATTGCATTTTAATGAGGGAAATAAGTATTTGACCCCTCTGCAAAACATGACTTAGTACTTGGTGGCAAAACCCTTGTTGGCAATCACAGAGGTCAGACATTTCTTGTAGTTGGCCTCCAGGTTAGCACACATCTCAGGAGGGATTTTGTCACACTCCTCTTTGCAGATCTTCTCCAAGTCATTAAGGTTTCGAGGCTGACTTTGGCAACTCGCACCTTCAGCTCCCTCCACAGATTTTCTATTGGATTAAGGTCTGGAGACTGGCTAGGCCACTCCAGGACCTACATGTGCTTCTTCTTGAGCCAATCCTTTGTTGACTTGGCTGTGTGTTTTGGGTCATTGTCATGCTGGAATACCCATCCACGACCCATTTTCAATGCCCTGGCTGAGGGAAGGAGGTTCTCACACAAGATTTGACGGTACATGGCCCCGTCCATTGTCCCTTTGATGCGGTGAAGTTGTCCTGTCCCCTTAGCAGAAAAACACCCCCAAAGCATAATGTTTCCACCTCCATGTTTGACGGTGGGGATGGTGTTCTTGGGGTCATAGGCAGCATTCCTCCTCCTCCAAACACGGCGAGTTGAGTTGATGCCAAAGAGCTCCATTTTGGTCTCATCTGACCACAACACTTTCACCCAGATGTCCTCTGAATCATTCCGATTTTCATTGGCAAACTTCAGACGGGCATGTGCTTTCTTGAGCAGGGGGACGTTGCGGGCGCTGCAGGATTTCAGTCCTTCACGGCGTAGTGTGTTACCAATTGTTTTCTTGGTGACTATGGTCCCAGCTGCCTTGAGATCATTGACAAGATCCTCCCGTATAGTTCTGGGCTGATTCCTCACCGTTCTCATGATCATTGCAACTCCACGAGGTGAGATCTTGCATGGAGCCTCAGGCCGAGGGAGATTGACAGTTATTTTGTGTTTCTTCCATTTGCGAATAATCGCACCAGCTGTTGTCACCTTCTCACCAAGCTGCTTGGCGATGGTCTTGTAGCCCATTCCAGAATCTTGTCTCTGACATCCTTGGAGAGCTCTTTGGTCTTGGCCATGGTGGAGAGTTTGGAATGTGATTGATTGATTGCTTCTGTGGACAGGTGTCTTTTATACAGGTAACAAGATGAGATTAGGAGCACTCCCTTTAAGAGTGTGCACCTAATCTCAGCTCGTTACCTGTATAAAAGACACCTGGGAGCCAGAAATTGTTCTGATTGAGAGGGGGTCAAATACTTACTTCCCTTATTAAAATGCAATTCAATTTATAAAAATGTTCACATGCGTTTGTTTGATTTTTTTTGTTGTTATTCTGTCTCCCACTGTTCAAATAAACCTACCATTAAAATTATAGACTGATCATGTCTTTGTCAGTGGGCAAACTTACAAAATCAACAGGGATCAAATACTTTTTTATAACCTGCCTCAATGACTACCCCCCCATAGCACTCACGTCTGTAGCCATGAAGTGCTTTGAAAGGCTTGTCATGGCTCACAACAATACTATCATACCAGAAACCCTAGAACCACTACAACTCGCATACCGCCCAAACAGATCCACAGATGACGCAATCTCCATTGCACTCCACACCACCCTTTCCCACCTAGACAAAAGGAACACCTACATGAGAATGCTGTTCGTTGACTACAGCTCAGCGTTCAACACCATAGTGCCCTCACATCTCTTCACTAAGCTAAGGATCCTGGGACTAAACACCTCCCTCTGCAACTGGATCCTGGACTTCCTGACGGGCCACCCCCAGGTGGTAAGGGTAGGCAACAACACATCTGCCATGCTGATCCTCAACACCGGGGCCCCCTCAGGGGTGCGTGCTTAACTTCAAGTTCCTTGGCGTCCACATCACTATCAAACTATCATAGTCCAAACACACCAAGACAGTCATGAAAAGGGCACGACAATGCCTATTCCCCCTCAGGAGACTGAAAAGATTTGACATGGGTCCTCAGATCAACAAAAGTTCTACAGCTGCACCATCGAGAGCATCCTGACTGGTTGCATCACCACTTGGTATGGCAACTGCTCGGCAACCGACCGCAAGGCGCTACAGAGGGTAGTACGTATGGCCCAGTACATCACTGGGGCCAAGCTTCCTGCCATCCAGGACCTCTATACCAGGCAGTGTCAGAGGAAGGCCCTAAAAATTGTCAAAGACTCCAGCCACCCTAGTCATAGACTGTTCTCTCTGCTACCGCACAGCAAGCATTAACAGAGCACCAAATCTAGGTCCAAAAGGCTCCTTAACAGCTTCTACCCCCAAGCCATTAGACTGCTAGACAGTTAATTGAATGGCTACCTGGATTTGCATTGACCCCCTTTTTTACGCTGCTGCTACTCAGTTTATTATCTATGCATAGTAACTTTACCCCTACCTACATGTACATATTACCTTAATCACCTCGACTAACCTGTACCACCGCACATTGACTTGGTACCAGTACCCCCTGTGTATAGCCTCATTATTGTTATTTTATTGTGTTAATTTTTTTCTTACTTACTTTTTTTACAATTCTGTATTGTTGGTCAAGGGCTTGTAAGTAAGCATTTCACAGTATGGTCTACACCTGTTGATTTTGATTTGATTTTAACTTTATTTCTCTGTGCATGTGCTCCCACCATTGACATCTGCGCTTGGCTACATTTCCTTGAGTAACACTGCCCCTAAGCTGCCATTCAGGGAAACTGCATTTTCAATTCCTGCCAAAAGTTTTCTAAAGTCTTTTGACAGAGAATAACCAATTCAAGAATGGGGTACCGTCAGAATCCAGTTGTAAGGGGTGGGTTTCAGCATCACCTCTGACCTGAAATGGTGTCCTTCCTCATCCCTCAAGGCAGTCAGCTGAAACAGAATCATGTCTCTGCCCAAACAACCTTGGGTCTCTGACCTTGGCTTGAAGCTTTAATGAATCTGTAAAATAGGAGTCACTAATCAGCCCAAATTGCTTCTCATATTAACTCTAGTTACCTGAAGAAAAGCACATTGCGGTCCTACACTGACTCTAGGCCTAAACCACAGGAGGTTGGTGGCACCTTAATTGGGGAGAACGGGCTTGTGGTAATGACTGGAGCGGAATCAGTGGAATGGTATCAACTACATCAAACACATGGTTTCCAGGTGTTCCCTTCCGGACATTATTATGAGCCCCTCAGCAGCCTCCTGTGGCCTGGACATTCCATTCCATTGACTCATTTAGCAATAGGCGGGTTAAAGGTCGGTTAGGGCCATGTTGTATTGTTTTGTTTGTTTGGTGTTTGAAACATAAGTTATGAAATATGATGCCTGATCAACTCAAAAATAGGAATAACTTTTTAAATGATATTTGTTTACATTTTCTTGCATTACCATTAATTAACTTGCATCTTGTCTGTGTGTTTCTGAGTTCTCCAGGACAGCGTGGTGGACTAGCGTGCAGCACGTAGCCTACTGGTGCGTTTCTGCGTTTGTGAGAATGCCCGCGCCTGATTGAGCGCCTGTTCATTGCGGAGGCGCTACTCTATTTGGAGAGGGGTGGTACAGAGAGAAATAGTAATGGCGTCTTTTTTGTAAGCAGTAACTCCGCCACGGTTTGTTGCACAAAGACTATGGGGAGATGAACGCCAAAAATAAGGTCTGTGGTAATCACAGGCTTAGGAGATCTCATACGTTTTGTTTTATGAGATAATCTTCATCAGCTATTGTCACTTTTTGTGAGTTTTGAAGCATTTATGTAATAAAAAAAAGCACATCATTCATAAAGGTCATGTTAACTGACTGATATTATCTCATAGAACAACATTTATAAAATCTCCTAAGCCTGTGTTAACCAATTATTTCCCCATGAATTTTCCCCATAGGGATGGCTGAACGAAAAAGAGGTAACTAATTTCTGGGTTTTAGGACTACAAGCTGGCGAGCTCTATAGGCCTATTTTTGTTTTGCCAGTGATAAAAGTAATGTTCTCAGAATTTATATATTGAATAATTAATATAATATGTATATTTAAACTGTACAATTAAAAATGTATTATATGCTGTGGAAATGTTCATGTTTAAAATATGTAGTCATGTGGCTAATTACCTGCCTTGTTATCTTCAAGGTATGGGCAGGGCTATATAAGCAGCTGTCTGGCAAGTTTATGGAACTCTCAGATTCAGAATCAGATTGGTGTAGGATGGCTGCGCCTAGCCCACAGGCCAGTGTTAACTTCTCAATAACCATTCTGGACTTTATTCTGCACAGGTTTTGCAGGGTTGGTTGTCATTCTTTAAATCAGTGGGGCAGCAGGAAGCCTCAATGAGCGTTGGGCCAGTAACCGAAAGGTTGCAGGTTCGAGTACCGGAGCCGACAAGGTGAAAAATCTGCTGCTGTGCCTTGAGCAATGCACTTAACCCTAATTGCTCCAGGGGTGCTGTACAATGGTGACCCTGGCTGTGACCCCACTCCTTGGGGGTGCCTCAGGGGTAGTTGGGAAATGCAAGAAACACATTTCAATTACACACTTGTGTGTATAAGGACAAATATCAGCACTCCCCAAATAATTGTATAACTGTATTTGTGCTTTTCCCTCTTTGGAGCCTTATTACAATACAACCTGGACTCAGAGGTAGACGTAACATAGTAAATGTAAATCTTTCTCATTCAATTTAAATCAAATCAAATGTGATTTGTCACATGCTTTGTAAACAACAAATGTAGACTAACAGTGAAATGTTTAATTACGGGCCCTTCCCTACATTGCAGAAAGAAAAAAAGGGAAATAATAGAAAAATAATAACAAATAATCAATGAGTAATACTAATTTAGCTATATACAAGCGGTACAAGTACCAAGTTGATGTGCAGGGGCCCGAGGTAATTGAGGTAGATACTGTATGTACCTAAAAGTAGGGATAAGGCAATAGGATAAATAATAAACATTAACAGCAGCGTATGTGATGAGCCAAAAGAGTTCAAAAAGGGTCAATGCAGATAGTTTGGGTAGCTATTGGTGAGCTATTTAACTAACTATTTAACAGTCTTATGGCTTGGGGTAGAAGCTGTTCAGGGTCCTGTTGGTTCCAGAATTGGTGCATTGATGCCACTTGCGATGTGGTAGCAGAGATAACAGTCTATGACTTGGGTGACTGGAGTCTATTTAGTCTGATATGTTACGTTTCGTATGGTATGTATTAATTTGTGGATGTCCATCATCCATTTCTTATATGTTACGGAATTACAATTTATATGAGGTTCTGAATTGCAATTCATACAATGTGTTACAAATTTGCAATACATTTGATATTTTACAAATTCCAATTTATTGTGGCTAATGTTAGCTTTAACTTTAGCTAGGCTAGGGGTTAGGAGTTAGGTTAAAGGGTTAAAGTTAGGGCAAGGGTTAGCTAATATGCTAAGTAGTTGCAAATTAGCTCAAATTTGTTGTGATGAGGTTCGACCACACAACCTTTGGATTGCTAGACATTTGTGTTGTATGTCCACCCATCCACCCTCCTTTTGTCATAAGGGAGAAGTAACCTTCTTTCTTACGTAACCACACCATACTAATTTGAGTGTCTCGGATTTGCATTTACTATGATCCGTCTAGTCTGTTTTTTTTTATAAATACACTTGGATTCCTTTTGCTATGACTCAAATGTACCAAAACCTTTAGCCTCTGACCTAATATCCAACCTTCACATATCTACAGTATTTAATGTTACATTTGCAGTGTCTTTGGGAAAAAACGTGATGGGCCTCTGAAGAACTGTTTGACATCTTTGACCAAGACTTTGACTCAGGGGTCAGGACCTACACTGCCACTGAATTGAATCCCGTTACAGCTTTTGCAGCATGAAATGATCATACTCTCCCTCTGCAGGTGTCGTCTTCCTTCTTCAAGTATGTTGACTAAGACGTGACATGCATAAATAATGCATTCTCAAAGACCCGGTTGTCACAGACTCACATGCTGGGGTTTCAGATAATTTTACAGGCCCCCTCCACACGAGAGGGGCTGCCGCTGAGCTAGCGGATTAGAAAATGCGGCTCAGTCAAAAGTTCTCTGATGAGGTTGATGCTGGGAGATTGATCTTCATGGTTGGTTGACTTTCTCCGGCTCATGCTGCTGCAGCCTTCCTCCCCAAACAATTAGCATCTGATTGAGGGGATATGTGGGCGATGAGAAGCCCACTGCATGGACTATGTGATGCCTGGCATACAATTCTGAAGAAAAGCCACATTTTTTGCTAGATTCAGTCATTTTAACAAAATAAACAATGACAGATCAATGTCAAAGCTTTTAAGAGATTTAAGGAATGAAATGTTTAAAAAGGGCATTTAGGCTACTTGACTAAAGCATTGGACATCAACTTTTTATCTTGATCATGGTTGAACCATCATGCCTTAGATGAAGGTGGACTTGTGATTTGACCTGTTACACAATGCCCTGGGCCATGGTTAAACATAACTTAAATTAATTACTCTCCAGCAGCACTCCATACAATAGTGGCATAGCTCCTTCTTGTGGTAGTCTATGTAATTGTCTTCATTTCATACCATTGAACACAAAAATCCATACCACACAGAAAATCAGTGATTCAATACCATTTTTATTTTATTTTCAGTGTTTTTATATAAAAACATACTGGACTTTGCCAGCATCCACTCCCATTGGCTATAATGTGGTTTTCCCAGAGAATAAGACCAGTACCAAGTCTATTTACATCCATACAAAAATGGATTATTAAAAAACAAATCTACCCACTGCTACCCCAGATCCTCCTAACTGAATAAAATGTAATGGATTCTATCACCCCAGCTTTAAGATTAATGCCTCTGATTAAAACAAACAATATGCAAAAATGGCCTTTACACAGTTGGCTCCTAGTGAGACAATAGTATCTCTTACAATTCTTTCTATATAAAGTAATGCATATACATTTCTCCTTTACAATAAATTAGTACAGGCACATTCACCTATGGTCATGGTATAGGTCCCTGTAACACAGTCGAAACCATTGTGAACGAAGACAACGTTCTACAGGTTATTCACAGATCTCTCTCTCTCTCACAACACACACAGCAAAAACTGTAAAAATAATACAAAATAAAAAAAATGAATTGAAAATCTGGGCAGCAAATTTTTGGTTTTGTGTGAATGATGCACTTTCTGCTTTTTAAACATTGAAAGCATCTTATGTATACAATTATATAGATTTATATAAATATGTACAAACAAAACACACTAAGTCCCATAAAAACATTATTGTATTTAAAAACCACAATAATGCAGAGAGAAGCTTGTCCATAAACTTCAATAACTTAAGAAACCATAAAAAAGTAGCTGAAATAAAAACAAACGTTTAATCGATACAGTATATATTTTGCCCTGGATGAGTCTCAGTTGTAGCCAAGACATGCACAGGTTGTAGCACCAGCAAATATTTAATAAGCACCATAGTGCTGACATGAATCACCCCTACAGCATAAATAGCAAGAAAGTGAACACGCAGTACCAATAACTGAAAACAGAATAAATTAGTGTCACGCCTTGTACAGGTATTTACAGGGTTAAATACAGGGCAACTGCAGAGAGGAAATGGGAGTGAGGGTGAGAATCATGATGGAAGTGAAAGTTGCAGCAGTGAAAGTTGCAGCATATTACAGGACAGAAATTCAACATTCATCAGGTTAGACCAGTGATTTTCGTGAGCCAGTTCTAGGACTCTGTATTAAGGTTTTTGCACCCGCCAACCCAATCGCTTGAGTTCAGTTGCATAGCTCATTGATTCATGTGGATATTACATGTTGCCAGCTACAGTATTTAGAATGGAATAGATTAAAAGGGAGCATGCGTGTAGTGGTGTCATACACATACCATTTACCCATGAGCAGCTCAGTTGATATAATCAAGACATGAGGTGGAATGGAAACCTGCACCAAGAAACCGTAGGGCTACTTACTTGAGGGCTTTAGATTCTCCCCCAGTACACAGGAGACAGTAAACACGAAGAGAGGGTGTGTGTGTGTTAGAGGAATACTGGGACTGCTGTGGAATATCAAGTAAACTAAGGAAAGTTGAAAGGTGGGGGGGTTGGGGGGCATGAGCAGGTTTAGTCCACATTGCAGGGCTTGCTGCTAGGCTTGTCCTTGACCTGGCTCAGGTGGCTCACAGCGCGATGAAAGGCGGTCTGCACTGCTTTACGGATGCCAGAGGAGCAGCCCTCCATCAGTTTGATCTTGTCCACAGTCTTATTGATACCAAAGGGAACCATCTTGGATCTAGGAAGCCATTGCCTGTCAAAAACAGTGACATATCATTAGGATGATGCTAGAATTATGCTACATCATATTACCTGACTGACACTGCAACTCAAGATAACCTGAGCACTAACTCTGATTAAAAATAAACTGTTGGCCATGTTTGAAAATTATTCTAAGTGTCAAACTATAGAAGGGGAGCGCCGTCTCACCAGCTGCGCTTGTTGTCGAAGAAGTGGACGAGGAAGAGTTTCTCTTCGGACCTGTACTGCATCTGCTCGCCGACCCTGAGGACGTCCGGAGGGGGTAGAGGGAGAGAGACCCCGTTGTGGTGACACCCCGCCCTCGGCATCTTGTGGTCTATGATCTGCATGGGGGAAGGGGCGAGAGAAGTGATTGGTTGTAGTGACCTGAAAGGTTCAAACTGGTGGACAGGAACGTACATTAACACAATCACACACTGACGACACACACAGATGCCATGCTGCCTGAGTCACCCAGAAAGCTGTAAGCAATCTGTGTGACTCCTAACACACTCATACCACCCACAACACACTGAAGCTGAGCAGCTAGCTGCAGGGCGTGCACAAACACGAGCTACACCACTTACGATGAGAGGAATGGATGGAAATGGGACATATATAGATGGGCATTGGCCAGTCTGGGACATGCGCTAACTCAAACTCACCAAGGCGGGGTAGGAGGGATATCCACTACATTTTGCCCAAACTAGTTTAAGAGGTTCCAGTACATATGTTGCAGCACTAGCAGGCATCCAAATATTTCCGTTGCCAACTTCTACGGAAGCAGGAATAATGACAAGCAAGTTATGGGGGGTTCACTGCAAACAGACAAGAGACTACTCTAAAAGCCATGCTCACACTGAGAGGAGACACACAAAAACATGAACATACAGTGCGTTCACACACAGGGAAATATTACAGGGCATCAAAACACAAATAGAGTTTTAGTCGTAAGAATTTTGAAACAATGTGAATTGTAGAGGGTAACCATTACTTTGTTTGCGACAGAGAGTAGAAGGTCACCAAAAACTGCTGCATTATGTATAGGAAGTGGGATTTCTTAGTCTAGACTGGGTGACCATTGGTGCCTTGGGGCATGTCAGCTCAGGCCACTGGGACAAGATGGTGACAGAATAAGGGTTGTTTAAAAATATATATTTGCCCTGACCCCAGTGTTAGAACGCAGAGTGCTGGGAGCCTCAGTTGTCCTTTGTCAAACAAGCTCATGTCACTTGTCACACTGTGCTCAGACACATTCTTACCAAGGAACACACATGCTGGCACACATATTCTTGTCTAAATCAAAATACATAGGTTACCCGGACTATCTGCACTGACCCTATCTTGCGTTGACTATATGCACACTCACAAGACTATATTATATACACTGAGTGTACAAAATAGGAACACCTGCTCTTTCCATTACAGACTTACCAGGTGAAAGCTATGATCCGTTATTGATGTTACTTGTTAAATCCACTTAAAATCAGTGTAGATGAAGGGGAGACAGGTTAAAGAAGGAGGTTTAAGCCTTGAGACATGGATTGTGTATGTGTGCCATTCAGAGGGTGAACGGGCAAGCCTTTGAACAGGGAATGGTAGTAGGTGCTAGACGCACTGGTTTGAGTGTCAAAAACTGCAAAGCTGCTGGGTTTTTCACGCTCAACAGTTTCCCGTGTGTATCAAGAATGGTCCACCACCTAAAGGATATCCAGCCAACTTGACAACTGTGGGAAGCATTGGAGTCAACATGGGCCAGCATTCCTGTGGAACGCTTTTGACACCTTGTAGAATCCATGCCCCAACGAATTGAGGCTGTTCCAAGGGCAAAAGAGGGTGCAACTCAATATTAGGAAGATGTTCCTAATGTTTTATACACTCAGTGTATATCTGCTATCAATCTCAGAACTTGCTTAACACTCATTCTATGAATATCAATAAGACACAATTTGGGACAAAAACAGCCTGGGTACCAGTCAATTTGTGCTAACCTTCCACTCCTTGCCACAAGCAGGTCTGGATTTCAGGCTACCCTCTACTTTTCTAAGCTGAGACTTGTGGTCCATGGGAAGCCAATTCATGTAAGAACAGCAGAATTCCGTGATGTCTACTGGCCAATGAGTTATTGAAAGTGGTAATTCCAAAGCTAAAAACAAGATACTATGAACAAGCCTTTGGGTAGCAGGCAATGACAAGAGGACTTTGCCAGCTATTCCAGATAAAAATGTTAGACAGATACTACAAAAAAAGTATACATTGATCATTCATAATATAAGTCCCGTCCGTCTTAGAATTTATTTACACAAAGAACCAGTGTCTCACCTGCTGCAATCTTAGCGGCTTTGGTAAAGTCCCCATTTTCGATACAGGTGATGAGTGCGTTTTTGTCGTCCACTGTGCTCCTACGTGCCATGGACGGCCTCCCTTTTCCATTTTTTGGCACTCTGACCGCGCTACAGTAAAAACAAAGGAAAACCGAGTAGGCTACTGTGAGCAAATGGCAAATGCGCTAATAGTTGAGTGCAACATTTTGCCTGGTAAGTGATGATAGACTACAGACAGCTGCTAGAGGAGCTAGATATTACATTAACATGGCACTGTGATGTAGGCCCACTGCCAATCCTGTACCTGGTGCTACACAGCAGAGTGTCTGCATTATTGCCATTGTTCTGAGGTGTTAACAAGCATACCTTGTGTTACACAGCATGCTGCCGCTAGAGGAGATGCTGGACTCAGAGGCACAGCGCCTGCGAGGCTCCAGCGGCCTACTGGGGCTGGCCTCACTCTCTGGCTCAACGACAAAGCCATTAGCTAGTCCTGGAGACAAAACAAATGGTCAGAGCCTACACACCCACTTGCCTCTCCATTACTATGACATTTGCAAACCAAAAATATGAATTTGGTCATGAATGAGAAGAAAAGGGTGAGATTTGGCATATGTACATTTTACACTGGGCTTTACCTGTGTCAAGGCGCTTGATGGGCGATTCCTCTTCATCTTCGTCACAGTCTCCACTGGAGCTGTGGGTCCTCTTCCTGGGTAAAAGGAGGGTCTCAAGGCGAGGAATGACAACAGAGAGGAAGGTTTTGGCTCCCAGGGGCGGGGAACCGGGCAAGTGCTCGGCTGTCCTTGGGGGATTCTGCAGGCTAGCACTCTTGGACTTGCATAAGAGCACATTGGTCCGCCTGTTGCCCGTGCCAGAGGACTCTGCGAGCATGGAGGTGGCCACGACACTGAGGTCACTGACTGGGAAGAGCGGGTTACAGATGTGCCCGTTGATGGGTTCCTGGGGTACAGAGGTAGCGGTCTTGACACCGTTGCACTTGGAGGTCTTCTGACTCTTTTCCGCATTGGATTTGATGGGCTTGAGCATGGGCAGTTCTGAATGACTGTCTGAGTTGACAAGTGGCAGCGAAGAGTTCAATGGCTCTAGTTTCGGTGGGGGCAAAGACTTGCCTCCTATACAATCAAAACAGAAGCACAGTAGAAAATGAAAATGATTTTGACATGTGGATCAAACAATCATTAGCTAATAGCCTACAGTTCATCAAGTAAGATATGGAGAAGGTTTTATTGAACCAATTCATAGCTTTAAGACAGCCTAATATGTACCTTCTTCCTGTGTGCTGTGTCCAGTGGGAGGCAGTGGTTTCTCCTCAGTATCTGCTGGTTTCGGTTCAGAGGAAGCGGCAGCGGGGTGCCGCGTCTTCAGGTATATCTCGCTGCGAACATCTGTGATGGTCTTTTTGAGCAGCTTCAGTCGCTTGCTGCGAGATGGACTGGACTTCATGGCACTGCTCAGGTCCAGCTTCTCCAGCAGCTCTTTAAGTTGTTCCTCCAAAGACATGTGCTGCCGGTTGGCTGGGTTTAGTATCCGGTCCACTGCAAGACACACACAAACAACAACTTGATTGGCTGAGCTCAAAACATTTACCCATTCCCCAATACTACAGTAACATAAATCAATGGCTGTGTGCAGTATATCACTTAGGCTGTGTACAAGATAAATGGAGAAGTAAACATATGTAGACTATGTGCTTACCATCGTCCCAGGAGAAAGAGGGAAGAGCCTCCACCTTGGGCGGCTCAGGGAGGTGCATCCCGCTGACAAAGTCAAAGCCGATTCGCTCTGCATACCGACGAGTCTTCCTGAGGATGGCCTCGCCTTGGTCTTGTAGACGCAGACCGGCCTTGTGGAAGAACGTGTCCTTGGCATTGTACTTCATGCAGTTGAATATGATCTGGTTGAAGTCGGCCTCAAACTCCTCCAGGCTATTGTAGCCGTGGGCCTCAATGCGCTTCCTCATGGTGGAGAAGTCCATTGGGTTCTTGATGTGGTCCAAGTAGTCAGGCACCTGAGGACGGGGAGATAATAAAAAGCACGATGCTAAGTGAAAAGTACCCAAATAACTAAATAGAACAATATACAATCTCTATGAGGGTACCATTTGTTTTTAATTTGTGAAAGTAACATTCTATTGGGGGTATGGGGACCATACCTCTTTAACGCTGACAGGCTGGGCAAAGATCTTGGCCTGGTCCTTCTCCTGAAGCTGGTCCAGGACAGCTCGTAGTAGAATGTTGAAGGGTGTGAGCTGTACCTCTAGAACGGACTGTTGGAGCTTCATCTGAATGGTTACAGGACATAGCACAGAGCTGTAGTATACTAACATTTACAAGCGGATCCAACAACCAATTCTAAAGCTCTTTAAACAATGCAGATCATCTTTTGAAATGAAATTAATTTGACCTCATTTTATTAATAGGAGGGCTTACAACTACTAGCCATTGATATGCTGTTACATAAACATTCTTATTTCACTACAGGGGTTAAACGATTGAAAACCCGAGACCAATTGTCTGTACCTCCTCTCTCTTTATCTTCTCCCGCTTCCTGATCATTTCGAGCAGTAGGCGAGCTCGCTCCAGGTCGTGGCGTAGGCGGTGCCATTCCTTTAGCTGCTCCTTCATCACTCGATTATCCTCCACCCTGCGATCCTGTAACATCAGTGTCCAAAAAGGCATTTTAAATTAACATCCACAAGACCTTAATCTCAGGTAAGGCGGCAGAAAATGACAAAGCGCTACAGTGCCTTCAGAAAGTATTCACACCCCTCGACTTCTCCACATTTTGTTGTGCTAGAGCCTGAATTTAAAATTGATTAAAATTGAGATGTCACTGGCCTACACCCACTACCTCAAAGTCAAAGTGGAATTATGTTTTGTGAAATGTTTACAAATTCATTACAAATTTAAAGCTGAAATGTCTTAAGTCAATAATAATTTCCTCCCCTTTGTTATGGCAAGCCTAAAGTTCAGGAGTACAAATGTGCTTAACAAGTTACATAGTAAGTTGCATGGACTCACTCTGTGTGCAATAATAGTGTTTAGCATGATGTTTGAATGACTGCCCCATCTCTGTACCCCACACTACAGTCCCTTAGTCAAACAGTGAATTTCAAACACAGATTCAACCACAAAGACCAGGAGGGTTTTCCAATTCCAATTCATTTTGGATGGTGTATCAATACACCCAGTCACTACAAAGACACAGGCGTCCTTCCTAACTCAGTTGCCAGAGAGGAAGGAAACTGCTCAGGGATTTCACCATGGTGACTTTAAAACAGAGTTTAATGTCTGTGATATGTGAAAACGGAGGATGGATCAACAACATTGTAGTTACTCCACAATACTAACCTAATTGACAGAGGGAAAAGAAGGAAGCCTGTACAGATTAAATACAAATATTCTAAAACAAGCATTGTTTGCAACAGGGCACTAAAGTAATACTACAAACATTTTGGCAAAGCAATTCACTTTTTGTCCTGAATACAAAGTGTTATGTGTTGTATTGGATTTGCCCAAATATTACTGAGTACCACTCTCTATATTTTCAAGCATAGTGGTGGCTGCGTCATGTTATGGGTATGTTTGTAATTGTTAAAGACTGGGGAGTTTTTCAGGATAAAAAAAATGTATGGAATGGATCTAAGCACAGGCAAAATCCTAGAAAACCCGGGTTGTCTGCTTTCCACAAAACACAGATTAATCACCTTTCAGCAGAACGATAACCTAAAACACAAGGCCAATCCACACCAGAGTTGTTACCATGAAGACAGTGAATGTTCCTGAGTGGCCAAGTTAGTTTTGACTTAAATCTGCTTGAACATCTATGACAAGACCTGAAAATGGTTGTCAAGCTGTGATCAACAACCACTTTGACAGAACTAGAAGAATTCTGAAAATAATAACGGGCAAATGTTGCACAAACAAGGTGTAGAAAGCTCTTAGAGACTTACTCAGAAAGGTGCTTCTACAAAGTATGCCTCCGGGGAGTGAACACTTAAGTAAATTATTTGTTTAAAAATGAAATACTCAAATATCTGTAAAAGCATGTTTTCACTTTGTCATTATGGGGTATTGTGTGTACAGAGGTGGCCAAAAGTTTTGAGAATGACACAAATATTAATTTTCAAAGTCTGCTGCCTCATATTGTTTGATGGCAATTTGCATATACTCCAGATTGCAATTAATCTGATCACTCTTCATGACAAAGTCCCTCTTTGCCATGCAAATGAACTGAATCCCCAAAAAACATTTACACTGCATTTCATCCCTGCCACAAAAGGACCAGCTGACATCATGTCAGTGATTCTATCGTTAACACAGGTGTGAGTGTTGACAAGGACAAGGCTGGAGATCACTCTGTCATGCTGATTGAGTTTGAATAACAGACTGGAAGCTTCAAAAGGAGGGTAGTGCTTGGAATCATTGTCCTTCCTCTTTCAACCATGGTTACCTGCAAGGAAACACGTGCAGTCATCATTGCTTTGCACAAAAAGGGATTCACAGGCAACGATATTGCTGCCAGTAAGATTGTACCTAAATCAACAATTTATTGGATCATCAAGAACTTCAAGGAGAGCGGTTCAATTGTTGTGAAGAAGGCTTCAGGGTACCCAAGAAAGTCCAGCAAGCGCCAGGACCATCTCCTAAAGTTGATTCAGCTGTGGGATCGGGGCACCACCAGTAGAGAGCTTGCTCAGGAATGGCAGTAGGCAGGTGTGAGTGCATCTGCATGCACAGCGAGGCAAAGACTTTTGAAGGATGGCCTTGTGTCAAGAAGGGCAGCAAAGAAGCCACTCCTCTCCAGGAAAAACATCAGGGACAGACTGATATTCTGCAAAAGGTACATGGATTGGACTGCTGAGGACTGGGGTAAAGTCATTTTCTCTGATGAATCCCCTTTCCGATTGTTTGGGGCAGCCGGAAAAAATCTTGTCCGGAGAAGACAAGGTGAGTGCTACCATCAGTCCTGTGTCATGCCAACGGTAAAGCATCCTGAGACCATTCATGTGTGGGGTTGCTTCTCAGCCAAGGAAGTGGGCTCACTCAACAATTTTGCCTAAGAACACAGCCATGAATAAAGAATGGTACCTACACATCCTCCGAGAGCAACTTCTCCCAACCATCCAGGAACAGTTTGGTGACAAACAATGCCTTTTCCAGCATGATGGAGCACCTTGCCATAAGGCATAAGTGATAAATATGTGGCTCAGGGAACAAAACATTTATATTTTGGGTCCACAGCCAGGAAACTCTCCAGACCTTAATCCCATTGAGAATTTGTGGTCAATCCTCAAGAGGCGGGTGGACAAACAAAAACCCACAAATTCTGACAACTCCAAGCATTGATTATGCAAGAATGGGCTGCCATCAGTCAGGATGTGGCTCAGAAGTTAATTGACAGCATGCCAGTGCGGATTGCAGAGGTCTTGAAAAGAAGGGTCAACACTGCAAATATTGACTCTTTGCATCAACTTCATGTAATTGTCAATAAAAGCCTTTGACACTTATGAAATGCTTGTAATTATACTTCAGTATTCCATAGTAACATCTGACAAAAATATCTAAAGACACTGAAGCAGCAAACTTTGTGGAAATTAATATTTGTGTCATTCTCAAAACTTTTGGCCACGACTGCAGATGGGTGAGGAAAATAATATTGTTAATCAATATTGAATTCAGGCTGTAACAACAAAATGTTGAATAAGTCAAGGGGTATGAATACTTGCTGATGCACTGTACCTTCAATGGACATAGACTGATCAATTTTTTTATTTGACTCTACTGACCAACAAACTTGGCAAATTTCTATTAAATGTCTTCTCTTTTTTTTTTTATAGTCCATACTGAAATGGATAAAAGGCCCATATGTCTAGCATCCAAAAACCTACTTTTGAGAAAAAGGCCTAGACACAGGAAACTGTTTGTCTTTTTCTCAATTCAAGTATTAGTCTGCTTTACTATGATTTCCAAGAACTGGAGAACGGTTTACAAACAACGTCATGTTTAAAGCAGACACAATTGTCTATCACAAGGATTTGGATACCATGAAAACAACTAAACAATTACACTGACCACTAGACTGACCGGCTGCTCTGGTTTTGGGGGTTGAGGGTTGGCTTGTAGCCGCCTGATCAGTGGCACACCATTCCTTGACTGTCTCTTCAGCATCCAGTAGCTCAGGACCCGCTCCACAAACGCTTTCTTCTTCTGGACAGACACTTGATTGAGGATTGTGTCAAAACTGAGAGGGGAGAGTACGTTAGCATTGGTCAGACGCAGGATTATTATGTTTAATGTACATTTCACACATTCATTGGGAGGTTTGTTATTGGTAGACAAAAGAAGTAAAAATAATATGCCAACCTGCTGGGGGTTATACTAGGCCCAGGCACAGCTGGAGCCTCTTCCTCAGGCACCACCACTATTCTCTTGCTCTTCTTCTTCTGCCACCCTTTTAACCTTGTCATCCCTCTTTTGTCACCCCTCTTGTGACAGACACTGTTTTTAGCATGGCCTTCCTCGTAGATAGCAAGGGGTCTCCGGGTGCACCCTTTAGGAGTGTGAGCACAGCAGAAGGCTGTTTTCTTCACAGAGAAAGTGGGCGACCCAGTCTCTGAGACTTCCTTGACAGGCTCCATTTTCATGTAGAGGCCGGCCTTTTGGGCACAGCTGACATGGAAGGCTGTGTAACAGTTAACCTTGTGACACTGGATGCAGGCCCCGGCGCCTTTCTCCTTGCAGAGGTAGCAGGTGAGTTTCCAGCGAGCGGGCGGAATATTGCTGACACCGTCGATGGGCTCAATAAAGACTGTGTCGGAGAAGCCCACTTCTGGCACCCACAGGGCACACACCACGTGGCCCCAGCGGTCATCATCAGTCTTCTTCAGGGCACCGCCTTTGTTGGGGCAGAAGACACACTCAGCGGGGCGTGAGGGGCACTGGAGGCAGTGCCGACACAGCCACTGGCCCTCAGGGATGTAGGGAACACCGTAGCACTCCTGGTGCACGGCAATGTTGCATGAGTCACAGAAGAGGATGACGTTGCTGTCCTGTCCGTCTCCATCCATGCAGATGCAGCACACAGCATCCTCATCGATGAGGGTCTGCGGGTCGCTCCGGCCCTGGCTGGCAAAGAAGGACTCCTTCTCGAAGCGGTCCATAAGGAACTCAAAGAGGTTCTGTGACACCTGGCTGACACCCTCACCTTTCCTCTTCTCATTGAGAAGATCCAGCCAAGCGTAGTCCTCCTCATCCATGTCGTATTCCACTTCCTCATCGAGCTCTTCGGAAGTCTTCTCAGAATACTTATAATATATGGAGGGCCGCCGAGGCACCGCAGGAAGGTTGTACTCCACTGCGCGGAACTTGGGTTCCAGGAGGGCGCTCCCTTGCGGGGCAGCCCCATGCGTGGTGGTGAGGGCGGCACTCTTCTTCTGCTGGTTGTTTTTGAGCCTCACAGAGCGCACCAGCACTTGCTGGGGCTTCTCATTGTTCTCCTTGTTGCTGTTGCACTCCATGATCTCTTGGGCCGTGGGGTCATCGTCGGCGATGACATCCAGCTTGTCATAGATGCTGATCCTGTGCACGCGGCCATCTATCTCTAGGTCCACCATGCGCTGGGCCTGGGCGTATGTCAGAGTCTCCTTGTTCGGTGAAGGTTTGATGGGAGAGGGGGGCCTCTGGGGCGTGGACATGCGATTATAATGCCGCACTTTTTTCTTCATCATGAAGACCTAAAAAAATGCTTTAAAAAAACACTGATTGAGATTGAGATTTTACTTAGGCCAATACCAACCAAGATTGTAATATATCACTAGTCACAATTTCCCTTTCTTGGTTTCAGTCGTCTATTACACTTTTGAGTGTACATAACAGAAGGCTTTTCATTGACATGTCGAATATCATGGCATGGACAAATACAATGTGTCATCACTTTTACTTCCTTATGGTGTGCAGACGGGAAATAAATGTAAGTAGGTGTATGTAATAAATGCAATTTCTCCACAATCTGGATAGGCCTATATTATTACAGTACTTGTTGCTTGGTAGTAACCGAGGATATGCCTAAATTAACTTTTATATTCACCCAAAGTCCCAAACTAGCCTACTGGTAGTGTGGAGTGGCATAACTTTCTTGTTGTTTTGTGAAACCAGAAACTAAATATTTGTAACTATTCTGAATTATTTGTAAGGTAAATGGTGTAAAATATTAGTTTTGCTAATTGTTTGTTGCATAATAAGTGAACAGATACCATTCATTTCGCTGTTGAGCATTCATTCAAAATACAAGCTAACTAGAGGAGTAGCTAAATCGACCGTTTGCCTGAGCTGTCATCTCTTTTTCGAAGAGACAGTCATTTAAATATTTGGCATACTCTGGGCATGTACAAATTACATAATGAAAGCCAAACCCAGCAGCTGATTTATGACTCCAAGTGGTAGCAGGCGACTGTTCTTTGGATATTCCACTGACAACAAATGTAGGTATCCTCAACTAACTGAACACATTGTAACGAAGAGGGTGAGACGGGAGAAACAAATGGGAAGTCCCTTGCGCGCAACATCTTATTAAGTTGACATAATTGCTAAGAAACCATTTAGCTAGCCTAGCGAACGTTAGTCAACTGCCAGCAAAAAAGTATCTAACCAATTAGCTATCCTGGCAATGCTAAATTGTGCTACTTAAACACAACTATCGTTATGGTAGAGTTGCCTTGATAGCTATATTAGGCTAACTGGCTAACTGCTAGCGTAAAGCCAATTTATTGTGGCCACCTAACGTAGTAGTTAACTTAGTAGCTAGCTAGTAAGGCGCATAACCTACATAGCTTTAAAACGTTATTTGAACGTTGAGCCAGGCATAAATAATATGTATATTGAGCTAGGAGAGGAGAATTCCGTAAAAGTAGCGCCAGCGGCCTCAAGTCAAGAGCTAGCTAGCTAACGTTCACAATAAACTAAGGAAGGAAATATGGCGTCCGACTAAACAAGAATCCGAGTCGATTCGGTAACGTTTAAGTTACTATTTTATTCACTAAAATGTATAATCCATTTGTATAAATGCATTTGGGTCGTTCTGAAAAGCATCCATATGTGCATAGACAGTACATTTGGCTATAGCCATCTGACGTTACCTTTGTATTTTCAGTAATTCCGCTTTTAAAAACAGCAGCGCTTGCAAGCAATGGCGATGTGGCCTGCAGAGCAGCAGCAGTAAATCCACACACAATCCTCTCATCCAACGGGCACCGCTCGAGCAGCTTTGAATTATAAATTTAAACGACGACGATCTAAATTCCAAATTCGATTCTATTACAAACATAAATATTTCTGAAGAGGCACCAAATACTGTCCTTTAGCGACTTGCTAATGATCAGTAGCTAGCAGCCCCTGATTTCTTTTCGCCAACAACAATGCGGTTGTGCGGCTCCCCAGTTACGGCATGACGTAATTACGTCCCAGCGAAAATTAGGAAATTGTGAGGGTGAAGAAAATGCAAGCATCCAGGAGGGGGGGGGTCTTGGCTAGAAAGGATCAAGTTTTTGTTAAATTAACGTCAGATTTGACGTTTCGTAGCACAACGTTTCCCACAAAGGCCTAGGGTGGCAGGTTGCCTAACTAGATAAAGAGAAGCAGGCATTCAGCAATGGCATGTAGCAACCGGAGGGCTGGTGGTTCGGCTAGTTGAGAACAAGTTCTCATTTACAACTGTGACCTGGCCAAGATAAAGCACAGCAGTTTGATACATACAACAACAAAGAGTTACACATGGAATACACAGACATACAGCCAATAATACAGTAAAAAAAATAATAAAAAAAAAATAAGTCTATATACAATACGTGCAAATGAGGTAAGATAAGGGGGGGTAGGGCAACAAATGGGCCATGGTGGAGAGGTAATTACAATATAGCAATTAAACACTGGGATGGTAGATGTGCAGGAGATAAATGTGCAAGTTACTGGGGTGCAAAGGAGCAAGATAAATAAATACAGTACTGGGATGAGGGTGTAGGATGGGCTGTTTACAGATGGGGGGCTATGTGCAGGTGCAGAGATCTGTGAGCCGCACTGACAGCTGGTGCTTAAAGCTAGTGAGGGAGATATGAGTCTCCAGCTTCAGTGATTTTTGTAGTTCGTTCCAGTCATTGGCAGCAGAGAACTGGAAGGAAAGGCGGCCAAAGGAGGAATTCGCTTTTGGAGTGACCAGTGAGATATACTGGCTGGAGCGCGTGCTGCGGGTGGGTGCTGCTATGGTGACCAGTGAGCTGAGATAAGGCGGGGCTTTACCTATCAGAGACATGTAGATGACCTGGAGCCAGTGGGATTGGCAACGAGTATTTTATTTTTATTTCACCTTTATTTAACCAGGTAGGCAAGTTGAGAACAAGTTCTCATTTACAACTGCGACCTGGCCAAGATAAAGCAAAGCAGTTTGACACATACAACAACACAGAGTTACACATGGAGTAAAACAAACATACAGTCAATAATACAGTAGAAAAAAAACCGAATCTATACACAATACAATAAATAGGCCATGGCAAAGTAATTACAATATAGTAATTTAACACTGGAATGGTAAATGTGCAGTAGATGAATGTGCAATGTAGAAAAAACTGGGGTGCAAAGGAACAAGATAAATAAATAAATACGGTAGGGGATGAGGTAGTTGGTTGGGCTATTTACAGATGGGCTATAAACAGGTACAGTGGTCTGTGAGCTGCTCTGACAGCTGGTGCTTAAATCTGGTGAGGGAGATAAGTGTCTCCAATTTCAAAGATTTTTGTAGTTCATTCCAGTCATTGGCAGCAGAGAACTGGAAGGAGAGTCGGCCAAAGGAGGAATTGGCTTTGGGGGTGACCAGTGAGATATACCTGCTAGAGCGCATGCTACAGGTTGGTGCTGCTAAGGTGACCAGCGAGCTGAGCTAAGGCGGGACTTTACCTAGCAGGGATTTGTAGATGACCTGGAGCCAGTGGATATGGCGACGAGTGTAAAGCGAAGGCCAGCCAACGAGAGCATACAGGTTGCAGTGGTGAGTAGTATATGGGGATTTGGTGACAAAACGGATGGCACTTTGATAGACTGCATCCAATTTGTTGAGTAGAGTGTTGGAGGCTATTTTATAAATGACATCACCGAAGTCAAGGATCGGTAGGATGGTCAGTTTTACGAGGGTATGTTTGGCAGCATGAGTGAAGGATGCTTTGTTGCGAAATAGGAAGCCGATTCTGGATTTAATGTTGGATTGGAGATATTTAATGTGAGTCTGGAAGGAGAGTTTACAGTCTAACCAGACACCTAGGTATTTGTAGTTGTCCAGATATTCTAAGTCAGAGCCGTCCAGAGTAGTGATGCTGGACGGGCGGGCAGGTAGTGATCGATTGAATAGCATGCATTTAGTTTTACTTGCATTTAAGAGCAATTGGAGGCCACGGAAGAAGAGTTTTATGGCATTGAAGCTTGTCTGGAGGTTAGTTAACACAGTGTCCAAAGAAGGGCCAGAAGTATACAGAATGGTGTCGTCTGCGTAGAGGTGGATCAGAGAATCACCGGCAGCAAGAGCGACATCATTGATGTATACAGAGAAGAGAGTCGGCCCGAGAATTGAACCCTGAGGCACCCCCATAGAGACTGCCAGAGGTCCGGACAACAGGCCCTCCGATTTGACACAAATCTCACACGTAGGGATGATTTATTTTCTAATTGCATTCGGTGTCTTATCACTACTTGTTGTTTCTTGTAGCTACTGTAGATTATATTTGCCATCTCATTTTCAGATTAGATTGAGATGGCATACAACTATTGTAGGTTTATAATTTGTGATGTAAAAGTTTTGAAAACGTATCACTTATGTTACAGTACTTACAGTGCTTTCTAGTCTTTTACAGCATATGACTAAATTATTCATTTTTTGCAGATCGAAATTTACCCAGGTTTGAACATTACAGTCCCAAAGAACGTCAGGAGAGCAGCCATGCAACCAGGCAACAGTTCCACTGCGATGGCAAGAGCGCTGTTGGGTGCGTTAAGGTACTGAAAAGCAACCTGAGAGGTTCTGTATGTACAGAGATTGTATTGACCGTAGAATTAGAATCGAAGAAGATCCAATCACATTTGGTCATTTTTGGGAGTTCTCCATCTTAGAATGCATATGTAAGCATAACAAACAAAGTGTTGGAGATACATTGGCTGTGAAAAGAGGCTACTTGCTGTCCACCCCAACCAGCACTGTTTCAGATGGGAATATCCATTCTACTCATTCCAATTATATTGACAATGGCAGTAGTACAGCATGTACAGTCGAAGTTGGAAGTTTACATACACCTTAGCCAAATACATTTAAACTCAGTTTTTCACAATTCTTGACATTTAATCCTAGTAAAAATGCCCTGTTTTAGGTCAGTTAGGATCACCACTTTATTTTAAGAATGTGAATGTCAGAATAATAGTAGAGAAAATGATTTATTTCAGCTTTTATTTCTTTCATCACATTTACATACACTCAATTAGTATTTAGTAGCATTGCCTTTAAATTGTTTAACTTGGTTTAACCGTTTCGGGTAGCCTTCCCACAATAAATTGGGTGAATTTTGGCCCATTCCTCCTGACAGAGCTGGTGTAACTGAGTCAGATTTATAGGCCTCCTTGCTCACACACGCTTTTTCAGTTCTGTCCACACATTTTCTATAGGATTGAGGTCAGAGCTTTGTGATAGCCACTCCAATACCTTGACTCTGTTGTCTTTAAACCATTTTGCCACATCTTTGGAAGTATGCTTGGGGTCATTGTCCATTTGGAAGACCCATCTGCAACCAAGCTTTAACTTCCTGACTGATGTCTTGAGATGTTGCTTCAATATATCCACATCATTTTCTTTCTTCATGATGCCATCTATTTTGTAAAGTGCACCCGTCCCTCCTGCAGCAAAGAACCCCCACAACATGATGCTGCCACCCCCATGCTTCACGGTTGGGATGGTGTTCTTCGGCTTGCAAGCCTCTCCCTTTTTCCTCCAAACATAACAATGGTCATTATGGCCAAACAGTTCTATTTTTGTTTCATCAGACCAGAGGACATTTCTCCCAAAAGTACGATCTTTGTCCCCATGTGCAGTTGCAAACCGTAGTCTGGCTTTTTTATGGCGGATTTGGAGCAGTGGCTTCTTCCTTGCTGAGCGGCCTTTCAGGTTATGTCGATATAGGACTCGTTTTACTGTGGATATAGATACTTTTGTACCTGTTTCCTCCAGCATCTTTACAAGGTCTATTTTTGTTTCATCAGACCAGAGGATATTTCTTTAGATACTTTTGAACCGGTTTCCTCCAGCATCAACACATGGTCCTTTGCTGTTGTTCTGGGATTGATTAGCACTTTTCACACCAAAGTAAATCTCTAGGAGACAGAACGCGTCTCCTTCCTGAGCGGTGTGATGGCTGCGTGGTCCCATGGTGTTTATACTTGTGTACTATTGTTTGCACAGATGAATGTGGTACCTTCAGGCGTTTGGAAATTGCTCCCAAGGATGAACCAGACTTTTGGAGGTCTACAATTATTTTTCTGAAGTCTTGGCTGATTTCTTTTGATTTTCCCAAGATGTCAAGCAAAGAGGCACTGAGTTTGAAGGTAGGCCTTGAAATACATCCACAGGTACACCTCCAAATGACTCAAATTATGTCAATTAGCCTATCAGAAGCTTGTAAATCCATGACATAATTTTATGGAATTTTCCAAGCTGTTTAAAGGCACAGTCAGTTTAGTGTATGTAAACCTCTGACCCACTGGAATTGTGATAATCCGTCTGTAAACAATTGTTGGAAAAATTACTTGTGTCATGCACAAAGTAGATGTCCTAACCAACTTGCCAAAACTATAGTTTGTTAACAAGAAATGTGTGGTATGGTTGAAAAACGAGTTAATGACTCCAATCGAAGTTTATGTAAACTTCAACTGTTTATGTATGCACTTGGCATACAGACAGCATACTATATTCCAAGGTGGTAACATACATTTACAAGGTGAATAAGATATAGTGAGGAAGTGTTTACATAAAGAGAATCAGTGCATAAATGTAAAGCATACCAGGCTAACTTTTTCTATCTCTTAGACGTTTGGTGAGGAATCCCTTGAACACTGAGTTGCATGACGGAAATCTTCTTATGATTGCCAATCTAAAAAAATTAAGGAAAGTTACAGATGATTGCACACCATCTATTTGCCACTGAATCATAAATATACATTTGAAAAAAATAATGTGTGAAGTTTAAAATCCGTGTCCAACACTCAACACTAACCTCTCTTTGTAACCCTTCCACTTTGTTGTTGCACTCCGTGACTTCCACTTGATCGGAGCCCTGGATGTAATTCCCTTTTGGTGGGCACATTAGGGTAATTACTTGCCTGTGAAGATGACTTTCATTTAGTTTTACGATTAGATTAAATCACGACACAAGGCAGTATTCGTCATGCTTTGTGTATTTTCACACTTAATTATTTTGTTTCATATACTGTAATAGGAAACATGACAAGGAAAAATAACAACAAAGCAATAATATTATTATTTCAACTGATGGCACTGTCATGGCACGGAAAGATGCATTACACAGCTGCTTGTACTGTACCTCCGCAGGCTTTCTCATGCACTTTATGATTGGCTCGTAGTTCACCATAATATACCGATCAATCCATTCGTCATCGTCCATCTGCCCTTGAGCAACCAGCAACCGGCTGCATACAGCAACAGGGATGGTATGCGTCCTGACAGCACTTGTTGACATCTTCATGTTAAGATGGCTAACGTTAGCTAGCTACTCCATTGAGGCTAACAAGCTACAGAGAAGTCGGGGTTCATGAGCCAGAAACCGACGTCCTCAATAAACCCTACAGGGCAATAACGTCATTGACAACATAGCGGCACATTTTCTTCAAGCTGAGCCGGTGTGATGAGATGACTCGACCGTTGTAATACGACGCTACTA
This sequence comes from Brachymystax lenok tsinlingensis, assembly GCA_030435695.1. Lineage (NCBI taxonomy): Eukaryota > Metazoa > Chordata > Actinopteri > Salmoniformes > Salmonidae > Brachymystax > Brachymystax lenok. The sequence goes on from CM059818.1 coordinate 14,572,660, forward strand.
GCGCTTCTTTCAGAGAGCGCTCCGTAAACCACGCCCCAGTAGGGAGAGCTAGGTATGGGACTCGTTTTAATATGAGAAAAAACCTCACATTTTACAGTGGGTCTGCCTGCTATGGTTCTGTGTAGCCTAGTTAAGCATATTAATATATATTGGAGACCAGTGTATTGCAGTTTATTTCGTCTTTGACTTAATAAGTAAAATATATTTGAGTAGTGAACAGGAAACCAACAACGACTCCCAGACAGTTCGCAATAGAACATACCAGAGGGGGCACCTAAATAATTGGGATTATCTGGTTACCACAAGTGTTCGGAACTCGTTGACAAAAGAGACGATGGGACGCATTTTCACACGAAGTTCCGCTGTGGGTCTGTGTGAATGGTGCGATTATATTTGAAACTGGTTTATAGAAGCGAATGTCATCTATTAATTTACTTTTATAGCATGTATAAGGAGAAGCAATATCAGCCAGTGAAACTAATTGTTCTCACTTTATAATGGAACCTTCAGATTTGACTGCCTGCCTGTGGGGCTCTACATGAATTATTAAGATATTCTTGTGATCACAACAAAACTACTTATTTTGCTCAGAGATATAATTAAATTGTGTTTTCTTTGAAAAGATGGTCTGGCTGAGAATTGAACATTCCGTTTTCTGCCTGAATGTGGCGCTGTTTACTGCAGTTCTCTGGATTATCTTGTGACCAGAACCAAACGACTTATTTTACTCAACTAGAGATTTAAATAAATGGTGTTTCTTAAAATAAAACGCTGGACCTTTAATGATAACTGAATTGACTCAGAAAAGTAACATAAGTAGGCCTACAGTATCACAGCGTGGTCAAACATGTGCGGCCTGAGGCTATTGGACTGCGACTGAGTAAACCCTGGCCTGACACCTGGACGGTATGGCTGTTGAACAAATTGAGACTAAAATACTTGGTGTTACCTTAGATTGTAAACTGTAATGGTCAAAATATATAGATTCTATGGTTGTAAAGATGGGGAGAGGTTTGTCTGTAATCAAGAGATGCTCTGCTTTTTGCACTACACTCCCCAAAGCAAGTCCTGCAGGCTCTAGTTTTATCTCATCTTGATTATTGTCCAGTCATATGGTCAAGTGCTGCAAAGAAATACCTAGTTAAGCTGCAGCTGGTCCAGAACAGAGTGGCATGTCTTGCTCTTCATTGTAATCAGAGGGCTAATATTAATACTATGCATGACACTGCGTCACTTCTTGTTTATATAAGAAACATTGTGTTGAAAATTCCAAATTGTTTGCATAGTCAACTTACACACAGCACTGACACACACACTTACCCCACCAGACATGCCACCACAGTCCCCAGTTCCAGAACAAATGCATGGAAACGTACAGTATTATCTTATATAGCACAAGTGAACAGCAAACCTGGTTTAAATAAACACCTCACGGCACAACGCCATTCCCCTATGTGACCTACTTGTTGAGTGTATGTACTGACATGTATGTGTAACTGATATATGTACACACACACTACATGTTAATGTTTTTAAATGAATATAAAAAGTATTTTGTCTGTAATGTATTTTTGTTATATGTCAGATCCCAGTAAGACTAGCTGTCGCCATTGGTGTCGGCTAATGGGGATCCTAATAAATTCTAAAATTACTGAGAAAATACCTCAGCCTTAGGACATCATTGTGGAAAGAAGTCACACTTCCAGTTTGCACAAATCATTATTTGATTTGCTGTAATATAGAGATACAGTGTAAAAGCATACATTTTTAGCATGTAAATCTTGGTGGGGCAAACTCCCCAAGTTTTGGGGGGATGCATGCCAGCAAAGCCACAACACAACACTAACCAACATATTAATTGCACTATAACAGTGACAAACAGTTGCCCACAAACTGTTAGGACCTACATAAAGCTGTCCAAACAGCAGAGTTCCAGCACCGTGGAGTGAATCCTTACTACTGCTACACCTGGCTGTCTAGCAGCAAAACAGTTCATTCAACCTTGTTTACTGCCTTTTAAAAAACATATCTGATATGGGTGACTTGCTTGAACAAATATGGTTTCTACTGACAATTGAGATGTACAAACTATGGCATAAGGGGATGACGAGCGGAAAAGAGGCAATCTGTAGTTTTGATTAAGAAATTAATGAGCAAGCTTGGATGGATGTAGAATTCAGAACATGGGCCATTTTTACAGTATTCTCCCTGTATACCAAGTCAGAACCGTAGGATAAGTAAACTGGGCTAAATGTGCGCCACCAAGTCAGAACAGTAGGCTAGATTATGAGGTGAAAAGGGAGATAAATTATTAGGGTGAGGTACATGGGCTACTAACAGCTTACTACACAACATACACTTAGTATTACTTTCTTAGCTACAGTATAAATATCTCCCTGGCATATTACATCATGTATGCAGGAGCATACAATACATTTTCAGACTCACCTTGTTGTGCTGTGCACACTTTAACAGGAATGTGGCTTTCCAAACCACTCATTGTGGTTATTCGCAATTTCCAACTTGTTGTGTAATGTCTATGTATGTCCAATGGCCGATTAGCACCGCTACGTTTTTATCTATAATTTATCTTCATATGACAAGGATTGAACAGGATTTGCCAGAAGATTATCGAAGTGATTCAAGATGATGACTGCTTGTATAACTTGCTAGCTAAGATTTTGAAAGAATGATGTTGACATGATCAGTCCCATCAAAGCTATGGTAGACATAATGTGATTTTACAAAAATCAGGGATGTAAACAAATTTGTGTACACAATTTGAGAGAAATAAGCTTTTTATGCGTCTGGAAATTTTCTGGGATCTTTTATTTCAGCTCATGAAACAGGGGACCAAAACTTTACATGTTGTTTATATTTTTGTTCACTATAGTTTTATTCTGGTCACAAGATAATCCTGAAAATTGCGGTTAACAGCGCCACACTCAGGCAGAATGTTCAATTCTCCGCCAGGCTCATCTTGTCAAAGAAAACACAATTTAATTATATCTCTATTTGAGCAAAATAAGTAGTTTTGTTGTTATCACAAGAAAATCCTAATAATTCAGGTAAAGAGCCCCACAGTCAGGCAGACAAATCTGAATGTTCTATCATAAAGGAGAACAATTAGTTTCCCTGGCTGATATGGCTTCTACTTAGAAATACTATAATTAAGTGAAAGTGGTTGCTGAGTTAAAGAGACCGCTGCACCAGCTTGATTTTTTAAAGCTGTCTAAAAATAATGTATTGACTTTTATATAACATAATGCGATGTTGTCCGGTCCGAATTGACCCTTCTCTTGGTCCTGACCTGGACCGCAGTCCCCCAGTTGAGTTTGGCTGTTCTAGACGATTTTGTGCTTCCAACTTTGTGGCAACAGTTTGGGGAAGGCACTTTCCTGTTTCAGCATGACAATGCCCCCATGCACAAAGTGAAGTCCATACAGACATGGTTTGTCGAAATCGCTGTGGAAGAACTTGACTGGCCTGCACAAAGCCCTGACCTCAACTCCATCGAACACCATTGCCAACTGCGAGCCAGGCCTAATCGCCCAACATCAGTGACCTCACTAATGATCTTTTGGCTGAATAGAAAGTCCCCACATCAATGTTCCAACATCTAGTGGAAAGCCTTCCCAGAAGAGTGGAGGCTGTTATAACAACAAAGGGGCAACCAACTCCATATCAATACCCAGGATTTTAGAATAAGATGTTCGACGAGCAGGTGCCCACATACTTTTGGTCATGTAGTGTATATGAAAACGGACGATTCTTGAATATTTTAACATATTTGTGACATATACAGTTGAAGTCGGAAGTTTACATACACTTAGGTTGGAGTCATTAAAACTCGTTTTTCAACCACTCCACAAATTTCTTGTTAACAAACTATAGTTTTGGAAAGTCGGTTAGGACATCGACTTTGTGCATGACACAAGTAATTTTTCCAACAATTGTTTACAGACAGATTATTTCACTGTATCACAATTCCAGTGGGTCAGAAGTTTACATATACTAAGTTGACTGGCCTTTAAACAGCTTGGAAAATTCCAGAAAATTATGTCATGGCTTTAGCTTCTGATAGGCTAATTGGCATAATTTGAGTCAATTGGAGGTGTACCTGTGGATGTATTTCAAGGCCTACCTTCAAACTCAGTGCCTCTTTGCTTGACATCATGGGAAAATCAAAAGAAATCAGCCAAGACCTCAGAAAAAAATGTGTAGACCTCCACAAGTCTGGTTCATCCTTGGGAGCAATTTCCAAACGCCTGAAGGTACCACATTCATCTGTACAAACAATAGTACGCAAGTATAAACACCATGGGACCAAGCAGCCGTCACACCGCTCAGGAAGGAGACGCATTCTGTCTCCTAGAGATGAAAGTACTTTGGTGCAAAAAGTGCAAATCAATCCCAGAACAACAGAAAAGGGCCTTGTGACGATGCTGGAGGAAACAGGTACAAAAGTATCTTTATCCACGGTAAAACGAGTCCTATATTGATATAACCTGAAAGGCCGCTCAGCAAGGAAGAAGCCATTGCTCCAAAACCGCCATAAAAAAGCCAGACTACGGTTTGCAACTGCACATGGGGACATAGTTCGTACTTTTGGGAGAAATATCCTCTGGTCTGATGAAACAAAAATATAACTGTTTGGCCATAATGACCATGGTTATGTTTGGAGGAAAAAGGGGGAGGCTTGCGTGTCGAAGAACACCATCCCAACCATGAAGCATCATGTTGTAGGGGTGCTTTGCTGCAGGAGGGACTGGTGCACTTCACAAAATAGATGGCATCATGAGGGGAGGAAAATTATATGGATATATTGAAACAATATCTCAAGACATCAGTAAGGAAGTTAAAGCTTGGTTGCAAATGGGTCTTCCAAATGGACAATGACCCCAAGCATGGCAAAATGGCTTAAGGACAACAAAGTCAAGGTATTTGAGTGGCCAACACAAAGCCCTGACCTCAATCCTATAGAAAATTTGTGGGCAGAACTGAAAAATCGTGTGCGAGCAAGGAGGCCTACAATCCTGACTGTTACACCAGCTCTGTCAGGAGGAATGGGCCAAAATTCTCCCAACTTATTGTGGGAAGCTTGTGGAAGGCTACCCAAAACGTTTGACCCAAGTTAAACAATTTAAAAAGGCAATGCTACCAAATACTAATTGAGTGTATGTAAACTTCTGACCCACTGGGAATGTGATGAAGTAATAAATCTGAAATAAATCATTCTCTCTACTATTATTCTGACATTTCACATTATTATAATAAAGTGGTGATCCTAACTGACCTAAGACAGGGAATTTTTACTAGGATTAAATGTCAAGAATTGTGAAAAACTGAGTTTAAATGTATTTGGCTAAGGTGTATGTAAACGTCCGACTTCAACTGTATGTACTTATATGTGTGGATACATATATAAGCATACAATGAATTTGGAAAGTTTTCAGACCCCTTGACTTTTTCCACATTTTGTTACGTTACAGCCTTATTCTAAAATGGATTAAATAAAAAAAAATCCTAATCAATATACAAGCAATACCTCATAATGACAAAGTGAAAACAGTATATTCTTTTACATAGGTATTCAGACCCTTTGCTATGGGACTCAAAATTGAGCTCAGGTGCATCCTGTTTCCATTGATCGTCCTTGAGATGTTTCTACAACTCAATTGGAGTCCACCTGTGGAAAGTTCATTTGATTGGACATGATTTGGAATGGTACACACCTGTCTATATAAGGTCCCATAGTTGACAGTGCGTGTCAGAGCAAAAACCAAGCTATCAAGGTTGAAGGAATTGTCCGTAGACCTCCGAGACTGGATTGTGTTGAGGCACAGATCTGGGGAAGGGAACCAAAAAAATTCTGCAGCATTGAAGGTCCCCAAGAACACAGTGTCCTCCATCATTCTTAAATGGAAGAAGTTTGGAACCACAAAGACTCTTCCTAGAGCTGGCAGCCCAGCCAAACTGAGCGATCAGAGGAGAAGGGCCTTGGTCAGGGAGGTGACCAAGAACCTGATGTTCACACTGACAGATTTCCTCTGTGGAGATGGGAGAACCTTCCAGAAGGACAACCATCTCTGCGGCACTCCACCAATCAGGCCGTTATGGTAGAGTAGCCAGATGGAAGCCACTCCTCAATAAAAGGCACATGACTACCGACCCGTATCACTCACATCTGTAGCCATGAAATGCTTTGAAAGGCTGGTCATGGCTCACACCATCAACACCATTATCCCAGAAACCCTAGACCTACTCCAATTTGCATAGCACACCAACAGATCCACAGATGATGCAATCTCTATTGCACTCCACTATTCATTGACTACAGTTCAGCGTTCAACACCATAGTGCCCTCAAAGCTCATAACTAAGCTAAGGTCCCTGGGACTAAATACCTCCCTCTGCAACTGGATCCTGGACTTCCTGACGGGCCGCCCCCCCCGGTGGTAAGGGTAGGTAACAACACATCCGCCATGCTGATCCTCAACACGGGGGCCCATCGGGGGTGCGTGCTCAGCCCCTTCCTGTACTACTTGTAAAATGTTTTGAATTAAATCTAACAAATGGTTTGTGCTGATAAACGTTGCATGAAAGCAATAATTATAGTGAAACACCCGTGGTAACTTGCTAACAGAAGATGTGTGTGTGTGTGTGTTTAAAGATTAACATTGTAGAGCATCTCTCCCCTTTACATCTCAAATAATATGATGGGCAAAATCAGGTACCTTCAGACTGGTGAGCAGCTGGCCCCTGTGACGAAGAGGACTGAGGACCTATTCAGATCAAAGTTAAGCATAGTTATTTGTCCTATACATCGGAGTTCACAGCCAAATTATTTCAGCATTCCATCAACAAACACAGTGTAAAATTATTAGTTCTTAAGCATAATGTTATGTGATATACTTCATTACATTCAGTACATAAGAGGCACTTATTCCCAGCAGAGTGACAGAGTGTCTAGAAGATACTGTTGAAAAATTGTGAAAATGACATGCAGGTTGTGAAAACTAGAAATTATACTTGATTGAACAATACATTGCCAAGAAACAGAATCTTGCATACATTTTTTGTTGTTGTTGGAATCAACCCTTTTTGAGCGAATTTGGGGGTCTTTGGCGCTGGTGGGTGCTGGTTAGGATCAGCGTCAGACTCCAGACTCAAATTTAGGATTTCGCCTGGAAATGACGACAAGCATGAAGTTTTCTTAGTAGTAGTGTAGTGGTTAGATTCCTTTTATTTCAAACACTAAATCTTACTTTATCTTTCTTTGGTGAGAATCTGGCTCTGCTTCCAGCCTTGAGCCTTATTCTGCCCGAACCAGGCACTCATGGGCTTTCTCATATGAATCTGAAAACATCACGAAACAGGAGCTTATCAGTTCATTTGTAAATGTCTGCAATGTTAGTATAATTTTTAGTATCTTAATATTCAGTTAAAGTACTCACTCTTTATCTTCAGTAATTAAATTGAATACACCTCCCATGTATCAATGTCCGGACGTTCGTGCGACATCACTGCCTTCCTTAAACTCTCTTGCCTCTTGTATCAAGGCCAATAACATTTGTCCTTGGTGCATCAGGTTTTTGAGTTGACAGCCAAACTGTCATCTTCATTCAGGAAATCAACCACAGCAAACATGGTAATGTGAACAAAAAAGCAAATAAGGGCACTCAATTAGATTAGTTTACTCATTTCACAATTGAGTATCTAATTGTAGGAGTTTAAGAAAATCCCTTCAAGTAAATAGTACATTTTCTGTAATGTCTTTTACTGACAATTTACCTTGAAAAGACAACGGGAAAACATTAAAAAATATATATTGGTGCTTTGCATCCTACAAATGGAGTAATGGCATCCCAGCAAAGCCTTCTTTGCACGGGAGTAGAACAAACTTCCGTAGCACATTTGTGGCTTGAGTAAAAATAAATTCATCCTTCAATCCAGAGAGATAGAAAATATCACGCAACGGTGATGGCAGGGGTTATGTGAAAAGGTCTGTCTTGTTCCTAAATGTTTTGTACACAATCAAAGTGTTCCTCCACCAGCAGGTTTTGCACTATGACAACCTCTTCCGCAACAGGACAGTTATTCCCAGTGGACATCTGCACAGAGAAGTGAGTGAACTGCAGTTTTTTATATGGCTCTTTCACTTTTAGACCATTTGGGACTGGGCCATTGTCATGCTGCTTTTGTAGTGTTTTCTCTGCATCTGACTGTGTTGCTTTCATGGCCTCTCTTTCTGACCACCTCCATATAACCTGCTCTAAAAGGCTTGTTTTGTTATCATTCTTTTTAACTGGCCAAGAAAATTCTTGAAGGGGAAGCAAGAGATATTGTTAAGATCACCAAATACTTTTGCTTCATGACTGAGATAAGTTAGGCAATGCATGTTACATGTTATGTTTTCCTTCACATACAGGCGGCTGCAGTGGTCCACAAACAAAACCAGGAGGTTTCCAGCATAGTCGGTGTGGTCTGCACACAAGGATACACTTAGGAAGATGGTCATGGGAACTGCAAGGAACACGACGTTTTCATACATCACCCTTGGAATATTCCCTTTTAAACAGACAGGCCCAGTATACATGAGATATGTACGGAACTCTGTTGCCTTCCAACGGTCAGACTCATTCAGTGATCTGGATTTTCTGTTGATTTCCTGTGGAGTGTGAGGTCTTAGGTTCACAGTCAGCTGTGAAGATACATTTCTGACAACAGCTGGACCTAAACGTGTTTTCAGTGGCCCTTTCTGCCATAGAGTTATCAGATTCCGTGTAACTCCCAAACATATCAGGTGCATGTAGTCAAGAGGAAACGGTGTCACCAAACCAATTGACAATGATCCTAAAGGTGTTGTCCCACTGTAATGAGAGTCATCGGTCAAATCATCAAAAGGGTCGTGGTTGGACCTCAGAAGAGCTGTTGTTTCTGGGACGGTAATACGATTCAGGTAGTAGGCTCCCTTTTGACGGCATTTGTCACAGCCATAATAGCCATGTGCCTTTTGCATTTCTGACAAAGGCCCTTGCTGGTGCGTCACATATAATGGCAGAGATTTGGACTTGGAATTTGGATTTGGACTTTGGATTTGGAAGATTTCTGTCACCAAAATAAAGTTTCCAGCTGCTGCATTTCCTCAACAAAGTCATGCAAGAAATAAAGACTGGTTGGATTCTTCTCCCCAAAGAACATACCAATGACAAATGGTGACTTGTTTGTCTGGACCACGCCTTTGTAGATTTCTACTAGCCCTAAGATAGGCCAGAATTGAGCATTTGAGCTCTTGTATAGAGGAAGGCCATCAATATTGATTTGGAGGGACACGGACTCAGACAACCTTGTATGAACAGATGTTGTAAGGTGGGACAGCAAACCATGTTTAATGCCAGTGTGGAAATAAGTTCCCCCAGAGACTTCTTTAGTTTCCATCACTGGTTTTGTTTTCAACAAAGTCCGTGAATCTTTTGGTAGGCCTAATTCTGGGATTTTCGTGGATAGAATCTTGAGTAGTTCAGTTAATGACGAATGTGGAATTTGTATCCTAAAAGCCCAATCCGAAGGTAACTTTCTGACAACATCCTCCTCGTCTATACATTCAACAATGCTCTCCTCTGTGCTCTCAGTGAAGCTCTCGTTAACCCCACCCTCACTACCACTTAGTGTGCAAACATCAGCTGACTCAAACCTACCATTTGACTCCTGCATTGGAAGAGACACTTGCACACAATTGCTTATGCCATAACAGTTATGCTTCTCTTCCCTTTCCACAGATCCTGACTTTAGTTTTTGCAAATCTTGTGCAACCCCCTTCTGAATTTTTCTACGTAACTGGACATTTTACCTGGAAACTTTCGGTATGTATCTGCAAAGAAAAATCTACGCTGGTATGTTTAACATCACTTTAAGTCAACAAAAAAAACGGCATGATTGGTCACTGAAAATTAAATGTAAATTAATGTAGTTTACTCCAATCGCCATCATATGTTTCTTTGTGTGTGTGTGTCTAAGGATGGTGGACAATTTTTACTTTGTGCATGCAGATAATACTACACTGAACATATAGCACCAATACTAGACTGATGTAGTCCTAATTAATAACTGAAGACACATGAGGGGTGAGTATTTCCTAAAAAAATTACATTATAATTGCTTTAGTCAGTATATTCACTTTATTGTTGTATAAACTTGTAAATTGTAAACAAATGAAAATGCATCAGATTATTTTCGTGGACACAATAGTAGCACATCAATCAGTCAATTACTGTGTGTAGGTTAGACCTGATGTCACTTGTTTAGTGCATTTTCTCAGAATATAATGTTCCCTCAGCTTTGTGGAGAAAAAAAAATCTTTGACATGGGCTGGCTGATCGCGGGAACAGTGTTAAAAATATTTACAGTTAATTATATCGCTACGTAAACCGGTGAAATGGCGATTATGATTGGTGCTCATTTTTGTTGACCTCATGACCTTTTAGTCAGTATTTAAACATGCGTTTCTCAGCTCTAAATTAAGACGACACTGAAGAGCCATGCTAGAATTGTATCAACGTGATGAGGACGCCTCTGTGCAGCTATCTTACAGTTAAGTTCGATAAATTAAGGTACATTTGGTGAGCGAACAGGGCTAGCTAGTTAATTGTAGCAATCATGTTCAGTAACCTAGCTTTAAGGTTGTTCTTTACAATTTAGCTGCGCTAACGTTACAACGGCCGAGACCCCTCCGTCTTGTTAGTTTGTTCTGAAGAACATCCCAAGGCCCCGAAGGACCATTGACTAGCTAGCGTAGCTAACTAAGCAAATCGCTTTACTATTTTAAACTTTTAGCTGGTTGCCAAGTTACAAACAGTAATGTTAACTTTCTGGCTCCCTTTATTGTTCATGTTACCGGACAACTTTAGGGCACTTTTATTATCCATGTAATGTTAATTGGCCAAACCTAAAGTTGTCTGCCAACTTAGCTAACATTACGTTAGCTATTCTAACGTTGGCGTCGGTCAACTAACTTGAAGTCCCTAACGTTAACCCTGAAGGCATTATTGACCCATCACAGTTCCTAGCGTCCTTATTAACATTACCCTTAGCCATACTGTTTGTCATGATATAACATATCAAACCATAACTTAAACGTACTTTAATTTCTCATATAACGTACATTAATTTTTAGGTAACTATCAACTCACCGAGGCTTTCTACTGGGATCACAGAGACGCCAACTGGGTTTTTATAGAGACAGATGCGCGAGCAAGGTGATCCAGATGATGAGCTGTTCTCTCCAGAGGATTCCACAGGGCATCTTTTAAATGTGGTACCACACGGATCACACAGCAGGTAAGGGGCGCCTTTTAATGGTGATTCGCAAACCACACAGAAGGTAAAGGTATGAGTACCTTTACTGCTTGATGGGGATTCGCCTACCACACAGAGGGTTAGGGCGCCTTTTAATGGTGATTCATAACCATTTGAGAATTATGGTGTTGTATACTGTTGGTATGAGTACCTTTTACTGCTTGATTTCATGAATATAGAAGTGTAAACATCGTATGACTTCATGAGAAATTAATGTAAAGCCTTAGTCGTTCCAATAAATATTTTGGAGATTGGTCTTCTATAGCGGACCTACACCCTAATTCTCAAACGGTTAGGAATCACCATTAAAAGGCGCCCCTTACCTGCTGTGTGGTACCACATTTCCCCATATGAATAGTGTGATTGGTACAACCTTTTGGACCATTTAATGGGGTGTTTTGATCAGGTGCAGGGTTAGTGTTAGGTTTAATTTGTGGATTCTTGACCTTGTTCCTCAAGCTCAAGTATAATTATTTTAGAGAGGGGTAGCTTGTAGTGAGGGAGGGCATCTATAGCTGTTGCTTTGTTGTCCAAGCAGGTTCTAATCAGAAGTACAAATCACAAACTTAACTGATATGTAAAGTGTCAAAATCAACACTACATACAGTGAGGGGGAAAAAAGTATTTGATCCCCTGATGATATTTTTACGTTTGCCCACTGACAAATAAATGATCAGTCTATAATTTTAATGGTAGGGTTATTTGAACAGTGAGAGACAGAATAACAACCAAAAAATCCAGAAAAACGCATGTGAAAAATGTTATAAATTGATTTGCATTTTAATGAGGGAAATAAGTATTTGACTCCTCTTCAAAACATGACTTAGTACTTGGTGGCAAAACCCTTGTTGGCAATCACAGAGGTCAGACATTTCTTGTAGTTGGCCACCAGGTTTGCACACATCTCAGGAGGGATTTTGTCCCACTCCTCTTTGCAGATCTTCTCCAAGTCATTAAGGTTTCGAGTGGCTAGGCCACTCCAGGACCTTAATGTGCTTCTTCTTGAGCCACTCCTTTGTTGCCTTGGCCGTATGTTTTGGGTCATTGTCATGCTGGAATACCCATTTTCAATGCCCTGGCTGAGGGAAGGAGGTTCTCACCCAAGATTTGATGGTACATGGCCCCGTCCATCGTCCCTTTGAAGCGGTGAAGTTGTCCTGTCCCCTTAGCAGAAAAACACCCCCAAAGCATAATGTTTCCACCTCCATGTTTGACGGTGGGGATGGTGATCTTGGGGTCATAGGCAGCATTCCTCCTCTTCCAAACATGGCGAGTTGAGTTGATGCCAAAGAGCTCCATTTGTCTCATCTGACCACAACACTTTCACCCAGTTGTCCTCTGAATCATTCAAATGTTAATTGGCAAACTTCAGACGGGCATGTATATGTGCTTTCTTGAGCTGGGGGACCTTGCGGGCGCTGCAGGATTTCAGTCCTTCACGGCGTAGTGTGTTACCAATTGTTTTCTTGGTGACTATGGTCCCAGCTGCCTTGAGATCATTGACAAGATCCTCCCGTGTAGTTCTGGGCTGATTCCTCACCGTTCTGATGATCATTGCAACTCCACAAGGTGAGATCTTGCATGGAGCCCCAGGCCGAGGGAGATTGACAGTTCTTTTGTGTTTCTTCCATTTGTGAATAATCGCACCGACTGTTGTCACCTTCTCACCAAGCTGCTTGGCGACGGTCTTGTAGCCCATTCCAGAATCTTGTCTCTGACATCCTTGGAGAGCTCTTTGGTCTTGCCATGGTGGAGAGTTTGGAATGTGATTGATTGATTGCTTCTGTGGACAGGTCTCTTTTTATACAGGTAACAAACTGAGATTAGAAGCACTCCCTTTAAGTGTGTGCTCCTAATCTCAGCTCGTTACCTGTATAAAAGACACCTGGGAGCCAGAAATCTTTCTGATTTGAGAGGGGGTCAAATACTTATTTCCCTCATTAAAATGCAGATCATTTTATAAACATTTTCACGTGTTCTGGATTTTTTTGTTATTCTGTCTCTGTTCAAATAAACCTACCATTAAAATTATAGACTGATAATTTCTTTGTCAATGGGAAAACGTACAAAATCAGCAGCGGATCAAATAATTTTTTCCCTTGCTGTATTGTGTATACCATTACCTGTCATCTTTACATTTTTTAGAATATCATGATTGGGAAATTCATACGTAATACAATAATTGTGATAAGTCTCTACGGCTCTTTAATTGTGGCATTTCTTCAACAGGACTTCTCTCTGCTGTCTGGTTCCTGAAAGATGTTGATGACATCACTCTCAAGCTCCAATAGCACATGCACCCCACATGATTAGATATGAAACACTCCTGTCCATCTTCAATACCTTAAAACTACTTATGGAGAAGCGGTGCGCAAGCGGGCCGCTCCCGACACTACCCGGTGAAATGCAAGGCGCCAAATTCAAAATCCAGAAGTTGAATTATTAAACATTCATCAATATACAAGTGTTGCATAGTTATCAAAAGCTCTGATTCTTGGCAATATCACAGCGTTTTCAGATTTTAAAAAGGCTTTACGGCGAAAGCACAACATTTGATTGTTTGAGGATAGCACCTCCAATATTTATGCATTAGCATAAATTAATATCAAGCGCGCGGGTCACACAAAACCCATATAAGAGTTAAAATAAATCACTTACCTTTTGAAGAACTTCTGCTGAGGGCTTCCCATGTGTCCAATGAAGACATCCAATGGTTCTTTTGTTAGAAAAAGTAATTTATTATATCCATAAATCTCAGTTTGGTTGGCGCGTTATGTTCAGAAAATCCACCGTCGAGTCACCCGTTGTACAGTGAAGAGTATGCGTTCAAATATACCTATCTTTGCACAAACAAATCAAAGATCATTTATAATGCATCCTTAGCTATCCTTTTATGAATATTAGTGATAATAATGCACTCGGATGATATCATAAATGATATATAAGGAAAATAAAGTGGGGTGCGCTCACAATCTCGCGCCCGGGAAACGTTGTTGACATTTGTGGTCCCTTGACTATTTCCTCTTCCTATCAGTTCTGCTCAGTGCTAAAGCCTCCAAACCCTGTCTAAAGACTGTTGACATCTAGTGGAAGCCATAGGTACTGCAACCTAGGAGCTAAACCCCATGGATTTCAATGGAAAAGAGGAAATGTCACCCCAAAAAAATTCTGGACAGAAATTCCTCGGGTTTTCTGTTATACTCACCGACATTATTTTAATAGTTTTAGAAACTTCAGTGTTTCCTATCCAATAGTACTAATTATGTGCATATCCTATTTTCTAGGCCTGAGTGGCAGGCATTTTACTTTGGGCACGCCAGACTCTCCAAAATCGTCACCTCTGCTGCCGCTCCCTAAGAAGTTGCAACACACGCACACAATGATTTCCCCATAGACACGTAGGGTGGTTTGTGGCCGTGTTCCATTTAAATGCACTCCATGGTTGGCATGAATCTTCAGTTAGAACATTTTATGATCATCTCTGATCAAGTTATTCCACCAACAATTGAGAGATCTATCTTATTTTTTTACTTAACATTATAACATTTCTTAATGGAAACTGAAAATGTAAGGAAGACTTTACAGAAAATATTGCCTAGGGGCCTCAAGTTTAGAGCCTGCACTGTCTGTAACATCTATGTAAATACCTCACATTGCTAAAGGTTGTTGCACAAGAACATGTTAAATGTAGTATTTATAAACCTATACCTAATGCCATATCTTAATTTGTGTATTGTTGTAAAATAAATATGCATTTCCTGTCATTTTTGTTCTATATTCACTAAAACTCTCCCAAGATTATTGAATAGGTTACTTAAAAGTGAAAGTATGCAAGCGATTTACTTGTAAGAACACACATAAAGTAGTGGAAATGGTTATAACATTGAAATTGCATTGCATTATGTGATTACAAAATGTTTAACTTCATACAATAGGCATTTTCCAGACCAAGCTAAACGATATAGTTCAATTATTGCCAAATCCGTGTAGTTTTTATTAAAATGTGTATATATTGTTTTCAGCAATAGTAGCAGCACTTATTCAGTTTATGAGAATGTGTTACAGCAGGTCGCACGCATGGGTCCGGATATCGACATGCCGAAGTTCCTCCACTGAAGGTAAGACTTCCACCTAGCATAACGGCTTGCCGCTCTTTAAGAAACTCTAGTCGACCGATTACCGGTCTGCCTTCTTGAGTCCCGACCACGGCAAGCCGCTGACAGCGTTCTCCCCCGACAGGTCATTGTTAGCTAGGATATACTTTTTTGCTGAAATATGGAACCAACACTGAGTCAATCAGTTTTTGCCTAGTGGGTTGAGACCATTCACTTTTTTACTTTCATCAATCTGGCCTATTTGACCTATAATGCACAGCAAATACAAATGGCAGTAATTTATTTCTTGTAAAATGTACACAGACAGTTTTCGAAATGGGAAGCAGGCAGTCCAGGAAAAAAAATATATATATATATATATGATTGTCTGCCTGCATCTAGGCCTGTATTTCCTTAAGGCACCTGCCCAAGCCCGCTACATTCACTGTTTGGGCAACGCATTGTATTTCTTATATAATAACTACAGACCTTGGCCTACTGTCTAACCATACAATAATCGGGATATGGTCTTATTTTTCTACTTCAGGTGTTGGGTTTGAGTTTATTTTACGCAGACAAGTTCTGCTACACTTGACTAGGCTATTTTGCAACCACACCATGGCGCAATGGGACTGCATTTCCTAACGGTGTCGTCAACGTAAACTCCCGTTTCAACATCCACTGTGCAAATGTTTTCCCACTGGGAATATTGCTTGATGTAGAGCCGTAGGCATCTTATTCTACATATACAAATACACTTCCGTTTGTCTGTAAGAGTGTGAGTAAGAAATATGGTTCTATTTTCTCTTAGTATTTCCGTGCTAATGTTGAATCACCCATGTATAATTCGCAAGCATTTGAGAGAGTTTATAATATCCTGTGGTCTTTGAGAGTGATGTCCTGAAAACGACAGATAAGACTAGCCTAGGCTACATCGTCTTTATGTAGGCTGTCATGGTGTGGCATGTCCCACCTACAGTAGGCTATCAATGCCTTAAAATTGCCAATTGTGCCACATCAAATCAAATCGGCTACTGGCTGCAACCTGGTCTCAGAGCATTTTGTATTATTATGTACGTAAATCTGATACTTGTGTGTGTATATATGGTGTTCTGTTACGTTTCATATGGTATGTATTAATTTGGATGTCCATCACTCATTTCTAATGAAATGTTATGAATAGAAATTTGTATTATATGTTACAAATTTGAAAGTTTTGTACAATATGCTATGAATTTGAAAATGTATGATATGTACAAATTCTACCTCGGTGGCTAGCTGGCTAACGTTAGCTAGGCTTGGGGTTAAGTTTAGGAGTTAGGTTAAAGGGTTAGGGTTGGAGGAAGGGTTAGCTAAAGGGGTTAAGGTTAGGGGAAGAGTTAACATGTTAAGTAGATTCAAAGTAGCTAAAAAGCTGAAGTTGTCCATGATGAGATTCAAACTCTCAACCTCTGGTTTGCTAGACTTCGTGTTGTACGCCAACGCATACAACACAACCAACCACCCCACTTTCATTTTTTGCCTTAAGTAACCATCTGTCTTATGTTACATATAATAATTATATATTTACGTCGACTATGTTACGTCTAGTGTATGAGATCAGGCAGGCTATGCATGTCTTGAGGGAAGGAACATGCCACCATGCACTTTTGGACTAGGCAAACACAGAGCATGAATTCGTCCTAAATAGTCCCTGCACACGTCTTCATGTGTTATGGTGATTTGAAACAGTCAATTGAAATAAACTGCTCAGTATGTACAGCAACAACTAACAAACATCAGAGAAGCATTAGGTTGCATAGAGTTGGAAAACCAATCACGGTCGTGTGGGAGTACTGTGTGATTCCACGCGCTCGCGCTTCCTGTGGCGTTCTTTCAGCACTATGAGCACAAGCTTGCGCCGCATTGGTTTGGCAGTGAGAGCGCCAAGGACATGATCTCAGTAACCCGCAGGTAAGTCATACTTAATTGTTTAATTTCAAAGAACGAATTATTCTGCGATATGAATCATGTTTATTATTTAATGTGTTTCGATTTTTTTGTTTTTATGTTCAGCAAAAGCCTACAGACTTGAAATTGAGAATATCCGTTTTCGACACACTAACGCGTGTCGTTATGCATGTTTCCAGCGCATTTCTGTCATCAACAGAGTCCAAATCGATCGAAAGGGACAGAGTAAAACTTAAGTGTTAAATGCAAACCACTGAATAGACTCTGATAAAACAATCCCAGAGTGACATTCTCACCTTTCAACCATCATGCTCTTTGATCATATTGCACCTTTATCACAAGTGTGCATTTGTTTTATTTTGAAAATAGGGGGGGATTGCAGTGTGCAATCAAGTCTTGAACGATACAATTCATTCATTTAGATAACTTTAGGCCTATTAAGTGCAAAAACTATTATGCCTACATTTGATTGATAGCTTTTTTTTTGCAGTGATGGGTGAATGAGCAGGGGCACACTGCAGTTTCACAGCCCACAAGGTCTGAGCAACAACTCAAATAACTTCTTACAGTTCTAAAAACAATTCCATTGGGGAAAATAGAAAAATGACTTTTATAGCTAATCTCATGCTATTCTACACATTTTGCCACGAGGCTGAGACAATGTTGCTGTTGATTCAACCAGTGTGTTGAATCAAAGTGGGAGGCTGCTTAATCATCACCTGTGGGTCAAATATTCAAGTCAAAGCCTTTTAACATTTTGACTGGCTGTTGCAAAGTTGTTGCTTTGTGTGTAGTCATTTAAAGATAATATATGCTCTGTGCTTAGATATTGTAGTTGATGAGTGGGTCCCAATTGTTGGGTTGAAGAAAACCCAGCAAGTCTAACGTTATGAGTTGATGCTGCATGCCATTACTGTAGTCTACAAATAGGCCTGTTGGTAGATAGCAGTGTTTCTCAGATTTTTTTTGTAAGGGGGCCACTTTGCATTGAGACAATCATTCAGAGGACTGCACAGATCTTACATGTATTGTACTTTTTCTTCCAATATTATCAATTGAGTGCAAATTCAGAGCAATAGAGCACATGCAATTGATTTGATGTACAGCACATCACAAATATATACATACACACATCAAATAGGCTACATCACATGTATAAGACCCACATTAAGGGTTACCTCAGTAGTTGGATGAGCAAAAATGTCCCTTCTGCTCCTTGACTTAATTAATTAAAAATGTATAGTCTGTTGTAGCTATCCTTGTGAGGCAATCCAGGTGTGCATTGGTATGTCTGTTTTTGTTTCACAATGTTCATGTTTGGGGTGCTGTCAGTGCACACAGATGCCAGATTTGACCAGTCAATATTATCAGCAAAAAATGTAACAAGGGCTTTCAAAATATCCTCTCCTCGTGTTTGTCCATAAAATTTCCTCTCTGAACGACTCGTTTTGAGGGAAGCGGACCCAAACACATAATTGGGCAATGTCACTTACATCAGTGCTTTCATACAGCGCAATACTAAAACATGGCGCCAGATATGTCAGTAATCAGTTACTTAGCGATGTCCTCGCCGATGTCTTTTATGCGTCTTGTTATGGCCGAGTCTGAGAGTTGCACTCCCTTAATTTGCTTTAAATTGCTTCCTTGTTTGTGAAATCAGCATACAATATTTCCGCTGAAGCCAAAAAACATTATTTGACAATCTCTGCCTCTGTGAAGGCCTTCTTGTTTCTCGTGAGTATCCAAGCAATCTCATATATTGCCTCTGTTGTTTTCTCTGCAACAGTGTTAGATCTGTCCATCATTTGTTGTCCTTTGAGCTGTCCTTTGAGTTGGATATGTTTTGTCAGTGGGCATGGTGTGACTGGAAATGTCGCACTAAATTTGCTTGTTTAAAACAATTGTCTTATTTGCCAGAAGGCGGTCAAAGTGAGCTAGTCACATTATGCATTCTAAAAATTACTTGTCTGTCCATTCCTCTTGGAACTTTCTGTGTTCTTCTTGAATTGACCGTATCCTTCTCTTAGCCACCGGCGCTACGTTAGCTAGCTGCATTTCCCAGCCGCCATCTTCCTGATTTTCCAGGTTCTCCGGTGGTTGTTCGTTCATAGCTGTCAAGTTGTTTTCCAGCTCTTCCCCCCTCATTTTCATTGTCAGTAGATTTGTTTCTTTTTTACAATAAATCGATCCATGTCTACCAGACTGCAAAATTGGCTAGTAGCAAACTGATATGTATTGGTCGCTGTAGCTGAGCAGTTGCGTTCTATTTCAGCCTTTCTGTTCAACAGCTGCGCTATACTGCCATCTATCTGCCATCCAGGAAACAATAGATATATTAAATGAAGTGATTCAGGCCTGCATTTAAACACATTTAATTGAAATTGTATCATTCTTATGTATTATGAATGGAAAATAAGAAAATCACTGCGCGCCACAAATGCGGCCCGCGGGCATCGCAATGAGTACCACTGGCATATAGCCTGCCGTGTCAACCTCTTACATGTTAAGTCCCCTATTTAGGGGACTTTGAGTGGTTCTGGACCGGTTCCGAGTGACCTTTTGGTGTACAAAGCGCTCTGTAAACATTGCAGTGCCTTATAGTGCCAGCAAGCCCCATCTGTCTGCTTTCTGTTACCACTTTGTCAGTGGAGCTGACTTGAAGGGTTTTACCCCACACATTTGCATAGGCCAGAAAATGTGACACGTCACTCCCTATCCAGACAAAGAATAGATTTCTTCTCCCTCTGAAGGACGTAGCCCAGCCTTGGAGATAGCATATTAAAGGGGACAGTCTAACCAATCCAGCAGGTGTGATATTTTCAGCCAGATTTAAATTTCTCAACATGGAAAAAAATGTAATGTAGCATTGAAACATGACCACTGTCTCTCGGTCAAACAGGGACAAAATCACTTTATAATTCCGAACCCCTCTCTATACGTAAGTCATACGACCACACACAAAGTCACATGCTGTTGCTCTTTCTCAAACACATGCACTATATATACAAAAGTATGTGGACACCCCAGCAAAAGGTGTGGCTGAAATAGCCAAATCCATTCATTTGAAGGGGTGTCCACATACTTTTGTGTATATATACAGTGAGGGAAGAAAGTATTTGATCCCCTGCTGATTTTGTATGTTTACCCACTGACAAAGAAATTCAGTCTATAATTTTAATGGTAGGTTTATTTGAACAGTGAGGGACAGAATAACAAAAAAAAAAATCCAGAAAAACACGTGAAAAATTGTATGAATTGATTTGCATTTTAATGAGGGAAATAAGTATTTGACCCCTCTGCAAAACATGACTTGGTGGCAAAACCCTTGTTGACAATCACAGAGGTCAGACGTTTCTTGTAGTTGGCCACCAGGTTTGCACACATCTCAGGAGGGATTTTGTCCCACTCCTCTTTGCAGATCTTCTCCAAGAGGAGTGACGTTTGGCAACTCGAACCTTCAGCTCCCTTCACAGATTTTCTATGGGATTAAGGTCTGGAGACTGGCTAGGCCACTCCAGGACCTTAATGTGCTTCTTCTTGAGCCACTCCTTTGTTGCCTTGGCTGTGTGTTTTGGGTCATTGTCATGCTGGAATACCCATCCACAACCCATTTTCAATGCCCTGGCTGAGGGAAGGAGGTTCTCACCCAAGATTTGATGGTACATGGCCCCGTCCATCATCCCTTTTGAAGCGGTGAAGTTGTCCTGTCCCCTTAGCAGAAGAACACCCCCAAAGCATAATGTTTCCACCTCCATGTTTGACGGTGGGGATGGTGATCTTGGGATCATAGGCAGCATTCCTCCTCTTCCAAACATGGCGAGTTGATGCCAAAGAGCTCAATTTTGGTCTCATCTGACCACAACACTTTCACCCAGTTGTCCTCTGAATCATTCAGATGTTCATTGACAAACTTCAGTCGGGCATGTATATGTGCTTTCTTGAGCAGGGGGACATTGCGGGCGCTGCAGGGTTTCAGTCCTTCACGGCGTAGTGTGTTACCAATTGTTTTCTTGGTGACTATGGTCCCAACTGCCTTGAGATCATTGACAAGATCCTCCCGTGTAGTTCTGGGCTGATTCCTCACCGTTCTCATGATCATTGCAACTCCACGAGGTGAGATCTTGCATGGAGCACCAGGCCGAGGGAGATTGACAGTTATTTTGTGTTTCTTCCATTTGCGAATAATCGCACCAACTGTTGTCACCTTCTCACCAAGCTGCTTGGCGATGGTCTTGTAGCCCATTCCAGCCTTGTGTAGGTCTAAAATCTTGTCCCTGACATCCTTGGAGAGCTCTTTGGTCTTGGCCTTGGTGGAGAGATTGGAATCTGATTGATTGCTTCTGTGGACAGTTGTCTTTTATACAGGTAACAAGATGAGATTAGGAGAACTCCCTTTAAGTGTGCTCCTAATCTCAGCTCGTTACCTGTATAAAAGACACCTGGGAGCCAGAAATCTTTCTGATTGAGAGGGGATCAAATACTTATTTCCCTCATTAAAATGCAAATCAATTTATAACATTTTTCACATGCGTTTTTCTGGATATTTTTGTTATTCTGTCTCTCACTGTTCAAATAAACCTACCATTAAAATTATTGACTGATCATTTCTTTGTCAGTGGGCAAATGTACAAAATCAGCAGGGGATCAAATACTTTTTTCCCTCACTGTAGTGCATGTGTTTGAGAAAGAGAGAGAAACAGCATATGTGACTCTGTGTGGTCGTATATCTTACTTATTTTGCTTGCTAATTTGTCCTGGGATATAAACATTGTTGTGCATTTCAGGTAAAATAACAAGGTCCTCGACTCCGACACATGAAACGGTCAACCGAGTCATCTCTCCTCCTTCCAGGCTTTTTCTTCTCTGGACTTTATATTGCGATTGGCAACTTTCATAAATTAGGTGCATTACTGCCACCGACCTTGTTCTTTCCACTGCTTTACCCCACTCCCGCCGACACTTGGCGTTGCGCGTGGTCATCTTAGGCTTGTGTGCGGCTGCTCGGCCATGGAAACCCATTTCATGAAACTCCTGAAAACAGTTATTGTGCTGACATTGCTTCCAGATACAGTTTGGAACTCTGTAGTGAGTGTTGCAACTGAGGAGACAATTTTTACCTGCTCCATGCTTCAGCACTCTGCAGTCCCACTCTGTGAGCTTATGTGGCCTACCACTTCGTGGTTGGGCTGTTATTTCTCCTAGACATTTCCACTTCACAATAACAGTACTTATAGTTGACCGGGGCATCTCTAGCAGAGCAGACATTTGCCGAACTGACTTGTTGAAAAGGTGGCATCCTATGACGGTGCCACGTTGAAAGTCACTGAGCTCTTCAGGAAGGCCATTCTACTGCCAATGTTTTCCTATGGATATCGCATGGCTGTGTGCTCGATTTTATAGACCTGTCAGCAAAAGGCGTGGCTTAAATAGCCAAATCCACTAATTTGAAGGGGCGTCCACATACTTTTGTGTATATAGTGCATGTGTGTGAGGAGAGAGAAACCGCATATGTGACTTTGTGTGGTCGTATGCCTTACTTATAGACTGAGGTCCGGAATTATTGGATCCCTTGATACCCTTGATACAATACAAATACTGAGCTATGCTCCCAATTTAAAAAATAATTTTATACTAATACAATTCCTCAGAGATAGAGATTTTGTTTAACAAGTAACCCACCATTGGTGTGCGTGGCCAAAGAGCTCTATTTTCATGTCATCTGACCATCGCACCGCCTGGAGTTGGATTGGAACCGGTGTTATGGTCATATGACACGAAAATAGAGTTTTTGGCCACATACACCAATGGTGGGTTTGGCCTTAGAAAGAACAATGCTTATGCAGAAAATACCTAATCCATACTGTAAAATATGGTTGTGAATCTTTGATATTATGGGGGTATTTTTCTTCCACTGGTCCTGGGGCCCTTGTTAAGGTCAATGGCATTATGAACTTTACCGAGTACCAGAATATTCTAGCCAAAATCCTGGTTGCCTCTGCCAGGAGTCTGAAACTTGGCCGCAAGTTTCAAGCAATTTAATATCCCCAAGCACACATTTAAATCCTCAAAGAAAAATCTAAATTTTGCGATGGCCATCTCAGTCCCCGGACTTGAACCTTATTAAAAACATGTGGTTTGAAATAAAGAGGGCAGTCCATAAACTCAGTTTAAGGATATCAAGGATCGAGAAATATTTTGTATGGAGGAATGGTCTAAGATCCCTCCCAATGTGTTCTCCAATCTCATAAAACATTTTAGAAAGAGGCTCAGTGGCATTATCTTGCAAAGGGAGGGTGCTGGAGTATTGAAAAATCTTCCTCTGGGCAATTTTATAAGATAATACAATTGTTGCATAAGATAATACAATTGTTGCATTTTTTTTTGCATACAATATACCTCTGTACTTATTTATTTTATACAGTCTTCTTTATCAAGGGATCCAGTAATTCTGTACCTCTGTATATGTTTAATGACCTATGTGCCTGTGTCTAATAGGGAGCTCAACCCTACATTGTGTAACAGATTAATTGTATTTCCCTTTGTCTCTCACATCACAAACAGGGTCTTTTGAGCATGTGATGCCAAGGATTGCCGAGAGAGATCACCACTGTCCAGCCAGTGTGAGAAACTCAGCCTCTCTTCTCTCCAGCTCCCTTTTATCACTCAAACTACACCCCCTTCCCAGTGATGCCAGGTACATGCATCAGCAGCTCTTTGAAACCAAGAGGTAATCATCCCTAACCCTGCCCTGATTTAGAGAGGAGGGGCACCCATGGTACGCCCCACCCTGTGTACCCACCACCACCCACCAGCTGCCTGCTGCTCCGATCTTCCAGTGCTACACGATCCCTCCCCAGACCCACTATTCCACTCACCCGCACTGCTACCACCATGGCCAGGGAGTCCAAACACCCCTTCCTCTCCCGTTACTTCTTCCTCTTCCTACTGACTACCAAATGCTACTGGCTGTTGGTCTCTGCCACTCAGAAGCTCTCGGACCCGCAGCTGCCTCTGCAGGAGTACGCCCACTCTATCCGTCTGGACGGTGACATCATGCTGGGTGGCCTATTCCCTGTCCACTCCCGTGGCGAGAGAGGTGTGCCCTGCGGCGAGCTGAAGAAAGAGAAGGGCATTCATAGGCTGGAGGCCATGCTGTTTGCCATTGACCTGATCAACAAGGACCCAGAGCTGCTACCGAACGTGACCCTGGGGGCACGCATCCTGGACACGTGTTCCAGAGACACCTATGCCCTGGAGCAGTCACTGACTTTCGTCCAGGCACTCATCGAGAGGGATGGCTCGGACGTGCGCTGCGCCAACGGGGACCCACCCATCTTTGCCAAGCCGGATAAGGTGGTGGGGGTCATAGGGGCGGCGGCTAGCTCGGTGTCCATCATGGTGGCCAACATCCTGCGTCTCTTCAAGGTGAGGATTCTGTTTCCGCTATTTGAAAATGGGATTGTGTTTATTTTTCCATAGTCCTTGTTCTCAGAATTATTTAAGCTTAAGTTTAACTCAGGCTAAGATCTAGCCTACTCTGAAGGCTGTGAAAAGGTCAAAGATTTATGACGAGTCATCCCTTCAAGGTTTGGTTGGTTAGCATAGCAGGCTTTGTTCCGCTGTCTTGGACATTAGTATGTAGATGGGGCTTCCATAGGCTTTGGCTTGGTGCGGTGTCATCATAAAAACAT
This sequence comes from Brachymystax lenok tsinlingensis, assembly GCA_030435695.1. NCBI lineage: Eukaryota > Metazoa > Chordata > Actinopteri > Salmoniformes > Salmonidae > Brachymystax > Brachymystax lenok. The sequence goes on from CM059818.1 coordinate 14,597,752, forward strand.
TATGCAACGGCCTTTATTTATTAACTATTTTCCTCTCCCAAGCTAGTGGCTGGGAGATTTTCTTGACACAACCATCATCATCCTGTAACGTTGCCAATGGGTATTAGCAAGGTTATGGGTTGACACTTATGCTCTGGCATTGAGACGTTTGGCCTGTGTGCTTGGCATGTTCGCTATTGAAGCGGATAAAGCTCAATTACTCGATATCCCATTAGAATATAGTCAGCTTTATTAATATATGTTTTACTTCTAACTCCAGAGGGCTGGAAACTATCATTGGTAGCTTATAACGTTTCTTGCATGCCAATCAGGTCTGAATGTCAGCAGCTGACCAGTGGTAGACACACAAAGGTCAAACCAATGATGCAAAACGACTGACTACGATATGGAGTCTTGGTTCCCAGAAGGAAGTGAATGAGATGACTTTAGCACATAGTTGTTGGAATATGTAGTGTCAGCCTGACGAGGTGTATTGTTCTCCATAGCTATGTATTAGTCCCATTCTTTAGTCTAATCAAGTGAACTGTCCAAAAAGAAATATATATGAAGTCGGACGTTTACGTACACCTTAGCCAAATACATTTAAACTCAGTTTTTCACATTTCCTGACATTTAATCTGGGTAAAAATTCCCTCTTAGGTCAGTCAGGATCACCACTTTATTTGAAGAATGTGAAATGTCAGAATAATAGTAGAGAGAATGATTTATTTCAGCTTTTATTTCTTTCATCACATTCCCAGTGGGTCAGAAGTTTACATACACTCAACTAGTATTTGGTAGCATTGCCTTTAAATTGTTTAACTTGGGTCAAACGTTTCGGGTAGCCTTCCACAAGCTTCCCACAATAAGTTTGGTGAATTTTGTCCCATTCCTCCTGACAGAGCTGGTGTAACTGAGTCAGGTTTGTAGGCCTCTTTGCTCGCACACGCTTTTTCAGTTCTGCCAACAAATGTTCGATAGGATTGAGGTCAGGGCTTTGTGATGGCCACTCCAATACCTGGACTTTGTTGTCCTTAAGCCATTTTTCCACAACTTTGGAAGTATGCTTGGGGTCATTGTCCATTTGGAAGACCCATTTCATACCAAGCTATAACTTCCTGACTGATGTCTTGAGATGTTGCTTCAATATGTCCACATAATTTTCTTTCCTCATGATGCCATCTATTTTGAAGTGCACAAGTCCCTCCTGCAGCAAAGCACCCCCACAACATGATTCTGCCACCCCCATGCTTCACGGTTGGGATGGTGTTCTTTGGCTTGCTAGCCTCCCCCTTTTTCCTCCAAACATAACGATGGTCATTATGGCCAAACAGTTCTATTTTTGTTTCATCAGACCAGAGGACATTTCTCAAAAAAGTACGATATTTGTCCCCATGTGCAGTTGCAAATAATCGGTCTGTAAACAATTGTTGGAAAAATTACTTGTGTCATGCACAAAGTAGATGTACTAACCGACTTGCCAAAACTATAGTTTGTTAACAAGAAATTTGTGGAGTGGTTAAAAAACAAGTTTTAAATGACTCCAACCTAAGTGTATGTAAACTTCTGACTTCAGCTGTATGCCCAATGTTTTTGTGATTTAATTTACCTTGATCGTGATATTGCAGCAAATTGCTCTCAAAACAGCGTCATCTTTTGTCTCCCTTCTTTGTAATACAGAAAGCAACTGCTCTGGAGCTAAAAATAGTGTGGGAGATGTGATAGACCTGCATTGATATGTTGCATTAATCTAATACAGCCATTGTCCTTTTCATGTTCAGCACAGATATTACCCAACATGGAGGAGTGTATAAATATTTAGTGATCTGCTTGAGGAGAAAAGGTGAAAGTGGAGAATGACCCCAACAGGTTGAATCTCCAGCCTAAAGCAGTGGCATGAGCAATGTCTTGACTGTGAATTAAAATACTGATGGAATAGCAGGTAGCATCAGAGGTCAGAACAAGGGAGAGGAAGGCCTGACAGGCTGATAGGTGCTGCCCTAACAAAGAGTTTGGATAATGTAATCTGCTAGGTGCAGTACATTATGTGAACCACAACTCACTGTTTTGAACAAATTTAAATTCTTTCACCCAGTTCTTACTTCAGACCTCCCCACACCCACCCCCCTCCATTTGACACCTCCCGGTGACAATGCAAGTCTCAGAAAAAACAGCATATCAATGTCTGGTGAAGGATACGTTACATCCTGGACACTAAAGCTCTGATTTAAACTCCATTGACTCCACAGGAGGCTGCTGAGGGGAGGAGGATGGCTCGTAAGAATGGCTGGAATGGAGTGGAAGAGATGTTTGATACCATTCCATTTATTCCGTTCCAGCCATTACTATGAGCCCGTCCTTCCCAATTAAGAAGCAACCAGTCACCTGTGTTTGACTCCCATAAACAGACTAACTGTGCTTTCTTCACTATCGATCCATGTGCTGAGGGGCTGGCCCAATTACAGTCTTAGTAATGGAGTGGATATGCACAGCTTCATCCTCAAGACAAGAGGAACTCTGAATTGTTTTCCCCTAAGTGCTGCTGCGTGATCAGCTTTCTTTCACCCAATCCCAACCTTTTAGCAATTGGGGTTAGTGGTGATGTAGTTGCAGTTTAAATTGATGTAGACCTCGGGGAGATCTCATTGACCTGTCATTCCAAACTGGGATTCCTCAATGAATCAAGATCCAAGTCACAACCCGTCTGTGCAGGATAAAACAACGTTTGAAGTTCGAAATGGCTCCCTTTAGAGTTGCGAAATCCATGAATTCCCATCCAAAGTGTACAAAACCATATGGATTTGATCATCCATAATTTACACACATTCAGTATTACTGTGCACTATGTTTGTGTAATTTGGTGTAATTCGTTTTTGGGACAACAGTGTTAGAAACTGACTAATTGACTTGAGCATAGCAATGAGAAGTGGTTTGGAGGTGGCAATTGTTTTCCAATATCTTGAAATAAAACTTATTTCTATGTGAATTCTGATATGGTCCATTCATTCCTTTTCCATTTTAGTAGACCCTCTTATACAGAGCAACTTACAGTAGTGAGTGAATACATTTTCATGCTGGTCCCCCGTGGGAATCAAACCTACATCCTCATGCTCTACCAACTGAGCCACATCATCACAAACCACTTGATGTCTCAATGAACTCAATACTGTATTGTACATTGTTTTTTTTATCACTGTGATAGAAAGTCTACAGGTACAAACCTAGATGACCAGCCTATGTACAATACAGTAATGCCAATTTACATTAAGTGGTATGTAAAGTAATACTACACAAAAAGTGGCTGTCATTTGATGAAGGAAAATCTTTTACATAATGCAGATGTTTTGTGTCTTTCACATAGCTGCACCTTTTCATGTAAATGTTTGAGGACAGGATTTTCGTTCTTTCTTGATTCCAATGAATAACAATCACAGAGAAAGGGACAGGGCAACAACTCTTACAATTCCAACTACTGAATCCTGCAAGATACACTTCTCAACGATTTTGACACGTACCAACAAACTGGTGTGATCATTCTGCAGTGGTCTTTGCAACGTACGCTCAAACCTGTGTGATTAGAACACTTATTTAGAACATCTAGTTTCGATTGACGCAACAGTCAGCGTTTTTCACTAACATTTTTCACAAATACAGTCCTTACAACATATCTTGAATGTGACCAGTTTATTTTTGGATGCAATGTTCAGACATTCACACAAGTAGCGACAGCGTAACACAATCATCCAAACCTAAAAAATGTAGGCTACATTAGTCCTAACGCTAACTGAGGAAAGATTGACGTAACACAAGCGGTCATATTTAGCTAACTCTCGGCTGACAGAAACCACAATATAACTTAGCTAATAGCAATTACTATTTACAATTCATCACATCACAGGTGAGCTCATCATTTATCGAAGTAAATGAGTAAAACACTTTAAAAATCTAAAGTAATCCGACAATGGGTAGTTTGTGCCCGCCACCATGTTTGTTTTTTCGCACCAACCAAAAATAATAAGAGGCAAGATGAGTTTGTAGACAACATGCATACTGCAAACAGACCAATCATTCACTTGTGGAAGTTTACTTGAAAAAGATGAGGGAACCATTCTGTCACCTCATTATAACATCTTGGGTCTGACAGACGTTTATGTGACACCCAGAATGCATTGTATTATGTCAACAAACATGGCGCCAGACATAGCTGGCAAATAGCTTAGCTTTAGCTCATCATAATCAGTACAACCTTAACTTCTAAGGGAGCAGCGCACGAGGTGACCGTTTTGGTGACCCTGGCGTGCCCAAAGTAAAATGCCTCCCATTCAGGCCCAGAAAATAGGATATGCACATATTTAGTGGCATTGGATAGGAAAAGTGTTAACAGTTTGTCTGTGAGTAAAACAGAACGGATATGGCAGGCGAAACCCCGAGGGATTTCTGTCCTGGAAAAAGTGGTTTTGACACATTGCCTCATTTGGAACCCCTCCCTTATGAAAATGCCCTTATAAGGGCATATGAATGCAGTACCTATCGCTTCCTCTGGATGTCAACAGTCTCGAGAAAGTGTTCTGATTCATTTTTAGATGCTTTTAGAGCAGAGAAGAAGAGGAATAAGGAAGTGCCCCCAGAGATGTCCTTACAAGAAAATGCACGAGCCCGGCAGGCGCATCCTTTGTTTTTTTCCTTTCTTATCGCCCAGTTTATATTCCGGTTGAAATATTATGCTATTTATACATAAAATTGTTCCTAAGGATACATTTTACAATGATGTTTGATTGTTCTTGGACAAGTTTATAGGTATAAGTTGAACGAGTTCTCTTCACGTTTCAATGGAGGAGTCGACACTGTTTTTTCTGATTATAACGCGCCAACCAAATGGAGATTTATGGATATAATACATTACTTTTTCTAACAAAAGAACCATGGATTGTCTTCGTTGGACACTTTGGAAGCCCTCAGCAGAGGTTCTTCAAAAGGTAATTGATTTGTTTTCGCTGTGAAATGTGTTTTCTGTGAACCGTGGAGGCTTATGAAATTATGGTAACGGAAAAATGTGCTACCCTCAAACAATCAAATGTGGAGCTTTCGCCGTAAAGCCTTTTTGAAATCTGACAACGCTGTGATATTGCCAAGAAGCAGAGCTTTTGATGACTATGAAACACTTGTATATTGATGCATGTTTAATAATTCAACTTTTGGATTTTGAATTTGGCGCCTTGCATTTCACCTGGTAGTGTCGGGAGTGGGGCGCTAGCCCAGCTCACCTTGCTGCTCCTTAAGAAGTTAAAGTATTTTACAAACTTCATAGGTGTCCATTACAATCTATGCTATTATTGGAATGCATTATTTGTCACCAGTACTTAAAGAAACATACATTATGCTCCGTACATACAGTTGAAGTTGGAAGTTTACACACACTTAGGTTGGAGTCATTTAAAACTCGTTTTTCAACCACTCCACAAATTTATTGTTAACAAACTATAGTTTTGGCAAGTCGGTTAGGACATCTACTTTGTGCATGACACAAGTAATTTTTCCAACAATTGTTTACAGATTATTTCACTTAATTCACTGTATCACAATTCCAGTGGGTCAGAAGTTTACATACACTAAGTTGATGAAAATGATGTCATGGCTTTAGAAGCTTCTGATAGGCTAATTGACATCATTTGAGTCAATTGGAGGTGTACCTGTGGATGTATTTCAAGGCCTACTTTCAAACTCAGTGCCCCTTTGCTTGACATCATGGGAAAATCAAAAGAAATCAGCCAAGACCTCAGAAAACACATTGTAGACCTCCACAAGTCTGGTTCATCCTTGGGAGCAATTTCCAAATGCCTGAAGGTACCACGTTAATCTGTACAAACAATAGTATGCAAGTATAAACACCATGGGACCACGCAGCCGTCCTACCGCTCAGGAAGGAGACGCGTTCTGTCTCCTAGAGATGAATGTACTTCAGTGCGAAAAGTGCAAATCAATCCCAGAACAACAGCAATGTCCTCTGGTCTGATTAAACAAAAATAGAACTGTTTGGCCATAATGACCATCGTTATGTTTGGAGGAAAAATGGGGAGGCTTGCAAGCCGAAGAACACCATCCCAACCATGAAGCACGGGAGTGGCAGCATCATGTTGTGGGGGTGCTTTGCTGCAGGAGAGACTGGTGCACTTCACAAAATAAATGGCATCATGAGGCAGGAAAATTATGTGGATTTATTGAAGCAACATCTCAAGACATCAGTCAGGATGCTAAAGCTAGGTCACAAATGGGTCTTCCAAATGGACAATGGCCCCAAGCATGCTTCCAAAGTTGTGGCAAAATGGCTTAACTACTTAGGGAGTGGCATTTCACTACCCGGGTGAAATGCAAGGCGCCAAATTCAAAATCGAAAAGTTGAATTATTAAACATTCATCAATATACAAGTGTTGCATAGTCATCAAAAGCTCTGCTTCTTGGCAATATCACAGCCTTGTCAGATTTCAAAAAGGCTTTACGGCGAAAGCACAACATTTGATTGTTTGAGGGTAGCACCTCCAATATTTTTCATTAGCATAAATTCATAAACCATCGTGGTTCACACAAAACACATTTCACAGCGAAAACAAATCCCTTCCCTTTTGAAGAACTTCTGCTGAGGGCTTCCCAAGTGTCCAACGAAGACATCCAATGGTTCTTTTGTTAGAAAAAGTAATTTATTATATCCATAAATCTCTGTTTGGTTGGCGCATTATGTTCATAAAATACAGCGTCCACTCGCCCATTGAACCGTGAAGAGAACTCGTTCAACCTATTCCTATGCACTTGTCCAAGAACAATCAAACATCATTGATAATGTATCCTTAGGAACACTTATGTATATTTACTATAATATTTCAACCGGATTATAAACTGGACGATAGGAAAGGAAAAAACCACAGCGTGCGCGAGTCCGTGAACGCACATTCTCTTCTGTTTACATCCGATGACCATATAGAAATTCTTCTTCTATTACCATCCAGAGCAACTAAACATCAAACACTGTCTAGAGACTGTTGGCATCCAGTGGAAGCAATAGGTTCTGCAATCTTACTCCCATATATGTCTGTTTTCAATAGGGAGGGGTTCAAAATGAGGCAATGTGTCAAAAACACTTTTTCCAGGACAGAAATCCCTCGGGTTTTCGCCTGTTATATCAGTTCTGTTATACTCACAGACAAAATTTTAACACTCTTAGAAACTTCAGTGTTTCCTATCCAATAGTACTAATTATGTGCATATCCTATTTTCCGGGCCTGAGTGGGAGGCATTTTACTTTGGGAACGCCAGACTCTCCAAAACCGTCACCTCGGGAGCCGCTCCCTAAGAAGTTAAGGACAACAAAGTCCATGTATTGGAGTGGCCATCACAAAGCCCTGACTTTGTTATTGACTGTACATTTGTTTATTCCATGTGGAACTCTGTATTGTTGTTTGTGTCGCACTGCTTTGCTTTATCTTGGCCAGGTCGCAGTTATGAATGAGAACTTGTTCTCAACTGTCCTACCTGGTTAAATAAAGTTTATTTTTTTTTTATTTAAAAAAATCCTATAGAAAATGTGTGGACAGAACTGAAAAAGCATGTGTGAGCAAGCTCTGTCAGGAGGAATGGGCCAATATTCACCCAACTTATTTTGGGAAGCTTGTGGAAGGCTACCCGAAACGTTTGACGTTAAACAATTTAAAGGCAGTGCTACCAATTACTAATTGAGTGTATGTAAACTTCTGACCCACTGGGAATGTGATGAAAGAAATAAAAGCTGAAAGAAATAATTCTCTCTACTATTATTCTGACATTCTTAAAATATAGTGGTGATCCTAACTGACCTAAGACAGGTAATTGTTACTCTTATTAAATGTCAGGAATTGTGAAAAACTGAGTTTAAATGTGTTTGGCTAAGGTGTATGTAAACCTCCGACTTCAACTGTAGGTGCCGGGCTATATGACTGTGCCATCAACTTGATAATATATAACTATGTTTTGGAGGCAATGTTGTTTTCAAAAAATGAAAGTGAGCGATTGTAATCTGGTTGATTTAAACTGAAATTGTATTTAAGCATTGAATACATTGCAGGGAGGGGGATGTTCACACCTACAGTAGCCGGGCAATAAAGAGTCTGTTGTCCTGCTAATCGGGCTACAAGTGTTTGAAAATCTGTTTTCAAAATGCCACTAGCTGTTAATCATTTGTATCTACCTTTCCAATTACTTTTAGAGTTTGGGATTTACAAATGTGTGCTTTTCATGGCATTTTTCGTTAAATCCAGTTCGATTTAAGTATATCTTTTGAGTGACACCTTTAGTGATACTTTAATATCTAATAATATCTGCCCATCCGAATTCATATCTAAGGGGCATTTTTTTAATACAGTTATTAGTTACATTGTTTTAGTTTGAACGTGCAGACTGGCACTAAGAAAAGCGGGAATGTTTCTCTAGTCAGCGCCATTGTTAGTGCAATGCCCCTTAAAGTGTTGCTCTGTGCTACCCAGTGAGGCGGTGTTGGGGGTCCACCCCCCTCCCCCTCCCCCTTCCTCATCCTCCCTTCCCCATGGGCAAGGTCTGTCTTCTGTGCGCTGCTTTGCGGCCCGTCACGTGCCCCCTGCCCTCGTGCCTTGAACCTCGTGCCGACCACCTCTGTTTCAGTGAATACAGCTGGAGAACTGCAAGGTAATCCCATTGTGCGCCACTCGGGAGCCATGACCAAAATATAGCCGTGGCCAAAAGTTTTGAGAATAACACAAATATACATTTTCACAATGTCTGCTGCCTCAGTTTGTATGATGGAAATTTGCATAAACTCCAGAATGTCATGAAGAGGGATCAGATGAATTGCAATGTCCCTATTTGCCATGCAAATGAACTGAATCCCCCAAAAACATTTCCACTGCATTTCAGCCCTGCCACAAAAGGACCAGCTGACATGTCAGTGATTCTCTCGTTAACTTCTTTGGGAGCAGCGCACGAAGTGACCGTTTTGGTGACCCTGGCGTGCCCAAAGTAAAATGCCTCCCATTCAGGCCCAGAAAATAGGATATGCACATATTTAGTACCATTGGATAGGAAACACTGGATTTTCTAAAGGTGTTAACATTTTGTCTGTGAGTAAAACAGAACGGATATGGCAGGCGAAACCCCGAGGAATTTCTGTCCTGGAAAAAGTGGTTTTGACAGAGTGCCTCATTGGGAACCCCTCCCTTATGAAAATGCCCATATAAGGGCCTATGAATGCAGTACCTATCGCTTCCTCTGGATGTCAACAGTCTCGAGAAAGTGTTCAAATTCATTTTAGATGCTTTTAGAGCAGAGAAGAAGAGGAATCAGGAAGTGTCCCCTTAGTCCTTTACAAGACAATGTGCGCTCCCGCCAGGCACGTTCTTAGTTTTTTTCTTTTCGTATCGCCCAGTTTATATTCCGGTTGAAATATTATGCTATTTATACAGAAAAGTGTTCCTAAGGATACATTTAAAATGATGTTTGATTGTTCTTGGACAAGTTTATAGGTATAAGTTGAACGAGTTCTCTTCACCTTTCAATGGACGATTGGAGGCTCTATTTTCTCATTATAACGCGCCAACCAAACTGAGATTTATGGATATAATACATTTATTTTTCTAACAAGAACCATGGATTGTCTTCGTTGGACACTTGGGAAGCCCTCAGCAGAAGTTCTTCAATAGGTAATTGATTTGTTTTTGCTATGAAATGTGTTATGTGTGAACCGTGGAGGCTTATGAAATTATGGTAATGGAAAAAATATGTTAGGTTCTACCCTCAAACAATCAAATGTTGTGCTTTCGTCGTAAAGCCTTTTTGAAATCTGACAATGCTGTGATATTGCCAAGAAGCGGAGCTTTTGATGACTATGAAACACTTGTATATTGATGCATGTTTAATAATTCAACTTTTCGATTTTGAATTTGGCGCCTTGCATTTCACCTGGTAGTGTCGGGAGTGGCGCCCCACCGCTCCCTAAGAAGTTAACACAAGTGTAAGTGTTGACGAGGACAATGCTGGATTGAGTTTGAATAACAGACTGGAAGCTTCAAAAGGAGGGTGGTGCTTGGAATCATTGTTCTTCCTCTGTCAACGGTGGTTACCTGCAAGAAAACACGTGCCGTCATTGCTTTGCACAAAAATGGCTTCACAGGCAAGGATATTGCTGCCAGTAAGATTGCACCTAAATCAACCATTTATCAGATCATCAAGAACTTCAAGGAGAGTGGTTATATTGTTGTGAAGAAGGCTTCAGGGTGCTCAAGAAAGTCCAGCAAGAGCCAGGATCGTCTCCTAAAGTTGATTCAGCTGCGGGATCGGGGCACCACCAGTACAGAGCTTGCTCAGGAATGGCAGCAGGCAGGTGTGAGTGCATCTGCATGCACAGTGAGGCGAAGACTTTTGGAGGATGGCCTGGTGTCAAGAAGGGCAGCAAGGAAGCCACTTCTCTCTGGGAAAAACATCAGGGACAGACTGATTTTCTGGAAAAAGGTACAGGGATTGGACTGCTGAGGACTGGGGTCAAGTCATTTTCTCTGATGAATCCCCTTTCTGATTATTTGGTGCATCTGGAAAAAAGCTTGTCCTCTCCGGACAAGGTGAGCGCTACCATCAGTCCTGTGTCATGCTTACAGTAAAGCATCCTGAGACCATTCATGTGTGGGGTTGCTTCTCAGCCAAGGGAGTGGGCTCACTCACAATTTTGCCTAAGAACACAGCCATGAATAAAGAATGGTACCAACACATCCTCCGAGAGCAACTTCTCCCAATCATCCAGGAACAGTTTGGTGACGAACAATGCCTTTTCCAGCATGATGGAGCACCTTGCCATCAGGCAAAAGTGATAACTAAGTGGCTCGGGGGAACAAAACATTGATATTTTGGGTCCATGGCCAGGAAGCTCCCCAGACTTTAATCCCATTGAGAACTTGTGGTCAATCCTCAAGAGGTGGGTGGACAAACAAAAAGACACATTCTGACAAACTCCAAGCATTGATTATGCAAGAATGGGCTGCCATCAGTCAGGATGTGGCCCAGAAGTTAATTGACGGCATGCCAGGGCGGATTGCAGAGGTCTTGAAAAGAAGGGTCAACACTGCAAATATTGACTCTTTGCATCAACTTCATGTAATTGTCAATAAAAGCCTTTGACACTTATGAAATGCTTGTAATTATACTTCAGTATTCCATAGCAACATCTGACAAAAATATCTAAAGACACTGAAGCAGCACATTTTGTGGAAATTAATATTTGTGTCATTCTCAAAACTTTTGGCCACGACTGTATATTGTCCTGCTAATAACAGGGTTAATAATATATCTGTGAGAATATCCAAGGGGCTTTTATATAATTCTAAATTAATAATAATAATAATCTTTGTTTAAAAGAATTACAATATTTTGGAAATTATTTCATTTTCAGATAACGTAAATGAGAGAGAAAAAGGCCATTCTTGAACATGGGGTGAGACATTGTTACTTATAAATAACAAACTGGCTTTTTATTTATTTTTTATCAGTTTTTAGAGGGAGAGAAACCATAAACCTACAGTCATCTCATGGGTCTCCCTGTCGAGGCCGTCACAGGTAATGAACCAGCATCTGTAGCAACACAGCTTGCACTGCTATGCAGTGTCTTAGACCGTTGCGCCACTCAGGCACTGTACAACATGACCGGTCGGGAGTGGCCTACAGTACTACAGTAAGAGCAAAATAATCCTAATAAAAACCTAAGTGTAACAACAATTTTAGTAAGTAATACTGAAGTCGTGCACAATTATCAGTTTCTATTTAGGTTTATGTCGCCCCTTCGTTGTCAGTTAGAGACACCGTAGTGCCTTTGGACCCAAAAGCATAATCAGTGCTCTAACTATGGTCTGGAGCAATGAAGTAATGACGCAGGGTACCATACTAAATCACAAATTACCTCTAAGTCCCGCAGCATTATCACACATTTCTTTGTGGAGAAACCGCTGTTTGAAATAACACATATGGAATCATGTAGTAACCAAACAAGCCTGTTGAGAGTATGCAAAGCTGTCATCAAGGCATTTGTTTAACACTTTTTCTTTGGTTACTACATGATTCCATATGTGTTATTTCATAGTTTTGATGTCTTCACTATTATTCTACATTGTAGTAAAAAATAAAGAAAAACCCTTGAATGAGTGGTGTTCTAAAAGTTTTGACCGGTAGTGTACTGTGTTTGTAGCTGTATGACCCAGTGTGGTTTAATAAATCTAGTTAGAGCTTTCTTCGGAGTCCGACTGGAATTTGTACCAGGATACAATATAAAAGGTGTCAATTCAGTACCGCTTCAAGGTTTTGTAGTAATGACGCGGAACATGATGTGATCAGCACATGTGACTAGGCAGAGAGCCTTTGTGGTGTTGATGCCTTAAGGTAGTGCGGTACACGTGTATCTGGCCCTCCACTTATGTCTCTGACCCGAATGAGGCTGACCTGTGGTGTGCGCTGTGTGGTGGTAATTCTAACCAAAAGGATGGAGACTATTCTTCAAAACAACTTTTATTATAAGATTGTGATTGTTATTGATTGCTTCAAAAATGAAGCAATCAATAACAATCACTAAATCAGTGCATCGTTAGGAAAGCTCAAAAAACTAAGTTGTCTCTCTCCTCTTATAGAAAAAGTACAACCTGTTTTGTCTACGCGGCAGTTTAGCAGATGGTTGGAAACAGGACCGGAAAATGGTGTACAAAAGCTGATATAGCGTGTCTGTTCAGATTTAAAAAAGCTGATGTTGCCACCATTGTCTGTTTCATCCTACATGTTTCCACACATCTAAGTTCCTATAGATTGTGAAACAAGATTTCACATACTGAGGTCGCACCCAAATGGCTCTTATCTGTACACCCAGACTGATGATGAAGTCATACAAGACACGCCTGTATCAGTAAAAATACTAACATTTAACGATAGACAATTCTCTTAAGTCAAAACAGCATAGTATGTCTAATTAAACAGTATAGTATGCCATTAATATAACATTTCCACCACATCGCCTCCCTTTTTGAGATATATCTCAAACTAGTAGGAAATTACTCACAAGCATTTATCAAACAAGCATTAACATGAGGAAAAATGGAAGACCGTCTTATCATAAATGACCTCCATTGTCATAGTTTCAACTCTCCACATAGTGCAATTCATTCTCAGAAGGGGGAAAGGAACATATGAATTTAAACATCAGTACATACTTTATCACCACACACACAAGGCAATCACTTCGTTGAGACTGTCCATATTGCCACAGGGTCACCATGACAGTAGGCCCTTAACTTACCTTGGGAGCACCATTCACATAACCCCCACCGTGAGCATGGCCTATGGACATGCTGCACCATTAACTCAATGTTTTTACCTTGGTGTTATGGATTATCATTGTCTTCATCAGACATGTAATCAGACATAGGAAATCAATCAGGTAAATAGGGTTCTGAGGCGTCTCCTTCAGGGCTCAGTAATGGCATGGCAAGAACAGTCTCAACAGCTTTGCTGCACAATTTCTTAACACAAGTTATAATAAGCGTCATTGTAAAAAAGATTCTGTCTCAAACACATGCCCCGTATGTACTTAGCCCCCGGCTACAAATACATTTGCACATAAACCATTCCATCTAACCCATAACACGTTAGTCACTACTGCTCAAACACATGCATAGTTATAAACATTCTAAAACATGCTTAAGTCAATTTTACTGTACAGCCATAAGTATTGATGCGCTTTAACAATAGAATTGTGATAACATGGTAAAACAAAACCCCTACTATCAATGTTATACAACCCAAATTTAGAGTCTACCACGTTGAGTCTACCACTCAAATTCTAGACCATCAATTTAGCACACAGAAGACATTTCTGATTCTGTAAAACCAGACCAACTAATTAACCTATGACAAATTATTACATTTCTAAGACAAATGTCAATGAGTAACAACACACTTTTGCAAATTTGCTCTTACTCCCTTGTCATACTGGTGACCTCCCCGCAGAGTTACCCCTTAGGGAGAAGTCCCGACTGTACAGCAGACCCAATCTGGTGAGATTTGTCAAACAAGACAAAAACAAACAACAGCAATACACTTCTTCATATAAACTAGGCAGACGTGAAGAAACACATTTGCATATTTACCAAAGGCCCCAGGGGATCGGTAATTAAAACACCACTGCCTGTTAAATAAAAAATAACCAAATTAGAATAACAAATCAAATTAGAATTACAACTCTTGATATCCCCATAAGGTAATGGTAAAATAGACTAGAGACAGGTGTTCCTCATTCTCTCCTTCTCTTGTTTGAAATCACACATAGGACTATTGGTAAATTATAAACTTCTTCCTAATTATTATTGTTTACATAGCCCATTTGAATCTCACCCAATGTCTCCAGTCTTTCTAGTGAGGGTGATCAGGCCTCACCAGGAAGTCAGAACAAAGGTCATTCAACCCCATTAAGTGTTTCCTTTCCCCTTTTCTTTCCCTATACCTCAGAAACCATTTCAAACATTTCCATCATTCTCCGTAACAGTTTACAACCAAATTAAAAAAGACACCACACAATAAATCAAACACGGTATTAACACCACCTAACAAATATTCATAACCGGTGGGTTGTGTGTGTGTGTGGTACGGCCGAATCCAGATACCTTTGTACTTGATAGAACTGCAGAATTTCACTAACTGCTCTCCCAATGCAACAACCTCGGGAAACATTTGAAAGGGAGAGAAAATAAACATTTAGTTAGTTTTCACTAACTAACACTCAGTCCAAACAATTCAAAATTCTTACTTTCCTATTAACTCTGTATGTTCGGGAATGGTGTATAAACTCACTGACGCTCCCTGCCGGTTATGGTGGGTCCCTTTTCTGCTAAGCTTAGTCGGAGTGTGGGGCTCCGTGCCACGTCTAATGCAGCCCCTGTGCACTGTTAACCTCGGTCTCTTCGGGAGCAATCAGCAAGCGAGGTTAGCCATTCCATCCTCGTCGCCAATTGTGGTGGTAATTCTAACCAAAAGGAGAGAGACTATGCTTCATTTTTGCAAATCTTATAATAAAGAATAATCAATAATGTTAGAAACTGTTCCGCCCTTTTCCAGAGTGGTTTTTATCACTTAACCTCTCAGGGATTGCTGGGGCGCTAGCGCCCCAATCCCGACACTACCAGGTGAAATGTAAGGCGCCAAATTCAAAATCCAAAAGTTGAATTATTAAACATCCACCAATATACAAGTGTTCCATACTCATCAAAAGCTCTGTTTCTTGGCAATATCACAGAGTTGTCAGATTTCAAAAAGGCTTTACGGCGAAAGCAGCACATTTGATTGTTTGAGGGTAGCACCTCACATATTTTTTCCATAGCCATGAATCGATTAGCCATCACGGCACACACAACACATTTCACAGCGAAAACAAATCAATTACCTGTTGAAGAACTTCTGCTGAGGTCATCCTAAGTGTCCAACAAAGACAATCCATGGTTCTTTTGTTAGAAAAAGTAATGTATTTTATCCATAAATCTCCATTTGGTTTGCGCGTTATAATCAGAAACGACAGCCTCCACTCCTCCATTGAAACGTGACGCAAACTCGTTCATCTTATACCTATAAACTTGTCCAAGAACAATCAAACATAGTTTTAAATGTATCCTTAGGAACACTTTTACGTATATTTACTATTATAAATCAACCGGAATATAAACTGATCGATAAAGACGGTAAAGACACTGCGCGCCTTTGTCGGAACGCGCACTGGGTACTGTTTACATAAAAAGGTCACTTCCTGGTTTGCTCTTATTCTCTGGTCTAAAGCATCCAAATTGAAAATTTACACTGTCTCTAGACTGTTGACATCTAAAGGAAGCGATGGGTACTGCATTCATATGCCCTTATATGGTCATTTTCATGAGGGAGGGGTTCCAAATGAGCAATGTGTCAAAATCACTTTTTCCAGGACAGAAATTCCTCTGGGTTTTGCCTGCCATATGTGTTCTGTTTCACTCACAGACAAATGGTTAACACCTTTGGAAAATTCAGTGTTTCCTATCCAATGGTACTAAATATGTGCATATCCTATTTTCTGGGCCTGAATGGGAGGCATTTTACTTTGGGCACGCCAGGCTCTCCAAAACGGTCACCTCATGAGTTAACAATTACATTAACGTCAAAAGTTGAATAATATGTCTCTATGTTTATATTTATTTAACACCAATATATATTTACAAACCTCTTCTAGAACACATTGTTTCTATAGGGCCTGGCTACCCAAAACTTATGTTCACTCAGAGCTTGTTGAATGTTTACAAGGCTTACATTAACCACACGTGTAAAAATTGCTACTTCACTAGCAACCCACTTCTATGCAACAAGAAGGTTTCACCCCCCAAAAAACTGCTTCTCAACTAACAACTCAGGTTTCACAAAAACAAAGGCCTCAAACCTTTTAATAGAGTAAGGACTCCAACCTTTTAATAGAGTAGGGACTAAACTCTGTAATAAAACAAAAGACTTGTACACTTATACAGCACAGATACATATCACTCATTGCATGTACTATTTAAACATGATTTGGTTCTTTTAAAATGACATTGGTCTAGACTCACCCAGCAATTTTGCCATCAATCAGGAGATTAAGAGGTGACTCCCCAAAGTGGGTTGCGCACAGCCTTCTCTCTTTCCTCTGGATCAACACACAGTTGATACGTTTTCCTGTTGTTGTTGTTCAAACCAATTCATCTGGGTCACGGCACCAAGTCTTAGCAATTGATGTTATTCTTCAATAACACAAACTCCAAAGCAAATCAGGGGGAGAAAAAATAGGTTTATTCAGAGAGGACAAACCAAGATGTTATGCTGGGAGGTAGATGTTTATAGATCAGCTCCCCTGTCCTAATGTTAGTTAGCTAACATTGAACCTGTAGATTAATGCACAGTAGTAACGTCATGAGTTGGAATTATGGTTCATTGTTTAGTTAGCTAGCTACATGTCTGAACAAAAGACTCCACTATGCAAGTATCCATTTCAATAGAATGTCACTGCAACAACTGTTGATAGACGTTGGTATGCTACCTGCAGATTCATGCAGGGTAGTAACGTCATGAGTTGTGATTATGGTTCTTTGTTTAGCCAGCTGAAAAATGACATTCAAATGCCTCTCCTGTGAAGTAGTGACGTGTGACATATATCTAGCTTCCTAAAATGGGCCTCAAATCTGAAAAAAATCTCAAGTTTGGACATAGCAGTAGAACACAGCACAGTAAAGCACAGTGTAGTACAGTGCAGCAGAATACAGAACATTCCACTATACTGTACTGAACTATACTCTACTTTGCTTTATTTTGTTCATTATTATTGTTGTTAAATGAGTCACCATACTAAGCCTTGGATTCAATCACACATCCCACTTGTGTTAGAAGTTTAGAGCTAAAAAGTGTAGGCTGTATAGAAATAATGACGCTCAAATTGAAAATCAACCAACAAAATAATGAGGATTTCTATCAGCCTAATCGACATGTAGATTACATCTCACATTACAGTGTTTGAAACAAGGCTGCTTGGGATTTCTCTTAATGTGACTCTGAGCAGCCAATGGCAATGTCCGCTTTAGGTATAATGCCAGGAGCTGCTTGTGGATTTGACAGCTCTGACACAGTTCCACCTCTGACACAATTCCACCTCTGACACCGCCAAAACAACAGCTATGCAGATGTCAGCTAAAGCGGAACTGATTTAATAGAGCCCTTACTCTATGTGTGTGTGTCTGAGTAAGCGGGAAGAAGAGATCGGCCCCAAAAAATGACACCATGATGTAATAGAATAGTCATTCAGTACAATCAGCCATGATCATTCAGTACAACCGCTGTTTCTTTTTTTATTTATTACATATATTTTGTAGGATTTTTTCTGTTTTGCCCTATAGTCAATAAATTCAGTAAATATGGCACTTTACAAAACAAAATCAGTTCATACATTCTCATAGATCATAATACAGCGTTAACATCCTAGAATATGGGATATTATTTTCTTCAAACAATGCTCAGAAAACAAATTATTTCCAAAACATTCATGGTTGCACCAAATTACGTATTTTGGAGGTAAATGTAATAATCATATCAAAGTCAAATTTTAAACAATAATTTATTGCAACAAGTCCTGAATGTGCATAAGTAACAACTGACTAGGTATCCCCCTTTCCCTTTAACACTCAAGGGACCATAAAAAGTATTTCAAAATGTATATTTTTCTTCGTATCCTGCATTAAATCTGTAATGAGTTTAACTGAAGAGCCTCCGAGCCCATGTTTGTTGTAGTCATACATGGCTAATAAGGAGAGAAGGGGTTACCAACATGAGTTATCTAAAATGAGCTCTAAATGACTCCGGGGAGGAGTGAGTTAGAATGTGCCGATGCTGAGTTTTCTCATCCACCTACCGACGCTGTCACAGAATTTAACAGTGGAAGTGTGAGGCACTGTATTTCTGGTGCGCAAACAGATTTCACTGTTAGATCTCTCATGAGTATTCACCATACAATATTTTGTGTTTGGGGAGTTTCTCCTATTCTTCTCTGCAGATCCTCTCATGGTCTGTCAGGTTGTATGGGGAGCGTTGCTGCACAGCTATTTTCAGGTCTTTCCAGAGATGTTCGATCAGGTTCAAGTCCGGGCTCTGGCTGGGCCACTCAAGGACATTCAGAGACGTCCCGAAGCCACTCCTGTGCTGTCATGGCTGTGTGCTTAGGGTTGTTGTCCTGTTGGAAGGTGAACCTTCACCCCAGTCTGAGGTCCTGAGCGCTCTGGAGCAGGTTTTTATCAAGGATCTCTCTGTACTTTGCTCTGTTCATCTTTCCCTTAATCTGAACTAATCTCCCAGTCTCTGTCCACTGAAAAACATCCCCACAACATGATGCTGCCACCACCATGCTTCACTGTAGGGATGGTGCCAGGTTTCCTCCAGACGTGATACTTGGCATTCAGGCCAAATCATAGTCAGAGTCCTTTAGGTGCCTTTTGGATGTGCTTTTTACAGAGGAGTGGCATCCATCTGGCCACTCTACCATAAAGGCCTGATTGGTGGAGTGCTGCAGAGATGGTTGTCCTTCTGGACGGTTTTCTCATCTCCACAGAGTAACTCCGGGTTGGGTTCTTGGTCACCTCCCTGACCAAGGCCCTTCTCCCCGATTGCTGTTTGGCCAGGCAGCAAGCTCTAGGAAGGGTGTTGGTGGTTCCAAACTTCTTCCATTTAAGAATTATGGAAGACACTGTGTTCTTGGGTACCTTCAATGCTGCAGAAATGTTTCGGTACCGTTCTCCAGATCTGTGCCACAACACAATCCTGTCTTGGAGCTCTACGTACAATTCCTCATGGCTTGGTTTTTTCTCTGACATGCACTGTCAACTGTGGGACCTTATATAGACAGGTCTGTGCCTTTCCAAATCAGGTCCAATCAATTGAATTTACCACAAGTGGACTGTTTTCGCTTTGTCAACATGGGGTATTGTGTGTAGATCGAAAATGCTTTATTTAATACATTTTAGAATTAGGCTGTAACGTATCAAAATGTGGAAAAAGTGAAGGGGTCTGAATACTTTCCAAATGCACTGAATGACACCTGTAGTGTAAGCTTCATATTTACAGTACATTCTCCTTTGTTCGTTTGTGCGTCAGGACTGAATTTATGGGTTAATATTGACCTGTAGATGCCAACATGGCTGCCAGTGAATCATGTGTTATCATTTAAGAGCATCACAATGCCTTTTAGTTGAAATCACAATGACCAAGCTCTCTCAGCATGTGGCTCTGTGGTCGCAGTATTAGCTAAACAGAGAGTAGATTTAAGGCAAAATTAAGGACATATCAAATGAATTATAAGAGGATCAGTGGAGTGGTGGTGCATAGAATTGTTGCATTGTTCTTCTCTGCATTAATTTATCTCCCTCAGTAATAAAATGTTAATGAAATCTTGCTCTCCTCGCCATCATTATGCTACACTTCTGATGATATTCTGTTTTGCTGATTGCATATCCTCACAGGAAATTATGGTAGTAGACTCCCACAAATGAAACTCTGTATTGAAGAGAAATAACCGAGCAATAGAGATGCTTCATCATTACTGTGTCATTGTGTGCCCTTGTGATTTTTGAAAGAACATATCCTTTTGGGAAAGCAGTAATAACTTTATTGATTAATTCATGACCATGGGGGAAAAGATTAGCGGTGAATCGTTTTAGCTAATGAATGTTTCTGGTGGTCACTGCAGCAAAACGGCTCTCTGCAGGGTTGCCACCTTTATCAGCACTTCCTTCTTTCACCCTGGTTGTCCTTTGAGCTACCTACAACAGTGCAGAAGACTTGGGCCTGGATACAAAGCGGGAAACTTTGGTACACACAAATAATGATGGCAAAGTGTATAGAGGATTTCGTTAAAACCTGTGTTATTTTGTGTATGTGAGTGAGTGTAAGTCTTTGTTAATGTACTATGAGTGTGTGTGTGTGTGTGTGTGTGCGCTTATACGTGTGTGCATATGTGTGCGTGCGTGCGCATGCCTGTGTGTGTATGGATGTGCCGCATAACTAATCCTGTAGCATAATGTGTGACGGCCACCCCTTGATTTCCATTATAGAATTAGATTGCCGGAGGTGTCGCACTGCAGTCTTAATCAATACACCCTCCCAGAGCCTCCAGCGAGTGTATGTTTGTGTGTGTGTGTGTGTGTGTGTGGGGTCTTCTATTTGAGGTTGTGCTATACCCTCCTAATTCACTATCCCATCTCAAAAGGGGAGACTGAATGTAAATGGCTATCCATTCTCAATTTGGGTGAGTGTTGAAATAGGTTGCATGGTGCCTGTTTAATTAAGAGATCTCCTCCAAGTTCAAATAGCACACTGTGCAGACCTCTCCTTTACTTATCCATCTCTGAGTGGATGGTAGCAAATGGGTTTATTATGTGTAGGTTTGGTTTTCTGCCTAAGGTTCTTATTTTCTGTGGGAGAAACTCAGAATATTGTATATTTTGTATGTTGACTATGTTGACTTGGTGTTTATATTCTGTTTGTACATTTGTCTATTGCTGGCAGCACCTATTCACTAAGTAATATTCCGGGTATTTTTAAATGTACTAGGCAAATAAAATGATTCTGATGAGGGTTTGGTTTGCACTTAACTAAGCGCACTTCCTGATCAATCAAAACAGATCACTATGTTTCAAAGGCAAGACATTCATCAGAAATGTCAGACCCCAAAATATCTCTCAAATGTCACTCTAATGTAGCGATGAGTCAACATTTCATGCCATGTGTTGTGTAGATCCAGCTATAAATAATGTCCGTTATTGACAATTCCTAAGGTCCAAACTGTATTTGTCAAGACTGCACCCAACAACACAGAGAGGGTTCCTCTGGAGTTTCTCTTCCCTCGCCAATAAACCAAGGAAAGGTACAGTCAGGTCCATCATTATTGGCACACTTGATAAAGATGAGCAAAAAAGACTGTATAAAATTAATCATGCAAATACTGAGGTATATTGTACGCTCAAAAGAATGGGGAATTTAGATTACCGTATACTAATACAATTGCTAAGATAATAATAAAAAAGTTATACAAATAAATCGAAAAAAGATAGGGGTCAAAATGATTTGCACCCCTGTTTTCAATACCCTAGCACCCTCCCTTTGCGAGGATAACGACACTGAGCCTTTTCCTAAAATGTTATATGAGATTGGAAAAGGGATCTTAGACCATTCCTTTGTATAAAACCTTGCCAAATGCTTGATATCCTTTGTCTGCTCTTATGGACTGCCCTTTTCAATTCAAACCACAGGTTTTCAATGGGGTTCAAGTCCGGAGACTGAGATTAACATTTCAAAATTTAGATTTTGTGGTCAATTAACCATTTCTTTTGGTATTTAATTTAAACTCCTTTGACTCATCACATACCCTGCTGCTACTGTTCATGATCTATCCTGTTTTCTAGTCACTTTACCCAACCTAAATGTACATGCTGTATCTACCTAAATTAACTTGTACCCCGACTCGGTACTGGTACCCCGTGTATATAGCTGTCACGTGTGCTCCCTCTCAGGCCTCTAGGTCACCAGGCTGCTCGTTATGGCGCACACCTGTCACCACCATTACCTTCCCTATATATGTCACTCCCTTTGGTTCCTTCCCCAGTTGTCATTGTTTCCGTTTCATGTCTGTGCGTTGTTCGTGTTTCTTGTTTTGTATTATGTTGCGTTTATTTATTAAAACACACACTCCCTGAACTTGCTTCCCGACTCTCAGTGCACATCGTTACAATAGCCAAGTAATCGTTACTCATTGTTTATTTATTCCTTTTGTTATATTTTTCTTTCTGCGTTGTTGGGAAGGGCCCGTAAGTAAGCGTTTCACTATTAGTCTACACCTGTTGTTTAAGAAGCATGAGACAAATGTAATTTGATTTGATTAAAGATCGTGATGCCATTGACCTTAACGCCTTACACTCGTGATAATTGGCCTATATGGATAAGGCTAAATTGAAATGTTTCTTACAGAAGGAATATGGAAAACATATGCATAACTATGGTAGCATTTAAAGGGAACAGTTTGGAGATTATGGGAAATCTGAGTTCACCTGATAAGATTTAATCCAATTATTACACTGATTTTATATGCATTTCACATTTACTTTTCGACGTATTTGTGATAATGAAATCAGAAAATACTCTGGATACATTCAGTAACATGACACAAATATTATTGTTGGAATGTTTGGGGTAGGTGCAACATAAGACAGAAAAATTACATGGGTTTGAGTGAGAGGTCTAACTGGTGTTGTGGCCACACACCTCTCCAAAGTGTACACAATTCCTAAGTAATTTAAATGAACTTTTGACTCGAAGAGTCTTCAAATATGTGACTCACCAACCTCTATTTGGTCTTATGTAGCAAAATTTGAAATATTTTTTTTTTTGCATTGGATAAAAGTAGAGACTCCGAGCTAGAGAATGTAATATCATACATGGCATTTTTGAGGAACAATGGGAAGGTATTTCTACTTTGAAAGTTGATACACTTGTAAACTCACTTTTGAGAAAAGGGCCTTTGAATGTTTTGGTACCTACTAGAGAGCTCTCCCTTCTCTACACCCATTCAGCATTGTTCACACCCTATTAAGCCAGCCCCACCCATCTCTGTAAGGATACACATGTGAGGTCATGTGCTAAAAAGTGAGTAGTGTAGTAAAGATTAAGACTAAAAGTGGTAGTAGCCTACAATAAAGAAAAATTCCAGGGAAACAGAAAGTGTCCAGATAAAAATATTGTATATTAAATGACGCTTATCCAGACACACTTGTCTAAATTGATGGGTCACGTGAAATGCTTTAATCCCCAGCCACATCCAGTGGTGGGAAAAGTACAAAATTGTCATGCTTGAGTAAAAGTATAAATAATTTGAAATTCCTTACATTAAGCAAACCAGACGGCACTATTGCATTATTATTTATTTGACGTAGAGCCAGGGGCACAATGTACTTAAGTAGCAAAGGTAAAAATATAAACCATTTCAAATTCCTTTTATTAAGCAAACCAGACGGCTCAATATGATTATTTTTATTGACGTAGAGCCAGGGGCACACTCCAAATCTCAGACATAATTTACGAACAAAGCATTTGTTTTTAGTGATTCTGCCAGGTCAGAGGCAGTAGGGATGACCAGAGATGTTCTCTTGATAAGTGTGTGAATTGGTAAATTTACCTGTCAAAATATAACTAGTACTTTTGGGTGTCAAGGAAAATGTATGGAGTAAAAAGTACATTATTTTCTTTACAAATGTAGTGAAGTAAAAATTGCCAAAATATAAATACTAATGTACAGATACTACAAAAAACTATTTAAGTAGTACTTTAAAGTATTTTTACACCACTGCCCAAATGCCTTCACACCAGTACAATAGCATACCTTATATACTGTTACACATGCACTTATCACATAGTATTCCATACATAAGTTAAGGCCATGCAGCCTGAGTTGAAACCTGAGTTAGTTTTTTTTGTTGTTGCACATGTACAGTACATAAACCGATGCATTCACCATATATTTATGTGGTGGACACTTGATACTGTCACATGATATTGTTGTGGAATGTCACAAAATCATGTTACGGCCACACATCAATATTCATTTGATATATCATTTGCTAAGTCTTGCTAAGTGGATGGGTCTCTACAGAAGGTGTAAACGGTACAGCCAAATGGCTACTTGCATAGTAGCAATATCAGAAATGGTGTCAATATAAATAAAATATACAGTATGTACAAGAACAATATCAATAACTATATCAGTGATAGACAAGGTAGTTATGCATACAGTCAGGGGTAAAGTGGCTAGTAGCAGCAACGTACGGCGTGTGTGTTAGAGTTGTGAATAGAGGCACTGCAGAGAGTGCTGATGACTGGTCCGTCCAAACCACGCATGAACAAGGGAATCTATATTCGGAGAGCCTGTTCCCTGTCCTGCCCTTGACTTTGGTGCAGGGCATGTGATGTCCATAGCCTCTTTGTTGCAAAACTCCCTGATCTTGTCAAAAATATTGTTTGTCTAGCTGTGTCCAGTCCAGGTGGTGCTTTTACAGGCAGACCATCTATGGGAGGAAGGATGTAAGCGTTGCGCAGCAGCTGAAACCTGGTCCCGACAGTCCAAACGCTCCTTGGCGACAACACCAGGCCCCAGAGCATCGAAGCTGTAAAACAGGGAATAATAACAAAAAAATCTGAAGGCATTACAACCCTGCACAACATCAATTCACCTCCCAAGTTTAGAAAATATTTTTTTTTACCTCAAATGCTGGTACTGCTTGATCTGTGGCAGCGGCATGAAGTACAGAGTCAGGTGTTGTTGCCAGCCATAGCTTGCCATCAGTACCGTACCATCCTTCAGTCCAACCAGCTGTTGGATGTTGACCCCTGTCACAGTGCTGTCCTTCACAACACCAGCAATCTCGGACAAAGTGTTCTCTGGTCTTTCTGAAGGTCTGATTGATGAGGCCGATGCACAAGTCGGGGCAAGCTTGGTGTGTCCTGTGATCAGGAAGTGAAGGTCCAGATTGTGGTGGAGCTTGTGCATGGTCCACCAGGCATAATACCAGAGCACAAACTTGTTCTTGTTTTGGCCACTGCAGTTATCACAATTCAGGTCCACACATATTTTCCCAACTCTGTAGTTGGTGAAGAAATGGTGCCTGTAGTTGATGACTGCGCTGCTGCCTTTGCTTGCTTGTGTTAGCTCTCTTTTTGATGACTGTATGACTGGTGGATTAGAGTCAGGCGTGTTCTACTGATTGATGCTGAAAGACAAATTCCAGATACAAATAATTGTATCATTATTATACAATAGATTTGAAATGGCATTCTGAGATATCACTACACAGTTCATACAGCTAATGTTAGCTACTGTAGCTAGCCAGCCACCTAACGTCAACTGGATAGCTAACAGCAAGCTTTAACTAGCAATACAAAACAATTTGTCATAGCTAGCTCAAGTTAACCAATAGGTTCAATGCAATGCAAAATGGCATTCTGAGAAAACATCACTAACGTTACACCCACATCATACACAAGTTAATGTTAGCTAGCAAGCCAGCCAGCTAACCTCAGCTAATGTTAACTAGCGAACAGCAAGCTTTAACTTGGAATATTTTGTTTAGACATGTCACGTTAGCTAGCTAAAAAATGAACTATAATCCCAATCCGTAGAGTAATGTTACTAGCAATACAAACCGATTGTCATGGCAAGCTAAAGTTAAGTTTAATGTTAGTTAGCAAGCCAGGCATTGAACTCCAGCTGGCTAGCTAACAGCAAGCTTTAGCTTGCAATGAAAACAACTTTCTGACAAAGTTAGAAACATATAATATCTGAATCTGTAGCTAGATTCTTACCTGTATACATGGATGAAAGCTTCACGGCAGACTGCAACCCCTTTTATGAGACATCCTGTGTTGTTTCCATTTAGTTTACACAGATTGTTTTGCCCATTGTGTTCAACTGATTTCAAAATGTGTTAATTGTCAGAGTTCGTCGTCCAGAAAGTAGTCCAACTTTTTCCCACTGATCTTCGTCTATAGCGCCAGATAAATTCAGGGCAGCAATGTTTTTGAGAGCAGTAGCAGCATATTTGCAGTTCTCCATGGCTAATGTTATATCTTAATCCTTTCTACTGCAGTTTTTTTATCTAGGCATTATGAGCAGCTCATAATGTGATACAGCCCGGGATCAAACCAGAGTCTATAATGACTCCTCTAGCACTGAGATGCAGTGCCTTAGACCGCTGCACCACTCAGGAGCCTTAAATTAATAAACAGGCACTGTGTTCCAAGTTAGGCGCTTATCAGTGTCCAAATCTGCCATTTTCAACCCATATATGGGTACGAGTGTAAAGGGCTTCTAAGGGCTCCAGGACCAATGGAAGCAAAATAGCCCAATAACATCAAAGATCCACCACCATATTTTACTATAGGTATGAGGTACTTTTCTGCACATGCTCCTGTTCTTCAATGCCGAACCCACAAGAAACCCTAGACCCACTCCAATTTGCATACCGCTCCAACAGATCCACAGATGATGCAATCTCTATTGCATTCCACACTGCCCTTTCCCACCTGGACAAAAGGAACACCTATGTGAGAATGCTATTCATTGACTACAGCTCTGTGTTCAACACCATAGTGCCCTCAAAGCTCATCACTAAGCTAAGTACTCTGGGACTAAACACCTACCTCTGCAACTGGATCCTAGATCCGCCCCCAGGTGGTAAGGGTAGGTAACAACACTTCTGCCACGCTGATCCTCAACACGGGGGCCCCCGAGGTGCGTGCTCAGTCCCCTCCTGTACTCCCTGTTCACTCATGACTGCACGGCCAGGCACAACTCCAACACCATCATTAAGTTAGCTGATGACACAACAGTGGCAGGCCTGATCACTGACAACCTATAGGACAGCCTATGGGGAGGAGGTCAGAGACCTGACCGTGTGGTGCAAGGACAACAACCTCTCCCTCAACGTGTTCAAGACAAATAAGATGATTGTGGACTACAGGAAAAGGAGGACCGAGCACGCCCCCATTCTCATCGACGGGTCTGTAGTGGAGCAGGTTGAGAGCTTAAAGTTCCTTGGTGTCCATATCACCAACAAACTAACATGCTCCAAGCACATCAAGACAGTCGTGAAGAGGGCACGACAAAGCCTATTTCCCCTCAGGAGACTGAAAAGATTTGGCATGGGTCCTCAGATCCTCAAGAGGTTTTATAGCTGCACCATTGAGAGCATCCTGACGGCTTGCATCACTGCCTGGTATGGCAACTGCTCGGCCTCCGACCGCAAGGCACTACAGAGGGTAGTGCGTACGGCCCAGCACATCACCGGGGCCAAGCTTGCTGACATTTCTTTTTATTTTTTTTATTTTACCTTTATTTAACCAGGTAGGCTAGTTGAGAACAAGTTCTCATTTACAACTGCGACCTGGCCAAGATAAAGCACAGCAGTTTTATACATACAACAACAAAGAGTTACACATTGAATACACAGACATACAGACGATAATAACAGCCAATAATACAGTAGAAAAAATATATATACAGTGAGTGCAAATGAGGTAAGATAAGGGAGGTAGGGCAGTAAATAGGCCATGGTGGCGAGGTAATTACAATATAGCAATTAAACACTGGAATGGTAGATGTGCAGAAGATAAATGTGCAATTTACTGGGGTGCAAAGGAGCAAGATAAATAAATAAATACAGTATGGGGATGAGGTAGTAGGATGGGCTGTTTACAGATGGGCTATGTGCAGGTGCAGAGATCTGTGAGCCTGGTATAGAGGTCCATCCAGGACCTCTATACCAGGCGGTGTCAGAGGAAGGCCCTACAAATTGTCAAAGACTCCAGCCACCCTAGTCACAGACTGTTCTCTCTGCTACCGCGTGGCAAGCGGTACCGGAGCGCCAAGTCTAGGTCCAAAAGGCTTCTAAATAGCTTCTACCCCCAAGCCATAAGACTCATGAACAGCTAATCAAATAGCTACCTAGACAAATACAATTTGATTATATTTGATGTGCTTGGCCATATAGCTCTATTTTCATCTCATCTGACCATAGCACCGGTTTCAATTCAAGTGTCAATACCGTTATCAAACTCCATGCTGTGCTATGGTCAGATGACATGAAAATAGAGCTCTTTGGCCATTCACACCAGCGGTGGGTTTGGAGTTGAAAAAACGGAAGCATGTGCAGAAAAATACCTACGGTAAAACATATTGGTGCATCTTTGATGTTATGGGGCTATTTTGCTTCCACTGGTCCTGGGGCCCTTGTTAAGGTCATGAACTTTACTAAGTACCAGGACATTTTTGCCAAAAACCTGTTTGCCTCTTGCAGGAGGCTGACACTTGGCCCCAAGTGCATCGTCCTGCAATACAATAAACCCAAGCACACATCAAAATCCGTTAAGAAATGGTTTATTGACCACAAAATCAACATTTTGCAATGGCCATCTCAGTCTCTGGACTTGAACCCCGTTGAAACCTGTGGTTGGATTTGAAGAGGGCAGTCCATAAGCACAGA
Source organism: Brachymystax lenok tsinlingensis (assembly GCA_030435695.1). Taxonomy (NCBI): domain Eukaryota; kingdom Metazoa; phylum Chordata; class Actinopteri; order Salmoniformes; family Salmonidae; genus Brachymystax; species Brachymystax lenok. The sequence continues at coordinate 14,626,363 of CM059818.1, forward strand.
CGAAGGATATCAAGGATCTGGAAAGATTCTTTATGAAGGAATGGACTAAGATCCCTCCAAATGTGTTCTCCAATCTCAAGCGAAGGGTGCAGGAGTACTGAAAACAGGGGTACCAATAATATTTACCCCTATCTTAAAACAATATATATATATTACTTGTTAACCAAATGATCTTTCTCCGAGCAATTGTATTAGTATGAAAGAATAGCATTTTAGCTATTCATTTTATACAGTATTTTTTGGTCATCTTTATCAAGGGTGCCAATAATGATGGACCTGCTGTACATGCTGTTATATAGAACATGCTGTCTAGAGACCATGATACAATTTGCTTTAAAGCTCTGCAACTCCTAACACTACTTTTATCTAACAGCACATGTAAAAAAGACATATCCTGTGGCATAGCCAAAGGATGTAAAAATAATGTAAAAAAAAAGACACACTCGACACTGTCTGTCAAGCAGTAACACTTTTTCTTTCATTAAACTTTTGTAACACAAGTAAATGGTTTTAATTCTTCAAAATAAGCATTATTTTAACATTTACTGTATATTTTTTACCTTTATTTAACTAGGCAAGTCAGTTAAGAACAAATTCTTATTTTACAATAACAGCATACCTCTGTCAAACCTTCCCCTAACCCGGACAACGAATGCATTTTTTATGTTTTGAACAGTTCTAATGTCTGGATTAGCATGGTGAATAAATTATCCCCCATAGGACAATCGCTTCCAGGTTAACCCCCTCTAGAGGCCATATTAGGAGCTACGGTCAAGTGCGCCAAACACAGATCTACAGCTGTGTGGAACTTAGCCTAGAAGAGGGCCTATGGTGGGGTGGTGGCAGATAATAATGTGCGGTCTCCAACTTGATAGCTCTACTGGAACGGTGGTAGTATGCATACATTAATAAGATTCCTAAACTCTTCCATAGTCGAAGGTGTGGCGCTAGTTTCAAGGGAGGCAGGGAGATGCCATGCCTTGATAAGCCTCAACTGTCAGTTATAGGGCTTCGTCCCTTTTTGAATTCCAGCCTTAGAATGACAGTTTATGTGAAATGACAAACAATGGTTCTTTCTGCTTTTCTATGTGGTATTTTCCATATTTTTTTGCCTAGGCTGCAGAAAGTACATAAACATAAGCTCTGTCACTCACTCTCTCCCACGCAGCAGCGGGTGTATGGGAGAAATGCAATGTTGCAGATGACCCCATGTTGGAATGCACCCTGCCATTGCGATCTTGTAAAAATGTATGCAAATCTTACGCATGTCTTTAGAACCTGTCAATGTACACAACAATTGTGTAGCCTTACCTATCCGCTGTCAGCTAAAAAAAAAGACAGTGTAGCCCTTTGTATTTTATTGTGCAGAATTTTGGAAGACCATATAATAATCTGTGTGAGTGGTGAGGGCCTTATACTCAAACCCTACCTCAGGTTTAAGATAACAGAAACACACACAATAAGATATTGAATTAAATGAATCTATACCCAAGGGGCAATTATTGCTGGTGGTGAAACTGGCAGGCAGACAACACATAATAACACTATAAACACATAACCAACAAGCATACCAAATGCATACAGCGCATTCGGAAAATATTCAGACCCCTTGACTTTTTCCACATTTCGTTACGTTATAGCCATATTCTAAAATTGATTAAATTGTTATTTATTTTTACTCATCAATCTACATACAATATCCCATAATGACAAAGCAAAAACAGGTTTTAAAAACATTATGAAATATCACATTTACATAAGTATCCAGACCCTTTACTCAGTACTTTGTTGAAGCACATTTGGCAGCGATTACAGCCTTGAGTCTTATTGGGTATGACACTACAAGCTTGGCACACCTGTATTTGGGAAGTTTATCCCATTCTTCTCTGCAGATCCTCTCAAGCTCTGTTGGATGTGGAGCATCGCTGCACTGCTATTTTCAGATCTCTCCAGTTTTGTTAGATCGGGTTCAAGTCCGGGCTCTGGCTGGCCCACTCACAAACATTCAGAAACTTGTCCCGAAGCCACTCCTGCATTGTCTTGGCTTTGTTCTTAGGGTCGTTGTCCTGTTGGAAGGTGAACATTCGCCCCATTCTGAGGTCTTGAGCGCTCTGGAGCAGGTTTTCATCAAGGATCTCTCTGTACTTTGCTCAGTTAATCTTTCCTCTGTTTAGTCTCCCAGTCCTGTCTAGTCTCCCAGTCCCTGCCGCTGTCTCTGAGTTCTATGGACAATTCCTTCAACCTTTATATAGACAGGTGTGTGCCTTTTCAAATAAGGTCTAATCAATTGAACTTACCACAGGTGGACTCCAATCAAGTTGTAGAAACATCTCAAGGATGATCAATGGATACAGGATGCACCTAAGCTCAATTTCGAGTCTCATAGCAAAGAGTCTGAATACTTATGTAAATGTAATATTTCCGGGGGGGGGTTTTATGCATAAACAAACATTTCTAAAAACTGGTTTTCACTTTGTCATTGTGGGGTATTGTGTGTAGATTGATGAGGAAAAACATTAATTTAATCAGTTTTAGAATAAGGCTGTAACGTTACAAAATTTGGAAAAAGTCAAGGGGTCTGAATACTTTCCGAATGCACTGTATTTATAAAGAAGAAGATAGGGCAGACACTTGAGCCAGTCATGTAGTTAAAGCTAACAATATGGAGACCAGGCTTATGCTGTGCCATTTATTCGAATGTGAAAACTATGCTCCCTACATATTTTGTTCTTAAAAATAAATCACTGCTTTCCAAGGATGAGCTCCATGCACATCTGTTGTTAATTCAGTCAAAATTATTTCACTGTTGGATAAAATATTTTTTTAAATTGTTGAATGTGGGAGATTGTTGGTGGATAATTAGATTGAACGGAAGATTTATGTTCTGATAAAACGACACAACTTACTGTAGATGAATCACATGCATTCCTTTCCCAAAGTCTATTTTCTTTATTTGGGAAAGAAGTTATAGAGCATTTCTGTTAATCAAAGTAACTGGCATGGGCTACCCAAAAGACACACATATAAGGGGAGAAATCTATTTTACTTGTATGACAGCTCTGTTTTGTGTCAAAATGAATGGCATCAGAAACCAGATTATAAAAACAATATGCAGTATAACCCAGTCACAATGAAATTGTTTTTCTTGTGCGCTGTTAAGTTCCTACGAGTGATGATGGAGACAGATAGATCCCATGTTGCTGCACATTTTTTGCAATCTCCTCGACACTGAGACCGCAATATCTTAAATCACAGACAGAATTATATTATGTGTTTGCAAAGGGGTGATGGGCTGTGAATGAAGGATTTGAAATGAAGCTTGAAATTCAATTGAACAAACAGGACATTTTCTCTTCCCTTTTGGAATTAGGATTCTGTTCCAACAGCAATACACTTTTGTTAGGACAATAATTCTATCTTGAGCACTCCCATCCTGTAATATATTTTATACTGTGTCAGCACCATTACGGAAAGCCCTTTGGAGATAATTATCTCAGAAGAGGGGATAGGGGATGTCACAAGTAACTATAGTAGTAGATGTAACATGACTGTCACTAGATGCAAACTGCAGTAGAGGACACAGCAAAAGTTGATGTCACAAGTAAATAAAGCAGATGTCACAAGTAATGATAGTAGATGCCACACCTAAAGTAATTAAAGTAACTGTACATTTAATAAATGCTACAGTTAAACAGAGAAGGTGTCACAGTTCAAAAGGAAGGGGATACCTAGTCAGTTGCACAACTGAATGCATTCAGACAAAATATGTCTTCCCCCATTTAACCCAACCCCTCTGAATCTGAGAGGTACAGGAGGGCTGCTTTAATCAACATCCTTCAGAGCAGTTGTTGGGGGTTAACTGCCATGCTCAGAACGGCAGATTTTTCCACATTGGGGATTCAAACCAGCAACCTTTCAGTTACCGGCCCAATGTTCTGAACCGCTAGGCTACCTACCGCCCTCTGCAGAGTAGGTGTGACAGGTGCAGTAGATGAGGAGATCGCAGACAGCAACATATTATTAGAGGCTGACCCAACCATGAAATCTGTCTAAAGACAGTATTACATTCTCTGGTATATCATCACCTCATTGCCAAGTCCATATTAAGTTCCAGCCTGGGAAGATGGCGGTGGAGAAATGTGGGAGGAATGTTGTCAGGGTCTCTGAACCCAGCTAGTCAATGGAATGACATTGTGCTGGACCTCTAGTCTGTAAGTCAGGGCCAATTACAGATTTGAGAGGTGTTATTATACATTCATATTCCATTATGTATGCACCCGCCACCGCTCTCATGTACGGCTGTTCTGAGACATTTAGCCTTTGTTTGGGTTGGATTCGCTAAGGAAAATATTCTGATTATAAGGATCTGAGATGGGGCCGACGAAGAACAGCGGCATCTTACGAGTTCCAGCCCGACTTTGCCATATATTACGTTTTTTTGTACAGAAAGTTCATACTATTATCACATATGACCGACAAGTACTTCTGGACATAAGATCGACAGTTACTAACCTCGACTTTCGACTTAAAATTTGACTTCAACTCTGCTGTTCCCTTGTTCATTTAGGACCTCATTCCTTTATTTCACCAAAACGCAGCAGGTGTAGACGCGGTAGACAAGCCGGCATCCTGGTGATATTAAGACAGAGGATATCGACTGGCACTAGGGCTGTTGCGGTCATAACATTTTGTCAGCTGGTGATTGTCAAGCAAATAACTGCTGGTCTCACGGTAATTGACCTTTAATGAACATAAACACGTTTAGCATCTAGCATTGCCTACAATCCACTGATACAGACCTTTGGAACATCTACATTTTAAAAAGTCGAATAAATCAATTTAATATAGACTACACCATCACAATAAATCCATTATTTATTTTACACAGGTCTAAAGAAACATGATATGAAGAAAATGTAGTCTATTTCAGAAGAACAGAATAGCATACTCTGAGTTATCCTTATGTTAGGCCCTGATTTGGGCTAGGGGAAAAAATACAGTTGAAATCAGAAGTTTACATACACCTTAGCCAAATACATTTATACTCAGTTTTTCAAAATTCCTGACATTTAATCCTAGTAAAAATTCCCTGTCTTAGTTCAGTTAGGATCACCACTTTATTTTAAGAATGTGAAATGTCAGAATAATAGTAGAGAGAATTATTTATTTCAGCTTTTATTTCTTTCATCACATTCCCAGTGGGTCCGAAGTTTGCACACACTCAATTCGTATTTGGTAGCATTGCCTTTAAATTGTTTAACTTGGGTCAAACGTTTTGGAAAGCTTTCCACAAGCTTCCCACAATAAGTTTGGTGAATTTTGGCCCATTCTTCCTGACAGAGCTGGTATAACTGAGTCAGGTTTGTAGGCCTCCTTGCTCGCACACGCTTTTTCAGTTCTGCCCACAAATTTACTATAGGATTGAGGTCAGGGCTTTATGATGGCCACTCTAATACCTTGACATTGTTGTCCTTAAGCCATTTACCACAACTTTTACCACAAAGTATGCTTGGGGTCATTGTCCATTTGGAAGACCCATTTGTGACCAAGCTTTAACTTCCTGACTGATGTCTTGAGATGTTGCTTCAATATATCCACATCATTTTCCTTCCTCATGATGTCTTCTATTTTGTGAAGTGCACCAGTCCCTCCTGCAGCAAAGCACCCCCACAACATGATGCTGCCACCCCCATGCTGCACGGTTGGGATGGTGTTCTTTGGCTTGCAAGCCTCTCCCTTTTTCCTCCAAAATAACGATGGTCATTATGGCCAAACAGTTCTATTTTTGTTTCATCAGACCAGAGGACATTTCTCTAAAAAGTACGATCTTTGTCCCCATGTGCAGTTGCAAACAGTAGTCTGGCTTTTTTTATGGCGGTTTTGGAGCAATGGCTTCTTCCTTGCTAAGCGGCCTTTCATGTTATGTCGATATAGGACTCATTTTACTGTGGATATAGATACTTTTGTACCTGTTTCTTCCAGCATCTTTACAAGGTCCTTTGCTGTTGTTCTGGGATTGATTTGCACTTTTCACACCAAAGTATGTTCATCTCTAGGAGACAGAACACGTCTCCCTCCTGAGCGGTATGACGGCTGCTTGGTCCCATGGTGTTTATACGTGCGTACTATTGTTTGTATAGATGAACGTGGTACCTTCAGGCATTTGGAAATTGCTCCCAAGGATGAACCAGACTTGTGGAGGTCTACAATTTCTTTTTCTGAGGTCTTGGCTGATTTCTTTTGATTTTCCCATGATGTCAAGCAAAGAGGCACTGAGTTTGAAGGTAGGCCCTGAAATACATTCACAGGTACACCTCCAATTGACTCAAATGATGTCAATTAGCCTATCAGAAGCTTCTAAAGCCATGACATCATTTTCTGGAATTTTCTAAGCTGTTTAAAGGCACAGTCAACTTAGTGTATGTAAACCTCTGACCCACTGGAATTGTGATACAGTGAATTATATGTGAAATATTCTGTCTGTAAACAATTGTTGGAAAAATTACTTGTGTCATGCACAAAGTAGATGTCCTAACCGACTTGCCAAACTATAGTTTGTTAACAAGAAATTTGTGGAGTGGTTGAAAAACAAGTTTTAATGACTCCAACCTAAGTGTATATAAACTTCTGACTTCAACTGTACATGTCATCTATGCACTTAAATAGCGAATGTGGGACGTTTTTCCCGTGGTTCATTTTCATATACTCCTGTTGTAAAGCGAAGCAATGTGCTTAATATTAAGAAAGTTGAGAAATTAACATCTGATGGGATTCTCCTCTTTTTAATAGAGGTCATCAAAACTCTGCTTTTGTCACGCAATTGCATAGCCTATAGAAATGTTGCTCAGCATGGGCTCTCATGAAGTGTTTGATTTAGATTTTCGATCAAATTTGCATTGATGCCAGAATGATTAGAGGGACAATAGAGTGCTGATTACCAGGCAGTTAGCAGGTTTGGTAGGCTACTTATGACCAGCAGCAGCATCAGAGCTTGGAGAAGCCTAGTTACCATGACTAAATGGTTTATGTGGAATTTGACTGCGGTCATGAATCGTAGCCGCCGGTGTGGTGGTAATACGGTCACCTTAACAGCCCTAACCGGCACTCCCCTTCGTTCTATTGGGAAATGTCCAGTCACTCTAGAATAAGATGGATGAGCTTGGTTCGAGAGTCTCCTATCAGAGAGATGAAAAGCTGCAATATTATATGCCTTGCAAATACGTGGCTGGATGACTCTATGTGCGTAGAACTCAGTGTTTCTCCATGCAGCGGCACGATCGGACGAAGGTGACCTCGGACAAGTCCAAAGGGGGAGGGGTGTGCCTCTTCATAAACAACAACTGGTGCGTTGCTGCAGACCCTTTTATCTACCAAGAGAGTGATCACGGCTGTATACATCCCTCCACACGCCAACACCACGTTGGTACTCAACGAACTGTTTGGGGCCATAAAAAACAAGAAACCGCTCACCCAGTGGCAGCATTTCTGGTGATCGGAGACTTTAAACTGTTTTACCTCACTTCTACCAACACTTCTCATGTGCCACTAGGGGGCGCTGAAACTCTAGACCACTTTTATTCTACCCACAGAAACACGTATAAGGCCCGCATATATTCTCCTGCTTCCTTTTTACAAACAAAAGCTCAAACAAGAAGTACCAGTACTTGCTTAATAGGTAAGTGGTCTGATGAAGCAGACGCGAGGCTACATTTAAAAAATATATAATTATTTTACCTTTATTAAACTAGGCAAGTCAGTTAAGAACAAATTCTTATTTTCATTGACTGCCTAGGAACAGTGGGTTAAGAACAACAGATTTTACCTTGTCAGCTCAGGGATTTGATCTTGCAACCTTTACGGTTACTAGTCCAACACTCTAACCACTAGGCTACTATCCGCCCATGACTGTTTTGCTAGTACACACTGGGATATATTCCGGGATTCATCAAATAGCATTGAGGAGTTTACCACATGAGTCACGGGCTGGTCATGACACACATCAACACCATCATCCCTGGACCCACTCCAATTTGAATACCGCCCCAACCGATCCACAGATGGCGCAATATTAATTGCACTTCACACTATCCTCTCCAACCTGGACAAAAGGGGAAATAACTATGTGAGAATGCTGTTCAAAGACTACAGCTCAGTGTTCAACACAATTGTCCCCTCCAAGCTCATCACCAAGCTGGGGACTCTGGGACTGAACACCTCCCTCTGCAAATGCATCCTGGACTTCTCGATGGGCCAGCCCCAGGTGGTGAGGGTAGGCTGACCGTCAACACGGATTCCCTCAGAGGTGTGTGCTTGGTCTCCTTCTGTACTCCCTGTTCGCCCACAACTGTGTGGCACCGGACGACTCTGTTGAGTGTGAAAAACCCAGCAGCGTTGCAGTTCTTGACACAAACTGGTGCGCCTGGAACCTACTACCAAAGGCACTTAATTATTGTGTCTTGTTCATTCACCCTCTGAATGGCACACATACACAATACATGTCTTAGTTGTGTCAAAGCTTAAAAATCCTTCTTTATCCTGTCTCCTCCCCGCATCTACACTGATTGAAGTGGATTTAACAAGTGACATTAATAATTGATCATACCTTTCACCTGTATTTACCTGGTCAGTCTGTCATGGAAAGAGCAGGTGTTCTTAATGTTTTTTTACACTCAGTGTCTATGCACACTATACTGTAAACACACATACATTGACACTGACACTCTCACACAAAACCCACACACATTCACTTACAATACATACGCACCGACACAACACACACACACACACTTTTACACTCATCATGTGCTTTAGCTACTCTGTTCTTCATTTTACTGGTTTGCTTAATATGAGGATTTTGATGCATAGCATTTACTTTTACTTTGTCCCTTTACACAAGTATGAAAATGTTGTACTTTTTCCACCGCTGTACAGTCGTGGCCAAAAGTTTTGAGAATGACACAAATATACATTTTCACAAAGTCTGATTCCTCAGTTTGTATGATGGCAATTTGCATGTACCACAGAATGTCATGAAGAGTGATCAGATGAATTGCAATTCATTGCAAAGTCTTTGCCATGCAAATGAACTGAATCCCCCAAAAACATTTCCACTGCATTTTAGCCCTGCCACAAAAGGACCAGTTGATATCATGTCAGTGATTCTCTCGTTAACACAGGTGTGAGTGTTGACGAGGACAAGGCTGGAGATCACTCTGTCATGCTGACTGAGTTCGAATTACAGACTGGAAGCTTCAAAAGGAGGGTGGTGCTTGGAATCATTGTTCTTCCTCTGTCAAACATGGTTACCTGCAAGGAAACTCATGCTGTCATCATTGCTTTGCACAAAAAGGGCTTCACAGGCAAGGATATTTCTGCCAGTAAGATTGCACCTAAATCAACCATTTATCGGATCATCAAGAACTTCAAGGAGAGCGGTTCAATTGTTGTGAAGAAGGCTTCAGGGTGCCCAAGAAAGTCCAAATATTTTTTTACTTTTACTCAAGTAGTATTTTACTTGGTGAGTTTTACTTTTACCTTAATAAAAAATGACTCAAGTATCTTTACCTTTACTCAAGTATGACAAGTGAGTACTTCTCTGCCAGTCAATGTTCACCTGTCTGTCCTGTCTGTCTCTCTGTCTCTGTGTGTGTGTCTCATATTCTTTGTCCTAGTCTTCACCAAGTTGCTCCTCATTAAAGCATCTTCCTCCAAGAAGTCCATGACCTCATGGTCCTCCCCATCCTGCAGGCCTTCCTCAGCAATGACCTTTTAACACATAAGAAAGGGGATCATGAATGGAAGGGAATCGTGTAGCTACAAGCTATCAAATTGTTGACAAAGTTAGATATAATAATCCTAAGGTTTTCACTCTGATATTGAACTACTTAGGGAGCAGTGGGGCGCTATTCATCAATATACAAGTGTTGCATAGTCATCAAAAGCTCTGCTTCTTGGCAATATCACAGCGTTGTCAGATTTCAAAAAGGCTTTACGGCGAAAAGCACAACATTTGATTGTTTGAGGGTAGCAGCTCCAATATTTCTGCATTAGCATAAATTCATAAACCATCGCGATTCACACAAAACACATTTCACAGCGAAAACAAATCCCTTACCTTTTGAAGAACTTCTGCTGAGGGCTTCCCAAGTGTCCAACGAAGACATCCAATGGTTCTTTTGTTAGAAAAAGTCATTTATTATATCCATAAATCTCCGTTTGGTTGGTGCGTTATGTTCAGAAAATCCAACATCGAATCGCCCATTGAAACGTGAAGAGAACGCGTTCAAATATACCTATAAACTTTTACTAAACAAATCAAATACCAGTTAAAACGCATCCTTAGCTATCCTTTTATGAATATGAGCGATAATATTTCACTCGGATGGTCATCTATACCTTATATAAGTAAAATAAAGTGGGGCGCGCAGCCAGACTTGCGCCCGAGAAAACTTGTTGACATCTGAGCTACCTTGGCTGTTTCCTGTACCTATTCGTTGTGTTTACTCCAATCTCTCTGAGTCTTTGTATATAGACTGCTGACATCTAGCCATAGGTACTGCAGTCTCAGTCCTGGTAAAAAATGGATTCAATAGGGAGTGTGTCTAACAGAGCCAAAGGTCACCAGAAACTGATTTCCGGATGTTTTTTTCTCTCTGGTTTTTGCCTGCTAAATGAGTTCTGTTATACTCACAGACATTATGTTAACACTTTTAGAAACTTCAGTGTTTCCTATCCAATAGTACTAATTATGTGCATATCCTATTTTCTGAGCCTGAGCGGCAGGCATTTTGCTTTGGGCACGCCAAACTCTCCAAAACCGTCACCACACCTGCCGCTCCCTAAGAAGTTAAGAAAACATAACATAATTTAATATCTGATAGTCCATAACTGAAATAATCGGATAATGTACGCCTGAAGCAAAGTCAAACAGCTAGACTTCTAGTCATACAGTGGCTTGCAAAAGTATTCACCCCCTTGGCATTTTTTCTATTTTGTTGCCATACAATCTTTGATTCACACAACATGCCTACCACTTTGAAGATACATTTCTTGTGAAACAAACAAGAAATAAGACAAAAAAAACTGAAAACTTGTTTGTGCATAACTATCCCCCCCCACACATCTAGCCACTTGGATTTTTGCCCATTCTTCAAGGCAAAACTGCTCCAGCTCCTTCAAGTTGGATGGGTTCTGCTGGTGTACAGCAATCTTTAAGTCATAACACAGATTCTCAATTGGACTGAGGTCTGGGTTTTGACTAGGCTATTCCAAGACATTTAAATGTTTCCCATTAAACCACTCGAGTGTTGCTTTAGCAGTATGCTTAGGGTCATTGTCCTGCTGGAAGGCATACCTCCATCCCAGTCTCAAATCCAGGTTTCTTTCAAGAATTTCCCTGTATTTAGCGCCATCCATCATTCCTTCAATTATGACCAGTTTACCAGTCCCTGCAGATGAAAAACATCCCCACAGCATGATGCTGCCACCACCATGCTTCACTGTGCTCAGGGTGATGAGAGGTGTTGGGTTTGCCCCAGACATAGCGTTTTCCTTGATGGCCAAAAAGCTCAATTTTAGTCTCATCTAACCAGAGTACCTTCTTCCATATGTTTGGGGAGTCTCCCATATGCCTTTTGGCGAACACCAAACGTGTTTGCAATTTTTTTTCTTCATGTAATGGCTTTTTTTTGGCCACTCTTCCGTAAATCCCAGCTCTGTGGAGTGTACGGCTTAAAGTGGTCCTATGGACAGATACTCCAATCTCCGCTGTGGAGCTTTGCAGCTCCTTCAGGGTTATCTTTAGTCTCTTTGTTGCCTCTCTGATTAATGCCCTCCTTGCCTGGTCCATGAGTTTTGGTGGGTGGCCCTCTCTTGGCAGGTTTGTTGTGGTGCCATATTCTTTCAGTTTTTAATAATGGATTTAATGGTGCTCCGTGGGATGTTCAAAGTTTCTGATATTTTTTTATAACCCTGATCTGTACTTCTCCACAACTTTGTCCCTGACCTGTTTGGAGAGCTTCTTGGTCTTTATGGTGCGCTTGCTTGGTGGTGCTGCAGACTCTGGGCCCTTTCAGAACAGGTGTATATATACTGAGATCATGTGACAGATCATGTGCCACTTAGACTGCACACAGGTGGATTTTATTTAACAAATTATGTGACTTCTGAAGGTAATTGGTTGCACCAGATCTTATTTAGGGGCTTCATAGCAAAAGGGGTGAATACATATGCACGCACCACTTTTCCTTTTTTTTTTTTAACAAGTCATTTTTTTCATTTCACCTTACAAATTTGGACTATTTTGTGTTTGTCGATTAAATGAAATCCAAATAAAAATTGTAATGCAACAAAATATGAAAATTGCCAAGGGGGTTAATATTTTTGCAAGGCAATGTATGATCTATCATTGCATTTCAAAAGGCTTACTATTTTTTGAGGAATCATATCACAGTTAAACATACACCTAATGAGATATCTAGCTAGCTAATAAGAATCATTGCTACCCTCTCTTTCTTCTGGCTGGTAGGCTAGTAGCTACAAATCCAATCACAAGCCAGTTCGTTTTAGCTCTAATACTTAATGACAAATTGTCAATTTGAGCATTTTATTTTGTACAGTCATTAAAGAGAACACGAACACAAACAAAAGACACAAGCTAAATCAAGTAGGCTAAATTGGTCTGTTTTGGGTGACAATCTGACTGCAGCTTGAACAACAGTCAACAGTCTAGCTACCATTAGTTTGCTAGATTGCTAGCTAACAAAATCTGTGAGATAACAATTATCTGAGGAAACACTATAGTGGCCTGGAAATATGATGAGATTGCTAAAGTAGGAAAGTAATTAGTAGGAAACAATTTTGCCATAGCTAGAAAAGTTAGTCAAAAATAGCTAGCTAGCAATGCTGGCGTTAGCTAGCTAAAATCCTGTTTTGTCCCTCAATTGTAGCTAGCTACTGTAGCTAAAGTTATACTCCATCTAAAATCATACTGGCGACAAAAGGTTTCGGGCATCGTCCTCAAGAGAACGTTCAAAATAATATTGTGACGAAGCATGCAACCCATGAATAGCATGTCCTCTACTTATAATAGAAAAATAACTATCTAGACACTTCATGAATGGTTGCTGCTGCTGCTGCCGATTTCAAGATGCTGGGAAATCCACGTGTACTTAGCCTGATTTGCAATGTAGTCCGATGCGCTGTGCAGGAGGTTCATCTGAACTTCTCTGACAGTTGATTATGAAAAATAAATCGCAGCCAAATAAGATTAAGTGATTGTTTGGATTGAATGCAGTGCAAAGGCAGCCATACTGCACAATCTCTCTTGCTTTCGGGTGGGACTAGCACCAAAACTAGGAGGGAAGAAACAGCTCTTACACAAAAAAGGCATTATCATAATTTTGACAGTTTCAGAGTGTCATTTCGAACTCATAGTAGATTATAATTTTTTATTTGAAATGTTTTCATTTAACTAGGCAAGTCAGTTAAGAACAAATTCGTATTCACAATGACTACCTACCCCGGCCAACGCTGGGCCAATTGTGCGCCTCCCTATCACAGCCGGATGTGATTCAGCCTGGATTCAAACCAAGGACTGGTAGTATCGCCTCTTGCACTGAGATGCAGTGCCTTAGACCGCTGCGCCAAGTAGATAATAATTTAACAATATTTCATGAAATGTTGCCTGAAGACTTACCCTCATCCTCCCTCTTGGCATTCGATCATTCACATTTCAGATGAGTCTGAACTGGAGAATATGAAATTGGCTTCAGCTCAGTAATGAAGCTGCATTTGGCATGACATCATGGGCCAGGTCCTCTCAGATTCACTCATGGCCTGTCACCTTAATGTAGCAGCTACATGTTCAGAAGGGGTGGAAAAGAGGCTTTGACGCAAGTGTTGATTAGCGCACCAGTCAGGCTGATGTTCTTGCACAAGACAGATGGGTAATTTCATGTGTACAATTCCAAGGTGCCATGATGGAATTACTTTTGAAAGGCTTATTAGAACAAGGAAATTGTGATGTCAATAACTGAGTTCCAGAAGTTACATGGATTTACCTGTCTGTTTACATGTGTGTGGATGTTTGAGAGAGAGGGGTGGGGAGAACGAGAGAGAGAGAGAGAGAGAGAGAGAGAGAGAGAGAGAGAGAGAGAGAGAGAGAGAGAGAGAGAGAGAGAGAGAGAGAGAGAGAGAGAGAGAGAGAGAGAGAGAGAGAGAGAGAGAGAGAGAGCCCGTTCTGTACCCGTATGTGTTTCTGAACAATAAATATGGTGTTCATGAGTGATTGCTTGTATAATGTATGCTTGCAGGTATTTGACTGTGGACCTACCTTTTCATCAAGCCCCCACAGTGTGTTCAAGTAAATCATTTCCCCAGAGGTTTATACCCCTCAATGCAGTGATCTGCCTTTGGGTTCAGATTGATTCGATTACGACCATCCACATGGACAGGCCCCTTGGGCGGCAGGCCTATAATAACCGGCTACTAAAGAGCCATCAAACCCAATTCACTGAGTGGACACAAAAGGGGGTCTGAATCATACCTTGTAAAAGGTTGTCATCACCACTTAGTAACCCGGCTTGACATGGAGATGTTTCTCTTGCTATCTTTCTGTTCCCCCCTTTCCTCTCTATCTCATCTTCTCATCAGATAGCTTTTAGATAAGTGTTCGGATATCTCATTTCATGAGTTGTGAATATAACATCCTTTATTCAAACACAGCTTCAATGAATAGTACACATGCTCTCTTTCGTCTTTTATGCCCGAGACTTGCTGAGAAGGAAGGATGAAGGTGAAGGATGAAGCAGTTAGTCCACCAGCAGAGTGTTTTAGGTAAAAATAATAATGTGTTAGCTGTTATAGGTGCAATTTCTTGCAGTTTTAATTTCATAGATTTTTCTTTTATAGCCTTCATATGCTTTTGGCTTGAGTTGAGAAAAGTTTGTGTGTATGATTTTTCGCATAATCATTCATTGATTTTGTGAGACTTGCATGTGTTCAGATCTCATGTCAGAATACCAACTTTGGTTTCATGTGCTAACATAGTAATTTAATCATAGAGGAGTTAATTTAAGAAGAGCCATAATAAGTCTCTCCGAGGAGTCTTTTAATGTGACATTTGGCCAGAAGTGATATTTAGCCTTCGAAACGGCTAAGTATTTCCCAGTCCTCCCTCAGTCTGGGATATTTCTCACAGTCCAATAACCCTGCTGTAACCTAGAGCAGCTTCAGAGGAAGCATTACAAGTGCCATACAGCTGGTTGATTGCTCCTGCCCCTGGTAACTCCAGTCCAAACCTCCCGTAGGGCACTGGTGGTACAGTACCAGCTCATAGATGGGAAGCATGATGGGCTGCTGTCTGCATACCGTCATTAATGTTGGAAGCTCCTTAGCTACCCTTTTGGAGTAGCAGACGGCTAGCCGCCACCCAGAGGCATGGGGGTTGTGTAACAGCGTTTTGACCCCTCTCCTCACAGTCACTGTACAGTCGTATTTCGCTAGGTCATGCTTTGGCGAAACTCTCCACAGTGAATCAAATCAAATCACATTTTATTTGTCACATGATTCGTAAACAATAGTTATAGACTAACAGTTAAATGCTTCCTTGTCCTTTTCCAACAATGCAGAGTTAAAGATAAAGAGAAAAATAAATAGTGACACAAGGAATAAATACACAGTGAATAACAAATAACGAGTAAAAATAACATGGCTATATACAGGGAGTACCAGTACAATGTCGATGGGCAGGGGTACGAGGTAATTCAAGTAGCTATGTACATATACAGTGCATTCGGAAAAGTATTCAGACCCTCAAATAAGCAAAGACGACCGCCACAGGAAAGGAAGACCCAGAGTTACCTCTGCTGCAGAGGATAAGTTCATTAGAGTTACCAGCCTCAGAAATTGCAGCCCAACAGAGTTCTTATAACAGATACATCTCAACATCAACTGTTCAGAGGAGACTGCGTGAATCAGGCCTTCATGGTCGAATTGCTGAAAAGAAACCACTGCTAAAGGACACCATTAAGAAGAAGAGACTGGCTTGGACCAAGAAACACGAGCAATGGACATTAGACCGGTGGAAATCTGTCCTTTGGTCTGATGAGTCCAAACCGCCGTGTCTTTGTGAGACGCAGTGTAGGTGAACGGATGATCTCCGCATGTGTGGTTCCCACCGTGAAGCATGGAGGAGGAGGTGTGATGGTGTGGGGGTGCTTTGCTGGTGACACTTTCAGTGATGTATTTAGAATTCAAGGCACACTTAACCAGCATGGCTACCACAGCATAATGAAGCTATACGCCATCCCATCTGGTTTGCGCTTAGTGGGACTATGAATTATTTTTCAACAGGACAATAACCCAACACACCTCCAGGCTGTGTAAGGGCTATTTGTCCAAGAAGGAGAGTGATGGAGTGCTGTATCAGATGACCTGGCCTCCACAATCACCCGAACTCAACCCATGGGGTTTGGGATGAGTTGGACCGCAGAGTGAAGGAAAAGCAGCCAACAAGTGCTCAGCATATGTGGGAACTCCTTCAGGACTGTTGGAAAAGCATTCCAGTTGAAGCTGGTTGAGAGAATGGCAAGAGTGTGCAAAGCGAGGGATTAGGTGTGTCCAAACTTTTGACTGGTGCGGTAGCTTAGTAAAAACCCCGGTTTAGACTGATGGGTTAAAGGTCTTACTCATATCTGCTATGGAGAGAGAGATCCCAGTTGTCCGGAACAGCTGGTGCACTCATGCATGGATCAGTGTTGCTTGCCTCGAAGCGAGCACAGAAAGCATTTTGCTTGTCTGGTAGGCTTGTGTGGATGTGCAGCTCACAGCTGGGTTTCCCTTTGTAATCTGTGATAGTTTACAAGCCCTGTGACATCCATTGAGTGTCAGAGCCGGCGTAGTAGGATTAGATCTTCGTCCTCTATTGCTTGTTTGTTGGCTTGTCGGAGGTCATTTCTTATAAGTGTCCGGATTACCTCTAGCCTTTAGTTCAGTGCGAATGTTGCCGGTAATCCATAGCTTCTGGTTGGGGTATGTACGTACGGTCACTGTGGGGATGACGTCGTCGATGCACTTATTAATGAAGCCGGTGACTGATGTGGTAAACTCCTCAATGTTATTGGATGAATCCCTGAACATATTCCAGTCTGTGCTAGCAAAACTGTAGCTTAGCATCCATTTCATCAGACTACTTCAGTATTGAGCATATCACTGCAACTTCCTGTTTGTGTTTTTGCTTGTAAGCAGGAGGACAAAGTTAAGGTCTGATTTGCCAGAGGGAGGGCCTTGTATGCGTTTCTGTGTGTGGAGTAAAGGTGATGTAGAGTTTTGTCGCCTCTAGATGCACAGGTGACACTCTGGTAAAAATCAGCATCGCTTTGTGGTGGTAAATGGACAGCTACAAGTAAGCAGAACTTCCAGAGTAAGCAGAACTTCCAGAGCTGCTGACTTGTTGAAGTAGAAATGTTCTTCCAAATCGAGGTTAGTGGCTGAGACATTATGTACAAAAAAAAGTTACAATCAGCGTAAAAAAACATAATCACCACAAGTTACTCACCTTTGACCTCACTTAGTTGTCCCCATGGATTTATTTTAATTTAAATCTATGGAAACTGCTGGTTACTCACCAAGGGATTTCCTGACGGATAATGGCTCTGTGGTCACCATTAATTCACTCACCCAGCATTGCCACATTGAATAGCATCATATTGCAGTCAGGTTCTTTGTCCCTCTTTAATTACTTTAGCAGACACTCTTATCCAGAGCAAGTGCATACATTTTCATACAGGTTCTCCATGGGAGTTGAACCCACGACTCTGGTATTGCAAGCATCATGCTATACCAACTGAGCCACACAGGGGAATATGGAGATAACCATCTCCTGTAATCTGAGCTACAGCGTGTTTTGACTCAACACCCTTGGGAATGTCTGTCCAGGCTGCAACTCGTTCATCATTGCCACGAAAAAATCCATTACAGGACATCTCATCCATTATATAGATCTGTAGCGTGTGTTTTGGAGTCCATTTGCAGGCATTAGAGATGTTACAAAGCCATTGCTGTCAATTACATCATATCTCGGACCGGTTACACACGGTAAGTTATAGGGTCTTCTTTCTTGGACTGAACTCTCGAGAAATGAAATATTATCATGAGGGGTCATGATGGACCATAGACTTTGAACAGATATGGTACAGATGTAGGATTTGAGCCAGTTTGCTATAGCAGGAAAATATTCCTGCAGCAACAGGAAATTATGTGGATTATAATTAATAAGGATTGGACCCTTTTTTTTTAAAATAAAATTTGCCTAAAATGACATACCCAAATCTAACTACCTGTATCTCAGGACCTGGAGCAAGGATGTGCATGTTATTGATACCATTTTAATGGAAACACTTTGAAGTTTGTGGAAATGTGGGAGTTAATGTAGGAGAATGTGGGAGAATATAACACATTAGATCTGGTAAAAGATAATACAAAAAAATTCAAAAAAAAAACATGAGTTTTAAATTATTATTTTTTAAATTAATTTTCACACATCTAGATGCCCGGGCCGGGTGGGTGTGGAGCCAGAGACAGCAGAGGTTCAAACGGTAGAACCCGGTTCCTTGAATATAAAAATGGATTGAATCAAACACAAATATGATACGTTTTATCTCTGGGACCCTCATGATGACAAATCAGAGCAAGACTACTGAATGAAGCACAATATTTTCCTTCAGAGGTGAATGTATCAAACCAGTTGCCATTTTTGTAGGGGGTGATACATTTTCTGTAAGGGAAAATCAAGTCTGAAATTCGAAAGTGAAAAATACAAACTTCAGAAGCCTTTTTAAACCTCAAATACACTATTTCCTGCATTGCAGGAAATTTCTCCTGCAACAGGGGGATACAATTAAGATCCTACGTCTGTACAAATTGTTTTCACCCTCACCAGAATACACCTATGCATGGATCTCGGGACCAAGTGCTGTATATGCTTCTCACATTTTTGGGCCTCTAAGCACTGATAAACTATTTGTGTAATGGACAGGTTTCTCTGAGTGAAGACAACCGGTTGGATCACTATGGTATTGTGTCCTCATAGCAGCTGAGTGTGATTTGTCCTATTATAGTTTTGCCACAGTCAAGGTGCCCTGTGTGACATTAAGTCAACATTTTTCTGTAGATCACAGGGGACAGGAATGCATGGACAGAAGAAGAGGCACAAGTCGTTGCCACAGAACACTTTAGAGACCTAAACAATCCAAAGGCCTTCTCGGTTAATTTGTGTGTTCGTGTTGGATGAAGAAATGTATTTATCTCAGTTCTGTGCAGTCTCTGCAAAGCCAGTTCTATTTTGTTAAACTGCTGGAGGGACTAAAGAAATACCTCAAGGCTATATAATTCAACAACAAAATGAAACCTATGAAAACATTGTTCCATGTGGCCACTGACAAGCTTCTAGCTTCTGGTCTTGATTTTCTGCTGTGGAGGTGGCTATTACGAATATGGTTCTTTAGCAATGGTTTAATCGGTGGGGGTGGTCAATGACTCCTGTTCTCCTGGCTGCTTCCTTTTACCACGAGGGCCCTATGGATTTTTTTTACTCTGTCTCAGATGACTGACCAATCAATGCACAAGTGGCATCCATAGAATCCACTGGCTCTAATCGAGAACTTGCAGTTTAATTCAGGCATTGCTCAATACACTCTGTTTGTCCAACTGACAAATTCATTAGGTCATCACGTTAAACATGCTATTGACGAAGCATGAAGATGGGACAATATACAAAAATAAAAAAATCTCTATATATAAAAAATGTAAAACAGAAAAGTGGTGCGTGCATATGTATTCACCCCCTTTGCTATGAAGCCCCTAAATTAGATCTGGTGCGACCAATTACCTTCAGAAGTCACATAATTAGTTAATTAAAGTCCACCTGTCTGCAGTCTAAGTGTCACATGATCTGTCACATGATCTCAATATATATGTACACCTGTTCTGAAAGGCCCCAGAGTCTGCAGCACCACTAAGCAAGGGGCACCATGAAGACCAAGAAGCTCTCCAAACAGGTCAGGGATAAAGTTGTGGAGAAATACAGATCAGGGTTGTGTTAAAAAAATATCAGAAATTTTGAACATCCCACGGAGTACCATTTAAATCCATTATTAAAACATTTATAGAATATAGCACCACAATAAACCTGCCAAGAGAGGGCCGCCCACCAAAACTCACGGACCAGGCAAGGAGGGCATTAATCAGAGAGGCAACAAAGAGACCAAAGATAACCCTGGAGCTGCAATGTTCCACAGCGGAGATTGGAGTATCTGTCCATAGGACTACTTTAAGCCGTACACTCCACAGAGCTGGGCTTTACGGAAGAGTGGCCAGAAAAAAACATTGCTTAAAGAAAAAAATAAGCAAACACGGGCACTCTGGTCAGATGAGACTAAATTTGAGCTTTTTGGCCATCAAGGAAAACGCTATGTCTGGCGCAAACCCAACACCTCTCATCACCCTGAGAACACCATCCCCATGTTTTTCATCTGCAGGGACTGGGAAACTGGTCATGATTGAATGAATTATGGATGGCACTAAATACAGGGAAATTCTTGAGGGGAACCTGTTTCAGTCTTCAAGATATTTGAGACTGGGACGGAGGTTCACCTTCCAGTAGGACAATGACCCTAAGCATACTGCTGAAGCAACACTTGAGTGGTTTAAGGGGAAATATTTAAATGTCTTGGAATGGCCTAGTCAATGCCCAGACCTCAATCCAATTGATAATATGTGGTATGACTTAAATATTGCTGTACACCAGCAGAACCCATCCAACTTGAAGGAGCTGGAGCAGTTTTGCTTTGAAGAATGGGCAAAATTTCCAGTGGCTAGATGTCCCAAGCCTATAGAGACATACCCCACGAGACTTGCAGCTGTAATTGCTGCAAAAGGTGTCTCTACAAAGTATTGACTTTGGGGGTGAATAGTTATGCACTCAAGTTTTTTCTATTTGTTTGTCATATTTCTTGTTTGTTTCACAAAAATATATATTTTGCATCTTCAAAGTGGTAGTCATGTTGTGTAAATCAAATGATACAAACACCCCGAAATTATATTTTAATTCCAGGTGTAAGGCAACAAAATAGGAAAAATGCGAAGAGGGATGAATACTTTCAGTTTTTGTTTTTGGGTAATACGGTTATAATAGGGAAACTTTGCTGTCTTCGGTGTGGTCTCGGGTTGCAAAGATACCGGTAATTTACCTGACTCTTTGGTAATTAACAGGTAATCTATGGCAATCTATGGTAACTTTAATAATTTATACTTGAATAACTTGTACAAATGTATTCATATATAGTATATATTTTTTATATCTGTGTCCATATTATCCATGAGTTTCTAGTGGATTGACCAGATGGTTGAAAAGAAAATAGCCTAATTAATTAGAAAAATTATCTAATCATCAATGGCATTATTCACAATTAACTCTGCAACTCTTTCAGCTATTGGCTTTTTTTCAGAACTGCCACCAGTTTTGTGCCAAAACATTTACAACAGACACATGGACATAGTAAATTAATAAGTGTATAAATATAAAGTATATTTCATGCTGAAACCCTCATATTAAACTCCAATGGTATTCACTAAGTTGATGGTTTATATTTAGAATTTTTTTTTACTGTTTTTTTTTTATTTCATTTTTTAAATTGTTTAAATCATCTAATGATTATTGTTTAATATATTTTACATGTGATAAGACCGCACACAGGCACTTGATGTCATCGAAAAAAAGAAGAAAAATATATATATATATATGGAAAGTTACCCAAATTCTGGTAGTTTCCAGTAATATACCCTCCCTTTGCAACCCTATTGTGATCGTATGGGTTAGTTCAGTCATTCTGCTGTGGTCTGAATAATACCACACATTGGTGGTGGATGAAGAGACTCAATGCAAAGCCCTTAAAAATCTATAGAAATTAACATTGACCCCCCTTTTGTACACTCGCTGTTTGTTTGTTACCTATGCATAGTCACTTCGCCCCCACCTACATGTACAGATTACCTCAACTAGCCTGTACCCCCGCACACTGACTCGGTACCGGTGCCCCCTGTATATTGCCTCGTTATTGTAATTCTTATTGTGTTACTTTTATAATTACTTTTTATTTTAGTCTACTTGGTAAATATTTTCTTCTTCTTGAACTGCGCTGTTGGTTAAGGGCTTGTAAGTAAGCATTTCACGGTAAAGTATTCGGCACATGTGACAAAGTTTGATTTGATTTGACCTACTCTTTCCATGACATAAACTTATTGATGTCACTTAAATCAGTGTAGATGAAGGGGAGGAGACAGGTTAAATAAGGATATTTAGGCCTCGACAATTGAGACATGTCTTGTGTATGTGTGCCATTCAGAGGGTGAATGGGCAAGACAAAATATGTAAGTGCCTTTGAACAGAGTATTGTAGTAGGTGCCAGGCATCAGTTTGTGTCAAGAACTGCAACGCTGCTGGGTTTTTCATGCTCAACAGTTTCCTGTGTATATCAATAATGGTCAACCACCCAAAGGACATCCAGCCAACTTCACACAATTGTGGGAAGCATTGGAGTTAACATGTCCAGCATCCCTGTGGAACGCTTTTGACATCTTGTAGAGTCCATGCCCCGACAAGATGAGGTTGCTCTTTGGGCAAAACGGTTGCAACTCAATATTAGGAAGGTGTTCCTAAAGTTTGGTATTGCTCCCTTTACTCATGTTATTGTACTATTGCAGCTTGTTTCATACTTTGTGACTGACATCTTCCATATGCTCCATGTTTTTAGCTCAGATCATATCTTCAGGGTCTACCCACTCACTCACACACAGACACACAAGCACTGTTGTCACACACAGTGATTGGTGATTGGTGACAGCGTTTTTCATCTTGTTCCATTCCTCTGACGATTTCACTTTCCACTCATCCCAATGTACTCATGTGTCCTGACACCTCTGTGGTTGATTGGCCAACCCCTTGGGCCCTGGTTCACCCGGGTGTACTTGGTTTTGCACAGTATGTAGTATATGTAATTGATTATGTTCT
This sequence comes from Brachymystax lenok tsinlingensis, assembly GCA_030435695.1. NCBI lineage: Eukaryota > Metazoa > Chordata > Actinopteri > Salmoniformes > Salmonidae > Brachymystax > Brachymystax lenok. Next base: position 14,649,431 of record CM059818.1, read on the forward strand.
ATTCAATTTTATAATTTTTCTTCTGTAGTGTATTATGTTGTGCTTTTATGTTTTTTTGTTATGTTTGTGGACCCCATGAAGAATAGCTGCGGTATATGCAACAGATAATGGGGATCCAAATAAACTAAATTAGATTACATCTGAGGACCTGCTTCCTGTCATCCCACTATGTGATACTTGTGTGAGGGGGGTGTGTGTGTGCGTGTATGTGCTTCTGTGGGTGATTGTGCTGTATAGTGTGTGTGCAAGTGCCTGAGAGTCAATGTGTCAACTTTTAATGATATCTTGTCTTGTGAGTAGGTGTGTTCGCTGAGTGTGAGTGGCTATACGTGTGAGAGTATATCTCTGCGTGAGCTGTGTGACTACAACAAGGAAAATGAACAGCAAAGATTTTCAAGCTGCAGAAGAGGTTGTCTGTGTAAGTGATGACCCATACCCCTAAGGGTCTCAGTGTGAGTGAGAAACCCACTGATTCCACTGATCTAGAATCAGCAAACTGCGCTTCAGTCTGATATGCTCCAAGTGAGTGACGGAGGCAAACTCTGTCAGAGGCCTGTCAATATCCAACAATATTACCCACCATGTCACTATAACAGAGCCAACCTCAAATTGTTTAAATCTTTTGGCGAGTGAGTCTCATTCCCTGTTCTAATTGAGGCAATATGGAGAGAAGTAGTTCTGCTTCATGACACAAGTGAATGTGTTTCTGCTTCCTTAAGGGAGAAATGGTAAATGCCAGTGAAATGCCACAGGTGTCCATCTAGCTGAACTTTCAGAACAATCTGGCACTCAGTGGACCATGGTACAACCCAGTCAAAGAAACATAGCTCCACATTTTATATTTAAACGTATGCAGTGTTTTACATCTACGCATCACTACATCTCTAGACCTATACGTCTTTTCTTTAATTAACAAGCTGTAGTGTCAATCCAGTGAGCAAGTGCAATCCCAGAACATTTTGGTCTGGCTCCCATTTTGTTGTGACAAACGTGTCCTTGATTCTGGACTTTCTCTAACGGCACCTGTATCCATATCTCGTTTGTATGCTGACCCCAGCACCCAGCTGACTCTTTTGAGAAAAACAGAATCACTTCAAACACGAGGATGCTGTAAACACAGACTGTAACCCAGGCAAGGTTCAAACGACGAGAGCCCAATATCTGTCAGTTACTGTGTACAAACAAGGACAGTCGCTTGTGCTTGCACAGGTAACTGCAGGGTTGCACAAGACAAGGACCTTGAAACGATCTTGCTCCTGATAAGGCTAATCGTATACATTACATTATGCTGTGATCCAATATTGATTGGTTGTTAGCAGACAGGCCTTTTGACCCTTTGGCCGCAACACCAGTATCCTAAGTATGTACGCCCCGTTGTTTTACTTGCAATTATTGCCTGTGACCATCTTTCAAACATTTTGTATTTTTCATCAACCTCACAAATGAGCTCCAGCTCACAGATACCTTCACATCCCCTCTCCCTCTATTGCAGTGTTTTATCTCTCGCTGTATGTTACATCGAGCGCAAGCAGTTTTTTCACCCTCCACCCAGGTAGTAGCACAGACCACTACAATGATAATTTGAAAGTGATTGAGAGCATAGAGGGATAATATTTTCCAAATGTGCTGCCATATAAATTTGCCGCCAAGAAGAGGCCAGAGTTTAGTGAGCCATTGAGCACACCATAAATATTAGGGTGGAACAGAGGCTCACATAAATCCTGCTACATTACTTCCCTTAAGGCAATAGGGGGCAAAACATTACATTGAGAATGGCACAAGAGAGACACAGTGCTTTATCTAAATTCAATATATCAGCAAAATTATTTGTATTTACCATCTGTGTAAACGCTGTACTGGGTTTTCAGAGGGCAGAGTGACTTGGCCTTAGACCTCTGAAATCTGATAGGATAGTTCAAGTGAGATTGTCATCATCCTCCATCTCACCCACACAACAGTTTGATCTGCCCTTAATCCTCCTGTTGTGTTCGTTTCATGTTAATTATTCTGTGTTCCCAGTCCAAAATGACCGCCCCATTATAGCTGATTATAAATCCACAATAGTACATATATTATCACCTAATGTTGTATTAGATCTTTTCATCAACTTAAGTTCTTGTGAACATTACAAGTTTTGAACTTCTATTTGCTATTCATGGCCTGTAGGCCTCATTGACCTGAGCTCATACAACTTGTTTTTGAGTAAAAATGCATAATGTATGGATTATTTTGACTATAACAAATACTCAGATTTATTTATTTATCACAGACTACTTTGTGTTGAAGTTTAACAAGGACTCTCTCGTCCTCACCAGTGTCATTATCAAAGATATGATCAAGAGCCTCATATACAGTATATCGTTTGGTCATTTAGCTGCCACAGAATGAATTGTGAGCAAGGCCTCAAAAAAGCTTTATATACCAGAGCTGTGAGAAGTTCATATATTATTGAAACAATGTTTGCAATTGTTTGTGAGAATGCCAACAGGTGTGGTTCCCGTGGGGGAAAGGTTCCTGTGGGGGTTGCCATGGAAGCCAAGAAGGAGAGTGCGGTGTGTGTTTGTGCGCGCGCTCAAACACACATGCTGATGAATGGGCATGTGCCTGAACTCATTTAAAAACACTAATTGTAGTCTCACCAATTAATTTCTAATGAAAATAACAGGGAACACCACAGGTGTACAAAAGTGAAATAAAACACCCAAAATGTAATGAAAATCATCAGAATGTATTTTGTGTGTTCAGATGCCCTGTGTGGTCAAGGTCATGGAACCTTATGACAATCAGATTAAATTAACTAAATTTTTCGGAGAGAATACTTGTAAAACAAACTTGTGGGGCGGCAGGTAGCCTAGTGGCTAGAGCGTTGAACCAGTAACGAAAGGTTGCTAGATCGAATCCACCGAGCTGACAAGGTATAAAAATCTGTCGCTTTGCCCCTGAACAAGGCAGTTAACCCACTGTTCCTTTGTAAATAAGAATTTGTTCTTAACTGACTTGCCTAGTTAAATAAAGGTAAAATTTTAAAAAACGGTCCAATTCGACCGGAAACACAGCAGGAGGGTTAATGAGTTTGTCGGTCAGCATTAAGATTTTGTTCCCCCTATACACAACAATTACATTACTTCAGTTACTGTTCGCGTTTATATAAAGGATAGTCAGTAATTAGCAAATGAGCAATTGCCTAAACTCTCTAAAGAACCACAATGTTCTTTCAGAGATCCTGATATTAGCTGTTCAAGGTATTGAGCTGAACAAGAAAGTCTGCCTTTAAAGACTGGGATGGTTAGAAGGAATGGTTGTCTGGAATCCACAAATCTTGACAAGGAAGTCTTTTTTTTACCAGGTGTTTCCTCTATATTCATTTAGCAGAGGCGTACCACCACTGCTAAATTGCAACTCCATAGATTTGTATTAATTTTATAAATAATAATCAAATACATTTCTGCTGAAACCACTTTTAAATGTTCAATAAAGCCGTGTTCAATAAAGCCCCAATTTCAAAACTGCATCCCACCAAAATCAAACAGCTCTTACTCTCAAAGGGCATTATCATAATTTTCACAATTTCACAGTATTATTCCAACGTCATATGACGTTAATGTTCCTTACAGACGCTTAAAGCTGCATTATGTAACTTGTTGTATTTTTTGTATTGTCCAAAAGATCTAACCAGTCGCTAGTGGTCATCCAATGTGATTCATCAGTGACAATATTGCACCTCCAGCCAGCCTGGAAACAGCTGTATTAATTTTCCATGTTGGGGTTGGAATTTCCCACCAGATTTAGTGCCACGTGTAATGAATGACAAGTTTCCACCATGAGCTGAGTGGCTGACTGAGTTCTAATTGTTATGACTGGGACCAGAGACATCTTCGCTTTAGCTATTACAGTTATGGCAGATACTGGCAGCTTCTACATCAAAACCAAAGAAACAGGGAACAATGAAGAGCAAACAGGCGAAAAGAGCAACGATAGAGCCTGGGCCTCCGATTTGTGTTAACTAGCTTAGGGATTCAAAACCGACCAAGATTTGGCCTTTTTTTCTGCTGAAAAGGTAAGACATAGCTAATATATCTTGCTAGATATATAGCTGCATTGAGCTGACTTGACTGCGCCATAAGTTTGTCTCATCTTAATATAAAATGTGGCCCCTGGCAGTTATTTGTAACATGCTATGACTATATACACTTATTGGCCAGTTTATTGGGTACACTACCCCATTCACGAAAATGGTTCGCTCCTACAGACAGTGAGTCACGTGGTCATGGCTTGCTATATAAAGCAGGAAGACAGTTATCACGTCATTCAGTGACTTTTCAATTCAATGTTAGAATGGGAAAAACAGCTTGTTGAGAGATCGAAAGAAAATGGCAAGAATCGTGCAAGCTAACAGGCGGGCCACAAACAGGCAAATAATGTCATGCTGATGGCAGAGTCAGGATTTGGCGTATGCAGCATGAGTCCATGACCCCATCCTGCCTTGTGTCAACGTTACAGGCTGGTGGAGGTGGTGTAATGGTGTGGGGAATGTTTTCCTGGCATACCTTAGTCCCTTAACACCAATTGAGCCAAGTTTCCATGCCCCCAAAAATTCAGGCTGTTCTTGAGGCAAAGGGGTGTCCAACCCGGTACTAGATGGGTGTACCTAATAAACTGGCAATGTTTGTATCATTGACCCTGTGGTCTGAAAGTCACACATCTGATTAGCTAGCTAGCTAACTACTTCCCACTTCTGGCACAGAATAGCCATGGTCTTATTTGACGACAAAGCTCTAGCTAGAAAATATCTTTGAACAATATATTGCTTATTTTTCAGTGCTGCTACAACTGCTACATATTTGAGGAAACGTAGCCACGCAAAACATGGTGCAGTTGGGACGTTTGTGAAGGATCAGATTGGTAAGCACAAATGTTAGCAAGGACAACAGTCGGTTCCATCATTGTATTGCACAGATATTATACTATGTTTTTCCCTACTTGAGCTGTCTGGCCGAGATGTAGACAGTCCTAGATCAAAAAGAATAAAACCGTAACATGACATTAGATTGAATGACTGGAAACACTCTCAGAAATAAAGGTTTAGATTTGTTCCTAAAGGGGTACAGCCGCTTGTCGCTAGTGATGGGGAAACAAAGCTTCCTGAAGCATTGAGGTTTTCTTTTTTTGTGTCGTAAATAGGTTCATTTTTAACGTTTTAATTAACACAGTGTACAGTAGTGGCACCTGCTGGTCTGAAGAATTTAGAGTTGCCAAATTATTATAGATAAGGTCCCACACTCTGTAGCGCATGTGCAGCGTAGCCTTTTTGTCTTCTACTAAACCAAAACCAAACCAATCAGGTGGTTATTCGACGAAACAAAGCTTTGGACGTCATTGCTCACCTGCTTCTGATATAGTGATACAGGCACTGGCACACTGCTTCGGAGTACAGTCCTTTGCGATTTTGACGCATGCCTCGGAGCTCCAGTATCAAACATAACATCACTACTTGTCACTGGGGTGGTACCCTATAAGGTTCTCCTTTCTTCTTTTAGTTATAGGTACATAATTGTAACCCATTTCATACCTCAGATAGTACCTTTCTCTACAGGTACAAAATAAGGCATTTTGCCTTTATATAGTACCACCACAGTGGCAAAGCCATTTGTTCCTTGTAAGACAAAAAATTGTACAGTGACTGGAAGTCTATGGGTATCTACTAGCAATGCACTAACGCTAGTTAATATTGGCTCGTGAAACTAACTAACTTCGTTCATACTGGACACAGACATAAACATGGTATCCACAATCTCATCTGACTTTGGGGAAGTAGATAAAGGGCTTCATTGCCAAAGTTATTGAGGGTACACAAAATATGTTTTTACCCTGGGAAACAGAAATGTACACATTTATTTAGAGTGAGTGTGATGATTGTACCTTTATATTCAAAATATGATGTACAAAAATGTAAATACTCTTTATCCACACATCTAACAGTACCATATAAGATCATTATTTGCACTGCTGAAGGTACATGTGTATTTTGATCTTTCTGTACCCCAGGGAACAATACTGTACCCTTATTTCTAAATGGGGCAAAAAATACTAACTCCCTTAATCTTAAATTAAATGTATTTAGCCTGGAAATCTATGACTGATATTCAAGAAAGGAAATTCTTTCATAGTTGCCAAATGGTAAATCCGTATTGGGATGATTGGAGCATGTTTGATTTGTTGTCTATCTAGGTCTACAGCAGCAATTTAATATAACCCTCGTAACTATCGTCCAGCCTTGGAGAACACGGAGGGCAACAAAATGCAAGTCAAATATTTGTATGATTACAAATGAAAAAAAGTCCATTATTAGATCTCATTACGATATAATACATTTTGTCGCTGTTATAATTTCAACAGATGTCAACACTAGAGTTTTGCCCTGCTAGCAATGAAATTCTATAGTCAAAATACTCACAAAATATTATTCTCTTTCAGCTATAGGAGACTCTACATAAGAAGTCTACATAAGAAGACTCCCTGAAGTGTCACCAACAACGACTGAGCTGCTACAACTTTGAGGAGTCGCCACGCAACACAGGATGCAGTTAGCAAACCTTTGCGCGAGTCTATGTGCTCACGGGAACTGTGAACCTACATAGTGCTCAGAAATGTTGTTGAAAGATAGGGGCCTACAACCAAACTTATAAATCACATGTAAATAAGGGAAGTTTGTGTGGGCAACGAGTCGGACGCAAAGGATTTACTTCAGACACCCAACAAGGCCCAAATCCCTGGCAATCACATGAGAAAGAGACGGAGATATCGGGGATGTAGGTCAGGGTGCCCTGTAAGGATCCGACGGCAAGTGGGTAATCTGCATCTACCATCAGTTCTATTAGCCAATGTACATTCATTGGATAACAAAATAGACGAGCAACAATCACGAATATCCTACCAATGGGACATTAAAAACTGTAATATCTTATGTTTCACCGAGTCGTGGCTGAACGACGACGTGGATAAAATACATCTGGCAGGTTTTACACTGCATCGGCAAGATAGAACATCTGCCTCCGGTAAGACAAGGGGTGGCGGTCTGTGTATATTTGTAAACAACAACTGGTTCATGAAATCTAATATTAAGGAAGTCTCGGAAGTTTTGCTCGCCTGAGGTAGAGTATCTCATGATAAGCTGTAGACCACACTATTTACCAAGAGAATTTTCATCTTTATTTTTCGTAGCTGTCTATTTACCACCACAAACTGATGCTGGCACTAAGACTGCACTTAACGAGCTGTATAAGGCCATAACCAAATAGGAAAACGCTCATCCAGAAGCGACGCTCCTAGTGGTAGGGAACTTTAATGCAGGGAAACAAATCCGTTTTACCTCATTTTTACCAGCATGTTAAATGCAACCAGAGGAAAAAAACTCTAGACCACCTTTACTCCACACACAGAGACACGTACAAAGCTCTCCCTCACACTCCATTTGGCCACCACAATTCTATCCTACTGATTCCTGGTTACAAGCAAAAACTAAAGCAGGAGGTAACAGTGACTCGGTCAATAAAGAAGTGGTCAGATGACGCGGATGCTAAGCTACAGGACTGTTTTGCTGGCACAGACTGGAATATGTTCTGGGATTCTTCCGATGGCATTGAGGAGTACACCACATCAGTCACTGGCTTCATCAATAAGTGCATCGATGACGTCCCCACAGTGGCCGTACGTACATACCCCAACCAGAAGCCATGGATTACAGCCAACATCCGCACTGAGCTAAAGGGTAGTTCTGCCGCTTATAATGAGCAGGACTCTAACCCGGAAGCTTATAAGAAATCCCGCTATGCCCACCATCAAACAGGCAAAGGGTCAATACAGGACTAAGATTAAATCGTACTACACTGGCTCCGACACTCGTCGGATGTGGCAGGGCTTGCAAACTTTTACAGACTACAAAGGGAAGCACAGCCGCGAGCTGTCCAGTGACACGAGCCTACCAGATGAGCTAAATGACTTCTATGCTCGCTTCGAGGCTAACAACACTGAAGCATGCATGAGAGCATCAGCTGTTCCGGGACGACCATTTGATCACGCACTCCGTAGCCGATGTGAGTAAGACCTTTAAACAGGTCAACATTCACAAGGCCGCAGGGCTAGACAGATTACCAGGACGTGTACTCCGAGCATGCGCTGACAAACTGGCAAGTGTCTTCACTGACATTTTCAACCTGTCCCTGATGGAGTCTGTAATACCAACATGTTTCAAGCAGACCACCATAGTCCCTGTGCCCAAGAACACTGAGGTAACCTGCCTAAATGACTACCAACCCGTAGCACTCACATCTGTAGCCATGAAGTGCTTTGAAAGGCTGGTCATGGCTCACATCAACACCATCATCGCAGAAACCTTAGACCCACTCCGATTTGCATACCGGACCAACAGATCCACAGATGATGCAATCTCTATTGCACTCCACACTGCCCTTTCCCATCTGGACAAATGAACACCTACGTGAGAATGCTATTCATTGACTACAACTCAGCGTTCAACATCATAGTGCCCTCAAAGCTCAACACTAAGCTATGGACCCTGGGACTAAACACCTCCCTCTGCAACTGGATCCTGGACTTCCTGATGGGCTGCCATTCTGATCCTCAACACAGGGGCCTCTCAGGGGTGCGTGCTCAGTCCCCCTCCTGTACTCCCTGTTCACCCACGACTGCATGGTCAGGCATGACTCCAACACCATCATTAAGTTTGCCGACGACACAATAGTGGTAGGCCTGATCACCGACAATGATGAGACCTGGCCGTGTGGTGCCAGGACAACAACCTCTCCCTCAACGTGATCAAGACAAAGGAGATGATTGTGGACTACAGGAAAAGGTGGACGGAGCACACCCCTATTCTCATCAACGGGGCTGTAGTGGAGCAGGTTGAGAGCTTCAAGTTCCTTGGTGTCCACATCACCAACAAACTATCACGGTCCAAACACACCAAGACAGTCGTGAAGAGGGCACGACAAAGCGTATTACCCCTCAGGAGACTGGAAAGATTTGGCATGGGTCCTTAGATCCTCAAAAAGTTATACAGCTGCACCATTGAGAGCATCCTGACCGGTTGCATCACCGCCTGGTATGACAACTGTTCGGCCTTCGACCGCAAGGCACTACAGAGGGTAGTGCATATGGCCCAGTACATCACTGGGGCCAAGCTTCCTGCCATCCAGGACCTCTATACCAGGCGGTGTCAGAGGAAGGCCCTAAAAATTGTTAGACTCCTGCCACCCTAGTTATAGACTGTTCTCTCTGCTGCCACACGGCAAGCGGTACCGGAGTGTCTAGGTCCAAAAGGTTTCTTAACAGCTTCTACCCCTAAGCCATAATACTCCTGAAAAGCCAATCAACTGACTACCAGACTATTTGCATTGTCCCCCCACCCCCTCTTTTACTCTGCTGCTACTCTCTGTTTATTATCTCTGCATAGTCACTTTAACTCTACATACATGTACATATTACTGTACCTCAATTATCTCGACTAACTTGTGCCCCCGCACATTTATTCTGTACCGGTACACCTTGTACTGTGAGGTAGCCTAGTGTTAGCCTAGTGGTTAGAGCATTGGACTAGTAACCAGAAAGGTTACAAGATCTAATCCCCGAGCTGACAAGGTAAAAATCTGTCGTTCTGCCCCTGGACAAGGCAGTTAACCCACTGTTCCTAGGCCGTCATTGAAAATAAGAATTTGTTCTTACCTGACTTGCCTAGTTAAATAAAGGTAAAAAAATATATAGCCTTGCTACTGTTATTTTACTGCTGCTCTTTAATTATTTTTATTTTTTATTTTTTACTTATACATTTTTTACTTAACACTTATTTTTCTTAAAACTGCAATGTTGGTTAAGGGCTTGTAAGTAAGCATTTCTCTAACGTCTACACCTGTTGTATTCAGCTCATGTGACAAATAAAATTTGATTTGACTTTCTTGTGACAACGCCTCCTTTCATCCTCATCTGTCTGGGCCCTGACCGCAGCACTTCCTCTCAAGGTCAATGGCCAATTGGTCTCCCGGCAATTCCCGGCAGGTGCACTTGGGGGCTGTCCTCGGTCTGGGATATCTGGAGTTCCTGTATAGCTTTCCGCAATTCCATGATGTCAAACATTAGTAGACGGGACAACACCTGCTCTAGTACCTCTCCACTTTCCTCAAAGGAGAGCACATTCCATTTAGTCTGTAATGATAGTAAGAACGCAGTTAAATATTATGTACTATGATTTGAATGTTGTGAAATGGGTAAACAGAACCACAGGTGAAAGATTTTCACTAACCTTCTGCTTGACCAGCCTCAACTAGAGAGGTCTTCCTCTCCAATTCTTTTCACGGCAGATGAAGACTGTGCCTATTCAAAACTGGTATCCCATAGAAAAAAAATCTATTTACAACAAAACGGTTAGGAATGTATTCAGTAGGACAACATGGTATTTTGTAGCTATAGACCTAGCTATAACTGTCAATGATTTTCATGCAGAAGGCTCGAGTATTACACTTTCACAATCAATACAAGTAAATCACCGCTTGTATAGATAGAATAAAATTGATAGGCTACATTAGGTTACATTGTCTATTTCACAAAGGTCTGTTGACAGAAACATGCCCCCTTGGGGTCTGTCAGAAGAACAAAGGACTATCAATGCATGCCAAAGGAAAGTTCTGTAAAACGCAGAGCTATTACAGTCAAAATGCAATGTTTTCCACTGATTTTTCCATAAGTATGATAGCTAGTGGAACGTTACCAAGTTAGCTTGCTCAGTAACATCAGATTGATTACTGTCAAATTAAAAACAAAAAACTAAGTGAGAAGTAGGCATTGGTCTGAATCCAAAAAATAAAGTACATTCCCATGAGCACCACAATGCCTACTCCACCCATGCTCTACCAAGGTTTTCCAGCACACAGCTTTGACCTACTACAGTAGCTATGTCGGTCTATTGTACTTCAAACGATGTGTATGCAGGTTGCTTAGGATTCAAACCTTCTCAAACAGCAGCAGTTTTACCCAACTCAATCACAACAAACAAACATCTTGCAGGTTGAGTTCAATGAATACAGGCAGATGTATGGTGAGATTCCGGAGGAAGCTTTGAATCGGTCAGTAGCCTACAGAGTAATATGAGAAGAATGCAATTGCTGAATTCATGTTGATATTGTAAACTAAGTGTTTTGATAACTTTCAAATGTAGAAACAGGTCCATGTAGAATAATCAACACTTTCCATAATTCCATAGAAGCAGTGTTATGCTAATATAACAATGTGTAACTTTCATTCTCATTCCCAGCCGATACAGATACTGTGACTATCTGCATTTTTTTTGGTGGTAATGTGGCTACCTTGGAAACGTCAGAGTGGTCATACCTTCTGTTGTATATGGGGACACCACACCGGGAGTTCCCTGATCCTGGTGAAGAAAACACAGGGTTTCTCCCTCCCCATGTTAACTGATACCATTCAATTCAATAATAAAAAAGACAATACAAGTAAAAGTTGTGTCCAGTAACATTTTCAGAGACATTTGTACCAAGCCCATTGTCAGTCTGGACTTAATCACATTATCTTGCAAGTCTCCCAGTGTGCTACAGTAGCTTCATACATGTTTCTGTTTACACAGCCACAGTCACTGTTCTATTACCAATGGCAGTTAGGATAGGTCATATCTGACACACAAACAGGTACCACAGTATGTTGAAGTTTGAACAGGTCAGAGAAAACCTACCCAATTATGGTCTCCCCATCAAACGACTAAGGATGTCATCTGGCAAAAGCATCTCCAGTCCATCTGTAGAAATACACATACGCAGAGTTAAGGCACTTCCGGCGCCGACAGAGATGGCAGCCTCGCTTCACGTTCTCAGGAAACCATGCAGTATTTTGTTTTTTTATGTATTACTTCTTACATTGTTACCCCGGAAAATATTAAGTTTTATTACATACAACCGGGAGGAACTATTGGATATAAGAGCAACGTCAACTTACCAACATTACGACCAGGAATACGACTTTCCCAAAGAGGATTCTCCTTTCGTTAACCCAAACACAACAACAGACTGGATAGCACGTGGCTACTCAAAACAACGGGCGCGCCGGAGAAGAGGGAAACGCGCCGGTCTTTTGGTCAAGCTACGCCGACGGGCGCATCGTGCACCTCTCCCGAGTATTTTAATCGCCAATGTACAGTCTCTTGACAACAAAGTAGACGAAATCCGATCGAGGGTTGCCTTTCAGAGAGACATTCGAGACTGCAACGCTTCTTTGCTTCACGGAAACATGGCTCACTCAGGACACGTTATCAGAGTCGGTACAGCCACCTGGTTTCTCCACGCATCGCTACCGACAGAAACAAACATCTCTCTGGTAAGAAGAAGGGCGGGGTGTGTGTCTTATGATTAACGAGACGTGGTGTGATCATAACAACATACAGGAACTCAAGTCCTTTTGTTCACCTGACATAGAATTCCTTACAATCAAATGCAGACCGCATTATCTACCAAGAGAATTCTCTTCGATTATAATCACAGCCGTGTACATCCCCCCTCAAGCTGATACATCGACGGCACTGAAAGAAATTCATCGGACTCTATGTAAACTGGAAACCACATATCCTGAGGCTGCATTTATTGTGGCTGGGGATTTTAATAAGGCTAATTTAAGAACAAGGCTCGAAATTTTACCAGCATATCGAATGTGCCACCCGGCTGGTAAAATCCTGACCACTGTTATTCCAACTTCCGTGATGCATACAAGGCTATTCTCCGCCCTCCTTTCGGCAAGTCTGACCATGACTCCATTTTGTTGCTCCCAGCCTACAAACAGAAACTAAAACAGGAAACGCCCGTTCTCAGGTCTGTTCAACGCTGGTCCGACCAATCTGATTCCATGCTGCAAGATTGCTTGAGCACGTGGACTGGGATATGTTCCGGATAGCATCTGACAACAACATTGATGTATACGCTGATTCGGTGAGCGAAGTTTATTAGCAAATGCATTGGTGATGTTGTACCCATAGCAAATATCAAAACCTTCCCCAACCAGAAACCATGGATTGATGGCAGCATTCGCGCAAAACTGAAAGCGCGAACCACTGCTTTTAACCAGGTAAAGGCTACCGGAAACATGACTGAATACAAACAGTGCAGCTACTCCTCCGCAAGGCAATCAAACAAGCTAAGCGTCAATATAGAGACAAAGTAGAGTCACAATTCAATGGCTCAGACACAAGAGGAATGTGGCAGGGTCTACAGTCAATCACGGACTACAAAAAGAAAACCAGCCCGCCACGGACCATGACGCCCTGCTCCCAGACAAACTAAACAACTTCTTTGCTCGCTTGAGGACAATACAGTGCCACCGACACGGCCCGCTACCAAAACCTGCGGGCTCACCTTCACCGCAGCCAATGTGAGAAAAACATTTAAATGTGTTAACCCTCGCAAGGCTGCCGCCCAGATGGCATCCCTGGCCGTGTCCTCAGAGCATGCGCAGACCAGCTGGCTGGTGTGTTTACGGACATATTCAATCAGTCCCTATCCCAGTCTGCTGTTCCCACATGCTTCAAGAGGGCCACCATTGTTCCTGTTCCCAAGAAAGCTAAGGTGACTGAGCTAAATGACTATCGCCCGTAGCACTCACTTCCGCCATCATGAAGTGCTTTGAGAGATTAGTCAAGGATCATATCACCTCCATCCTGCCAGACACCCTGGACCCACTCCAATTTGCTTACCGTCCCAATAGGTCCACAGACGACGCAATCGCAATCACACTGCATACTGCCCTAACCCATCTGGACAAGAGGAATACTTATGTAAGAATGCTGTTCATCGACTACAGCTCAGCATTTAACACCATAGTTCCTCCAAGCTCGTCATTAAGCTCGAGACCCTGGGTCTCGACTCCAGCCCTGTGCAACTGGGTCCTGACTTCCTGACGGGCCGGTCCCAGGTGGTGAGGGTAGGAAACAACATCTCCACCCCGCTGATCCTCAACACTGGGGCCCCACAAGGGTGCGTTCTCAGCCCTCTCCTGTACTCCCTGTTTACCCATGACTGCGTGGCCAAGCACGCATCCAACTCAATCATCAAGTTTGCTGACGACACTACAGTGGTAGGCTTGATTACCAACAACGACGAGACGGCCTACAGAGAGGAGGTGAGGGCCCTCGGAGTGTGGTGTCAGGAAAATAACCTCTCACTCAATGTCAACAAAACAAAGGAGATGATCGTGGACTTCAGGAAACAGGAGAGGGAGCACCCCTATCCACATCGAGGGGACAGTAGTGGAGAAGGTGGAAAGTTTTAAGTTCCTCGCATACATCACGGACAAACTGAATTGGTCCACCCACACAGACAGCGTGGTAAAGAAGGCGCAACAGCGCCTCTTCAACCTCAGGAGGCTGAAGAAATTTGGCTTGTCACCAAAATCACTCACAAACTTTTACAGATGCACAATCGAGAGCATCCTGTCGGGCTGTATCACCGCCTGGTACGGCAACTGCTCCGCCCACAACCGTAAGGCTCTCCAGAGGGTAGTGAGGACTGCACAACGCATCACCGGGTTAAACTACCTGCCCTCCAGGACACCTACACCACCCGATGTCACAGAAAGGCCAAAAAGATCATCAAGGACAACAACCACCCGAGCCACTGCCTGTTCACCCCGCTATCATCCAGAAGGCGAGGTCAGTACAGGTGCATCAAAGCTGGGACCGAGAGACTGAAAAACAGCTTCTACCTCAAGGCCATCAGACTGTTAAACAGCCATCACTAACATTGAGTGGCTGCTGCCAACATACTGACTTAAATCTCTAGCCACTTTATACATAGGAATTGGATGTAACAAATGTATCACTAGCCACTTTAAACAATTTTGTATATAATGTTTACGTATCCGACATACTCATATCAAATGTATACACTGTACTCTAAACCATCTACTGTATCTTGCCTATGCTGCTCGGTCATCGACCCAAATCTCTAGCCACTTTAATAATTATAATTGGATGAAATAATGTATCACTAGCCACTTTAAACAATGCCATTTATATAATGTTTACATATCCTACATTACTCATCTCATATATATGTGTATATACTGTACTCCATACCATCTACTGCATCTTGCCTATGCCGGTCAGCCATCGCTCATCCATATATTTATATGTACATACTCGTATTCATTCCTTTACTCTTGTGTGTATAAGGTAGTTGTTGTGAATTTGTTAGATTACTTGTTAGATACTACTGCATGGTCGGAACTAGAAGCACAAGCATTTCGCTACACTCGCATTAACATCTGCTAACCATGTGTATGTGACAAATAAAAAATTTTTTGATTTGATTTTGATTTGGCAGTGACACATGGAATGAAAATGGTGTTGCTTTTACTGGACATTTGTGCTGTACTGTATTATTAGTGTTGTTATCACATCATTGTGGATGTGTTGAGTGAATGTGTTGAGTGCCAGGTCTCTCTGCATCTCATGCATCTGTGAACACAGTCGCTGACAGGCCACCCCAAGGTGGTAAGGGTAGGCAACAACACGTCTGCCACGCTGATCCTCAACACTGGGGCCCCTCCGGGGTGAGTGCTTAGTCCCATCCTGTACTCACTATTCCCCAAGGACTGGTGGCCAAACACGACTCCAACACCATCATTACGTTTTCTGACGACACAATAGTGGTAGGCCTGATTACCGACAACAATGAGACAGCTTATAGGGAGGAGGTCAGAGACCTGGCAGTGTGGTGCCAGGACAACCTCTCCCTCAATGTGAGCAAGATAAAGGATCTGATTCGTTCAACCTATACCTATACACTTGTCCAAGAACAAACATCATTGATAATGTATCCTTAGGAACACTTATGTATATTTACTATAAAATTTCAACCGGATTTTAAACTGGACGATAGGAATGGAAAAAAAAACCACAGCTCGCGCGAGCCCGTGAATGCGCCTCCTCTTCTTTTTACATCCGATGACTAGTTCGAAATTCTTCTTCTATTACCATCCAGAGCAACCTAACATCACCAAACACTGTCTAGAGACTGTTGACATCCAGTGGAAGCAATAGGTACTGCAATCTTACTCCCATATATGGCTGTTTTCAATAGGGAGTGGTTCAAAAATGAGGCAATGTGTTAAAAACACTTTTTCCAGGACAGAAATTCCTTGGGTTTTCGCCTGCTATATCAGTTCTGTTATACTCACAGACAATATTTTAACACTCTTAGAAACTTCAGAGTGTTTCCTATCCAATAGTACTAATTAGTTTCTGGGCCTGAGTGGCAGGCCTTTTTACTTTGGGCACGCCAGACTCTCCAAAACCGACACCTCAGCTGCCGCTCCCTAAGAAGTTAATGTGCAGATCACCTTCTATTACCCTTCTCAGACTTTTAAGAATTGTGTGTGTTCAATTATTTGTTACATTGAGGCATTTAAATCATATTGAAGATAGAAGCAATAGGATTTGAAGCAATAGCCTACCCGCCGTGTGGTCAACTATTTCAGCAGTGTTTCGCACTGCTCTGAGACAAGCATGGGGACCGGTCTTTATAAATCAATGATATTTTTTTTTTCACTGAATCTCCATTTGGGTATTGGTTAGACTAGAATTAGGGTGTGGAAATGTTAGGATTATTTTGCTCTTAACACTGTAGCCTACTCCCAACATATTTTCCTAATGGAAACCCAGAGGGTTTAGTTTTTAGTTTTTCTTGGAATAGAAACACCATAATATTAATCAAATGAATAAAGCGAAATTTCTTAAAATCAATCCCATATACTATGTTCTTACTAAAAAGTTTTTAATTCTCTTGTACAGCCAATATTAAAGACTGTCAGATGCCCTCTGGTGGTCAAACTAGCACTAACTAGCATTATTGGCAACAATGGCTGACACTTAAATAATGTGCCATAGAATTCTGCGGAAGACTGCAAGGTGTGCTGCAGTACGACACAACTTTTACAGGAAGAACCCCTGTAGGTGAATTCTGACACACAAACATTTATTATGTTTATGTTTGAACATGTCAGACTAAACCTACCTAATTCTGTTCTCCCCGTCAACGACTGTTGGTGAGCAGGCAAGAAGTAAGGCTGGAGGTCTTTGCTAAAACTCCATTGATGGGCATAGCAGCGTAGATCAGCTTCTGGCCCCTCATCAAAGATATTGGTTGGTCACACACAAACGATGCTGATGAGGGCCCACTTGCTGGTCTATATGCTGCATGTTCGACTGCAAACTGGACATCTCTCTAACAACTGCAGCAGACAATCGTATGAGGTGGTGTTGACTGAGAGAGCCTGTGACAGGATTATATAATAGACATCCAAGTGGTAAATTGCGTTTTTGGACTAGTAACCGATGGTGCGTAATTTATATAACATCCCAACCTTGTTTAGCATTATATAGTCCAAATAAATAATGTTTTGGTACCCTTCCCCAGATCTGTGCCTCGAAACAATCCTGTCTCGGTGCTCTTGCACTGTTAACTGTGGGACCTTATATAGACAGGTGTGTGCCTTTCCAAATCATGTCGAGTCAATTGAATTTTCCACAGATGGACTCCAATCAAGTTGAAGAAACTTGTCAAGGATGATCATTGGAAACCGGATGCACCTGAGCTCAATTTCGATTGTTTTGAGGCACAGATCTGGGGAAGGGTACCAAAACATTTCTGCAGCATTGAAGGTCTCCAAGAACACAGTGACCTCCATCATTCTTAAATGAAAGAAGTTTGGAACCACCAAGACTCTTCCTAGAGCTGGCCGTAATTCCAAACTGAGCATTTGGGGGAGAAGAGCCTTGCCTCTGGGGATGTTTTTCAGCGGCAGGGACTGGGAGACTAGTCAGGATTGAGGGAAAGATGAACAGAGTAAAGTACAGAGAGATCCTTGATGAAAAAACCTGCTCCAGAGCACTCAGGACCTCAGACTGTGGTGAAGGTTCACCTTCCAACAGGACAATGACCCTAAGCACATAGCCAAGACAACACAGCAGTGGCTTTGAATGTCCTTGAATGGCCCAGCCAGAGCCCGGACTTGAGCCTGATCGAACATCTCTGGAGATACCTGAAAATAGCTACGCAGCGATGCTCCCCATCCAACCTGACAGAGCTTGAGAGGTTCTTTAGAGAAGAATGGGAGAAACTCACCAAATACAGGTGTGCCAAGCTTGTAGTGTCATGCCCAAGTTGACTCAAGGCTGCTATTACTGCCAATGGTACTTTAACAAAGTACTGAGTAAAAGGTCTGAATACTTATTTAAATGTGATATTTCAGTTTTAATTTTTAATACATTTGCAAAACAAATCTAGAAACCTGTTTTTGCTTCGTCATTATGGGGTATTGTGTGTAGATTGATGAGGAAAAAAATTATTTCATCAATTTTAGAATAAGGCTGTAACGTAACAATCTGGAAAAAGTCAAGGGGTCTGAATACTTTCCGAATGCCCTGTAGTTTCCTGAAACAAGTCACATATGGCATGATTACACTATTTGTATCCGTTTGAATCACTTTCAATGGGGGGATTTTATTTTGAAGGTGAACCGCAAATTTCACTATTGTGGTTAATCCTTATTCTGGTTTGCTTCATACAGTTGTGCACAGCAGAGTTGTTAAAAAGATCCAACACATGGTAGAGTTGTTCATTTGTTGATCAGCACACATTTGGATTATAATGTCAATAAGACAGGAGAAGGAGAATACTGGAATGTATTATGGATGTTAGAAACTGGTGAGTTTTTGTGATGCTGTTTTTCCACGTGCCTCGAATACTAGCAAGCATGCGTTTGCACACCATTTGCACAACAGAGCTATAGGCGCTGTTAATAGCTAGCAATTTAGTTTCTCAGCATTTTGAGTTGTGTCCTGTCTGACAGTGAAACGTGGCTAGCTCTTACGGTAGTGGGCTGGACACATTACATTTTTTTCTCTGATGAAAATGTGTACATTGCTTCTACCATGGAGTCCAGTTTCATACTATTACCTTATGTCCCAAATGCTTGCCATAGTTGTGAAGTAATCGTGGAAAAACAGGCTTTACTTTAGGGCATTTTTCACTCTGCCAGCTTGTATTAGTTCTATTGAGCATCGTGACTCCAACTCGCCTTCTGAACGTTCTATTCCCAGCCCATTGTTCTCCCTTACTGAAAAAAGGCTTCTCTCTAACAGTTGTGGCAAACCTTTTGCAATACTAAATGTAGTAAATATACTAAACATGTATTCAATGTCTTACATATATTAATAAATGCAATACAAATTAAAATCATCAGCATGGTAATAAAGAAAAGAGCAAAGACTGTATATTTCCCAAATAAATGTAGCTACAACATTTGCATGTGTGATAGATCCTGTGTGTAGCTGGTGTAGCTGAGTCAGGCGCAGAACAGCAGACATGAGTACCAAACGTATTTACTCAAATATAATACACAAAATACAACTCAATAAACATCGAGCCCACAATAACGGACCGTATCAACATACAAACAATCAATCACAAAGACATGGGGGGAACAGAGGTTTAAATAATGAACATGTAATTAGTGATTGAAACCAGGTGTGTATAATGAAGACAAAAAAACAGAAAATGAAAAAGCTAGAAAGCCGTCGACGTCGACCGCTGAAAGCCGCCCGAACAAGGAGTGGGACCAACTTCAGCTGAAGTCGTGACAGTACCCCCCCTTGACGTGCAGCTCCAGCAGGGCGCCGACCCTGGCCTCGGGGACCACCCGGAGGACGAGGTGCAGGGCGATCCGGGTGAAGACGGTGAAACTCCAGCAGTAACGACAGGTCCAGGATGTCCTCCACCGGCACCCAACATCTCTCCTCCGGGCCGTACCCCTCCCACTTCACGAGGTACTCGAGGCCCCTTGCCCGGCGCCTTGAGTCCATGATGGCTCGGACAGCATACGCCGGGGCCCCCTCAATGTCCAGATTCCTGGAGTGGACCAGCTACCACCGGCCTGAGGAGAGACACATGGAACGAGGAGTTAATACGGTAATCTGGGGGGAGCTGCAATTTATAACATACCTCGTTCAATCTCCTCAGGACTTTAACTTCTTAGGGAGCAGCGCACGAGGTGACCGTTTTGGAGACCCTGGCGTGCCCAAAGTAAAATGCCTCCCATTCAGGCCCAGAAAATAGGATATGCAGATATGTAGTACCATTGGATAGGGAACACTCTGAATTTTCTAAAAGTGTTAACATTTTGTCTGTGAGTAAAACAGAACGGATATGGCAGGCGAAACCCCCGAGGAATTTCTGTCCAGGAAAAAGTGATTTTGACACATTGCCTCATTTGGAACCCCTCCCTTATGAAAATGCCCTTATAAGGGCATATGAATGCAGTACCTATCGCTTCCTCTGGATGTCAACAGTCTCGAGAAAAATTTCTGATTCATTTTAGATGCTTTTAGAGCAGAGAAGAAGAGGAATAAGGAAGTGCCCCCGGAGATGTCCTTACAAGAAAATGCGCGCTCCCGGCAGGCGCGTCCTTTGTTTTTTTCCCGGGGAGACCGGGCAAAGGAAGGAGGCGGCAGGTCCACAACGACCAGGATCGTGGTGTTTCCCTGTGACGGTGGAAGATCCGTCACGAAATCCACAGACAGGTGTGACCAAGGCCGTTGCGGAACGGGTAGGGGTTGTAATTTCCCTCTGGGCAGATGCCTAGGCGCCTTGCACTGGGCGCACACCGAGCAGGAGGAAACAAACCCCTCACGTCCTTAGCTAAGGTGGGCCACCAGTACTTCCCACTAAGGCAACGCACTGTCCAACCGATGCCACGATGACCAGAGGAGGGTGACGTGTGGGCCCAATAGATGGTCACGGACAGCAGACGGAACGTACAGACGTCCAGCAGGACACTGAATGGGAGTGGGTTCTGTACGTAACGCCTGCTCAATGTCCACGTCCAGCTCCCACACCACCG
Source organism: Brachymystax lenok tsinlingensis (assembly GCA_030435695.1). Taxonomy (NCBI): domain Eukaryota; kingdom Metazoa; phylum Chordata; class Actinopteri; order Salmoniformes; family Salmonidae; genus Brachymystax; species Brachymystax lenok. The sequence continues at coordinate 14,670,398 of CM059818.1, forward strand.
CTGCCACCAGGCAAGAGGCCGGAAGTATGGGAGTGGGATCTATGGCCCGCTCCTCTGTGTCATACATCCGGGACAGTGAGTCTGCCTTAGCGTTCTGGGAACCTGGTCTGTAGGAAAGGGTGAACACAAAACGGGTGAAAAACATAGCCCACCTTGCCTGGTGAGGGTTCAGTCTCCTCGCCTCCCGGATGTACTCCAGATTACGGTGGTTAGTCCAGATAAGAAAAGGGTGTTTAGCCCCCTCAAGCCAGTGTCTACACGCCTTCAGAGCTTTTGCGACAGCTAACAACTCCCGGTCCCCCACATCATAGTTTCGCTCCGCCGAGCTGAGCTTCTTCGAAAAGAAGGCACAGGGGCGGAGTTTTGGTGGCGTACCCGAGCGCTGAGACAGCACAGCTCCTATCCCAGCCTCGGACGCGTCCACCTCAACTATAAAGGCCAAAGAGGGATCCGGATGAGCTAGCACGGGAGCCGAGGTAAACAGAGCCTTCAAATGACTAAAAGCCCTGTCCGCCTCAGCTGACCACTGCAGTCGCACCGGTCGCCCCTTCAGCAGTGAAGTAATAGGAGCCGCTACCTGACCAAAGCCCCGGATAAACCTTCGGTAGTAGTTGGCAAACCCTAAGAACCGCTGCACTTCCTTTACCGTGGTGGAGTCTGACAATTACGCACGGCTGAAATGCGGTCATTCTCCTCCATCACCCCTGACGTGGAAATGCGGTACCCTAGGAAAGAGACGGACTGCTGGAAGAACAGACATTTCTCAGCCTTGACGTACAGGTCATGCTCCAACAGTCTGCCCAGCACCTTGCGCACCAGAGACACATGCTCGGCGCGTGTAGCGGAGTATATCAGAATGTCATCGATATACACCACTACACCCTGCCCGTGCAGGTCCCGGAAAAGCTTGTCTACAAATGCCTGGAAGACTGATGGAGCATTCATCAACCCGTACGGCATGACGAGGTACTCATAGTGCCCTGAGGTGGTACTCAATGCTGTCTTCCACTCGTCCCCCTCCCGGATACGCACCAGATTGTAGGGTTATGACATAAACCCAGCACATTGGGTTGTGGGATTGACCCAGCAGCTGGCACATTTTTTATCTAATCCTTGGGTTATTTTCAGTGTAATCCTAATTATATTTTTGCCTTCTTTACCACCACCCCTCTTTTTTTCTACCACAATCAAGATACAATGTTGAATGTCTAATAATACATTTTTATTGCCTGTATTTCAGAACATAAATTAGAGCACGTCAGACAATAATATATAGATGTTTAAAATAGCAAATTGAAACAAAGCCCTATTGTCTAAGTATGTGTTAATTCATAAGATAAAATGTCATAAAATAGGATTGATAATTCAAATTGATTTATATTATTTAATGAACCAAACAGTCCAAAAATCAGACCAAAGCCTCAGCTGAACTTGATGTGCACACTCAGATTGCAATCTGAGAATAACAAAGAAATGCGTGCATGAGACAGTCTGTCTTAAGTGGTATTAACACAGATCTTTCTATTAGACAGTGCCAGAGCTAATCAATAGATTATCACATTCACTGCCACACTTCAGCTATCTTAGGCAACAGCACACTCACATCATGTTTTGCTATACAATAATGGTCTACATTTGGGTAGAGTCAAAACATTGTTACACAGAGAAGTTCACAGTGGTGGAAAAAGTCCTCAGTTGTCATACTTGAGTAAAAGTGCAGATACCTTAATAGAAAATGACTCAAGTAAAAGTTACCCAGTAAAATACTACTTGAGTAAAAGTTTAAGCATTTTGTTTTAAATATACTTAAGTATTAAAAGTAAAAGTATAAATAATTTCAAATTCCTTATATTAAGCAAACCAGATGGCACAATTTTAATTTGTATTTTTTATTTACAGATAGCTAGGGGCACTCTCCAACACAATTTACAAACAAAGCATTTGTGTTTAGTGAGTCCGAACAGATCAGAGGCAGTAGAGATGACCAGGGATGTTCTCTTGATAAGTGCATGAATTGGACCATTTTCCTGTCAAAATACTTCCAGGGAAAATGTATAGAGTAAAAATTACATTATTTCTTTAGGAATGTATTAAAGTAAAAGTTGGCAAAAATTTAAATTGTAAAGTAGAGTACAGATACCCCAAAAACGACATAAGTAGTACTTTAAAGTATTTTTTGTAGTTGAACTAAAGGCAAACAAAAACATATCATACAGTAGGTAAAAAGCAGGCCAAATATTATTAAAAGAAACAAAAAGTATATTTAACAGGGCTATAAATAGTGCCTTAAGAGCATATTAGCATTGGAATATGAAGGGGAAGGGGATACCTAGTCAGTTGCACAACTGAATGCATTCACCCGAAATGTGTCTTCCAAATTTAACCCAACCCCAGTCTGTAATGTGTGTGTTGTGTGACCGGTTGGTCACTGTGACAATAGCTGTGCAAATAACCAATAAAGCAAGTATGGTCAAATGAAGGCCAGCCTATCTATGGTAGCTGTGCATGCAATGCATCTAGTCCCAAAGTGGCAGCATGGTTCTCAGAGGCTCTGGTGAAGTTACGTTTTTCAAGTATCCATTAAGGTTGTAGTATTGGTTATCAATGACAATGTGGAAGACGTAGATGCTGTTTTACACAGGATCAATGCAAATCTGTGTTTTTTCCCCCAAAGCTCTGTCCCCACTCTCAAAAATGCCTCTGTAACTTTCTTCGCTCATCTAAACATAAACTACCTAACAGTGAGACTTGTTTACAATGTACCACATCTCTGTTTAGCACAATGGAGAAATGTAATATTGTTTAGAAAAGAGATACGTGTCAGCTAAGCTAACAGCAGCTAAATTCTTTATGATGGCAGCCATGTTTGTTTATGTTTGACAAGCAAAAACTCCCTATTCATTATAAGATGGAAATAATCAAAGATGGCTGCTCCCATTTCCTGAATAAGATCAACTGAGTTTGGCCACTTTTCAGTATATTACAAATCTTTGATGCACTTGTATACAAGAACTGGAGCACATGACTTGACAAGTCATTTACAGTTTTTAACAAATCACAAAGCAAATGTTATAATTGCACAGATTATCACCTCAAATATAAGACTACTGCCTAGCCTAGTCATAGCGCCAGATTTGGGTGAATCCATTTTAGGGGGTTTGTGGGGGTCATTTAATTTGTGGGGGTTTTCAAGTCCATGGGGGTAGAAATGGGGGAAGGTATTGTGGTGGGACATGATGGAGGAAATATTACTATGATGGGGGATTTATCAATAAATAGGGGGCAAACACAGAAGTTTATAACCTGAATAAGAATAAACCCCTTGACAGGGGGGTCTGAGCTGGCAACCCTGATTTACATAACCCATAGTTACAATCTAAGTCAGTCCTGACAAAAACACTTAACTCTTGACAGACACTGATAGCCATTGAGTATAGAGTATATGTCCGGATTCAAAAGGAAACGTCACACTGATGAGGAGAAACAAGAAATAATTCTGATGAATAATCTGTGTATTAGAGTGAGTCGGATCAGTCAGATAGTGACAAGGAATATCTGCCTCCCAACCTTCTGGACTGTGAGCGTGAGATGTCTGAGGACAATGAAGCCCACCCCAACGTTGCAGGCAATGAGCATCCCTCACTTTCCCAAGATGCTGGTGCTGCTGCCAATCTTGTAGGCTGTGATGGAGAAGAGGTTGAAGTTGAGGAGGATGGTCAACACTGCATCAGAGATAGACTTCAACTTCACCCTGTCTGAAGTACTAAGCACTCTGCCTACCACCTCAGAGGCAGAGTGTTTTAAACTGTTCCTTGGTGAAGAATTGGTGGAGAGTGTGATGCAGGAAGGCAACAGGTACAGTATGTCCATTATCATATTACAGAAAAACCCAAGGCTCTTTTCAAATGTATCACAATTAAGAATGCCTTTAGTCTACTAAACAAGCATATTTGTTTGCAGGTATTCTCATGAACTGAAAGAGAAGACTGGCCCTGGTGTAAAAGGGAATGGTTGAACGCTACCATCAGTGAAATGTATGCCTTCCTGGTCATGGTGGTGCTGATGGGGCTAATGAAGAAAGGCTCTGTGAGGGACTACTGGACCACTGACCGCATGCTGCAGACCCCTTTTTTCACCAACCCTTTTCTCCCAGGAACGCTTCCTTGTCTTGCTGAGAGTACTCCACTTTGGGAACAACACCACTGCAAACCTCGCCGAACCCCTTCACAAAATGAGGAATGTCCTAGGCAACTTGACCAGGACATTTGGAAGATTGTTTGTGCCTCACGGCTTGGAAAGGGAGCATTGCATCCATCAAAGCGCCACAGATTTGGAGTCAAGGTCTTTGTTTTATGTGACGGTCTGACAGGATATGTACAGGACCTGATCATTTACACTGACACCACCACAGATATAAGGCATTTTGGGTGTCTTGGCATATCTGGATCAGTGGTGATCGCCATGCTGCAGCCTTACCTCAGAAAGGGATACACTGTATTTGTGGACAACTGGTACAGTAGCCCCACCCTTTTCCAGTACCTTTTGAGGGAGAACACAGGGGCCCGTGGCTCAGTGAGATCCAACTGGAAAGGGATGCCAATATTCAAAAAGAAAATGAGCAAGGGGGAGATAGTAACAGGGAGATAATGGCAGTGAAATGGCACAAAAAAAATGTTAATGTTCTTTCCAATGTCGATGTTCTTTCCACTTTTCCACACACCTCCAAAATGTCAAACACAGGAAAACTGGACTATGTTAATGGAGAGAATAAAGAGAAGCCAGACTGTGTCTTGGAGTACAACAATAAGATGGGAGCAGTTGACAAAGTGGACATGCAGAACTGAACAAAAATATAAATGCAACATGTAAAGTGCTGGTCCGATGTTTCATGAGCTGAAATAAAAGATCCCAGAAATGTGTGCACAAAAAGCTTATTTCTTATTTGTTTACATCCCTGTTAGTGAGCATTTTATCCTTTGTCAAGATAATCCATCCACCTGACAGGTGTGGCAAATCAAGAAGCTGATTAAATATCACGATCATTACACAGGTGTACACAAATTGTGCTAGGGACAATAAAAGGCCACTCTAGAATTTGCAGTTTTGTTTTCAACACAATGCCACAAATCTCTCAAGTTTTGAAGGAGTGTGCAATTAGCATGCTGACTGCAGGAATGTCCACCAGAGATGTTGCCAGCGAATTGAATGTTCATTTCACTACCATAAGCCGCCTTCAATGTCGTTTTAGAGAATTTGGCAGTATGTCCAACCGGCCTCACGACTGCAGACCACTTGTAACCACGCCAACCCAGGACCTCCACATCTGGCTTCTTCAGCTGCGGGATCGACAGGGGGGAAGGGGGAGAGTGCTGAGGAGTATTTATGTATGTAATAAAGCCTTTTTGTGGGGAAAAACTCATTCTGATTGGCTGGGCCTGGTTCCCCAGTGGGTGGGCCTATGCCCAGTCATGTGAAATCCATAGATTAGGGCCTAATGAGTTTAAATTGACTGATTTCCATATATAAACTGTTTATATTTTTGTTCAGTATACCTAACATTGCTAAAAACAATTGAATTACACCCATTGTAGCACATTTAGCTGTTCTTAAGACTTTGTAAAATGGAATCGATTTATCTTCTTTTCAAATCGTGTCCGTAGCTGTTATCTATCGAATCCCAAAGCCAGAGTGAATGTTGATGATACATCATCCCAGCGGGGACAGAGAGATGTGAAGTAAGAGCGACTGCCCAAAATCTGTACAGGGTATTAAGCAGATCCTTAATTATTAAGCAGGTGAGGAGTTTTTGTATGGGGGGCAATGAGAGAGTGTTGAATTTAGTGAAGATAAACATGAATTGCTATTTTGATACGTGAGGCTTTTTTGATCTAACAAAAGTTCCGTAATGCTTATGTTGTTGGAATGTACTGACATAAGTGTGATGCACTTGACATCCCAGCAACTTTGAGAAAAAACGCTTTATATCGCCATTGTCCCTGTTGAAATTCAAGACGGTCTGTGCATATTCATGAGGTTAGCATAGCATCTCACTCTCCATTGAATACAGGCGATTGACATCAACACCCCTCATAGAATATTCAAAAAAATATTCAAATAACGAGGCGTATCTACCAATCCAAAGAGAGTAATAGGCGGGAGCTTGACAGCCCGCCACAGAAACTCCAAACATATATTTTATGGAAAAGAGATGATGTATGAAAACACCAGTACACACAATACTCCGCAATGATTTAATGAAAGCTGGCAGAGAAAATGCAGGTGGAGGGTGCATAAACATTTATGTATTTTTGTTGATAACATAGCATTCACATTGAGTATTTTCAAGAAAAGAAATATCTCTTATTCATATTCAGGGACTTTTATAAAGTTCCAAATCTGCTACACAGTTACAGTACAGTAACTTGTTGATCATGAAATATGAACATTATTTAGTCATTCTATTAATGTTTAGATCAGTTCGATTGCTAATCCCTCTAATATGGTAGTGTTTTTCTACGCTGTGGATTTCCACATCAAGGGCCCTGAGGAGCTGAAGGTTGCTTGTGTATATGCCTCGATCTCTGGAAACCACACTTAATGTGTTTGTTTATGTCAGTTAAATAAACTTTGACAAATGCAGCTAAGTAGTTCTTTCCCAGTGTACCCACAGGGTGACTTATGCTAATTACGTCTCTGAATCGTCATCCTTGCCTTCAACAGAATAAATCCTGTTTGCTCAATGTAATCCTCACCTCTCCAGGCTATCCACTGATTTCCCACATTTCCGTAATTTGAGTTCTCACTGCAGCTCTAATAAATATTATATGCGATATAAACTGTCCAGGTAGAGATTTCAACTGAAAGTTATTGTTATAAAGGGAGAATGAATCTGTATGTCATTGTAGTGGTTGTTGATTTTGGGATATTGAAACAAAGTTATGATTTATATGACAATTTGGGGTGATTCATCTCTGGAGGATCTCATGAGAGGTTAAGATGTGTGAATGATTTTAATCAGTGATGATTAATACAATTACTAATATTTTTATTGGCAACATGTTAAGGAATGGAGTCACCATACAGACATCATTTTCAATCTCGCTTTCATTGCGTTTCTCCACAGGTGGGGTTAACCCGGAGGAACTTGCTTTAATTGGTGGAATCACATTGAGATGATTGAGGGGGTGGAGGAGGTGGCCATGTTTAAATGACAGCCAGCAGGAGGTGGAGATGAATGTGACAGTAACCACGTTTCCATCCACAGTTTTTATGCAAGTAAAGCCATACTATAAAATAAATGGAAACGTAATGGAAACAGGAAGCTTCGGTAAAATGTTATAAATGCAGACAGACAATTGGTTCGTTCGACATGGTGGGATCTTTTTGTGTCTGTAAAATTAATTATGCGAGAAATGGCAGTGGAAATGCCTTTATGCACAAATATTGATATAATAACCACAACATCGAAGTAAACTTGGAGTCACACGATGACATAGTGTGTGGTCCTCCCACTACAACTCAGGAAACCATGCAGTTTATTAGGATACAGATTAAATAAATGATGATGAACTTCACAAGGTGATGAAAGTACACAGTGATCTTGATGCTCCTTTCCAATAAATATTGATGGTCTTATTCTGGTGACATGACGATTGATGCTGAACATATTCTCACTCTAATCCATAATAATCTCATCACGTAGAATATCCTACCCAGCACAGCCTACCCGCACTGTATCTGTGAGCTGTTGGCTAGAGTGCACGTGCAAAGACCAGAGTAGGCACATTTGCTATTTAGCGCAACAGTTTTTGTGACAAACAGACCACAATGGAAACACATTGAACTTGAGATTTTTGATGATAACTTAAGCAAAAAAGTACATTTTATGTGCACTACGTGATCACACATTTTTCTTCATGCAAATTTTTGAATATTGAAATGAATATCTGTCGCCAAATTGAATCTAAACCTACAGTGAGGGGAAAAAAGTATTTGATCCCCAGCTGATTTTGTACGTTTGCCCACTGACAAAGAAATGATCAGTCTATAATTTTAATGGTAGGTTTATTTGAACAGTGAGACAGAATATCAACAAAAAACTCCAGAAAAACGCATGTGAAAAATGTTAGAAATTGATTTGCATTTTAATGAGGGAAATAAGTATTTGACCCCTCTGCAAAACATGACGTAGTACTTGGTGGCAAAACCCTTGTTGGCAATCACAGAGGCCAGACATTTCTTGTAGTTGGCCACCAGGTTTGCACACGTCTCAGGAGGGATTTTGTCCCACTCCTCTTTGCAGATCTTCTCCAAGTCATTAACCACTTAGGGAGAAGCGGCGCGCTAGCGTGCTCCCGACACTACTCGGTGAAATGTAAGGTGTCAAATTCAAAATCCAAAAGTTGAATTATTAAACATTCATTAATATACAAGTGTTGCATAGTCATCAAAAGCTCTGATTCTTGGCAATATCACAGCATTGTCAAAAAAAAGGCTTAATGGCAAAAGCACAACATTTAATTGTTTGAGGATAGCACCTCTCATATTTAAGCATTAGCATAAATTCATAACCAGCACGGGTCACACAAAACCCATATAGGAGCTAAAATAAATCACTTACCTTAACTTCTGCTGAGGGCTTCCCAAATGTCCAACGAAAACATCCAATGGTTCTTTTGTTAGAAAAAGTAATTTATTATATCCATAAATCTCAGTTTGGTTGTCGCGTTATGTTCATAAAATCCACCGTCGAGTCACCCGTTGTACAGTGAAGAGAAAGCGTTGAAATTGTACCTATCATATTTCTCCAAACAAATCAAACATAATTTTTAATGTATCCTTAGGTATTCTTTTATGTATATTTACTATAATATTTCAACCGGATTATAGCCTGAACGATAAGAAAGGAAAATAAAGTGGAGCGCGCTCACGTTCTCGTGCCCGGAAAAAGTTGTCATTTCTACTGCTGACATCCAGTGGAAGCCGTAGGTACTGCAGTCTCAGTCCTAGATAACATAGAAATTAATAGGCAGGCTGGAGAAAAAGGTAATGTACACAATATATCAGTTCTGTTATACTCACATACATTATTTTAACACTTTTAGAAACTTCAGAGTGTTTCCTATCCAATAATTGTGTTTCTTCCATTTGCGAATAATCGCACCAACTGTTGTCACCTTCTCACCAAGCTGCTTGGCGATGGTCTTGTAGCCCATTCCAGCCTTGTGTAGGTCTACAATCTTGTCCCTGACATCCTTGGAGAGCTCTTTGGTCTTGGCCATGGTGGAGAGTTTGGAATCTGATTGATTGATTGCTTCTGTGGACAGGTGTCTTTTATACACTCCCTTTAAGAGCGTGCTCCTAATCTCAGCTCATTACCTGTATAAAAGACACCTGGGAGCCAGAAATCTTTCTGATTGAGAGTGGTTCAAATACTAATTTCCCTCATTAAAATGCAAATCAATTTATAACATTTTTCACATGCGTTTTTCTGGATTGTTTTGTTGTTATTCTGTCTCTCACTTTTCAAATAAACCTACCATTAAAATTATAGACTGATCATTTCTTTGTCAGTTGGTAAACGTACAAAATCAGCAGGGGATCAAATACTTTTTTCCCTCACTGTAGCTAGTGACCTGCTGCCGAAGGCAGTTATGGTGTTCCAGAGCTCTGAGCTAAAGCGATTGGGAGGTGAGCAGGGACAGAAATCCCCCTGAAAAAGGAATATTAGGCCATTAGAGGGAACGAGGGTGATTGGAAGGGTTGTAGAAGGAATTGTCATCAACTTCTGAAGGCTTCTGGGGTGGCCTTCCATGGCGCCAGGGGGAATAAGCAAAGATTGAGGGGATTAAAGGAAGGGACAGTATGAGCTTTGGTTAAAAAGAAAGTTTCATAGGAATGAAGAGCCTTTGTGAATTCATGTATAAAATTAAGAGTATGTAACAAAAAAAGCATAATGCAAAGGATAAACAAATGTGCCACCCAGACTTCACAGATTGATGGCCATGAGTGGAGGATAGATATTATAGACAGCCGTATTATTTCCAGTTGAATATGCTGTGAAATGACCCTTGACTGCAGTAACCACTGAACAGAACAGCCAACAGCCTCTGTGTGCTTGGGTCATAGCCATTATGTTCAGTGACATAGAGTATACTGTAGCATTAAAGCTTGCCCTGATTACTTCACTAATGTTTGCATTTCATCCTGCACACGCCACACGCTTGACTTGTTTTCTCTGTCACGGTGTGTGAAACATGATGACAGAATGCCCGCTAGTTGCTATACTGTACAGGGGTATGTATCACATGTGAGCTAAAAATATTTGATGAAACACTCTTAGCCCATCAGCAGACACTACTGACATCACTTTTTGCGTCAGTGCACAGTGCCACTTCTCCTGGGCGTATTTTTGTGTGTTAGAAACTAGTCGTGGTAAGCCGGTTTAGGATAATCTTTCCCAACATGACATTGATCATTATTACTGCCATGTGTTGTTTATGTGTTTGACAGAGTACCTTAGACATAACAACTGAGGGTTCAGGGAGGGTTCAAGAAGCAGAAGTTCTGTCTTTCAATCCAACCTTGTGTTGGAGGTGTTTTCAGAAGGCCTTGTAACTCCATGCTGTGGGCAGTGGAGGTTTATGCTTAGGACAGATTCACGGCAGGCCTGAGCACAGCTGGATGGACAGTTTTTGTCTTTATTTACACCCCCCCCCCAGTTTTGTATTTTATTTTCTGGGCTACACAGGCTTTTGCCATTTGTGAACTGGTTTACCTTAGAGAGTCGTCAAATTCAGAGAGAGGAAGAGACGCAGTGGGGGAACGTGTGGGTGGGAGGAGAGACAGAGAACACAAGCGCCAATTTGTGACTGTTGGCTAGTCACTAATTAAAACAACATGCAACACTTTCTTTGCCCCTGCCAAGACGGTGCAGAGAAAAATCACCTGTCACTGTGTCCAACTCAGAACACAGGCTACTGTAATTAACCACTGATGTATCCAATTAGAACATACTGTTGGCTACAGCTCATTCAGATGAAAAACAGCAGTTTCACATATAAACCTCCCTCTCTCTCTCTCTCTCTCTCTCTCTCTCGTTGACCCAATACATGATATTCTCAACCTAAAGGGCAATGCTAAACATAGTGTTAGCCTTGAGAAACACTAACATGCAACTATAATGCAAAACTGCACACACCCAACATGTAGATACATGTAATACACTTTAAAAAAAAAGAGGGGTTCTTTGTCAGAGGTGAGGGTGATATGTGTATTATTAATATCATGAACTTGGCATCCTATTTATAAGGCTAATGGTAACTACTTCTAAACTTCCAAAGACCCAATCAATTTTGGACGAATGATAGTATACCTAGCTACATGTTGAAATGACGGTGTCCTTTGGGCAAATCAGATGTCAATGTAGTCTACATAAACCCAACCTCACTACAGAAGTTACTTTCAATGATGCAATGTTATTTAGGTAATAAATGACTGTAGATGCTGTTTAATGTCTAAATGTGTTGACATGATAGCTCAGCTGAATCGAACACTGCTTGTTTCCTAAGCTAAACAGGGTACATAAAGATAAGCATCTAGACGGTGGAGTTCTCACTGAATTGCATTGCCCCTCATATACAAGTAGGAGTCACTGTTCAGGCAGAAATCAATGGACTGTGGCTTTGCATTTTATTTAAATAAACTGAATCTCTTTATTTAGATTGATGGCTTTACATTGAAACAATGACGTTGACTCAAACATTCCATTTTACTATCAACATTGAAACAAGGTCAAATAAAATATGTCTAATCAAATATGAAATCAAATCATTTTAACCACCGAAAATATATTGAATATAGGCTGAAATATTTGTTATATTTCTACAGTGAGGGAAATAAGTATTTGACCCCTCTGCAAAACATGACTTAGTACTTGGTGACAAAACCCTTGTTGGCAATCACAGAGGTCAGATGTTTCTTGTAGTTGGCCACCAGGTTTGCACACATCTCAGGTAGGATTTTGTCCCACTCCTCTTTGCAGATCTTCTCCAAGTCATTAAGGGTTCGAGGCTGACGTTTGGCAACTCAAACCTTCAGCTCCCTCCACAGATTTTATATGGGATTAAGGTCTGGAGACTGGCTAGGCCACTCCAGGACCTTAATGTGCTTCTTCTTGAGCCACTCCTTTGTTGCCTTGGCCGTGTGTTTTTGGTCATTGTCATGCTGGAATACCCATCCATGACCCATTTTCAATGCCCTGGCTGAGGGAAGGAGGTTCTCACCCAAGATTTGACGGTACATGGCCCCATCCATTGTCCCTTTGATGCAGTGAAGTTGTCCTGTCCCCTTAGCAGAAAAACACCCCCAAAGCATAATGTTTCCACCTCCATGTTTGACGGTGGGGATGGTGTTCTTGGGGTCATAGGCAGCATTCCTCCTCCTCCAAACACGGCGAGTTGAGTTGATGCAAAAGAGCTCGATTTTGGTCTCATCTGACCACAACACTTTCACCCAGTTGTCCTCTGAATCATTCAGATGTTCATTGGCAAACTTCAGACGGGCATGTATATGTGCTTTCTTGAGCAGGGGGACCTTGCGGGCGCTGCAGGATTTCAGTCCTTCACGGCGTAGTGTGTTACCAATTGTTTTCTTGGTGACTATGGTCCCAGCTGCCTTGAGATCATTGACAAGATCCTCCCGTGTAGTTCTGGGCTGATTCCTCACCGTTCTCATGATCATTGCAACTCCACGAGGTGAGATCTTGCATGGAGCCCCAGGCTGAGGGAGATTGACAGTTCTTAATAATAATCAAACCAACTGTTGTCACCTTCTCACCAAGCTGCTTGGCGATGGTCTTGTAGCCCATTCCAGCCTTGTGTAGGTCTACAATCTTGTCCCTGACATCCTTGGAGAGCTCTTTGGTCTTGGCCATGGTGGAGAGTTTGGAATCTGATTGATTGATTGCTTCTGTGGACACGTGTCTTTTATACAGATAACAAGCTGAGATTAGGAGCACTCAGCTCGTTACCTGTATAAAAGACACCTGGGAGCCAGAAATCTTTCTGATTGAGAGGGGGTCGAATACTTATTTCCCTCATTAAAATGCAAATCAATTTATAACATTTTTCACATGCGTTTTTCTGGATTTCTTTGTTGTTATTCTGTCTCTCACTGTTCAAATAAACCTACCATTACAATTATAGACTGATCATTTCTTTGTCAGTGGGCAGACGTACAAAATCAGCAGGGGATTAAATACTTTTTTCCCTCACTGTACGTGGAATTTCCAACGCAATTTCAATGTATACACAGTTCTGATGATTATGTTGGAATTACAATGATGTAACTACATTCTGTTTAAGTTAATGTATTTAAGTTTACGTTTTACCCTAATTTCAGTGTTTACAACACTGGTTGAAATGAGATGAAAATACCACTGGTGGATGATTTTTTTATAATCCAATGGTAACAATTCCAGGTCACAATATGTTGACAAATTACATTTAACAACATTGATTAAACCAGTGTGTGCCCATTTGGAGTGTTATATATTCGCCTATTAGATAGGCTAATGTAATAAAAAAATGTTGCTCTAGCCTATATGCATCCGAAAAGGAGCCGGTAGAATTTAACAGATTGACAGTTGATGTTTTGCATTGAAGTGGTTAGGCTATCACTGAAAAGAAACCTCCTCCACTCCCCACCCCCAACGTAGCCTCCCATCTCCAACCCAACCAAAACCACCACCCCACCCAATGTGCCAAAAAACAACAAAATGGACAAAAGAGAATAAAGAGAAAAGCAAAGGAAAACAACAATGTAAAAACAAAAGACATCAAGTACAAGAAAAATCGAAATGTATGCATTTCTGGAAATATTTCTCTGTGTGTGTGTCCGTGTGTGTGTTTGAATGTGAGTGTGTGTGTATGCATGCGTGGCATTAGCCTCAGGCAAACAAGCATTGGATGTAACAATGTTCCTTTTTTGTGTCAGTTTAACTTATTTTTTAATTTGAATTTTTTTAAACATTAGTCTACCCGCGGTGAGATTCAGTCATCCAGCAGACACCCCCATCCAGAGCGACCCACAGCAGCAACCAGGGTCAACCTCCCCGCCGAAGGGCACAAGGACAGGTCCCCCACCCAGTCGAATCAGGGACCTGAACCAGCGACCTCTCGGCCACCGGCCCATGCTCCAAACCGCCAGGCCACCAACCATCCAAGATCCCCCCCACAGTTCCTCTCAAGAGCTGCCCCTCAACCATCCAACCCCCCATCTCCCCACAGTCCCCCCTGAAAGAAATGTGTTCTATCTCTTCTGGGGGATGAAATGTATATTGTAACCAGCTCTGCACTGATAGATACTTTGAAAACAAGGTTTCATTTCAATTAATCAAAAATTAGAACTGGCAATCTGCACAAGGGTTAAATGTCTATTTTTAAACAAGCAATCTTCTTGAAAACCATTTTGGGTTCAAATAAAACTTGAGTAAAACTGAAGCTTTTAGATAGAGGTTTAGTGCTTTTATATTTAATAATCTCAGCCCACCCAGTTCATATTCATTATAAAGATAGGCACCCTTTATCTTGTCTGATTTAGCATCCCAGATAAAGCAAAATATGTTTTGCTCATATGATTTGAAAAAACGAATCAGGAGTAGGCAGCGCCATAAGTAAGTGAGTAAACTGATATATTACTAAGGAGTTAATCAGTGTAATTTTCCGTAAATAGACAAGTATCTCCATGGTTGCAGGATCTTGTCTATTTTTAAAAATGTTCTATTGAAATTCAATGTGGAGAGCACATTTTATATATTTTGTGATATGAATACCAAATATGTCTACTTCACCGTCAGCCAATTTATAGATAAACTGCAGGGTAATGTAAAAGTTGTCTTTTAAAGATCCAAAACCTAATATGGTACACTTATCAGAATTAGGTTTTAGCACAGTGCAGTGATAATAATATAGATAATAATGGAAAATATAATAAAAAACACACAAATGTACGATATAAGTTGAAGAAACATGAGAATGCAGGTATATACAGGTCAGTGCCAACACCTTATTCAATCTGCAGGGGTATTAGAGTGGTTGAGGTAGGTTTATACATAAAAAGGGACTGGCAGTAGGATAGACATGTAAACAGGGCTAAAAATTGACTGTTGAAGGAATATATAAATACTTATGGTAATATACTAATGGTAATATATACAGTGCCTTCGGAAAGTATTCAGACCCCTTGACTTCTTCCATATTTTGTTACGTTTCAGCCTTATTCTAAAATGGATTAAATGACACAAATCCTCAGCAATCTACACACAATACCCCATAATGACGAAGCGAAAACAGGTTTAATAAATTTTTGCAAATGTATACAAAATAAAAAAACTTAAATATCTTATTTACTTAAGTATTCAGACCCTTTGGGAGGCGGAGAGCCTAGTGGTTAGAGTGTTGGACTTGTAACCGAAAGTCCATCGCTGAGCTGACAAGGTAAAAATCTGTCGTTCTGCCCCTAAACAAGGCAGTTAACCCACTGTTTCTAGGCTGTCATTGAAAATAAGAATTTGTTCTTAACTGACTTGCCTAGTTAAATTAAGGTGTAAAAAATAACACTCGAAATTGAGCTCAGGTGCATCCTGTATCCATTGAACATCCTTGAGATGTTTCTACAACTTGATTGGAGTCCACCTGTGGTAAATTCAATTGATTGGACATCATTTGGAAAGACACACACCTGTCTATATACAGTCCCACAGTTGAAGCCTGACGTCTGTCTGTCTGTCTGTGCCAGAAATTATCTGAAAGTGACTGGAATGTTTTAAAGCTGACTTATTAAATGCTTTTAGGTATTTCTTGGTAATCCAAATTAGACAGATCTACAGTATATACTGTATATTGCTACGTATCTGTTCATTCAGTGCTATAAGGCTTTTGCCATAGTAAGTTTTATCAAAGAGGTCTGTTTTGAAAACGATCTATGATTTTACATTGTCTGGATAGTATATATGGCACCGGAGAAGAAGGCAGACTATTTTACATGCCCCCAACCGAATGTTACATGCCCCCAACCGAATATCTTCTGGACATCAAGACTGTGAATACTCATGCTAAGATGCTAAGCTACAGGACTGTTTTTCTAGCACAGACTGGAATATGTTCCGGGATTCCTCTGATGGCATTGAGGAGTACACCACATCAGTCATTGGCTTCATCAATAAATGCATTGATGACGTCGTTCCCACAGTGACCGTACGTACATACCCCAACCAGAAGCCATGGATTACAGGCAACATACGCACTGAGCAAAAGGCTAGAGCTGCCGCTTTCAAGGAGCGGGACTCTAACCCGGAAGCTTATAAGAAATCTCGCTCTCCGACGAACCATCAAACAGGCAAAACGTCAATACAGGACAAGGATCGAATCATACTAGACTGGCTCTGACGCTCGTCAAATGTGGCAGGGCTTGCAAACTGTTACAGACTCAAAGGGAAGCACAGCCGAGAGCTGCCCAGTGACACGAGCCTACCAGACCAGCTAAATTACTTCTATGTTCGCTTCGAGGCAAATAACACTGAAACATGCATGAGAACACCAGCTGTTCCGGGAAGACTGTGTGATCACACTCTCCGCAGCCGATGTGAGTAAGACCTTTAAACAGGTCAACATTCACAAGGCCGTAGGGCCAGACGGATTACCAGGACGTATACTGCGATCATGTGCTGACCAACTGGCAAGTGTCTTCACTGACATTTTCAACCTCTCCCTGTCTGAGTCTGTAATACTAACATGTTTCAAACAGACCACCAAAGTGCCTGTGCCCAAGAACACTAAGGTAACCTGCCTAAATGACTACCGACCTGTAGCACTCACATCTGTAGCCATGAAGTGCTTTGAAAGGCTGGTCATGGCTCACATCAACACCATTATCCCAGAAACCCTAGACCCACTCCAATTTGCATACCGCCCCAACAGATCCACAGATGATGCAATCTCTATTGCAATCCACACTGCCCTTTCCCACCTGGACAAATGGAACACCTATTTGAGAATGCTATTCAATGACTACAGCTCAGCGTTCAACACCATAGTGCCCTCAAAGCTCATCACTAAGCTAAGGACCCTGGGACTAAACACCTCCCTCTGCAACTGGATCCTGGACTTCCTGACGGGCCGCCCCCAGGTGGTAAGGGTAGGTAAGAACACTTCCGCCACGCTGATACTTAACACAGGGGCCCCTCAGGGGTGCGTGCTCAGTCCCCTCCTGTACTCCCTGTTCACTCATGACTGCACGGCCAGGCACAACTCCAACACCATCATTAAGTTTGCCGATGACACAACAGTGGTAGGCCTGATCGCCGACAATGACGAGAGAGCCTAAAGGGAGGAGGTCAGAGACCTGGCTGTGTGTTGCCAGGACAACAACCTCTCCCTCAACGTGATCAAGACAAAGGAGATGATTGTGGACAACAGGGAAAAGAGGACCGAGCACTCACCCATTCTCATTGACGGGGTTGTAGTGGAGCAGGTTGAGAGCTTCAAGTTCCTTGGCGTCCACATCACCAACAAACTAACATGGTCCAAGCACACCAAGAATGTTGTGAAGAGGGCACGATAAAACCTATTCCCCCTCAGGAGACTGAAAAGATTTGGCATGGATCCCCAGATCCTCAAAAGGTTTTACAGCTGCACCATTGAGAGTATCCTGACGGGTTGCGTCACCGACTGGTATGGCAACTGCTCGGCCTCCGACCGCAAGGCACTACAGAGGGTAGTGCGTACGGCCCAGTACATCACTTGGGCCAAGCTTACTGCCATCCAGGACCTCTATACCAGGCGGTGTCAGAGGAAGGCCCTAAAAATTGTCAAAGACTCCAGCCACCCTAGTCATAGACTGTTCTCTCTGCTACCGCATGGTACCAGAGTGCCAAGTCAAGGTCCAAGAGGCTTCTAAACAGCTTCTACCTCCATTCCATAAGTCTCCAGAACACCTAATCAAATGGCTACCCAGAATTTTTGCATTGCCCCCCCTCTCACACCCCCCCTCTCCCCCTCTTTTACACCGCTGCTACTCTCTGTTGTTATCATCTATGCATAGTCACTTTAATAACTCTACCTTCATGTACATATTACCTCAACTAACCGGTGCCCACGCACATTGACTCTGTAACGATACCCATCCTGTATATAGTCTCGCTATTGTTATTTTACTGCTGCTCTTTAATTATTTGTTGCCTTTATTTCTTATTCTTATCCGTATTTTTTTTTATCTGCATTGTTGGTTAGGGGCTCATAAGTAAGCATTTCACTGTAAGGTGAAAACATGTTGTTTTTGGCGCATGTGACTAGTAAAATTTTATTTTATTTGTTATCATTAAAGACTATTGGAATAGCGTATATTTCTTCATTAGAATAAAGAAAATTAAGAGGAGTTTCTTCCAGGACGTAATCCTGTTTTTTTAAGTAGTATAGTCTACGTACCTCTGAAATACTGTCAACATCAGAAAATAGAGCTGGAATGAAGCAGGAAAACAGAGTACATGTGTTCCGTCTCTCACACTGAAATTCACATAGAGAAGTGAGGGAAAATTCATGTCTGAGAGGAGTACCGGAGATAGAACCAGGTCACATCGGCGATAGATTAATTTATACAGAGCCTTCATAAAGTATTCATACCTGACTTATTCCACATTTTGTGTAACAACATCAATTCAAAATGTATTAAATCGTCTATAATGAAAAAGTGAAAACATGTTTTTAGAAATGTTATCAAATTTATTGAAAAGAAATACATAAATATCTCATTTACATAAATATTCACACCCCTTTGCTATGATACTCCAAATTAAGCTCAGGTGCATCCAATTTCCTTTGATCATCCTTGAGAAGTCAATACAACTGGATTGGAGTCCACCTGGGGCCAATTAAATTGTCTGGACATGATTTAGAAAGAAACACACATCTATACACTGAGTGTACAAAACATTAAGACCACCTGCTCCTGCTCTCTCCATGACAGACTGACCAGGTGAATCCAGGTAAAAGCTAGGATCCCTTATTGATGCCACTTATTAAATCCACTTCAATCAGTGTAGATGAAGGGGAGGAGACAGGTTAAAGAAGGATTTTTAAGCCTTGAGACATGGATAGTCTGCCATTCAGAGGGTAAATGGGCAAGACAAAATATTGAATTGCCTTTGAACAGATATGTTAGTAGGTGCCAGGCGCACCAGTTTGTGTCAACAACTGCAACACTGCTGGGTTTTTCAACAGTTTCCCATGGTCCACCACCCAAAGGACATCCAGTCCTGACGAATTGAAGCTGTTTGAGTGCTAAAGGGGGGGTGCAACTCAATATTAAGGTGTTCTTAATGTTTTATACACTCAGTGTATAAGGTCCCACAGTTCACAATGCATAGCAGAAACTCTCAGAGATTGTGATGAGGCATATATCTGTGGAAGGGTATGAAATTAAATTAAATCAAATGTATTTATAAAGCCCTTCTTACATCAGCTGATGTCACAGAGTGTTGTACAGAAACCCAGCCTAAAACCCCAAACAGCAAGCAATGCAGGTGTAAAAGCACGGTGGAACAGGCAGAACAGTTGAAACTGGAGAAGCAGCACGGCCAGGTGGACAAGGAGTCATCAAGCCAGGTAGGCCTTGAGGAATGGTCCTAATGCTCAGGTCCTCCGAGAGAGAGAGAGAGCGAGAGAGAGAGAGAGAGAAAACACCGGACAAGAGAGGATAAATACTCCAGATATAACAGACGGACCCCAGCCCGTCTGTTACAGCACTTCACCAACCTGGGCTTGGTGGGACAGTGGCCAGCACACCTGGAGTTTGCAAAAAGGCACGTGAAACACTCTGAGAGCTTAAGGCTAATTATTTGGTGGTCTGATGAGACAAAAATTAACTCTTTGGCCTGAATGGAATGCGCTATGTCTGGAGAGAACTAGGCACAGCTTATCAGTCGTCTAACATCATTCATACCGTGAAGCATGGTGGTGGCAGTATCATGCTATGGGGATGTTTTTCAGGAGCAGGGACTGGAAGACTGGCAAGGACAGAGGGAACAATTAATGGAGCCAAATACAGGCAAATCCTTGATGAGAACCTGCTTCAGAGTGCAAAGGACCTTAGACTGGGGCGAAGATTTACATTCCAACAGGACAATGACCCCAAGTATACAGCCAAAGCAAATTTGAAATGGCTTCAGAACAAGAATATGAAAATCCTTGAGTGGCCCAGCCAAAGTCCAGACTTGAATACAATTGAATATCTTTGGAAAGACTTGAAGATTTATATTTACCTCCGCTCCCCATCTAATTTAAGATAGCTTGAGAAAATCTGCAAGGAAGAATGGGAGACAATCCACAAATCCAGATGTGCTAAGCTGACACAAACATACGTAAGACGCCTCAAAGCTGTAATCACCACCAAAGGTGCTTCTACAAAGTATTGACTCAGTGATTTGAATACTGACACTACCTTTCAAAAGTTTGGGGTCACTTAGAAATGTCCTTGTTTTTGAAAGAAAAGCACATTTTTGTCCATTAAAATAACATCAAATGGATCAGAAATACAGTGTAGACATTCTTAATGTTGTAAATGACTATTGTAGCTGGAAACGGCAGATGTTTAATGGAATATCTACATAGGCATACAGAGGGCCATTTTCATCAACCATCAGTCCTGTGTTCCAATGGCACGTTTTGTTAGATAATCCAAGTTTATCATTTTAAAAGGCTAATTGTTCGTTGAAAATCCTTTTGCAATTAAGTTAGCACAGCTGAAAACTGTTGTCCTGATTAAAGAATCAATAAAACTGGCCTTCTATAGACTAGTTGAGTATCTGGAGCATCCGCATTTGTGGGTTTGATTACAGACTCAGCGACAACTGGCACTAACCAGAATAGAAAGAGGAGTGGGAGGCCCCGGTGTACAACTGAGTAAGAGGACAAGTACATTAGAGAGTCTAGTTTGAGAAACAGACGCCTCACAAGTCCTCAACTGGCCGCTTCATTAAATAGTACCCGCAAAACACCAGTGGGCAAAAGAACACAGGTACTGGACAGAGAAAAACATGTTTTCACATCGTCGTTATGGAGTATTGCGTGTAGATGGGTGAGAAACTAAATCTGTTTCATCTATTTTGGATTCAGGCTGTAACACAAAAAAATGTGGAATAAGTCAAGGGGTATGAATACTTTCTGAAGGCACTGTATATGTAACCTCAGGGGATTTCCACATGTAAGCACAATGAGTAAACAATGTGAAGAGATATAAAGCCCAATGGAAAGTTTGGCTTCCAATATTCTGTATGCTTGACATGTTTCCTTTACAATTACCTCCTTTCAACTACGTGATAACATGTAAAACATTTTGCTCACTGTATTTGGGTTGCAGTGCGGAATAGTTTTTTACATAACAAACAACAAGTACCATTAAAAACATGCGTAAGCAGTGAGCATAGAAATATCTTAAAAACATAACAAGAAGGGATGGTGACCTTACAGTGCAGTCAAGCGGTCAAATAATGGAAGTCAGATTGGTCCCAGGATGCCACTGTCACCTACTGTAGGAGGGTAGGAATAATGCAGTCACATCAGATCATGTCACCTATGGATGTTCCTGTGGCCAGCATCTGGTTAGGAAGAGATCTTGTCAGAAAGCTCCCAAAACTCTAACACACTAATAGTGTATAAAATGAGAGAGAGAGGAAGGAGGAGGAGAGAGATACATAGCCAGGGAAAGTACATGAGAGCTACATTTCTAAAAAACATAGAAAGAAGAGACCTGGCTATCATGTCATGCCAAATTAGCTTTTCTCCCTCAGTCTTTTTTCAATCAATTATCATCACTGGTCAGCCAGAAAGTGTGGGGGCACTATCAATATGGAAATGAATGTTGCAAACGGTGGGGATTTTGTGTGTGTGCATGTGATTAATTTGGTCACACACACGCATGATGAGCTTGCCAGTTAACTTTAGTTAGACTTGAAATTTGCATGCAAGCTAGCAAGCTATCGGTGACTAGCGTACTGATAGCATCTGATGAATGGCAGGGGAAACAAAAAACAGTGTTGCGAATTGGACACAGAGCCATGTTTTTTTTGTCCTACCAGATCCGCAAGAAGGTTCTGGCTAGTGTATCCGTCTGTCCTTCGACTGTTGATGGATGTGGATGTCCAGTTTATCAGGTCCCAGTCACTCAATGACGGTCATGATTCTTTAGCGCTATCTGTTTAGTACCCAAAAGAGCAGTTGCAGAAGGCCTGGGTGCTCATTTTAGCTGCCATTTACTTTGTGCTGTTAAAATCATGTGATGAAATCCTGCAATCTCATTGATGCAGTCCCGTCCGTTAGCAAGCAATGTAATAATGACTGGCAATGCAATCCAAGCACTGGGTGGCATGCCGAATGCCCAGAGCTGCTGCTTGAAGCCTAGTAGGGACTGAACAGCTTGTTTTTGAAACAGTATAATGTACTCAAAGTAACCACACTTTTATGGGTATTTAAAACATATTCCATTAATTAAATAATAAAAATATAACAATATTATAAATAAAACAATAATTAACAAAAAACACTTGAAAGTACTCTAACCATCATTGTTTTGGGAATTATGCCAAGAGGTCTGAGACTTATGACGAGCTTGCTGTTGTTGTACTAGGACTCTACAATATAATGATGATGATCAAAATGAAGACGTTGGTGTGTTTTGAGATGAAAATATCATAACAGCCCCTGTCATCCCAACATCTGATATTTGTTTCTTGCACAGTGAAATTCGCTGGCACAGCTATGTACTACTTTAAAAACTCCATGCAACATATAAAAAATAACTGTAATTCTCTGTTTAGGATAATGGAAAAACACAATGCATTAAATACATTGATGGGAGAGTTTAAAGGAGAAAAAGTAGACCTACGGCTAGGATGGCAGTGTGATGCTGATGAAATTGACAACCATTAGGAAAATAGAAATTACATGCGACCTGTCACCTACATGATGATTAACCGATCTAAACACATACTGTACAGTAACTAAACCCTTTTCTGTAACACTTTTAAAATGCATCAAGGCATTTAAAATGTACATGAAAATGCATCACAGTGTTCAGATTCTAAACACTAGCAAATATTTAATTGCTGTAAGACTTTTTAAACACATTCAAATTTTATTCAGCACACAGTGTTTAGGTTTTAAACACTAAACACTGGGGGTGTTGTTTTAAAACTGTAGGGCGTAAAGCTGTATTTGCATATTTCCCAGCATGCCTTTTGAGTGAATGTGAGAGATGCCCACACATGACTGAGTTTGTTAGTGACAGAGAGATGGTTGTTGCATTAAACAATATGTACAGTTGAAGTCTGAAGTTGACATACACCTTAGCTAAATACATTTAAACTTTTACAATTCCTGAGATTTAATCCTAGTAAAAATCCCTGTCTTAGGTCAGGTAGGATCACCACTTTATTTTAAGAATGTGAAATGTCAGAATAGTAGTTGAGACAATGATTTATTTCAGCTTTTATTTCATTCATCACATTCCCATTTGGTCAGAAGTTTACATACACTCAATTAGTATTTGGTAGCATTGCCTATAAATTGTTTAACTTGGGTCAAACGTTTTGGGTAGCCTTCCACAAGCTTCCCACAATAAGTTGAGTGAATTTTGTCCCATTCCTCCTGACAGAGCTGGTGAAACTGAATCAGGTTTGTTGGCCTCCTTGCTCGCACACGCTTTTTCAGTTCTGCCCACCAATTTTTTATAGGATTGAGGTCAGGGCTTTGTGATGGCCATTGTTGTCCTTAAGCCATTTTGCCACAACTTTCAGGCATTTGGAAATTGCTCCCAAGGATGAACCAGACTTGTGGAGGTCTACAATTTTTCTGAGGTCTTGGCTGATTTCTTTTGATTTTCCCATGATGTCAAGAAAATAGGCACTGAGTTTGAAGGTAGGCCTTGAAATACATCCACAGGTGCAACTCCAATTGACTCCAATTATGTCAATTAGCCTATCAGAAGCATCTAAAGCCATGACATAATTTTCTGGAATTTTCCAAGCTGTTTAAAGGCGCCGTCAACTTAGTGTATGTAAACCTCTGAGTAACTGGATTTGTAATACAGTGAATTATAAGTGAAATAATCTGTCTGTAAACAATTGTTGGAAAAATTACTTGTGTCATGCACAAAGTAGATGTCCTAACCGACTTGCCAAAACTATAGTTTGTTAACAAGAAATTTGTGGAGTGGTTGAAAAACGAGTTTCAATGACTCCAACCAAGTGTATGTAAACTTCCGACTTCAACTGTATATTCTTGAAGCCTTCAACATGTGACTGCCTGAGTGATTGTGCTTAAATTAAAAGTAAATGCTTTACGAACACATATCATATTATGGCCCAGTTATCCTCAACAGTGTTAGCTGAAAATCCTGGATCATGGGCCACATCAGACCTGCAAATCACAATATGCTGGTTTGTGAAGTGAATAGTAATTCCTATCAGAATCCAGCCAGAGTGAGGATAATCACCCACAACCTGCACCCAGAATGACTGCTATGCTGAAGGATTTATCAAACTACCTAAAATGATCTGGGCACCGATTGATGTCCACAATGACATCAATACAGGTCTGTGCCCAAACATTGTTATGCTGAGTTGTCATAATGCTGCATCTAATGTACATTATCCCAGGGGCGTTGGCAGACACAATGTAAGTAACTTAATGTATGTCCCCCTAACTGCCCTGAATACCTCTGTTGATCCTACAGCTATTGTATGCAGTAATCATGTGCCTATGAACCAGGGTTACACTGTTAGCACTGAGGCGGTCTGCCCTAGTATGAAGGCCGCTGTGTGCAGCTCACCGACCATTATCAGCTCCAATATAAATAACATAAGCAAGTCTACTTCTGATAAGCTTCCCAGTAAAGCATTAAAAAAGTGCAAAAAATTGCCCATATTAACATATGTAGCCTAAGAAATTATGTTTGCAAAGTCAATAACTTAGTTGTAACAGATGACATTTATCTCTGAAGCTCACTTAGATAATACCTTTGATGATACAGTGGTAGCAAAACATGGTTATGACATCTACTGAAAAGACAGAAATTCCAACGAGGGCGGTGTCGCGGTCTATATTTGTAACGCCCAGGCCTGAGATGACAGGCTGGAGCGTTTTGGTTTCGTTTTGGGTTAGGGTTGTTAGTTCTAGGTGTCATAGTTCTATGTTGGGGTATGGTTCCCAATTAGAGGCAGCTGTGTGTCGTTGTCTCTAATTGGGAACCATATATATGTTTGTAGTTTTCACTCTAGGTTCGTGGGTTATTGTTTGAGCTTAGCTTGTCACGTTCTTCGTTACGTTACGTTCTGTTTTGTTGTGTACCCAGTACGTTCTTATTAAAATGTATACTGGAAGCATCGCTGCGTCTTGGTCTGTCCATTATGAAGATCGTGACAATATTCAGAACCACATCTCATATTAAATACTGTTGAAGTAATATGGCTACACCTAAAGCCCATTCTTGTGGGAAGCTGCTATAGACCACCAAGTGCTAACAGTCAGTATCTGGATAATGTGTGAAATGCTTGATAATTTATGTGATATCAACAGAGAAGTATATGTTGTGGGTGATTTAAATATTGACTGGCTTTTATCAAGCTGTCCACTCAATACAAAAACTTCAAACTGTAACCAGTGCCTGCAACCTGTTTCAGGTTGTCAGTAAACCTACCAGGGTAGCTACAAACAACACAGGAATGTTTGTTGATTATGTAGGCCATGTAAGAACTGGGACATTTTCCGCTTCCATGAGTTGTTCCAGGAATGTTCTAGGAATTTTCCGCTTCCAGGAGATCCTTGCGACATTGGGCTGTGCATTATCATGCTGAAACATGAGGTGATGGCCGTGGATGAATGGCACGACAATGGGCCTCAGGATCTCATCACGGTATATCTGTCAGTTATAATTGCCATCGATAAAAATGAAATTGTGTTCGTTGTCCATAGCTTACGTCTGCCCATACCATTACCCCACCGCCCAACATGGGGCACTCTGTTAACAACGTTGACGTCAGCAAACCACTCGCCCACACAACGCCATACACACTGTTTTCCATCTGCCCAGTACAATTAAAAACTGTGATTTATCCGTGAAGAGAACACTTCTCCAGCGTGCCGGTGAGTACTGAAGTTGGTTATGATGCCGAACTGCAGTCAGGTCATAGAACCTGGTGTAAGGGTTGCGTAACTGGTGGAAGAGAAGTCAGGCGCAGGAGAGCAAAACTTTGTACTAACCGTAGTTGTTTAATCATACAACCAAAACGGTACAAAAACATCACGAGAGTACATTGGCTAATAAACCCTAATCCCACCAGTATATAACACAAGCAACAAACACTAAACAGCAAACAATTCCGGACAAGGACATGTGAGAACTAGAGGGTTAAATACATTACATACAGTGGGGCAAAAAAGTATTTAGTCAGCCACCAATTGTGCAAGTTCTCCAACTTAAAAAGATGAGAGAGGCCTGTAATTTTCATCATAGGTACACTTCAACAATGACAGACGAAATGAGAAAAAGAAATCCAGAAAATCACATTGTAGGATTTTTAATTTATTTATTTGCAAATTATGGTGGAAAATAAGTATTTGGTCAATAACAAAAGTTTATCTCAATACTTTGTTATATACCCTTTGTTGGCAATGACAGAGGTCAAACGTTTTCTGTAAGTCTTCACAAGGTTTTCACACACTGTTGCTGGTATTTTGGCCCATTCCTCCATGCAGATCTCCTCTAGAGCAGTGATGTTTTGGGGCTGTCGCTGGGCAACACGGACTTTCAACTCCCTCCAAAGATTTTCTATGGGGTTGAGATCTGGAGACTGGCTAGGCACTCCAGGACCTTGAAATGCTTCTTACGAAGCCACTCCTTTGTTGCCCGGGCGGTGTGTTTGGGATCATTGTCATGCTGAAAGACCCAGCCACGTTTCATCTTCAATGCCCTTGCTGATGGAAGGAGGTTTTCACTCAAAATCTCATGATACATGGCCCCATTCATTCTTTCCTTTACACGGATCAGTCGTCCTGGTCCCTTTGCAGAAAAACAGCCCCAAAGCATGATGTTTCCACCCCCATGCTTCACAGTAGATATGGTGTTCTTTGGATGCAACTCAGCATTCTTTGTCCTCCAAACACGACGAGTTGAGTTTTTACCAAAAAGTTCTATTTTGGTTTCATCTGACCATATGACATTCTCCCAATCCTCATCTGGATCATCCAAATGCTCTCTAGCAAACTTCAGACTGGCCTGAACATGTACTGGCTTAAGCAGGGGGACACGTCTGGCACTGCAGGATTTGAGTCCCTGGCGGCGTAGTGTGTTACTGATGGTAGGCTTTGTTACTTTGGTCCCAGCTCTCTGCAGGTCATTCACTAGGTCCCCGTGTGGTTCTGGGATTTTTGCTCACCGTTCTTGTGATCATTTTGACCCCACGGGGTGAGATCTTGCGTGGAGCCCCAGATCGAGGAAGATTATCAGTGGTCTTGTATGTCTTCCATTTCCTACTAATTGCTCCCACAGTTGGTTTCTTCAAACCAAGCTGGTTACCTATTGCAGATTCAGTCTTCCCAACCCGGTGCAGGTCTACAATTTTGTTTCTGGTGTCCTTTGACAGCTCTTTGGTCTTGGCCATAGTGGAGTTTGGAGTGTGACTGTTTGAGGTTGTGGACAGGTGTCTTTTATACTGATAACAAGTTCAAACAGGTGCCATTAATACAGGTAACGAGTGGAGGACAGAGGAGAGGGGAGTTACAGGTCTGTGAGAGCCAGAAATCTTGCTTGTTTGTATGTGACCAAATACTTATTTTCCACCATAATTTGCAAATAAATTCATTAAAAATCCTACAATGTGATTGTCTGGATTTTTTTTCCTCATTTTGTCTGTCATAATTGAAGTGTACCTATGATGAAAATTACAGGCCTCTCTCATCTTTTTAAGTGAGAGAACTTGCACAATTGGTGGCTGACTAAATACTTTTTTGCCCCACTGTATAATGAATGGAATTGGCACCAACTTTGGCGGAAGTTGTGATACCTGGTGAGGAAGACAAGCATGCAGATGAGCTTCCCTAAGACGGTTTCTGACTGTGCAGATATTATTCAGTTGTGCAAACCCACAGTTTCATCAGCTGTCCGGGTGGCTGGATTCAGACGATCCCGCAGTTGAAGAATCAGGATGTGAAGGTCCTGGGCCGGCATGGTTACATGCGGTCTGCGGTTGTGAGGCTGGTTGGCCGTACTTCCAAATTCTCTAAAACGACATTGGAGGCGGCTTATAGTAGAGAAATTAACATAAAATTATTTGGCAGCAGCTCTGGTGGACATTCTTACAGTCAGCATACCAATTGCACGCTCCCTCAGAACTTGAGAAATGTATTGTCCCCAGCACAAGGTGCACCTGTGTAATGATCATGCTGTTTAATCAGCTTCGTGATATGCCACACCTGTCAGGTGGATGGATTCTTTTGGAAAAGGAGAAATGCTCACTAATAGGGATGTAAACAAATTTGTGCACAACATTTGAGGCTCTGTAGTGACAGGGTGTATTGATACAACATCCAAAGAGTAATTAATAACTTCACCATGTTCAAAGGGATATTCAATGTTTGCTGTTTTTACTTTTACCCATCTACCAATAGGTTCCCTTCTTTGCGAGGCATTGGAAAACCTCCCTGGTATTTGTGGTTGAATCTGTGTTTGAAATTCACGGCTCGACTGAGGGGCCTTAAAGATAATTGTATGTGTGAGGTACAGAGATGAAGTAGTCATTCTAAAATCAAGTTATTCACTATTATTGAAGTGAATCCATGCAACTTATTATGTGACTTAAGCACATTGTTACTCCTGAACGTATTTAGGCTTGCCATAACAAAGGGGTTGAACACTTACTGACTCAAGACATTTCAGATTTTCATTTTTAATTAATTTATAAGAATTTCGAAAAACATAATTCCACTTTGGAAAAAGTCAAGGGGTGTGAATACTTTCTGAAGGCACTGTAAGTATCTTTGCCATAGATGAATAGGTTCAACTTTTAATTACATTTGCTAACAAATTTTGGCACTAGTAGAGTAGCTACAGTGCCCTCCTTAATTGGTGGGACAGTGAAGCATTTGGATTTGAAATGAAACAATGACTAAGAGGTTAAAGTACACTGTCACCTTTAATTTTAGGGTATTTCCATCCATATTGGGTGAACCAAGAGTTTTGGGACAAATTCACTTATGTGCATTAATGTAGTAAAAAATGTAGTATTTGTTCCCATAGTCATTGTACGTCAAGCTTGTGACTTTGTTGGATGCATTTGCTGTTTGTTTTGGTTGTGTTTCAGATGATTTTGTGCCTGATAGAAATTAATGGTAAATAATGTATTGTGTCATTTAGGGAGTCACTTTTATTGTAAATAAGAATGGAATATGTTTCTAAGCACTTCTACATTAATGTGGATGCTACCATGATTACAGATAATCCTGAATGAATCGTGAATAATGATTAGTGAACAAGTTACAGACGCACATGTCATACCACCCCCCAAAAAAATGCAAAACTAACATTATTGTAATGTTAGGTTAGCATGTCTTGGGGGTCTGCTATTTGTGTGTCTGTAATTTGTTTTGCACATTACATATTCTAATATAATAATAACAATATTTATATATTGTAACAAAGTAGTAACTATCCCAACATTGGGTTTTGCATAGGCTCTTAAGGAATTAATACACTTAGTAGGCTCATTATAGCTATACAAATTCAAGTGTTCAAACATGTGATAACAATACAACAGGACAGATTAACTGGAATTACATATAATCTCACGAGTGGCCAAAAATAACTATCTGAAAGCCACATGCCTAATAAGCCATGCCTCTCTAGTATTCTGATCTGACCGACTGGGTTATAGCTCAAATACCCAGCATCAATAACCCAGCATCAACAACCCAACCTTCTCTTTTTAAAGAAAACAACCAAGTCAACTAAGTGAACCAATGCCTGCATCCCAACAGTTGGGTCATCCAAACAACCCAACATTTTTTAGAGTGTACGGACAGAGCTAGTTCTTTGAAGCCACAGTACATTCTGGTTGAGTCTCTCCTTAACTGATCAATTAAAGCTATTGATTAACTTTAGGGGGTACAAATGTCCCTCTTTTTCAATTATGTGCTAATGGAAAGATAAGGACAACCACAAGCAAACTCTTCGGCCCCTGGAAATTAAGTTGTTCATATAGGGACTAAACGCAATACGAATTGTGTTTGTTTCAACCCAGATCTTAATCACTTAATGGCATAGGTTCATTCATGTTGAGAGTAAATCACTTATTGCCTCTGGTATTCATTTAGCTATTGTTATCCTATGGCTCTGAAATCCCAGTTCAAGGGTTAACCTTCTGGGACTGACAGAACGTTGGCATTTTACAGGTGATTTCAATAATGTCAAAGCCACCAGATGCATTTGTATTTACAGAGGGTTTAATTTGTTGCAGTCTGTGAATGAGCTGAGATCGGCTCAAGCTGCCAGCCAATGAGTGGCATTTGTATTGCTGGCAGGCCTTTTTCTGTCTGTCTTTCTTTCTTCCATTCCCCCTCTCTTTGAATGCCAATGAGTCTAGCCTGTAGGGCCTGCCCGCGCACCCTGGCCTTTGACTGAAGTGAAATCAATCAGTCCTTCAATCACTCTCTAACTTTCCCTGGCAGTTCTCCCTATCTGTCCGTGTGTCTGTATGTCTGTCTGTCTAATTCCACCTTACAGGTCCCCCACTCTTCTCTATTACACTGTGTCCAGCTGAGAATTGTGAAATTGTGGTTCCCTTTGGTTTTTAAGTTCTTTAGGTGGGAATGTGCTCCTTAAACTGGAAAAAATTAAGTTAAGTCAGGTAGTTATTAAACGTTTGGAGCACAGGGATATGTCTTTCCATTGCGCTTCTCATGTGTAACATATAGTAGATGTCTGGGGAGTAGTTTCCATTGTGGAATTGAACAATTACCAGTTTTTCAGTAAATACTTGGCTTACACTATCTTCCTTGTCTGCACAGATCCCTCAGATCAGCTATGCATCCACGGCGCCCGAGCTGAGTGACAACACACGCTATGACTTCTTCTCCCGTGTGGTGCCACCGGATTCCTACCAAGCTCAGGCCATGCTGGACATCGTAACGGCGATGGGCTGGAACTATGTGTCAACCCTGGCCTCAGAGGGGAATTACGGGGAAAGTGGCGTGGAGGCTTTCGTCCAGATCTCCAGAGAGTCTGGTAAGTGGAATGGGGCTCTTTTTACTGGCACAAAAGGGCTACTCATTGAGGTTTTTACTGAAACTGAAGATTTTTTAAGATATGGCTACTAAATGTGAGCTGTCTATGTGACACCATGATGAAGGATAAAGAAATGTTATTGAATCCAAAAGTGTCTTTCTCTCCTAATACACAGCAAGGCTTTTATTTAACTAAAAGTAACTGCTTGTTTACTGATAAACTTTAATTGTGCTGAAAGGAAGATGTATTCCCTTGGGTGGGAGATGTGTACTGTTGGTCAAAGTCCAAATTACACCATGAGTGTAATTCGGATTAGGTCTACATTTGGTCTACATTAATTGATGCGTCTTGCTGACAAATTGAATTCATTTGTAGCCTGAAAAGTCAGGACACCTGTAATGGGGATGAAACTGTTGTCATGCGGTGGGTGTAGCTGGTGTAGGTAGTCAGGCGCAGGAGAGCAGAGATGAGTGTACCAAGTACTTTTACTAAGGCAAATGTACAAAAAAGAACGCAACCGCGTCAAAAATAAAATGCCCAAAACCAAGTAAGGCAGCACAAAATACAAAATACATGTACAAAATACCGGCTGCACAAAGCACAGGTGAAAACATACAAACCCGGTGTAAACCGACATGCTGAACAAATAATTCCGCACACAGACATGGGGGAAACAGAGGGTTAAATAAACAACAGTAATGAGGGCAAATTAAAACCAGGTGTGATGGAAAACAAGACAAAACAAATAGAAAATGAAAAATGGATCGGCAGTCGCTAGAAGACCGACGACGTTGACCGCTGAACACCGCCCGAACAAGGAGAGGAACCGACTTCGGCGGAAGTCGTGACTACTGTCCCGGGAAAATGGGATGGTCACTCTAACACACGGTCAGCTTACCAGACTAGGCTACAATATGTATTACCATGAACCCAAAAAATTGGTGCCTGTCATGGTGAAAAAATAAACATTCTCTATACTTTCAATGCATTTTTGTGAAAAACATGGGTAAACGGAGTATTCCCTCCACTAGGCCTACAGCACTGTAAGTAGACTACCCTCTCAAACGATGCAATTTTACACACATGAACACACCAGAACAGGTAGCATACAGTGAGGGAAAAAAGTATTTGATCCCCTGCTGATTTTGTACGTTTGGCCACTGACAAAGAAATGATCAGTCTATAATTTTAATGGTAGGTTTATTTGAACAGTGAGAGACAGAATAACCAAAAAAAAATCCAGAAAAACGCATGTGAAAATTCTTATGAATTGATTTGCATTTTAATGAGGGAAATAAGTATTTGACCCCTCTGCAAAACATGACTTAGTACTTGGTGGCAAAACCCTTGTTGGCAATCACAGAGGTCAGATGTTTCTTGTAGTTGGCCACCAGGTTTGCACACGTCTCAGGAGGGATTTTGGTTAAGGTTTGGTTAAGTCATTAAGGTTTCGAGGCTGACGTTTGGCAACTCGAACCTTCAGCTCCCTCCACAGATGTTCTATGGGATTAAGGTCTGGAGACTGGCTAGGCCACTCCAGGACCTTAATGTGCCTTGGCCGTGTGTTTTGGGTCATTGTCATGCTGGAATACCCATCCACAACCCATTTTCAATGCCCTGGCTGAGGGAAGGAGGTTCTCACCCAAGATTTGACGGTACATGGCCCCGCCCATTATCCCTTTGATGCAGTGAAGTTGTCCTGTCCCCTTAGCAGAAAAACACCCCCAAAGCATAATGTTGTTCTTGGGGTCATAGGCAGCATTCCTCTTACTCCAAACACGGTGAGTTGAGTTGATGCCAAAGAGCTCCATTTTGGTCTCATCTGACCACAACACTTTCACCCAGTTGTCCTCTGAATCATTCAGATGTTCATTGGCAAACTTAAGACGGGCATGTATATGTGCTTTCTTGAGCAGGGGGACCTTGCGGGCTCTGCAGGATTTCAGTCCTTCGCGTAGTGTGCTACCAATTGTTTTCTTGGTAACTATGGTCCCAGCTGCCTTAAGATCATTGACAAGATCCTCCTGTGTAGTTCTGGGCTGATTCCTCACCGTTCTCATGATCATTGCAACTCCACGAGGTGAGATCTCGCATGGCGCCCCAGGCCGAGGGTGATTGACAGTTCTTTTTGTGTTTCTTCCATTTGCGAATAATCGCACCAACTGTTGTCACCTTCTCACCAAGCTGCTTGGGATGGTCTTGTATCCCATTCCAGCCTTGTGTAGGTCTACAATCTTGTCCCTGACATTCTTGGGCAGCTCTTTGGTCTTGGCCATGGTGGAAAGTCTGGAATCTGATTGATTGATTGGAAAAATCAGTACAAAATCAGCAGGGGATCAAATACTTTTTTCCCTCACTGTACATTCAATATATACATGACTTTTCAAGACACGTTTTATACCCCAGTTCATGAGTTGTCCATAATTCATGAGTTAATGCTTGGAGTCTTCACCGACATGTGACATAAAACACTATCTTTCTTTTTTAAGATGCTTCAAAGCTTTTTAATG
Source organism: Brachymystax lenok tsinlingensis (assembly GCA_030435695.1). NCBI lineage: Eukaryota > Metazoa > Chordata > Actinopteri > Salmoniformes > Salmonidae > Brachymystax > Brachymystax lenok. The sequence goes on from CM059818.1 coordinate 14,704,237, forward strand.
GTATTCTTTATATCATTTATATTTGTTTCATATTATAGTTTCTTCTTCTTTTTATTATTGTCACGGATCCCTCCGGGAACTGTCATTGCGCACACCTGGCCCCAATTGCCAATGATTAGTGTTTGTATATATGTGCCCTTTTGTTCTCCATTGGGCTGTCGATTGTTGTACTATGTCCGTGGGTGCATGTGAGTACCTGTGCTGTGTGTTTGGGCTTTCGTGCCATTGTGGATTGCGCAGATGATTCCGGGCCTCGTCCTGTGTATTGATCATTGTGCACGTCTGTATTCATTCCAGGTACTCCTTGCTCTTTTGTTTTGGGTTTTAACCCTGTGTTTTTTTGTATACGTGTTGGTTTCGTTTTCGTCCCCGTGCCTATACACGGCACACCGTAATATGGGAAAAATAAAAACCCATATTACTCATTCCGGCGCCTCTCTCCCGACCCTTTATACCGACGTGACAATTATATTTAGTCACGTGAGTTCCTAATTTGCAGTACGTTTGCCAATCGGTTGTGCAGCCCAACATATTTGCCATCCAGTTTTGCTTCATCCCTCTCAACCATAACATTTTTCACTTCCTCATAAATCCATGTGGATTGACCAGTTTTTTACAGTCATTTTCTTAATGGATGCAGGCTTATTAGTAATGAGAATAAGCAATTTCATAAATGTGTCAAGTGCAGCGTCTGATTGCTCCTCATTACACACCACAGACCAGCAAAAATATATATACATCATCAACAAAGGAATCACTACAAAACGTATTGCATGACCTCTTATACACTATATTAGGCCCAGCCTTCAGAACTTTGGTTTTCCTAGATATGGCTACTATATTGTGATCACAACATCCGATGGATTTGGATAGTGCATTAAAGCAGATTTCTGTAGCTTTAGTAAAGATGTGATTAATACATACACTTACCGGTCAAAAGTTTTAGAACACCTACTCATTCAAGGGTTTTTCTATATTTTTACTATTTTCTACATTGTAAAATAATAGTGAAGACATCAAAACTATGAAATAACACATATGGAATCATGTAGTAACCAAAAAAGTGTTAAACAAATCAAAATATATTTTATATTTGAGATTCTTCAAATAGCCACCCTTTGCCTTGATGACAGCTTTGCACAGTCTTGGCATTCTCTCAACCAGCTTCATCTGGAATGCTTTTCCAACAGTCTTGAAGGAGTTCCCACATATGCTGAGAACTTGTTGGCTGCTTTTCCTTCACTCTGCGGTCCAACTCATCCCAAACCATCTCAATTGGGCTGAGTGATTGTGTGATTGTGGAAGCCAGGTCATCTGATGCAGCACACCATCACTTTGCTTGGTCAAATAGCCCTTACACAGCCTGGAGGTGTGTTTTGGGTCATTGTGCTGTTGAAAAACAAATGATAGTCCTACTAAGCCCAAACCTGAAGGGATGGCGTATCACTGCAGAATGCTGTGGTAACCATGCTGGTTAAGTGTGTCTTGAATCCTAAATAAATCACAGACAGTGTCACCAGCAAAGCACCCCCACATCAAAACACCTCCTCCTCCATGCTTTTCGGTGGGAAATACACATGCGGGGATCATCTGTTCACCCACACCACGTCTCAAAAAGACACGGCGGTTTGAACCAAAAATCTTGCATTTGGACTCCAGACCAAAAGGACACATTTCCACTGGTCTAATGTCCATTGCTCGTGTTTCTTGGCCCAAGCGTCTCTTCTTCTTATTGGTGTCCTTTAGTAGTGGTTTCTTTGCAGCAATTCAACCATGAAGGCCTGATTCACACAGTCTCCACTGAACAGTTGATTTTGAGATGTGTCTGTTACTAAATTGCATTTTCTTGGGCTTATCCTCTGCAGCAGAGGTAACTCTGTGTCTTCCATTCCTGTGGTGGTCCTCAGAGCCAGTTTCATCATAGCTCTTGATGGTTATTGTGGCTGCACTTGAACAAATGTTCAAAGTTTTTTAAACGTTCCTTATTGATTGACCTTCATGTCTTAACTTCTTAGGGAGCGGCAGCAGAGGTGACGGTTTTGGAGAGTCTGGCGTGCCCAAAGTAAAATGCCTGCCACTCAGGCCCAGAAAGTAGGATATGCACATAATGAGTACTATTCGATAGGAAACACTCTGAAGTTTCTAAAAGTGTTAACATAATGTCTGTGAGTATAACAGAACTGATATAGCAGGCAAAAACCAGAGGAAAATCCATCCGGAAATGCAGTTTTTGGTGACCTTTGCTCTGTTTGACACTCTCCCCATTGACTTCAAGGCAATCCAGCTCCGAGATTGCAGTACCTATGGCTTCCACTAGATGTCAACAGTCTATATACGAAGACTGGGAGTGATTGGAGTAAGCAGAATGGATAGGAACAGGAAATGGTAAGGGGACCTCAAATGTCAACAAGATTTCTCGGGCGCGAGTCTGGGTGCGCACCCCACTTTATTTTACTTAAATAACATTTAGGTGACCATTCGAGTGAAATATTATCTCTAATAGTCATAACAGGATAGCTAAGGATGCATTATAACTGGTATTTGATTTGTTTATAGGTGTATTTGAACGGGTTCTCTTCACGTTTCAATGGGTGATTCGACGTTGGATTTTCTGAACATAACTTCTCAGGGATCACTGGGGCGCTAGCGGGCTGCTCCCGACACTACCAGGTAAAATGTAACGCGCCAAATTCAAAATCCAAAAGTTGAATTATTAAACATCCACCAATATACAAGTGTTCCATACTCATCAAAAGCTCTGTTTCTTGGCAATATCACAGCGTTGTCAGATTTCAAAAAGGCTTTACGGCGAAAGCAGCACATTTGATTGTTTGAGAGTAGCACCTCACATATTTTTCCCATAGCCATGTATCGATTAGCCATCATGGCACACACATAACACATTTCACACCAAAAACAAATCAATTACCTGTTGAAGAACCTCTGCTGAGGTCATCCTAAGTGTCCAATGAAGACAATCCATGGTTCTTTTGTTAGAAAAAGTAATGTATTTTATCCATAAATCCTCCATTTGGTTCGCGCGTTATAATCAGAAACGACAGCTTCCGCTACTCCATTAAAACGTGACGCGAACTCGTTCATCTTATACCTATAAACTTGTCCAAGAACAATCAAATATAGTTTTAAATGTATCCTTAGGAACACTTTTACGTATATTTACTATTATAAATCAACCGGAATATAAACTGATCGATAAAGACGGTAAAAAAGACACTGCGTGCCTTGTCGGGCGCACAAGACTGGGTACTGTTTACATGACAGAGTGACTTCCTTGTTTGCTCTTCTTCTCTGGTCTTATTCATCCAAAATGAAAAAATACACTGTCTGGAGACTGTTGACATCTAAAGGAAGCGATGGGTACTGCATTCATATGCCCTTATATGGTCATTTTCATGAGGGAGGGGTGCCCAAATGAGCAATGTGTCAAAATCACTTTTTCCAGGACAGAAATTCCTCGGGGTTTCGCCTGCTATATGCGTTCTGTTTTACTCACAGACAAATGGTTAACACTTTTGGAAAATTCAGAGTGTTTCCTATCCAATGGTACCAAATATATGCATATCCTATTTTCTGGGCCTGAATGGGAGGCATTTTACTTTGGGCATGCCAGGCTCTCCAAAACCGACCCCTCAGCTGCCACTCCCTAACAAGTTAACGCGCCAACCAAATGGAGATTTATGGATATAATATATGACTTTTTCTAACAAAAGAACCATTGGATGTCTTTGTTGGACACTTGGGAAGCCCGCAGCAGAAGTTCTTCAAAAGGTAAGGGATTTGTTTTCGCTGTGAAATGGGTTTTGTGTGAACCGCGCTGGTTTATGAATTTATGCTAAGGGATAAATATTGTAGGTGCTATCCTCAAACAATCAAATGTTGTGCTTTTGCCGTAAAGCCTTTTTGAAATCTGACAACGCTGTGATATTGCCAAGAAGCAGAGTTTTTGATGACTATGCAACACTTGTATATTGATGAATGTTTAATAATTTAACTTTTGGATTTTGAATTTGGCGCCTTACATTTCACCGGGTAGTGTCGAGAGCTAGCGCCCCACCACTCATTAAGTAGTTAAAGTAATGATGGACTGTCCTTTCTCTTTGCTTATTTGAGCTGTTCTTGCCATAATATGGACTTGGTCTTTTACCATAAAGGCCTAACTTCTGTATATACCCCACATTCCTTGTCACAACACAACTGATTGGCTCAAACACATTAAGAAGGAAAGAAATTCCACAAATTAACTTTTAAGAATGATCACCTGTTAATTGAAATGCATTCTAGGTGACTACCTCATGAAGCTGGTTGAGAGAATGCCAAGAGTGTGCAACGCTGTCATCAAGGCAAAGGGTGGCTATTTGAAGAATCTGAAATATAAAATATAATATAAAACACTTTTTTGGTTACTACATGATTCCATATGTGTTATTTCATAGTTTTGATGTCTTCACTATTACTCTACAATGTAGAAAATAGTGAAAATAAAGAAAAACCCTTGAATGAGTAGGTGTTCTAAATCTTTGACCGGTAGTGTAAATTTTGACTTCCAACGCCCCTGGGATAATGTACATTTGCTGCAGCATTATGGAAACTCAGCGACACAATGGTAGGGATTATCTAAGGTGGGCTTGGGTCATTGATACGTCATGGTCTCAATGCAGCCTTGAAATGCGAGTCCAGGAGCCAAGATGATTTGGATGGACTCATCATTCCTGTAGAGCATCTTCTTTTTCCAGAAGATGTCAAAGTTATCTATAAAGTTATTCCAACAGAGCTACAGTAATATTTTAGCCAGGTGTGTAATGCCAGTAGCATGATGAATCTTTCACACATGCTGCCCAACGATGGTACCAGATCTGCCATAATAGGCTGCTTTTTGTAATCTTTCTGAGCTAGGATGAGTTCTTTAAAATACCTTTTCAGCAGTTTGAGCTTGCCCTCCTAATGACGTTTGACCTCACATGCACTACGACAGGTTCAGCTCCCAGCAGCTGTCATAGAACAGCCGGAAGCAGCCTTTTAATGTCCCATACTCATGCTCCAGGATAGCACAGGGTTTTTGCCCCGGGAACCAAGATGCTTCTAACCATAGAGCTGCCAATGACGACAGCTGGTGCAATGGTTGATGAGGTCCGGCTGTTCCTTTGTAAACCCCTCGATGGCCCGATGGACCCGAGCATGCTGTAGTATCCATCGTGGATGATGAATGGGCAGAGTCTTAGACATTCTCACGGTCCGATGATAGGAGGATCTGAACCTGAGGTAAAAGCCACCGGAGACAGAACAGAAGATGAAGGCACAGGTACATCCGTATCTGATCTCGAATCGGAAGCCCTCAGGGAAGAAGGTGCCGGAACCTCTGGAGCCAGAGCGGCGAAGCTGTTTCTAGTCAGTGTCCAGTCCGGGCTTACTTTCGCCAAGGAGGCCCCTGTTGCCAGAGGTCACTGTTTTCGACTTCCACAGCGAGTGCTATATCTCCATGGCTGATTGATAGGATCGAGAACAAGAACATCCACCAAGTCATCCAGGAAAAATCTACTAACTCCATTCTCCAGGGAATGGGGAGATGCCTTCGGGGAGGAATCCCTGCAGAGTACCGGCCAGTTGATCGACTCAGCGGCGACACTTCCACCAGACCAAAGCGGCGTCCGGCTACTGGGGTAGAAGAGAAAGAAAAACTAGGTGGGCGTGGATTCCCCAGTAGCTTGTGTAAGTTTGCTACTTATTTGCTAAGAGTAGCCACTTCGCCCCTGTAGTCCTCTGCAAGCAAACAGTTGCTATATTGAAAGTCCGGGTGGTCAACACAGCTCCTGCAGCGTTGAAAATGGTTGTTAGCATCCTCCATTTGAGGCTACAGGCTAGCTAGGCTAGCTAATCTAGCGGGGCTCTGTGTCTCTCTTCTTGACAGGAAATTCTCAATTTGTCAGAAAGAGAATTACACGGCTATCAAAAACATCAGGCCAAGAAAACACACAATTAATTAGAATTTTTATAAATTTCACAATGTGAAAAATGAATGGAGTTGTAGAGTATTGTAACTCAGACTCGGAAAACATGTTTCGTCAACAACACACTCACATTGGGGTGCATGTCTGTCAGGCAAGAAAATTAGTGTCTCAACAGCAGGGGACACCTTGAAAGTTCACGCGTCAAGTCGCTGTATGTCAGAATAGGGGACAGTCTAAGTCAAAAAACACTAAGAGCATTTCTGCTTGCTCTCTTAAGCCGGGAGTACACCACATGATTTTGGCACTGATTTAGCTGTCCCAGATAGAGATCGGCGTCAAAATCCCCACATCGTTGCCTACTCGGGCGCACGGAGGGCTACCTATGCCATTTTTGAGACGTCCTAGATGTCCCGATACTTTCAAACATGTTTGATTTTTGCGGCACAAAATCAGCAATGCTCTTGTAGTGTGTGTGAGATGTGCAAAGAAGTTTTGAGAATGGTTTTGAGAATGGTGATCAGAAATAGGCAATGAGAGCTCGCCAAAGAAGCCAGTGAGATGATGACATCGTATCACATCACCCTGAATGTGTAAACTTGAGCAGGACTACTGCTAGTATGCATTTGTACTTGCCGAAGTGTCAAATCGTTACAGCTCAGAAGTTCACAAGCAATGTTATTTAATTCAAAACATATTAGCTAGATATTTAAAATCTTTATGGCGAGCGTGAAGTTTTGGAGCCATAGCTCATTCTAGCTACTTTGACAATATAATCACATCACATCATTGTTTTCGTAAGAAAGCGTGGTATCGAGAATCCTCACGACCAAGTGAAGAATCTTGTGACTCCCCTTCTGTGCCACATCGTTTGCACCACTACGTTGGCAAGACAAATAAAATAAGCTACACAAAAGACGGTTGTTTTATGTGAAAGGCTCAGTGATGTTTGGACTTTGAAAGTCGTGTACACCTGGGATTAGTCTGCTGGCTCTTTGCTTAGAAAGACTGCTAAGGTAACAGTGTTTAGCCCCTTCCACGTTCACCCATCCAAACATATTTACAGCTAGAAATTATTAAAACGTTGTTACATTATGCACCAGAATAATTGATTACTCCAGAATTTTAACGATACAACTGCTCCCCAGAATTACCCTCACAGATGATCAATTAAGCATGTGTATCACAGGGGGATGTCTGAAACTTACTCCGCAGCCTTAAGTGTCCAGCTTGCCTCACCTCATTAGCTAGATTTTGAGGTGGTTCGATCGGCTAAGACGCTTGAGGAGGGTGGTCACGTGTGGCAGAGGTCCCAAATTTGAGCCAGGTATGGAACGAATCGGGAGGAAGTGACACTCGCTTAGAAAGCAGCGTGACGTCCTTTACACATGCATTGGACTGAAGGGGTGTGTAACAGTTAAAACTGTTCTGTGAAATATGGATTTTGTTGATAAATGAATATAGCAAAGGCAAGTTAAAGTTATGAACAGTATCTTATTTCTCAAATATTCTAGCCTAAAAACGTGTTGTCCTGAAGTTGCCACTTTAAAAAAAAGAACAAGAATAAAGGTCTATAGCCGAAGTATAGGCATATGCTATTCTCAATCACAGCTTTAAGAGAGACAATATTTTCTGTTTACTATTTTTTGAGGCAAATAAATTAATTATTATTCAGTTCTGAATATAGTAGACTGCAATTCTATCCGGTCCATGATGTATAACCTAACTCACTACAGCAGGGGTTATCCAACTTTTTTGGCCCAAGGACCCATTTTGATGTAAAAAATAACCTGGCGATCCCAACAAGTAAAAAAGGGATGGATTCAATGACCAATGTTTACTTTTTTAATTGTAGCTATGACAGTCAGGCAAAACATTTTTAGACTAATTTGTAATAATATGTATCAGAAAGGTATTAGAAAACATGAATGAAAACATCAGGCAATAATTGTGTATGATCTTCAGTGTAGAAATAAACATCATCACTGTTGATATTCTTTTTCCACCAGTCTGATTTACTGCCTGGTCCTGTCCACTTTGTTCTAAGGGTTTTGAAGGAAATGGAAGACACATACGTGTTCCTGAGAATCTTAGCTTTCAGTGGTGGGGTCATAATATTTTCTACCTTAAACTGTTAAAAAGTTAGAGCTAAATTTTTAGCGCCTACCGAAGGTTACTCTTTTTTTGGGGGTGGGGCGAGGGGGCAATAGTGGGCTATACTATACCTTCAGTAAGTATTCATAGTCATACCCCTTGACTTATTCTAAATGTTTTGTGATACAGACTGAATTAGCCCATCTACACACAACACCCCACAATATCAAAGTAAAAACATGTTTTTTTAAATGTTAGCAAATATATTGAAAATAAAATACATAAATATCAAATTTACATACAGTGAGGGAAAAAAGTATTTGATCCCCTGCTGATTTTGTACGTTTGCCCACTGACAAAGAAATGATCAGTCTATAATTTTAATGGTAGGTTTATTTGAATAGTGAGAGACAGAATAACAACCAAAAAATCCAGAAAATGCACTTGAAAAACGTTATAAATTGATTTGCATTTTAATGAGGGAAATAAGTATTTGACCCCCTCTCAATCAGAAATATTTCTGTCTCCCAGGTGTCTTTTATACAGGTAACAAACTGAGATTAGGAGCACAATCTTAAAGGGAGTGCTCCTAATCTCAGCTTGTTACCTGTATAAAAGACACCTGTCCACAGAAGCAATCAATCAATCAGATTCCAAACTCTCCACCATGGCCAAGACCAAAGAGCTCTCCAAGGATGTCAGGGACAAGATTGTAGACCTACACAACGCTGGATTGGGCTACAAGACCATCGCCAAGCAGCTTGGTGAGAAAGTGACAACAGTTGGTGCGATTATTCTCAAATGAAAGAAACACAAAAGAACTGTCAATCTCCCTCAGCCTGGGGCTCCATGCAAGATCTCACCTCGTGGAGTTGCAATGATCATGAGAACGGTGAGGAATCAGCCCAGAACTATACGAGAGGATCTTATCAATGATCTCAAGGCAGCTGGGACCATAGTCAACAAGAAAACAATTGGTAACACACTACGCCGTGAAGGACTGAAATCCTGCAGCGCCAGCAAGGTCCCCCTGCTCAAGAAAGCACATATAAATGCCCGTCTTAAGTTTGCCAATGAACATCTGAATGATTCAGAGGACAATTTGGTGAAAGTGTTGTGGTCAGATGAGACCAAAATGGAGCTCTTTGGCATCAACTCAACTCACCGTGTTTGGAGGAGGAGGAATGCTGCCTTTGACCCCAAGAACAACCTCCCCACCGTCAAACATGGAGGTGGAAACATGCTTTGGGGGTGTTTTTCTGCTAAGGGGACAGGACAACTTCACCGCATCAAAGGGACAATGGACGGGGCCATGTACCGTCAAATCTTGGGTGAGAACCTCCTTCCCTCAGCCAGGGCATTGAAAATGGGTCGTGGATGGGTATTCCAGCATGACAATGACCCAAAACACACGGCCAAGGCAACAACGGAGTGGCTCAAGAAGAAGCACATTAAGGTCCTGGAGTGGCCTAGCCAGTCTCCAGACCTTAATCCCATAGAAAATCTGTGGAGGGAGCTGAAGGTTCGATTTGCCAAACGTCAGCCTTGAAACCTTAATGACTTGGAGAAGATCTGCAAAGAGGAGTGGGACAAAATCTCTCCTGAGATGTGTGCAAACCTGGTGGCCAACTACAAGAAACGTCTGACCTCTGTGATTGCCAACAAGGGTTTTTCCACCAAGTACTAAGTCATGTTTTGCAGAGGGGTCAAATACTTATTTCCCTCATTAAAATGCAAATCAATTTATAACATTTTTCACATGCGTTTTTATGGATTTTTTTGTTGTTATTCTGTCTCTCACTGTTCAAATAAACCTACCATTTAAAATTATAGACTGATCATTTCTTTGTCAGTGGACAAACATACAGAATCAGCAGGGGATCAAATACTTTTTTCCCTCACTGTAAGTTTTCACACCCTATTGCTATGACACTCCAAATGGAGCTCAGGTGCATCCAATTTTCTTTGATCATCCTTGAGATTGGAGTCCACCTGTGGTCAATTCAGAGCAGAAACAATACCATGAAGTCCAAGGAACTATCCATAGATCTCTGAGATAGTATTGTGATGAGGCATGTACACTATATATCCAAAAGTATGTGGATATCACCTCAAATTAGTGGATTAGGCTATTTCAGCCACACCCGCTGCTGACAGGTGTATAAAACACAGCCACGGAATCTCCATAGACAAACAGAGCTCAGTGACTTTCAACGTGGCACCGTCATAGGATGCCACCATCATAGGATGCCACCTTCCCAACAAGTCAGTTTGTCAAATTTCTGCCCTGCTAGAGCTGTCCCAGTCAAGAGTAAGTGCTGTTATTGTGAAGTGGAAAAGTCTAGGAGCAACAACGGCTCAGCCGCGAAGTGGTAGGCCACACAAGCTCACAGAACGGGGCCGCTGAGTGCTGAAGCACGTAGCGCGTAAAAATCATCTGTCCTCGGTTGCAACACTCTCTACCGAGTTCCAAACTGCCTCTGGAAGCAACGTCAGCACAATAACTCTTTGTTGGGAGCTTCATGAAATGGGTTTCCATGGCCGAGCAGCCGCACAGAAACCTCAAATCACAATGCACAATGCCAATTGTCGGCTGGAGTGGTGTAAAGCTTGCTGCCATTGGACTCTGTAGCAGAGTTTGAGAAGAATCTGCAAGGAAAAATGAGGAAAAATTCCCCTATCTATATATGCAAAGCTGATAGACATACCAAAGACGACTCAAAGATATAATTATGATGAAAGTATTCTACAAAGTAATGACTCGGGTTTTGAATATTTACAGTATGTAAATGAGATATTTCATAATTTTATATTTTATAAATACGCTACAGTTATTAAAAAACATGTTTTCACTTTTCACTTTGTCATTATGGGGTATTATGTAGTATATGGGTGGGAAAAATTCAGACTGTAACTCAACAAAAATAGCAATAAGTCCAAGGGTATGAATCCTTTCTGAAGGCGCTGTACACCACAATGTGTTATGGGTACATAATCACCATAGGAGAAGGTTGCGATCGCCCAAACCTAATAGCAATAGTCAGTGTAATTGATTCTCTATATCGCAAGTAAGTACACAGCTGTATTTTTTTCTAGGGGCTCTCTCATAATACAACTCGGTTCTCTCTGAGCCCTCTGATTACTAACTTCCGGCGCCGACAGAGATGGCAGCCTCGCTTCACGTTCTCAGGAAACCATGCAGTATTTTGTTTTTTTATGTATTACTTCTTACATTGTTACCCCGGGAAATATTACGTTTTATTACATACAACCGGGAGGAACTATTGGATATAAGAGCAACGTCAACTTACCAACATTACGACCAGGAATACGACTTTCCCAAAGAGGATTCTCGGTTTGTTACCCCAGCCAGGACAATAGACTGGATAGCACCCGGCGACTCAAAACAACGGCGGCGCCGAGAGAAGAGGGAAGCGGGCGGTCTTTTGGTCAAGCTACGTCGGCCAGGCGCATCGTGCACCTCTCCCGAGTATTTTAATCGCCAATGTACAGTCTCTTGACAACAAAGTAGACGAAATCAGATCGAGGGTTGCCTTTCAGAGAGACATCCGAGACTGCAACGTTCTTTGCTTCACGGAAACATGGCTCACTCAGGACATGTTATCGGAGTCGGTACAGCCACCTGGTTTCTCCACGCATCGCGCTGACAGAAACAAACTTCTATCTGGTAAGAAGAAGGGTGGGGGTGTGTGTCTTATGATTAACGAGACGTGGTGTGATCATAACAACATACAGGAACTCAAGTCCTTTTGTTCACCTGACATAGAATTCATTACAATCAAATGCAGACCGCATTATCTACCAAGAGAATTCTCCTCGATTATAATCACAGCCGTGTACATCCCCCCCTCAAGCTGATACATCGACGGCACTGAAAGAAATTCATCGGACTCTATGTAAACTGGATCAAACAAGCTATGCGTCAATATAGAGACAAAGTAGAGTCACAATTCAACGGCTCAGACACAAGAGGAATGTGGCAGGGTCTACAGTCAATCACGGACTACAAAAAGAAAACCAGCCCCGTCACGGACCATGACATCCTGCTCCCAGACAAACTAAACAACTTCAACAAGGCTCTCCAGAGGGTAGTGAGGACTGCACAGCGCATCACCGGGGGGTAAACTACCTGCTCTTCAGGACACCTACACCACCCGATGTCACAGGAAGGCCAAAAAGATCATCAAGGACAACAACCACCCGAGCCACTGCCTGTTCACCCCGCTATCATCCAGAAGGCGAGGTCAGTACAGGTGCATCAAAGCTGGGACCGAGAGACTGAAAAACAGCTTCTACCTCAAGGCCATCAGACTGTTAAACAGCCATCACTAACATTGAGTGGCTGCTGCCAACATACTGACTTAAATCTCTAGCCACTTTAAACATAGGAATTGGATGTAACAAATGTATCACTAGCCACTTTAAACAATTTTGTATATAATGTTTACGTATCCGACATACTCATATCAAATGTATACACTGTACTCTAAACCATCTACTGTATCTTGCCTATGCCGTTCGGCCATCGACCCAAATCTCTAGCCACTTTAATAATTATAATTGGATGAAATAATGTATCACTAGCCACTTTAAACAATGCCATTTATATAATGTTTACATATCCTACATTACTCATCTCATATATATATATGTGTATATACTGTACTCCATACCATCTACTGCATCTTGCCTATGCCGGTCAGCCATCGCTCATCCATATATTTATATGTACATACTCGTATTCATTCCTTTACTCTTGTGTGTATAAGGTAGTTGTTGTGAATTTGTTAGATTACTTGTTAGATACTACTGCATGGTCGGAACTAGAAGCACAAGCATTTCGCTACACTCGCATTAACATCTGCTAACCATGTGTATGTGACAAATAAAATTTGATTTGATTTGATTTGAAATTCGTATTACATATTTCGGGCCACAAAATCATTATATTGTCATTGCTGAATTAAAATGAATCAGCTGTAACATGCACAGTGGCGTCTGAAATTATTGACACCCTTGATAAAGATGAGCAATAATGACTCTATAAAATAAATAATTCAAATACTGAGCTATATTGTATGCTCAAAACAATTGGGAAATTATATTATTTTACAGTATACTAATACAATGGCTCAGAAAAATAGATTTTGTTTAACAGGTAATACTTTTTTTTCTCAAAAAGTTAGGGGTCAAAATCATTGACATGTAAAATGTAGTATTTGGTCCCATATTCCAAGCACGCAATGATTACATCAAGCTTGTGACTCTACAAACTTGTTGGATGCATTTGCAGTTAGTTTTGGTTGTGTTTCAGATTATTTTGTGCCCAATAGTAAATAATGTTAAGTCATGTATTGTGTCATTTTGGAGTCACTTTTATCATGAATAAGAATATAATATGTTTCTAAACACTTCTACATTAATGTGGATGTTAACATGATTACGGATAATCCTGAATGAATCGTGACTAATGATGAGTGAGAAAGTAACAGACGGTCAAAGATCATACCCCCAAGACATGATAACCTCCCCTGTTATTGGTAATGGTGAGAGGTGAGCATGTTATCATTGCTGAGCTATCTGGCTCTAATCAACTGGGCTCAGAATCAATGATCAAATCAAATCAAAGTTTATTTGTCACGTGCGTCGAATACAACAGGTGTAGACCTTACAGTGAAATGGTAAGTAAAGAAATAAAAACACCAGTAAAAAGACAGCGAGGCTATATACAGTAGCGAGGCTATAAAAGTAGCGAGGCTACATACAGACACCGATTAGTCAGGCTGATTGAGGTAGTATGTACATGTAGATATGGTTAAAGTGACTATGCATATATGATGAACAGTGAGTAGCAGTAGCGTGAAAGAGGGGTTGGCGGGTGGTGGGTGGCGGGACACAATGCAGATAGCCCGGTTAGCCAATGTGCGGGAGCACTGGTTGGTCGGGCCAATTGAGGTAGTATGTACATGAATGTATAGTTAAAGTGACTATGCATATATGATAAACAGAGAGTAGCAGTAGCGTAAAAGAGGGGTTGTGGGGGGGCACACAATGCAAATAGTCCGGGTAGCCATTTGATTACCTGTTCAGGAGTCTTACTGCTTGGGGGTAAAAACTATTGAGAAGCCTTTTTGTCCTAGACTTGGCACTCCGGTACCGCTTGCCATGCGGTAGTAGAGAGAACAGTCTATGACTGGGGTGGCTGGGGTCTTTGACAATTTTTAGGGCCTTCCTCTGACACCGTCTGGTGTAGAGGTCCTGGATGGCATGCAGCTTAGCCCCAGTGATGTACTGGGCCGTACGCACTATCCTCTGTAGTGCCTTGCGGTCGGAGGCCGAGCAATTGCCGTACCAGGCAGTGATGCAACCAGTCAGGATGCTTTCGATGTTGCAGCTGTAGAACCTTTTGAGGATCTCACTGAAACTAAACCTTTTTGTTTCCTGAGGGGGAATAGGCTTTGTCTACACTTGTAACATAACTGCAAGACTCCATAGGCTTCTCTCCAGACCTGAGGGCCTCGGGGGAAAAGCGTATCTCCTCATGTTAAAAGTCAGCAATGACTCCATCACTATTACACAGAGGAAAATAACCTCCCAGAGGATAAATAAAGATGCCAACTGCTACCCGAGTAACCGTAAATGTGTCTCGCCGCCAGGCTGGTTGAAAAGACTTTCACAAGGCACAGAGTTTCTGACCTCATTGGCAGGGATAAACTGTCATGGACTAGGAAGCCATTTACATAATATCATGGAAAATGGAATGTAGTCTCTTGCCCAGGACCACCTTGTTTGAATTACCATTCATTTTTAAACTGCAGAATCGCTAACACCCATGTAAAAATGTCAAAATGTCTTTAAAAAAAATGTGTAAAGCCTGGTAATCCTATTAGGGTTAGATTAAATATATTTTCTCCTGGTTTACATTTGAAGTTTGAAATGTATGTTTGCCATCAGCTCCTACTCCCACCCTGTGAATACACGTTGCCGACCTGGGGTTGGCAGTAGTGCTTGTGGTAGTGGAAGTGTGAGGTCAATCAGAGTTCAGTAGGT
Organism: Brachymystax lenok tsinlingensis; assembly: GCA_030435695.1. Lineage (NCBI taxonomy): Eukaryota > Metazoa > Chordata > Actinopteri > Salmoniformes > Salmonidae > Brachymystax > Brachymystax lenok. The sequence goes on from CM059818.1 coordinate 14,719,365, forward strand.
CCCAGGTGCATCTAAGTAGTCTAAAGTGGCTTCCATCCTTTCCTCCTCTCTCCGTCACATCTCTCTCATCTGCACTGATCCATTTAGACAGGAGAAGTGAAAGCTATATGATGGAAGACCACCTGGGGATTTGTATTCAACTGTCTAGTTCTTTGTTTTGATTGATTCAAGTTTTGCTATAAGCTTTTAATTTTGGCTTGTGGGTTCTCTAGTGCCAAACCTTTCCCTAGAGTTAATCTTGGTTAATCCAGAACTCAAATCTAGCGTAATTTACCATTTATGTTACGTAGTCTATCCACAAAAGATTACCCTTGAGCAAAGTTATTCAATTCCCACAGTCAATGCTGTTGATGGCTGCCATTCATCAACTCCCTTGCAACGTATACTGTATGGTGAAACAAAAGTACATTAAACGCAGCATTCCTTACCTGTTATCAGAGCAGTTCTGGTCTCAAGGTGATAGTGTCCTTCTTCTATATACAATGTGATCGATGTGTATGTGTATTTTATTCATCCAAAGAGCCATTTACCAGTTGATGGTTTTTCCCTATTCACACACAACATTCCTCTTGATTATCTGTGTATACTATATGTACGGGCAGTTGAGGCTGTGTTAGTGTTTGATGAATACCTGAGTAAATAGCTGAATGGATGATGAAATTAATGCATGAATGAGTGGATCAAAAAATCTAAAGTTGCTTTTTAGTGTAGTTGATGTTGAGCATATGGAACAGTGCACTAATTATTTAAAACACGATACATTTGGTAAATTGGAGTAATCCAGACAAAGCACCCTCTTCATTTCAGCAGTGTACTCTGAGAGTACCTCTCTGGAGGCGATGTTCTGCTTCAATGGTTTTTGGTTTTACTGTTGAGTTGTACAGCGGCGTTAAAATAGGGTGAAAATACCATGTTTAAAATACATTGCAGAAGCAATGCTGGTCTAGAAGGGAGATAAGGAACATTGAGGGGAGGACGAGTATGTGAAAGGAAAATAGTATCTTCAAATTACAGTAGAGTTGATACTACAAAACTATCTGGCAGTCCCGGACACTCATTCATAAAATTGGAGGATCAAAAAATCTTTCATAGAAAGCAGATTTTATCCAACCACACAGTCACAATTTATTCAGAACTTTTCCTAAACAAGGCATTGAAAAGTGAAAAACAGCCACAACCGTTACTGACAGGTGTATAAAATCGAGCACACAGCCATGCCGAGAAATGGTAGACCACACAAGCTCACAAAACGGGACCGCCAAGTGCTGAAGCGTGTTGTGCGTCAAAATTCCCTGTTCTCGGTGGCAACACTCTCTACCGAGTTCCAAACTGCCTCTGGAAGCAACGTCAGCACAAGAACTGTTCGTTTAGAGCTTCATGAAATGGGTTTCCATGGCCGAACAGCTGCACACAAGCCTTAGATCACAATGCGAAATGCCAAGCATCGGCTGGAGTGGTGTAAAGCTTGCTGCCATTGGAGCAGTGGAAACACATGCTCTGGAGTGATGAATCATGCTTCACCATCTGGCAGTCTGGCGGACGAATCTAGGTTTGGTGGATGCCAGGAGAATGCTCCCTGCCCCAATGCATAGTGCCAACTGTAAAGTTTGGTGGAGGAGGAATAATGGTCTGGGGCTGTTTTTCATGGTTTGGGCTAGGCCCCTTCGTTTCAGTGAAGGGAAATCTTAACACTAAAGCATACAATGACATTCTAGACGATCCTGTGCTTCCAACTTTGTGGCAACAGTTTGGCTAATGCCCTTTCCTGTTTCAGTATGACAATTCAACCGTGCAAAAAGCAAGGAACGTACAGAAATGGTTTGTCGAGATCGTTGTGGAAGAACTTGACTGGCCTGCACAGAGCCTTGACCTCAACCCCATCGAACACCTTTGGGATGAATTGGCCTAATCTTCAAACGTCAGTGCCCAACCTCACTTATGCTCTTGTGGCTGAATGGAAGGAAGTCCCTGCAACAATGTTCCAACATCTAGTGGAAAGCCTTCCCAGAAGAGTGGAGGCTGTTATAGCAGCAAAGGGGGGATCAACTCCATATTAATGCCCATCATTTTGGAATGAGATGTTTGACGAGCATTTGTCCACATACTTTTGGTAATGTAATGTATTCAACAGTGTTTTTCTATCGACCCCCAATCATATCCTGCCACTGCCCTCATGATGTTCAGCACCTTAATTGGTGTACTTTCTTTCCTTCTTAATGCATTTGAGGCAATCAGTTCTGTTCTGACAAGGTAATGGTGGTATAGAGAAGACAGCCCTATTGGGAAAAGACGAAGTCCATATTATGGCAAGAACAGCTCAAATAAGCAAAGAGAAATGACAGTCCATCATTACTTTAAGACATGAAGGTCAGTCAATCTGGAAAATGTCAAGAACTTTCTTGAAAGTTTCTTCAAGTGCAGTCACCATGAAGCGCTATGATGAAACTGGCACTCATGAGGACCACCACAGTAAAGGAAGACCCAGAGTTACCTCTGCTGCAGAGGATAAGTTCATTAGAGTTACCAGCCTCAGAAATTGCAGGCGAAATAAGTGCTTCACAGAATTTAAGTAACAGACACAGCTCAACATCAACTGTTAAGAGGAATGTGAATCAGGCCTTCATGGTCGAATTGCTGCAAAGAAACCACAACTAAAGGTCACCAATAAGAAGAATTGACTTGCTTGGGCCAAGAAACACAAGCAATGGACATTAGACCGGTGGAAATCTGTCCTTTTTTGATTTTGGTTCCAACCGCCGTGTCGTTGTGAGACGCAGAGTAGGTGAACGTGATCTCTGCATGTGTGGTTCCCACCGTGAAGCATGGAAGAGGAGGTGTGATGGTGTGGTGGTGCTTTGATGGTGACACTGTCAGTGATTTATTTAGAATTCAATGCACACTTAACCAGCATGGCTACCAGAGCATTCTGCAGCGATACGCCATCCCATCTGGTTTGCGCTTAGTGGGACTATCATTTGTTTTTCAACAGACAATGACCCAAAACACACCCCCAGGCTGTGTAAGGGCTATTTGACCAAGCAAAGTGATGGTGTGCTGCATCAGATGACCTGGCCTCCACAATCACCCGACCTCAACCCAATTGAGATGGTTTGGGATGAGTTGGACCGCAGAGTGAAGGAAAAGCAGCCAACAAGTTCTCAGCATATGTGGGAACTCCTTCAAGTCTGTTGGAAAAACATTCCTCCTGAAGCTGGTTGAGAGAATGCCAAGAGTGTGCAAAGCTGTCATCAAGGCAAAGGGTGGCTACTTAGAATCTCAAAAATAAAATATATTTAGATTTGTTTAACACTTTTATGGTTACTACATGATTCCAAATGTGTTATTTCATTGTTGTGATGTCTTCGCTATTATTCTACAATGTAGAAAATAGAAAAAATATAGAAAAACCCTTGAATGAGTAGGTGTGTCCAAACTTAAGAACTTCTTCTGAGGGCTTCCCAAGAGTCCAACGAAGACAATCCATGGTTCTTTTGTTAGAAAAAGTCATTTATTATATCCATAAATCTCAGTTTGGTTGGCGCGTTATGTTCAGAAAATCCAACGTCGAATCGCCCATTGAAACATGAAGAGAACGCGTTCAAATATACCTATAAACTTTTCCTAAACAAATCAAATACCAGTTAACTTCATAGGTAGCGGTTCCCGAGGTGACGGTTTTGGAGAGTCTGGCGTGCCCAAAGTTAAATGTCTCCCACTCAGGCCCAGAAAATAGCATATGCCCATAATTAGTACTATTGAATAGGAAACACTCTGAAGTTTCTAAAAGTGTTAACATTATGTCTGTGAGTGTAACAGAACAGAAATAGCAGGCGAAAACCGGAGAAAAATATATCCGGAATTACAGTTTTTTGTCACATTGGCTCTGTTTGACAGTCTCTCTATTGAGTTCTATGGAAAGCAGCTCCGAGATTTCAGTACCTATGGCTTCCACTAGATGTCAACAGTGTATATATAAAGCCTCAGAGAGATTGGAGGAAGCAGGAAGAATAGGTACAGGAAATGACCAAGGTAGCTCAGATGTCAACAAGTTTCCTCGAGCGCAAGGCTGGCTGCGCGCCCCACTTTATTTTACTTATATGTTTAGGTGACCATCCGAGTGAAATATTATCGCTCATATTCATAAAAGGATAGCTAAGGATGCATTTTAAGAAGAGAACACTTATTGGCAAAACAAAATGCCTAGTGTTTAAGTTTCAAACACTAACATTTAGGTTATAAATAAGGTTATATGTTTTTGGTTTTACAGTGTAGAGTAGCCTCTGTGTCATAAGAATGTTCTGTAAAATGTTCACTGAATTAATACTTCAAATACCATAGAGATTTATTCTGGCCAATTTTGACTTGACAAATATTATCTTAAAAACATATGACAATGTTATCCATTATCAATTAAAAACTGAAACATTTCAAGTTTATAGCTGTAGACCAGACCTGGGTTCAAATACATATGAATTTGATTATTTGTTATTTAACTACTTATTTTCTGTGTATTTGAGAATTTTCAAATCATGTGTCCCTAATCAACTACTTCTACTGGAAGTATTTGAAAGTATTTTATAATAATTTCCTATAAATAGTCTACTATTTGAAAGTATTTTTAAGTACTTATTTCAAATACCATTTTCAAAAATCTGGGTGCGTGGATTTGAGTCTGTGTATTTTAGTGTTTTCAAATACATACCAATACTTTCCAACTATTTTTTTTAACCTTTGTTTAACTAGTCAAGTCAGTTAAGAACAAATTCTTTTTTACAATGACGGCCTAGGAACAGTTGGTTAACTGCCTTGTTCAGGGACAGAACAACAGATTTATACCTTCGATCTAGCAACTTTTTGGTTACTGGCCCAACATTCTAACCACTAGGCTACCTGCCGCCCCAGTATACAGTGACTTTGGAAATATTCAGACCCCTTTACATTTTCCACATTTTGTTACATTACAGCCTTATTATAAAATGTATTAAATACAAATATTTCTTTAGCAATCTTCACACACAACCCCATAATGACGTCTTTATGAAAACCTGCTCCAGAGCGCTCAGGACCTCAGACTGGAGTGAAGGTTCACCTTCAAACATAACAATGACCCTAAGCGCACAGCCAAGACAACGCAGGAGTGGCTTTGGGGTAATTATCTGAATGTCCTGGAGTGGCCTAGCCAGAGCCTGGACTTGAACCCAATCAAACATCTCTGGAGAGACCTGAAAATAGCTGTGCAGCTACTCTCCCCATCCAACCTGACAGGGCTTGAGAGGATCTGCAGAGTGGGAGAATGAGAGAAACTCCCCAAATAAAGGTATGCCAAGCTTGTAGCGTCATACCCAAGAAGACTCGATGCTGTAATTGCTGCCAAAGGTGCTTCAGCAAAGTACTGAATAAAGGGTCTGAATACTTATGTAAATGTGATATTTAAGTTTTTTATTTTTATAAATGAGCAAAAATGTATAAAAACCTGTTTTTGCTTTGTCATTATGGGGTATTTTGTGTGGATTGATGAGGGGGAAAAAATATTTTCCCAAAGGCACTGTATTTCCAAATACATTCCAATATTCAATTAGTGTTTTCAAATCAAAATAATATCTGAATTCTTACTTTGAAATGTATGAGAAAGTAATTTGAAACAGTATTTGAACCCAGGTCTGTAGAATGGCCTTGATAGTCTCCCAAGACACTCCAAAAAGCAGTATGATGTTCATTATGCTAGTGTATTTCATTTTATCTCAGAATTTATTTTAAACAGTTTTCTATCTTATCTTGAGGTAATTATTAGTGTGTAAATCAAGCAGAGATTATCATTAGCATATTGAGCGATGTAATAAGCAGCCATTAATACGCTATGAAAGGGACTGGTTCTTTTGCAAGACCTGGTCGAAATGCAGATAGTAGAAGCGCTAAATTAACTGTAATTACCCATAACCAACATTTGCGTAATTTTTTCATGTCAGATAGAGCAGCAACAAAGTGTTAGTTAGCAACAAATGCCGGTTAAATCGATCACATCTATTTAAATCTATTCAAAACTGGCTAATACCATATCTGGGGCTCTGAGTCATTGACTAAGGGGTAAATCCATCTTCAGAAGCACTGGACAGCAAGGCAGACAGTCATTCATTTTCTCCCCTTCTTGTCTCCACAAGTGATAAGAGGGCACTATTAAAACGCAGTTTCACTTTTTCTTTTTTTTATCTATCATGTTTAAAAGATTCATACCAGAAAAAATAATCCTATTTCCTGGTACATTTCAATTTGTTGACATCAACATATGTAAAACAGACTGTGATCAATATGCTCTTTTAAAAAATCTCTCCAGAATGCATCTGAAATGAAGGGAAATGCAAAAGGAGATATGTTCCTACTATTCCTTACTGACATGTAGGCCCATCATATGCAGAAGTTGATTAGAACAGGAATGTGCAGCAGGTGATCTGTGTCAAATTGAGAATGATACATTTATGCTTTTGTACTCTTCTTTTTAGGGGCCTATTATTAATGCTTTACTTGATATCACTAAAGAACAATCAGTTTTACTTGTTTTATAGCACTTTTAAACAATCCCTTTATAACTATATTACTCTCTACCAACCTTTCATGCCTCAAAGTTCAACGTCTCAAAGCTTAGGGAATAAAGAAATGAGTGGGCTTCTGCTTCCCATTGACACTTTTCCAGATGCAATATTTCCCCTGAACAAAGGATAAATATAGATGAATTATTTATTTGCTGTTGCCACGACGAGTATATTAATTAAAAGGTAATTTAAATACTTAGATGAAGACATTTTGATGATTTTCATTATTGCCCATAATTATACTGAACAAAAATAGAAACGCATCATGTAAAGTGTTGTTCCAGTTCCCGACAATATGCTGACTGCAGGAATGTTCTCTGGTGGACATTCCTGCAGTCAGCATGCCAATTGCGCTTGAGACATTTGTAGCATTGTGTTGTGTTACAAAACTGCACATTTTAGAGTGACCTTTTATTGTCCCCAGCACAAGGTGCACCTGTGTAATGATCATGCTGTTTAATCAGCTTGTTGATATGCCACACCTGTCAGGTGGATGGATTATCTTGGCAAAGGAGAAATGCTCACTAACAGGGATGTAAACACATTTAAGAGAAATACGATTTTTTTGTGTGTACGGAACATTTCTTTGATATTGTATTTCAGCTCATGAAACATGGGACCAAGACTTTTCATGTTCCGTTTATATTTTTGTTCAGTGTTGTAGCTTTTTCTCATACATCCATTTAACTTCTTAGGGAGCGGTGGGGGCGCTATTTTCCTTTCACATACTCGTCCTCCCCTCAATGTTCCTTATCTCCCTTCTAGACCAGCATTGCTTCTGCAATGTATTTTAAGAACAAATTCTTACTTACAATGACGGCCAAACTGTAACTCGGACGACGCTGGGCCAATTGTGTGCTGCCCCATGGGACTCCCAATCACGGCCGGTTGTGATACATCCTGGAATCAAACCTGGGTCTGTAGTGACGCCTCTAGCACTGAGATGCTATGCCTTAGACCGCTGCACTACTCGGGAGCTCCAAACACCAAGACCCGGGTTATTTTACACTGCTGAGTGTAAATTTAACTCCTGAATCAACACTAGAAATGTTACACTGAAAAATCCACACTGGCCAAATTGCTGTGTGTTTGAGGAGAGACAAATTGCTGGCTTTAGATGCAAGGCTACTACATTTCCAGCTGTAGCTTATGGAGACTTACCTATGGATATAGGCTACAGCTAGAAATGTGCTGTAGCCTAAGGACATCCCCAGCTAAGGAGAGGCACTGGTAATATCCTCATCTTATTCATAGGAGCTGGGAGCACATTCCCATGTGTTTCATTGGCACATCCTCCATGTGTGTATTCTTTACGGTCACTGCCTTGGAAAATTATCCAGAGGTCTTGGGAGTGGCGATTTGAAGACAGGTCTGAGAAATGTTGAGCAAAAGATATGATCTGGATGGTTTTTGTTGAGTAAATTGAATACATGACAGTCAAAGGTGGGGAGAGCGAGCCTAATATCTCTAGTTCTGTACCTCTTAGATTTAAGCATTTTCCTCTGCTTAAAAAATTATATGATAAGGTTTATTCATCAGACGGTTCTGTATGGCATTGCAGGCAGTGCAGATATCCATTAAAATAGGGGGTAATTAGGAAGAAATAGGTCCATCTGAAAAGGCTGATGGCCTTGTAAAAGGGATCATGTAGTTATTACAACATACAGTACATGATTATCAAGAACATGTAGACGTTACGAGATGAGAGAGGTAGACTCACAACTCCATCATAGACAGTCACCAAATGAGTTTTAACATTGAAAAAAAGACGGGGGAAAACCAAGATAGTAAATGAGGAGGAAAGATGAGAGAGATGGGAGAGACTTATCAATGACCCAAGCCCAGCTCAGTAATCACTACCATTGTGACACTGAGTTGTCATAATGCTTTAGCAAATGTACATTATACCCGTGGCGTTTGTAGACACACTGTACTTCTTACTGCCCCTTACTGCCCCAGCTATTGTATGCAGTAATCATGTGCTTATTAACCAGATTTATACTGTTAGCACTGAGGCAGTGTGCTCTAGTAGGACGTCCACTGTGTGCATCTCATCCTGCACTAACTTAAATAACATGAGCATATCTACTTCTACTAAGCTTCCCAGTAAAGCAATGAAAACAAGTAAACATCCCAGAATAAAAGTGCTCAGAATAGCCCACGTTAACATATGTAGCTTAAGGTTAATGAAATCAATAATTTGCTAGTAACAGATGATGTTCATATTCTGACTATCTCTGAAACAGCAATACCTCCACCATTGGCATTTGTCTTTTCTGTAAATGTTATAACCTTGTATTGCTACCACTGTATCATCAAAGGTATTATACATTTGATGATACAGTGGTAGCAATTCAAGGTTATAACATTTACAGAAAAGACAAATGCCAATGGTGGAGGTGTTTCTGTTTCAGAGATAGTCAGAATATGAATATCTTCTGTAAAGCTTAAAGAGGATCTCATGTTAAATACTATTGAAGTAATATGGCTACAGGTTCATCTAACTCACCTAAAGCCCATTCTTGTGGGAAGCTACTATAAACCCACAAGTGCTAAAAGTCAGTATCTGGATAACGTGTAAATTGCTTGATAATGTATGTGATATCAACAAGGAGGTACATTTTCTGGGTGATTTAAATACTGACTGGGTTTCATCAAGCTGCCCACTCAAGAAAAAGCTTCAAACTGTAACCAGTGCCTGCAACTTGGTTCAGATCATCAGTCAACCTACCAGGGTAGTTACAAACAGCACAGGAATGAAATCATCAAGATGTATTGATCACGCCTTGAATAAAAGTGTAGAAATGTGCTTGAAAGCAGTATCCAGATCCATCGGATGTAGAGATCACAATATCGTAGCCATATCGAGGAAAACCAAAGTTCCAAAGGCTGGGCCTAATATAGTGAATAAGAGGTCACACAACAGATTTTGTAATGATTCCTATGTTGTTGATGTAAATAATATTTGTTGGTCCGTGGTGTGTAATGAGAAGCAAACAGACGCTGCACTTGACACATTTATGAAATTAGTTATTCTAGTTACTAATAAGCATGCACCCATTAAGAAAATGACTGCAAAAACTGTTCCATCCCTGTGGATTGATGAGGAATTAAAAAATTGTATGGTTGAGAGGGATGAGGCAAAAGGAATGTCAAATAAGTCTGGTTGCACAACCGATTGGAAGTTGAACAATTATTTGACTAAATGGAATAAGAATAAGAAACTACACTATGAAATAAAGATAAATGACATAAAGAATGATAGTAAAAAGGTTTTGGACCATCTCAAATGACATTTTGGGGAAAAAAAGGCAAACTCAGCTCCATCCATTGAATCACATGGCTCATTCAACTCAAAACCAACTCATGAACAACTTTAATAATTTTTTCATTGGCAAGCTTAGCAAACTTAGGCATGACATGCCAGCAACAAACGCTGACACTACACATCCAAATATATCTGACCAAATAATGAAAGACAAGCATTGTAATTTTTTATTCCGTAAAGTGAGTGTGGAGGAGGTGAAACAATTATTGTTGTCTTTCAACAATGACAAGCCACCGGGGTCGGACAACTTGGATGGAAAATTACTGAGGATAATAGCAGACGATATTGCCACTCCTATTTGCCATATTTTCAATTTAAGCCTACAAGATAGTGTGTGACCCCAGGCCTGCAGGGAAGCAAAGATTATTCTGCTACCTAAAAATAGTAAAGCCCCCTTTCCTGGTTCAAATAGCTGACCAATCAGCCTGTTACCAACCCTTAGTAAACTTTTGGGAAAAAAGGGATTTGACCAGATACAATGACATTTTTCTGTAAACAAATTGACAAGAGACTTTCAGCACGCTTATAGGGAAGGACATTCAACAAGCACAGCACTTACACAAATTACGGATGATTGGCTGAGAGAAACTGATGATAAAAAGATTGTGGGATCTGTTTTGATAGACTTTAGTGCAGCTTTTTACATTATTGACCATAGTCTGCTGCTGGAAAAACTTATGTATTATGGCTTTACACCCCCTGCTATATTGTGGAAAAAGAGTTACCTGTCTAATAGAACACAAAGGGTGTTCTTTAATGGAAGGCTCTCCAACATAATCCAGGTAGAATTAGGAATTCCCCAGGGCAGCTCTGTAGGCCCCTTACTTTTATCTTTACTAACGACATGCCACTGGCATTGAGTAAAGACAGTGTGTCTATGTATGCGGATGACTCAACACTATACACATCAGCTACTACAGCGACTGAAATGACTGCAACACTTAACAAAGAGCTGCAGTTTGTTTCAGAATGAGTAGCAAGGAATAAGTTAGACCTAAATATTTCTAAAACTAAAAGCATTGTATTTGGGAGAAATCATTCACTAAACCCTAAACCTTAACTGAATCTTGTAATATATAATGTAGAAATTGAGCAACTTGAGGTGACTAAACTGCTTAGAGTAACCATGTATTGTAAACTGTCATGGACAAAACATATTGATACAACAGTAGCTAAAATGGGGAAAAGTCTGTCCCTAATAATGTGCTGCTCTACCTTCTTAACAGCACTATCAATAAGGCCGATCCTACAGGCCCTAGTTTTGTTGCACCTGGACTACTGTTCAGTCATGTGGTTAAGTGCCACAAAAAGGGACTTAGGAAAATTACAATTGGCTCAGAATAGGGAGGCACGGCTGGCAATTGTACACAGAGCTAACACTATTCATATGAATGTCAGTCTCTCCTGGCTCAAAGTGGAGGAGAAATTGACTTCATCACTACTTGTATTTATGAGAGGTATTGACATGTTGAATGCACTGAACTGTCTGTCTGAACTACTGGCACACAGCTCAGACACCCATGCATACCCCACAAGACATGCCACAAGAGGTCTCTTCACAGTCCCCAACTCCAGATCAGACTATGGGAGGAGCACAGCACTGCATAGCACCATGAAACTATATTCCACATCAACTAACTGATGCAAACAGTACAATTTATTTTTTTATTTTTTTATAAAACACCATATGGAACAGCAGGGACAGTGAAGCAAAAAACATAGGCACACACTATACACACACGTACACATGGATTTTGTATTGTAGATATGTGGTAGTGGTGGCGTAGGGGCCTGAGGGCACACAGTGTGTTGTGAAAACTGTGAATGAGATTTGTAATGTATTGTAATGCCTTGGCAGCAGCTAATGGGGATCCATAATAAATACAAATACAAATGTATTGTATGTTTACTGTATAATTTACTGTATAATCTTGGTGAACGGGCTACCATTTTTCTTTCAATCAATTGTGTCTTTACTACAGCAGATACAGTGCCTTCGGAAAGTTCAGACCCCTAGACACTTTCCAAATGTTACATTTAAGCCTTATTCTAAAATGGATTAAAAACAATCTACACACAATACCCTGTAATGACAATTAGAAAACAGGTTTTTATACATCTTTTCAAATTTATCAAAAAACAAAACTGTAATACCTTATTTAAATATTCAGACCCTTTGCTTTGAGACTCGAAATTGAGCTCATGTGCATCCTGTTTCCATTGATCATCCTTGAGATGTTTCTACAACTTCATTGTAGTCCACCTGTGGACATGATTTGCAATGGTACACACCTGTCTATATAAGTTTGCACAGTTGACAGTGCATGTCAGAGCAATAACCAATCCATGAGGTCGAATGAATTGTCCGTAGAGCCCCAAGACAGGATAGTGTCGAGGCACAGATCTGGGGAAGGGTACCAAAACATTTCTGCAGCATTGAAGGTCCCCAAGAACATAGTGGCCTCCATCATTCTTAAATGGAAGAGGTTTGGAACCACCAAGACTTTTCCTAGAACTAGCTGCCCGGCCAAACTGAGCAATCTGTGGCGAATGGCCTTGGTCAGGCAGGTGACCAAGAACCTGATAGTCACTCTGATAGAGCTCTAGAGTTCCTCTGTGGAGATGGGAGAACCTTCCAGAAGGACAACCATCTCTGCAGCACTCCACCAATCAGGCCTATGTTAGTGGCCAGACGGTTTGAACTCTTTGGCCTGAATGCCAAGTGTCTCGTCTGGAGGAAACCTGGAACCATCCCTACTGTGAAGCATGGTGGTTTAGCATGGTGTTGGCAGAATCATGCTGTGGGGATGTTTTTCAGTGGCAGGGACTGGGAGACTAGTCAGGATCGAGGCAAAGATGAATGAAGCTAAGTACAAAGAGATCCTTGATGAAAACCTGCTCCAGAGCGCTCAAGACCTCAGACTGTGCCGAAGGTTCACCTTCCAACAGGACAACGACCCTAGGCACACAGCCAAGACAATGCAGGAGTGGCTTCGGGACAGTCTCTGAATGTCCTTGAGTGGCCTAGCCAGAGCCCGGACTTGAAACCGATCGAACATCTCTGGAGAGACCTGAAAATAGCTGTGCACCGACACTTACCATCCAACCTGACAGAGCTTGAGAGGATCTGCAGAGAAGAATGGGAGAAACTCCCCAAGTACAGGTGTGCCAAGCTTGTAGCGTCAAAGGTGCTTCAACAAAGTACTGAGTAAAGGGTCTGAATACTTATGTAAATGTTATATTTCAGTTTTTGCTTTGTCATTATGTGGTATTGTGTGTACAGTAGATTGATGAGTAAAAAAAACGATTTTGTCAATTTAAGAATAAGGCTGTAACCCAACAAAATGTGGAAAAAGTCAAGGGTTCTGAATACTTTCCAAAGGCACTATATATAATAGGAAATGAAGGAACATTTTCAGTGGATTTCTTGAACAACTTCTGTGTTTGGACCCAAACTACAAAGCCTTATGATAGCCTCTGTAGAAAAGGCAGTTTGTTTACTTCTATCATACAGCCGTAATGATGACTCTAGGCAGTGTTTGACCTTGTTTATTACTGCTGTCAACAGTGTGGTTGCTCTCACATTATACTGTACATATTAATGGATGGTTGATTTAGTTGACACATTCCTTTCAATCATTCATAGCAATGTTAATAACTTCTAAACACTTATGAAGTATGTGTATGCTGGCAATGAGCTGGTAGTATAAAGATATGACACAGCAACACATTCATTTTATAACTCCCAAAGCAGGAGATGAGAAGCAGGTACAGGGAGTGAACCATTTAATTTAGACGGACATACAACGGAACAAGAACAGCGTCTGGACATAAACACGACACGACAAACAATGCTGCTACAGGGAACAACACAGAGGAGTAGACATATATGCAGGGGCAATCAACAAAGTGAGGGAGTCCAGGTGAGTCCAATGAGCGCAGCTGCATGTATTGATGGTAACAGGTGCGTATAATGACGGGTAGCCTGGCGCTTTTGAGCCCCAGGGAGGGGGAGAGGGAGCAGGCGTGACACACTTGCCTCACAAACTACTGTAGGTTTCCATGCAATTGGGAACAGATTTTCATGTGAATATTGTACAATCCACAAAGAAAATATGTGCATTTTCCGACCAGAGGTGTGCTTCCACCAAATGACTGTGTTGCTGATGATATTAAATTTTTTGCTGAATTCATGTATCGAATCAATGTGTTTCCATTGCATTTTTAACTCTACTGATAGTTTTGTACAACAACTGTTGCGTTAAATATTAAATGTGCTCACTCTGGTTTTGGCACTTCTGCTCTACCCGACAGCTGGCAGATACCAGTGCTGGTAGGCTTTACGGGTAAACTAGTCTACATAATGAGATTATTATGGATAAGAGCGAGAATATTTTTACTTGTCAAATGGCAGTCAATCATTGATAATCATGTCAAAAGATTAAGACCCATGATATTTATTGGCAAGGAGAATCAAGATCACTGTTCGCCAACCTGTGAAGTTTATCACAACATATTTTATTTGTAGCCTAATATACTGCATGGTTTCCCACATTATAGTGGGAGGACCACACACCACATCATCAAGTGAATTAAAGTTTACTTCAATATGATGAATATTATATCAATATTTGCACATAAAGACGTTTCCACCGCCATTTCTCACATAATACATTTTACAGACACAAAAAGATCCCACCATGTCTAACAAAACATTTATCTGTTTGCATTTATAAAATTGCACCGAAACGTCCAGTTTCCATCACAGCTGTTGGGCTTTGAAGAGTTTATGAAAGGTATGGTGTGGACATGTTCCTTCGGACCTAGAGACTGATTTGAATACCACTGAACAATGAAAGCTACTGTTGAAATCCACTCATGGCCTGAGAGCATAGAACAGTCTGTAAGTGTGTGTACTGTATGTCAACTTCTGTCATTGCACAGTTTTTGATTACATTTTTTTTTTCAGTCATCTTGTCATCTTGACAGCATTGAGTTTTATGGGGAATGGTGGTAGTGTAAATGCAGTGTTTGTCATGGGCTGCTGAATTTGAAAAGGGAACACTGCTTGAGGGTAAAGACTGAAATAACAACACTCACGCAACACCTCACAAGTGGCAGGGACAGCAGCAGGCTATCACAGGTATTACCACCGTAGGTTATACTTCTTTGAGAGTGACACGATGTGTACAGCACAGAATGCCATCTCTACTAAACAAGATGCCATCTCTACTAAACAAGATGCCATCTCTACTAAACAAGAAGCCATCTCTACTAAACAAGATGCAACTGGATAATATGGTCACAGCTGATTAAAATAACCAACTGATCATCAAGCTTTGATTATTTGAATCAGATGTGCGTAGTGCTAGGGCAAAAACCAAAACATGCAATCGGGGGCCCAGGACCGAGTTTGGGAAAGCCTAAAATAACAGTTGATTTTAATCAAATCACCTTTTATTGGTCAAATGCAGGACCTAAAATTAACAGCTACCACCTGCGGGTAGATTTCGGCATTGGGGAATACCTAGTCAGTTGTACAACTGAATGCATTCAACTGAAATGTGTCTCCCGCATTTAACCCAACCCCTCTGAATCAGAGATGTGCGGGAGGCTGCCTTAATTGACATCCTCATCATCAGCACCCAGGCAACAGTGGGTTAACTGCCTTGCTTAGGGGCAGAACAACAGATTTTTACCTTGTCAACTCTGGGATTCGATCCAGCAACCGCAACCTTTCGGTTACTGGCCCAACGCTCCTACCCGCCAGGCTACCTGCCGCCCCATTGGCGGGTAAGATTTCCATTTCACCAGCCACGTTGGTGGGTGGTCAGGGTGCCACAAAGCGAGCATTTCACTCGCATTTGTGAATAAAAATAGTCAAGTATGATCACATTTATTGTAAAATTAATGCTGCAGTAGCTGTTTTCAAAGTATTTCCCACATTTTGTTTTATAGCTGGTCAATTAATCTCACAAAGTCAAAGAACTACAAATCCTATATAGCCTATTCCACCTCATGCTGCAACACTGCCTGGCTGGGGGCTGTGCGCATGTGAAGAGCTGAGTGAAAGATGCATTTTTAGAAGCGCTGCGCACAGGCATAAAAGTTGGTCAAATTTACTTGAAACAAAAGTCTACAGAAGTGAAACTTTGTCCTCATGTTTCTTGGATATTTACATTGTTTTGTTCACAAGCTAGGTTGGTTTTAAACTGCTAGGTAAGAGAAGACAACCCTTCTACTAGTCAGACTCAATATCACAGGCACAAACATGACTTGAGTCACACTACCACTTCTTATTCTTTTTCTTCTTTTTTGGGATTGTGTTGGCAGATCACATCCAATTTTGGGTGCATACACCGCCACCTACAGTACTGGAGTGTGTAGCTATTCACGGCCTACCTACATAAGATTATTTGTGATACGGTACTATTAAATTAGGGAAAAGGCTAAATTACCCTGCCATCTATTAGCCCTCTCAACAATAAAAAACATTTTAAAAAAAACACACCACACCATTCCACAATTTAACCTATCTAATCTTACTCCAGACCAATGGTCTGGGAGGACAAAACACTACCACTCAACACCCCCTGCAAATGTTCTGCAGTAAAACCTCGCAATCCCAAGTATTTCTCTGCCGTTGCCACCACAACCTCTATTTTCTGTGACTTTCCATTTCTGCAGTACAATGAACAACCATAGCTATGAATGCCAAGAAACCTAATTTACTGAAGCACATATTCTTCCCATCACTCTCCATTAGTCTCTGCCTACTCACAGGAATCCTCTTAGGATCCCTCACCCTGTACCCATATTCCTCTACCACTCTCTTCTCTGCTTCAGCATACAACACTTTCTGTACTACTCTGACCATAGCAACCTCAACCTGCTTTTCTCTCACCGGACACCTAAATTACCAATCTGGCCATCATACCATCACAGTCACCTGATCATCCCCAGTTACAATTGGCTCATTCATCCTCCTCCTCTCCCTTGTAACTATTCCCTGGGTTGTTGCTGTAAATGAGAATGTGTTCTCCGTCAATTTACCTGGTATAAGGGTTAAATAAATAAATAACCTCTGAGCTCCAGCCCCATGGGCACCCCCACAACTACCACACACAACTTTCTCCACCAAAACTACACATTCCTTTATCTCATGCCCTCCTGCACACTTCTCACATCTAGGACTCTCCCTCCTACATACTGCTACAACATGCCCATAAACTTGACACCTAAAACACCAGTATTTTGGGAACACGTGTTCTCACTTAACTTACATTTCCTAGCTGAACCTTATCTGACAAAGACTCAAAACATCACTCAATAGAATAGAAAACATATTTTCAGTTTCCCAACTCTCTCCACCGGATCTGCATCGCACCAAACGGCGAGTGTCACAGACACCGGTAATCTTCACTTTCAACTGATCTTCCTCATTATTTAATGCTACCCCGTTATCACTCCTTTCAATGGTGCCCTGCTCCAGAGAGCAAAGCAAGTCACATTTCTTGTCCCTAATCGTGGGATCCGGAGCTCCTAGTTACTTTCACCAACTCAACAGTCCCTAACCTCTCCTCCACCCAACCTACCACCATATGGACCAGCCAAAATGCAAGGATCCATTCCTTCCACAAATCTTACTCCCACTGGGCCAGAACCATCCTTTGCATCCTCAAGACCGAGGCGGTCCTCATTGCAGGAACTTCATCCACACTCTCGTCAGGTTCCATCTCTGAGCTACTGGAATACGTATCCCTCTTTATGCACTTGACGCCAACCTTCCTTTCCACACTGCCTCCCTCTACACTCAACTTCTTCTCAACAGTCATCACTGCACCTGCCACCCAGGACCTATATACTAGGCGGTGTCAGAGGAAGGCCCCAAAAATTGTCAAAGACTCCAGTCATCAAAATCATAGACTGTTCTCTCTGCTACCGCACAGGGAGCCCCAAGTCTAGGTCCAAAAGGCTCCTTAACAGCTTCTACCCTCAAGCCATAAGACTGCTAAACAAAAATGGCCACCCGGACTATCAACATTGACACCAGCCCTCCCTTTGTTTTTACACTGCTGCTACTCGCTGTTTGTTATCAACGCATAGTCACTTTACCCCTACCTACATGTAGAAATTACCTCGACTAACCTGTACCCCCGCACATTGACTCGGTAACGGTAAACCCTGTATATACAGTCGTTATTGTTATTTTATTGTGTTACTTTTTATTACATTTTTACTTTAGTTTATTTAGTCAAAAATGTCTTAACTTTATTTATTGAACTGCATTGTTGGATAAGGGCTTGTAAGTAAGCTTTTCACGGAAAGGTCTACACATGTATTCGGCGCATGTGACAAATACAATTTTATTTGATTTGAATTCATCCTGACTAGTCACTCTGCATTTCCTCAAGTTCCTCCAAAAGTTATTTGAAATCCCTCATTCCATATTCCCTCATAACAATTTCCACTGTTCTCCTTTTTTCTTGTCCATTATCTTCTCCTTCACCAGATCTTTCAGAAGGCCTGTGTAATCCCCCACTCCATGCTTATTCATAATATGCTCCACTTTCTTCCTTATTTCTTTTTCCACCATATTCTCCAATTGCTCTAGTTCTCCAAACATTTCTCCCTGTGCCTAAACTCCCGCTGCTGCTGTGATTGTAAGTCAATTCCTCGAGCTACCACGTTAACCTCCTACCCTTAAAGGGGCAAGTGAACATTTTTGTCTCATCTGTGATATTTTGGATTCAAGTCACCAAAATGTAATAAACAATATACCACATTATTAGTCAATGTAAATATTCTGGGTCTTAGTAGTAATACATTTATTGTTTTAGAAACATTTCAAATATGCTCATACATTTTTCCGTGTTTTGTTGATGTAAATTTAGCGGACCAAAAATATTTTGCATAGTGAAAAATCTCAGTGGCTGGTAGATCTGTAAATCTACCTGCCACAGTGGCTGCTGGACCAAAAAGTAAATTGTGTGCACTGGTCATATGTACCAAATACAACAGGTGTAAACTTTACAATGAAACGCGTACTTTACAAGCCTGTTCCCAACATTTTATTTTACTAGGCAAGTCAGTTAAGATCAAATTCTTATTTACAATAACAGCCTACAGTGGGTTAATTGCCTTGTTTAGGGGCAGAACAACTGATTTTTACATTGTCAGCTCAGGGATCTGATCCAGCAATCTTTCAGTTACTGGCCCAACAGTCTAACCACTAGGCTACCTGTCTCCCCTAAATGCAGAGTAAAAAAAGTAAGACATAAGGAGATAATAACATATTAAAAACAATACAAGGCCATATACAAGGAGTACCAGTACCGAGTCAATGTGCAAGGGTACGAGGTAGTTGAGAGTACAGTATGTAGGGGTAAAAGTGACTAGGCAATAAGGATGTATGTATTTATTTTACCTTTATTTAACTAGGCAAGTCAGTTAAGAACAAATTATTATTTTCAATGACAGCAGGTTAACTGCCTTATTCAGGGGCAGAACGACAGCTTTTTACCTTGGGGATTCGATCTTGCAACTTTTCGGTAACTAGTCCAACGCTCTAACCACTAAGCTACCTGCCTCCCCATTTATAATAAACAGAGTAGCAGCAGATTATGTGAAGAGTATGAAAGTGTGAAGAGTATGAAAGTGTGTCTATGTGTAAGACTGCGTTGAGACAATTCATTATCAATAACCCGGGCCCAGCTCAGTTAATCCCTACCATTGTGACGCTGAGTTGTCATAATTCTTCAGCAAATGTACATGATACCAGGGGAGTTGGTAGACACAATGTAAGTAACCTAATTTATGTCCCTCTAACTGCCCTGAGTGCCTCTGCTGATCCTACAGCTATTGTATGTGGTAAGCATGTGCCTATGAACCAGATTTATACTGTTAGCACTGAGGCGGTGTGCCCTAGTAGAAAGTCCACTGTGTGCAGCTCACCCTGCACTAACATAAATAACATGAGAATATCTACTTCTGCTAAGCTTCCCAGTAAAGCAATGAAAACAAGTAAGCATCCCAGAAGAAAAGTGCACAAAACAGCCCACATGAACATCTGTAGCTTAAGAAACAAGGTTCATGAAATCAATAATTTGCTAGTAACAAATTACATTAAGAAAAATATTCAAACTGTAACCAGTGCCTGCAACCTTGTTCAGGTTGTCAGTCAAGATACTGTACCAGGGTAGTTACAAACAGCACAGAAATGAAATCATAAACATGTATTGATCACATCTTTACTAATGCTGCAAACATTTGCTTGAAGCAGTATGCACATACATTGGATGTACAGTCGTGGCCAAAAGTTTTGAGAATGACACAAATATACATTTTCACAAAGTCTGCTGCCTCAGTTTGTATGATGGCAATTTGCATATACTCCAGAATGTCATGAAGAGTGATCAGATGAATTGCAATTAATTGCAAAGTCCCTCTTTGCCATACAAATGAACTGAATCCCCAAAAAACATTTCCACTGCATTTCAGCCCTGCCACAAAAGGGCCAGCTGACATCATGTCAGTGATTCTCTCGTTAAAGTAGTTGGCAATATGAATCGGTTTTGTGATGAATGAGCCATTTGATTCAATGAATGACGGAGCTGAGTTTGCCTTTTTCCCCCAAATGTCATTTAAGGTGTTCCAAAATCTTTTTACTACTGTATCATTCTTTATGTAATTTATCATTGTTTCATAGTGGAGTTTCTTCTTTATATTCTGTTTATTCACACGATTTCTCTATTTTGCAATACGATTTCTCAATTTTCTATTTGCAGTCAGACTTATTTGCAATTCCTTTTGGAATTATCAATTTCATAAATGTGTCAAGTGCAGCGTCTGGTTGCTCCTCATTACACACCACAGACATACAAATATTCTTTACATTAACGATTTAAGAATCACTACAAAACGTATTGTACGACTTCTTATACACTAAATTAGGACTTTGGTTTTCCTAGATATGTCTCGAGTCAGTCTCGAGACAGTGTATTTTTTTCATTTTGGATGAATAAGACCAGAGAAGAAGAGCAAACAAGGAAGTCACTCTTTCATGTAAACAGTACCCAGTGCGCGTTCCCGACAAAGCGCGTAGTGTCTTTTTTTACCATCGTTATCGATCAGTTTACATTCCGGTTGATTTATAATAGTAAATATACGTAAAAGTGTTCCTAAGGATACATTTAAAACTATGTTTGATTGTTCTTGGACAAGTTTATAGGTATAAGATGAACGAGTTCGCGTCACGTTTTAATGGAGTAGTGGAAGCTGTCGTTTCTGATTATAACGTGCGAACCAAATGGAGGATTTATGGATAAAATACATTACTTTTTCTAACAAAAGAACCATGGATTGTCTTCGTTGGACACTTAGGATGACCTCAGCAGAAGTTCTTCAACAGGTAATTGATTTGTTTCGAGACTGTTGACATCTAAAGGAAGCGATGGGTACTGCATTCATATGCCCTTATATGGTCATTTTCATGAGGGAGGGGTGCCCAAATGAGCAATGTGTCAAAATCACTTTTTCCAGGACAGAAATTCCTCGGGGTTTCGCCTGCTATATGCGTTCTGTTTTACTCACAGACAAATGGTTAACAGTTTTGGAAAATTCAGAGTGTTTCCAAATATCTGCATATCCTATTTTCTGGGCCTGAATGGGAGGCATTTTACTTTGGGCACGCCAGGCTCTCCAAAACCGACCCCTCAGCTGCCACTCCCTAACAAGTTAATGGGATTAAGGTCTAGGGAGTTTCCTGGCAATGGACCCAAAAGATCAATGTTTTGATCCCCAAGCCACTTAGTTATCACTTTTGCCTTATGGCAAGGTACTCCATCATGCTGGAAACGGCATTGTTCGTCACCAAACTGTTCCTGGATGGTTGGGAGAAGTTGCTCTCGGAGGATGTGTTGGTTCCATTCTTTATTCATGGCTGTGTTCTTAGGCAAAATTGTGAGTGAGCCCACTCCTTTGGCTGAAAAGCAACCCCACACATGAATGGTCTCAGGATGCTTTACTGTTGGCATGACACAGGACTGATGGTAGCGCTCACCTTGTCTTCTCCGGACAAGCATTTTTCCGGACAAGCAATTGAACCGCTCTCCTTGAAGTTCTTGATGATCCGATAAATGGTTGATTTAGGTGCAATCTTATGGCAGCAATATCCTGGCTTTTGAATCACTTTTTGTGCAAAGCAATGATGGCGCACGTGTTTCCTTAAAGGTAACAATGGTTGACAGAGGAAGAACAATGATTCCAAGCACCACCCTCCTTTTGAAGCTTCCGGGCTGTTATTCGAACTCAATCAGCATGACAGAGTGATCTCCAGCCTTGTCCTCGTCAACACTCACACCTGTGTTAATGATTTTTTCATTGGCAAGATTAACAATTTTAGGCATGACATGCCAGAAACATACGCTGACACTACACATCCAAGTATATCTGACCAAATTCTGAAAGACAAGCAAGTGAAGAGGTGAAAAAAATATTTTTGTCTATCAACAATGACAAGCCACCTGGGTCGGACAACGTGGATGGAAAATCACTGAGGATAATAGTGGACAATATTGCCACTCCTATTTACCATATTTTCAATTTAAGCCTACTAGAAAGTATGTGCCCCCAAGCCTGCAGGGAACAAAAAGTCACTCCTCAACCTAAGAATAGTAAAGCCCCCTTTACTGGCTCAAATAGCCAACCAATCAGCCTGTTACCAACCCTTAGTAAACTTTTGGGAAAAAAGGGATTTAACCAGATACAGTGCTATTTTACAGTAAACAAATTGACAACAGACCTTCAGCAATCTTGTAGGGAAGGACATTCAATAAGCACTGATGACTGAGAAATTGATGATAAAAAGATTGTGGGGGCTGTTTTGTTAGACTTCAGTGCCGCTTTTGACATTATCGATCACAGTCTGCTGCTGGAAAAATGTATGTGTTATGGCTTTATACCCTTTGCTATATTGTGGATAAAGAGTTACCTGTCTAACAGAACACAGAGGGTTTTCTTTCTTTAATCAGGAATTTTACAGGGCAGCTCTCTAGGACTTTTTTCAATCTTTACTAATGACATGCCACTGGCTTTGAGTAAAGTGGATGACTCAACACTATACACATCAGATACTACAGCGACTGAAATGACTGCAACACTGAACAAAGAGATGCAGTTAGTATCAGAGTGGATGGCAAGGAATAAGTTAGTTGTAAATATTTCTAAAACAAAAAGCATTGTACTTGGGACAAAGCATTCACTAAACCCTTAACCTGAACAAAATCTTCTAAGAAATAGAGTTGCTGTAGTAACTGATGCAAGCAGTAAAATTTGATTAACAAAATAGATAAAAATACACTTTGTGGAACAGCGGGACTGTGAAGCAACACAAACATAGGCACAGACACATGCATACACACACACGATAACATACGCACTATACACACATGTACACATGGATTTTGTATTCTAGATATGTGGTAGTTGTGGAGTAGGGGCCTGAGGGCACAGTGTGTTGTGAAATCTGTGAATGTATTGTAATGTTTAAAAAATGGTATAACTGCCTTAATTTTGCTGGACCCCAGGAAGAGCTAATGGGGATCCATAATAGATACAACTACAAATACAAATAAGTGTGTGGCGTCAATATGTGTGTGTTTTTTGTGTGTAAGTATGTAGTGTGTGTGTGTGTGTGCTGGAGTGTCAGTGTAGTTTGTGTGAGTGTGTGGGTCAAGTGAGTGTGCATAAAGACAGTACAAGAGAGTAAGTGCAAAAAAAATACGATAAAGAAATAAATAGTAAAGGGGATCAATGTAAATAGTAAATTGTCCAGGTAGCCATTTGATTAGCTGTTCAGCAGTCTTAGGCTTAAGGGTAGAAGCTGTTCAGGAGCCTTTTTGTCCCAGACTTGGCGCTCCGGTACCGCTTGCCATGCGGTAAAAGAGTCTATGACTTGGGTGGCTGGAGTCTTTGGCACTTTTTTGGGCCTTCCTCTGACACCGCCTGGTATAGAGGTCCTGGATGGCAGGGAGTTTGGCCCCACTGATGTAATGGGCCGTATGCACTAGCCTCTGTAGTGCCTTGCGGTTGGATGCCCAGCAGTTGCCATACCAAGCGATGATGCAGCCAGGCAAGATTCTCTCAGTGGTGCAGCTGTAAATATTGTTGTTTTGAGGGTACTATTTAATGAAGCTGCCATTTGAGGACTATATCTCAAACTGGACACTCTAATGTACTTGTCCTCTTGCTCAGTTGTGCACCAGGGCCTCCCATTCCTTTTTCTATTCTGGTTAGAGACAGTTTGCACTGTTCTTTGAAGGGTGTAGTACACAGCGTTGTCCGAGATTTTCAGTTTGTTGGCAATTTCTCTCATGGAATAGCCTTAATTTCTCAGAACAAGAATAGGCTGACGAGTTTCAGAAGAAAGTCTTTGTTTCTGGCCATTTTGAGCCTGTAATCGAACCCACAAATGCTGATGCTCCAGATACTCAACTAGTCTAAAGTTTTATTGCTTCTTTAATCCGAACAACAGTTTTCAGCTGTGCTAACATAATTGTAAAACGTTTTTCTAATGATCAATTAGCTTTTTAAAATGATAAACTTGGATTAGCTAACACAACATGCCATTGGAACACAGCAGTGATGGTTGCTGATAATGGGCCTCTGTACGCTTATGTAGATATCCCATTACAAAATCTGCCGTTTCCAGCTACAATAGTCATTTACAACATTACCAATGTCTGATCAATTTGATGTTATTTTAATGGACAAAACATTTGCTTTTCTTTAAAAAACAAGGACATTTCTAAGTGACCCCAAACTTTTGAACG
Organism: Brachymystax lenok tsinlingensis; assembly: GCA_030435695.1. Lineage (NCBI taxonomy): Eukaryota > Metazoa > Chordata > Actinopteri > Salmoniformes > Salmonidae > Brachymystax > Brachymystax lenok. The sequence continues at coordinate 14,744,111 of CM059818.1, forward strand.
GTAGTGTACCTTATTTACATAAGTATTCAGACCCTTTGCTATGAGACTCAAAATTGAGCTCAGGTACATCCTGTTTCCATTGAGCATACTTAAGATGTTTCTACAAATTGATTGGAGTCCACCTGTGGTAAATTCAATGTATTGGACATGATTTGGAAAGGCTTAAACCTGTCTATATAAGTTCCCACAGTTGACAGTGCATGTCAGAGCAAAAACCAAGCCATGAGGTCAAAGGAATTGTCCGTAGAGCTCCGAGACAGGATTGTGTCGAGGCACAGATCTGGGGAAGGGTACAAAAACATTTCTGCAGCATTGAAGGTCCACAAGAACACAGTGGTCTCCATCATTCTTAATTGGAAGTAGTTTGGAACCACCCGGCCAAACTGAGCAATCGGGAGAGAAGGGCCTTCCTCTGTGGAGATGGGAGAACCTTTCAGAAAGACAACAATTTCTGCAGCACTCCACCAATCAGGCCTTTATGGTAGAGTGGCCAGACAGAAGCCACTCCTCAATAAAATGCACGACAGCCCGCTTGGAGTTTGCCAGAAATCACCTAAATGACTCTCAGACCATGAGAAACAAGATTCTCTGGTCTGATGAAACCAAGATTGAACTATTTGGCCTGAATGCCAAATGTCACATCTGGAAGAAATCGGGCACCATCCCTACGGTGAAGCATGGTGGTGGCAGAATCATGCTGTGGGGATGTTTTTCAGCGGCAGGGACTGGGAGACTAGTCAGGATCGAGGGAAAGATGGATGCAGTAAAGTACAGAGATATCCTTGATGAAAACCTGCTCCAGAATGCTCAGGACCTTAGACTGGGGCAAAGGTTCACCTTCCAACAGGACAACGACCCTATGCACACAGCCAAGACAACGCAGGAGTTGCTTTGGGAGAAGTCTCTGAATGCCCTTGAGTGGCCCAGCCAGAGCCCGGACTTGAACCCGATCGAACATGTCTGGAGAGACCTGAAAATAGCTGTGCACCAACGCTTCACATCCAACCTGACTGAGCTTGAGAGGATATGCAGAGAAGAATGGGAGAAACTCTCCAAACACAGGTGTGACAAGTTTGTAGTGTTATACACAAGATTCGATTCTGTAATCGCTACCAACTGTGGTTCAACAAAGTACTGAGTAAAGGTTCTGAATACTTATGTAAACGTGATATTTCAGTTTAAAAAACAGTTTTTGCTTTGTCGTTATGGGGTATTGTGTGTAAATTGAAGAGAGAAATTAAACAATTTAATCAATTTTAGAATGCTGTAAGGTAACAAAATGTGGAAAAAGTCAAGGGGTCTGAATACTTTCCGAATGCACTGTATAGTGAGCATTACAATATGTTTGAAACATTGAATTGCAATAAAATTACAGTATTGAATTGTAATACATATAGAATCGTGTGATACATATAGAATCGCAATACATATCGCATTGGCACCTATAAGTCCCTGTCAATTCCCAGCCCTAGAATTGACTCAACTTAAATAATGGAATGTCTGAAGGATTTTGCTATGTCAGTAGAGTAGAGAAATCAGATGGAAGTTGTTTCTCACATAACATTGCTTTGAAGCAACTGGAGGTGCTGGCAGTAAAGTTCTTCATGGGTCCAAAAAGTTGGAATGGACCGGTGGCTTTCCCACCCGGACCCAATATTCAAAAATACATTTTCAAAAACAGAGAACTCTTCCAAATGGACCCGAGGACAGTCGGACCCCTTTCCAAAACGGGTTGTGAAAAAACAGATTCAAAAAGACCCGTGCCTGTTTCAGATCCGATAAACCCGTTCAGATCCGGTGGTAGAATGAAAGAGAGAGAGCGAAAGAAAGCCAGCGCCATAAAAAAACTAGGGATATTGGAGAAAGAAAAATCCTAAAAACAGCTTATAAAAATTACAAAAAAATATTCTGTGATTTGATGTGTAGCATATGCTAAACTGTATAGCCTATTTGGTTTGAACTTTTCTAAAACAATAACGGTCCACCTCACAGTGGTTGGTTGTGGCCGTCAGTTTGCCTCTCTCACCCTCTCCCTCCTCTCTCTCTCAGCAGGCGCACGTAAAGGTGAGCATCCGGAACCAGTTTCAGCCGGCCTAACCTATAGGCCTACGTTTTATGAGTTTCAATTGGTAACACACTCGCACACTTATCATCACCTCACACCTAAAATTAACAGAGGATGGGTCCAAACGGTAAATTAATTGTAATTGCACATACCCGAAACCTGTGGCAAACACGTATATCAGACCTGACCCAGATCCAAGATAAAAGTTTGAATTAAGGATCCGAACCCGCTCGGGTCCCGGTCGGATCTCGGAATTTCGGGTCTGGTGAACCCGTGAAGACCTCTAGCTGGCATGTTTAGATCAGCATAGACTGAAGGGATTCCAATATTCTGATCAGAGACTTGATCAAGACCTAGCATAGCTCTGAAACATTTATCTCTTTGCAGCAGTTACTGTATCATCGCTCCAATTCATTGATTAATATATACACAGGACATTCTTCCCAATGGAACAAGTGAAACAACGATAGTTAGCCCTAGCTTAATGTGCAAGTAATACAAAATGTCTCCTTATTCATCCCTTTTTCAGAGCGTAACGGAAGCTTTAACAAATAACGACCTAGCTCCTTACTCAATTGGGATACAAAAGTTGTTGCCGCCTCCAATTTGTCAGTGGATGCAGAGAGCTAGGCGCTCGGTGCGAACGGCTGATATTTCATTCAGTGCAAACCTGCTTTTACTGACTCATCACTGACCTTGTCAAGCCTGAGTGTTTATGCAACGCTTTCTGTATTCCCTCTCTGTATTCCACAGCACCTGATAAGTGCTCCGGAATTGAGGTTTTGAATTGAAAGTATCTCGGCAATGTGACCACCCCCCTTTTCGGCATCCATTCCCGGATTGTATAAATCTGTGCGCCTCACAAGGTAAAACAATGTAATTTGTATGCAAATGAAGTCACAGAAGCAGAGTAGGATATAGTGTACAGTATGAAATGTAAACATTTTAATCTGCCATATTATGATGAATACTGTACACGTGCCAATAAGAGAAATCACAAAACAAGCAAATGACAGACTGGGGTAAAAGAGGTAAACTGCACCACTAACATATTCATAGTCATATTCTTTTTGATACCAAGAAATAAGATATGAGTCTTGCCATTTATCATCTTAGCATTAGTGCCATAAAAGCATTTGGTACCATTTTGTTGCAATGCGAACTCCTTTCAATTTCAAAGTTGTTTTGGTACCCAAGAGCATAGTCTTTGTGGATATTTCCAGGTTCCCACTACATGTAAATCTGGAGACTAGAAGTTTTTTTTCATTTTACATAATGCAATGCCTGTGCTGGCAGCCTTGTAGAGTGGCAGGGTTTGAGCGAGTGGGTTTAGAGGGCCATCTCGCTCTCAGACACGACATCTGAGAATGTTTGGGCTGAAGGAGTTTCGAGGGGTTCGATATCACTGCAGCATTCTGCATCTCTCACCACGCAGTCTGCACAGAGAGCGCTTTAAATGGCATATTATTGGGGCTGATGTAACCATCCTCTTAAAAACAGAGAAACGCCAGACGTAAAAGTTCCCCTATATCTGCAGGCTATGTTTTTCAAGAGGCCTCTTTTAGCCCATCTCAGCTTAACTCAGGCAACAGAGGGCTATTGTCTCATCACATACTCATGAGCAAGAAGGGTTTATTTGCTTCAGCTAGCTGGCCTGTAAAAAATCAATTGGACAAAAAGTTATTTGCAGAATAAATAGTTTTGAATACCTACCACAAACACAAGTGCATCAATTCTTTGTGAGTCGTTCAATGGCTGACGCCACTACAGTCAATGTGCCAGCTTGCACAAATAAATGTTACTCCTATGAACAGAGAAAGTTAAATATTCCTTGATATGAAAAAATACCCAAAGCTTCTAATAATAACAATGCAAGTCTATCGATACACTTTCCTACTCATTCATTACAGCTGCAGTGTTGGTTGTAAGACAAGTAGAAAGAACCCGCAGTGCATCTGAATCAGGTGCACCTGCCTCCAACAACGCGAGACCAAAAAATAGGAACACAAGGCTTTATCATTGGGTTTTTTACAGAAATGTTTGGTGATCGACTAGAAGTGCCTTGGAAATCGACCAGTCGATCACAAACGACCAGTTGGTGACCACTGCTGTACTGTAACTTCCTTGTCTGAGGCAAAAACTCACAGAAACACTCACAGAAAGGCCTGTGCTTATCCCAAGAGCAGTACTGGAAGTAGTGATATTACAACGATAAACTTTTTTTAGAGGCAAACATGGAACTCTTATGTGGGTTAAGAGAAAAGGAGCAGGACTATGCAGTACGCTGCTGGGTTGTATAATGCTCTTTCTGTAAAGTATGAAGAGGAAGTGTCAATAAAGGTTTACAGCACAGGTGGCTGCTGAGGGGAGCACGGCTCATAATAATGTCAGGAACGGAGCGAATTGAATGTCATCAAACACTTGAAAACCGTGTGTTTGATGTATTTGATACCATTCCACTGATTCGGCTCCAGCCATTACCACATGCCCGTCCTCCCCAATTAAGGTGCCACCAACCTCCTGTGGTGTACAGAGAATACATAACTACGTACACTGCTATTGCACCGACCTATCTGTAACTACTATAATGTCTATAGGTTACATGGTTTTATTGTCACTTGACAAAGTGAAAACTGGAGGTTTTCTGAGAATATTTATTTGTAGTGGTGTTATTAGCAGTATCAGCACAACATCTTTTCACTTTGACATATAATACTGCCTGAACTAATTTGATCCCAGTTAAAAACAACACATCAGTGTTGTTTCTTGAGGAAGTTTATGCAACATGTAAATAGTATTGTTACATGAAGGAATGTCAAGTAGGAGTGTGCTGCAAACCCCTTTACCCCTAATGAGAAACAACAGTGTGGAAATTGCTTGATTTTCCAACAAAATTATACAACACCGTAACATGGGTATGGCGTGCCGTATTCCATACAGAACAGACTTGTTAGCTGAACACAGGACATTAACACATGAAATCCCTGCCTGGCTTGATATTGTCAGCTCCCCCCTATAATTAGATATTCCACATCAAGTCCCAATTGGCTGCAATGAGTCCTGATTGCTGCAGTGCCTGGGTACTGCGATATCCCCTGATAGCCACTGCTACTAGCCGAGCTAGGCAGCTTTCGTAAATATTTAATAAGGATAGGTAGCTTACAAAAGAGAACACATTACACTGTGAGAATCAGATTGTCCTTAACACAGAGCCAGTACACTCCTACTCCTATATTTTCACGCCATCATTAGAGGCAACCACCTATATGCCCCCTCGTCGTGTGGTTTTCACAAGGCCATAATAGGTGATGTACAGTAAGTAATGAATTACCAATTATTTAATACAAATTTTAATCAATTTTTTCATATTAATCAGGCAAAGACCTTTCCCCAGTTTGCAGTGCTGAGCGAGGCATGATCATTTAGTGGTTTAATTACTATGTAGTGACATGGGGAATCTGTCCATTCATTAGAGAACAATTAATCAAATTGGGAATTGGACTAGATTTCTGATTTATTGGGTGTTCACACACAGATGCTACTCCCACCCTGCAAGATAGATACTAGACGTTGACATAATACATGCATGGAAGATTGAATACAGGGTACAGATAAAATTGAAATATTGAAACTAAAAGGAGTGTCATTTCATTAACTTCTAAGGGAGCGGCAGCAGAGGGGACGGTTTTGGAGAGTCTGGCCTGCCCAAAGTAAAATGCCTGCCACTCATGCCCAGAAAATAGGATATGCACATAATCAGTACTATTGGATAGGAAACACTCTGAAGTTTATAAAACCGTTAAGATAATGTCTGTGAGTATAACAGAACTGATATAGTAGGCGAAAACCCGAGGAAAATCCATCCGGATTTGCAGTTTTTTTGTAGATGACCTTTTTCTCCAAGTTGCCTATTGCATACAATGTTATGTAGGACTGAGACTGCAGTACCTATGGCTTCCACTAGATGTCAACAGTCTTTATACAAAGTCTGGAAGGTCTAGCAGTAAGCAGAACGGATAGGAAGAGGAAGTAGTCAGGGGACCACTTTTATTTACAACATTTGATGGGCGCGAGATTGTGAACGCGCACCACTTTATTTTCCTTTCCTAATGTTCACGTTATCGTCCGGTTTAAATATTACAGTAAATATACATAAAAGGATACATAAGGATACATTAAAAATTATGTTTGATTTGTTTGTAGAAAGTTTATAGGTATAATTTGAACGTGTTCTCTTCACGGTTCAATGGGCAACTCAACGGTGGATTTTCTGATCATAACGTGCCAACCAGTCCCTCCTTCAGAAAAGCACCCCCACAAAATGATGCTGCCACCCCCGTGCTACATGGTTGGGATGGTGTTCATCGGCTTGCAAGCATCCCCTTTTTTCCTCCAAACATCATAATGGTCATTATGGCCAAACAGTTCTATTTTTGTTTCTTCAGACCAGAGGACATTTCTCCAAAAAGTACGATATTTGTCCCCATGTGCAGTTGCAAACCATAGTCTGGCTTTTTAATGGCGGTTTTGGAGCAGTGGCTTCTTCCTTGCTGAGCGGCCTTTCAGGTTATGTCAATATAGGACTCGTTTTACTGTGGTTATAGATACTTTTGTACCTGTTTCCTCCAGCCTCTTCACAAGGTCCTTTGCTGTTTTTCTGGGATTGATTTGCACTTTTCGCACCAAAGTACGTTCATCTCTAGGAGACAGAACGCATCTCCTTCCTGAGCGGTAGGACGGCTGCGTGGTCCCATGGTGTTTATACTTGCATACGACTGTTTGTTCAGATGAACGTGATACCTTCAGGCGTTTGGAAATTGCTCTTGGCTAATTTCTTTTGATTTTCCCATGATGTCAAGCAAAGAGGCACTGAGTTTGAAGGTAGGCCTTGAAATACATCCACAGGTACACCTCCAATTGACTCAAATGATGTAAATTAGCCTATCAGAATCTTCTAAAGCCATTACTGGAATTTTCCAAGCTGTTTAAAGGCACAGTCAACTTAGTGTATGTAAACTTCTGACCCACTGGAATTGTGATACAGTGAAATAATCTGTCTGTAAACAATTGTTGGAAAAATTACTTGTGTCATACACAGTAGATTTCCAAAACTATAGTTTGTTAACAAGAAATTTGTGGAGTAGTTGAAAAACGAGTTTTAATGACTCCAACCTAAGTGTATGTAAACTTCCTATCATACACGTGTGTGTAGGTGGTGCGTGAGAGTCAGGCGCAGGAGAGCAGAAATGAGCGAATGAAAGCACTTTACTGTGGCACAGTAACAGTCACTGAATGCAATTGCGTCACAATAACAATACCTACAGAAAACAAGTGCGGCAGCACAAAACACAAAAAACAACAAGTCCAGCGCAAACCAGCCGGAGCGTGCCACTGACAGTAAACAATTACACACACAGACATGGGGGAAACCAGAGGGTTAAATACATGACAAGTGATGAGGGAATGACAACCAGGTGTGTGGGGAAACAAGACAAAACAAATTGAAAATGAAAGGTGGATCGCTGATGGCTAGAAGAACAGTGACGTCGACCGCCCACCCCCGCCTGAACAAGGAGAGGCACCGACTTCGTCGGAGGTCGTGACACTTCCGACTTCAACTATATAACATCACTAAAATCTAAAATGTACATTGTACCAGCTCCTTCCTGGCATCCAAAGAAAAACAAGCCTTTTAGGCAATAGCGATATATTAATGTGTGTACAATGTGCCCACTCGTGGTGGCAGGTGGCTGAGGGTGGAAGGTCACAGCAAGTTACGAAACAGCTAGCTCTGAACCTTGTTTACTGTACCCTCCAAGACAAAATTTAGTCATACATTTAACTAAACTTTCAGAAGTGTTTACTAGATTATGTCACATTCATTTTGAAGTTTTATCAGAGATTTCCTTCAGACATCCCATCATGGCGCCCCTCAGAGAAGTGACGCACACGAACATCCCCCAAACTCCCTTAATTACACCCAACAATGATATAGATGACAACAACTAAGCATAGCAATTTGGAGGTTGGGAACACCAGGGGAAGCAGATTGGCCATTACCCTTAAAAAGGTATCAATTTAGGGTTAATAATTAGTTGTGTTTGGGACAGTAATGTGGCGAGATGGCTCCCCTGATGGAGCTGGAAGAGACACAAAGAGATGGAACTGTTGCAGACGGACTGTTGCAGACGGAGAGATTGGATCCCAAGGGGAGATCATCGCTTATAATAGAGAAGTCTGAAAATTATGGAAGGTTATTATGGACCCAATTAAAGATGGAGGACTGCTCCTGTTGATGCACCGACGTGCCTTATCAAGTTCTGTTTATTTATATTCCCTGTGATGGATTCGTCACATCTGGCAGAGGTTTTTGAGTGCAAACAAATCAAGCTAAGCACATAAGTAGATAATACAGTATGTCAGGCGACACCTAATGTTTTTTAAACACCTAAAACAAAGTGATACAATTTGATATAATCCGAAATGTAATGCAGTTCTCACACAAGAGAGGATGGAGGGACTGGATGGATGGAAGGATTTCTCTGGGTCCCTCATCTATATTCTGCTACTGTCCACATGAATGAATCAGATAGTGATGGTCTGTTTCTCTCTCCCACTCTCTCCCTCCCTTCCTCCATCTCTCTCTGTACCTGTTCTCTCTGCCATGACCCCTCACTGTCTTTCCCTGTCTATTTTATTTCCTCTCCATTTTCTTCTTATCCACTCTGTCCTCTCTCCTCCTCAACTCCATCCCTCATCTCTCCTTCATCTTGTACGTCCTCATCTTCACTTTCTTTTTCATTTGCTCTCCCCCTCTACTTGCTCTCTCGTTCCCACCTTCTTCCCTTATCTACCTCACCTCTCTCGCTTATCCACTCTTTTTGGCTCTCTGTCTTTGCCTCTCCTCAACACATTCCCATCTTCACTCCTATCTCTCTCTTGCTCCTACGTATCTCCACCCCTCTATTCCTCTCTTTCACACCCTTCCCTCACATCTCCCTCCTCACTACCTCTCTTGCAACCCCTCCACTTCTCTTTCTTTCCAAATTTCTATCTTCCCCCTCTCTCTTTCTCACCATCTTTCCCTCTCTACGCCTACACCCCCCTTCTCTCACCTCCTCCCTCCACACCTCTACTTCTCTCTCTTTTACCCCTCCCCGTCCACCATTCCACTTCCTTCTCTCCTTCATCCCTTTGTCCATCCCTCCTCTCTCTCTTTTCCTCCCTCCTCCTCTCCCCACAGGTGGTGTGTGCATTGCCCAGTCTCTGAAGATCCCCAGGGAGCCCAAGCCGGGGGAGTTTGACAAGCTCATTCTGAGATTGCTTGAGACCTCCAACGCCCGAGCCGTCATCATGTTTGCCAATGAGGACGACATTAGGTGTGTGTCTCTGTCACACACACACACACACACACACACACACACACACACACGTCCTCCTTCAGTCAGTGCACTCTAGACGCCATCGAGTTAAAAACAGTGTTTATCCTCCATCAGTCAATCCACAAACCCTTCACTGTGGATTGAGATAACGATGTTCCGATTAACTCCGGGACACTGTAGGTAAGACGGCCTATCTATGCGGTGGAGTGCCTTGTATTGCAGTTCCTTTCAGCACATAAAGAACTCCGGTTATCTTGCCTTGATCTGAATAAAATTGAATTAAGCGGCAACGATAATCTGCACAGTTGAATATTAGAACTCGAATGAAATTTCTAATGCTCCTCAACCGAAAGCTCAACACCTGAGGGTAATAAGTAAACTCAGTTTTCCAAACTCCTGAGGACTGGGTAGAGCCACACATCTTTCCTAAAATGGTTATATTAGACCGGAACTCCCTGAGGTTGAACTGAGGAGGAGTTGAGAACGTCGGGTGAGGGTGACTTTGCAGGAATCAAAACTTTAATATGGTTTCCTTTCACATTTACCAATTTCTTTAAATAGCTATATGGAAGCCATCAGGTTAGCAAAGCTTAGATGGATCATTGGAGATATTGGATACGTGTCTCAGATTAGACAATGACAGTTGAATATCTTTCTCTCTTATAATTGTATATTTATTTTATTTAACCCTTATTTTGATTGAGAACACATTTTCATTTACAGCAATGACCTGGGGAAAAGTTATAGGGGAGAGGAGGGGGGATGAATGAGCAAATTGGAAGATGGGGACGATTAGGTGGCCATGATGGTACGGTATGATGGCCAGATTGGGAATTTAGCCAGGACAACGGGGTTAACACCCCTACTCTTACGATAAGTGCCATGGGATCTTTTAGTGACCACAGAGAGTCAGGACACCCGTTTAATTCTCATCAAAAAGACGGTACCCTATACAGGGAAATATCCCCAATCACTGCCCTGGGGCATTGGGATCTTTTTTTAGATGAGAGGAAAGAGTGCCTCCTACTGGCTCTTCACACCACTTCCAGCAGCATTTGGTCTCCCATCCAGGACCTACCCTACTTAGCGTCAGTGGCAAGCCAGCAGTGGGATGCTGGGTGGTATGCTGCTGGATGATGTTGCGGTTGGGGTCGAATATATACAGGAAGTGAATCGGAATTAAGTGAATTGAAATTCAGTGAATTGAAATTCAGTGAATCAAAATTCAATGAATCGAAATTCAGTGAATCGGAATGTAACAACTTTGTTTTCTTCTCACAGGCGTATCCTGGACGCGGCCAAACGCAATAACCAGACTGGTCACTTCCTTTGGGTTGGCTCAGACAGCTGGGGGTCCAAGATCTCCCCTGTGGTCCAGCAGGAGAGAGTGGCAGAGGGGGCCATCACCATCCTCCCCAAGAGAGCCTCCGTGGACGGTGAGAGAGCAGGAGACACTCAATCAATCAATCATTCAAATGTATTTATAAAGACCTTCTTACATCAGCTGATGTCACAAAGTGCTGTACAGAAACCCAGCCTAAAACCCCAAACAGCAAGCAATGTAGGTGTAGAAGCACGGTGGCAAGGAAAAACTCCCTAGATAGGCCAGAACCTAGGAAGAAACCTAGAGAGGAACCAGGCTATGAGGGGTGGCCAGTCCTCTTCTGACACTGAGCCCTTTTGACCCTACTCAGCAAACAATGTGAAATAATGCATGTGTTTGAAGCACTGTGAGATCTACAGCACTTTTGTGTTGTAGAATGTGGCTTTAGGCTGAAATACGTTTATTTTTATTCCTCTTCTCAATTTTCATCCTTATCTCAGCCTTCGACCGTTACTTCCGGAGTCGCTCCCTCTCCAACAACAGAAGGAACGTGTGGTTCGCAGAATTTTGGGAAGAAAATTTTGCGTGCAAGTTAGGGATGCATGGCAAGCGACCTGGGAGCCCCAAGAAATGCACAGGTACAGCATGTTCTTTCAACTAAAGCACTGAGGGAACAGCATTATCTGGGGACGAGGAAAAGGATATCCCCTCTGGCAGAGGTCTGTGCGTTCCCTCAGTGCAAACCTGACTGTTTAACCAGTGCACTGCAGAGATAGGCAGTAAACAGCAGAGAGACAATAGTCTGTTGCTGGGGTGTATCTTCATCCCAATGCTCTACAGAACATAACCATGATAGTCTGCACTATCTCACACCCCAGCCAATCAATACCATGGTTTTGGTGGCCAAGAGGTGATGGATGGATGGCACAGGAGGTTGGTGGTACCGTAATTGGGAAGGACGGGCTCATGGTAATGGCCGGAGCGGAATAGGTGGAATGGTATCAAATACAGGCACTACCTGTATCTCTGCAGTGCCATTCCATAAGCTCTGTTCCAGACATTATTATAACTCAAAACTCCAGTTATAGCACTGTAATTTCATTCCACCAGGAATTTCACTTTCAATATCTCTGGGAATATGTAGGGGAAAGGGTTTGCTCTAGCTTGAAATGGGAAACATCCGTATGTAGCACTCTTTGAATGTCCAGTAACTCTCTGAGACACAAACAACCATATTACAGAGACATGCTGTATGTCTGAAGATGTGGATACATGTGTTTGTGTTGAAGACCTCTGGAGACAAAGGCATCAGATCCACACATTCTGTGTAAATGTGTTTCTTTGAGTGTGTGTGTGTGTGCAGGGAGACTTTATGTACGTACGCTGTGTTTGAATTCATTATATTTTTATAATAACAATTTTATTCATAAAAAAATCAGGATGTGCGTGTATTAATGTGGCTGTGTTTGAGCTTTTTTTCGCCCCCAAAACTCTGTTTGTGTCTGGGGATATGCAGAGGCAGACGGCTGTCCGTTGCCCGTATCCCAGACGACACTTATTGTTCTGACACGGTAACTTGAAGTAATGAGAATAATTATGGAGCTGTCGTCGCCGTGCTCTCTCTCTCTGGCTCTCCCTCCCCCCTCTCTCCGCTCCTTATCTGCAATAGGATGCACACAACGCTGCAGTGCTGATAGATTCGTCTGTTAACAACACAGCCAGATCGCCTGATTATTAGCATATTCTTTTTAAGTCAGTAGGGAAGGCATCAAATCATGACAGCGTGACCAAAAAATGCAGTGCATTCTGTCACAAACAAAGCGGATGTGCCATGGTCCAGCGAAAGCAAGTGGCACATACTAACTATTGTTAGAAAATTATAAAAAGGTCTTGCACTTAAGCCGACTGAGGGAGACAGCCAGATCAGCCCGAGGGTGTTCCAAAATGAATTCCACATCACTAAGCTTACCACATACAGAGCTTGTCTACTGAGAGTTGCATTGTGCTGACGACAATGTCCCCACTGTGTGGGCGAAAAAAATGTAATCCTTGATGATTTTGAGGAGTTTTTCTGGAACACAGGCACTTTGGGCCAAATCCTTTGGAGACATGGCAGACACACCAAACAGGATTTGGTAAATGCCAAGCAGAGTAGCCAGGCAGCAACAGGACTGAGAAGAAGAAAAAAGAAACACCAATCTCCGATTTCCAAAAATACCCCCATGTTCGTATCTCCCTCCATTATAAAGCTCATGTAATTTTGCCTGAGCAAGGTAGACGGTTTGAAATTTGTTTGCCCCTGTCAGAAGCACTCGGGGCTTTTTCACTCTATTCTTTCCCTGGTGTGGGAGCGAGGGGAGCAGCTTGAGTAAATTTTATTAGCAACTTGAGATTGAGTTTTAGTGCCGTGAGGAGAGTAGCTGCATGGGCATCTTTTATCAAGAGCTGTCGCTGTCTGCAGGTCAGAACCGGGAGGACTAGAAAAGAGAGACTAGGAAAAACAGGAGCTTGGAAAAATGATGGTTGACTTGGCAAGACAAGATGAACTGGCAACAGACAAACAGAGAACACAGGTATAAATACACTGAGGGTAATAGGGAAGATGGGTGACACCTGGAGGGGGGTGGAGACAATCACAAGGACATGTGAAACAGATCAGGGTGTGACAGATTTGTTTAACACTTTTTTGGTTACTACATGATTCCGTGTTATTTCATCGTTTTTGATGTCTTCACTATTATTATACAATGTAGAAAATAGCAAAACTTAAGAAAAGCCCTGGAAGGAGTAGGTGTGTCCAAACTTTTGACTGGTACTGTATATAGACATTTGCATGTGTACTTACAGTATATGTGTGTATGTGTATCTGTCTATGTAAGCAAATGTGTGTACAGACTTGTGTGTCATCACATAGACGGAGCAAACAGGAAACCGTGAAATGGATGCACCTTCGTTGGCATACAGTAAGTGCTCTCAGACATAAACATCAGATACTGTATCCTGTGAAATGTCAATGATGTTTGATTTAGCGTTGCGTCACTGCTATGCTCTCTTCTCTCATTACATCCTATGTGAGGCTAAGGTTTAGCCATACTGCAGTGCAAAGTGCCATTATACGATCACAGATGTATCCACTTGCTTCTTATGTAGTTCTTACCCTGCAGTGTTTCCTCTACACTATTAAGTTGGGCAACCCCCCTGGCCTCCACCCACTTCCAGCCAACCTCTATTGCCCACCAGGAAACAAAGGCTTGTCCAGATACCCCAAGGCAGAATGTTCAGTCAAAAACACACACTCAACAGCACTGGTGGAACAGCTCTATAGTTTCTCATGCCTTGAAGCAACAAATACAGAACTGAAGCGTTAGAAGTCATGGTACAAAAGCTGTTCTCCACTGGGAAATGGAAAGAGTCATAGGATCAACAGACACTTACACACTAAGCAGTGGTATACGATCCACTGCAATGTGATATAATGCAGAACTAGTAGGTCACTTCAACAACTAAAATAAATTGTTTTGTTCTATGAAAGTGTGTCTGTGTGTCAAGTAAGTCAGGCGTGCTAAGTGCTCTGTTAAATTATAATTGCTCTGCGTCGCAAACTCCTCATTTAGTTCTCTGATACTCAGTTTTCAGTATCTTGCAGTGATAACATTGAATACTCTGTGAGCACGTATCTTTAGTAGTGGAGGAGAGGGAATCAAAAGGAACTCAATATCGAAAGGGATATACTTCAGCTTTGTGGTGCAAATGCTCTCTGGTTTTGACATGTCATATATTAAATTGAGGTTTTCTCGCAATTAAATAGCTGTCACTTCATATTACAAACTGTCATTTTTTGTTATTTCTTGACAAAACTCCGAGGCCAGCATCAATCTCATCCTCGTCAATGTTAAAGCCAAAATGGTAGAGAATTGTATACAGTGATAATGATTTCCAATGAACCCTTACTGTATTGCCTGTGTTCCTTATTCTTTCTAGTGTTTTGTTACATTGTATGTCTTCAGGCTATGTGGGCATGTTGGTCCATAAATCACAGTAAATAAGGGGTAAACACCCTTTTGTGGTCCTATTGATTTCCATTTATTAGTCTGAAAGAGAGAGTGAGAGAGAGAGGGGGTGGGGGTGGTAGAGAGAGAGGGCAGTGAGGGGGAGAAAGAGAGAGGGGGAAAGACAGAGAGAGTGAGTCACTTGAGGTAAAAATGTGAACATGCTCTATGGCTTTGTGGGGGTGGTCTTGAAGGGCCTTGATCATTGATGGTAATTAAATCAGGATAATTAAATATCTTACTGACACAATGGCCTAAGGTCAGAGGGCACAGTGTCTACATTCCATTATGCTGTCCGTGTGCTGCTGGTGATATTGTCAGCATTCGTCTCTGGTGATGAGCTGTAGACAAAGTCTGTACAGTAGCTTTAAGCACCTAATTTCCCATCAAATGAGTGTGTCCATTGTTTTTCAAAGCAATACAATAACTTAATTATGCCCTCCTACCACTCACCCAAGTAAATTAAACTGAATGAGGAAATCCATGCAATGACTGCAGATAGTTTTTTTCCCCTTCCCTTTGTCCCTACTGTTAATGTCATCATATTTCCCCGGGCTATTAATGGGATTTCAATAGAACTAAGCACATAGGCACTTAGTCAAAATAAACAATTGAAGAACAAAATAACTAGAGTTTCAATGAAATATTGGTATAGATACAGGTATACTGTACCTACCACAGTCACATCCAAAATTAGTGGCACCCTTGTTAAAGATGAGAAAAAAAGACTATATAAAATAAACAATACAAATACTGAGCTAAGCTCCAAAAACATTTTTAATTACTATTTACATTTTTTCTCAAAAAGATGAGTGTCAAAGTATGTTTTGTTACTTTGTACACCCTGCCCTTGCAAGGATAACGGCACTGAACCTTTTTCTATAATGTTTTATGAGATTGGAGAACACATTGGGAAGTCTCTTAGATCATTTCTCTATACAGAATCTTTCCAGATCCTTGATATCCTTCGGTCTGCACTTATGGACTGCCCTCTTCAATTAAAACCACAGGTTTTCAATGGGGTTCAAGTAAAGGGACTGAGATGGCCATTGCAAAATGTAGATTTTTGGGCAATTAACTATTTCTTTGTGGATTTTGATGTGCTTTTTTCTCATATGAGCATAGCACCTGGTTCCAATCCAAGTGCTAATGCTGTTAAGCAAGCTCCAGGCATTTACTAAAGTTTTTTTCTCACAACCTTTCCAAAGAGCCTATTGGCATGCAAGTGGCGTCTACAGTAATTGTAGATTAAGAGACTTGGTGACCCAAAGATTCGACCAATTTCTGTAATTCTCCAACTGTGGCCATTCATTACCTCCAGAACCATCTTCCTCACTGTGCGTGGGGACAAGCTAAAGATTACTTTTTAAACAGAATTTCTTCCTGTGAGTGATTTGTTAGTATAAAATATTAATAAAACATTTTTTTTAATACAATATAGCTCAGTATTTGTATTATTTTTTTTATAAAAAATGGTTTGCTCATCAAGGGATGCATACAGTTGTTTTTGGCCACAGCTTTATCACATATTTCAATTTCGCTTTCCTATTATGCAACAGACACACTTGTCCACAGATGCCCTAAGCTTTCAATGTTTACGGCAAAATCACTTCATGCCTCCAGTTATGACTTTCTTATGTGTACTTATAGACTCATAGCGTATTCTTACCTTGAACAGTAAGTAAGAATAGAAAACTAAGCCTGAACAAGATTGGTAAGATTGCAGCTTTAACCAACAATGTGGATCAGAATCAATGCAGACTGCCCTGAGACAAAGAAAGCAGGACTTAATTGGACTTAATTATAAATATTTGATTACAGATTCTGCTTTGTTGCACTTTACCTCAGTCGAGCAAAGTAACCAATTTGTATCCTCTTACTACTGTTCTCTTCCCCTTTTTTTTTCATTCTATTTAACTTTATTTAACCAGGCAAGTCAGTTAAGAACAAATTCTTATTTACAATTGACAGCCTACCCCATCCAAACCCTAATCCGGATGACACTGGGTCAATTGTGCCCCTATGGGACTCCCAATCACAGCCGGTTGTGATACAGCCTGGTATTGGGGTCTGTAATGACGCCTCAAGCACTGAGATGCAGTGCCTTAGACCGCTGTGCCACTCGGGAGCCCCCAAAATACTTAACAAATTCCCTGAAAGAGGTTGAAGTCATTTTGTCCTGCCCATTTGATGCCACATCTTTGCGCTCTTGTGTGCTTGATTCCAAACATATCCAGATCAAACGCAATCTTGACAAAAACCCAATCTGTGTCGCCCTTTCCCTCCATTTTTGTCTACTGGTTCTCTTCCCTCTCTAATGACTTGGCTTATTGATTTGAAAGCAGAGTGACAGTCAGGGGAGGAGTCGCCTTCTATTGGAGGTTGGAGAGGGAAGCTAAATGCACAGCGCTCAGCAATATTTTGGAAAGTACACTTTTGATTAGGGATTTTCTTCAAAGAGTCTTATAGGGTAATATGTTACATCTTCCGCCAGACATCTTCCCAAGCTTGTTATAGTATCAAAGGCCTGCTCTTGACATTCCCCTTTGAAAGTAATGGTGAAGCTGAAGTATATTGATGCGAAGGGGTTCTAACACCAGCCAATCACTTCAAATCAAATCAAATATATATTTTTTTATTTAACTTTTATTTATACAGGTTTTTCTCATTGAGATAACATCTCTTTTCCAAGAGAGACCTGGTCCAACAGCAGCAGGGGGAACAACGTTTCAGACAAAACAACTTACATACACTAATACTACGTTAAACAAAACTATAAACACACATACAGTACAACAAAAACATTTTACGTCTTGACTAAAAACAGCTGGCCTAAAAACAATTACACTTTTCTATGATATATACATCGATCAAGTGTTTAAACTCCACCAACAAAACTAGATCATCAAATTTTAAAATGTTCAGTAGAGAATTCCAGGACCACGGAGCTAAGTAACTAAAACTATTTCTACCATGCCCTGTTCTAATTTTTGGTACTGTTAGAAGCAAATGAGAATGGGACCGTAATTGATATTTATTTACTGACCTGACTAAAAAAGAACAGAGATAAAATGGCATTTTACCCAATATGGCCTTATTAATCAGTGTATACCAGTGTTTAAGCCTACGCAAGGTCAATGACGACCAGCCAACAGCACTGTAGAGTTCACAATGATGTGAACATACACATGGTTAGCAGATGTTAATGCGAGTGTAGCAAAATGCTTGTGCTTCTAGTTCCGACCATGCAGTAGTATCTAACAAGTAATCTAACAAATTCACAACTACCTTATACACACAAGAGTAAAGGAATGAATACGAGTATGTACATATAAATATATGGATGAGCGATGGCTGATCGGCGTAGGCAAGATGCAGTAGATGGTACGGAGTACAGCATATACATATGAGGTGAGTAATGTCGGATATGTAAACTTTATATACAAAATTGTTTAAAGTGGCTAGTGATACATTTATTACATCCAATTCCTATTTTTAAAGTGGCTAGAGATTTAAGTCAGTATGTTGACTGTATGATGGCTGTTTAACAGTCTGATGGCCTTGAGGTAGAAGCTGTTTTTCAGGCTCTCGGTCCCGGCTTTGATGCACCTGTACTGACCTCGCCTTCTGGATGATAGCGGGGTGAACAGGCAGTGGCTTGGGTGGTTGTTGTCCTTGATGATCTTTTTGGCCTTCCTGTGACATCGGGTGGTGTAGGTGTCCTGAAGGGCAGGTAGTTTACCCCCGGTGATGCGTTGTGCAGTCCTCACTACCCTCTGGAGAGCCTTACGGTTGTGGGCGGAGCAGTTGCCGTACCAGGCGGTGATACAGCCCGACAGGATGCTCTCGATTGTGCATCTGTAGAAGTTTGTAAGTGATTTTGGTGACAAGCCAAATTTCTTTAGCCTCCTGAGGTTGAAGAGGCGCTGTTGCTGTTGCGCCTTCTTCACCACGCTGTCTGTGTGGGTGGTCCAATTCAGTTTGTCCGTGATGTGTACGCCGAGGAACTTAAAACTTTCCACCTTCTCCACTACTGTCCCGTCGATGTGGATAGGGGGGTGCTCCCTCTCCTGTTTCCTGAAGTCCACAATCATCTCCTTTGTTTTGTTGACATTGAGTGAGAGGTTATTTTCCTGACACCACACTCCGAGGGCCCTCACCTCCTCCCTGTAGGCCGTCTCGTCGTTGTTGGTAATCAAGCCTACCACTGTAGTGTCGTCAGCAAACTTGATGATTGAGTTGGATGCGTTCTTGGCCACGCAGTCATGGGTAAACAGGGAGTACAGGAGAGGGCTGAGAACGCACCCTTGTGGGTCCCCAGTGTTGAGGATCAGCGGGGTGGAGGTGTTGTTTCCTACCCTCACCACCTGGGGCCGGCCTGTCAGGAAGTCCAGGACCCAGTTGCACAGGGCTGGGTCGAGACCTAGGGTCTCAAGCTTAATGACAAGCTTGGAGGGAACAATGGTGTTAAATGCTGAGCTGTAGTCGATGAACAGCATTCTTACATAAGTATTCCTCTTGTCCAGATGGGTTAGGGCAGTATGCAGTGTGATTGCGATTGCGTCGTCTGTGGACCTATTGGGACGGTAAGCAAATTGGAGTGGGTCCAGGGTGTCTGGCAGGATGGAGGTGATATGATCCTTGACTAGTCTCTCAAAGCACTTCATGATGACGGAAGTGAGTGCTACGGGGCGATAGTCATTTAGCTCAGTCACCTTAGCTTTCTTGGGAACAGGAACAATGGTGGCCCTCTTGAAGCATGTGGGAACAGCAGACTGGGATAGGGACTGGTTGAATATGTCCGTAAACACACCAGCCAGCTGGTCTGCGCATGCTCTGAAGACACGGCCAGGGATGCCATCTGGGCCAGCAGCCTTGCGAGGGTTAACACATTTAAATGTTTTCCTCACGTTGGCTGCGGTGAAGTTGAGCCCGCAGGTTTTGGTAGCGGGCCGTGTCGGTGGCACTGTATTATCCTCAAAGCGAGGAAAGAAGTTGTTTAGTTTGTCTGGGAGCAGCACGTCGTGGTCCGCGACGAGGCTGATTTTCTTTTTGTAGTCCGTGATTGTAGACCCTGCCACATTCCTCTCGTCTCTGAGCCGTTGAATTGTGACTCTACTTTGTCTCTATATTGACGCTTAGTTTGTTTGATTGCCTTGCGGAGGGAATAGCTACACTGTTTGTATTCAGTCATGTTTCCAGTAGCCTTACCCTGGTTAAAAGCAGGGGTTCGCGCTTTCAGTTTTGCGCGAATGCTGCCATCAATCCACGGTTTCTGGTTGGGGAAGGTTTTAATAGTTGCTATGGGTACCACATCACCGATGCACTTGCTAATAAACTCGCTCACCGAATCAGCGTATACATCAATGTTGTTGTCCGACGCTATGCGGAACATATCCCAGTCCACGTGCTCGAAGCAATCTTGCAGCATGGAATCAGATTGGTCGGACCAGCGTTGAACAGACCTGAGAACGGGCGTTTCCTGTTTTAGTTTCTGTTTGTAGGCTGGGAGCAACAAAATGGAGTCATGGTCAGACTTGCTGAAAGGTGGGCGAGGAATAGCCTTGTATGCATCACGGAAGTTGGAATAACAATGATCCAGGATTTTACCAGCCCGGGTGCACATTCGATATGCTGGTAAAATTTCGTGAGCCTTGTTCTCAAATTAGCCTTAGTAAAATCCCCAGCCACAATAAATGCAGCCTCAGGATATGTGGTTTCCAATTTACATAGAGTCCGATGAATTTCTTTCAGTGCCGTCGATGTGTCAGCTTGAGGGGGGATATACACGGCTGTGATCATAATCGAGGAGAATTCTCTTGGTAGATAATGCGGTCGGCATTTGATTGTAAGGAATTCTATGTCAGGTGAACAAAAGGACTTGAGTTCCTGTATGTTGTTATGATCACACCACGTCTCGTTAATCATAAGACACACACCCCCACCCTTCTTCTTACCAGATAGATGTTTGTTTCTGTCGGCGCAATGCGTGGAGAAACCAGGTGGCTGTACCGACTCTGATAACGTGTCCTGAGTGAGCAATGTTTCCGTGAAGCAAAGAACGTTGCAGTCTCAGATGTCTCTCTGAAAGGCAACCCTCGCTCTAATTTCGTCCACCTTGTTGTCCAGAGACTGGACATTAGCGATTAAAATACTCTGGAGAGGTGCACGACTTAGGAGAGATAGTGTGGGTCAGACAGTATATACACAGTTGAAGACGGAAGTTTACATACACTTAGGTTGGAGTCATTAAAACTCATTTTTCAACCACTCCACACATTTCTTGTTAACAAACTATAGTTTGGCAAGTTGGTTGTGCATGACACAGGACATTTTTCCAACAATTGTTTACAGACAGATTATTTCACTTATAATTCACTGTATCATAATTCCTGTGTCAGAAATGTACATACACTAAGTTGATTGTGCCTTTAAACAGCTTGGACAATTCCAAAAAATGTCATGGCTTTAGAAGCTTCTGATAGGCTAATTGACATAATTTGAATCAATTGGAGGTGTACCTGTGGATGTATTTCAAGGCATACCTTCAAACTCAGGGCCTCCTTCCTTGACATCATGGGAAAATCAAAAGAAATCAGCCAAGACCTCAGAAAGAAATTGTTGACTTCCACAAGTCTGGTTCATCCTTGGGAGCAATTTCCAAACGCCTGTAGGTACCACGTTCATCTGTACAAACAATAGTACGCAAGTATAAACACCATGGGACCACACAGCCATCATATCGCTCAGGAAGGAGACACATAAGGACAACAAAGTCAAGGTATTGGAGTGGCCATCACAAAGCCATGACCTCAACCCTATAAAAAAATTGTGGGCAGAACTGAAAAAGCGTGTGCGAGCAAGGGGGCCTACAAACATGACTCAGTTACACCAGCTCTGTCAGGAGGAATTGGCCAAAATTCACCCAACTTATTGTGCGAAGCTTGTGGAAGGCTACCCGAAACGTTAGACCAAAGTTAAACAATTTAAAGGCAATGCTACCAAATACTAATTGAGTGTAAGTAAACTTCTGACCCACTTAGAATGTGATGAAAGAAATAAAAGCTGAAATAAATCATTCTCTCTACTATTATTCTGACATTTCACATTCTTCAAATAAAGTGGTTACTGACCTAAGACAGGGAATTTCTATTTGGATTAAATGTTAGGAATTGAAAAACTGAGTTTAAATGTATTTGGCTAAGGTGCATGTAAACTTCCAACTTCAACTGTAGGTCTGACTTACTGTATACTGTCCATTAACATTCTACCTGTGGATTTTCAGTCCAACACTAATCTAGTGCACCTGACTCTAATAATTAGCTGGTTGATAAACTGAATAAACTGAGGTTGGAGTAAAAACCTACAGGAGAGTAGTTCTCCAGGAACATGTTTGGAGAGCTCTGGTCTACATTTATTGGATTAGACAGGACGATAGGGCTTTGAAGGCTTTTGAATGAATAGCCTTACATTTATATTTTTTATAGGCCTTGTATCGGCTATCATTAAAGTCAGAAGGTTGTAGGAAATATATTGCAACATCTTGGACAGAGTACAGTCATAAAAACAATGAGCCCAGATAAGAGCGAAAAAGAAGTGGCACCGGTAGGTGCCAGAAGTGTCCTGCCAGTATACTGCCAAATTCCTTAGGGCTACTTCCTCCTTGCCAAGAAACAGGAGATCTGATAAGGATATGCCAAGATCATGCCTGATTTGTATATCTCGTTAATTGCTAACGTATACATTTTATATGTAGAAAGAAATATGAAAACACACATCAACTCCCACCTCCCTTCTCAGCTTTCGTAGCAGGCTGCTGTAATTCAAATAGAGACATGTGCACGTACTCTGGGCCAGTATGTAATTGCACATTTGCTAGTTTAAAAGCTTTCTAAATATAAAATATCTTAATGAGCAAAACAGAAAGTCATTAGCAGAGCCCCTGTGAATGTAAATATATACAGTGCCTTTGGAAAGTATTCAGACCGCTTGACTTTTTCCACATTTTGTTACGTTACAGCCTTATTCTAAAATGGATTACATAAAATAATTTCCTCAGCAATCTACACACAATACCCTGCAATGACGAAGTGAAAACAGGTTTTTAGACATTTTTGCAAAGTTATAAAAAAAAACAAGAATACCTTATTTACATAAGTATTCAGACCCTTTGCTATGAGACTTGAAATTGAGCTCAGGTGCATCCTGTTTCCATTGATCATTCTTGATGTTTCTACAACTTCATTGGAGTCCACCTGTGGTTAATTCAATCGATTGGACATGCTTTTGAAAGGCACACACCTGTCTATATAAGGTTCCACAGTTGACAGTGCATGTCAGAGAAAAAAACAAGCCATGATGTTGAAGGAATTGTTCGTAGAGCTCCAAGACAGGATTGTGTCGAGGCACAGATCTGGGGAAGGGTACCAACAAATGTTTGCAGCATTGAAGGTCCCCATCATTCTTAAATGGAAGAAGTTTGGAACCACCAAGACTCGTCCTAGAGCTGACCGCCCGGCCAAAGGAAGTGCCTTGGTCAGGGAGGTGAACAAGAACCCGATGGCCACTCTGACAGAGCTCCAGAGTTGCTCTTTGGAGATGGTTGTCCTTCTGGAAGTTTCTCCCATCTCTGCAGCTCTCCACCAATCGGGCCTTTATGGTAGTGGCCAGACGGAAGCCAATCCTCAGTAAAAGGCACATGACAGCTCGCTTGGAGTTTGCAAAAAGGCACCTAGACTCTCAGACCATGAGAGACTAGATGCTCTGGTCTGATAAAACCAAGACTGATGAATGCCAAGTGTCAGGTCTGGAGGAAACCTGGCACCATCCCTATGGTGAAGCATGTAGGTGGCAGCATCATGCTGTGTGGATGTTTTTCAGTGGCAGGGACTGGGAGACTAGTCAGGATCAAGGGAAAGATAAACGGAGCAAAGTACAGAGAGATCTTTGATGAAAACCTGTATCAGAATGCTCAGGTCCTCAGACTGGGGCGAAGATTCACCTTCCAACATGACAACGACCCTAAGCACACAGCCAAGACAACGTAGGACTGTCTCTGAATGTCCTGAATGTCTCTGAATGCCCATCCAAAGCCCAGACTTGAAGCTGATCTAACATGTCTGAAGAGACCTGAAAATAGCTGTGCAGCGACGCTCCCCATCCAACCTGACAGAGCTTGAGAGGATCTGCAGAGAAGAATGGGAGAAATTTCCCAAATACAGGTGTGCCAAGCTTGTAGCGTCATACCCAAGAAGACTCAATGCTGTAATCGCTGCCAAAGGTGCTTCAACAAAGTACTGAGTAAAGGGTCTGAATACTTATGTACATGTTATATTTCAGTTTTTTATTGATTTTTAGAAAACAGTTTTTGCTTTGTCATTACATGGTTTTGTGCATAGATTGATAAAGAAAAAAAAAACAATGTATTCAATTTTAGAATAAGTCTAACATAACAAAATGTGAAAAAGGTCAAGGGGTCTGAATACTTTACGAATGCACTGTATCTACCGTAGCTTTGATTGGACTGATCATGTCAACATCATACTTTCAAAATCTTAGCTAGCAAGCTAGACAAGCGGTCATCATCATGAATCAAGTCGATAATCTACTGGCAAATTCTTTTCAATCCTTGTCATATGATGAGAAATTATACATAAAACGTATCGGTGCTCATTGGCCATTGGACATAAACATTACACAACAAGTTTGAATTCGTAAAATTAACAATGAGTGGTTTGGAAGGAATCAGTGGCTAACTGCAAGCTTTGCAAAGCAGTCACTAGCCTGCTATTCAGTGGAGTGGGTGTGTGGTCCTAGTCTGGGTTTAAGGGTCTCTTTTCCAAGCTTAAAAGGGTAAACATTCACATGCAACACCATGGGCCAGAAAAGGTGGAATACATTGGCGATGCTGTCAATCCAGCATGATTTCTGCCATGTCAAAACAACTGAAAACTCGGAACTGAGAAATCTCAGACTTCAGTGAGTCCTAGACAACTGGGAACTCCGAATACGTAATCCAACTCGGAATTCCAATTCGGAATTCCACCATCCTGTTCAAGTGAGCACAGCAGAACAAGGTGACTCCAAAAATGTATTGTATGCTGTTTCATAAATTATGTAATATGCCAGGGAGATATTTATACTTTAGTTAAGAAAGTAAGCTGTTAATAGCCCATGTGCCTCAACTTAATAATTTGGTCCATTTCCCCCTCATTATTTAGCCTACTGTTCTGACTTGGTGGTGCATTTGTAGCCTATAGCCTATTTTAGAGAAATATAATAAGTGAATATTGTAAGAGCTTTCATTGTCTGCTTATATGCCCCCTTTATTTATCCTACGGCTCTGACTTTGTGTACAGAGAGAATACTGTAAAAACGTCCCATGTTCTGAATTCTGTTGCTGTCCGTCCTAGCTCGCTGATTAATGTCTTAATCAAATTTTGGGATTGTCCCTTATCCTCTTCTTGTTCCCTTATGCCATAGTTTGTACATCTCAATTGTCAGTAGAAACCACATTTGTTAAAGCAAGCCAGCCATATCAGCTGTTTTTTAAAGGCAGTAAATTAAGCTGAATTTACTGTTTTGCTGCCAGACAAGGCTCTGCTGAAAGCCATGTGTAGCGGTGACAAGGATTCACTCCATGGTGCTGAAAAGAAAGCTCTTCTATTGGGACAGCTTTATGTAGGCCTTAACAGTTTGTGGGTACCGTTTGTCACTGTTATAGTTCAATTCATGTATTGTTTAGTGTTGTGTTGTGTTGTGTTGTGTAGCGGCTTTGCTGGCATGCATCCCAATATTTTTTGTGTTTGTGCCACCAAGATTTACATGCTAAAATCACCACTTGAGGTCACAAAAGCTCAGAGAACGGGACCGCCAAGTGGTGAAGCGCGTAGCACGTAAAAATCCATCTGTCCTCGGTTGCAACACTCACTACCGAGTTCCAAACTGCCTCTGGAAGCAATGCCAGCACAAGAACTGTTCGTCGGGAGCTTCATGAAATGGGTTTCCATTGTCGAGCAGCTGCACACAAGCCTAACATCACCATGCGGAATGCCAAGCGTCGGCTGGAGTGGTGTAAAGCTTGTCACCATTGGACTCTGGAGCAGTACAAACGCGTTCTCTGGAGTGATGAATCATGCTTCACCATCTGGTAGTCCGACTGATTAATCTGGTTTTGGTGGATGGCAGGAGAACGCTACCTGCCCAATGCCTAGTGCCAACTGTACAGTCGTGGCCAAAGGTTTTGAGAATGACACAAATATGAATTGCTGCTTCAGTGTCTTTAGATATTTTTGTCAGATGTTACTATGGAATACTGAAGTATAATTACAAGCATGTCATAAGTGTCAAAGGATTTTATTGACAATTACATGAAGTTGATGCAAAGAGTCTTGGCAATATCACAGCGTTGTCAGATTTTACGGCAAAAGCACAACATTTGATTGTTTGAGGGTAGGACCTCCAATATTTTTCTATTAGCATAAATTCATAAACCATCGTGGTTCACACAAAACACATTTCACAACGAAAACAAATCCCTTCCCTTTTGAAGAACTTCTGCTGAGGGCTTCCCAAGTGTCCAACGAAGACATCCAATGGTTCTTTTGTTAGAAAAAGTAATGTATTATATCCATAAATCTCTGTTTGGTTGGCACGTTATGATCATAAAATACAGCGTCCACTCGCCCATTGAACCGTGAAGAGAACGCGTTCAACCTATAGCTATACACTTGTCCAAGAACAATCAAACATAATTGATAATGTATCCTTAGGAACACTTTTATGTATATTTACTATAATATTTCAACCCGATTATAACCTGGACGATAGGAAAGGAAAAAACCACAGCGCGCACGAGCCCGTGAACCCGCATCCTCTTCTGTTTACATCCGATGACCAGTTAAAAATTCTTCTTCTATTACCATCCAGAGCAACTATAACATCACCAAACACTGTCTAGAGACTGTGACATCCAGTGGAAGCAATAAGTACTGCAATCACTCCCAGAAAGGCTGTTTTCTATAGGTAGGGGTTCAAAATGAGGCAATGTGTCAAAAACACTTTTTCCAGGACAGAAATTCCTCAGGTTTTCGCCTGCTATATCCGTTCTGTTATACTCACAGACATTATGTTAACACTTCAGAGTGTTTCCTATCCAATAGTACTAATTATGTGCATATCCTAGTTTCTGGGCCTGAGTGGGAGGCATTTTACTTTGGGCACGCCAGACTCCAAAACCTTCACCTCGGGAGCCGCTCCCCTAAGAAGTTAATCAACATGTCGAGCTGCTAATAATAATAAAACGCAGGGCTATCGATACTTGGCTACTCATTCGTTGCAGCTGCAGCCCGAGTGGAAATACGGAGAAGCGCGTTTTGTAATAGTGTTGAATAAAAACAGTGACATGCTGAATATAAACTTAAACATGAACTCACTCATAAAAACAGCAGCTCTTTGCTGTGTTCGTTGACAGTCTCTCTGTGGTCATGGTTTTAAAAGTTATTAAATCTTACGTAGGCTAGTAACCTATTAATCTTGGCTGTGGCCAGGGTCATCGAAAGTCTGTAGCCATGGTGATTTGAGCTATCCGATTGGGTAGCGCAGTAGGTGCACCCGATATAGTCACAGATTTTCTGGTCCGCTGCGTAGGCGGATTTGTCTCATGGGAACACTTTGCTTACCCGGTGCGCAGGACTTTTGAATCAAGTGCACCTACCGGCAACAGCTCAACAGAAATATTTGGTGATCGACTAGGAATGCCTTGAAGATCGCGATCGACCGGTTGGCGACCACTGTTCTATACGATTCTGTGCTTCCGACTTTGTGGCAACAGTTTGGGGGAGGCCCTTTCCTGTTTCAGCATGACATTGCCTCAAAGCGAGGTCCGTACAGAAATGGTTTGTCGAGATCGGTGTGAAAGAAATTTACTGGTCTGCACAGAGTCCTGACCTCAACCCCAACGAAAACCTTTGGGATGAATTGGAATGCCGAATGCAAGTCAGGCCTAATTGCCCAACATCAGTGCCCGACCTCACTAATGCTCATGGCTGAATAGAAGCAAGTCTCCCAGCAATGTTCCAACATCTAGTGGAAATCCTTCCCAGAAGAGTGGTGTTTTTTTAACAGGGGGGACCAACAATGCGAAGGAGATGTGTCGCACTCCATGATTTTGGAATTAGATGTTCAACGAGCAGGTGTCGACATACTTTTGGTCATGTAGTTTACTTTTGAGTTGAGTTCAATGCATACTATTAAAGCATACTAGTGAAGGCTAGACGGATTGAAGGAGACAGATTTAACCTGTAATGTCAGTACCTACTCAATCCATTCAATTTTGTCTGCTTAGTATTTCTACATATTCTATAAAAAAGAAATCTTGCAAAACAATGCTAGACCTAGAAGCATGTCATTATTATTTCTACGTTGATAGAATCTGACAAATTTCTGACGTTAGTAAATAACAATGGGGAGTATAACAATAAGCTATTAATGTAAATATATTCAGACTTGTCAGAGCCTTATATGCGCTGAAATTGCTGATTTTTTCCCGACTTATCTCATCACACAAGATCTCTGTAAATATTAATTTATCTAATTGTCTAATCTAATTGAACCCCAGGGCATGGTAGAAAATGGAAAACAGAAACTAGTCAGTCCTGTACAGAGGTAATACATTTGCCCTGGTAAGTGATGTTTAATTGAAATGCCAGTACCCGTGATTAAGTTGTTTCTCAATTGTATAGAGCCTCAACGTGGTGTCATAATACTCATAAAACCTAGCGTTCAAACAGGGAAATGGTTCCAATCGTTTTTCCACCATTCATTTTTCCCATAGAGGATTTTAGAAACACTTAAAATAAGGGCTGTTTTGTGTAGGCTTACATTGGCATAACATTTCTATAACCATTTAAGTCTCTCTTGGACAAGGTGACTTTAATCAATATATTTGGCTCTATTTACTCAGATTCAAAAATGCTAATTAGCATCGAAGTAGACATCATGCAAAACTACAAATCCCTGCAACCTCCACTACGTCTTCTCTAGCTGACACCTTTGCTAACAGTTATTGTGTCAACCTGCACAAAACAGTTCACAGAATTTTCCATTTAAAATACATTTTGCCAATTTAGTCATTACTACATTTAGCTAACAGAGATTATTACCTTTGCCTCGATTTGGCAGTCTTGTCCAGATCATCAATTACGATCTTGCCTCATCGCTGGAACTCCCCAAAGGGGAGAAGTGTGCTTTTCACGGATGAATCCCGGTTTCAACCGTACCGGGCAGATGGCAGACAGCGTGTATGGTGTTGTGTGAGTGGTTTGCTTATGTCAATGCTGTGAACAGAGTGCCCCATGGTGACGGTGGTGCATGCTCACCAGATATGTCACCCATTGAGCATGTTTGGGAGGCTCTGGATCGACATGTTTGACAGCGTATTCCAGTTTCCGCCAATGCCCAGCAACTTCGCACAGCCATTGAAGAGGAGTGGGACAACATTCCACAGGCCACAATCAACAGCCTGATCAACTCTATGTGAAGGAGATGTTTCGCACTGCATGAGGCAAATGGTGGTCACACCAGATACTGACTGGTTTTCTGATCCACGACCCTACCCCCTTTTTAAGGTATCTGTGATCAACAGATGCATATCTGTATATCCTGTGTTATGAAATCCATACATTAGGGCATAATGAATCATTTAAATTGACTAATTTCCTTATATGAACTAACTTAGAAATTGTTGCATGTTGCATTTATATTTTAGTTTAGTGCATATATACACACTACATGACCAAAGGTATGTGGACACCTGCTCGTCGAACATCTCTTTCCAAAATCATGGGCATTAATATGGAGTTAATCCCCCCTTCGGTGCTATAACAGCCTCCACTCTTCTGGGAAGTCTTTCCACTAGATGTTGGAACATTGCTGCAGGGACTTGCTTCCTTTCAGCCATAAGAGCATTAGTGAGGTCAGGCACTGATTTTGGGCGATTAGTCCTGGTTCACAGTCTGCGTTCCAATTCATCCCAAAGGTTTTTGATGGGGTTGAGGTCAGGGCTGTGTACAGGCCAGTTAAGTTCTTCCACACCGATCTCGGCAATCCATTTCTATATGGACCTCGATTTGTGCACAGGTCATGCTGAAACAGGAAAGGGCCTTCCTTAAAACTGTTACCACAAAGTTGGAAGCAAAGAATAGTCAAAAATATCATTGTATACGGTAGCGTTAAGATTTTCCTTCACTGGAACTAAGGGGCCTATCCCGAACCATGAAAAACAGCCACAGACCATTATTGCTCCTCCACCAGACTTTGCAGTTGGCATTATGCATTTGGGCATGTAGCATTCACCTGGCATCCGCCAAACCCAGGTTCGTCCGTCGGACTGCCAGATGGTGAAGCATGATTCATCGCTACAGAGAATGCGTTTTTCCAGTGCTCCAGAGTCAAATGACGGTGAACTCCAGCCGACGCTTGGCATTGCCCATGTTGATGTTAGACTTGTATGCAGCTGCTTGACCATGGAAACCCATTTCATGAAGCTCCTGACGACCAGTTATTGTGCTGACGTTGCTTCCAGAGAAAGTTTGGAACTCGGTAGTGAGTGTTGCAACCGAGGACAGACGGATTTTACGCTCTACGCCCTTCAACACTTGGCAGTCCCGTTCTCGGAGCTTGTGTGACCTACCACTTCGCAGCTAAGTCGTTGTTGTTCTTAGACGTTTCCACTTCATAATAACAGCACTTACAGTTGACTGGGGCAGCTCTAGCAGGGCAGAAATTTGGTGAACTGAATTGTTGGATGGATGACATGATTAGGCCGTCATTGTAAAATAAGATTTTTTTCTTAACTGACTTGCCTAGTTAAATAAAATAAATAAAATGCCGGTGCCACGTTGAAAGTCACTGAACTCTTCAGTAAGGCTATTCTACTGCCAATGTTTGTCTATGGAGATTTCATGGCTCTGTGATCGATTTTATACACTATATGCCGAATCCACTAATTTGAAGGTGTGCATATATACAGAGTGTACAAAACATTAGGAACCCCTGTGCTTTACATGCCATAGACTGACCAGGTGAAAGCTATGATCCCTTATTGATGTCACCCAAATGAATATCGCCCCGTCATCATTAAGTAATACAAGAAGCTGGCCCACATCAAGGCCAGCATGCCAGGCACACTGGACCCACTCTAATTTGCCTACTGCTCCAACAGATACACAGAAGATGCCATTTCCATCACTATTCACATGGCCCTAACACATCTGGACAAGGGGAACACCTATGTGAGAATGCTGTTCATTGACTACAGTTCAGTATCCAACACTATTCTTCCCTCCAAGCTCAGAGCCCTGGGTCTGGATACTACCCTTTGCAACTGGATCCTGGACTTCCTGACAGGAAGACCACAGGCTTTGAGGATTGGCAAAAGCACCTCATCCACACTGACTCTTAACATAGGGGCCTCCCAGGGGTGTGTACTCAGCCCTCTGCTGTACTCCCTGTTCACCCACAACTGTGTGGCTTTGCACTTTTCACCACACCAACTCCATCACGTTTGCTGACGACGCCACGGTTGAAGGCCTGATAACCAACAACGACAAGTCAGCCTACAGGGAGGAGGTAAGTGACCTAGCATTGTGTTGCCAGGACAACAACCTCTCCCTCATGGTCAGCAAAACAAAGACGTTGATTGTTGACTTCAATCAGCAGAGGGAACACACCGCGATCCACATAAATAGGACTTAAGTAGAGAGAGTCAGCAGTTTTAAGTTCCTCAGCATCCACATCACTGTTGACTTGACATGGCCCAACAAAACCATAGATCTTGTCAAGAGGGCGCAACAGCACTTCTACTTCCTAAGGCAGCTGAAGAAATTCATACCATGCTGCACTAACAAGAGCGTCCTGAACAGGTACATCATGGCCTGGTATAGGAATTGCTCCATCCACAACTGCAAGGCCATTTGGCCGATGGTGAAGACGGCCCAGTACATCACTGGGGTCGTGTTCCCACCCATCTAGGAACTACTATTTGAAACAGTGCCTGAGGGGCAGACGGTATCAGAGCAAGATGTCTGATACCAACAGGCTCAGAGATAGTTTCTATCTACAAGCCATCAGACTGCTTAACACTTGAACTGAACTGACCAACTGCACTGACTCTCCGCACCTTAGCACACATGCACTCACTCACTCACTCAAACAACAACCAAACAAACATATACACACATACATTCATGCTACACATGATATATATCACAACGGCTGCAACCAGACTCTTATTTACTAATGCTAATACTGAACAATTTAACCCTTTCCTGCTCGCAAAGTCAAGTTTTTGTTTTTACTGGACCATGACATCGGCGTGCAGAAATTAGAATAATTAGCTGGTGTCAAACCTTAAAACATGATACATATTTTAAAAGCTGAGAAACAGCTCTTTTAAATTATATGACATAACAATAGCACCACATCTATCAGATTGTAATCAGCCAAGAAAAACACCTGTGAAAATGTGTATCTTATATGAAAATCTATGCTTTTCTCCCAAACAACTGCCATTTACAAAAATGTCTAATGACGACAGAACAACTTGGAGCATATTGAGTCTTCTTTATTTTATAACGATTGATCATCTGAAATCAGAAGATAAATATACTTTACTGTGAATGGGTTACTGACGTTTTAGTGATTTTAGTGATATATTAAACACATATCTGCAACAAACAAAAAAATACAAATAGCATTTAGTCTAATATATATGAGAAGGAAAGATATCATTTTTATAAAACAAGAACTTTATTGAAAGAATAATTTTAGGGGAATGCCTTGTCTCATTCAAACCTGAAAATTAATACATTTAAATTGCTATCATAACCATATGCAACATTCATATCGAACTGAAATTACAAAATATGAAACAAAAATAGCATATAACAACAATTATTAGCTTTTACAACTACAATTTCTCCATTCAACTAGCATTAAGTGTAAGTACAGACGCTGGGAGACGAGAAGCAAGTACAGGGAGTGAACATTTACTGGATAACAGACAGGAAACAAACAACGACAGCATCTGGACAGGGGAAAACATAACAACATCAATGCTGACACAGGGATCAAACCGAGGAACAGACAGATATAGGATGAGCAATCAACAAAGTAATGGAGTCCAGGTGAGTCCAAAGAAGCGCTGGTGCGCGTAACAATGGTGACAAGTGTGCGTAATGATGGGCCGCCTGGCGCACCAGAAAGGGGGAGCAGGCGTGACATATGGTCTATTACACAATAAGTCGGGAACAATTCCAAAAGCATCTCTTCTTTTTTTTTACAGTCATTACAATTTACAAGTCCTTAACATCCCCTGTGACATTAGAGTCAGGAATGAAACATAAAAGGAGGCTGGCACGCATGATGTCTTTGATAAGAAAGGGAAAACATGCAAGGGAGAGGGGACATGCAGGAGAAGGGGTACATGCAGGAAAGGGAAACATGCAAGAGAGGCAAAATTACTACTGAACGTCTGAGCTACATCGGAGTCCCTTTGCTAGTGCCTATTTCTGCAATGAATCACACTCACTGGAGTGCCATAACCTAAAGAATTGTGTTCATCTACGATGCAAAATCGTTTGCCCTTGCATTCAGCTGCCATACAAACAAACCAGGTCCTGCTCCCCTTTTTATCTTCCATGTAACACAGCCAACAATTTCTAGAGGGGTTCTGTAGAATGGGCATGTGCTGTGTACTTGAATTACTCATACTTGTAGATTAGTACAAATTATTTAGGTGTTCTGAAGTAATATCCTCAAGGCAAACTAATGATTAGCAAACTTGGACAATGCAAGTACAGTATGTGCATACTGATTCCTATAAAAAAAATAAGTTATAGCACACCAAACCAGTTATGAATAAGAAAGTATGCATTTCTATACAATAAAAAAAAACTTAAATGCTTTTTGGAGAACAGCAAAAACGAGCAAAAATGAGCCCAGCAATAATCAGCTTGGCTGCTATAGGTTTATTCACCTCAGTCGATCTACAAACACATAGCCTACTATTCCTAGGCATTTCTTATCAAGCTCCGCACAAACAGACATCAATGGAGCACATAGATGATCATATTATCACATAGACATTCATAATTCGAATATTACTTACGATTCTGTATTAATATCATTGATGTAGTGGTAAAAAAGGTGGGTAATGAATAAGACAAACAACCAGCGATAGAAAAAAAACGTATGTAGACCTATAGGGAAGATACAGTAATATTTGAGTAAGTGTGTAAATGTAACACTTTTCCTGTGTCTATCAGTGTTGATTTAACTCTCTCAGTTGTAATTATTGTTATGTGTCTCATCATAACTCAATGTCCCAGGCCATTTTTGTATAGATCCATGTACAGTGCCTTCAGAAAGTATTCACACTCCTTTACTTTTTCCACATTTTATTGTTACAGCCTGAATTTAATATGGATTAAATTGAAATGTTGTGGAATTATGTTTAGAAACGTTTACAAATTAAAAATAAAAATCTGCAATGTCTTGAGTCAATAAGTATTTAACTCTTTTGTTATGGCAAGCCTAAATAAGTTCAGCAGTAAAAACGTACGTAACAAGTCACATAATAGTTTGTGTGGACTCTGGATTTGTATGTGTGAATTAATAGTTTTTAACATGATTTTAAAATGACTACCCCATCTCTGTACCTCACACATAAAATGATCTTCAAGGTCCCCCAGTCGAGCAGTGAATTTCAAGCACACATTCAAAGACCAGGGAGGTTTTCCAACGGTTTGCAAAGAAGGGCACCTATTGGTAGATGGGTAAAAAAAAGCAGACATTGAATATTCGTTGGAGCATGGTGCAGTTATTTATTACACTTTGGATGGTGTATCAATACACTCAGTCATGTCACGTCTACTCCCGCTCCTCCTCTCCAGCATTCGACTTCACCGGTTTACTAACCACCGGTCCTGGGAATCATCATTATGCGAACCTGGCTTTCATCATCAAGCACACCTGTTCTCCATTACCTCACTCATTACCTCCCCTTTATCTGGCCCTCCCTTAGGTTCCTTCCCCAGGCAGTATTGTTTCTGTTTGTTCATGCCTGGATGCTACTTGTGCACATCCATGGTCGTTGTTATATTAAACTTACCACCTGCTTCTTGACTCCCAGCATCTACTTTACAAGCCACTATAAAGATACAGGCACCCTTGATAACTCAGTTGCCAGAGAGGAAGGAAACCGCTCAGGGATTTCACCATGAGGAGTTTAATGCAAAGTGTGATGTTTGGGGTAAATCCAACAACAAATAACTGAGTACCAATCTTCATATTTTCAAACATGGAGGTAGCTGCATCATGTTATGGGTATGCTTGTCATTGGTAAGGACTAGTGAGGGGGGGTAAAAATAAATGGAATACAGCTAAGCTCAGGCAAAATGATTGAAGATAACTTTGTTCAACCTGCTTTCCAACAGACACTGGGAGACAAATTCACCTTTCAGCAGGACAATAACCTAAAACACATGGCCAAATACACTGTACACTGGAGTTACTTACCAAGACGACATTAAATGTTCCTTAGTGGCCTAGTGGACGGTTTAGCAAGGATCCACAACCAACTCGACAGAGCTTGATAATTTTTGTTAAGCGTAATTGGCAAGTATTTTACATTCCAGGTGTGCAAAGCTTTTAGAGACTTACCCAGAAAGACTCACAGCTGTAATCACTGCCAAAGGTGATTCTAACATGTATTGACTCTGTCACGCCTGCTCCCGCTCTCCCTCTCTAGCACTCAAGGGTGCCAGGCTGCCCTTCATTACGCACACCTGTCACCATCATTACGCGTAGCAGCGCTCATTGGACTCACCTGGACTCCTTCCCTTTATTGATTGCCCGTCTATAACTGTCTGCTCCCCTGTTTTTTCCCTGTGTCTTCATTAATGTCGTTATGTGTTTATGTCCAGACGCTGTCCTGTCCTATGTTCATGCTAATTAAATGTTCACTCCCTGTACTTGCTTCTTGTCTCCAGCTCCAACCATTACAGACTCAGGGGGTTGAATAGTAATCTAATCAAGATGTATTAGTGTTTTATTTTCCGTTAATTGTTAAAAACAATTAGAATTTTTCTTCAACTTTGATTTTAGAGTATTTTGTGTAGATCCTTGACAATAAAATGATAAATGAATTTTAATCCCACTTTGTAACAACAAAATGTGGACAAATTCAAGGGGTGTGAATACTCTACAGGCACTGTAGATCATGTTGAGATGTTAATATTGAAACATATCTTATCTTTTTAAAGTTCCGAACTTGATTGACAACTTGATTCGATTTTCTCGGGACCCACATGGGTCCCAGACACCAAATTTGGGAAAACCTGTACTAACCTCTCTGTCTCCTCTGCTTCCTACTGCATGCATTGCAGCCTGCCTCAGCCTCACCACATGAGCTCCACATCACTGTCTATCCCAATATCCTACTCTCTGTAAAGCAAAGATATAATGAGAACGTTGCTGCCTATTTTTTGCTCCTGCTGAGGTAGGCTCTGTTGAACGTTAGCCAGCAAAGGGATGAAGTAAGAAGCTAAGTAATACTAGTCATAGCCTTTCAATGTTACTGCTGGCAGCTAGCCACCTGACTGACTGACTGACTGACTGACTGACATACATGTATCTATAAGCGAATACCAGTTGTGCACTCATTCTCCAAGTCAGTCTTTGTTTGTTTGGGGAATGTCTGTATACACGGCAGGAGTCGCGGGACAGTTTTAAAATTGCTTTTTGTCCTGCGTCTCGCAACCACACTGTCAGCAGCATCGCTAGTTTTGCCTTTTTCTCTAGTGAGCTGACTACGAGTTGGGATTGTTTGTTTCCCGTCTCAGGCCATCAGCCTGTGCCGCAAGAGGGCGGAGTTAGCCATTTGAGAGAGTGGTGAATGTGCTGCTAAAAGGCAAATTTGTGCGGCAAATCCGGAGGACGCAAGCGAACATAACAAATCACTGTTCATGATTCCACTCATTGGCAGACAGGCAGGTGCTATTAGAACTCAGTCATATCAAGAATATAAGCGTTCTGAACTTTGATCAACGCTGGAGCAATATTTAGATGTATTTCATTTTCTTATTGTGTACAAAAAAACATATTTTAATTATTTATACAATTGTTCTACTTAGAACAAATTACAGAGGTTGGTGTTATGGCAATGGTGAGATGTTGTATTCCATTGTGAGATGTAATCATTTACACAAGGACAGTGTGAAAAAGTCAGGGATATTCATATTGAGTAGAACACGAACGTGAGAGTCTTACGTATTGACTGCCTGATTCTTCAATTTACACCTACTAGGTACAAGTGTGAATACTTGGGAATTGACAGTCAACAACATGACTGTCTATTGACCAGTGGCATTTGTGTTGGTGTTTTTCTCCTCTTGTCCAGGACTAGAGAAGGTGGGTCGTGACTCAACCTATGAACAGGAGGGGAAGGTACAGTTTGTGATGGACGCGGTTTATGCCATGGCCCACGCCCTACACCGCATGCACCGTGAGCTCTGCTCAGGGAACACAGGCCTGTGCCCACGCATGCACAACATTGACGGCAAGGAACTACTGTCCTTCATCCGGGCCGTAAACTTCAATGGTAAGGACTCTTTTCAACATCATCATAACTCCCCAGCCATTTGTATGTCATACACTTGTTCAACTATTTAATTTCAGTTATTCATTTTCATTCTTCCTCATCACACAGATTATTATGTAACTCTCTCCACATTTCCATAATTGTCCTCCTTTGTTTTCCACTTCATTGTTGTTATACAGTACCTCCATTGCCACTTTTTCGATATTGCTGTAATTCCTCTTCTTTAAGCACCTATTCATGAATTCATTTCTTAGCCTTGACCTCTTCATTTCTGTAATAACATGCACTTTCCTCCTCTGTTCTTCTCTCTTCACTCTCCTCACAATCCACCTTACTCCCCCTTTCCTCTCTTTTTCTGGCCATCACTCTTTTAACCCACCTTCCGATCAGTCAGTCTTTTTCTACCCCTTTCATCCTCCTCTTCCTCACCCCTTACTCTCCATACAGTACCTTCTATTACTGACTAATGCATTTGCTACTTTACTTTCTCCTCTCATCTTGGGTATAGATTGATGAGGGATGTTTTTTAAAATCAATTTTAGAATAAGGCTGTCGTGTAACAATACTTTCCGAATGCACTGTATATATAAATCCCAGTCATACTTTATCAAAAACCTTTTCAATGTCAGGCATGGTTACCCATATTTTTCATAGTGTTATATTGTTTCCAGTACTTATATTATCTCCAATGTATTGTCCATTTAAAAAGCCTGTCTGATTAGGATGAATAATATCTGACAATACCTCTTTAATTCTATGCGCTATGCATTTTGCTAGAACACTGAAGTGTAAAGGGCCTCCAATTTTTTTTATAGACTGGAGCTTTATATTCACCACTTGGGTCCTGTTTCAGTAATAATGAAATCAGACTTTCTTGTTGAGTATCTGATAATCTACCATTTTATAGGAGTGGCTAAAACATGCTAATAACGGGTCCATTGAGTACATCAAAAAAGGTTTGGTATACCTCCACTGGTTTGCCATCCAGCCCTGAAGTTTTCCCGGACTTAAAAGGCTTTAATTGCATCAAGAAGTTCCTCCTCTGTAATTTGCCCTTCACATGAGTCTTTGTGTACAGCTGTTAATTTGACATTATTAAAAGAAAAAAAATGCTGCTGCTACTCTCTGTTTATCATATATGCATAGTCACTTTAACTATACGTTCATGTACATACTATCTCAATTGGCCCGACCAACCAGTACCCCCCGCACATTGGCTAACCGGGCTATCTGCATTGTGTCCCGCCACCCAACACCCACCACCCGCCAACCCCTCGTTTATGCTACTGCTAATCTCTTTTTATCATATATGCATAGTCACTTTAACCATATCTACATGTACATACTACCTCAATCAGCCCGACTAACCGGCGCCTGTATATAGCCTCGCTACTGTTATTTTTCACTGTCTTTACTTACCTATTGATTATTCACCTAATACCTTTTTTTATTGCAGTATTGGTTAGAGCCTGTAGGTAAGCATTTCACTGTAAGGTCTACACCTCTTGTATTCGGAGCACGTGACAAGTTTGATTTGATTAGAAAATCCTTACAATTAACTTTGGTTAGTGGAGATGGAGACTGAATGTCACGTGTGCTCGCTCTCCGGCCTCTAGGTCACCAGGCTGCTCGTTATGGCTCACACCTGTCACCATTGTTACGCGCACCTGCGCGTCATCAGATTTACCTGGACTCCATCACCTCCTTGACCACCTGCCTTATTCAGTTGAAATCGGAAGTTTACATACACCTTTAAACTCTGTTTTTCACAATTCTTGGCATTTAATCCCAGTAAAATTCCCTGTTTTAGGTTAGTTAGGATCACCACTTTATTTTAAGAATGTGAAATGTCAGAATAATAGTAGAGAGAATGATTCCTTTCAGCTTTTCTTTCTTTCATCACATTCCCAGTGGATCAGAAGTTTACATACACTCAATTAGTATTAAGTAGCATTGCCTTTAAATTGTTTAACTTGGGTCAAACTATTCGGGCAGCCTTCCATAAACTTCCCACAATAAGTTGGGTGAAGTTTGGCCCATTCCTCCTGACAGAGCTGGTGTAACAGAGTCAGGTTTGTAGGCCTCCTTGCTCGCACACACTTTTTCAGTTCTGCCCACACATTTTCTATAGGATTGAGGTCAGGGCTTTGTGATAGCCACTCCAAAACCTTGACTTTGTTGTCCTTAAGCCATTTTGCCACAACTTTGGAAGTATGCTTGGAGTCATTGTCCATTCAGAAGACCCATTTGCAACCAAGCTTTAACTTCCTGACTGATGTCTTGAGATGTTGCTTCAATATATCCAATTTTCTTCCTCATGATGCCATCTATTTTGTGAAGTGCACCAGTCCCTCCTTCAGAAAAGCACCCCCAAAACATGATGCTGCCACCCCCGTGCTACATGGTTGGGAGGGTGTTCTTCAGCTTGCAAGCCTCCCCCTTTTTCCTCCAAACATAAGTAGTTAACCTATACGGTCCAAATAATGATGATCCAAGCTTCTTTGAAAATATATATACGTTTTTATCAACTCTACAAGCAACACTAGACTATTATTATCATGGTGGGAGATTTTAATACGGTCTTAAATACCTCTATGGACCGGAAAGGAAATCACACTACAAATTATCACCCTCAGGCACTTAATGAGGGAAATAAGTATTTGACCCCCTCTCAATCAGAAAGATTTCTGGCTCCCAGGTGTCTTTTATACAGGTAACGAGCTGAGATTAGAAGCACACTCTTAAACCTCTTAGCGCGCCGATCCCTTTAGCGGGATCGTTTTCAGAGCAAACATAACGCGCCAAATTCAAAATACATATTCGTAATACATATTCGTAATATTTAACTTCGATATACAAGTGTTGCATAGTGTTGCATAGCCATCAAAAGCTCTGCTTCTTGGCAATATCACTGCGTTGTCAGATTTTAAAAAGGCTTTACGGCGAAAGCACTACATTTGATTGTTTGAGGCTAGTACCTCACATATTTTCCACATTAGCATAAATTCATATCCAGCTCGGTTCTCAAAATATCCATATCACAGCTAATATAAATCGCTTACCTTTCAAATAACTTCTTCTGAGGTCTTCCCAAGTGTCCAAACAAGATAATCCATGGTTCTTTTGTTAGAAAAAGTAAATAATTATATCCATAAATATCCGTTGTTTTTGGCACGTTACGTTCAGCTACTCCACCAAGCATTGTCAGTCTACTCGCCCGTTTTACAGTGAAGGGATCGCGTTCAAATTATACCTCTCATCTTTTCACAAACAAATCAAATATCATTAATAATGCATCCTTATGTATTCTTTTATGAATAATAGCGATCATATTTTACAAGAACGGTAAGTGAAACGTTAAAAGACGAAAAGAAAGTTGGTCGCTGGCGCGTTCACGTTCTCGTGAACGTGCACGTCTGTTTACCTTTTTCCCTACCCGTAGTAATTCTCTCTCTCTAAGGATCTGGTCAGAGCTTTTTCCTCCATACCCTTTCCAGAGACTGTTGACATCTAGTGGAAGCCATAAGTACTGCAACCTCGGTCCTATTCCCCATAGAAAAATATTACATGGGCTTCAAAATGAGAGGAGAGCCAAAGAAAAATAAATTCCGGACAGAAATTTCTCTGGTTTTTGCCTGCTAAATCTGTTCTGGAATAGCCACAGACTATATCTTAATGGTTTTATAAACTTCAGAGTGTTTCCTATCCAATAGTACTAAATATGTAAATATCCTAGTTTCTGGCCATGAGTGGTAGGCATTTAACTTTGGGCACGTCAGACAGGCGAAAATTCGGAAAATGGGACCCTAGCTGGAAGAGGTTAAAGGGAGTGCTCCTAATCTCAGTTTGTTACCTGTATAAAAGAAACCTGTCCACAGAAGCAATCAATCAAGCAGATTCCAATCTCTCCACCATGGCCAAGACCAAAGAGCTCTCCAAGAATGTCAGGGACAAGATTGTAGACCTACACAAGGCTGGAATGGGCTAAAAGACCATCGCCAAGCAGCTTGGTGAGAAGGTGACAACAGTTGGTGTGATTATTCGCAAATGGAAGAAACACAAAATAACTGTCAATCTCCCTCGGCCTGGGGCTCCATGCAAGATCTCACCTCGTGGAGTTGCAATGATCATGAGAACGGTGAGGAATCAGCCCAGAACTACACGGGAGGATCTTGTCAATGATCTCAAGGCAGCTGGGACCATAGTCAACAAGAAAACAATTGGTAACACACTACGCCGTGAAGGACTGAAATCCTGCAGCTCCCGCAAGGTCCCCCTGCTCAAGAAAGCACATATACATGCCCGTCTGAAGTTTGCCAATGAACATTTGAATGATTCAGAGGACAACTGGGTGAAAGTGTTGTGGTCTCTGGCATCAACTCAACTCGCCGTGTTTGGAGGAGGAGGAATGCTGCCAATGACCCCAAGAATACCATATCCACCGTCAAACATGGAGGTGGAAACATTATGCTTTGGGGGTGTTTTTCTGCTAAGGGGACAGGACAACTTCACCGCATCAAAGGGATGATGGACGGGGCCATGTACCGTCAAATCTTGGGTGAGAACCTCCTTCCCTCAGCCAGGGCATTGAAAATGGGTCGTGGATGGGTATTCCAGCAAGACAAATAAACCTACCATTAAAATTATAGATGGATCATTTCTTTGTCAGTGGGCAAACGTACAAAATCAGCAGGGGATCAAATACTTCTTTCCCTCACTGTATGTGTCAAACTGCTTTGCTTTATCTTGGCCAGGTCGCAGTTGTAAATGAGAACTTGTTCTCAACTTGCCTACCT
The DNA here is from genome assembly GCA_030435695.1 of Brachymystax lenok tsinlingensis. Classification (NCBI taxonomy): domain Eukaryota; kingdom Metazoa; phylum Chordata; class Actinopteri; order Salmoniformes; family Salmonidae; genus Brachymystax; species Brachymystax lenok. Next base: position 14,786,387 of record CM059818.1, read on the forward strand.
GGTTAAATAAAGGTGAAATAAAAACATACAAATAAAAATATATGGGGGATACAATCTCCCCAGCTCCTCAGATTTTGTTGTGAGTAGGCAGAGTCATTAGATCATTTATTTTGTATTGTCCATATGTAGATCGTTTTTGGTCACAGGTCCAGGAATGGCTGAAGAATGCAACATTTGCCTGGAACTAACACTGCAGATAGAAGCACTGGGTGATTTGAAAAGCCATAGTCAATCAATCAATAATATAATAATTATTTTAGCAAAACCAATTTACAATCTGAAGAAGCTATGAGAATATAAAGGTTCAGTACTTTTGTGAAGCATCACAGCACAGTTGAAAAATATATGGCAAATAGAAATCCCAAATGGATGGTGTTAAGAGATAGATGGGAGGGGTTGAATGGAGCTGAAGGGTGGGACAAATAACCAATATATAACATACTGGGTCTGTAAAATGTACATAGGTTCAGAAATGTTGTGAAATAGCACAGTTACAAATAGAAATCAAACTGGATGGACATCAGAAATAGAGGAAGGACTGAAAACAAACAAAATATAACTATTGTAAAACAGATTGTGTTTGTAAAATGTGTATAAGATGTATAAACTGAAGGTAGAAGCCTAAAAGTTTACTCCAATTAATTAGGGGAAGGGTGGTAGGGTTTGAGGGGAATAATAAAGGTGTATTCTAAAAGAAGTATGTATATCTATATAGGTATGTATATGTATATATGTGTATCTGTATGCATATGTGTATGTACTGGATATATATGTCCCAAAAAAAGATATGGGGGATTGGAAATGATGCAGACAATTACATTGATGGAAGCAACAATCTTTCCGCAATATTAAGCTAAAGAAAAAAAAAAGTATGATTAATTTAATGTTGGCCCGGTACTTTTGTAATTCTACACCAAAGTACCTATTAAACGGGTTTAATGAGAGGCTAGATAAAGACGGTACGCCTCCATCTCTTGCCTATTATTTCTGCATAGATTTTCAAGGTTGATATCTTTTGGACTTGCTTAGATAAAGGTAGAAAGAAATAATACACACTTCACATATCTCCCCATGCTCTGACTCTGTGGAAGCTAAAGTTTTGAAATTGATTTCTTTATACTCGTAGTGCTGAATGAGTCAGTTATTTAATCTATGTGCACTATTCAACCCTAGCCAACTGTCTGTACTTTACTGTAGACACACATACAAAGGTAGAAAGACTTAAAAAAAAGGTTCAAGAATGTGGCCCATCCTTTCAGCACAAAGGCCCTACCTCCAATTTGGGAATATTTCTCAGTCCTTAAACTAAGACCAGACTGTGTTGTATCCTGTTAGGCACGCTTTGCCTTGATCTGCCTCAAAATTGTAATAACTCAGTCGGGAAAGTTTCTATATATCTCCAGCTCCCTACCTGAGAGGGAAAGGCAGATTTGAATAATTATGTTATCTTCTTCTCAGGCAATGGGCTAGGGAGCGATATGGGGCGGGGAAATAGGCATGCTCACTGGCTTTTCATGGCAAACATGCAGAACTAGTAAAGCTTCAGTAGATGCTTTAACAATCTCCAAACCTTGAAGGGATTCATATCTATGCCAAGCTCGATGAATGTGGAACTGTTCTGTGTTATTTTAGGGGGAAATACATTGAATTAGCAATGAATATGACCGCAGGGCTGAAATTGCAAGTCTGTGTTCAGTCAAACCCACGTTACTGCTGCGTTGAATGAAGAAACACTATATTTTGTGTGTGCCTTGATCATTCAATTAAATGAAAGGCAAGGAAACAAAAAGAGGAAAAGTGATGTTTGCTTGCATTTTCAATTCTACGTGTAGGATGAATGTTTTGCCAGCTAATCTTTTACTAAATAATGCAGATTGATAATTTCAGAGAAGAGGGGAAATGGATGTGGGAATACAGTGTGTTTGTGTGTGCTACGCTTGATTGAGCCTGCAGTGGTCCCTAAGTGTGTGAATTACATAATATATTCCAGGAGGATGCCTTTGGGTATTTTATAGTATGTATTTGTCTGTTCCTGCCTGTGTATTCCATGCTTAATTTAGCCTTCATGAGTGCCATATGAACACACACACACACACACATCACATATGAGCGTCAGAGTTTTTTTCCACACTGGTTTTCTGTGAGCAGAGCATAAGGGTTACCCATAATCAGAGTTTGAAATGTACCAAATCAGACTTCCAAGCAACACTTTGACAGTGACTTTGACTATAGCCAGAGTCTAATTGCTAACCCAACAACTTTTCCATTTGCATACGCTTATTTTTAGATTAGCATTGAGAGGCTAATTGAGAATGAGCATACAGGACTATTTGTCTCTAGTGCTAACATTTACTATTATAAAACTCTCGTTATATAAAGGTTTTTGTGCCTTGTTTTTAACAAGACTACTAGAGAAAATAAAAACAGAATAGCCATCAGGGTGATTTATTGCATTAGTTTACATGAATTCGAACTAAAGTGTGATAAAAGTAAATTTGCAGTTTTTGTGCATTTTGCTTTATCACATTATTCACACTTTCCTTTAGATAAAACAAACAAACCCTATGGAGCATGTTGCAGAATGAACAACACATTTCCTCTCCCACCCCTGAGAAGGCACAATCAATAGTGGGAGATTAATTCAATAAACTAGAAATCTCCCACTGCTTTTTCTCATGCCTAATGCCCGCTGCCTGTCTGTGTCCTAAAGAATGCTGCTTCAGTCTGGGATCTATTAAATCACAATCTGTGAATTAATAGAACATTAAGACTCTTGGCAATGACTACTCTTACCTTATTTGCTGACAGCAGGGCTGGCATTAGATACTTGAACCATGGCATTTTAATGGGGAAATTGTAGCTGATAATATACAGGTATCTGCCAAAATTAAGGAAACACCAACATAAAGTGTCTTAATAGGGCGTTGGGCCACCACGATGCACTTTGGCATAGATTCTACAAGTGTCTGGAACTCTATCGGAGGGATGCAACACCATTCTTCCATGAGAAATTTCCTAATTCGTTTTTTTTGTAGGTGGAAAAGCTGTCTCGGGTGCCGCTCCAGAATGTCCCAGAAGTGTTCAGTTGGGTTGGGATTTGGTGAATGAGGTGGCCATGGCATATGGTTTACATCATTTTCATGCTCATCAAACCATTCAGTGAACAGTCGTGCCATGTGGATGGGGGCATTGTCATCCTATGGGGGCATAGCCATGGTAGCCAAAATAATGGCCTGCCCAGCATTTTTATACAAGACCCTAAGCATGATGGGATGTTAATTGCTTAATTTACTCAGGAACCACACCTGTGGAAGCACCTGCGTTCAATATACTTTGCATCCCTCATTTGCACAAGTGTTTCCATTATTTTAGGAACACTTGAAAACACTTTTCCCCCCCATTATTTTGGATATATTGCATGTTGGCAGTGCAACGGCTTGTTTGCACTGCCAATAGATGAAATGAAATATGTGTGGACATTCACCTCCATTGAGGTACATTAAATGTGGACGTGTCCCCGGAGTCAGAGTTACTAGTGTCTACATGACCTACTGTACAATAACACTCTTCCATCATTTTTATTGACAATGTGGCTGTAGCGCTCCTTCAACCAAACAAAAATATTGTTTTCACACAGTGTTATCCGGAAGAGTTTTGTAATGAGAGTATATCTGCCGTACCCTCGTGACTGCACGAATCAGATTGCCATGGTTCTGAAAGGCCTTGTAACAATAACCCATTTATGAAGCAACACAGTATACCATTCACAGTATGTATGTGTTATTCTTTTTTTTTACAGATCATCAAGCCCACCTACAGTTCAGTGTCATCTGTCAATGCATTCCTATTATAAAAACTCTTCTTCTTAGCCTTAAATTAAAATTAAAATCCCTTTATTCAGGTAAGTCCAACCGAAATTTGACTAGAACTTTATCACAGTTGTTGTGCTGGGGTTAAGTGCCTTGCTCAAGGGCACAACAGCAGGCAATGGCATCTAGGATTTGATACCAGCAGCCCTCCGGTATTTCCTTTCTGACCCAGTATTCAAACTGGCAACCCTTTGGTTGCTGCCTCGCCTCTCTAACCTCTAGGCTATCTTCCACCCTGGCATGAAGTCAAGCTTTTAGCATTCTGGAGTGTGATGAGTTGCTGAATTCAAGGTCCACACCAAGGATGATCTTGAACATAAAACCCTTGAACATAACCTCTAGGCCTGTAAATCACTTACCACTAGTCTTAGCTTAACAAGTACCCATGGCTGTGACAGCAATTTGAAGAGATAGTTAAAGTGTGTGTGCGTGCATACATGCGAGACAAAGAGTCCTTGTAGTATTTCACATTATTTCTGTGCCGCCTCCACATGCTTCTCTATTCATGTCCCCTCATTCTCCAACACCGCTGTTGCCACCCCAGTAGGTCTACCTTGAGATTTATGCATTGGCTAGTTTTCGTTCAAACTCACTGAAAGAGAGGTGCACACATTTTCACCCATGCTAAATGCAAAGATACTGTATGCAATGTATACCAACATTTTTTACATTAGCAATAAAAAAACTATTTAGAAGAATTAGAGCAATATTGATACAACGGTTGCTAAGTTGGGGAGAGGTCTGTCTGATAAAGCGCTGCTCTGCTTTCTTGACATTACAATCAACCATCGCTTACTTCATATATGGAACCCCTAAAAGTTATATATAGAACCCTTTCATAGGGTTCTTTGATCAGAACCCTAGGAGGTTCTTCTTCATTGAACCAAAACGGTTCCATATAGAACCTTGCATGGTGGCATTTATGAATTATGGCCACTACTATTGAATAGTAATATTTTTTGTTAAGAATATAACATAATAAATAAGACCAGCATAGTTTTTTAAAAACTTTTCTGTCATTGGAAATGTGCACTGGTGGCCAGGGAGGCATCTGTTCGTTTGAATGATGACGTACGTCTACTCTTGCTGACTTCTTTACAATACAATGCAACTGTGTACATTAGTTACAGTGAACAACAAAAATGTGGCTTCTGCTCCGTTCTCAACCCACCGAAACAGCAGACCTCACACATACAGTTGAGACGACCACAGGTTCAAGCTGCAGTGCAGCACTCCTGGATGGAGAGCATGTTGTGGGGATAAAGGCCTTGCTCAAGGGCCCAACAGTAGGGTAATGTTTTGAGGATGTAAATCCAGCAGCCCTCCAGTTGTCATATCAATTACCACGTTTTTTTTTTGTGCACGGCCCGGGATTTAAACCGGCCACCTTTCGACCACAGGTTCTGCTCCTGCCTCAGGTCCAACTCCTTAGCCGCTGGTTCCAGAGAAGAACAAAATCATGAGTTCATCTTTAGAAATAAGTATGAGTTAATCTGCCCAAATGAAGACAAAATATTATGCAGACATAATTATTATGATGTAGAAGATCTATTTAAATAAAGGTTAAATGAAAAAAATGTAATAACAAGTTACATGAAGTTGCTGTCAGCAGCAGCCAAAAGAGAGATCCTCTGCCTCCAATACTTCTGGGTTACAGCCAGACTGAGCAAATCATAGAGATAGTGTGTTAAAAGTAATGTAATGATAAACTAGGCTATTGAATCACCAAGACTTATTATACATAATTTATTCTAAATAATTAATACATACCTTCTCTCAGTCAGCAACAGTCTTCTATGGCTTCGTGAAACATAGTCCCCTGAATTGACTACACACTGAAATAATAGTACCATTTTTCTAATTGCCAACGTTAGGCTGGGCCTGTAGCTCTATTTGGCATATCCCATAATAATAAAAAAATATTTGAAAGAGTTGGCTGGCTTGCTTGTAAAGTGGGAAATTAAAGTAGCCCAGCTTTAGCCTAGCTAGCTTACAAACGTGTGCTCAAATTTGAATAATGTTGACTTTTTTTTATCTAGCCTGTATCATATTACTTTGTCTTCATATATTTGAATTAACTCATCAACTTTCCTTACCTTAATACATAAAAAATATTGTGCTTATTGGTAGGCTACTTGCAAGTTGGTTTAACCACCATCCTCTTGCATCTTCATGCTGGAATGGAAGTTGTCTTTTGACTCTGAATGGCAGTTACATTTGGAATTGAACAAAAAGTTCTATAAAGAACCCCCTTTTTATCTAAGGGTGCGTTCGTCAATTAAATCTGGAGTGCCAGAGTGTGCTCAGAGTGCCCTCTGGGCGTTTGTAAATTCAGAGCATTGTCAGTTCTTAAATTCAGAGTGTTTCGCTCTCTGAACGTTCAGAGCGCACACTGGACGCTCTGGCCGAGGAGTAGGGTTGGTCTGAACATTCTGTCTTCACAACGGCAGTCAAGAACCCAAGCTAACTGGCTAATGCTGGCTAGCTTGCTAGCTACTTCCAGACACAAATGAGAGAACACCTCACTCTGACCATTTTACTCACCCTACCAGAGCTGGATAGGCTGTTTTATGTTATCTAGAGCATTGGTGACTGTAACTGCTGCTAACAACAATTTAATTCCGCTTTTTTGACGATGTTTACTGACACCGGCCATGTTCAACGTGTGTTGAGCCTTCATAAATATGTCAGTTTTTCTGCGCTCTGGCACACAGACGAGAGTGCTCTGAAATTGGAGTAGATAGACAGACTGAATAGACAATGCACCCTAAGAGTGTATGCTTTTTTTTAAACACATTATTTCTTCATGCTTCTAGCAAACATTTACTTTACAACAGCACAGGTTTGTATGAACCTTGCTGTTTGCCATTCAGACCTTGGCAACAAAATAAGAATTCGATCTTACCCCTGCCATAGAGAGCTAATGGTGTTATTTATATCATTAAATTAATATAAATGAAAAACAGTTAAAAGAGAATGTTAGCTGTCATTTCTGTGATTGATGTGACTTGGTTAGCTTTTGTTAGCTGTTGTTTTCTAAAATCCGATTCCCCATTACACTCTGGGGTAGGGATAGAACTCTCAAGGTTTTTTAGGTACTGTATATATAACCTTTTTTAGTAAAGGGTTATTCATCTCATCCAAAGTACCAAAAGGTTCTATATAGAACCCCAAATAACCCTTTTTCTAAGAGTATAGTTTTATCACACCTGGAATACTGCCCAGTTATTTGGTCAAGTGCTGCAAAGAAGGACATAAGCAAATTACAGTTGGCCCAGAACAGAGCAGCACGGCTGGTCTTTAAATGTACACAGAGGGCTAATATCAAGAACATGCATGTCAATCTCTCCTGGTTCAAAGTAGAGGAGAGATTGACTGCAACATTGATTGTTGAAAGCACAGAACTGTCTGTTCAAATAGCTAACACACAGCTTGGACACCAATACGTACCCCACAAGACATGCCACCAGGGGTCTCTTCACAGTCCCTAAGTCCAGAACAGGCTGGGAAAACGCACAGTACTACATAGAGCCATGGCAACATGGAACTCTTCCACATCAGGTAACTTAAGCTAGCTGTAAAATCTAATAAAAAAGAAACATAAAATAACACAGACATTGTAATATTGTACATGTTATATCGTACATTTGTAATGGTAGAGCAGTGTACATTTTCATTGTGCACAATGTCTTGTGTGATGTATTATTTTATTTAATATGTTGACTATTGTTTTGTTGTGATGTGTTGTTTTGTTCCTGTTTGGATCCTAATAAATACTAAATACTCAAATATAGTACAAGATTGCCAGCGCCATCATCATATCGAGAAATATTTTGAGAATATCAACATGATTTTGCTTGGGGGTTCTGGATCCCGAGGATGGTGTGGTGATTCATCGCTGTGCAGATGCGATTTATTCATGTTGTAGAAAGTAGGTCTTGGATATAATCAACACGTGCGCCCACCCACTAATCATAAATTACAGAGGGTGTCTGCTCTTTCATTACAATATGCTGTTGCTCTGGATTTAGTTTCTAAAGGAATCTACTTCGGAGGCAGCGTGGGTAATTGGAGGCTTGAGAGTGGGTCAACCCGTGATTATGTCTGGGATTGGTTCAATCAACGCATCGCCCAACCACCTAATCATCTATGTAAAGAGCCACAGAGTCGCACTATAAAGAAATTGAGTCACATTTGTTGGAGTGCAGAACAGTTAGAATTGCGGATGCCTGTTGTTTTTTAACGGGAGATTATGAGTCATTGTTTAAATCACGGGTGGTTCGGTTCTGCAACACCACTTGAACCCATGGGACAATGCACAGCCATATCTTATTGGTGCGAGATATTTATTAACTTTATATATGAATGCATATCATGTCAAACGCAGTGATACACTGGCAAGCTAATTGTTGCTGGTTAATCAGTCAGCTAAATATGTACACTGCCGTTCAAAAGTTTGTGGTTACTTAGAAATGTCCTTGTTTTTTAAAGAAAAGCAAAAGAAAATTGTCCATTAAAATATCAAATTGATCAGAAATACAGTGTAGGCATTGTTAATGTTGTAAATGACTATTGTAGCTGGAAACTGATTTTTTATGGAATATCTACATAGGCGTACAAAGGCCCGTTATCAGCAACCATCACTGCTGTGTTCCAATGGCACATTGCGGTAGCTAATCCAACTTTATCAATTTAAAAGGTTAAGTGATCATTAGAAAACCATTTTGCAATTATGTTAGCATAGCTGAAAACTGTTGTTCTGATTAAAGACGCAATAAAACTGGCCTTCTTTAGACTAGTTGAGTATCGGGAGAATCTTCATTTGTGGGTTCGATTACAGTCTAAAAATGAAACAGAAACAAAGAACATTCTTCTGAAACTCATTAGTCTATTCTTGTTCTGAGAAATGAAGGCTTTTCCATGCGAGAAATTGACAAGAAACTGAAGATCTCGTACAGCGCTATGTACTACTCCCTTCACAGAACAGCGCAAACTGGCTCTAACCAGAATAGAAAGAGGAGTGGGAGGCCCCGGTGAACAATTGAGCAAAAGGACAAGTATATTAGAGTGTCTAGTTTGAGAAACAGACACCTCACAAGTCCTCAACTGGCAGCTTCATTAAATAGTACCCGCAAAACAACAGTATCAACATCAACAGTGCTGGCCTTCTAGGCAGAGTTCCTCTGTCCAGTGTCTGTGTTATTTTGCCCATCTTAATCTTTTCTTTTTATTGGCCAGTCTGAGATATGGCTTTTTCTTTGCAACTCAGACTTGTGGTTTGCAGTGAAAGGCAGCTAGATGTGCTGTGCATGGCCAAACAATCAGATATATTTTTCCTGTTTAATTTGCTTCTCTCTGCCAGGCCGCTGCACAAAGGAAAGAAGGTGATAGGTGTGTGCAGTGGCAAAGTATGTGAATGGATTAATTTATCATAGACAGACACAGGAAGCGAAACATCTGCACAGAGCTGTGGGTGGTGTTTTGGAGACAAGTCAAATCTCTTTACTTTAGGCCCAATCCTCCCAACTTCTCTCCAGCAAATGTAACAATACATGGTTTTCCTGAGATGCATATTTTTAATGATGCTCTCCTCTTCCTTCCCAACTGTGTTGGATTTTGCAGGTTTTAAGGACCCAAGGTGGTATGTGAGCAATGTTACTGTAAGCAGGTCATCTGAGAGACAAAATAGCTACTTGAAAGGAATGTGGAACTTGGCAGTGTAGATTGTAGTCAATAATGACAGATAATCCATTTGGTTGGCTGTATCTGTGACAAGTACACTGATAAACAACCTCAAGAGATACTTGCATATTACAATGGCAGTGCATTCATCTGTTTTGTCACAAAACATTTTGTTCTTATATTATTTCATTTTTTAGATACCATACCCATGGGTAAACACTGAATATACTTTATATTGTGATAGCACCACCAGCCAAGTTCATTGTTTCAGTAATATTTTCCCTAAATGTATGTATATTTTTCAGTAATGTTAATAGTTTTTCCTGTTTTACAGGAAGTGCTGGGACTCCTGTCACATTTAATGAGAATGGCGATGCTCCAGGACGCTACGATATCTTTCAGTACCAGATCAACAACAGGTCAACAGCAGAGTACAAGGTCATCGGCCACTGGACCGACCAGCTACGCCTAAATGTAAGGACGAATGGGTAACTGCTTTGTCTTGTTATTGTATGCAAGTCTTAATAATGTTACTTAATAAATCACATTAACATCCATGGGGACTAATTTTCCACGATACCAATCAAATAACTGTCAAACAATCAATTTAACTTATTTGCCAACATAAAAAATTTGATTTGAAATGTTTAAAAAAATGTAATTTAGCAAACGCTCTTATCCAGAGCGACTTACAGTAGTGAGTGCACACATTTACATACTTGTACATTTTTGTCATCCTGGTCGAACCCACAACCCTGGCGTTGCACTACCAACTGATGATGATGATGTTGATAAATTAAGTCGATGTTAATGAGTCATCTTCTTTTAGTCCTTGCCCATTTTTAAGATCAGTGTAACACATGTTTTGCCCCACTCAGATGGATGCCATGCAGTGGACCAGTGGCGACCCCTCTGTGCCCGCCTCTGTGTGCAGCCTGCCTTGCAAGATGGGTGAGAGAAAAAAGGTGGTGAAGGGAGTACCATGTTGCTGGCACTGCGAGCGCTGTGAGGGCTACCACTTCCAGGCCAGTGAGTTAATTTGCGAGCTGTGCCCATATGAGCAACGACCCGACCAGAACCACACTGGGTGCCAACCTATCCCCATCATCAAGCTGGAGTGGCACTCACCCTGGGCAGTGGTCCCGGTCTTCATCTCTGTCCTGGGCATTCTGGTTACCAGCTTCGTCATCGTCACCTTTGTGCGCTACCACGACACGCCCATTGTCCGAGCCTCGGGCCGGGGGAGATGAGCTATGTTTTGCTCACAGGTATCTTTCTGTGCTATGCTATCACCTTCCCCATGATCGCAGCCCCTGACGTTGCCGTTTGCTCCATCAGGCGCATCTTCCTGGGCCTGGGTATGTGCTTCAGCTACGCAGCTTTGCTTACGAAAACAAACCGCATCCACCGCATCTTCGAGCAGGGCAAGAAGGCTGTGACTGCACCGCGGTTCATCTCCCCCGGCCTCCCAGCTGGTCATTACCTTCAGCCTGATCTCAGTTCAGTTACTGGGTGTTTTTGTGTGGTTTGCCACCGATCCGCCACACATGGTGGTGGACTATGGCGAGCAGCGCACGCAGGACCCTGAGAACGCCCGTGGGGTGCTCAAGTGTGACATCTCGGACCTCTCACTCATCTGCTCGCTAGGATACAGTATTCTCTTGATGGTCACATGCACTGTTTACGCCATCAAGACCAGGGGAGTACCAGAGACCTTCAACGAGGCTAAGCCTATTGGATTTACTATGTATACTACCTGTATAATTTGGTTAGCTTTTATACCTATCTTCTTTGGGACGGCACAGTCAGCAGAAAGGGTGAGTGTGTTTTGATTGTGTGATTGTATTTGATACACCTACATCAACTGTAGGCCTACATGTCAAGGCTATGTAACACAGTCAGATATGTTGTTTATCTTATTCTGTATGCATTGACTGGCACCTCCACCTCTTACACAGGTGAATAAGATGCAATCTGATAAAATGTCAAGCTGAATATTATTATTTTCAACTCTTTTACCTTGAGATGCTTGCTGTAGTGAGACTAGTTGCTGTTGAGCCAGGAGTTGGTGGGGGTTCTTGGACGGAAAAGGATGGCTTACTCATGCGTAGATGTGGTCTATAATATTATGTGCTGGCTCAGGTGAGGTTTGGCTTGTCATCAGACAGTTGTTATCCTCATCAGTTCTATGACTAATGGGAACACAAACATGTGTTGTCTACACAGTAAATGTCAGTAATCCATTGTATGGAATTCATCCCTCATGTGGCTAATATGTTGTGAACCTCTTTGGTGTTAGAGGTGGTAGGCAATGGACACAGTCTGTGGTCGGTGTTGTGTTTTTATCACCCTTTAATGTCAGTAATTATTTTGACCCCTGCTGTTTACTAGCCAATCAACTTAATTAAGTACCATCACTTCAGTTCTCTGCACTGAATGTTGGCCATGTAATGACATGTGGAATTAAATTGCTAATGATATGGTTGTTCTCAACTATTTTCACTTTTAGAATGCTGCATATGAGTTTCCGGGAAGTACATAGGTCATCAGTCACACTTGGAAAGCATGGTATCAAAAAGCATGGTATCTTTGAATAAGCTGAGGAACCTCTACCTCAATCTTCATATTGCCTATTTTGTCTTCCCATGGGATTACAATGCACATTTTCAGTCAGTGTCATACCACACATAATGATCTAGCAAATCCCATGGCAATACAAAACGTTCAATTGGTCCAAATACTGCAGCATACTGAACAATTTCAAATGATTTCATAGGCTGCAGTATATAGTCTGGATGAATTCAAAGAGTGATTTTTTTCCATTTAAGTTTTCTACTGGAAGCTGCTTCAGTCTATTAAATTGAGACCCTGAGTTGAGCATCTGGTTTAGCGAAGAAAGGTTTCGTTTTCTTCCCCCACAAGTTTTGGACCAGATCTCATTAGTACAGTTCTGGTGCGTTAGGAATCTCTTCTCACTTCATTACAGTTTTTGGATGGCGTGAAACAAATTTAGTAAATGACAGCTTGGCTTTTGATAGCTGTAAATGACGGCTAGGCGTTTGATAGCTGAACATTGGCTTACATAGGTCACAAATATTGCAAACTATGATTGCGTTATAGAAAATCCTTACTAGCCAAGCCATACGTAGTCCTAATCAATTTGTGTAATGTTGTTCCAATTTAATGTAAGATGCAAATGATAAACTATTCAATGGTAAGCTTATTTTATAGACTATACCCCATGTGAGCAACTCACTGAGGACCAAATAATTAAAACTAGTTATAATTGTTCAGGTCTTAGATCTGTAAGCATACCCATAACTGTTTTGCCAGATGGTGATTATACCATTTTTTTCTCTTTATTGGTAGAGCTGGTTGCAGTCTGAAGGGAGTAAGGTACAGTAGTAGACTGTGGTCAGGGCCGTGACCACATCAGAGGACACTGAGGTCTGGACCTCTAATTTAATAACAAAAAATATATATATACTGTATATTGTATACATTAAAGAAAATAAATTACGAGTCAACATCTAAATATTGCTCCCAGCGTTGATCAAAGCTCAGAACACTTATATTCTTGATCTGACTGAGTTATCTGATCTGACTAATAGCGCTTGCCTCTTTTGCAAACGAATGGAATCATGTACAGTGACTTGTTATGTTCACTTGCGTTCCCAGGATTTGCCTCCCAGATTTGCCTTTTTAGCAGCACATTCACCACTCTCTCTAATGGCTAATTCCACCTTCTCGCGGCAAAGGCCAAGGGCCTGAGACGTGAAACGAACTACCCCAGCTCGTTGTTGGCTAAAGTAGTCAACGAGAGATGCTGCTGACAGTGTGTGTGCAAGATGCCGGACAAAAGGCCATTTTAAAACCATACCGCGACTACTGCCTTGTCTACAGAAATCCCCCAAACAAACAAAAAATCATGATCACCAAATCATGATCTTCAGTTTAGAATGCAATTTGATAAATCAGCTGTGTTTGGTAGGGATGGAATAAAATTGTGACACCAATCAGGCCCTTGAGGCCTGGAGTTGCCCACCCCTGCTCTAGACCATAGCACTCACTATTTCAATAGGATACCTGATAATGAACACTATTCCAAGTTTAGAAGTCAGAACCCAGAATCCATCATACTGTACGTTATTAATCTTTACACAATTACTTGCCTAACTGGCCCTTGAAAAATCACCTCTAACGGCATCACTTTCTTAGAGGACTGAAAACACTATACACACATCAAACCCTTTAGTTGTGGAATATAAAAAAGGGGGCTCAACGCATTGTAGCCTATTCATATTTCAGAAAATGCTTAATCAATGCCACTTAGGTTGCACTGTCCCGAGCGAGCATCCTATTATTCTCTGGCAGTCATATCAAATAAATCCTATTCAAATTGTTATTTACTGTCACACATGGCTTAATGTTCATAGGAAGAACACCTGTGTGAATGGTGTCCCTGGAGAAAATATAAAATCATTCTGTTCTGATATAGCACATGACCATCAATCCACTATTTAACAGTCTTCCCCATTATCCAGCTATTAAACAGCTTGCTCTGATTAAATGCCCCAGCTCTGTCATTTTAGAAACAGATGCTTCTTATTTCCACTCTCATCACAAGGTAATGCACTTGTGTGGGGCGTGTGCACATTCCCTTGCCGAGATTGCCAACTGTCTAGCATTTGTCATTTTTGCACCCCACTAATGGTTTTATGGTTGCACTCTACTGGTTGTTAATCCCTCATATGCTAATTTTGGTTTGAGTTTATACTGTCGCCTCAATTTCCATATTCACATGTTGTAAGGGGTACATTTATCGTCACATTAGCATTACTTTAATAAACATAATTTATGCATTGTGTGTATGACTTAGGCCAGGGTTTCCAAAACTTTTTCCTGGGGGCTCCCAGGGTTGCACGTTTTAGTTTTTGCCCTAGCACTACAGTTGATTAAAATAATCAAAAATGTATGATTAGTTGATGATTTGAATCAGCTGTGTAGTGCTATGGCAAAAACCAAAACCTGCACCCGTGGGAGGCTCGAGGACCGAGTTTGGGAAACCTTGACTTGACTCCAGGCATAAGCGACATAAGCGATCGCTTAGGGCTCCCGGCTGCTAGGGCTCCCCGAAGAGGGGGGGAACTCAGTCATGGTCTCAATGTTGAGAGTTAGAATAGGTCTTAATGTTGAGAGTTAGAATAGTAGAATACACAAGGTACAAGTTCAATATTTGGTTGTGCAGTTTTTCTCTTGTCACTCGATTAGCCATGTCAGCTAACAATTTTTAGATGTAAATTAGTCTAGCCAGTTATCTAAATTTGTAGTAATCACTGCCAAATACTGACCGGGCACAAAGGGCACGTGCCCAGGGGCCCTGACCTCCAGGGGGCCCCCATAAATTTTGTTGGTCACTCTCACGGATATTATTAACATGTCATATGTCATGGAAGAATGTGTAGAATTGTAGAAAATTTGCTTTAAAACAGCCAACAAAAAACTCCCCACCCTGTGAAGAAATGGGTAGAATTGCAGGAAATTCACTTTAAAACTCCTAAAATGATCTCTGCCCCATGGCAAAATGAGTAGAATTGCATGAAATGTGTTATAAATTGCAACATTTTCTCTGCGCCCCATGGCAAAATTTGTAGAACTGCAGAAAACTTGCTTTAAAACTGCAAAATGTCTCTCTGCCCCATAGCAAAATGAGTAGAATTGCATGAAAGGTATTATAAAATTGCTAAATGTTCTCTTCGCCCCATGGCAAAATGTGTAGAATTGCTGGAAATAAACTTTAAAACATACATTTTTTCTTTGCTGACAAGAGGGGGCCCCCCCTCCCAACCAAATCTAGCTTAGGGCCCCCAAAAGGCCCTGGCTAATTCCTTTCCATTTAACATTTAATAAACATGGTCTTTTAGATGGCAAGATTTTTCTCAGTTCCTTAGTTTCCTCGTCCCAATTTTCATAACATATAAGTAAAAAATAAATCTGAAGTAAGTTCTTATGAATGTCACCAGTGTGCAGAGATGGCATTTACATGAGTAAATAAGCTTTGGACAAGTAAGCCTTGTCCGAGCCAGAAGGGTCCATAGGGCAAGATCCTGATTCTGTAGCATGACACAGCTTGATGTACAAGTACACACCCTGGACAGAACGGTAATCTGTCGCAGGGCCCTACACCCAATCCATCTTCTTAATCCTTAGTGCCAGACAGAAAGGCATCGAGTCCCAGTTTTAGAATCTTTGGTGTGACTCGACCGTTCGAACACCCAGTCTCAGGGCGGGCACTCTAATCACCAAGCTACTGGGTTTGGTTGAGAATGATACTAAACCAACAAACCCATTATTACTGATTTTACAATGCGCTGGGAAATTCTTCATGAAGTATAGCAATGCCAAAATATGATAATTTAATCATAAACTATCATGTTTGGCATTAGTATTCCTTACGTTTTGTCCTCAAACTTTTTAGAAAGAGCACGTTGGCTGAAAGTAAAGCGTTATTAAAAAAAACGTTATTAAATTGTTGCCAGGAGCACATGTTGCAGTCACCAACGCTCTGGATAACAGAAAAACATCCTAACCAGCTCTGCTAGAGCGTAAAAATTGGTCAGAGTGAGCTGTTCTCTGATTTGTGTCCGGAAGTAGCTAGCAAGTTAGCCAACGTTAGCCAGTAAGCTTGGGTGCTTGCCTGCTGTTGTTAGGTCAGAATGCTCGGATGAACCCTACTCCTCATCCAGAGCGTCCAGTGTGCGCTCTGAATGCTCCGAGAGCGAAATGCTCAGAATTTACGAACTGACGATCTGACAATGCTCTGAGTTTACAAATCCCCAGACCATACTCTGGCACTCCAGATACAATTGAGGAAAACACCCGTACCAGTGGAGGTATTTTTTTAGGCCAACAAGCAAAAACTTTGGCAGTGCTATAATTTAAATTGTGATGCTTTTGATTTAACCAAATGTTTTTGTCCATTAAAATAACATCAAATTGATCAGAAATACAGCATAGACATTGTTAATGTTGTAAATGACTATTGTAGTTGGAAACGTCTGATTTTGAATGGAATATCTACATAGGCATACAGAGGCCTATTATCAGCAACCATCACTCCTGTGTTCCAATGGCACATTGTGATAGCTAATCCAAGTTCATAATTTTAAAAGGCTGATTGATAATTAGAAAACACTTAATTAAATAGTACCTGCAAGACACCAGTCTCAACGTCAACAGTGAAGTGGCGACTTCGTAGATGCTGGCCTTCTAGGCAGAGTTGCAAAGAAAAGCCATATCTCAGACTGGCCAATAAAAGATTAAGATGGGCAGAAGAACACAGACACTGGACAGAGGAACTCGGAGTCGCCACTTCACTGTTGATGTTGAGACTGGTGTTTTGCGGGTACTATTTAATTAATGAAGCTGCTAGTTTAGGACTTGTGAGGCGTCTGTTTCTCAAACTAGACACTTTAATGTACTTGTCCTCTTGCTCAGTTGTGCACCGGGGCCTCCCACTCCTCTTTCTATTCTGGTTAGAGCCAGCTTGAGCTGTTCTGTGTGTCACGACTTCCGCCGAAGTTGGTGCCCCTCCTTGCTCGGGTGGCGCTCGGCGTCGCCGGTCTTCTAGCCATCATCGATCCATTTTTCATTTTCCATTTGTTTTGTCTTGTCTTCCCACACACCTGGTTTCAATTCCATTCATTACATGTTGTGTATTTAACCACTCTGTTTCCCACATGTCCTTGTCCGGAATTTATGTTTGTAAATGTTGTGCATGTTTTATGGTATGCTATGGGTTATGTTACCCATTCATTATATTTGTTCTGTTTTCCGGTTGGTTTTATTATTAAACTACTCCGTTGCGAAACAGAGTTCTGCTCTCCTGCGCCTGACTTCTCTATCGCCAGTACGCACCTCTTACAGAATTCCAGACCAAAACATATGGAGTCAGCAGGAGCTGGTACCCCGGGAATAGGGGTGGAGGAGCGCGTCCGGGAGTACACAGCAATGCTTCACCATCTAGGCACCACCATGGACCGCGTTGTCCAGACAATGGACCGCTGGGAGAGACAGGGAGTTCTTCCAGCGCCTCCACCAGCACAACCGGGGTCTTCATCACTCGCCCCTCCTTCTCCTGCGTCCAGCGGGATCCTTCTCTCCCTTCCCCATGAATATGATGGGAGTGCTGCGAACTGCCAGGGGTTCCTATTACAACTGGATTTGTACCTAGCACCTGTCCACCCGGCTCCTTCGGGCCGTGAGAGGGTGTCCACCCTCGTCTCGTGCCTCACCGGGAAAGCCCTGGAGTGGGCCAACATCTTGTGGAGAGAGGGAGATGTGGTGTTGGACCAGTTTGAGGAGTTCACCCGTCCTCGACCACCCGCCCAAGGGTAGAGCGGCGGGTGAACGCCTTTTCCATCTAAGGCAGGAGACGATGAGCGCCCAGGAGTTCGCCCTGGAGTTTCGGGACCCTGGCTGCCAGCGCGGGATGGAACGACAGAGCCCTGATAGACCATTATCGTTGCAGTCTGCGCGAGGATGTTGGGAGTTGGCATGCAGTGACACCACCCTTACATTCGACCAGTTGGTGGACCCATCCATCTGGCTGGATAACCTGCTGGCTGCCAGCGGACGTTCAGATCGGGGTCTGTTGGTTCCATCCCCCCGCACTCCCTCTCCGATACCCATGGAGTTGGGAGGGGCGGTGCGCAGGAAGACCGGAGGGGGCTCCAGCTCGTGCACCATCTGTGGCCGCAGAGGTCACACTACCGGTCGGTGCCGGGTTGGTTTCTCTGGGTATCGAGGCAGCAGGCAGGGTAGGGTGCTCTGGTGTCACCTCAGGTGAGCCGGAACCATTCTCACCCAGAGTCCTCTGTTGCACATATGTCACTTTTACTGATTTTTTACTACTAGGCGCTCGTGATTCAGGCGCGGCTGGGAATTTTATAGATAGATTGTTCGCCCATAGTTTAGGGATCCCCATTGTTCCCGTGGATGTGCCTTTACCCGTTCACACCTTAGATAGTCAACCATTAAGGTCAGGGTGTATTAGGGAGGTCACCGCTCCTCTGGGCATGGTGACGCAGGGGGGTCACAAGGAGAGAATTAGTCTCTTCCTCATTGATTCTCCTGCATTTCCCGTGGTTCTAGGTCTACCCTGGTTAGCTTGTCATGACCTCACTGTTTCCTGGCAACAGAGGGCTCTCAAGGGCAGGTCGCAAGAGTGCTCAGGGAGGTGTTATGGGGTTTCCGTTGGTGCTACCACGGTGGAAAGTTCAGAACAGGTCTCCACCGTGTGCATTCCCCCTGAATATGTTGATTTGGCAGAAGGCGACTCAATTACCACCCCATTGACAGGGGGATTGTGCGATAAATCTCCTGGTTGACGCCGCACTTCCCAGAAGTCATGTGTATCCTCTGTCACAAGCGGAGACAGTGGCTATGGAAACATATGTCTCCGAATCCCTGCGTCAGGGGTACATTTGGTCCTCCGCATCCCTGGTCTCCTGAAGAAGAAGGATGGAGGTCTGCGCCTGTGTCTTGACTATAGAGGTCTAAATCAGATTATGGTGAGGTACAGTTACCCGCTGCCTCTAATCGCCACGGTGATTGAGTCAATGCACGGGGCGCGCTTCTTCACCTAATTAGATCTCAGGAGCGTTCACAACCTGGTGCGTATCCGGGAGGGAGACGAGTGGAAGACGGCATTCAGTACCACCTCAGGTTATTATGAGTACCTTGTAATGCCGTATGGATTAATGAATGCTCCATCAGATTTTCAGGGACCTGCACGGGCAGGGTGTAGTGGTGTATATTGATGACATTCTGATATACTCCGCTACACATGCCGAGCATGTGTCCCTGATGCGCAGGGTGCTTGGACAGTTATTGGAGCATGACCTGTACGTCAAGGCTGAGAAGTGTCTTTTCTTTCAGCAGTCCGTCTCCTTCCTAGGGTGCCGCATTTCCACCTCGGGGGTGGAGATGGAGAGTGACCGCATTGTAGCCGTGCGTAATTGGCCGACTCCCACCACGGTAAAGGAGGTGCAGCGGTTTCTTGGGTTTGCCAATTACTACCGGAGGTTTATCCAGGGTTTTGGTCAGGTAGCGGCTCCCATTACATCACTGCTGAAGGGGGGTCCGGTGAGTTTGCAGTGGTCGGCTGAGGGGGACAGGGCTTTTGGTCACCTGAAGGCTCTGTTTACCTCGGCTCCCGTGCTGGCCCATCCGGATCCCTCTTTGGCGTTCATAGTGGAGGTGGATACTGGGATAGGAGCCGTGCTCTCTCAGCATTCAGGTACGCCACCGATGCTCCGCCCCTGTGCCTTCTTCTCGAAGAAGCTCAGCCCGGCGGTGCGAAACTATGACGTGGGGGACCGAGAGCTGTTGGCTGTCGTAAAGGCTCTGAAGGCGTGGAGACACCGGCTTGAGGGGGCTCAACACCCTTTTCTCATCTGGACTGACCACCGCAATCTGGAGTACATCCGGGCAGAGAGGAGACTGAAACCTCGCCAGGCCAGGTGGGCCATGTTTTTCACCCGTTTTGCATTTACCCTTTCCCACCGACCAGGCTCCCAGAACATGAAGGCAGACGCATTGTCCCGGCTGTATGACACAGAGGAGCGGCCCATGGATCCCACTCCCATACTCCCAGCCTCCTGCCTGGTGGCGCCGGTAGTGTGGAGAGAGGGTTAAATACACAACATGTAATGAATGAAATTGAAACCAGGTGTGTGGGAAGACAAAACAAGACAAGACAAAACATATGGAAAATGGATCAATGATGGCTAGAAGACCGACGACGCCGATCGCCGAGCGCCGCCCGAACAAGGAGAGGAACCAACTTCGGCGAAAGTCGTGACACTGAGAAGGGAGTTGTGCACAGCGTTGTATGAGATTTTCAGTTTCTTGGCAATTTCTCGCGTGGAATAGCCTTAATTTCTCAGAACAAGAATAGACTGACGAGTTTCAGAAGAAAGGTCTTTGTTTCTGGCCATTTTGAGCCAGAAATCAAACCCACAAATGTTGACGCTCCAGATGCTTAACTAGTCTAAAGAAGGCTAGTTATATTGCTTCTTTAATCATTACACAGTTTTCAGCTGTGCTAACATAATTGCAAAAGGGCTTTCTAATGATCTATTAGCTAACACAATGTGCCATTGGAACACAGGATTGATGGTTGCTGATAATGGGCCTCTGTACGCCTATGTAGATATTCCCATAAACAATTCTGCCATTTCCAGCTACAATAGTCATTTACAACATTAACAATGTCTACACTGTATTTCTGATCAATTTGATGTTATTTTAATGGACAACATTTTGCTTTTCTTTCAAAAACAACAACATTTCTAAGTGACCCCAAACTTTTAAACGGTAGTGTAAATACTATAGTAAGTGCCTCTCTCCAGCTTAATTAAATATTGAAAGAAATCTAGTGCCCAAGATTGGGCACAAGATTTGTTTCTTTTTTTTTTAATCTTTGTTTTTATTGATTGAAACAAAAACTATACATCATACAATGCGCCACAATATGTCAGGTCTTATGCTTCTTAGGTCTTGTGCCTCCAATGAGTGATATTATACAGCTCTACAGTGGATGGTTAGCGGTGTTATGGTGCATTCGTAACCAGGTAGGAAGTGGGGATTTACCACATCTGTGAAAGATCCACTTGAACGGCCCACCAACTAGTAATTACTACTTAAATAATCCACAAATCCCCTTGCAATAGGGAATGGATGTTTGTGGTGTGCAATAGGGAGGGGCAATTAAATGCAAGATTCACAAAAAAAAAAAAATAGATTAGTAAAACATTTCTAGCCTATTTATGGGTAACAGGGTTGATGTGTTATGCACGTCCCTCTCAGTTTTTCAGTCCAAACCACAGAAAATGCCCAAAAAGTGTTGAACCAGCAGACCGGCTTTTACACAACGATTTGACTATTAGATGTTTAATGTTTATTTTGAACTAAATACTTAAAAAAGAATTAGTTTTACCATATTAAAATGAGAGTTCAGTTCGCATAACAGGGTTGATGTTAAAATGAGGGACAGACATAAATTAATCACTAATCACATTAAATAAATAATAATAATCTTCAGAAATAACTAGGGATGTACAATGATGGTTAAAACTATTTTGGGGGGTTAGTGTGTTAAAATCTTACTAGAAGTCACAGAGGCTGCAGAATTTTGGCACTTTAGCAAGTCTTCATTCATATTGAAAATCTGATAGATTTAATTCTCCATGTGATCTATATTAAAGGGCACTTCATTTCATATAACAGGAATTTAATATTCAATATTGTTATGCTTTTGGTATGTTTGAATCGAAACACATCTCCTTTCCATAGAGTTGATCAGGCTGTTGATTGTGGCCTGTGGAATGTTGTCCCACTCCTCTTCAATGGCTGTGTGAAGTTGCTGGATATTGTCAGGAACAGGAACATGCTGTCGCACACGTTGATCCAGAGCATCCCAAAAATGCTCAATGTGTGACATGTCTGATGAGTATGCAGGCCAGGGAAGAACTGGGACATTTTCAGCTTCCAGGAGTTGTCTACAGATCCTTGCGACATGGGGCTGTGCATTATCATGCTGAAACATGAGGTGATGGAAGCGGATGAATAGCACGACAGTGGGCTTCAGGAGCTCGTCACGGTATCTCTGTGCATTCAAATTGCCATCGATAAAATACAATTTTGTTCATTGTCCCTAGTTTATGCCTGCCCATACCATAATCCCACCACCACTACTACGGTGAACTCACAATGTTAACATCAGCAAACTGCTCGCCCACACGATGCCGAACACGCTGTCTGCAATCTGCCTGGTACAGTTGAAACCAGGATTCATCCATGAAGAGCACACTTCTCCAGTGTTCCATTGAAGGAGAACATTTGCCCACTAAAGTCGGTTATGATGCCAAACTGCAGTCAGGCCAAGACCCTGGTCAGTACGACAAGCACGCAGATGAGCTTCCCTGAGACGGTTTCTGAAAGTTTGTGCAGAAATTCTTCAGTTGTGCAAACCCACAGTTTCATCAGCTGTCCGGGTGGCTAGTCCCAGACGATCCCGCAGGTGCAGAAGCAGAAATTGGAGCTCTTTGGCTGGAGTGGGTACACATGGTCTGTGGTTGTGAAGCCGGTTGGACATATTCTCAAAAATGACATTGAAGGCGGCTTATGGTAGAGAAATGAATATTCAACAGCTGTGGTGGACATTACTTAATCTTGATATGCCACACCTTTCAAGTGGATGGATTATCTTGGAAAAGGAGAAATGCTCACAAAGAGGGATGTAAACAAATTTGTGCACAAACCTTTAGAGAAATAAGCTTTTTGTGTGATTGGAACATCTTTTACTCCAGCTCATGAAACATGGGACCAACATGTTGCATTTGTATTTTTGTTCAGTGTATATCTCTACCTACCGGTACAATTAAATACAGTGAGGGAAAAAAGTATTTGATCCCCTGCTGATTTTGTACGTTTGCCCAATGACAAAGCAATGATCAGTCTATAATTTTAATGGTAGCTTTATTTAAACCGTGAGAGACAGAATAATAACAAAACAATCCAGAAAATGCATGTGAAAAATGTTATAAATGGAATTTCAATTTAATGAGGGAAATAAGTATTTGACCCTCTCTCAATCAGAAAGATTTCTGTCTCCCAGGTGTCTTTTATACAGGTAACAAACTGAGATTAGGAGCACAATCTTAAAGGGAGTGCTCCTAATCTCAGCTTGTTACCTGTATAAAAGAAACCTGTCCACAGAAGCAATCAATCAATCAGATTCCAAACTCTCCACCATGGCCAAGACCAAAGAGCTCTCCAAGGATGTCAGGGGCAAGATTGTAGACCTACACAAGGCTGGAATGGGCTACAAGACCATCGCCAAGCAGCTTGGTGAGAAAGTGACAATAGTTGGTGCGATTATTCTCAAATGAAAGAAACACAAAAGAACTGTCAATCTCCCTCGGCCTGGGGCTCCATGCAAGATCTCACCTCGTGGAGTTGCAATGATCATGAGAACGGTGAGGAATCAGCCCAGAACTACACGGGAGGATCTTGTCAATGATCTCAAGGCAGCTGGGACCATAGTCACCAAGAAAACAATTGGTAACACACTACGCCGTGAAGGACTGAAATCCTGCAGTGCCCACAAGGTCCCCCTGTTCAAGAAAGCACATATACATGCCCGTCTGAAGTTTGCCAATGAACATCTGAATGATTCAGAGGACAACTGGGTGAAAGTGTTGTGGTCAGATGAGACCAAACTGGAGCTCTTTGGCATCAACTCAACTCGCTGTGTTTGGAGGAGGAGGAGGAAGGCTGCCTATGACCCCAAGAACACCATCCCCAACGTCAAACATGGAGGTGGAAACATTACGCTAAGGGGACAGGACAACTTCACCGCATCAAAGGGACGATGGACGGGGCCATGTACCGTCAAATCTTGGGGAAATCCTTCCCTCAGCCAGGGCATTGAAAATGGGTCGTGGATGGGTATTCCAGCATGACAATGACCCAAAACACATGGCCAAGGCAACAAAGGAGTGGCTCAAGAAGAAGCACATTAAGGT
This sequence comes from Brachymystax lenok tsinlingensis, assembly GCA_030435695.1. Taxonomy (NCBI): domain Eukaryota; kingdom Metazoa; phylum Chordata; class Actinopteri; order Salmoniformes; family Salmonidae; genus Brachymystax; species Brachymystax lenok. The sequence goes on from CM059818.1 coordinate 14,810,529, forward strand.
CCTGGAGTGGCCAAGCCAGTCTCCAGACCTTAATCCCATAGAAAATCTGTGGAGGGAGCTGAAGGTTCGAGTTGCCAAACGTCAGCCTCAACCTTAATGACTTGGAGAAGATCTGCAAAGAGGAGTGGAACAAAATCCCTCCTGAGACGTGTGCAAACCTGGTGGCCAACTACAAGAAACGTCTGACCTCTGTGATTGCCAACAAGGGTTTTGCCACCAAGTACTAAGTCATGTTTTGCAGAGGGGTCAAATACTTATTTCCCTCATTAAAATGCAAATCAATTTATAAAAATTTTCACATGCGTTTTTTTCTGTATTTTTTTGATGTTATTCTGTCTCTCACTGTTCAAATAAACCTACCATTACAATTATAGACTGATCATTTCTTTGTCAGTGGGCAAACGTACAAAATCAGCAGGGGATCAAATACTTTTTTTCCTCACTGTAGACTCCTTCTAACCCCCCCACTACTATTCCAAACAGTGTGCATATGGCCATGTGCTTGTGATGTGTTTATTAGTCATTCTCTCCTATCTCTGCAATAGCCACCTCAGCAGGTTCAGGTGATAAATATCACTGAGCTTCATGCCCCAGATTCCTGGCTGGCCTAAAACTGAAGGTGATTGTTCCTCAGTTCTTGCCTTTTGATGCCAACCCCATCACTCTTATTATAGATCTAAAGATGCTGCTGAACTGGTTCAAACTAGAACGGTTCAGACTTGCCACCAGCCCCAACTAGAGACTCACTGGAAAACACTCTGCAGTCAAAAGATTAACTTAAAGGTCCAATGCAGTTGTATTTATCTCAATATCAAATCATTTCTGGGTAACAATGAACTTCCTTACTGTGATTATTTTAATTGAAATGTTCTGAGTGGGGTGGGGGAAACTAAAAACTAGCTGTTAATGGCAGAGAGGTTTGGAACTCTCTTTCTTATTGGTCTTATTGAAACTCTCTTTAACTAATTTAAAAACTTCATCCCACAAAAAAAGGCTGAAATTTCAGGCGGTCTTTTCAAACAACTCTTACACTAAATTCCAACCTCATAGTGTGGAAAGATAAATACAACACAGGTAAATCGTGTTTTTGACTGCACTGGGCCTTTAAGATAACCTTAAGGGGTTTGAGCCACAAGATAATAGTATCACCTATGTAAGTGGCTTCATGTTTGTGCACCAATATGGCTGACCTTGAAATCTATGCCCGACAGAGAGTGTGTAATATAAGCTTTGTTCTCACAATATAAATAATTCCTAGATGTTTGTCTAGAGGCCCTCTAAATGGCTTTATGCTTGAATGTGTACCATACATTTTCAGAATGATACCTTGATGTATGATGGAATGGCTTCCACTGTAAAGGTGTTCAGACTCAAGCAAGATGTGACACTTGTTGCCAGTTCCCTCTTCATTCTCTACCACACTAAATGTACATATATGGCTGAGCAAATACCCTCTGAGAATTCTCACTGTCAGTTTACCGCTCAATGAGAGTGCCATTAGTTGTGTTGAAGTTTCTAAATGCTGTTGCTATGACTACTCAGGTGGTGTCTAAGCAGGAGCCGGAGTGTTTGGCATGTGTGCAGATGTGTTCGCATCAGTGGTTATTTTCTCTCAGCCTCTTGGGGGTGTAATGTAACATTGGAAATAAGTCAATGAAACATGAGCTTGTAATGCCTGGTTAAGTTGGGAGAAGAGTAGATTTGTGTACATGCGGTCGGGGTAACTCACCTGGGTTGTCAGTGGTTGGATGGGTTTGATTGAAGTGGTTATAAGAAACCTGAATAGTGTACTGCAAGTTTGAATGTTCCATGTGAACACACTATCACAGATTATTGTGAAACAGACACAAATTACTTATTGGAAATTTGTGACAAGCACACGAAACAAGCACACTTTTTTGTGTGTATTACACTATTTCCATTCTTCATAACGTATTTGTGTACATCACACAAATGTATATTTGTTGTGGCTAATATTAGCTATGTGGCTAATGTTAGCTAGGCTAGCTAGGTGGCTACTGTTAGCTATACTAGGGGTGAGGTCAGGGTTAGAGATTAGGTTTAGGGGTTGTGGTTAGGTGTTACGGTTAGGGTCAGGTAACATGCTAGCTAAGTAGTAAAAGGGTTAGGTTAGGGTGAGGGTTAGCTAACATAATAGGTAAGTAGTTAAAAAGTAGCAAGTTGTTGCAAAGTAGTTAATTAGCTAAAATGCTACAGTTGTCCATGACGTGATTCAAATACGCAATGTTTGGGTTGATAGAAGGTTGCATTATATTCCCACCCATTTCTTCCCGACAAACCTCTGGCCTATCATTTCTGTCTTATGTAACCTACTCTTTTTATCTGTGATTGAAATGCACTGAATACAAAGTCGTGTACTGCACACAAAAAAAATAGTTTTTTGCTTGACTGTCACGAATTTCCAATAAGCAATTTATATCTATTTCACAATAATCTGTGATACTAGGTTGGAACACAATGTGCATGACAAGTGAACAGCAACTAGGTTGTGTACTGGTGTTTTGAGTTTGATCCCAGTACGCTCAACAGACCTCACTATTATGTCCAGAGAAAAAAGTCCCAAAATACAATTAAAATCTGTAATGTGTTACAATGTGATTGGATTAATTCAAGCTGCTCTTAGAAAAAAAGTTGCTATCTAGAACCTAAAAGCGTTCTTTGGCTGTCCCCATTGAAGAACCCTTTTTGGTTCCAGGTAGAACCTTTTGAGGTTCCGTTTAGAGCCCTTTCCAAAGAGGATTCTACATGGAACCCAAAAGTGTTCTCCCTGCATCCAAAAAGAGTTATACGGGGACAGCCAAATAACCCTTTTGGAACCCTTTTTCTAAGAGTGTGTTGTGTCAGGGATCACAAATGTTTCTCTCCCCAGGACTCACTTTGAAGCACCTCAGACTCATTGACTGATCTCTTCTTCTTCCTCTCTCTCAATCTGTCTCTCGTCAGATGTACATCCAGACAGCCACACTGACCATCTCCCTCAGCCTGAGCGCCTCCGTCTCTCTGGGGATGCTCTACATGCCCAAGGTCTACATCATCATCTTCCACCCGGAGCAGAATGTCCCCAAGCGCAAGCGCACCTTCAAGGCCATCGTCACCGTCGCCACCATGACCAGCAAGCTGTCCCAGCTGGCCTCCGAGCGACCCAACGGAGAGGTGAAGACCGAAATCTGCGAGGGCATGGATGCCAGTAGTGAGTATAAAGATGTGATCCCTCACTTCGTAACATATTATACCACTGCTCCCGTTTTTTTCACCTATAATTTTATTTTTGTGGGGTTATAACTTATGTTACGTACAACCACAGGCAACAGGCTTTCTACATACAGTAAAATTAACCACATTTCCTCAGCTATATCTATAGTATCTGAAATATCGTTGTTGAAATCAGCTTGTAGAAAATATTTTGTATGCTCTCATCTAAGATAGTTCAAAAAGACACCTGAGAACAGATTTAGACTTCAAAGCCCTTTCAGATTCCGTTAGCAGAAGTTTCATACAGGCAAGCATCCTGTTGTTTAATTATCATGATTGTGCTGACTGCACAGTTTGATATCTAAAACTTTGCTTAATTTCATATCTCGTCAGGTTCTCATTTCACTGAACCGCTAAGGTGCTGAGGTGAGATGGGGCCGACAGAGATGGTTACCTCGCTTCGCATTCTTAGGAAACTATGCAGTATTTAGTTTTTTTTTCTGTATTATTTCTTACATTGTTACCCCAGGAAATCTTAAGTCTTATTACATACAGCCGGGAAGAACTATTGGATATAAGAGCAACGTCAACTTACCAACATTACGACCAGGAATACGACTTTCCCGAAGCAGATCCTCTCTTCGGACCACCTCCCAGGACAATGGATCTAATCCCAGCAGCTGACCGAAAACAACGGCGACACAGAAGGGGCAGACGGAGTGGTCTTCTGGTCAGGTTTCGAGAAAACGGGCACATCGCTTTCCGCTCCCGAGTATAATACTCGCCAATGTCCAGTCTCTTTACAACAAGGTAGACAAAATTTGAGCGTGGGTTGCCTTCCAGAGAGACATCAGAGATTGTAACATTCTCTGTTTCACGGAAACATGGCTCTCTCGGGATATGTTGTCGGAATCGGTTCAGCCACCGGGCTTCTCCGTGCATTGCGCCGACTTCTCTGGGAAGAGGAAGGGCGTGTTGTATGCTTTATGATTTACAACTCTTGGTGTAATCATAACAACATACAGGAACTCACGTCTATCTGCTCACCCGACCTAGAATTCCTTACAATCAAATGTCGGCCATTCTACCTACCAAGAGAATTCTCGTCAGTTATAGTCACAGCTGTTTACATCCCCCCTAAAGCGAACACCAAGTTCAAGGAACTTCACTCGACTCTATGAAAACTGGAAACTATATATCCGGAGGCTGCATTTATTGTAGCTGGTGATTTTAACAAAGCAAATTTGAGAACAATGCTACCTAAATTTTATCAGCATATTGATTGCACGACACGTAGGACTAATACTCTCGACCACTGCTACTCTAACTTCCCGCGGTGCATACAAAGCCCTCCCCGCCCTCCCTTCTGCAAATCCGACCACAACGCAATCTTGCTCGTCCCGGCTTATAGGCAGAAACTCAAACAGGATGTACCAGTGACGACAATCATTCAACGCTGGTCTGACCAATCGGAAGCCCCGCTCCAAGAGCGGGGCTTCGCGCGGACTGGAATATGTTTCGATCAGCCTCAGAGGACAATATTTACCTATACGCTGACTAGGTGAGTGTGTTTATAAATAAGTGCATTGGAGACGTCGTACCCACTGTGACCATTAAAACCTACCCTAACCAGAAACCGTGGATGGGTGGCGGCATTCGCGTAAAACTGAAAGCGCGATCCACCGCATTTAACCATGGAAAGAGGTCTGGAGATATGGCTGAATATAAACAGTGTAGTTATTCACTCCGCGCAAGGCAATCGAACAAGCGAAATGCCGGCTCAGACACAAGATGTATGTGGCAGGGTCTACAGGAAATCAAAGTTTTAAGTTCCTGGGCGTACACATCACAGACAAATTGAAATGGTCCACCCACACAGACAGTGTGGTGAAGAAGGCGCAACAGCACCTTTTCAACCTCAGGAGGCTGAAGAAATTTGGCCTGTCACCCAAAACCCTGACAAACCTTTACAGATGCAAAATCGAGAGCATCCTGTCGGGCTGTATCACAGCCTGGTACGGCAACTGCACCGCCCTCAACCGCAAGGCTCTCCAGAGGGTGGTTCGGTCTGCACAACACATCACCGGGGGAAAACTACCTGGCCTCCATGACACCTACAGCACCCGATGTCACAGGAAGGCCAAAAATATAATCAAGGACAACAACCACCCGAGCCACTGCCTGTTCACACCGCTATCGTCCAGAAGGCGAGGTCAGTACAGGTGCATCAAAGCTGGGACCGAGAGATTGAAAAACGGCTTCCATCTCATGGCCATCAGACTGTTAAATAGCCATCACTAACTCAGTGAGGCTGCTGCCTACACTGAGACCCAATCACTGGAGACTTTAATAAATGGATCACTAGTCACTTTAATAATATTTTTTACATATCTGACATTACTCATATCACATATATATACTGTATTTTATACCATCTACTGCAACTTGCCTATGCCGCTCGGCCGTCGCTCATCCATATATTTCTGTACATATTCTCATTCACCCCTTTAGATTTGTCTGTATTAGGTAGTTGTTGGGGAATTGTTAGATTACTTGTTAGATATTACTGCACTGTTGGAACTAGAAAAACAAGCATTTCGCTACACTCGCATTAACATCTGCTAACCATGTGTATGTGACCAATAAGATTTGATTTGCTTTCTAATTTGTTGCCTTTTTTCCTAATCATGGAGAATTTCACAAATGAATACATGAATACATCTCAAAATGTAATTTCATTGTGAGTGATTAGCCCACATAGCCAACTGTTCTAGTTTACGTTGATGGTGGAAAGCCATAGTATCCTCAATATTCCATCGAGACTGTTCGATTATGGTGTAATGCATTGAGGGAAGGACTGAAACAGTACATTGAGTACAGACTACACTCCAGGAAACTAAAATCTTCTCTATTCTTGCCTTCACAGTGCCATCAACCAAAACAAAGTATGTCAGCTACACCAATCATGCCATCTGAAGAGAGAAGCACTGAAAAGAGAATTACTGAGGAATTCCACATGCGGACTTGGATGTGTCAGATTCACACATGACAGGTCGTTCCAACCAGCATGAGACATTGATATTGCTCAGAGTCCAAATAACGACTGAGAGCATGGCAGTCAACATAAATATCCCTGCTCTTTCATGTTCACAGACAGAGCTAATGGGCCTGCTGGAAGCAGACAAAACACTAAACAAATCATTCAAGAGACTTGACAAAATGAGGGTGGTGAACAGTAGAGGAAAACAAGAGAATTTAAATAGAAATTGTTGGGATCAACCATGTTAGTTGGTTTGTTATTCTAATTTTATGTATTTTGTGGTTGTGAAAATTTCTCATGTGTGTCTTATGTCGTCTGAACTACATTATGAGATGAGTTTGTCTCTGTATCAGCTAACTGAATTGTAGCCTTGAGTTGTGAAATCTGTAAATGCCATGGTTTAAGCATGCACATTTTTATACAAATACTTTATTTATAATAAAGGAATGTTTTGGAAATGTTTAGGATTGTTGGATGAGGTTAAATATGAGAGTGGGATATGATGTATGTGGTTTACCTCAATTTAGAAGGAAAAGATACCCAATGCATTATCAATAAGGCATAACAGTTATGTGATTTGCCTTGACCTGATTCGGGTACACACCAAAAATATACCAGGATATTAAGTAGGCAAATTATATTAAGAATGTATGAAGCCTTAAAGCAAACTATGAAAAATATCTAGCGCACCCAAAAAACCCATGGTCTCAAAGGAAAACAAACAATATTGCTGTAGGATTTCCCCTGAAATAAATTGTAAACAGTCATGGCAAAATAATTATAGTATTACTGTGAACATAATGCAAATATTTAGTTTAAAATTTTTACTAAAACCTGAGAAACAAAATGGGGATGGACTGACTTTTGAAGCTTTTTCTTGGTAATGATGCTGATATTAAAAATATCCCCATAGGGTACACACAGCAAATACACTGAACAAACATATAAACGCAACATGCAACAGTTTCTAAGATTTTACTGAGTTACAGTTCATATAAGGAAATCAGTCAATTGAAATGGATTCATAGGCCCTAATCTATGGATTTCACATGACTGGTTATACAGATATCCATCTGGTTACAGATACCTTTAAAAAATGTAGGGGTGCGGATCAGAAAACCAGTCAGTATCTGGTGTGACCACCATTTGCCTCATGCAGCACGACACATCTCCTTTGCATGAAGTTGATCAGGCTGTTGATTGTGGCCTGTGGAATGTTGTCCCACTCCTCTTTAATGGCTGTGCGAAGATTATGGGGGAAATTCTAAAGAAGAGAGAGACTGTAGATTCTTCCAACAACTTTATTATAAGATTTGCAAAAATTTAGCAATACAACAATCACTCAAATATCTCAGAGTTGAAAAGCCCAACGAACAGAGTTGGCTCTCTTATCTATGTGACAGTTAGCAGATGTGCAGAAACCGGGCCGGGGGAACAGAGTTGTAAAAAGTAATTTAGCTCATCTGTGCGGATAAAGATAACTGATATCACCACCATTCTCTGTTCCTCCCTGCAATTCCCACACAGCTAAGTTCCTGCCGATTGTAAACACAGGAGGTCACATACTGCGGTCACACCCAAACGGCTCATAAATCTGTACGCTCAGATTTATGACTAAGTCACACAAGACAAGTTTGTATCAGTAAAAAATACTAGCATATAACAATGGACAATTATTTAAGTAAAACTGACTTAACTGACTTGCCTAGTTAAATAAAAGTTAAATAAATAAATAATTACACAGCATAGTATGTAATTAACACATTTCCACAAGTTGCTGGATATTTGTTGGGAACTGGAACACACTGTCATACATACCACCATGGGGCACTCTGTTCACAACCATGATGTCAGCAAACCGCTCATCCACACGATGCCATAAACGCTGTCTGCCATCTGCCCAGTACTGTTTAAACCGGACTCATCCGTGAAGGGCACACTTCTCCAGCGTGCCAGTGTCCATTGAAGGTGTGCATTTGCCCACTGCAGACAGGTCAAGACCCTGGTGAGGACAACGAGCAGGCAGATGAGTTTCCCTGAGAAGGTTTCTGACAGTTTGAGCAGAAATTCTTTGTTGTGCAAACCTAGTTTCATCAGCTGTCTGAGTAATTGGTCTCAGATGATCCCTCAGGTGAAGAAGCTGGATGTGGAGGTCCTGGGCTGTTGTGGTTACACGTGGTCTGGTCGGACATACTGCCAAATTCTCTATAACAACGTTTTGAATTTAATGCTGTTGCCAGAGAATTGAATATGAATTTCTCTACCGTAAACTTCCTCAGTTCTCTGGCTACAGCATTCAATTCAATTCAAAACTTAAGACACCTGTGGCATTGTATTGTGTGACGAAACTGCTCATTTTAGAGTGGCCTTTTATTGTCCCCAACAAAAGGTGCACCTGTGTAATGATCATGCTGTTTAATCAGCTTCTTGATATGCCACACCTGTCAGGTTGATGAATTATCTTGGCAAAGGAGAAATTATCACTAACAGGGATGTAAACGAATTTGTGCACAACATTTGAGAGAAATATGTTTTTGTGCGTATGGAAAATATCTGGGATCTTTTATTTCAGGCCATGAAACATGGGACCAACACTTTACATGTTGCGTTCATATTTTTGTTCAGTGTACAGGTTTTTGCACTCATTTGTGCTATCTTGAACAGGGCAACAACATAATGGTACAACAATTAAATGAGAGAGAAGGAAATCTGAAACAAACAAAAGTAGAAAATGTTGCAATGCAGTAGTAATTGCAATTGAATAGAAGGACCACACTAATGTTACAATAATAGTTTGGATCTTCCTACCAAGCTACTAAATTTGATAAGTCATAATTTGATTGAATGCAATTCTGACACACCTAAAATAATGTCTATAGCAAAACAAAAAATCCCTGCACTGTACATGCTTCATCCTGTGCTATCTATGCTACATTACCATGAGTACAGTGGCTTGCGAAAGTATTCATCCCCCTTGGCATTTTTCCTATTTTGTTGCCTTACAACCTGGAATTAAAATACAATTTTTGGGGGTTTGTACCATTTGATTTACACAACATGCCTACCACTTCGAAGATGCAATCTTTTGTTGTTGTTGTGTTACAAACAAGAAATAAGACAAAAAAAACAGAAAACTTCACTGTGGATAACTATTCAGCCCCCCAAAGTCAATACTTTGTAGAGACACCTTTTGCAGCAATTACAGATGCAAGTCTCTTGGGGTATGTCTCTATAAGCTTGGCACATCTAGCCACTGGGATTGTTGCCCATTCTTCAAGGAAAAGCTGCTCCAGCTCCTTCAAGTTGGATGGGTTCCGATGGTGTACAGCAATCTTTCCCTCAAGAATTTCCCACAATTTAGTGCCATCCATCATTCTTTCAATTCTGACCAGTTTCCCAGCCCCTGCCAATGAAAAACATCCCCACAGCATGATGCTGCAACCACCATGCTTCACTGTGGGGACGAGGTTCTAGGGGTGATGAGAGGTGTTGGGTTTGCACCAGACACTGCGTTTTCCTTGCTGGACAAAAAGCTACATTTTTGTCTCATCTGACCAGAGTACTTTCCTCCATGTGTTTGGGGAGTCTCCCATGTGCCTTTTGGCGAACACCAAATGTTTTTGCTTATTTTTTCTTTAAGCAATGGCTTTTTTCTAGCCACTCTTCCATAAAGCCCAGTTATGTGGAGTGTATGGCTTAAAGTGGTCCTATGGACAGATACTCCAATCTCCGCTGTGGAGCTTTGCAGCTCCTTCAGGGTAATATTTGGCCTCTTTGTTGCCTCTGTGATTAATGCCCTCCTTGCCTGGTCCATGAGTTTTGGTGGGTGGCCCTCTCTTGGCAGGTTTGTTGTGGTGCTATATTCTTTCAATTTTTAAATAATTGATTTAATGGTGCTCCGTGGTATGTTCAAAGTTTCTGATATTTTTTTATAACCCAACCCTGATCTGTACTTCCCCACAACTTTGTCCCTGACCTATTTGGAGAGCTCCTTGGTCTTCATGGTGCAGCTTGCTTGGTGATGCTTAGTGGTGTTGCAGACTCTGGGGCCTTTCAGAACAGCTGTATATATACTGAGATCATGTGACACTTAGATTGCACACAGGTGGACTTTATTTAACTAATTATGTGACTTCTGAAGGTAATTGGTTGCACCAGATCTTTTTTAAGGGCTTCATAGCAAAGGGTGTGAATACATATGCACACATCACTTTCCGTTTTTTCTTTTTTTAATTTCACTTCTCCAAGTTGGACTATTTTGTGCATGTCCATTACATTACAGATTGTAATGCAGCAAAATAGGAAAAACGCTAAGGGGGATGAATACTTTTGTAAGGCTATGTATGTGCCATAATTTTGAAAACCATTTAAGGGAATCAATACAGCCATTGGTACAGGAATAGCAAGATCAATAAAAGCTACAAGTCAAAACTCCTGAACCATGTAATGAATATTTCTGCATTTTCTACTGAAGAAAGGAAGCTAGGTATAAAGTTTGAGTGATGAATCCTGTAGGCATTCGATGCATACGTTTCCCTGGTTGATGATCTAATTTCACTAGATGAAGCTGAGAGAACATGAGCGCTTCTCCTCAGAAACAGATCCAAACATACAGTGCTTTCGGGAACTTTCAGCAATCTACACACAATAACCCATAATGTCAAAGCGAAAACAGGCTTTTAGAAATGTTTGCTAATTTATTAAACATAAAAAACAGAAGTACCTAATTTTCATAAGTGTTCAGACCCTTTGCTATGAGACTCGAAATTGAGCTCAGGTGGATCCTGTTTCCATTGATCATCCTTGAAATGTTTCTACAACTTGATCCACCTGTGGTAAATTTTATTGATTGGGCATGATTTGGAAAGGCACACATCTGTCTATAAATGGTCCCACAGTTAACAGTGCAGAGCAAAAACCAAGTCATGAGGTCAAAGGAATAGTCTGTTGAGCTCCGAGACAGGATTGTGTCGAGGCACAGATCTGGGGAAAGGTACCAAAACATGTCTGCAGCATTGAAGGTCCCCAAGAACACAGTGGCCTCCATCATTCTTAAAAGGGAAGAAGTTTGGAACCACCAACACTCTTCCTAGAACTGGCCACCCAAACTGAGCAATCGGGGGAGAAGGGACTTGGACAGGGAGGTGACCAAGAACCCGATGGTCACTCTGACAATCATCTAGATTTACTCTGTGGAGATGGGAGAACCTTCCAGAAGGACAAACATTTCTGTAGCACTCCACCAAGTAGGCCTTTATGGTATAGTTGCCAGACGGAAGTCACTTGACAGGCACACAACAGCCAGCTTGGAGTTTGCCAAAATGCCACTGAGAAACCATGAGAAACAGGATTCTCTGGTCTGATGAAACCAAGATTGAACTCTTTTGCCTGAATGCCAAGCGTCACATCTGGAGAAAACCTGGCACCATCCCTACGGTGAAGCATGGTGGTGGTAGCTTCATACTGTGGGTACGTTTTTCAGCGGCATGGACTGGGAGACTAGTCAGGATTGAGGCAAAGATGAACGGAGCAAAGTGCAGAGAGATCCTTGATGAAAACCTGCTCCAGAGTGCTCAGGACCTCAGACTGGGGTGAAGGTTCACCTTGCAACAGGACAACAACCCAAAGCATACAGCTAAAACAATGCAGGAGTGGCAACGGGGCAAGTCTCTGAATGTTCTTGAGTGGCCCAGCCAGTACCCAGACTTTAACCTGATCGAACATCTCTGGAAAGATTTGAAAATAGCTGTGCAGCAACACTCCCCATCCAACCTGACAGAGCTTGAGAGGATCCACTCCCCAAATACAGATGTGCCAAGCTTGTATATTTTGGCCCCTCGGGGGTGTGCGCTCAGTCTCCTCCTGTACTCCCTGTTCACTCATGACTTCATGGCCAGGCACGACTACAACACCGTCATTACGTTTGCCGATGACACAACAGTGGTAGGCCTGATCACCGACAACGACGAGAGAGCCTATATTGAGGAGGTCAGATATCTGGCCATGTGGTGCAAGGACAACAACCTCTCCCTCAACGTGATCAAGACAAAGGAGATGATTGTGGACTACAGGAAAAGGAGGACTGAGCACGCCCCCGTTCTCATCGACGGGGCTGTAGTGGAGCAGGTTGAGAGCTTCAAGTTCCTTGGTGTCCACATCAACAACAAACTATCACGGTCCAAACATACCAAGACAGTTGTGAAGAGGGCACGACAAAGCCTATTCCACCTCAGGAGACTGAATAGATTTGGCATGGGTCTTCAGATCCTCAAAAAAGTTATGCAGTTTCACCATTTAGATTTTCCTGATTGGTGGCATCACTGCCTGGAATGGCAACTGCTCGGCCCCCCGACCGCAAGGCACTACAGAGGGTAGTGCGGATGGCACAGTACATCACTGGGGCCAAGCTTCCTGCCATCCAGGACCTCTATAACAGGCAGTGTCAGAGGAAGTCCCTAAAATTGTCAAAGACTCCAGCCACTCTAGTCATAGACTGTTCCCTCTGCTACCGCAATGCAAGAGGTCCAAAATACTTCTTAACAGCTTCTACCCCTAGCCATAAGACTCCTGAACAGCTACTCTCTGTTAATTATCTATGAATAGTCACTTTAACTACCTACATGTACATATTACCTCAATTACCTCGACTAAATGCAGTTTTAAGAAAAATAAGTGTTAAGGGCTTGTAAGTAAGCATTTCACTGTTGTACACCTGTTGTATTCGGCGTATGTGACAAATAAAATTGTAGCGTCATACCCAAGAAGACTCAAGGCTGTAATCGCTGCCAAAGGTGCTTCAACAAAGTACTGAGTAAAGGGTATACATACTTATGTAAATCTGATATGTTTATGCTTTGTCATTATGGGGTATTGTGTGTAGATTAAGGAGAGAATTGTTTTTTAAATACATTTTAGAATAAGGCTGTAACGCAACAAAATTTAGAAAAAGGCAAGGGGTCTGAAAACTTTCCAAATGCACAGGTAAATGAATGGTTTGAGAAGTGGTAATTGTTGGTTACGAAGAGGAAGGCACAAGAGAGTACCCTTATGCTATTTTTTTAATCCTCAGTATCTTTAACGTATCTTCATCATATACCCACATATTGTGGGTATTATTAAAATATTATCATTATTATTTTGCTGCTAACTGTTTGCATTAACCACAAATGATCTCTCTACAGTCGTTATGAGTAAATGTTCATAAATGGTGATGTACAGTATCTTGACAGTGGTCACAGGAGATACAGGTAACTGCCAAAATAATGGAAACACTTGAGTAAATGAGGTATACAACGTATGTATTGAAAGCAGGTGTTTCAACACAGGTGTGGTTCCTGTGTTAATTAATCGATTAACATCCCATCATGCTTAGGGTCATGTATAAAAAAAATGCTGGGCAGGCCATTACTTTGGCCATTATTTTGGCTACCATGGCTTTGCCCCCATAGGATTACAATGCCCCCATCTACAGGGCACGAGTGGTCAATGAATGGTTGTGCGGCAGGTAGCCTAGTGGTTAGAGTGTTGGACTGGTAACCGAAGGGTTGCAAGTTTGAATCCCCGAGCTGACAAGTAAAAAATCTGTCGTTCTGCCCCTGACCAAGGCAGTTAACCTTAACAGTTAACACTGTTCCCCGGGCGCTGAAGACGTGGATGTCGATTAAGGCAGTCCCCCCGCACCTCTCTGATTCAGAGGGGTTGGGTTAAATGTGGAAGACACATTTCGGTTGAAGGCATTCGGTTGTACAACTGACTAATAATGGTGACTTTGACTTTGGTTTGATGAGCATGAAAATTATGTAAACCATATGCCATAGCCGTCTCGGTCACCAGATTGCAACCCAATTGAATAATATGTGGAGATCAACAAAACACCAAATTATGGAATTTCTCGCGGAAGAAGGGCGTCGCATCCCTTCGATAGAGTTCCAGACACTTGTAGAATCTATGCCAAGGTGCATTGAAGTTGTTCTGTCTCGTGGTGGCACAACGCCCTATTAAAAGACTTAAGAGACTTTATATTGGTGTTTCCTTTATTTTGGCAGATACCTGTAGATTGGAATATCACATTAACTACACATGTCAACTTCTGTCTCACTTTTTTCTTTCAAAGAGTTTTGACACTGACAGCAAAGGGCGTGTCTCACACTGTAAAGTTGACAGGTTATGATGATGGTTGTCCTTGGACGCACACTGTTCTTCAGCTCAATAATTGCTATATTATTTTCTACATTTCAGATTTATTAGAGTTTTGCCTGACTTATGACAGCCAAGCAGTCCCCAGTATCATCACTGCTTGTAAAAATAGTCCCGGCATATTGTTGTTTTTGCACACTATTCTTCAGGGAACTGCACTATATATACAAAAGTATGTGGACACCCCTTCAAATTAGTGGATTTGACTATTTCAGCCACACCCGTTGCTCACAGATAAAAAATCCAGCACACAGCCATGCAATCTCCATAGACAAACATTGGCAGTAGAATGGTCCTACTGAAGAGCTCAGTGACTTTCAATGTGGCACCGTCATAGGATGTAACCTTTCCAAGTCAGTTTGTCAAATTTGTGACCTGCTAGAGCATGGCCGAGCAGCCACACACATGCCTAAGATCACCGCGCGCAAAGCGTTGGCAAGAGTGGTGTAAAGCTCACACCATTGGACTGTGGAGCAGTGGAAATGCATTCTCTAGAGTGATGAATCATGCTTTACCATCTGGCAGTCCAACAGATGAATCTGGGTTTGGCGGATGCCAGAAGGATGCTATCTGCCCGAATGCATAGTGCCCACTGTAAAGTTTGGTGGAGGAGGAATAATGGTCTGGGGCTGTTTTTCATGGTTCGGGCTAGGCCCCTTAGTTCCAGTGAAGGGAAATCTTAACTCTACAGCATACAATGACATTCTAGACAATTCTGTGCTTCCAACTTTGTGGCAACAGTTTGGGAAAGGCCCTTTCCTATTTCAGCATGACAATGCCCCCACGCACAATTTTCAATGACGGCCTAGGAACAGTGGGTTAACTGCCTTGTTCAGGGAGCAAGGTCCATACAAAAATGGTTTGTCGAGATCGCATTGGAAGAATTTGACTGGCCTGCACAGATCCCTGACCTCGATCCCATCTAACACCTTTGGGATGAATTGGAATGCTGACTGCGAGCCAGACGTAATTGGCCAACATCAGTCCCAGACCACACTAATGCTCTTGTGGCTGAATGGAAGAAAGTCCACACAGCGATGTTCCAACATCTAGTGGAAAGCCTTCCCAGAAGAGTGGAGGTTGTTATAGCAGCATAGGGTGGACCAACTCCATATTAATGCCCATGATTTTGGAATGAGATATTCGACGAGCAGGTGTCCACATACTTTTGGTTGTGTAGTGTTTGCGGAAGCCTACCCCCATATTGGTCTTACCTATAGTGATATTTTATACCAGTGACAACAATTAATAAGTAGTTATGCCTACAGTATGATAGGGAGCCACTTAACAAGTGCAGTGTTTGGATTAATCGTCTTGTCCCTCTCTTTACCTTTAGTGAGCTCTTTTAGTGAGGAAGACAGAGGATCCTGCACCATAAGCTTAATTGGCTCTTTGACAGACATACTGGAGGTTTCCTGCTACTAAGCACTTAGCACTGCTCCTGCATGGGTGGCCACTCAACCAATTAAACACTGAGAGCATACAATACTCTAATGACATTGTGTGTCACTCCTGGGAGTATGGTGATCTGGGTGAATAGAGATCAATTAGACATGCAATGTGCTTTGGCATTCCAACTTTTTTCAACCTTTCCTAAAAACGGGCATTTCCTCCCTTAAATATTTCATAAATTGCTTTCATTTTGCAACATAAAACCTACTGTGAGTTGAGAAAACGAGCAGTTCCTGGTAAAGGGACAGGTTGTTGAATAGAGATTATTTTTAAATAATCACCAAAAAGAACTTTACATATATGAAATGATGCAAAATCTCCTGACACTGCTGCCTTTGGTTCCAAAGCCATTAAATAAGAAATTGAATGGATGTTCTAAGCATTCACTAAACATTGTAGCCCCAAGCTGTCTATCAAGTTCTCTACACTCAACTTAATTATAAAACAATATTCAAGCCACAAATGCATTTTATCTAGTAAAACCACCCCTGTCAACTGTTGTATAATTCTAATGGGTCAACATTAGCTTTCCAAGTCTTATAAGAAGAACCCCAGTTCTTTCTATGCCTTAATTAGAAACATACGTTTTGTCATGCCAACCATGATTGATTTTAACACAATTTTTTATGTTTATTTTTGACCTTCTGCCAATATTCTGAGTTATCGATTTATGCTGGACTCTGGCCACAGTCCTTTGGAGCACACCTCTTTCATGTCTGAGCCCGGATTGAGAAGGGAGGCTGGGGAAGTGTCACAGCCTCTCTTTGAATTTCCAATGGATCAATTGGCTGAGCAGCCATCAGGCCAAGTAAATCCCAGATAGCCTCTTTGCTGCACTGTGACTAATATGGTGGTGCTTGGCTGGAAAATGTTGGGCATTCTCAGTTTTATCTCAAACACCTTACATTGCCCTCTCTTAATGGTACATTCTTACTTAGCTTCAGATCTTTACTTTTTCTCCTGAACATGTGAATGCAAAGAGGCATTTTTGATGGGTTGAAATTTGAGTTAAATTAGGTTAAACCTCAGGATGGCTATGATGCATTGGGATAATGCACAATGACTAACACCGCAGCCTCTGCAGTAGGGATTAACACCGGTAACCGGGATCCAGGGATTGTTCTGTGAGCACTCTTCACCCCCCCTCCAAAAAAAGAAACTTACAAGATCCCGGAAATTACATTTTCCACCCATGTTACAGTAATGCAATTCCACAAAATACACATGCGCAGCAGCAGATTGGCAAAAAATGAAATAGCATATTATCCAAGCAGGTTGTCACATGGAAGCCTTTAGCCTAGTGTATTTATTTCACACAAAGTTTCCATAAATTAAAACTGACACTGCTGGACTGCACAGGAGACCTGAATGTAGTTTAGAGTTCTCATCAGAACTGAAAACTCGATCCCGGTCCGACCCAAGCCCGGTGAGCTGAAGCTTGAGCCCAGGCCTGGTCCAACGTCACAGAAAATAAATGAGCCCAAACCTGAAAGAAATACAGATTTCTAGAAAACAGTAGGTCATATTCATTTAAACTGGTGTTGAGAACAAAAAAGGCAGGCGCCAGCGGACTGAGGAGAGGAGGAAATAGCCATTAGTCCTAGAAAAAGTGCAAAGAGAGGAAAATGATCAACTGAATGATCAAAGTACTGGAATAAACTAGGCTAATGCAATTGTAGGAATTCTAATTCTTCCTGATACTGAAACTCCCACAGTCATATCCAACCATTATACTAATTTAAAGCAATAGTCGAGTGTGGTCACCATTTTGATTGAGACTGCGCCATCACGCTGCTTTGAGACAAGTGTGGGGGACTTCTACAGATAAATCAATCAATGTCAGATTTTTCTTTTCCCTGAATCTCCGTTTGAATATTTTTTTGTCAAACTTAGGCTGGGGAAACGTTAGATAACTTGAGGTAAGTGGTGATTATTGGGATTATTGGATTATTCTAGTTTGCTCATATTAGCTTATCAGAACATTTTGCAAGCATGCTTTAAACAAGTAGATTTTGTTTTGCACTCGCATAGTAGCCTGTCCTACTGCTGACCAAAAGCCTATCACTTGTCTGATAATCAATCAATGGGATTTTGTTTTACTGAATCTCTGTCTGTGTATTTGGTTAATTGAACTCTGGCTCAACAAGTGGAAGTGGTAGCTCATTTATTCATTTGCTCATCTATCACTGATCAGAAACATTTAGCATGCAATAATGTAGCGTAAATCAAGTGTATTATTTATCTATGGACTCACATAGAAGCATGATATAGCCTTATATAGAGCCATGGCTATTTTCCTATTTCCCAATCCCACTGAAACCCCAAATCCTGACTCCTGTCTCGCATGAAAATTCCTAACTTCATTCTTTAACCCATAGGTTGCATTATCAAAGCAAGACTTGCCTACGCATGTCAAAATACCACTATACCATTTAACCTATTTCTCTGTGCTGTCTATTGTTACAGGCTTTGGTTTTACCATTTACATTTTGGGGTTGGACTTCAGCACGCATAGCTCGTTAGCACGTAGGGAGCACAGGTTGGTGTCACCTTGTTAGTCAGTATTTGTTACACCTGTGCCATCTCGTTAGTGGGAAGGTGTTTCACCTGTGCTGGCCCAGTTGCTATTTGAGTGGCTGGCTCAGCACTCCAGTTGTCTTGAGTGGTGTGGAGAATCAACACCTTTAGTTTCCATGCCTCATTTTGATTTCTAGAAAAAACAATCTGTAATCTGATTTTGTTGTGCTCCACCTCTTTGGTTTGCTTTCTATCTAAGTTTGGTGTGGGTTTTTATTTTCTTTACTTCTTGGGCAAATTTTGTGGGAGCTCATGGTGGGGGTGTCTTTTAGATTCCAGGTGTTGTTGCTAGTCAGAGCTCAGTGGACATCCCCATGAGTGTCTTTTAGAACTCCTCATAAAACCCCACCTGTTTCATTTTGGTTGTTGGTCAGTGACTCTTTGTTATTAACACCCTTCTGGATGAGTGACATTTTTGGTTTTCTAGCTGGGGAATGTAACACTGCATGTCAAAATACCCCTATAACATTTCCCCTGCTTCTCTGCGCAGTCTCGTATTGCTGCCATTATGAGAGCTTTATAGAGAATGTGTGATCAACAAAGGGTTTGAGAGTAGAGTTGGTCCGTGTTAAGATACCTTGTAATTTGAAAAATGTCCTCTCCATCTCCCAGTTATTCATGAGCTGATCTATCTGTATAATCATCAACTTGATTTTGCCAAATAGGAGATTCTGTCATTTATTGGAAGTTAACTAGCAAGCTTTGCAAACTTTGGTCATTTTATATTTTGTTTGACTGCCATTACGTTTGTATGATTGGACAATGCTATAGACTATTTCGGGTGCATTCTGTGCGTCTTGTGCCGGCTCTGTCGAGATATAGTGGGGCAAAAAAAGTATTTAGTCAGCCACCAATTGTGCAAGTTCTCTCACTTGAAAAGATGAGAGAGGCCTGTAATTTTCCTCATAGGTACACTTCAACTATGACAGACAAAATGAGGAAAAGAAATCCAGAAAATCACATTGTAGGATTTTTAATGAATTTATTTGCAAATTATGGTGGAAAATAAGTATTTGGTCACATACAAACAAGCAAGATTTCTGGCTCTCACAGACCTGTAACTTCTTCTTTAAGAGGCTCCTCTGTCCTCCACTCGTTACCTGTATTAATGGCACCTGTTTGAACTTGTTATCAGTATAAAAAGACACCTGTCCACAACCTCAAACAGTCACACTCCAAACTCTACTATGGCCAAGACCAAAGAGCTGTCAAAGGACACCAGAAACAAAATTGTAGACCTGCACCAGGTTGGGAAGACTGAATCTGCAATAGGTAAGCAGCTTGGTTTGAAGAAATCAACTGTGGGAGCAATTATTAGGAAATGGAAGACATACAAGACCACTGATAATCTTCCTCGATCTGGGGCTCCACGCAAGATCTCACCCGTGGGGTCAAAATGATCACAAGAACGGTGAGCAAAAATCCCAGAACCACACGGGGACCTAGTGAATGACCTGCAGAGAGCTGGGACCAAAGTAACAAAGCCTACCATCAGTAACACACTACGCCGCCAGGGACTCAAATCCTGCAGTGCCAGACGTGTCCCCCTGCTTAAGCCAGTACATGTTCAGGCCCGTCTGAAGTTTGCTAGAGAGCATTTGGATGATCCAGATGAGGATTGGGAGAATGTCATATGGTCAGATGAAACCAAAATAGAACTTTTTGGTAAAAACTCCAACTCGTCGTGTTTGGAGGACAAAGAATGCTGAGTTGCATCCAAAGAACACCATACCTACTGTGAAGCATGGGGGTGTAAACATCATGCTTTGGGGCTGTTTTTCTGCAAAGGGACCAGGACGACTGATCCGTGTAAAGGAAAGAATGAATGGGGCCATGTATCGTGAGATTTTGAGTGAAAACCTCCTTCCATCAGCAAGGGCATTGAAGATGAAACGTGGCTGGGTCTTTCAGCATGACAATGATCCCAAACACACCGCCTGGGCAACGAAGGAGTGGCTTCGTAAGAAGCATTTCAAGGTCCTGGAGTGGCCTAGCCAGTCTCCAGATCTCAACCCCATAGAAAATCTTTGGAGGGAGTTGAAAGTCCGTGTTGCCCAGCGACAGCCCCAAAACATCACTGCTCTAGAGGAGATCTGCATGGAGGAATGGGCCAAAATACCAGCAACAGTGTGTGGAAAACCTTGTGAAGACTTACAGAAAACGTTTGACCTCTGTCATTGCCAACAAAGGGTATATAACAAAGTATTGAGATAAGTATTTGGTCAATAACAAAAGTTTATTTTCCACCATAATTTGCAAATAAATAAATTAAAAATCCTACAATTTGATTTTCTGGATTTCTTTTTCTCATTTCGTCTGTCATAGTTGAAGTGTACCTATGATGAAAATTACAGGCCTCTCTCATCTTTTTAAGTTGGAGAACTTGCACAATTGGTGGCTGACTAAATACTTTTTTGCCCCACTGTAGGCCTAGGCCTACTGCTGAAATGCACTGAATAATATGATAACTCTGAATTTATGAACGGCCTGTTTAGCAATTCATAACAATGTCATTGACAATCAAAGATGGAGTAACTATCATTAGTTAATATCAGTTTAATTCGCAGTGAAATATTTAGTCTACATAGTGGCGCTGACAATGTGGCGCAGCGCCCTTATTTGGGTATAACCATGGCATAGTGGCCATATCTTGGATTTAAACGTTTTAAATGGGCACTTCTGATTTTTGCTATATTTCCCATGACTCTCGGGTTAAATATGAATTATTCCTGATTCTGAAACTTGGAAGATTTTCGGGAAAATACTGATCTGTACTCTGCAGGCCTTGCGCAGTCTCACAACTGGGAAGGAATGATTCGATTATTCACTAGTTGACGCCATAAGGACAAAACCTAATTGCTTATGCCACGATGGAAGCATCTGCCACATTCACTGCAACAAAGGATTATACAGTTGAATTGAGAAGTTTACATACACTTAGGTTGGAGTCATTAACTCGTTTTTCATCCACTCCACAAATTTCTTGTTAACAAACCATAGTTTTGGCAAGTTGGTTAGGACATCTACTTTGTGCATGACACAAGTAATTTTTCCAACAACTGTTTACAGACAGATGATGTAACTTATATTTCACTGTATCACAATTCCAGTGGGTCAGAAGTTTACATACACTAAGTTGACTGTGCCTTTAAACAGCTTGGAAAATTCCAGAAAATTATGGCATGGCTTTAGAAGCTTCTGATAGGCTAATTGACATCATTTGAGTCAATTGGAGGTGTACCTGTGGATGTATTTCAAGGCCTACCTTCAAGCTCAGTGCCTTTTTGCTTGACATCATGGGAAAATCAAAAGAAATGAGCCAAAACCTCAGAAAAGAAATTGTAGACCTCCACAAGTCTGGTTCATCCTTGGGAGCAAATGCCTGAAGGTACCACGTTGATCTGTACAAACAATAATATGCAAGTATAAACACCATGCGACCACGCAGCCGTCATACCGCTCAGGAAGGAGACACATTCTATCTCCCAGAGAGACGTACGAAAAGTGCAAATCAATCCCAGAACAACAGGAAAGGACCTTTGAAGATGCTGGAAGAAACAGATACAAAAGTATCCATATATCCACAGTAAAACAAGTCCTATATGGACATAACCTGAAAGGCCGCTCAGCAAGAAGCCACTGCTCCAAAACCGCCATAAAAAAATGCCAGACTACGGTTTGCAACTGCACATGGGGACAAAGATCGTACTTTTGGGAGAAATGTCCTCTGGTCTGATGAAACAAAAATAGAACTGTTTGGCCATAATGACCATCAATTTGTTTGGATAGAAAAAGGGGGACGCTTGCAAGCCGAAGAACACCATCCCAACCGTGAAGCACGGGGGTGGCAGCATCATGTTGTGGGGGTGTTTTGCTGCAGGAGTGACTGGTGCACTTCACAAAATAGATGGCATCATGAGGAAGGAAAATGATGTGGATATATTGAAGCAACATCTCAAGACCTCAGTCAGGAAGTTAAAGCTCGGTCGAAAAACGAGTCTTCCAAATGGACAATGACCCCAAGCATACTTCCAAAGTTGTGGCAAAATGGCTTAAGGACAACAAAGTCAAGGTATTGAAGTGGCCATCACAAAGCCCTGACCTCAATCCTATAGAAAATGTGTGGGCAGAACTTAAAGCGTGTCCCAGCAAGGAGGCCTACAAATCTGACACAGTTACACCAGCTCTGTCAGGAGGAATGGGCCAAAATTCACCAAACTTATTGTGGGAAGCTTGTGGAAGACTACCTGAAACATTTGACCCAAGTAAAAAAATGTAAAGGCAATGCTACCAAATACTAATTGAGTGTATGTAAACTTCTGACCCACTGGGAATGTCATGAAAGAAGTAAAAGCTAAAATAAATCATTTTCTCTAATATTAGTCTGATATTTCACATTCTTAAAATAAAGTGTTGATCCTAACTTATCTAAGACAAGGAATCTTTACTAGGATTAAATGTCAGGAATTGTGAAAGCCAAATACATTTACACTCAGTTTAAGGTGTATGTAAACTTCCGACTTCAACTGTATATTACCAAAGATTTTTGCATTAATTCGTAGTTTAAATCTTTACCCAAAATGCCACATCCAATGAATTCACATTCAGTTGTTTAATTCGAAGAAGGAAAGCTCAGTTTGGGGTGAAGTGTCACATTCTCACAAGAATGCCATGTCTCAAAATGAAGGTTGATTTTGCTCAAATTAGAAAAATAACACTTTTGCCAGAAAGTCACAGCTTGCTTATTTATGCTCTACCATGGGTTGTCACCACCAGTTCACTGGCAACTGTCACTTTTGTTGGCAAGTTATTTTTGACGTTTTCAAAGCTACAATCTGCCAAAGCTATAATCTGCCATTTCAACAGCTGACCTTGCCACTTTGTTTGGTAAACTGACAGATGGGCTTGGGGATATGTAACCGCTCTCAAATTCATACAAAGCTATGGAAACAAGGATTGACAGTGCATCATTTTAAACATGTGTGACAAGCCCAATAGGGCAGTCGGTTTTGTATTTTCTAGCTGTTTTTGGGTTAAGGGGGAGGATGAGTGAACCAACTGATGGTAGTAACAACTCCTCCCAGCTTGTATGGATTGAGCAGGATCTTGAATTTTCTATAAATCCTATGGTCTCCTTATTGATCGGTGTGTGTGAATTCATCTCTGGTAAGGGTTAGGAATGCTTAAGTCAGAGGGTACAGCACACCATGAATCTCAATAACTGTGACTGAGAGCCACAGACCTTTTCTCCCCTGAAATTGAGGCTGTAGCAGGAACACTCAGATGTGCAGATATCTGTAGCAGAGCAGACCAGGGTTGCGTTCAAGAGGGTGCAACGTTCTGTACATTGCAGGTAGGAATGCTGGGTAGCATACTTCTATACTTCTACGGTATATGCTATTAGATTCTAGAAGTATGTCTGTTCTATATGATTTATGTATATAACGAAAATTATGTTATGTTGAATAACACTGAAATCAGCCCAGTATTTCTGTGTAGAGGAAAACTAACTTGTGTTGATCTCTCTCTCTCACAACTTGCTGTTGCCACCAACTGCTGACCAACCCCACAAAAGAAGCTTGGTTCGTCACACACACACTACACTCCCTCTCCATTACTCTCTATAATTAGCTCTGTAATTCCCAAGAGGAATCCTGGCGAAGACAACCATCGCTGGATGGCCTGTGCCTGAATTTAATGATCCACAGTGTTTTGTCCTGCATTAAAAAAATCTAATTGGACTGTTTTACTAAATTTGGCTACTATTGAAAGAGTAACTAACCCCTCCCTCTTATTAATGGGTCATCAATTACAGTGTGCTTTCCCAAGATTACAACGTCACTATTAGCAGCCATATGCACCCCAAAGGTTTGATAAAACATCACTAGCCACCAAGGCCTATTTAAGAGAAGTGTACAGTGTGCGGTGTACACAGTGAGTCTTGCCATGTATATTCACTGTGACATCTCCATGTGGTGTTGGCTAAAACACTGTCATTTACAAAATTAATGAAACTAAAAATAAGTATTTAAGTCTGCACAGCAAGATGATGTGTGACAGTGCAATGCACCATGTGAACATTCTCCAAAGTAATCATACACAACTGAGTGTGTTTTGTAAAGATTAATTTAATTAATTCAACAGATTCTTGAACATTTCTATTCTATTCTGACCAACACTTCACACTTGTCTGTTCTTTTCTAAAAACACTACATCATGCGTGTTTGTTTGCAATAATAAAAGAAAAACCCCATCCCAGGGACAGATTGCAGTTGCTAAATACTTTGAGGAGTGGTGATCAAAGAAGCCTCCCTGTTTGAAAAAGAAACATGCACAGTATGTTAAAAAATGTAAGATTAAACCATGGCTATGTTCCAAAATGCTTACTTGTGTTCTATGTAGAGCGTATAGCGAGTACGGAAGTCAACTGTAATTTTTCAAGTGCGATTCCTAACTTAAGAACGCGAAAAGGCAAGCATGGAAGCATACTTCTTCATTCCCTTCACCAGGGAGGCTATCCCATAACACCTTGCGACACATAGAAAATTCCCAAAACCTCTGAAATAATGATGGACTGAAGTCCCCGCTTGGGAGAAAATGTTCTAGAGGAATAAGGAATGATTTTGTTAAATGTAAGTGTTAGGTTTATTTATTCTCCAAAAGATGTTAAGATGTTCAAATTACTTTTAATATGAATTTTGAATTAAAATGTTGAGTCACTGCTGTTTATCAGCCCGCTAGCCAGGCTAAGCTCGTCGGACGCGATTGTTTATCTAACATTAGCTAACTTTCTTCTTGTCACTTTCCCCTTCCCCTGTGTTTCACCATTGCATGTAAAGAAACAAATTTGAATAATGAAATGATCAATTCAAAATAAATAGGTGACAACTTGATCAAGCCTATGAATATGCAAACATAAATACACAACCATTGCACATTAGCAAAGGTAGTTGAGGTCCATATTTTATCAGTGAGGTTAAATTCTCCTTCCCCTTGGCCTTACAGTGAGGGAAAAAAGTATTTGATCCCCTGTTGATTTTGTACGTTTGCCCACTGACAAAGAAATTATCAGTCTATAATTTTAATGGTAGGTTTATTTTAACAGTGAGAGACAGAATAACAACAAAAAAATCCAGAAAAATGCATGTGAAAATGTTATAAATTGATTTGCATTTTAATGAGGGAAATAAGTATTTGACCCCTCTGCAAAACATGACTTAGTACTTGGTGGCAAAACCCTTGTTGGCAATCACAGAGGTCAGACGTTTCTTGTAGTTGGCCACCAGGTTGGCGGTGTACACAGTGAGATAACTCATGGAATCATGTAATAACCAAAAAGGTGATAAAAAAATCAAAATTTGAGAATATTCAAAGTAGCCACCCTTTGCCTTGATGACAGATTTGCACACTCTTGGCATTTTCTCAACCAGCTTCATGACCTAGTCACCTCGAATGAATTTCAATTAACAGGTATGCCTTGTTAAAAGTTAATTTGTGGAATTTCTTTCCTTACTATTGCGTTTCAGTTGTGTTGTGACAAGGTAGGGGTGGTATACAGAAGATAGCTCTATTTGGTAAAATACCAAGTCCATATTATGGCAAGAACAGCAACAAAAAAAATCGAATAGAAACTACAGTCCATCATTACTTTAAAATATAAAGGTCAGTCAATCAGGAACATTTTAAGAACTCTTCAAGTGCAGTCGCAAAAACCATCAAGCGCTATGATGAAACTATCTCTCATGAGGACCGACACAGGAAAGGAAGACCCAGAGTTACCTCTGCTGCAGAGGATAAGTTCATTAGAGTTACCAGCCTCAGACATTGCAGTCCAAATAAATGCTTCAGAGTCCAAGTAACAGACACATTTCAACATCAACTTTTCAGAGGAGACTGCGTGAATCAGGCCTTCATGGTCGAATTGCTGCAAATAAACCACTACTAAAGGACACCAATAAGAAGAAGAGACTTGCTTGGACCAACAAACATGAGCAATGGACATTAGACCGGTGGAAATACGTGCTTTGGTCTGATGACCCCAAATTTGAGATTTTTGGTTCCAACCGCCATGTCTTTGTGAGACATAGAGTAGGTGAACAGATGATCTCCGCATGTGTGGTTCCCACCGTGAAGGATGGAGGAGGAGGTGTGATGCTGTGGTGGTGCTTTGCTGCTGACACTGTTTGTGATTTATTTAGAAGTCAAGGCCAGCATGGCCACCACAGCATTCTGCAGTGATACGCCATCTCATCTGGTTTGCGCTTGGTCCCACTATCATTTGTTTTTCAACAGGACAATGACCCAACACACCTGCAGGCTGTGTTAGGGCTATTTGACCAAGAAGGAGAGTGATGGAGTGCTGCATCAGATGACCTACCCTCCACAATCACCTGACCTCAACCCATTGAGATGGTTTGGGATGAGTTGGACTGCAGAGTGAAGGAAAAGCAGCCAACAAGTGCTCAGCATGTGTGGGAACTCTGTTGGAAAAGCATTCCAGGTGAAGCTGGTTGAGAGAATGCCAAGACTGTGCAAAGGGTGGCTACTTTGAAGAATTTAACCATTTTTTGGTTACTACATGATTACATGTTTTATTTCATAGTTTTGATGTCTTCACTATAATAGTTAAAAAAAAAGGATGTAGCAGCAGACCAAGCAATTTGTGAGAGAAGGACCCCATGTAAAATATTCTGCTTAATTCACTAGCAGGAACTGAGAAAATTGATTCTATTACTTGTTTACTTGCTAATTGAGTTACATATTTCCATTCTGGGATAGTTGTTCACAGAATTTCTAGCACTAGTTGCTCATTGAGTACAATGTAAACCGACGTAGCTAGCTAGCTTATAAGCTAGCTTTGTTGACGCCTTGGCTGTGTGATGATGCAGTTTCCTGTTTAGGTTAGAGGTCACGTCGAAGTACTTTTCAAATTTAGCTGATTTTAAGCGGTCTGTGTTTTCCCATACTAGATGGTATGCTCTCTCAGGTGTTCTTGGACGATCACCCTTGAAAGAACGCAGAATGCAAGTGCACATTTTGGAACACAGCTAATGTCTCACAATACAATATAATCCATTGAGGTATCTTTCCTTTGTTTTTTTTGTGCCCGCTTTCCTGAGATTGTTTGATACAATGGCATTGTTTTGTAGAGTAGCCTGAAATCAAGCCCAATAGGCTAAGACCTCATAGGCTGAAATGACCTGTGTTTGACAATTCTATCTGTCGATCATGCAGAGTTGAGTGTTTCTTGATTAAGACAACCTTATCTTGGGGAACGCTTTTGTTTAACAATACTAGCCATGGCCTTATTGATTTAGTAGAATATTGTGAGAAGTTCCCTCCTGAAGATTCTTAAAAGCTGCTGTCTGTTGAAGAAGGTAGGCTGGGAGCAGCACATCGCCAGCCGCAGAGCAGCGCCCCCTTGAAAAAGAAACATGCACAGTATGTTAAAAAATGTAAGATTAAACCATGGCTATGTTCCAAAATGCTTACTTGTGTTCTATGTAGAGCGTATAGCGAGTACGGAAGTCAACTGTAATTTTTCAAGTGCGATTCCTAACTTAAGAACGCGAAAAGGCAAGCATGGAAGCATACTTCTTCATTCCCTTCACCAGGGAGGCTATCCCATAACACCTTGCGACACATAGAAAATTCCCAAAACCTCTGAAATAATGATGGACTGAAGTCCCCGCTTGGGAGAAAATGTTCTAGAGGAATAAGGAATGATTTTGTTAAATGTAAGTGTTAGGTTTATTTATTCTCCAAAAGATGTTAAGATGTTCAAATTACTTTTAATATGAATTTTGAATTAAAATGTTGAGTCACTGCTGTTTATCAGCCCGCTAGCCAGGCTAAGCTCGTCGGACGCGATTGTTTATCTAACATTAGCTAACTTTCTTCTTGTCACTTTCCCCTTCCCCTGTGTTTCACCATTGCATGTAAAGAAACAAATTTGAATAATGAAATGATCAATTCAAAATAAATAGGTGACAACTTGATCAAGCCTATGAATATGCAAACATAAATACACAACCATTGCACATTAGCAAAGGTAGTTGAGGTCCATATTTTATCAGTGAGGTTAAATTCTCCTTCCCCTTGGCCTTACAGTGAGGGAAAAAGTATTTGATCCCTGTTGATTTTGTACGTTTGCCCACTGACAAAGAAATTATCAGTCTATAATTTTAATGGTAGGTTTATTTTAACAGTGAGAGACAGAATAACAACAAAAAAATCCAGAAAAATGCATGTGAAAATGTTATAAATTGATTTGCATTTTAATGAGGGAAATAAGTATTTGACCCTCTGCAAAACATGACTTAGTACTTGGTGGCAAAACCCTTGTTGGCAATCACAGAGGTCAGACGTTTCTTGTAGTTGGCCACCAGGTTGGCGGTGTACACAGTGAGATAACTCATGGAATCATGTAATAACCAAAAGGTGATAAAAATCAAAATTTGAGAATATTCAAAGTAGCCACCCTTTGCCTTGATGACAGATTTGCACACTCTTGGCATTTTCTCAACCAGCTTCATGACCTAGTCACCTCGAATGAATTTCAATTAACAGGTATGCCTTGTTAAAAGTTAATTTGTGGAATTTCTTTCCTTACTATTGCGTTTCAGTTGTGTTGTGACAAGGTAGGGGTGGTATACAGAAGATAGCTCTATTTGGTAAAATACCAAGTCCATATTATGGCAAGAACAGCAACAAAAAAAATCGAATAGAAACTACAGTCCATCATTACTTTAAAATATAAAGGTCAGTCAATCAGGAACATTTTAAGAACTCTTCAAGTGCAGTCGCCAAAAACCATCAAGCGCTATGATGAAACTATCTCTCATGAGGACCGACACAGGAAAGGAAGACCCAGAGTTACCTCTGCTGCAGAGGATAAGTTCATTAGAGTTACCAGCCTCAGACATTGCAGTCCAAATAAATGCTTCAGAGTCCAAGTAACAGACACATTTCAACATCAACTTTTCAGAGGAGACTGCGTGAATCAGGCCTTCATGGTCGAATTGCTGCAAATAAACCACTACTAAAGGACACCAATAAGAAGAAGAGACTTGCTTGGACCAACAAACATGAGCAATGGACATTAGACCGGTGGAAATACGTGCTTTGGTCTGATGACCCCAAATTTGAGATTTTTGGTTCCAACCGCCATGTCTTTGTGAGACATAGAGTAGGTGAACAGATGATCTCCGCATGTGTGGTTCCCACCGTGAAGGATGGAGGAGGAGGTGTGATGCTGTGGTGGTGCTTTGCTGCTGACACTGTTTGTGATTTATTTAGAAGTCAAGGCCAGCATGGCCACCACAGCATTCTGCAGTGATACGCCATCTCATCTGGTTTGCGCTTGGTCCCACTATCATTTGTTTTTCAACAGGACAATGACCCAACACACCTGCAGGCTGTGTTAGGGCTATTTGACCAAGAAGGAGAGTGATGGAGTGCTGCATCAGATGACCTACCCTCCACAATCACCTGACCTCAACCCATTGAGATGGTTTGGGATGAGTTGGACTGCAGAGTGAAGGAAAAGCAGCCAACAAGTGCTCAGCATGTGTGGGAACTCTGTTGGAAAAGCATTCCAGGTGAAGCTGGTTGAGAGAATGCCAAGACTGTGCAAAGGGTGGCTACTTTGAAGAATTTAACCATTTTTTGGTTACTACATGATTACATGTTTTATTTCATAGTTTTGATGTCTTCACTATAATAGTTAAAAAAAAAAAAAGGATGTAGCAGCAGACCAAGCAATTTGTGAGAGAAGGACCCCATGTAAAATATTCTGCTTAATTCACTAGCAGGAACTGAGAAAATTGATTCTATTACTTGTTTACTTGCTAATTGAGTTACATATTTCCATTCTGGGATAGTTGTTCACAGAATTTCTAGCACTAGTTGCTCATTGAGTACAATGTAAACCGACGTAGCTAGCTAGCTTATAAGCTAGCTTTGTTGACGCCGGCTGTGTGATGATGCAGTTTCCTGTTTAGGTTAGAGGTCACGTCGAAGTACTTTTCAAATTTAGCTGATTTTAAGCGGTCTGTGTTTTCCCATACTAGATGGTATGCTCTCTCAGGTGTTCTTGGACGATCACCCTTGAAAGAACGCAGAATGCAAGTGCACATTTTGGAACACAGCTAATGTCTCACAATACAATATAATCCATTGAGGTATCTTTCCTTTGTTTTTTTTGTGCCCGCTTTCCTGAGATTGTTTGATACAATGGCATTGTTTTGTAGAGTAGCCTGAAATCAAGCCCAATAGGCTAAGACCTCATAGGCTGAAATGACCTGTGTTAGACAATTCTATCTGTCGATCATGCAGAGTTGAGTGTTTCTTGATTAAGACAACCTTATCTTGGGGAACGCTTTTGTTTAACAATACTAGCCATGGCCTTATTGATTTAGTAGAATATTGTGAGAAGTTCCCTCCTGAAGATTCTTAAAAGCTGCTGTCTGTTGAAGAAGGTAGGCTGGGAGCAGCACATCGCCAGCCGCAGAGCAGCGCCCCTGGAGCAGGTCAGGGGTTAAGAGCCTTGCTCAATGTCAGCAGGTTCATCAGGAAAGCATAAGCTGTTAAGAGAGGAGAATTTGAATTCAATCAAGTATGTATAGCCTACACGTACTGTATTTGTGTTATAAGTCTTCGAAATTCCATGTCAAACAATGGATTTAGAAATGAACATTTTCTTCTGAGAAAATAAGAGCAACCGCAAAGTGAAGTGATGATTACTAAGCCAAATTCTTCAGTCTTTGACAGCATAGTTGTGTCAAAGTAGTAATAAATTAGATGAAGTTTCCAATCCCAAACCAACCCCTAGCCCTTATGCACTTGTGGAAACCTAGCCTAGACAAAATAGCGTGTCATCAAAAATATAATCAAATGTACTTTGTTGATTCAGAATTTTTAGATCAGATTCTTTGTCCTCAATATGTCATGTTATGATGTGCATTTTGCACATTTTGCATCTTGTATCTTCGTGATAAGTCATCAGTTGTATTCTCCTGTCATCTAAGATGTTCTCTTTTTACTTTTTAAATGCTGAGATAAAGGGGTGAGGTGGATTTTCTGTCTTCAGAAATCAAATCAAAGGTCCTACCCTTATATGAATCTGGGAAAGATACATAGGCTTACAGAATTGAGCACTTCTATCTAGGATATACAAATAGGCTGTCTGGTATCTCAACCTCCCCATCTTCACCCGCATACTGGCTTCCACAGTGGTGCAAACCCCAGATACTCTGTATAATTTCATTAGCGAACCAAGTGTATCAACATTTTCATATTTGGTACAATTACTTCACAACCAAGACATGCCCTCGGCCATGAGAGAAATTAGTTACCCTGCATTAACAACCTCCATTAGTTCCACTCTCTCTGCTTTCCAGCTGGACTGGGATGAGGGTCAGTATCTCATGATTGTAGCAGAACAGTCCAAACTGGAACCGGTACAGCTCCCGGATTGGTTTGCTCCCAAACGAAATTGTGGAAACCTGCATATCCCTCAATTATGTCTGTGAGAGGAACCAAAGCATGTAGACTAAACTGAGTAGAGGTGGGCAATGTCAATGAGCCAAGAGTGTGTGATGTAATATGGGGTTCTATATTCAACCTTTCCTACCTTTTCCTAGTGCCCAATGCTTTGTCCAATTTCAGCACCATGTCGCTGTCCTCAAGTGCTGGCCAGTCCCTACGGGGCTCAAACCATTTCAGCACCATGGCACTGTACGCCAATGCATAGTCAGTTTCCTAAAGGGAGTTTCATTCCCTCAACTACTCAGCCAAATATGGATTTAATTTATTTAAAATAATGCTTTCCCTAACTTAAGTTATCCCAATTCCAAGCATCCGTTTTTATGCACTTTTCTCTGTGTATTCTGACCTTGAAAATTGCCCTTTCCTGCAGTCAAATGACCTAGAGGCATCATGGGTGGAAAGGTATTAACATTTTTCACAATTTCATATTAATCAACATTATTTCAACAAACCTATCAAATCCGGTGTCTCTGTCAAACAGTTTTGTTATTTCAGTCTTCTATGATGTATATAATAGTGGGATGCCAAATCAAAATTGAATACATTTCAACTCTCTGACATGGGACAGGTGTCTTCTTTTTTTAAGCCCATAACCATGTGTGTGAGGTGTATGCTTTTGTTTCAAAGTAGATTTGTTTTTAAGACTCTGTGACCCTGATTTAGCCCGCTGCAGTAAAAGGTTTTAAGCATGAGAATAGCATGCTATTCCCCCGCTATTCATTTGGGGTGGAGATCAAAGAATTTAATGTGTGGCGGAGGTGTGTCTACAGATATGCCGTATTCTGACCTTGACATAATTCCTTCATTATTCCACCACCTTTATGCGTGATGAAACAATGAATAAGGTTGAGCAACCAATCTACTTTTTTCCCCCAATAGAAATAACACCATTCTACATGCATTACAATTGACAAATTGATAAGAGCTAAGTAAATGAGTAATCTGTTTGGATAAGGGAATTGTAAATCAAAATAATGTTACCTTAAAATCGTTGGAGACAAATGTGAAACCAGTCATATTTCAGCAAACTGAAAAGCATGTCAACATGACAGGTATTTCGGCCTCTTTTCCACAGTGAAGTGTAACTAGATGTCGTTATTCAGATTTGTATTTATTGTAGGCCTATGGCTTCATAATTTGTTGGGGTGAAATTTGGAGACCCAAGCCGAGATTGTAGCCTATGGAAACCTGTGCCCACTGATAGTACCAAGTTGTTTTTATGGGCTCTAGAATGTTTGAATTATATGGAGAGATTTTTTTTCTATGATGTAAGATATTAGCCACTGTCGTTAGCCACCGTCAGTAATACCCACATACATAATAACTGTCACTTTAGTTCAATTTGTAGCCTACATTTTGCATCTGTAAGGCCAAACCAGCAGAGGGAGCCATCTCCTGAGTACTGACTGTGCTCCACTCCCCTTGGCTTCCTCTGCACCAATTTCCTGTTGGGTTGACTATTTAACCTGTAATTATGCCTAGACTCATTGCGAAGTATTGCCAGTTACCCTGCCTTACCGAGAGTTCTGATCACCTGTTTGACTGATGTTTATGTTATGATCTCTTGCCTGCCTACTGACCTATGCCTATTGGATTACCCCTTTGGATGACGACAGATCTGACTGCTTCACTGGTTTTGACCCTCTGCCTGCCTTCTCGTATATGTTCCCGCAACCTGCCCTGAATAAACTTCCGCACATGGATTCTAACTCTGCCTCAGCGTATTCGTTACAGCATCACTCTATTACATCGTTAGTTTTCCTTTCTTTTCTCGGTCACGTCCGTGTGGTTGTTCCTGAGGGTCACTACACTCTCAGAAATTACATTTTAGATTTGCTCCTAAAGTAGTACAACCGATTGTCACTGTGGTACCCTTTAAGGTTCTCCTTTGTAGTTGTACATATAGGTACATAATTGTACCCCAGTTCATACCTCTGATAATATCGTTCTCCAGAGGTACAAAAGCATGCTTTTTGCCCTTTATATAGTACCGCCACAGAGACAAATCCATTTGTTCCTAATGAGTGACAAAAATGTACTTCTACCATAGACTACTTAAACTGGTACAACACTAACACTCACAGGTGGCCAAAAATAATGATCTGAAAGTCACTCCCCCACCAAACCACAACTCCAATATAGTTTACCAGTGTGCCTTGCCTTTTTGAATGAATTGTAGAGTTACCACCCATGACTGTATTTGTAAGTGACAGAGACATTTTCAGTCCTGTGGCCTTCACCAGGTGAGTTTCTAGGCATATATTATCAATAAAAGGAAACTCTTTATGACAATACAGTCATGGCCAAAAGTTTTGAATGACTGGGGATCTGGAGATCACTCTGTCATGCTGATTGAGTTTGAATAACAGACTGGAAGCTTCAAAAGGAGGGTGGTGCTTGGAATCATTGTTCTTCCTCTGTCAACCATGGTTACCTGTAAGGAAACACGTGCCGTCATCATTGCTTTGCACAGAAAAGGCTTCACAGGCAAGGATATTGCTGCCTGTAAGATTGCACCTAAATCAACCATTTATCGGATAATCAAGAACTTCAAGGAGAGTGGTTCAATTGTTGTGAAGAAGGCTTCAGGGCGCCCAAGAAAGTCCAGCAAGCACCAGGACTGTCTCCTAAAGTTGATTCAGCTGCGGGATTTGGGCACCACCAGTACAGAGCTTGCTCAGCAATGGCAGCAGACAGGTGTGAGTGCATCTGCACACACAGTGAGGCGAAGACTTTTGTAGGATGGCCTTGTGTCAAGAAAGGCAGCAAAGAAGCCACTTCTCTACAGGAAAAACATCAGGGACAGACTGATATTCTGCAAAAGGTACATGGATTGGAATGCTGAGGACTGGGGTAAAGTCATTTTCTCTGATGAATCCCCTTTCCGATTGTTTGGGGCATCCGGAAAAAAGCTTGTACGGAGAAGACAAGGAGAGCGCTACCATCAGTCCTGTGTCATGCCAACAGTAAAGCATGCATGAATGAATGAATGATACCATTCATGTGTGGGGTTGCTTCTCAGCCAAGGGAGTGGGCTCACTCACAATTTTGCCTAAGAACACAGCCATGAATAAAGAATGGATCCAACACATTCTGGTCCATGGCCAGGAAACTCCCGAGACCTTAATCCCATTGAGAACTTGTGGTCAATCCTCAAGAGGCGGGTGGACAAACAAAAACCCACAAATTCTGACAAACTCCAAGCATTGATTATGCAAGAATGGGCTGCCATCAGTCATGATGTGGCCCAGAAGTTAATTGACAGCATGCCATTGCGGATTTCAGAGGTCTTGAAAAGAAGGGTCAACACTGCAAATATTGACTCTTTGCATCAACTTCATGTAATTGTCAATAAAAGCCTTTGACACTTATGAAATGCTTGTAATTATACTTCAGTATTCCATAGTAACATCTGACAAAAATATCTAAAGACACTGAAGCAGCAAACTTTGTGAAAATATATACAGTGGGGCAAAACAGTATTTAGTCAGCCACCAATTGTGCAAGTTCTCTCACTTAAAAAGATGAGAGAGGCCTGTAATTTTCATCATAGGTACACTTCAACTATGACAGACAAAATGAGGAAAAAAAATCCAGAAAATCACATTGTAGGATTTTTTTATGAATTTATTTGCAAATTATGGTGGAAAATAAGTATTTGGTCACATACAAACAAGCAAGATTTCTGGCTCTCACAGACCTGTAACTTCTTCTTTAAGAGGCTCCTCTGTCCTCCACTCGTTACCTGTATTAATGGCACCTGTTTGAACTTGTTATCAGTATAAAAGACACCTGTCCACAACCTCAAACAGTCACACTCCAAACTCCACTATGGCCAAGACCAAAGAGCTGTCAAAGGACACCAGAAACAAAATTGTAGACCTGCACCAGGTTGGGAAGACTGAATCTGCAATAGGTAAGCAGCTTGGTTTGAAGAAATCAACTGTGGGAGCAATTATTAGGAAATGGAAGACATACAAGACCACTGATAATCTTCCTCAATCTGGGGCTCCACGCAAGATCTCACCCGTGGGGTCAAAATGATCACAAGAACGGTGAGCAAAAATCCCAGAACCACACGGGGACCTAGTGAATGACCTGCAGAGAGCTGGGACCAAAGTAACAAAGCCTACCATCAGTAACACACTACGCCGCCAGGGACTCAAATCCTGCAGTGCCAGACGTGTCCCCCTGCTTAAGCCAGTACATGTTCAGGCCCGTCTGAAGTTTGCTAGAGAGCGCTTGGATGATCCAGATGAGGATTGGGAGAATGTCATACGGTCAGATGAAACCAAAATAGAACTTTTTGGTAAAAACTCAACTCGTCGTGTTTGGAGGACAAAGAATGCTGAGTTGCATCCAAAGAACACCATACCTACTGTGAAGCATGGGGTGGAAACATCATGCTTTGGGGCTGTTTTTCTGCAAAGTGACCAGGACGACTGATCCGTGTAAAGGAAAGAATGAATGGGGCCATGTATCGTGAGATTTTGAGTGAAAACCTCCTTCCATCAGCAAGGGCATTGAAGATGGAACGTGGCTGGAGTCTTTCAGCATGACAATGATCCCAAACACACCGCCCGGGCAACGAAGGAGTGGCTTCGTAAGAAGCATTTCAAGGTCCTGGAGTGGCCTAGCCAGTCTCCAGATCTCAACCCCATAGAAAATCTTTGGAGGAGTTGAAAGTCCGTGTTGCCCAGCGACAGCCCCAAAACATCACTGCTCTAGAGGAGATCTGCATGGAGGAATGGGCCAAAATACCAGCAACAGTGTGTGAAAACCTTGTGAAGACTTACAGAAAACGTTTGACCTCTGTCATTGCCAACAAAGGGTATATAACAAAGTATTGAGATAAACTTTTGTTATTGACCAAATACTTATTTTCCACCATAATTTGCAAATAAATAAATAAAAAATCCTACAGTGTGATTTTCTGGATTTCTTTTTCTCATTTCGTCTGTCATAGTTGAAGTGTACCTATGATGAAAATTACAGGCCTCTCATCTTTTTAAGTTGGAGAACTTGCACAATTGGTGGCTGACTAAATACTTTTTTGCCCCACTGTATTTGTGTCATTCTCAAAACTTTTGGCCACGACTACATTACATATCTCATAAGGCTAGTTTTACCCTAATACAGTGGCCTGCATCAGGCCTGCAAGTATGCTTGCAAATTAAATTCCCAGATAAAAAAAAAATCCTGGTTGAAAGATTTCCTGTTTATTTCCTCCTGTTTCCAGGAATCCTCCAATTGGGATTTCTGGAAAAAACCTGGGACGTTTTGGAAAGTTACCAGAATTGTACAAACCAACCTGCAAGTCACATTATGCTGGCTTGCAAAGTGATTTGTAATTCCTATTGGAATGCCTCCAAAGTTAGAATTTTAATTTATATTGACTGTCAGGGTCAGGAAAATTGTGAGGAGACTACCTAAGCCATTTAAACTGGAACAGCCATTTCAGTACTGGGTGCAAAAATCTAACTAACTGATTAGAATGGTTTACAAAAATAAATACATGTATCAATGTACTTCAGTTCGCACATGGGAGCCACTCCTGCAAAGCATGTAATGCACCTGCTTAAGGTAAGTCTGAATACCAACTACTGAGAAGCGCAAAGGAAAAGCGCACATTATATTACATATGAATTGGGCCCATCTTGCAAAAATGATGGGCCTACTGATGTCTCAAGTAAATTAAGCCAAAGCCAGACACCCTTTCCTACAAACTTCTCAGTTGTTAATATTCAGACTTACCTTATGTAGGTGCGTAGGTGTTGGTGTGATTTCATTCAATGGTGTTTTCAGTACATTTATCTAAAGCCATCCCTTTAAATTTGGTGCATATTTTTCTTTAAATGTTCTCAACCTACTCACTAGAATATACAGTGCCTTCAGAAAGTATTCATACCCCTTGATTTATTCCACATGTTGTTGGGTTACAGCCGGAATACAAAATTGATTAAATCTTTTTTAAATCTCACCCATCTACAGTACACACAATACCCTATAATGACAAAGTGAAAACATGTTTTTAGAAATGTTTGCAAATGAAATATATATTCTACATGAGTATTCACACGCCTGAGTCATTGCTAAACTACAATTTTCAGGCCTTGCCATAGATTTTCAAGAATATTTAAGTCAAACTGTAACTAGGCCACTCAGGAACATTCACTGTCTTCTTGGTAAGCAACTCCAGTGTAGATTTGGCCTTGTGTTTTAGGTTATTGTCCTGCTGAATTCATCTCCCAGTGTCTGGTGGAAAGCAGACAACCAGGACTACAAGCATACCCATAACATGATGCAGCAACCACTATGCTTGAAAATATGGAGATTTTACTCAGTAATGTGTTCTATTGGATTTGCCCCAAAGTGAATTGTTTTGCCAAATCTTTTGCAGTATTAATTTAGTGCTTTGTTGCAAACAGAATGCATGTTTTGGAATATTTTTATTCTGTACAGGCTTCCTTTTTTTCACTCTGTCAATTAGGTTAGTATTGTTGAGTAACTACAATGTTGTTGATCCATCCTTAGTTTTCTCCTATCACAGCCATTAAACTGTTTTAAAGTCCCCATTGGCCTCATGGTGAAATCCCTGAGTGGTTTCCTTCCTCTTTGGCAACTGAGTTAAGAAGGACGCCTGTATCTTTGTAGTGATTGGGTGTATTGAAACACCATCCAAAGTGTAATTAATAACTTCACCATACTCAAAGGGATATTCAATGTTAGCTTTTTTACCCATTGACCAATAGGTGCCCTTCTTTGCGAGGCCTTGGAAGACCTCCCTGGTCTTTGTGGTTGAATCTGTGTTTGAAATTCACTGCTCGACTGAGGGACCAATTATCTCTAAGTTAGGGGTACAGAGATGAGATAGTAATAAAAGTATGATGTTAAACACTATTATTGCACAAAGAGTAAGTCCATGCAACTTATTGTGACTTCTTAAGCACATTTTCACTCCTGAACTTATTTAGGCTTGCCATAGCAAAGAGGTTGACATTTCAGCTTTTCATTTTTTATTAATAACAAATGTAGACAAACATCATTCTACTTTGACATTGTGGTATTGTGTGTAGGCCAGTTGCCAAAAGCCTCAATTGAATCCATTTTAAATTCAGGCTGTAACACAATAACATTTCAAGAGCTCAGCGAGTCCTGTTCCTGCTCCAACTTGTGCCTGCTTCACGCATCAGATCCACTATGCATCGCCTGTCCGATGACTCCTGTTCCGGCCCCACGCCCCAGCCGTAGCCGTAGCCGCCGCCCGGAGCCGCCGCCCGGAGCCGCCGCCAAAAGCGAAGACCCACCCAAAAACCCTCCTGATTGACTTTTTGTCACGGTCGGAGTCCGCGCCTTTGGGGGTACTGTCACCGTCCTGGCCTGGGATTAGCCGGCTGGCTATCATTTGTGTTTAGGTCAGGAGGGGTTTTTGTTTCTATGTATTGTATTTTTATGTTTGGATTTGATGTTTGTTTGATGTTTGTTCTTTTCACCACTTTGGTTGTGGGTTATTGTATGTATGTCAGACTGTGTATGTGTTTTGTCTACACAGTTATATTTCGATCATTGTGTTTCTTTATTTTGGTTCATTGCATCTTTGTACGTTGTTATTATTATTAAACATGTGGAATAGCAATCGCGCTGCATTTTGGTCTGATCCTTCCGACGGTCGTGTGTGAATAGCTTCTGAAGCACTGTATGAAGAGAACGGTTCAGAATATTAGGGATCAATGAAAGAAAGCCATATAAATACATAAACTACTCTGATCTTGCATATTATTTAGGGTTATTTTATTATTTATTAATAATAAAACAAAATGGTTTGGCTAGCCTTTACGCACTAAATATATTGGTGAATCAAACATACAGTTGTTTGATTATTGTAACCCTGGCCTGTGAGGACACACAGAGTTCTCTCAGAGGCTGTTACTCTGCTAATATATTCCATGCATAGTCAAGACGATTTGTTCAGGGGAGCCTCTGCATCAGGCAGACAAGGCAGTGTGTTGCTACCGGTTGTATGGCTAAAAACAGGGAGAAGGAAAAGCCTATGAGCAGCGGGCTGTACATGTCTGTTAGTTTTCTTGCTCCACATATTAGGAATGATCTCAAATACATTTTGAATAGATGCGTTAGTGTCCCTACAGCATTTCAGGCAATGGACAGAAGATTTTTGCAACGAAGAATGTGTTTGTTATAGTTGACTGTGTTTTATATTGTATTATATTTTTTGTATTTTATGAAATTGTATATGCAGGGCTCCCTAGTAAAAGAGACACTGGTCTCAATGGTGACTTCCTGATTAAATCAATGTAAATAAATAATTAAACAAGCAAGGCGCCATTGCCACAACAAACGGTACCATCTGTTGTTTGTCTCAGAGTGAATCACTTGCAAAGGACTGCCATTGGTAACAATGTCTGATGCCAGCTCTGATAATTTAGTGTTGCGTATGCCTGACTAGATAAATCCTTCATAATGTGATGCTTGGGGATATTGTACTCCCGGGGGTTGGAGTTGACTGCAAAAAGTTGTAAAATACCTTCAGGCCCGTAGGATTACAATTGTGTTTTTGAAACTACAATTGGCCATGGTCCAGCCTATTGTAATGCAGACATGCTACAACCTTCTGCAGAAGCCTCTTTCTATATACTGATCTATCCACTTGGGCAGAGGTGTTAAATCTTGGCCATGAATGGCCGCAGATTTGACCAAACATTGCAGAAGACATCAGACTCGGTCACCTATTTATGTCTGGCATCCTGTTACATAGATTTCAGTCAGAGCCTCTTAACATGTAATTCAGGATCATATGAGTGAATTTATCCATGTCAGGACCAAGCATTGTTCACTTATTGATTAGAAGATTTGTCATTTAGGCTCAATTACCTTTTTCATGACACATAGATTATATAGTCTATTGGATGTCTCTTTGTAAAAGTCATTTCACAAAGAAGGGACATGGAATGATAAGCTATTTAGAGAAACTATCAAAACAGCCCAAATATGTCTCTTTCTCTTCAAGTAATAGCCTATTTGGCTGTTGCTTTCCTCAGGCATCTCCCTTTTGTAATATGCACCCTTGGTATAGAATAGAAATTAATGGTAATTCTCCACCCTTGTGGCTTCCAATAAAGAACTACACAATTAGTGTGTGTGTGTGTGCGTGCGTGCGCCTGAGAGAGAGGGAAAGGTGACTTAGAAGAGTGTTGATGAAAAAAGATACCGTACATACAGTACACCAGAGTCATGGATGGATGATGGGACTTCTTTATGATCATATCACAATAATTGGAATAATTGTCAGCTGGCAGCTGCTGATTGTCTCACTAGAATAACAGCTCAAGACAGCCCAATCACTCAGGGTCATATTATTTACGAAACTGGCACTTGAATGTCAATAACAATAAATGGTACAGTTTTGTTTCATTTATTTATTTGCACCAAAGAAAACAAGTGATAGACAACAATACAGATCAAAATGGAATAGTCATGGGCCTCTTCTCTACATGGAATTAAATTAACAGAACAATAGTATATCAATAAAACATAACTTTTTCTGTATAATGTACACAAGTCTGACATTTTGTGGAGGTAAGCAAAAACCTGTAACGAGTAACAAGTCAAAACTACTGAATCAAACGTCTCAAGTCAACATTTTCAGTCTACCATGGCAATACCTTTACTATACCACTGCTACAGAGGAAAACCTGATTATGAGGTAATTTTTGTGTGGTTTCAGTCCATAGGACCAAATACTTTGAAACATCTGCATTTTTCACACACTGTACACTAAAAGGGTTCCAAAAGGGTTCTTCGGCTGTCCCCATAGGACAACCCTTTTTGGTTCCAGGTAGAACTTTTTGGTGTCCTATGTAAAACTCTCTGGAGAAAGGGTTTTACATGGAATACAATAGGGTTCTACCTGGTGTTCTTCAAAGACAGCCGGAGGACATATTAAGGTTCTAGATAGCACTTTTCTTCTAAGAGTGTATGTTCATCCTCTACCACATTACCATTTAATTATAATGCCAGTTATGAGGTAAACAAACACAGGATTCCATGGGACCACTGGCAATTCCCCAGGATCGCAATCAACAATCCCTGCACCTCCCCAGAAACAATGACACATGAATAGCATCAGTAATGATATCAAATTAGTAATATACAGTACTATCCCAACTGCAGACAGCGGTTTAGCAACAATAAATCTTAAACAATTCTGTTCATATACACCCCCAGGACAAGCGAGCACTTAGATATGGTCATTTTCACATTTTCATAGAATGTTTGGAAATGATGTACAGTAAGGCATTTGAGAAAATTCTATAGCAATATAGAGTGGGATAGCAGACATGCGTTTGGACAATTAATAGACACTGCAGTAAATATAACTAAATCAAAACCTTTGTCTTGTACAGGACCAGAGTCTACGCAGACCAATGCACCATAGCCAATCAGAGCTAAAATAGGCATATGCAAATAAGCCTATTCCCACACAGGCCTTCCATCATTCACTTTGAACTGGACTGTGCGTTTACAGGCAGTAGCAACAACGTGACTTTAGAGCATTAGAATACACCTGAATGGATTTCTTCAAATATGTAAATACCATGGGAGTCCTCATACATTTGGGAACTTTACAGTCCTATTGATCAAACAACCATGAAAAGGTAGTCTCTCTCTCTCCCTCAGCTGAGAATGCACATCAACAACAACAAGATCAACAACTAAGGCTAGCCAGAGTGAGATAAGCTACAATTTAACAAGGGAACATTAGATAAACCCTCTCAAAAAATGTTATGCTAGTTGGCCGTCAAAATTACACTGAAATGATGGGGAATAGTAGCCTGCTCGTCCTTCTGCAGCTTGCCTACCAATGCATGCTTCTCCCAACCCACTTTTTCCTAACTGAACATATCTGCCTGCCTGCCCACCCATTTGATTGATGACAACTAAGATATATGCCAACTGTTGATAACATTCGTTCAAGTTCAGCATAGCTAGCTCCTCCAATGACACGATATCCTCCCAGAAGCTAGCTACCGTGCTTCTACACCTGCATTGCTTGCTGTTTGGAGTTTTAGGCTGGGTTTCTGTACAGCACTTTGGGATGTAAGAAGGGCTTTATAAATAAATTAGATTGATTTGATTGATTGAGCTAGCTAACATTAGGCTTCGTGTTTTTAGCTTGGTTAAATAAATAGCTAGCTATATCAATAGATACAATATCTCAATGAAAAAACACAATGAATTCAAAAATTGAGACCCAAACTGGCCATTTTCGGGACACACGAAAGCAGAACAATTAAAGTTTAATTCACCGATGCGAGCGCATCAGGCTGTAATTTTATAAAGTAGATGACTCAACTGTTGACTCATACTCACCTGCATGTCCCATTTGGCCTGCGGGCCCTATGTTTGACATGTGCCCTATAGCCTATTAGCCACGTTATCACTGAATTGTGATCCCTGGATACTTTGACTGTATAGTTAGTTACAGTTTCCCGTTTTTGTTCAAAATATTGAGTCATTGAAACAGTGCATCCCGAATGGGTAGAGGCAGCAAACAATATTGTAGAATAATAGTGAAGACATCAAAACTATGGAATCATGTAGTAACCAAAAAAAGTGCTAAAAAAATCGGAATATATTTTATATTTGAGATTCTTCAAATAGCCACCCTTTACCTATATGACAGCTTTGCACACTCTTGGCACTCTCTCAACCAGCTTCAAATGGAATGCTTTTCCAACAGTCTTGAAGGAGTTCCCACATATGCTGAGCCCTTGTTGGCTACTTTTCCTTCACTCTGTGGTCCGACTCATCCCAAACCATCTGAGTTTGGTTGAGGTCAGGGGATTGTGGGGGCCAGGTCATCTTATGCAACACTACATCACTCTCCTTCTTGGTAAAATAGCCCTTATACATCCTTGAGGTGTGTTGGGTCATTATCCTGTTGAAAAACAAATGATAGTCCCATTAAGCCCAAACCAGATGGGATGCTGTGGAATGCTGTGGTAGCCATGCTGGTTAAGTGTGCCTTGAATTCTAAATGAATCACAATGTCACCAGCAAAGCACCCCCACATCATAACACCTCCTCCTCCATGCTTCAGGGTGGGAAATACACATGCGGAGATCATCCGTTCACCCACACCGCATCTCACAGAGGTTGGAACCCAAAATCTCAAATTTGG
The DNA here is from genome assembly GCA_030435695.1 of Brachymystax lenok tsinlingensis. NCBI lineage: Eukaryota > Metazoa > Chordata > Actinopteri > Salmoniformes > Salmonidae > Brachymystax > Brachymystax lenok. The sequence continues at coordinate 14,854,754 of CM059818.1, forward strand.
ACTCCAGACAAAAGGACACATTTCCACCGGTCTAATGTCCATTGCTCGTGTTTCTTGGCCCAAGCAAATCTCTTCTTCATATTGCTATCCTTTAGTAGTGGTTTCTTTGCCTCTGAACAGTTGATGTTGAAATGTGTCTGTTACTTGAACTCTGTGAAGCATTTATTTGGCTGCAATTTCTGAGGCTGGTAACTAATGAACTTATCCTCTGCAGCAGAGGTAACTCTTGGTCTTCCATTCCTGTGGCGGTCCTCATGAGAGCCAGTTTCATCATAGCGCTTGATGGTTTTTGCGATTGCACTTGAAGAAACTTTGAAAGTTCTTGACATTTTCCGTATTGACTGACCTTCATGTCTTAAAGTAATGATAGACTGTCGTTTCTCTTTGCTTATTTGAGCTGTTCTTGCCATAATATGGACTTGGTCTTTTACCAAATAGGGCTATCTTCTGTGTACCTACAACACAAAGGATTGGCTCAAGCGCATTAAGGAAAGAAATTCCACAAATTAACATTTAACAAGGCACACCTGTTAATTGAAATACATTCCAGGTGACTACTTCATGAATCTGGTTGAGGGAATGCCAAGCGTGTGCAAAGCTGTCAAGGCAAAGGGTGTCTATTTGAAGAATCTCAAATGAAATATATTTAGATTTCACTTTTTTGGTTACTACATGAATCTATACGTTTCATAGTTTTGATGTCTTCACTATTATTCTACAATGTAGAAAATTTAAAAAATAAAGAAAAACCCTTGAATGAGTAGGTGTGTCCAAATGTTTGACTGGTACTGTACATTAATGACATATACCCATTTATTCTTAAAGAATCTGACCATGCCCCTAAACCTGCAAGTTTGATTAGCTAAAAAAATATTACATTTGGTTAAAAACCTCTTATCTCTCTACCTGCTTCTCTCCTGTCTAGGATAATAATATAAATAAGTAAACATTCCCTGTGTTTGAAGTTGTTCTTGAGTTTTTCAAACTTATTGGAATGCTTTTCCAACAGTCTTGAAGGAGTTCCCACATATGCTGAGCCCTTGTTGGCTACTTTTCCTTCACTCTTTTACCACAGTTTGTTGTATATTTCATACACAAAGCTGGTGGAGAGGAAACAGAATGCAGCATCAGCCCTGTGAGGATACAGTAGAGACAGCAGCCTCAGATGCACAACTGAAGCTTCTACAGACATTGCTATAGATATACAGGTAATGTACTTTACATTCGTGTCAAACAGAGTCATGCTGATTGGAGGTATAGTCTTCTGGTTACTAAACATAATACTAAGGATTGTGTATATATAGGTTGGCCAATAACAACATCACATAGACACACACTACATAATTTTTACATTACAAAACACATTTTCTCAAGGGCAACAGCACCGTTTCAATTCCCAACCTGTAGAAAGAAAACCTGTAAATTCCCGCTAGCATACCTGGAAGGAGAAGAGGTGACAGAAGGAAATCTAACAAATAATCTAGCATAATACATGGATCATTCACTTGAAGGAGCAGCCTGGTCTCAGAGCATTATTCTTTTTGTAAATCCAAGACATTCCATGTAGTACAATATGTTACGATTCGTATTGTATGTATTAATTTGTGGATGTCCGTCACCCATTTCGTATGATATGTTAAGAATGACAATTCGTATTATAGTGTATGTTATGAATTAGCAAAATGTACAATATGTTACAAATTTGCAAAAATGTATGATACACTACATGACCAAGTATGTGGACATTTCATTCCAAAATCATGGGCATTAATATGGAGTTGGTCTCCCTTTGTTGCTATAACAGCCACTCTTCTGGGAAAGTTTTACACTAGATGTTGGAACGTTGCTGCATAAGAGCATTAGTGAGGTTGGGCACTGATGTTGGACGATTAGGCCTGGTTTGCAGTCAGCGTTCCAATTCATCCTAAAGGTATTTGATTGGGTTGAGGTCAGGGCTCTGTGCAGGCCAGGTCAAGTTCTTCCACACCAATCTCAACAAACCCTTTGTACATAGACCTCACTTTGTGCACGGGGGCTTTGTCATGCTGAAACAGGAAAGGACCTTCCCCAAAATGTTGCCACAAAGTTGGATGCACAGAATCACCAAGAATGTCATTGTATGCTGAAGCGTTAAGATTTCCCTTCACTGGAACTAAGGGGCCAAGCCTGAACAGCCCCAGGCCATTATTCCTCCTCCACCAGACTTTACAGTTGGCACTATGCATTGGGGCAGGTAGCGTTCTCCTGGCATCCGCCAAACCCAGATTCGTCTGTTGGACTGCCAGATGGGGAAGCGTGATTCATCACACCAGAGAACTCCAGCCGACACTTGGCATTGCGCATGTTGATCTTAGGCTTGTGTGCGGCTGCTTGGCCAGAGAATTATTTATTTCAGCTTTAATTTCTTTCATCACATTCCCAGTGGGTCAGAAGTTTACATACACTCAACTAGTATTTGGTAGCATTGCCTTTAAGTTGTTTAACTTGGGTTAAACGTTTCGGGTAGCCTTCCACAACCTTCCCACAATAAGTTGGGTGAATTTTGGCCCATTCCTCGTGACAGAGCTGGTGTAACTGTGTTAGGTTTGTAGGCCTCCTTGCTCGCACACGCTTTTTCAGTTCTTCCCACAAATGTTCTATAGGATTGAGGTCAGGGCTTTGTGATGGCCACTCCAATACCTTGACTTTGTCTCTAAGCCATTTTGCCACATCTTTGGAAGTATTGTTGGGGTCATTGTCCATTTGGTTGACCCATTTGCGACTAAGTTTTAACTTCCTGACTGATGTCTTGAGATGTTGCTTGAATATATCCACAATTTTCACTCCTCATGATGCCATCTATTTTGTGAATTGCACCAGTTCCTCCTGCAGCAAAGCACCCCCACAACATGTTGCTGCCACCCCCGTGCTTAACAGTTGGGATGGTGTTCTTCGGCTTGCAAGCCTCCCCCTTTTTCCTCCAAACATAACAATGGTCATTATGATTATGTCGACACAGGACTCATTTTACTGTGGATATAGATACTTTTGTACATGTTTCCTCCAGCATCTTCACAAGGTCCTTTGCTGTTGTTCTGGGATTGATTTGCACTTTTCTCACCAAAGTACTTTCATCTCTAGGAGACAGAACACGTCTCCTTCCTGAGCGGTATGACGGCTGTGTGGTCCCATGGTGTTTATACTTGCGTATTATTGTTTGTACAGATGAACGTGGTACCTTCAGGCATTTGGAAATTGCTCCCAAGGATGAACCAGACTTGTGGAGGTCTACAATTTATTTTCTGAGGTCTTGGCTGATTTCTTTTGATTTTCCCATGATGTCAAGCAAAAAGGCACTGAGTTTAGGTAGGCATTGAAATACATCCACAGGTACACCTCCAATTGACTCAAATGAAGTCAATTATCCTAACCGAAGCTTCTAAAGCCATGACATCATTTTCTGGGATTTTCCAAGCTATTTAAAGGCACAGTCAACTTAGTGTATGTAAACTTCTGACCCACTGGAATTGTGATACAGTGAATTATAAGTGAAATAATCTGTCTGTAATCAATTGATGTGTCATGCACTTGCCAAAACTATAGTTTGTTAACGAGAAATTTGTGGAGTGGTTGAAAAATTACTTTGAATGAATATAGCCTAAGTGTATGTAAACCTCCGACTTCATCTGTATAGTGTTTGTTACGAATTCTAGCTAGGTGGCTAACATTAGCTACGCTAGGGTTTAGGGGTTAAGTTTAGGAGTTGGGTTAAAGGGTTAGGGGAAGGGTTAGCTAACATGCTAAGAAGTTGCAAAGTAGCTAAAAAGTTGTAAATAGTTGAAAAGTTGCTAATTAGCTAAAATGCTAAGGATGAGTTTTGAACTTACAACCCTTGGGTTGCTAGACATTCATGTTATATGCCCACCATGCCTGACCAACCACTCTATTTTCCTTTTTTGCCTTTGTTTTTGCGTTAAGTAACCATCTGTCTCATGTAGCAATACCAAATGCAACGTATTATACTACACTGAACAAAAACATACACGCAACATGTAAAGTGTTGGTCCCAGATCCCAGACATTTTCCAAATGCACAAAAACTATTATTTCTCTCAAATTGTGTACAAATTTGTTGAAATCCCTGTTACAGAGTATTTATCCTTTGCCAAGATTATCCATCCAGCTGAGAGGTATGGCATATCAAGAAGCTGATTAAACAGCATGGTCAATACACAGGTGCAGCTTGTGCTGGGGACTATAAAAGGCAACTCTAAAATGTGCAGTTTTGTCACACAATGCCACAGTTTTGAGGGAGCGTGCAATTGGTATGCTGACTGCAAGAATGTCCACCAGAGCTTTTACCAGAGAATTGAATGTTTATTTCTCTACCATAAGCCACCTCCAACATCGTTTTAGCGGTACGTCCAACCGGCCTCACAACTGCAGACCACGTGTAACTACACCAGCCCATGACCTCCACATCCGGCTTCTTCTGTGGGATCGTCTGAGACCAACCACCCGGACAGTTGATGAAACTGTGGGTTTGCACAATCGAATAATTTCTTCACAAACTGCCAGAAATTGTCTCAGGGAAGCTCACCTGCGTGCGTCCTCACCAGGGTCTTGACATGATTGCAATTCGCTGTTGTATCCGACTACAGTGGGAAAATGCTTACCTTCGATGGCCACTGGCACGCTGGAGAAGTGTGCTCTTCATGGATTAATCCCGGATTCAACTGTATTAGACAGATGGAAGACAGTGTGTATGCAGTCATGTGGGCAAGCGGTTTGCTAATATCAACGTTGTGAAAAGAATGCCCCATGGTGGCGGTGGGGTTATGGTATGGGCAGGCATAAGCTAAGGGCAATGAACACAATTGCATTTCATCGATGGTAATTTGAATGCACAGAGATAGTGGGCCTCAGAATCTCGTCACGGTGTCTTGCCATTTATCCGCCACCCTCACCTCATGTTTCAGCATCATAATGCACGGCCTCATGTCCCAGTTCTTCCATGGCCTGCATACTCACCATACATGTCACCCAATGAGCACGTTTGGGATGCTCTGGATTGACGTGTATGACAGCGTGTTCCAGTTCCCGCCAATATCCAGAAACTTCACACAGCCATTGAAAAGGAGTGGGACAACATTCCTCAGGCCACAATCAACAGCCTTATCAACTCTATGTGAAAGAGATGTGCCATGCTGCAAATTGTGGTCACACCAGATACTGACTGGTTTTCAAGTCTATAAGACCAGGCTGGAAGGAGTGGTTAGAGTGCAATCCCCCTCCCCTCACCTCCCCTGTATCTTCTAAAAGGGGAAGTGAACCAGTGGTTAAGGGTGGGGTCAGGAGTGGGTCAGGGGACTTCTCTCCACCTTGCCACTTCTCATCACTGTCACAAGGTACTCACAGTGTCACTCTGAACAGATGGCTGTCTAACAGGTGCACTTAGCTCCATCACAGGTAGAGTGGAATGGTGGTGGAATTCAGGGGGAGGAGGTAGGGGAGAAGGATAGAGTAGAGGGCGAAGTGATGAATGGGTTTGGGAACAAGTGCAGACGTATAGCACTAATTCCACTTATTCCCTCTTTAGTGGTTTTCGGCCAGTGTTCTCCTCCTCATATTTCTCCAGCCATCTGGCCTTGGCCCTGGTCAGTTCATGCGCATCACCTTTCCTCTACTCATCATAAAAGTGTAATTAATTAGTAAAATCTGCATACATCAACCTCCAAGACCTTAAATATCATTTTCTTCCTGATTTATATTAATATGCTGATCACATCTGTCTATACTGTGCTAGGACACATGGATATGAATGTATTGCTATCAAAAACAAATGTTCATAAATAGGAAGTCATGTTTCTAACTTGAAACAACTTATTGGCCACGGTGGTCTTTTGATTTGCTGTGGAAGGCACAGCTCAAAGCAGGGGCATCATGCCCCCATTAATTTAGGGGGCATGAAGTACATGAGGATGTAGGGGGGGTCCAATGTTGCAGAATGTAGCGTTTTTCAAACACCAGAAAGAGCATTTTCCTTCAATCTAGAGCCATAATCATTATCCCTAATTCTGTCAAAAATCTGTATATTTTTCTGCATAAATTATCTAACCATGCATCTTTACCTGTTCAAATGTAATTTGAATGAATGATGAACATTGATTCTTTAAGAACTTTTAAACCTTAAGAGTTTAGTATAACTGACACACTGTTATAACAATATCATAACCCAATAATTAAAGGCATTTTTTGTATTTTGTAAAGTCTAGCAACCTTGCCAGCAGGCATGACAGCTATGATAGTTAGACAAGCTACTCTAACTTGATTGATAGCCTGAAATGGCTTAGTAGCTAGTTAGGAGGTTAGGAGATAGCTAGCCAGCTAGATTGGGAACCTAAAGCCAACTTCTGGCTAGTATTACAAAGAAACAACAAAACATTTTTGCTTTTTTTATTCATCAAGGAATCAATAGGCTACATAACTTGATCAAATTAATTTACAAACATGTCTCCTGCAAGCCCTGCCCATTACCTGCAGCTATAATCAAATCAAACTCTGTGTGTGTCACCCAACATCCTCGTTCATCCTCCACTGACAATACTGTCTGCATGCATATCTTTGCTCCATGGTGCACCTTGGAAGTAACCACTTACTAGTGAGAATGGCGGGTTGTACTCTTTGCTTGGTCCAGTCAGTGTGCCCCCTCCACAGAATACCGCTGACAGATATTTTTATAACTACTTATGATAAAATGTAGGATTAAAACTGAAGTTTGGTAAATCATTTAACATCCACTTTTTTTAAAAGCAGGACAAATCTGAGGGGGAACATGCCCTTGTGCCCCTTGTGGGCATGACGCCTCTGGCTCAAAGATCAAAAGATATCTTTACAAAGGGGTAATCACAATATTTAATCTACATTTAGTTGAGTTCATCCTACAAGTCATTTAACCTTTATTTAACCAGGAAGTGCTCATTGAAATCTCTTTTTCAAGAGCGTCCTGGACAAGATAGGCAGCACCAAGTTTGGAACAGTTAGCAGGATAAAGTCACCACATTTCCGGAGAATAAAAATGGCCAAATAAAATGGTAGTAAACCCAAAATGGCTTTGTAAATAAAGGTATACCAGTGACTGAGCCCACGAGTGACTAGAAAAGGCCAGCCAACCTTGGTATAGAAAGTGCAGTGGGCAAATCTTTCAGAATCAATGTGAATCTGTCATCTCAGTCATGTTGACTGTGTTTTGTTATTTTAGTGACAGCATTGAAATTGCTTTTAATTAACCAAATCAGACAAAACCCGATTATATGATTGTTCATATTTTTATTGATCATCACAATTATTCTGACACTATCAATTGCATTTAACTGGTAGTAATAAACAGTTAACACGTTCAACATTGTTTCAGGGGGGAAATGGTTTCCAGCTAAATCATATTTAAGTAAAGTGGTCCCTCTACACTTAATTGAATTTGAATGATTGTAGAAGAGAACACCATGGTATGCAGACCTTTGCTCCAGCCCTACACAAACACACCTGATTCAACTAATTAAGGTCCTGATGAGAAGCTGCTGATTTGATTAGCACATTAGCTGTGTGAGATTAAGGCTGGAACAAAATCCTACAGCGGATTACCCTCCAGGAGGAAGGTTGGTCACCGCTGGGTAATGTTTAGTAGGGAGAAAAGATTTTGAAATGTGGAGGTACTACCTGAAGTTGTCCAATCAATACGGACACAGATTTGAGTTGGAGAAACCGGCTATAGTTTGTAGAAGGTGGGCAATACAGGCCCTGTCAGATTAACACATGGCACTTAGACAGGGCAGTAATGTTGGGTATGCTCCGGTATCTATCATAGTTGGCCCCAGAACTCTGTGGGATAACACCACATCCATCCAGTACTTCAGGGGACAGCCCTGTGCCGGGCTCCGTTTCTCACAGTGTTGATGGAAGACGTCCGGAGGCTGGACAGGAACAGTAAATCACTGTGCCTCCCCTTCCCTGTCCTGGAGATGCTAGCATCAGCCGCTGGATTTACGATCACCTTTGTTTAATTTTTGTTAGGAGGCAAACGTACTCTGTCACCCTCTTCTTATTGTGGTAATTTTAATGTATGTACGTTCCCTGGCACTGTAGCTCCTGTGTGCCATCCTCCGACTCTCTCCCCCTCAGATTTTACCATTGTCTGGTGTGGTGTTATTTCTAACTGTAAGCATATCAACCATCGTCCTGTCATAAATAACAATGGATGCAGTGACTTCACAATTTTGCCCATAGGCCTCAAAGTGCAAAGGGAATTACATACCTGCTGCAAAAGGTAAGCAGATTTCTGACCTCATAATATTGTGTTCATGCTATACATTGTTTGGTGTTATACTGTATTTAAATGTACCAGTAACTTATTCTTTCTCAGAACTGCACCTTTATAACAATGTCATATTTAATACACTCAACACCTCTTTTTTTCCGTTGGGTGAAATTGGAGCCTTCCACTTGCCATTTGATTCGAGATGTACATGTGCTTGTATGTTTTGTGTCCGTTATGTACCTGACTGACCATCGTGGTCAATGAGAGGCAGACACACAATACACTGAATGCTTCCTTGTGATGTCTCTCTTGATACTATTTACTGCAAATTACAATGGCCCCAAGACAACTGGGCAACTAATTAGAGCAGAGTAATGAGCATCCTACTAATACCAAGGGGGAGGGAGATAAAGCACATCAAGAATTACGGTTTCTATCACAGACTTTGTGAGTGTTTGCTATTTTTCAATTAAATTAAACATTCACTAATCTGGTTCTTAAGCTCAGAAGCTTCACATGCATAATAGAATATGAATGACATCACAGAAACATGGGCGCTGGGTGCTAATTAGATAAGGTATATGTAAGCATTCATTTATGATATTTGTTTGATAAGATAGAAGTTCATTCAATTGTTTTCCACTGTTTTTGGATGACTGAGAAGATACAATGACTAGCCAGTTATTTTCTCACAAGTTTTATTTTCTAACAGTGTGAATTGAGGTGTTCTGCCACCTCAATAATTCACATAGAAGTAGCCCATTCCACTGTTGAAGACAATTTAAGTTTGAGGCAAACTTCTCTCTTCAACGAGAGCCCAAGCACTTCCCCAGTGTTTCCCCAGTTCAAGTATGCAGACATTTGAGCATCTCTAGTCAGAAGAGAAGTATTTCCCCCACCGGCACATTTTCCTGCAGGTGCCCACGTTGCCTTCATTGTTGTTTTCCTTACTAATAATAACAACTTTGGACATGTGGGGGTTCCTATCAAAGTAAGTGCCTTATTACGTTATCATTATAGTTTCTGTATATCGTGTTGTCGTTTCTACTGTAGCAAAGCGTATTATGGACCATAATGTATTTACTGTTTATTCACATTTCCAGGTACTGGTGACAAATCATGCATTCTGATTCTTGGATAGATTGTAACGGACACATATGATGTGTGTAAAATACTTTTTTGAAGATTGTACTGATTATGCTAAGCTGATTGCCAGCTATGTGTGTCTCCATGTTTGTTGACATCACACAATGCATTCTGGATGTCACGTAAACGTCTGCCAGACCAAAATGTTATAACAAAACGAGGTGAAGGGATGGTTCACTCATCTTTCGAGTAAACCTCCGGAAGTGTATAATGGTAGACGACACACCCCCTTCAACATGCATACTGCAAACAGACCCAACTCATCTTGTAACCTCTTATCTTATCAAACTACCCATCATCGGATTACTTTACATTTTTAGAACGTGTTTTACTCAATTATTTAGATCACTGGTGAGCTCACCCATGATGTGATGAATTGTAAATAGTAATTGCTATTAGCTAAATCCTATTATGGTTTCTGTCAGCCGAGAGTTAGCTAAATATGGCCACTTGTGTTAGGTCACTCTTTCCTAATTAAGCATTACGACTAATGTAGCTTACATTTTCCAGTTTGGATGAGAATTGTGTTATGATGTCACTACATTGCATCCAAAAATAAACTTCTCACATTGAGGACATAACATTGTAAAGACTGTGTTTGTGCCAATTTTTTGTGGCCAGCTCAAACACTGACTGTAGCGTCAATTGTAACTGGACGTTCTAAATAAGTGTTCTAACCGGTTTGAGCGTACGCTGCAGGAACCACTGTAGAAGGATCACACCCGTGTGTTCGTACGTGTCAAAGGGTTAAGGCTAAGTTCATCATTAGAACCTTCGTAGGTGCATTGTTAAATCTTTGAGCTGTTTCCCAAAACCATCCTTAGCCTCTTAGGGATCGGATCCTGCTAGCAGGACTGTTTTCGGAGCAAACGTAACGCTGCAAATAAAAAAATAAAAATTCGTAATATTTAACATTCTTAAATATACAAGTGTTGCATAGCCATCAAAAGCTCTGCTTCTTGGCAATATCACTGCGTTGTCAGATTTCAAAAAGGCTTTACGGCGAAAGCACTACATTTGATTTTTTGAGGCTAGCACCTCACATATTTTCCACATTAGCATAAATTCATATCCAGCGCGGTTCTCACAATGTCCATATCACAGCTAATATAAATCGCTTACCTTTCAAAGAACTTCTGCTGAGGGCTTCCCAAGTGTCCAAACAAGAGAATCCATGGTTCTTTGGTTAGAAAAAGTAATTTGTTATATCCATAAATCTCAGTTTTGTTGGCACATTATGTTCAGCTACTCCACCAAGCATTGTCAGTCTACTTGCCCGTTGTACAGTGAAGAGAACGCGTTCAAGTTATACCTCTCAACTTTTCACAAACAAATCAAATATCATTAATAATGCATCCTTAGGTATCCTTTTATGAATAATAGCGATTATATTTTACACGGATGGTAACTGAAACGTTATAAGAGGAAAAGAAAGCTGGGCGCGTTCACGTTCTCGTGACCGGGCACTGTTGTTTACCTTTTTCCCTTCCTGCAGTCTGTCTTCTATAAGGATCTCCTCAGGGCTTTTTCCTCCAGACACTTTCCAGAGACTGTTGACATCCAGTGGAAGCCATAGGTACTAAAACCTGTGTCCTATCTCCCATTGACTTATATAACTAGGCATTCAAAGTGAGAGAAGGGCAAAAAATTTCCGGACAGAAATTTCTTGAGTTTTTGCCTGCTATATCTGTTCTGTTATACCCACAGACTATAATGGTTTTAGAAACCTCAGAGTCTTTCCTATCCAATAGGACTAATTATGTGCATATCCTAGTTTCTGGGCCTGAGTGGCAGCCATTTAACTTTGGGCACGTCAGACAGGCAAAAATTCGGAAAATGGGACCCTAGCCCTAAGAAGTTAGCAAAGTTGCACTTGAAAACCCGTATTATTTACCGAATGCCTCAGACCACTCCTAAAACAGAAAAGATCTCTATAACTTGGGAAAGAAGTTGACTACAAATACAAAGTTGACAATGTCATGCAATTGAACGCGAAATATAAAAATATGCTTAAAATTAAAAACGAGATGACTGCATAAAAAAATACAGTATAGGCCTATACTGAAATAAATATCATGTTCAGTCATTTGAGTTCTATTTATAGGCTACACCTCCCCGTTGCCCTCAGAACAGCCTCAATTTGTCGGGGCTTTACAAGGTGTCAAGCGTTCCACAGCTATACTTGACTATGTTGACTCCAATGCTTCCCACAATTCTGTCAAGTTGGCTGGATGTCCTTTGGGTGGTGGACCATTCTTGATACACACAGGAAACTGTTGAGCGTGAAAAACTCAGAAGTGTTGCAGTTCTTGACACACTTAGACTGGTGCGCCCGGCACCTACTACCAAACCCTGTCCAAAGACACTTAAGTATTTTGTCTTGCCTGTTCACCCTCTGAATGGCACACAATACTGTACACAATGTCTCAATTGTCTCAAGACTTAAAATCTTTCTTTAACCTGTCTCCTCCCCTTCACCTACACTGATTGAAGTGGATTTAACATCAATAAGGATAATCTCTTTCACCTGGATTCACCTGGTCAGTCTGTCATGAAAATGGTTCCTAATGTTTTGTACACTCAGTGTATTTCATGATGTTTAACAACATGTATGCAATAATGTGCCAAATTAATATGTTATTGAGTGCATTATTATAGGGTAAGCATTAGAATAAGCCACCTTAGTATTTGCAGCCGTTAGGTTATAATATCTCTCTAGGAGCTGATCCGTCGTCAGTATTGTGGAATAGATTTCAAGGAGTGACATCATTTTGACTCTTCACATGGAATGGTGGTGAAATGCCTCGAACACACTAACAGAGCCTCAGTTGAGGTATTGACTGCAAAGTCACGTATTTCCTGTCACTTCCAATGCCCAGAGACTCCTCATGCTGGAAGGTTACACATCATGGCTCTCCCAGTGCTTGTCAGTCTCACACTGACTGGCCTACTCTACTGCACTGACACTGTTTTTCCAGATACAGTGTATTGTGTCGCTGCCATACAGAGTATAATAGTTTGCCAAATTGTCAAAAGAAACAAAGTCTCTTACAGCGGAATAAGTATAATATACCAACGGTGTAAGTATTATATACCACCTCTTAAATGTAATCCACGTGATCCCCAAAAGTAATTATTTATCATGAGAGGGCCATAAACAACTAGCAATGCTGCATACTTCAAGAAATAGTTATAAATCGCTGAGGTGTAGTCACGTTTGAGGACACAAACTAGAGTACAAATATGACAGATTTCCTGTTCAGCAAAACGGTATGAACAAGGCTTGACATTACTTATATTTTTTCTGAATATAGTATAATAAAATTATAAAATGACTAACTATAAGATTTCACCTTCCTTATAACTTTAAAATACATATTAGTATATTTAGAGTTAGAGAAAATGTGCGTATTTTCTAAAGGTCTCTTGATCAAAACGTCTGCCCCCATCACTGCGAATGTCTCACAGATCTCTGGCTTAGCTTCCTGAACTTCTTAGGAACTTACCTTTTCATCTCATATTAACATTGTCTGCCTATGACAAACAGCGTTTTTTGATTAACCCTCTACAAACTCGGAAGCTTTTTTCCCTTTTTTTGTCTATCTTCGTTAACTTTAATGGAACTTTTTCAACATTCTAAAGCTCCACGTTTTTAGAAAGTTACATTCCATTCACAGAGAACAATGCAACTTTTGACAGATATCAGCTACTTTGACCACTTTCCTAACAAGTTAAACTATTAAACTTTTATTACATTGTTGGGATGTAATTTGAAATAATTGCTTTACCAGAAGTTAATAGGTGCATGTATGAGGAATGTAACAGTTGAAGTTTACATACACTTAGGTTGGAGTCATTAAAACTCATTTTTCCACCAGTCCACACATTTCTTGTTAACAAACTATAGCTTTGGCAAGTCGGTTAGGACATCTACTTTGTGCATGACCCAAGCAATTTTTCCAACAATTATTTACAGACAGATTATTTCACATATAATTCACTGTATCATAATTCCGGTAGGTCATTAGTTTACATACACTAAGTTGACTGTGCCTTTAAATAGCTTGGAAAATTCCAGAAAATTATGTCATGGCTTTAGAAGCTTCTGATAGGCTAATTGACATAATTTGAGTAAATTGGAGGTGTACCTGTGGATGTATTTCAATGCCTACCTTCAAACTTAGTGCCTCTTTGCTTGACATCATGGGAAAATCAAATGAAATCAGCCAAGACCTCAGAAAAGAAATTGTAGACCTCCACAAGTCTGGTACATCCTTGGGAGCAATTTCCAAATGCCTGAAGGCACCACGTTCATCTGTACAAACAATAGTATGCAAGTATAAACACCATGGGACCACACAGCCGTCATACCGCTCAGGAGGGAGACGCCTTCTGTCTCCTAGAGATGAAAGTGCAAAAAAAAAAAAAAAAAAAGAACAACGGCAAAGGACCTTGTAAAGATGCTGGAGAAAACAGGTACAAAAGTATCTATATCCACAGTAAAATGAGTCCTATATCGACATAACCTGAAAGGCCGCTCAGCAAGGAAGAAGCCACTGTTCCAAAACCGCCATAAAAAAAGCCAGACTACGGTTTGCAACTGCACATGGGGACAAAGATCACACTTTTTGGAGAAGATGTCCTCTGGTCTGATGAAACAAAAATAGAACTTTTTGGCCATAATGACCATCGTTATGTTTGGAGGAAAAAGGGGGAGGCTTGCAAGCCGAAGAACACCATCCCAACCGTGAAGCACGGGGGTGACAGCATCATGTTGTGGGGGTGCTTTGCTGCAGGAGGGACTGGTGCACTTCACAAAATAGATGGCATCATGAGGAATGCAAATTAAGTGGATATATAGAAGCAACATCTCAAGACATCAGTCAGGAAGTTAAAGCTTGGTCGCAAATGGGTCTTCCAAATGGACAATGACCCCAAGCATACTTCCAAAGTTGTGGTAAAATAGCTTATTAAGGACAACAAAGTCAAGGTATTGGAGTGGCCATCACAAAGCCCTGACCTCAATCCTATAGAACATTTGTGGGCAGAACTGAAAAAGCGTGAGCGAGCAAGGAGGCCTACAAACATGACTCAGAAACACCAGCTTTGTCAGGAGGAATTGGCCAATATTCACCCAACTTTTTGTGGGAAGCTTATGGAAGGCTACCTTAAACGTTTGACCCAAGTTAAACAATTTAAATGCAATGCTACCAAATACTAATTGAGTGTATGTAAACTTCTGACCCACTGGTGATGTGTTGAAAGAAATGCTGAAATAAATCATTATCTCTACTATTATTCTGACATTTCACATTCTTAAAATTAAGTGGTAATCCTAACTGACCTAAAACAGGGAATTTTTACTCTGATTAAATGTCAGGAATTGAGAAAAACTGAGTTTATATGTATTTGGCTAAGGTGTATGTAAACTTCCGACTTTAACTGTATATGCTGGGGTCAATGGAGGTTGAATAAGAAGTGTGGCTCTGGAAAATTACTAAGTGAGGGAAAAGGCAATCACTTGGTTGCGATCACTGATAAGGTTGGAAAGCTGTGGATTAGTGAGGAATAACTAGGTTACTTTCAACGTGGCACCGTCATAGGATGCCACCTTTCCAACAAGTAATTTTGTCAAATTTCAGGCCTGCTAGAGCTGCCCCAGTCAACTGTAAGTGCTGTTATTCTGAAGTGGAAATGTCTAGGAGCAACAACGGCTCAGCCATGAAGTGATATGCCACACAAGCTCACAGAATGGGACTGACGATTGCTAAAGCATGTAGCTCGTGGAAATCATTTATCCTCGGTTGCAACTCTCACTACCGAGTGAACTTCCGGCGCCGACAGAGATGGCAGCCTCGCTTCACGTTCTCAGGAAACTATGCAGTATAATTCTTACATTGTTACCCCGGGAAATATAAAGTTTTATTACATACAACCGGGAACTATTGGATATAAGAGCAACGTCAACTTACCAACATTACGACCAGGAATACGACTTTCCCAAAGAGGATTCTCTGTTTGCTACCCCAACTAGGACAATAGACTGGATAGCACCCGGTGACTCAAAACAACGGCGGCGCCAGAGAAGAGGGAAACGCGCCGGTCTTTTGGTCAAGCTACGTCGACGGGCGCCATCGTGCACCTCTCCCGAGTATTTTAATCGCCAATGTACAGTCTCTTGACAACAAAGTAGACGAAATCCAATCGAGGGTTGCCTTTCAGAGAGACATCCGAGACTGCAACGTTCTTTGCTTCACGGAAACATGGCTCACTCAGGACACGTTACCTGAGTCGGTACAGCCACCTGGTTTCCCCACGCATCGCGCTGACAGAAACAAACATCTATCTGGTAAGAAGAAGGGTGGGGGTGTGTGTCTTATGATTAACGAGACGTGGTGTGATCATAACAACATACAGGAACTCAAGTCCTTTTGTTCACCTGACATAGAATTCCTTACAATCAAATGCAGACTGCATTATCTACCAAGAGAATTCTCCTCGATTATAATCACAGCCGTGTACATCCCCCCTCAAGCTGATACATCGACGGCACTGAAAGAAATTCATTTCACTCTAGGTAAATTGGAAACCACATATCCTGAGGCCGCATTTATTGTGGCTGGGGATTTTAACAAGGCTAATTTGAAAACAAGGCTTCCGAAATTGTACCAGCATATCGAATGTGCCACCCGGGCTGTTAAAATCCTGGATCATTGTTGTTCCAACTTCCGTGATGCATACAAGGCTATTCTCCGCCCTCCTTTCGGCAAGTCTGACCATGACTCTATTTTGTTGCTCCCAGCCTACAAACAGAAACTAAAACAGGAATCGCCCGTGCTCAGGTCTGTTCAACGCTGGTCCGACCAATCTGATTCCATGCTGCAAGATTGCTTCGAGCACGTGGACTGGGATATGTTCCGGACAGCATCTGGAAACAACATTGATGTATAAGCTGATTCGGTGAGCGAGTTTATTAGCAAGTGCATTGGTGATGTTGTACCCATAGCAAATATTAAAACCTTCCAACCAGAAACCCGTGGATTGATGGCAGCATTCGCGCAAAACTGAAAGCGCGAACCACTGCTTTTAACCAGGTAAGGCTACCGGAAACATGACTGAATACAAACAGTGTAGCTATTCCCTCCGCAAGGCAATCAAACAAGCTAAGCGTCAATATAGAGACAAAGTAGAGTCACAATTCAACGGCTCAGACACAAGAGGAATGTGGCAGGGTCTACAGTCAATCACGGACTACAAAAAGAAAACCAGCCCCGTTGCGGACCATGACGTCCTGCTCCCAGACAAACTAAACAACTTCTTTGCTCGCTTTGAGGACAATACAGTGCCACCGACACGGCCTGCTACCAAAACCTGCGGGCTCTCCTTCACCGCAGCCAACGTGAGAAAAACATTTAAATGTGTTAACCCTCGCAAGGCTGCCGGCCCAGATGGCATCCCTGGCCGTGTCCTCAGAGCATGCGCAGACCAGCTGGCTGGTGTGTTTACGGACATATTCAATCAGTCCCTATGACAGGCTGCTGTTCCCACATGCTTCAAGAGGGCCACCATTGTTCCTGTTCCCAAGAAAGCTAAGGTAACTGAGCTAAATGACTATCGCCCCGTAGCACTCACTTCCGTCATCATGAAGTGCTTTGAACGATTAGTCAAGGATCATATCACCTCCATCCTGCCAGACACCCTGGACCCACTCCAATTTGCTTACCGTCCCAATAGGTCCACAGACGACGCAATCGCAATCACACTGCATACTGCCCTAACCCATCTGGACAAGAGGAATACTTATGTAAGAATGCTGTTCATCGACTACAGCTCAGCATTTAACACCATAGTTCCCTCCAAGCTCGTCATTAAGCTTGAGACCCTGGGTCTCGACCCGGCCTGTGCAACTGGGTCCTGGACTTCCTGACGGGCCGGCCCCAGGTGGTGAGGGTAGGAAACAACATCTCCACCCCGCTGATCCTCAACACTGGGGCCCCACAAGGGTGCGTTCTCAGCCCTCTCCTGTACTCCCTGTTTACCCATGACTGTGTGGCCATTCACGCATCCAACTCAATCATCAAGATTGCTGACGACACTACAGTGGTAGGCTTGATTATCAACAACGACGAGACGGCCTACAGGGAGGAGGTGAGGGCCCTCGGAGTGTGGTGTCAGGAAAATAACCTCTCACTCAATGTCAACAAAACAAAGGAGATGATCGTGGACTTCAGGAAACAGCAGAGGGAGCACCCCCCTATCCACATCGACGGGACAGTAGTGGAGAAGGTGGAAAGTTTTAAGTTCCTCAGCGTACACATCACTGACAAACTGAATTGGTCCACCCACACAGACAGCGTGGTGAAGAAGGCGCAACAGCACCTCTTCAACCTCAGGAGGCTGAAGAAATTCGGCTTGTCACCAAAATCACTCACAAACTTCTACAGATGCACAATCGAGAGCATCCTGTCGGGCTGTATCACCGCCTGGTACGGCAACTGCTCCGCCCACAACCGTAAGGCTCTCCAGAGGGTAGTGAGGACTGCACAACGCATCACCGGGGGTAAACTACCTGACCTTCAGGACACCTACACCACCCGATGTCACAGGAAGGCCAAAAGATCATCAAGGACAACAACCACCCGAGCCACTGCCTGTTCACCCCGCTATCATCCAGAAGGCGAGGTCAGTACAGGTGCATCAAAACTGGGACCGAGAGACTGAAAAACAGCTTCTACCTCAAGGCCATCAGACTGTTAAACAGCCATCACTAACATTGAGTGGCTGCTGCCAACATACTGACTTAAATCTCTAGCGACTTTAAACATAAGAATTGGATGTAACAATGTATCACTAGCCACTTTAAACAATTTTGTATATAATGTTTACGTATCCGACATACTCATATCAAATGTATACACTGTACTCTAGACCATCTACTGAATCTTGCCTATGCCGTTCGGCCATCGACCCAAATCTCTAGCCACTTTAATAATTATAATTGGATGAAATAATGTATCACTAGCCACTTTAAACAATGCCATTTATATAATGTTTACATATCCTACATTACTCATCTCATATACATATTTGTATATACTGTACTCCATACCCAAATCTCTAGCCACTTTAATAATTATAATTGGATGAAATAATGTATCACTAGCCACTTTAAACAATGCCATTCATATAATGTTTACATATCCTACATTACTCATCTCATATATATATGTGTATATATTGTACTCCATACCATCTCCTCCATCTTGCCTATGCCGGTCAGCCATCGCTCATCCATATATTTATATGTACATACTCGTATTCATTCCTTTACTCTTGTGTGTATAAGGTAGTTGTTGTGAATTTGTTAGATTACTTGTTAGATACTACTGCATGGTCGGAACTAGAAACACAAGCATTTCACTACACTCGCATTAACATCTGCTAACCATGTGAATGTGACAAATACAATTTGATTTGATTTGGTTTGGAACTGCCTTTGGAAACAATGGCAGCAAAATAACTGTTAATCGGGAACTTGAAATGGGTGAAATGGCCGAGCTTCCGCACACAAACCTAAGATCACCACGCGCAATGCCATGCGTCTGCTGGAGAGGTGCAAAGTGCTCTGCCTTTGGACCAAATGGAGCAGTGGCAACACGTTCTCTGGAGTGATGAATCACGCGTCATCATCTGGCAGTTTGACGGGTTTGGCGGATGCCAGGAGAATGCTACCTGCTGTTTTTCAAGGTTTAGGCTAGGCCCCTTAGTTCCAGTGAAGGGAAATCTCAATGCTACAGCATACAAGGACATTCTAGATGATTCTGTGCTTCCAACTTTGTGGCAACATTTTGGGGAAGGCCCTTTCGTGTTTCAGCATAACAATGCCCCCGTGCACAAAGCGAGGTCCATACAGAAATGGTTTGTTGAGATCAGTGTGTAAGAACTTGACTGGCCTGCACAGAGCCCCGACCCCATCGAAAACCTTTGGGATGAAATGGAATGCTGACTGCGAGCCAGGCCTAATCGCCCAACATCAGTGCCCGTCCTCACTAATGCTCTTGTGGTTGAATGGAAGCAAGTCCCCACAGAAATAATCCAACATATAGTGGAACACCTTCCCAGAAGAGTCGAGGCAAATATAGCAGCAAAGGGGGGACCAACTCCATATTAATGCCCATAATTTTGGAATGAGATGTTTGACGAGCAGGTGTACAAATACTTTTAGTGTAGTTTTCTACATAAGATGTAAATTCGACAATTTAGCTAACCAGGTTTAGGCATATTGTTGAATACTTATGTCAATAAGATGTTTTTTATTTTGAATAAATTTGCTAACATTTCTAAAAACCTGTTTTCACTTTGCCATTATCGGGTATTGTGTGTAGATTGATGAGGAAATGCATTTAATCCATTTTAGAGGAAGGCTGTAACGTAACAAAATGTGGAACAAGTGAAGGGGTCTGAATACTTTTCGAATGCACTGTTTGTAGGCCCCAGAGCACGCATAATGGTCCTCATAAGGGCACTGTAATTCCACTGTGTAATTGGCCCCCATTGGGTGGCTATATGGAGGTAAAGAGAAAAATTAGGAATTAAGATTATTACATAGCAGATATATTCTAGTGACCCAGACAGCACGTAGCCAAAATAATAGATTTAAGTATTGAGTTATTGAGGGGTATTTAACAGCTGTGGTTTTCTGTCCTGAATTATAAGTACCTTTTTTCATGCTTAAGTTTTTCTTGTAAAAGGGCAAGTCAAGATCAAACCCTGTAGCCCTAGTCCTGGATACCTACAGGGTGTGCCGGTTTTTATTATTGGCCAGCACAAACACATTCTAATTAGGCCTACCTACTCATTAACACTTTGGTAAGGCTACTAGAATCAGCTGTTGTAGTTCTAGGCTGGTGCAAAAGCGTGGTTACTATATCAGGGCCAGAGGGACTGTATATGACTAGTTTATTGCAATAATTTTGTTGTTTCTAATTAATGCAGTTTAAAAACTGCTCCGCAATCTACAGTAACACTCACTCATGCGAAATATGGGAGATGTAGGCCAACATCAAGTCTGGTCTATTAATTTAGAGGTTTGCGTCATTACTGTGTTACCAGTGCTGTGTTCACACCCTCAAGTGTTTTCTTAATTCTGCTCCTGTGTTTGTTTTTAGCCTTGTGTAATCACCTTAATTAGGTTAGATCAGATATACTGGGCCCGGAGTAAAGCTGGCACACAAAGGGATGACAAATACGATGGACCAATAGATCTATAGGGAGGCAACAGATGAGGCCTTGGTTTTGACCCCCTCTGTTAGGTTGAGTGCACCAGAAATGGAGCATGATAATGATGGAATGCATTTTTCTAGGTTTTCACAAGGTTTCAAATATGTAACAATATTTTTCACATTTATAATGGTATTTGATGTTTTGAATAAAAACAATTCAAAATTTGCTTCATGAGTTGTGCATGACCCTAGAGTGCCAACACATAAATGCTAAGTGATTTCAATGGGGCTTTCTACCGTGGTGGGAGTCGGCCAATTACGCACGGCATCAATACGATCACTCTCCATCTCCACCCCGGACGTTAAAATGCGATGTCCTAGGAAGGAAACGGCCTGCTGAAAGAACAAGCATTTCTCAGCCTTGGCGTATAGGTCATGTTCCAACAATCTTCCAAGTACCTTGCGAACCAAAGACGGCGCGTGTAGCGGAGTATATTAGGATGTCATCAATATACACCACTACACCCTGCCCGTGCAGGTCCCGGAAAATCTCATCTACAAAAGATTGGAGCATTGTGGGAGCATTCATCAGCCCGTACGGCATGACGAGGTACTCATAATGGCCTGAGGTGGTACTGAACGCTGTCTTCCACTCGTCTCCTTTCAGGATACGCACCAGATTGTATGCGCTCCTGAGATCCAGTTTCGTGAAGAAGCACGCCCCGTGCTTTAACTCCATCACCGAGGTGATGAGAGGCAGCGGGTAACTGTACCTCACCGTTATTTTATTGAGACCTCGATAATCAATACACGGGCGCAGACCCCCATCCTTCTTTTTCACAAAAAATAAACTCGAGGAGGCGGGTGAAATGGAGGGTCTAATGTACCCCTGACTCAGCAATTCTGAGATATATGTGTCCATAGCCTCTTTCTCAGCTTGCGACAGGGGATACACGTGACTCCTAGGAGGTGCAGCGTCTACCAGGAGATCTATCGCACAATCCCCTCGTCGATGGGGTGGTAATTGAGTCGCCTTCTTCTTACAGAAGGCGAGAGCCAAATCGGCATATTTTGGGGGATGTGCACACTGGAGACATGGTCTGCACTTTTCACCGTGGTTGCACCCACGGAAACTCCTACACACCTCCCTGAGCACTCTCGCGACCACCCCGTGAGAGTCCTCTGTTGCCATGAAATAATAGGGTTATGCAAAGCTAACCAGGGAATGCCCAAAATCACAGGAAATGCAGGAGAGTCAATGAGAAAGAGACTAATTCTCTCCTCATGCCTCCCCTGCGTCACCATAACAAGAGAAATAGTAATCTCCTCAATTAATCCAGATCCTAACGGTCTACTATCTAAAGCGTGAACGGGAAAAGGTCTAGTCACCTGTTTAATGGGGATTTCTAAACTCTGTCAATAAAATTCCCAGCTGCGCCTGAATCAACGAGTGCCTTATGCTGGGAATAATCAGGGAAACACACAGACACAAACAGTTGGCTAACCGAGGACTCTGGATGAGTGTGGTGCATACTCACCAGAGGTGACGCCAGAGTACTCTGCCTGCCGTCTCCTCTCCTAGAAGAACCAACCCTGCACCGACCAGCAGTGTGCCCTCTGCGGCCACAGATGGTGAAGGTTCCTCCTCCAGTCTCCCTACGCGCTGCCCCTCCCAGTTCCATAGGCTCTGGAGAAGGAATGCCGGAGGGTAGGTTTGACAGGACCCTCTCTGGACGTCCGCGGGTGACCAACAGATTATCCAACTGAATGGAGAGGTCTACCAGTTGATCAAATGTCACTGTGGCATCTCTGCAGGCCAGTTCCCACCGGACGTCCTCGCGTAGGCTACACCTATAATGATCGATGAGGGCCCTGTCGTTCCAGCCCGCTCCGGCGGCCAACATTCGAAACTCGAGAGCAAACTCCTGGGCGCTCCTTGTCCCCTGTCTCAGATGGAAGAGCCGCTCCCCCGCCGCTCTACCCTCAGAAGGATGGTCGAATACCGATCAGAAGCGACGGGTGAACTCTTCAAAGTGGTCCAACGCAGCGTCTCCTTCGCCCCAGACGGCGTTGGCCCACTCCAACGCTCTCCCAGTGAGACAGGAGATAAGAGCGGACACTCTCTCCCTTCCTGAGGGAGCTGGATGCACGGTGGCCAAGTAGAGGTCCAGTTGTAATAAACCCTTGACACCGTGCTGCGGTTCCATCATACTCGCTGGGAAGGGAGAGACGAATCCCACTGGATCCAGAATCCGGCGGGTTAGGTGTAGCCAGACCTGGGTTGGGTAGTTGAGGCGCTGGAGAGACCTCCTGTCTCTCCCAGCGGTCCAATGTTTGAACAACGCAATCCATAGCGGTCCCAAGCTGTTGCAACATCGCTGAATGTTCGAGGACGCGTTCCTCGACTCCTCGGCTAGGGTTTCCTACTCCTGCTGACTCCATAAAAAGGGTGCGTGATTCTGTTATGTCCGTGATGTGTGGAAGGAGTCAGGCGCAGGAGTTATGTTGATTATAGAGTATTTTTAATACAGTCGCCAGAGAACATAGGCACACTGTTAAAACAATAGTCATACAAACTAAATACACCGACATACACAGGTGTAATTTACAACTACCCGGAGTACCGAAAACATAAATCAAATATCCACACAGAGCAAGACTAATGAACTGTAGCAACCTGCTCTGCAAACGACAAACTATCACGCACAAGGGAAGACGGGAAAAGGAGGAAAATATAACAAGGGCGTGATTGGGAGAATTACAAACAGGTGTGAACAATCAAAACCAACGACTTCGGCTGAAGTCGTGACATTTCTCCATTCTGATTGTTTTATGCTGTTCAATCAAACTTCAAACAAAGGTTGATATAATTTGGGATAATTTCCACACTGGCACGTAGGACTTCACGATATGGACAACAAATCTAGGCCTTACTTTTAACAAAATATTGCAATTGACTTGCGATTTAGATCAAAACAGTTGGGTGAACTGTTGGAATCATGGAAATATAATTATTACATACAAACTAATAAGGCTGTAATTGCCAGGGAACTAACAATATTATTGCAAAACTTAGGTGCTGATACGATATGTATTTTGCGATTCGATGGTCCAAACATATTGCTCACTTTACAGTGCATTTGGAAAGTACTGAATTCAGACCACTTTACTTTTTCCACATTTTGTTGAGTTACAGCCTTATTATAAAATGGATTAAATATATGTTTTCCCCCTCATCAATCCACACACAATACTCCATAACAACAAAGCAAAAACAGGTTTTTATAAATTTTTGCAAATGTATTATAAATACAAAACTTAAATATCACATTTACATTAGTATTCAGACCCTACTCAGTACTTTGTTGAAGCACCTTTGGCAGCGATTACAGCCTCAAGTCTTCTTGGGTATGACTGTACAAGTTTAGGACACCTGTATTTGGGGAGATCCTCCCATTCTTTTCTGCAGATCCTCTCAAGCTCTGTCAGGTTGGATGGGGAGCGTCGCTGCACAGATATTTTCAGGTCTCTCCAGAGATGTTCGATCGGTTTCTAGTTCGGGCCCTGGCTGGGCCACTAAAGGACATTCGGAGACTTGTCCCGAAGCCACTCCTGCATTGTCTTGGCTGTGTGCTTAGGGTCATTGCCCTGTTGGAAGGTGAACCTTCACCCCAGTCTGAGGTCCTGAGCGCTCTGGAGCAGGTTTTCATCAAGGATCTCTCTGTACTTTGCTCCGTTCATCTTTCCCTCGATCTTGACTAGTCTTCCAGTCCCTGCCGCTGAAACACATCCCCACAATAGGATTCTAACACCACCATGCTTTACCGTGGGGATGGTGCCAGGTTTCCTCCAGACATGACGCTTGGCATTCAGGCCAAAGAGTTCAATCATGGTTTCATCAGACCAGAAAATCTTGTTTCTCATGGTCTGAGAGTCTTTAAGTACCTTTTGGCAAACTCATGTTCCTTTTACTGAGGAGTGGCTTCTTTCTGGCCACTCTACCATGAAGGCCTGATTGGTGGAGTGCTGCAGAGATTGTTGTCCTTCTGGAAGGTTCTACCATCTCCACAAAGGAACCCTATAGCTCTGTCAGAGTGACCATCGGGTTCTTGGTCACCTCCCTGACCAAGGCCTTTTTCCTGGTCGGGCGGCCAGCCAGTCTTGGTGGTTCCAAACTTCTTCCATTTAATAATGATGGAGGCCACTGTGTTCTTGGGGACTTTCAAATCTTCAGACATTTTTTGGTACCATTCCCCAGAACTGTGCCTCAACACAATCCTGTTTCGGAGCTCTACGGACAATTTCTTTGACCCCATGTCTTGGTTTTTGCTCTGACATGCACTGTCAACTGTGGGACCTTATAGAGACAGGTGTGTGTGTTTACAAACATGTCAAATCAATTGAATTTATCACAAGTGGACAATAAAGTTGTAGAAACATCTCAAGGATTATGAATGGATGCATCTGAACTCAAATTCGAGTTTCATAGCAAAGGGTCTGAATATTTATGTAAATATGGTATTTTAGATTTTATTTGTAATACATTTGCTTTGTCATCATGGGTTATTGTGTGTAGATTGAAGTGGAATTATTTAATTTGATAAATTTTGGAATAAGGCTGTAAGGTAACAAAATGTGGAGAAGGTCAAGGGGTCTGAAAACTTTCAGAATGCACTGTATGTCTGTGTCAGAGTGACAAGAGACAGCCATGAGAACGAGTTTTGACAGTCATGAAAATAAGTGCTGAAAACAAATTGGCTCCCTATTTAAAAAGTAGATGGAGAAGAAGTTCTGAAGTAAAAATACAAGAATTTTGGTGCAGGTACAGCCAACTTGTGCAAAAATTTATATTGCAATTATGTCAAAACAATACGATCTGTCGTAAAAAATTAGGTAACTGTGTTCATTTATCCCCCATCACTACAAACTAATAGTTTAATTATATAATGTTTGTGGATTCATATTAAGAAGCAAAGTGGAAAGAAGCATCGTCATAAACATATTGTAGCATCTGCTGCAGCTAACAGATTTTAGAGTGAACATCCCCAAGTGATCTTGTGGTCGAGCAACAACTGCGCTCCATGAGTGACGGGGCTTGGTGAGAGAGACGACTCAAGTAGTGGAGTGATCTATAAAAACGGAGTGGCGTATCACATCCCTTACAAAAAAAGAGTGAAGCTTTGAAACTGCAGTAAAAGTGCAGTAAATGCAGTGGTATTTTGGATGCAGAAAGGTCCCGACTTAGGAATTGATGTCTTTCCTGCGCACGCCTTTCCTACACAATTCTCAGTATTTGGGATTCAGATTTACCTTATTCAGTCGTGTAACGGAAGGTGGAAAAAAATGTACAATAGGGGTTGAACAATAATCTTATAAATCGACCCTAATTCTCACTAATCATGGAACTGTATGACAATGGTCCAGTCGTCATGAAGCATGCTCCAGGTTTAACCTGCTATGTGGTCCGAGTTCCATAATGATTCAAATCGGCTACATGTCCCAAATTATTGCAAAACGTTAGCCTAATATGATCCACTGATGCTAGCGACCCGAAGGAACAATTTACAAGGGGTAGGCAGAGGAAATAAGGTAAAGTGAATAGAATGGAATGATGCAAAAATAAATGTATGGGTATTACTACAAAAAACATTGTCTACAACAGGCATCAAACGCAACCTTCTGACACAGAGTCATGGAATTACAACCATCTTCCACCCCCGTCCACAACACCCTAGCAAAACCAAGCCTACTTGATGTCATGGGATTACGCCCATCTGCCGGTATGATGCGTTTTGCATCACACGATTCTGCATTTATGTATTTTGAAAGTTATATGGTGTATCTTAACATGCAAAACATTTTGGGACTATATCAACAATGGACTAATGAAACAAATGCAAAAATATCGTTTTTGGGTGGAGTTTTCCTTTAAGCCCTACTGGCAAGGGATTATTTTTACTGGGTGTGAAATGGTTATGTACTCATGTGCAGAAGCACAGCTCACTATATCCGTAATTGAAGTCTTGTCCGAATCTGCCATGTTGGTCATTTTTGGTGTATTTGTATTTAGTATGGATCCCCATTATCTGCTGCCAAAGCAGCAGCTACTCTTCCTGGGGTCCAGCAAAATTAAGGCAGTTTATACAATTTTAAAACATTACAATACATTCACAGATTTCACAACACACTGTGTGCCCTCAGGCCCTTACTCCACCACTACCACATATCTACAGTACTAAATCCATGTGTATGTGTGTGTCTGTGCCCATGTTTGTGTTGCTTGGTTCCATGAGAGTTTGTTGGTTAATGGGGACACCAAGGAACTTGAAACTCTCGACCTGCTCCACTACAGCCCCGTTAATGTTAATCTGGGCTTGTTCGGCTCTCCTTTTCCTGTAGTCCACAATCATCTCCTTTGTCTTGATCATATTGAGTGAGAGGTTGTTGGTCTCTGACCTCCTCCCTACAGGCTGTCTCATCGTTGTCGGTGATCAGGCCTACCACTGTTGTGCTTGGCCACACAGTTATGGGTGAACATGGAGTACAGGAGGGGGACTAAGCACACACCCCTGAGGGGCCCCGGTGTTAAGGATCAGCGTTGCAGATGTGTTGTTGCCTACCCTTACCACCTGGGGGCGGCCTGTCAGGAAGTCCAGAATCCAGTTGCAGAGGGAGGTGTTTAGTCCCAGCGTCCTTAGCTTAGTGATTAGCTATGTGGGCACTATGGTGTTGAACGCTGAGCTGTAGTCAATGAACAGCATTCTCACATAGGTGTTCCTGTTGTCCAGGTGGGAAAGGGCAGTGTGGAGCGCGATTGAGATTGCTTCATCTGTGGATCTGTTGGGGCGGTATGCGAATTGGAGTGGGTCTAGGGTTTCCGGGATGATGGTGTTGATGTGAGCCATGACCAGCCTTTCAAAGCACTTCATTGCTACCGACGTGAGTGCTACGGGGGTGGAAGTCATTTAGGCGGGTTAACTTCACATCAGCTGTTCAGAGGAGACTGCGTGAATCAGGCCTGCATGGTCGAATTGCTGCAAAGAAACCACTACTAAAGGACACCAATTTGAAGAAGAGACTTGCTTGGGCCAAGAAACATGAGCAACAGACATTAGACTGGTGGAAATCTGTCCTTAGGTCTGGTGAGTCCAAGTTTGAGATTAATGGTTCGAACCGCCATGTCTTTGTGAGACGCAGAGTAGGTGAACGGATGATCTTCTCATATGTGGTTCCCACCATGAAGCATGGAGGAGGAGGTGTGATGTGTGGGGGTGCTTTACTGGTGACAATGTCAGTGATTTATTTAGAATTCAAGGCACACTTAACCAGCATGGCTACCACAGCATTCTACAGCGATACACCATCCAATCTGGTTTGCAGATTTAGTGGAACTGTCATTTGATTTTCAACAGGACAATGACCCAACAGACCTCCAGGCTGTGTTTGGGCTATTTGACCAAGAAGAAGAGTGATGCACCATATGACCTGGCCTCCACAATCACCCAACGTCAACCCAATTGAGATGGTTTGGGATGAGTTGAACCGCAGAATGAAGGAAAAGCAGCCAACAAGTGCTCAGCATATGTGCAAACTCCTTCAATGCTGTTGGAAAAGAATTCCAGGTGAAACTGGTTGAGAGAATGCCAAGAGTGTGCAATGCTGGCATCAAGGCAAAGGGGGGCTTCTTTGAAGAATCTCAAATATCAAATATATTTTGATTTGTTTAACACTTTTTTGGTTACTACATGATTCCATATGTTTTATTTCATAGTTTTGATGTCTTCACGATTATTCTATAATGTAGAAAATAGTCAAAATAAAGAAAAACCCTTGATTGAGTAAGTGTGTCCAAACGTTTGACTGGTACTGTATATATAAGTGGAAGGGTTGTTCATTGACGTGTTTGTTTTCCTATTGTGTGTCAAAGACAGATAAGGGTCTTGCTGACCGATACACGGTGATGAGGAGGAGCGGAAACACCACAAGTGACATATTGTGTACCTCCAAATCAGTGGAAATATTGTTGATAGTGACTAGAATAATAATATGTTCCCCCTCTTACCTCTGAATCTGGCTGCGGCAGATTTACTGGCCCATTATGTAGGCAGTTGCTGCCTTTCAGGTTCTGTGTCACACCTGACACGCAGACCCTTTTGATGTGAGCAGCAAACTCCCTACTTGTGTGGGTAAACCTATGGCCTCCTTTTCCTCAAATCACTGAAAAGAGGTTCTGAAACAGATAGAAAGATTGAGTAACTATATGTTGTTTGCTGTAACATTGTTTTGTTGTATCTTACTGGCTGTTTTTAAGTTTTGCGGTTTCAAGGAATCAAAAGCCAGTCTCCAACTGATTGTGGATATGTAAGATGCTCCTTGGTGTGTGCAACAAATCCTCGTTGACAAGGAGGTGACATCACTGTCCTTTAATTCAAAAACATTTTGAAGACTGTACATTTTAAGGGAATTTTCAGGGAATATTTGGGAAAGATGTAATTCAACGTTTGTATGACCTGAATTGCCACGGGGATATCCAGTCAATGCATTCCCTGAGAAATTGGAGCTGGATGTGGCTATGCACTGTCATTGGCCGCCTCCTGCAATTCAAATCTGTGCAGCTCCTACAAATTAGATCTCAGTAAGTGGTTTGGTTTTAAACAACTTATTGTTGTAGAAGGTGATGCTAGTTACCTTGAATTCAGGATGTCGAAAAGTGTTCATCCGTTTGACAAACAAAGCTGTTGTTTTGGCCTCTGTTGGCAGTCTGCCCTGCTCAACCATTGTCAGTATCCCTGCAGTGAAATTACATCCATCATCAAATTGCTACTCAAAATCGTATCATGTTGGATAATCTGCAATTAATGAGGCAATAAAACTGATAATGTGCATACCTGCTGACATCGTATGGCTAAAGACCTGGGTCACCAATTTCACCTTGATGTGCCTTTCGGTCATTTTTTGCACCATCTTGAACTGGTGGATCTTGTCAAGGTTGTGGAAATGTTACAAATGTCTCCAGGACACTTGTGTACCTCAATTCTAATGACAGAGACAACATTTATTGCGTTCTACGCAAGGTTTGAGGCACAAACACTGGTACTACAGTACATTTCAAAATGTTCTGTTTCTTTAAGTTGTTTCGGACGGATTTCACCAAATGTGGCACATCAAATACAATAGGGACCAGCATTTAGAGATCTTCGAGGATCCACCTGTACCCGAATACCCAAGAACCAATCCGGGACCCGAGCGGAACCAGAATTGTAAATAATGTCACAGGTCTGGGTCTGATATGATTGTCACGGTTCTCTGGTATGTGTAATTTTAACTGACTTGTCCGGAAGGGCCTGAACAGATTCTATCTCGACTGCTGCAGTAGAAAGCAAGAGCGAGAAATGTTATCATCTATGCTGCTGCTCTAGAATGAGAACTAGCTAAAAACACGTATATCCTTCTGGTCAATAAAAAAGTGGTCAGACGAAGCAGATGCTAAGCTACAGGACTGTGTTGCTAGCACAGACTGGAATATGTTCCGGGATTCTTCCGATGCCATTGAGGAGTACACCACATGTCATCACATGTCATCAATAATTGCATCGATGACGTTGTCCACACAGTGACTCTACGTACATACAGTGGGGAAAAAAAGTATTTAGTCAGCCACCAATTGTGCAAGTTCTCCAACTTAAAAAGATGAGAGAGGCCTGTAATTTTCATCATAGGTACACTTCAACTATGACAGACAAAATGAGGAAAAAAAATCCAGAAAATCACATTGTAGGATTTTTTATGAATTTATTTGCAAATTATGGTGGAAAATAAGTATTTGGTCAATAACAAAAGTTTATCTCTATACTTTGTTATATACCCTTTGTTGGCAATGACAGAGGTCAAACGTTTTCTGTAAGTCTTCACAAGGTTTTCACACACTGTTGCTGGTAATTTGGCCCATTCCTCCATGCAGATCTCCTCTAGAGCAGTGATGTTTTGGGGCTGTCGCTGGGCAACACGGACTTTCAAAGATTTTCTATGGGGTTGAGATCTGGAGACTGGCTAGGCCATTCCAGGACCTTGAAATGCTTCTTACGAAGCCACTCCTTCGTTGCCCGGGCGGTGTGTTTGGGATCATTGTCATGCTGAAAGACCCAGCCACGTTTCATCTTCAATGCCCTTGCTGATGGAAGGAGGTTTTCACTCAAAATCTCACGATACATGGCCCCATTCATTCTTTCCTTTACACGGATCAGTCGTCCTGGTTCCTTTGCAGAAAAACAGCCCCAAAGCATGATGTTTCCACCCCCATGCTTCACAGTAGGTATGGTGTTCTTTGGATGCAACTCAGCATTCTTTACCAAAAAGTTCTATTTTGGTTTCATCTGACATTCTCCCAATCCTCATCTGGATCATCCAAATGCTCTCTAGCAAACTTTAGACGGGCCTGAACATGTACTGGCTTAAGCAGGGGGACACGTCTGGCACTGCAGGATTTGAGTCCCTGGCGGCGTAGTGTGTTACTGATGGTAGGCTTTGTTACTTTGGTCCCAGCTATCTGCAGGTCATTCACTAGGTCCCCCCGTGTGGTTCTGGGATTTTTGCTCACCGTTCTTGTGATCATTTTGACCCCACGGGTGAGATCTTGCGTGGAGCCCCAGATCGAGGAAGATTATCAGTGGTCTTGTATGTCTTCCATTTCCTAATAATTGCTCCCACAGTTGATTTCTTCAAACCAAGCTGCTTACCTATTGCAGATTCAGTCTTCCCAACCTGGTGCAGGCTCTACAATTTTGTTTCTGGTGTCCTTTGACAGCTCTTTGGTCTTGGCCATAGTGGAGTTTGGAGTGTGACTGTTTGAGGTTGTGGACAGGTGTCTTTTATACTGATAACAAGTTCAAACAGGTGCCATTAATACAGGTAATGAGTGGAGGACAGAGGAGCCTCTTAAAGAAGAAGTTACAGGTCTGAGAGAGCCAGAAATCTTGCTTGTTTGTATGTGACCAAATACTTATTTTCCACCATAATTTGCAAATAAATTCATTAAAAATCCTACAATGTGATTTTCTGGATTTTTTTCCTAATTTTGTCTGTCATAGTTGAAGTGTACCTATGATGAAAATTACAGGCCTCTCTCATCTTTTTAAGTGAGAGAACTTGCACAATTGGTGGCTGACTAAATACTTTTTTTCCCCACTGTACCCCAACCAGAAGCCATGGATTACAGGTAACATCCGCACTGAGCTAAAGGGTAGAGCTGCCACTTTCAAGGAGCGGGACCTGGAAGCTTATAAGAAATCAAGCTATGCCCTCCGACAAACCATCAAACAGGCAAAGCATCAATACAGGACTAAGCTCGAATCATACTGCACCGACTCCGACGCTCATCGGAAGTGGCAGGGCTTACAAACTATTACAGACTACAAAGGGAAGTATAGCTGAGCGCTGCCCAGTGACACCAGCTTACCAGATGAGCTAAATTACTTCTATGCTCGCTTTGAGGCAAGTAACACTGAAACATGCATGAGAGCACCAGCTGTTCTGGACGACTGTGTGATCACGCTCTCAGCAGCTGATGTGAGTAAGACCTTTAAACAGGTCAACATTCACAAGACCGCAGGGCCAGACGGAATACCAGGACTTGTACTACAAGCATGCGCTGACCAACTGGCAAGTGTCTTCACTTACATTTTCAACGTCTCCCTGTCTGAGTCTGTAATACCAACATGTTTCAAGCAGACCACCATAGTGCCTGTGCCCAAGAACACTAAGGTAACCATTTGTATACCGCCCCAACATATCCACAGATGATGCAATCTCTATTGCACTCCACACTGCCCTTTCACACCTGGACAAAATGAAAACTTACGTGAGAATGCTATTCATTGACTACAGCTCAGCGTTCAACACCATAGTGCCCTCAAAGGTCAACACTAAGCTATGGACCCTGGGTCTAAACACCTCCCTCTGCAACTGGATCCTGGACTTCCTGACGTGACAGCCCCAGGTAGGTAACAACACATCCGCCACGCTGATCCTTTGATTCTTAACATTGGGGCCCCATAAGGATTTGTGCTCAGCCACCTCCTGTACTCCCTGTTCACCCATGACTGCGTGGCTACGTACGCCTCCAACTCAATCATCAAGTATGATGATGACACAACATTGGTAGGCCTGATTACCAACAATCATGAGACAGCCTAAAGGGAGGAGGTGAGGGCCCTGGGAGTGTGGTGCCAGGAAAATAACCTCTCACCCAATGTCAACAAAACAAAGGAGCTGATCGTGGACTTCAGGAAACAACAGAGGGAGCAGACTTGAAATCTATACGTAGACTTGAAATCACTGGCCACGTTAATAATTGGAACACTAGTCACTTTAATAATGTTTACATATTTTGCATTACTCATCACATATGTATATACTGTATTCTGTCCTATTATAATGTATCTTAGTCTATGCCGCTCTGATATTGCTTGTCTAAATATTTATATATTCCTAAATCCATTCACTTGCTTTTTATTGTGTGTATTGTTAGATATTACTTGTTATATATTACTGCACTGTTGGAGCTAGAAACACAAGCATTTCGCTACACATCTGCTAAATACGTGTATGTGACTTGATTTTTTATTAGATTTTTATTCAGACCCTTTGCTATGAGACTTGAATTTGAGCTCAGGTGCATCCTGTTTCCATTGCTCATCCTTGAGATGTTTCTACAACTTTACTGGAGTCCACTTGTAGTAAATTCAATTGTTTGGATATGATTTGGAAAGGCACACACACACCTGTCTATATATGGTCTATCAGTTGACAGTACAAAAACCAAGCCATGAGGTCAAAGGAATTGTCCGTAGAGCTCCGAGAGAGGATTTTGTGGAGGCACAGATCTGGGGAAGGGTACAAAAAAAATGTGCAGCATTGAAGGTCCCCAAGAACACAGTGGCCTCCCTCATTCTTAATTGGAAGAAGTTTAGAACCAGCAAGGCTCTTCCTGCCCTCCAGCCAAACTGAGCAATCGAGGGAGAAGGGCTCCCGAGTGGTGCAGCGGTCTAAGGCATTGTATTTCAGTGCTAGAGGCATCACTACAGACAACCTGGTTTGAATCCAGGCTGTATCACAACCGGCTGTGATTGGGTGGCGCACAATTGGCCCAGCGTCGTCCGGGTTTGGCCGATGTAGGCCGTCATTGTAAATAAGAATATGTTCTTAACTGACTTGCCTAGTTCAATAAGGGACGTGACCAAGAACCCGATGCTCCAGAGTTCCTCTGTGGTGATGGTAGAACTTTCCAGAAGGACAAACATAATAAAGAACAGGTAGAAAGGCTGACAGCACAATCTGCTTCCTGCTGAGTAGAGTGAGGCAAGATCTGTTTCGTAAAAAAAAAAAGCCCACTTTAAATCTTAGCTTCTTAACAAGCTCATTCGTATGCTTTTGAAACATAAAATCATTGTCAATCCATGCAGGGACTTGTTTGATTATAGATCCATCCGATGAGTGAAGATGTAATCCATCTGAGGCAATCTTATGAAAACTTGAAAACAGCATGTATTTAGTTTTGCCCGTATTAAGCTGTAAGGAACGACGCTGGAGAAGAGAAGCAGGTACGGGGGAGTTGACATTTAATTAGGAACGGACATGCAACAGGACAGGAACAGCGTCAGAACTGGGAAACACAAAGACAGATGACAAACAATGAGGCAGCGGGGAACAGAGCTGGGGAACTGACACATTTAGGGGAGGTAATAAACAGGTGATTGAGTGAGTCCAGGTGAGTCCAATATTGCTGAGGTGCGTGACGAGGGAAGGCAGATGTGCGTAAATGATGGTGGCAGGAGTGCGTAATGCAGGGCAGCCTGGCGCCCTCGACCGCCAGGGGGTAAGAGAGGGACCAGGTGTGACAGTACCCCCCCCCCCTCTTGGGGTGCCACCCGGCGTCCCACCTTGGCGAGCCGGCCAAGACATGGGCGCTGGGCAAGCTGGCTGAGGCATGAACGCCTGTCGATCCCGCTGCGGCGTGGAAGCCCGATGATCCGGCGGAGCATGACGTGGGATGGCAACCTGCCGAGCCATCCGAGTCAAGAAAACCTCTCGAGCCAGCTAAGACGTGGAAGGCCGACGAGCTGGCTAGGCACCCCCGGTTCCATCGGGAGTGCCTAGCCAGTCACCACCAACCGGAACGCCAGTACTCCCCGATGCTTGGTTTGATGGATGCTGCGTTCTGTAAGGAACGATGCTGGAGAAGAGAAGCAGGTACGGGGAGTTGACATTTAATTAGGAACGGACATGCAACAGGACAGGAACAGTGTTAGAACTGGGAAACACAAAGACAGACGACAAACAATGCAGCAGCAGGGACCAGAGCTGGGGAACTGACAAATATAGTAATAAAGCCTCTCTTGAAAAAGCCAAACCTTGACCCAGAAAATATAATAAACTATCGGTCTATATCGAATCTTCCATTTCTCTCAAAGATGTTAGAAAAAGCTGTTGCGCAGCAACTCGCTGCCTCCCTGAAGACAATGTATACGAAACACTTCAGTCTGGTTTTAGATCCCATCATAGCACTGAGACTGCAGTTGTGAAGGTGGTAAATTACCTTTTAATGGCGTCAGAACAAGGCTCTGCAACTGTCCTCGTGCTCCTAGACCTTAGTGCTGCTTTTGATACCATCGATCACCATGTTCTTTTGGAGAGATTGGAATCCCAAATTGGTCTACACGGACAAGTTCTGGCCTGGTTTAGATCTTATCTGTCGGAAAGATATCAGTTTGTCTCTGTGGATGGTTTGTCCTCTGACAAATCAACTGTAAACATTGGTGTTCCTCAAGGCTCTGTTTTGGGACCACTATTGTTTTCACTATACAGTGGGGCAAAAAAGTATTTAGTCAGCCACCAATTGTGCAAGTTCTCTCACTTAAAAAGATGAGAGAGGCCTGTACTTTTCATCATAGGTACACTTCAACTATGACAGACAAAATGAGGGAAAAAAATCCAGAAAATCACATTGTAGGATTTTTAATGAATTTATTTGCAAATTATGGTGGAAAATAAGTATTGGGTCACATACAAACAAGCAAGATTTCTGGCTCTCTCAGACCTGTAACTTCTTCTTTAAGAGGCTCCTCTGTCCTCCACTCGTTACCTGTATTAATGGCACCTGTTTGAACTTGAACTGTTTGATCAGTATAAAAGACACCTGTCCACAATCTCAAACAGTCACACTCCAAACTCCACTATGGCCAAGACCAAAGAGCTGTCAAAGGACACCAGAAACAAAATTGTAGACCTGCACCAGGTTGGGAAGACTGAATCTGCAATAGGTAAGCAGCTTGGTTTGAAGAAATCAACTGTGGGAGCAATTATTAGGAAATGGAAGACATACAAGACCACTGATAATCTTCCTCGATCTGGGGCTCCACGCAAGATCTCACCCCGTGGGGTCAAAATGATCACAAGAACGGTGAGCAAAAATCCCAGAACCACACGGGGGGACCTATTGAATGACCTGCAGAGAGCTGGGACCAAAGTAACAAAGCCTACCATCAGTAACACACTACGCCGCCAGGGACTCAAATCCTGCAGTGCCAGACGTGTCCCCCTGCTTAAGCCAGTACATGTTCAGGCCCGTCTGAAGTTTGCTAGAGAGCATTTGGATGATCCAGATGAGGATTGGGAGAATGTCATATGGTCAGATGAAACCAAAATAGAACTTTTTGGTAAAAACTCAACTCGTCGTGTTTGGAGGACAAAGAATGCTGAGTTGCATCCAAAGAACACCATACCTACTGTGAAGCATGGGGGTGGAAACATCATGCTTTGGGGCTGTTTTTCTGCAAAGTGACCAGGACGACTGATCCGTGTAAAGGAAAGAATGAATGGGGCCATGTATCGTGAGATTTTGAGTGAAAACCTCCTTCCATCAGCAAGGGCATTGAAGATGAAACGTGGCTGGGTCTTTCAGCATGACAATGATCCCAAACACACCGCCCGGGCAACGAAGGAGTGGCTTCAGTAGAAGCATTTCAAGGTCCTGGAGTAGCCTAGCCAGTCTCCAGATCTCAACCCCATAGAAAATCATTGGAGGGAGTTGAAAGTCTGTGTTGCCCAGCGACAGCCCCAAAACATCACTGCTCTAGAGGAGATCTGCATGGAGGAATGGGCCAAAATACCAGCAACAGTGTGTGAAAACCTTGTGAAGACTTACAGAAAACGTTTGACCTCTGTCATTGCCAACAAAGGGTATATAACAAAGTATTGAGATAAACTTTTGTTATTGACCAAATACTTATTTTCCACCATAATTTGCAAATAAATAAATTAAAAATCCTACAATGTGATTTTCTGGATTTCTTTTTCTCATTTCGTCTGTCATAGTTGAAGTGTACCTATGATGAAAATTACAGGCCTCTCTCATCTTTTTAAGTTGGAGAACTTGCACAATTGGTGGCTGACTAAATACTTTTTTGCCCCACTGTATATTTTACCACTTGGTGATGTCGTTCGGAAACATAATGTTAACTTTCATTGCTATGCAGATGACACACAGCTGTACATTTCGATGAAACATGTTGAAGCCCCAAAATTGCCCTCCCTGGAAGCCTGTGTTTCAGACATAAGGAAGTGGATGGCGGCAAATGTTCTACTTTTAAACTCTTGACAAAACAGAGATGCTTGTTCTAGGTCCCAAGAAACAAAGCGAT
The DNA here is from genome assembly GCA_030435695.1 of Brachymystax lenok tsinlingensis. Classification (NCBI taxonomy): domain Eukaryota; kingdom Metazoa; phylum Chordata; class Actinopteri; order Salmoniformes; family Salmonidae; genus Brachymystax; species Brachymystax lenok. The sequence continues at coordinate 14,892,111 of CM059818.1, forward strand.
CTTCTGTTGAATCTGACAATTAATCTTGATGGTTGTACAGTCGTCTCAAATAAAACTGAAGGACCTCTGCGTTACTCTGGACCCTGATCTCTCTTTTGACGAACATATCAAGACTGTTTCAAGGACAACTTTTTTCCAACTACGTAACATTATAAAAATCAGAAACTTGTGTGCATGAAGATGCACACAAGCAAGAGCTGACAATAACTGACCATTTTTTACTGGTCAGTCATATCAACACTTGTTTTCAATATAATGCTATTATTGCTTTTGTGCCGAGTTTCACTAATTATCAAGGCCACTTGGCACTTATAATGATGTTTAGGCTACTGATGTTTTAATCATTTGACCGGGTGTATTTTGACCATGCTTCCTAGTGGTTGGGCTATTTTTGTATTTTATTTAGTTTTCATAAAAATAAGCTGTTATAACGTTCCAATGCATATGCCAGGAAAAATATTGATTGAACACATTTTTTGTGGTTTCTTGTTTTTACATATAGCCTACTGTAACATGAACTGTGTTATTTGAAATAAAGTACAAATCATATTATTACCAAATTATTATGGTATTTTGTAAGTAATGAGGCCAGAATCTGAGTTTTTTGTTCGGGCAGAGAGGAGGAAGTACAACCCTTCAGAGATTTGACAGTTTTCCAGAATATAGCCGGATTCCCCTTACAATCAGACAGTGGTGGTTATATAATAATCAGATTTAGCCTTTCTGATTAGTCTTAATGGATCGTTAGGATTCGGCCGTGTAGGCTCAGTTATAAGCTGAGACAGGTTTATCTCAGAGCAAATATATTTTAGTGTATCTGACACTGGCCCATAAATAATAGTTCAGATTTACCATACTTAGATAGTAATTCAGCTAAATTGTGAAGAGCACGAGGGAGCCGAGGTAGGGTGATACACTCCTACTAGTGTCAGCTGGTTGTTATGACCAAGGCCCACCATTAAGAACGAGACAATCAAACTGCACAAGGATAGAGGTAGCAAGAGATACAGAAACATTTAAATTGTCCTTTGTAAATATGGCAACACCCACACCTCTGCCAACACCCCCACCTCTGCTAATTATATCCGATCTGTAAACATTATAACCAGACAGAGACACATCACATTCCAGCACAGAATTATTAAACCAAGTTACAGAAATCAACAGAATGTCCACATTGGATTGAGAAGCCAGAATTTCAACAAAATCCATCTTTTAAATCAAAGGATTTACATGAACAAATCCAAGACCGCAGCTGCGGGATTTCAGGTCAGATGGAGTGTCTAATGCAAGCTTGCTATGGTCAGTAGGTAACCCTTTTTTGAAAATACCTTGGGATTGGTTTGAGTTGGTATAGATACAAGATTGTCAAAAACTGAACCATTTGATCTATGCCTTGAATAGGGACGTGGGTTAAAACAAGAGTCAACGAGGCACACACAATGCAAATAGTCCAGGTAGCCATTTGATTACGTGTTCAGGGGTATTATGGCTTGGGGGTAAAAACCTTTGAGAAGCCTTTTTGTCCTAGACTTGGCACTCCGGTACCACTTGCCATGCGGTAGTAGAGAGAACAGTCTATGACTGGGGTGGCTGGGGTCTCTGACAATTTTTAGGGCCTTCCTCTGACACCACCTGGTGGAGAGGTCCTGGATGGCAGGCAGCCTAGCCCCAGTGATGTGCTAAGCCGTACGCACTACCCTCTGTAGTGCCTTGCGGTCGGAGGCCGAGCAATTGCCGTACCAGGCAGTGATGCAACCAGTGAGGATGCTCTCGATGTTGCAGCTGTAGAACCTTTTGAGGATCTGACGATCCATGCCAAAACTTTTTGGTTTCCTGAGGGGGAATAGGCTTTGTCGTGCCCTCTTCACGACTGTCTTGGTGTGTTTGGACCATTCTAGTTTGTTGGTGATGTGGACACCAAGGAACTTGAAGCTCTCAACCTGCTCCACTACAGCCCCGTCGATGAGAATGGGGGCGTGCTCGGTCCTCCTTTTCCTGTAGTCCACAATCATCTCCTTAGTCTTGGTTACGTTGAGGGAGAGGTTGTTATTCTGGCACCACCCGGCCAGGTCTCTGACCTCCTCCCTATAGGCTGTCTCGTCGTGGTCGGTGATCAGGCCTACCACTGTTGTGTCGTCTTCAAACTTAATGATGGTGTTGGAGTCGTGCCTGGCCATGCAGTCGTGGGTGAACAGGGAGTACAGGAGGGGACTGAGCACGCACCCCTTGGGGGCTCCAGTGTTGAGGATCAGCGTGGCAGATGTGTTGCTACCTACCTTCACCATCTGGGGGCGGCCCGTCAGGATGTCCAGGATCCAGTTGCAGAGGGAGATTTTTTGTCCCAGGATCCTTAGCTTAGTGATGAGCTTTGAGGGTACTATGGTGTTGAACACTGAGCTGTAGTCAATGAATAGCATTCTCACATAGGTGTTCCTTTTGTCCAGGTGGGAAAGGGCAGTGTGGAGTGCAATAGAGATTGCATCATCTGTGGATCTGTTTGGGTGGTTTGCAAATTGGAGTGGGTCTAGGATTTCTGGGATAATGGTGTTGATGTGAGCCATTACCAGCCTTTTAAAGCACTTCATGGCTACGGGTCTGTAGTCATTTAGGCAGGTTGCCTGAGCTGGACTTGGAGTGTTAATAAATCAATCTCTCAGCGCAGCCTTGATTGGACCCCATCCTCTCTGTAGAACATCATCTGTTTCCAAAAGGTGTCAATGTTATCCACAAACTGTAGGAAGCAGCCTAGTAACGTCCTGTACCCGAGCCCCAGGATAGCACAAGGTTTTTGCCCCAAGAACCGAGATGTTTCTCACCATAGAGGTGACGACGATAACGGCTGGTGAAATGGAAGAGGCAGTCGAGCAGTTTTCTCCTCAAGCTGGCCACAAAACCCATTTTGGCTGATGGAGGAGCCAGTGGTCAGAAACCCTTGAGGACAAATAAACCCCACTCTCCACAGGCCGCTTCCCTCCATTTGGCCTACAGCGGGTGACATGCTTTCATGGTTGAACAGCAGGAATGGTGACAATATCATCCGCTAAATCCACCAGAGGCAACAGTCCAGCTCCGTTTTCCAGGGAAGTGGGAGACTTCTTCAGGGAGGGGTCCCTGGAAGGAATTGGCCATTAAGTAAATGAGTGTTGACATGGCAGTGATACTCCCAACATATCGGAACGGCATCCAGCCAGTGGTGTAGAGAAGAAGGTAAGCAGGGGGTGCTTTCCAAAGTAGATTGTGCAAGTTCTTAATATGTTTGCTAAAAGTAGCCACTTCTTACCTACTTCCTCCACAAGTAAACAACATTTTAATTTTTAGGAGGTATATTTAATATTCAAAGGTTTGGACACACCTACTCATTCAAGGGTTTTTCTTTATTTGTACTATGACATAACATATCTGGAATCATGCATTAACCAAAAAAGTGTTAAACAAATCAATAAAACATTTCATATTTTAGACTTCAAAGTAGCCACCTTTTACCTTGATGACAGCTTTGCACACTCTTAAACTACTCGCTAGCCGCTAAAGCTAGTGCAAATGACCAGTGCACCGGTGTTGTATCGAGGTGCCTGAACACCTAAGATGCTTGCCACTGGGCAGCTGTAACAATGTGTCGCATGCGGTAGCTAGTAACATGACCAATTCTTTCTAGATGTCACTGTGATACAATCTACTCAGTGGGGAGAGTATGAAATGCAACAACACCAGGACACAGTGTCCTCCTTATCTGTCACAACCATGTGTGATTCCCTCGGCACTCAGCTGCGCGACATACTTTATTGTTTTCTAGGCCAGGAGTGTCCGCATAGCCTCTCCCCGCTAAACATTTGTTTAATTTAAAGAACATTGTTCCATTATGATACAGTATTAGCTAAACCTGGTCACTTTACTAGTAGAATGCAAACCTTTGGTGGAACAGAAAGAAAGGAAAGTCTGGTCAAATCTGTGGTATTGTGTAGGCTATAGCAAGTAATGTTCTATTACCTAGCTAGGATTTTAAGTAGGTTTATCCAGTTGTCTTATTTGTATTTGCTCAATGCCTCAATTGATTTCATAAACTATTTTGGCTATATGGCTGTACAGATTCCTTGTTCGAATCAACCCAAGATGATGAACCATGAAAATGGGACTTAGTGCATTAGAGGAAGCCAGCTGTTCTCAACCCCTACATTGCTCCATTCTGCCAAGAGCTCACTGAGTTTGAATGAATGTTTCGTGAAGTAAGTACACACATACCAGCTTGATGTCGCCTGTCTTTTTACTCATAGAGTCCTAGGGGTGAGAAGAGCTGACAAATCAGAACTGAGGAGGATTGTTGCAGAGCCCTATGAGGAACACCTGATGCTGCCCTGACACCTGATGCTGCGCTGACTGACTGCCCAAACTGTCCCGTTGTGTTTCACTGCCTCTGAACCCCCTTACCACAAATAGTTGACCTCTGATCATATTTCTAGAATTGTACCCAATCGCAATGTTAACTCCATCTCTCTCTCACTTTCTCTCTCTCTTTGTCTCTTTCTCCCCCAATTTGTTGTTAATGTTGTCCCCCAGTCATTCCATGTATTTGAACTAATCTACAGCTAGTAAACCTGATTTAAAATGTCAACTAATTATCAAGCCTTTGTTCAGTTGAACAGGTTAGCTAGTATGAGGTCAAGGTGTCTCTCTGAACTTATGCTCATTCAGGCATAAACAGGGCTTAAGCCAAAGTAGCCCAAGTAAATGTTAGTAGTGAGACTACATTTAAAATTATAGAAGTTATTCATTTGCTGAGCCTATCACCAAGGGTTTTTAAGGTAGTGGCATATTTGTCAAGAGAAGTGCATTACATGTTAAAATTGGCTCCATGTCATTTTAACTTATTTTCTTTCAAAATCCCTGTTTACTTTAATCTACTCAGTCATTTAATAGATTTGTTTGGCTAAATTTCCCATTTCCCATTTTTTTGAGTAATGGTTTAGGTCCAGGGGAATGTAATGATATATTGAATTATCACTGTGTCCAGTGGCCCCGCATGGAATTAACTAGGTTCTTATATTTTCCTCTCTCTTTCTTTGTCACATTTTTTCCCCCCTTTTGTTGTTCAAATCATCCTGCATCACTGAGCAATTAATTCACCATGTGTATTTTCCTCTCCGATATGCTCCAGAGGCTGCAATTTCGTGCTGGAGTGCCCAGTGAAAGAGTCTGAGAATATAAACCTCAGCACCAGTGAGATTAGCATATTCATCCTCTTGCCTGTGAAAGTTTGTTTGGTGCTCCACCCTTTTGAAGGGGAAACTGCATGCTGTGTATCACGCAATTCAAGACCTTGGTATTTCCCCTCCAGGGCAAAGGTGTGAAGCTTTTTTTCATTGCAGTTTCATCTGGCTGCTACCAATTCTTCCTTTGGATGCATTGAAAGGGATTGGCCCAGGAGCCAATTCGGGGGCCTTAAAGACAGGTGTTTGTGCTAAGATAGTAGCCTTAGTCACCGTAGGTGCATAGAAGAGGAACAAGCTCCAATCTACGGACCAAGGGCAGAGAGACAAATGCTGTGAAACCTTAACAGAAGACTGTAGATAAGGAGAGAAAGATGGAGAAGATGCCATTATGGAAGAACACTGTCCCAGCACACTTCTTACATAAACAGCAGCAGCACCTCTGTCGGAGTCATAATTCCCCATGCACTGAAGAGATACAGGAACACAAAGCTTCCCTTGGCAATGGGTATTGTTACATTTGGACAAGCCCTTTGAAGACATATTTGGGGTGACCCTTTCTGTAAGCCTTTCTCAAACCTAGATGGAAATGTGGAGCAAGGGAGGGTCCTCTGTTCATCCGCAACAGTTTGTGTCTGACACGTAGCGACTCTTAGGCATCGCTAAGTACAGTTGTGCTCTTTGTCCAACATGTTTATTTTCTCTACGCTTTCCCTCAATCCCACATTTACACTGCTGCAGCAGGAGATTTGGTACAGCATATGATTTACATGTTCATCGTGTTGTGATTCTTAAGCCCTCGCTGGCAAGATTCGTGACATAAAGCCGATTTGCAAAGGCCATGGTGGATGAAAACATTTAAACAAACAGAAAATCAACTGACTATTCAGCACAAATGTTGAAATATTTGTGTGGTTAATTCAGTTGAATAAACAAACTATCGCATTGCCTTCATACAGATTTCATTACCAGTCTCTCTGAAAGGTGTAGCCTAGTCCTAATTCGTCAATCCCTATTCAAAGGTGTCAGAGCGACACCTCACATCCGATTCTTAAACAAAGACTCTTATTTGTGTAGTTTGTCTTTTATTGATTTTTGTGTATGGAATAAAGGTACCTTGAACTAGATTTGAGGACATTATACAGTTTAAACCTTTTATTGTGACATTTTTTCTTCGTTTAGCATTTGTGTGAGTTGTGCCCATCTCAAGCACAGCCCGATGGGAGGTTCTCTGTGAGGCCTGTCACCTTCGAATCACAGACTTGTTTAGCTGGGGATTTAAGTCAGACAGCAAAGAGACACGTGCCACTTGGAATTTGTGGAGCAATTAGAATGGCACATGTGAAGTGAAAATGGAAAGGAAAATATTGTCAGTCAACACTTTAATTCATGCCTAAGGATTGAAGAATATAAAGCCTATCTCTGTTTTTAACACAGCCTATGGCATAGTGGTTTTGGTCAGTATCTATATTGTTTTCTCAGAGTTACCAGAGCGTACAATTGTCTTCCCTGAGTCATTACTAGGCTATATTCCACACTGTTCAAATATTGAAATGGCCAGAGGCAAAGAATGGGTTCATGTGTGGCAGAGGCATCGTATGCAAAGTGTTTCAAGGATAAAACAGAAACCATTGGGTTGTCAAAGACTTGGAGAATCAAGCCCTTGAAGGAATCTTCCTCCAGAATGCTGTTAGCGTTAACTTCTCACACCACTTCTCTTATAGCCTGCAAGATTGATTTATACATTTAGGTATTGAAACATTTGCCTTTGGTTGAATTAATCCGTCAAGATTTGATTGGTACCCATTCACACTCAAACGTTTGTAGCAATGGATTTGGTGTCAAGAAGGTGTCTTGTTCTCTGCTTTTCTATCATGCAGCAGTAGAGCGGAGCTTTGTGAATTAAAGCCATGGCATGTCCTAAAGTATCCTCTGTGACACTCTCCCTCTAAGGACATTGACTACATAAGAAAACCTTCCTATGCTGTCATGCACAAGGAGCAATGAGCAGACCGAATCATAATTTTTCCCTCATGTCTGTCCCTAGAGGGGAGACAACACAAAGACAAGTGTCTGTGGCAGGGTTTGTCAGACTGGGCGGTTAGTCATCTCCCTCACCACTCGTCTGCAGAGTCTGACTCAGGAGCAGAATGACAAATTGGGTCAGTGAGAGAGTGCCCTCGGCCCTGACGGCGCATAACTAGGCTCTTGCATGTACTCACACTCACACTGGCAAGCTGTTCCCCAGCCGATAAAATAGCAATGGCAAACACCTGCTGAACTGTTTTATCTCCAATGGGGTTTTTACTCAGCCAAAGGTTGCATTTTCATACAACAGCAAGAGAGGCAGCTGTTTTTTTTTAATCCAGGATAGGGATGTGACAAATGTAACATTTTTGTTAACGTTTTGCAACGATAAGAAAAATGCATAGAATTTCATGTGAATTCACAATGTTGCTGCCAGCAACAGTTTGGGTCTCAGGGTGCGTCCCTTTCAGAAGGTTAAGCATCGCACCTGTACTACCATTACTGTTCCTCAATTCCACCTCTCAAAGTTTGCATTTCATTTATCTTTTCAAAGTATTACCATACAGGACATTGCTGCTGTTGCTTCCCTTTCTCTGCCATTTTTACAACTATTAACGATGATGTTGTAATTGTGGAGAGTCGACTCCTTGCAGCAATCAAAAGCTGTATCTCGCAATGGAAAATAATGTTTTGTGATACCTGCAGTGTGATTTAAATATTGTGAGGGGAAAAAACATTTATTTCTTAACGTTCAGGATCCTTATTTCGTTTAAATGTTTTAACAGTAGTTGTGGAGTCAACTTCAAAATAATGGATTCCTCGACTCCTTGCACGTCGACTCCCATTTCTGTGTCACAATTCAATTCCAAATCAAATCAAATCAAATTTTATTAGTTACATACACATGGTTAGCAGATGTTAATGCGAGTGTAGAAAAATGCTTGTGCTTCTAGTTCCGACCATGCAGTAGTATCTAACAAGTAATCTAAAAAATTCACAACAACTACCTTAAACACACAATAGTAAAGGAATGAATACGAGTATGTACATATAAATATATGGATGAGCGATGGCTGAACGGCGTAGGCAAGATGCAGTAGATGGTATAGAGTACAGTATATACATATGAGATGAGTAATGTAGGATATGTAAACATTATATAAATGGCATCGTTTAAAGTGGCTAGTGATAGATTTATTTCATACAATTTTAATTATTAATGTGGCTAGAGATTTGAGTCGATGGCCGAATGGCATAGGCAAGATTCAGTAGATGGTTTAGAGTACACATTTGATATGAGTAATGTCGGATATGTAAACATTATATACAAAATTGTTTAAAGTGGCTAGTGATACATTTGTTACATCCAATCCTATTGTTTAAAGTGGCTAGAGATTTAAGTCAGTATTTTGGCAGCAGCCACTCAATGTTAGTGGTGGCTGTTTAACAGTCTGATGGCCCTGTGATAGAAGCTGTTTTTCAGTCTCTCGGTCCCAGCTTTCATGCACCTGTACTGACCTCGCCTTCTGGATGATAGCGGAGTGAACAGGCAGTGGCTCGGGTGGTTGTTGTCCTTGATCATCTTTTTGGCCTTCCTGTGGCATCGGGTGGTGTACGTGTCCTGGAGGGCAGGTAGTTTACCCCCGGTGATGCGTTGTGCAGTCCTCACTACCCTCTGGAGAGCCTTACGGTTGTGGGCGGAGCAATTGCCGTACCAGGCGGTGATACAGCCCGACAGGATGCTCTCGATTGTGCATCTGTAGAAGTTTGTGAGTGTTTTTGCTGACAAGCCGAATTTCTTCAGCCTCCTGAGGTTGAAGAGGCGCTGTTGCGCCTTCTTCACCACGTTGTCTGTGTGGGTGGACAATTTCAGTTTGTCCGTGATGTGTACGCCGAGGAACTTAAAACTTTCCACCTTCTCCACTACTGTCCCGTCGATGTGGATAGGGGGGTGCTCCCTCTGCTGTTTCCTGAAGTCCATGATTATCTCCTTAGTTTTGTTGACGTTAAGAGAGGTTATTTTTCTGACACCACACTCCGAGGGCCCTCACCTCCTCCCTGTAGGCCATCTCGTCGTTGTTGGTAATCAAGCCTACCACTGTAGTGTCATCAGCAAACTTGATGATTGAGTTGAAGGCGTGCTTGGCCACGCAGTCATGGGTAAACAGGGAGTACAGGAGAGGGCTGAGAACGCACCCTTGTGGGGCCCCAGTGTTGAGGATCAGCGGGGTGGAGATGTTGTTTCCTACCCTCACCACCTGGGGCCAGCCCGTCAGGAAGTCCAGGACCCAGTTGCACAGGGCTGGGTCGAGACCTAGGGTCTCGAGCTTAATGACGAGCTTGGAGGGTACTATGGTGTTAAATGCTGAGTTGTAGTCGACAAACAGCATTCTTACATAAGTATTCCTCTTGTCCAGATGGGTTAGTGCAGTATGCAGTGTGATTGCGATTGTGTCGTCTGTGGACCTATTGGGACAGTAAGCAAATTGGAGTGGGTCCAGGGTGTCTGGCAGGATGGAGGTGATATGATCCTTGACTAATCGCTCAAAGCACTTCATGATGACGGAAGAGAGTGCTACGGGGCGATAGTCATTTAGCTCAGTTACTTTAGCTTTCTTGGGAACAGAAACAATGGTGGTCCTCTTGAAGCATGTGGGAACAGCAGACTGGGTTGGGACTGATTGAATATGTCCGTAAACACAACAGACAGCTGGTCAGCGCATGCTCTGAGGACACGGCCAGGGATGCCATCTGGGCCAGCAGCCTTGCGAGGGTTAACATTTAAATGTTTTCCTCACGTTGGCTGCGGTGAAGGTGAGCCAGCAAGTTTTGGTAGCGGGCCGTGACAGTGGCACTGTATTGTCCTCAAAGCAAGCAAAGAAGTTGTTTAGTTTGTCTGGGAGCAGGACGTCATGGTCCGCAACGGGGCTGGTTTTCTTTTTGTAGTCTGTGATTGACTGTAGACCCTGCCACATTCCTCTCGTGTCTGAGCCGTTGAATTGTGACTCTACTTTATCTCTATATTGACACTTAACTTGTTTGATTGCCTTGCGGAGGGAATAGCTACACTGTTTGTATTCAGTCATGTTTCCGGTCGCCTTACCCTGGTTAAAAGCAGTGGTTCGCGCTTTCAGTTTTGCGCGAATGCTGCCATCAATCCACGGTTTCTGGTTGGGGAAGGTTTTAATAGTTGCTATGGGTACAACATCACCGATGCACTTGCTAATAAACTCGCTCACCGAATCAGCGTATACATCAATGTTGTTGTCTGATGCTATCCGGAACATATCCCAGTCCATGAGCTCGAAGCAATCTTGCAGCGTGGAATCAGATTGGTCGGACCAGCGTTGAACAGACCTGAGAACGGGCGTTTCCTGTTTTAGTTTCTGTCTGTAGGCTGGGAGCAACAAAATGGAGTCATGGTCAGACTTGCCGAAAGGAGGGCGGAGAATAGCCTTGTATGCATCACGGAAATTAGAATAACAATGATTCAGGATTTTACCAACCCAGGTGGCACTTTCGATATGCTGATAAAATTTAGGGAGCCTTGTTTTCAGATTAGCCTTATTAAAGTCCCCAGCCACAATAAATGCAGCCTCAGGATATGTGGTTTCCAGTTTACATAGAGTCCAATGGATTTCTTTCAGTACCGTCGATGTGTCAGCTTGAGGGGGGATATACACGGCTGTGATTATAATCGAGGAGAATTCTCTTGGTAGATAATGCGGTCGGCATTTGATTGTAAGGAATTCTATATCAGGTGAACAAAAGGACTTGAGTTCCTGTTATGTTGTTATGATCACACCACGACTCGTTAATCATAAGACACACACCCCCGCCCTTCTTCTTACCAGATAGATGTTTGTTTCTGCCGGCGCGATGCGTGGAGAAACCTTGTGGCTGTACCGACTCAGATAACGTGTCCTGAGTGAGCCATGTGTCCGTGAAGCAAAGAACGTTGCAGTCACCGATATCTCTCTGGAAGGCAACTCTTGCTCGTATTTCGTCTACCTTGTTCTTCAGAGACTGGACATTGGCAAGTAAAATACTCAGGAGAGGTGCGCGATGTGCCCGTCTACGTAGCCTTACCAGAAGACCGCCGCGTTTCCCCCCTTCTCCTGCACCGCCATTGTTTTGAGTCGCCGGCTGGGATCCAGTCTATTGTCCTGGTTGGTGGACCAAACAGAGGATCCGCTTCGGGAAAGTCGTATTCCTGGTCGTAATGTTGGTAAGTTGACGTTGCTCTTATATCCAATAGTTCCTCCCGGTTGTATGTAATAAAACGTAATATTTCCCGGGGGTAACAATGTAAAAACAAAATACTGCATAGCTTCCTGAGAACGTGAAGCGAGGCGGCCATCTCTGTCGGCGCCGGAAGATTCCAGTTCGACTCCTAAGATTCAGTATTTTTGAGGAGGACACTGATTAGTTGGCATATTTCTGAGAACGCAAACACACATCTTTCATAGCGAGCTTGTGAGGGACAGAGAGAAAAGGGAGGGGCACAGTATAGACAGGTCCGCCACCAGGCAGTCAGAACCATGCACTAGGCCTATCTACTGGCAATCAAAAGCTGTATCTCACAATGGAAAATGTTTTGTGATACCTGCACTGTACATGCACTGTATCACCCCTGCACTGTATCCCCCCCAAAACACAAACAAGCACCAACATGGAACGATCTAGCAGCAGATGGGACTGCATCCAAAACACCCCTTCAGCGTCCCATCTGTTTCATAGGCTTTTGTGATATACCATCATTCATGCCTGTCCACGTGGTCAAAGACGTGGCCGGTCCCGGCACCCAGGTGCCCGATCAACTACAGAGAACCCCCATTTCACTCCTCAGCCCTGCCTCAGACTGCACTAGCAAGACTGTAAAGGTGTGTCTCGATCTCGGCCAGGTCAAAGCCTGCCATCCATCATCCTTTCCTTTCTTATAGCTCCAAGTCTCCTCCTGTCTTTGTGCTTGTCTCCACCCCCGTCCAGGTGTCGCCCATCTTCCCCATTATCCCCAGTGCATTTATACCCGTTTTGACAATTTCTGCCTACCCTGAGCCTGCCTGCTGTTCTGTATCTTTTGGACTCTGCTCTGGATTACTGACCTGTGCCTGCCCTTGACCTGTACTTTTCCTGACCCCCTTGTTTTTGTAATAAACTTTTGTTACTTTGACTCTGTCTGCATCTGGGTCTTTTCCTGAGCCTGACACTCTTGGCAGAGGTTTGTATAAGATGCAAAGCAGCCAAAGCAATTAACAACAAATTCACTCCACCTCCTCCATTTTCCGTCTCAGAGAGTTATGTGCTTTTTGGCTTGTGAACAGATTTTTATGATTCCAGGACTTGAGGATATGGCTATAGTGGCATCATTTAAAACACACAATGATGAAATGTTTGGAATTGATTTTAATAGGATTGTCGAATAAAAGGCAACCTTTTCTTTGTCTCGTCCATGCTATAGTTCTCTCTGCATTATGATTAACATGCATACAGCAACACTGAACTGACTGCTCATGACCTGAAGATGATTGTTGACATATCAACCAGGATTAAGGTGCAGGGCAATTTGTGACTGTTGTTGTTTTTCATAATCAGTGGCTGTATTGGAGAGGGAGTGGTTTCTCCTCTCCTAGACAATCTGCAATTAGTACCGGGAGGTGTGCTCTTCAGGACAGCCCCAAAAAGGCAATTAGCAATTAGTGTTAGTACTTCAGTTTCCCCTGTTTTCTCAGCAGCAGCTGTGTCAGCAGTGGTTTCTTCGCAAAACTAAGATAGTTCTGCCGAGTTGTTCTGCAGTGTTATTCCAACATGGCACCACTCTCTCAATTGAGCATCTTACCTAGTTATTGTCTGATCTCATTTTGAAATTTTGTAGCTTTGGCAACTATGTGTGTTTTCTATACCTGTTCTTTCCGTGTAGGCTTTACAGATGCTCCAAACCCTGCGCGCACGACCCTTATGGAATTTCTAGTCTCTGGCAGCATTTGGAACTGGCGATCTGCGGTCAAGAACACCAAGTTTATCTCAGCCTATGCTGCCCTTCAGTCACTTTACTTTTTGGCACTGATAGAGACATGGATCACAACAGAGACCATTGATACTCCAGCTGCTCTCAACTGACTACATTGTCTCTCATAGTCTGAGAGCATATGGTCTTTGCTGTGGCGGCACAGGGCTACTAATTTCTCCTAAATGGAGAATTTCTATTTTCTCCCACACTCACCTGTCCATTAACTAATTTTGATTCCATGCTTTCACTGTCACTTGTCCACTTAAGCTATCTACATAGGCGTACAGAGGCCCATTATCAGCAACCATTTCTCCTGTGTTAGCTAATCCAAGTTTATCATTTTAAAAGGCTAATTGATCATTAGAAAACCATTTTGCAATTATGTTAGCACAGTTGAAAACTGTTGTCCTGATTAACTTCTTTGGGAGCAGCGCACGAGGTGACCGTTTTGGAGACCCTGGCGTGCCCAAAGTAAAATGCCTCCCATTCAGGCCCATAAAATAGGATATGCACATATTTAGTACCATTGGATAGGAAACACTCTTAATTTTCTAAAAGTGTTAACATTTTGAACGGATATGGCAGGCGAAACCCCGAGGAATTTCTGTCCTGGAAAAAGTGGTTTTGACACATTGCCTCATTTAGAGCCCCTCCCTTATGAAAATGCCCTTATAAGGGCATATGAATGCAGTACCTATCGCTTCCTCTGGATGTCAACAGTCTCAAGAAAGTGTTCTGATTCATTTTAGATGCTTTTAGAGCAGAGAAGAAGAGGAATAAGGAAGTGTCCACTGAGATGTCCTTACAAGAAAATGCTCGTTCATGGCTTGCGCGTTCTTTGTTTTTTTCCTTTCTTATCGCCCAGTTTATATTCCGGTTGAAATATTATACAACATATACATTAAAGTGTTCCTAAGGATACATTTACAATGACGTTTGATTGTTCTTGGACAAGTTTATAGGTATAAGTTGAACGAGTTCTCTTCACGTTTCAATGGAGGAGTCGACACTGTTTTTTCTGATTATAATGCGCCAACCAAACGGAGATTTATGGATATAATACATTACTTTTTCGAACAAAAGAACCATGGATTGTCTTCATTGGACACTTGGGAAGCCCTCAGCAGAAGTTCTTCAAAAGGTAATTGATTTGTTTTCACTGTGTAATGTGTTTTCTGTGAACCGTGGAGGCTTATGAAATTATGGTAAGGCCATTCAATGCGAGAAATTGCCAAGTAACGGAAGATCTCTTACAAAGCTGTGCACTACTCCCTTCACAGAACAGCACAAACTGGCCCTAACCAGAATAGAAAGAGGAGTGGGAGGCCCCGGTGCACCACTTAGCAAGAGGACAAGTACATTAGTGTCTAGTTTTAGAAACAGGCACCTCACAAGCCCTCAACTGGCAGCTTCATTAAATAGTACCCACAAAACACGAGTCTCAACGACGTCAACAGTGAAGTGGCGACTCTGGGATGTTGGCCTTCCCAGGTAGGGGGTGATGAGCTCTACAGTAGTCTCACAACTCAATCGCTGGTTGAAAACTGTTTTCTGCCCCTCCTAAAAGATAGAATTTGTAGATAATAGGCCCTCATTCTGGGGCTCACCCACAAACAGGACCAAGCCTGGCCTGCAGAGGAGTGATGGACTCCATCCTAGCTGGAGTGGTGCTCTCATCTTATCCATGATAGCACATTTCAATTTACAAAAATGTTTCATCTTTTGAGCTTCTAGTCATGAAATCTATGCAGCCTACTCAATCACTTTTTATAGCTACTGTTTACAGGCCTCCTGGGCCATATACAGTCATTGCCAAAAGTTTTGAGAATTACACAAATATTAATTTCCACAAAGTTTGCTGCTTTAAGGTCTTTAGATATTTTTGTCAGATGTTACTATGGAATACTGAAGTATAATTACAAGCATTTCATAAGTGTCAAAAGCTTTTATTGACAATTACATGAAGTTGATGCAAAGAGTCAATATTTGCAGTGTTGACCCTTCTTTTTCAAGACCTTTGCAATCTGCCCTGGCATGCTGTCAATTAACTTCTGGGCCACATCCTGACTGATGGCAGCCCATTCTTGCATAATCAATGCTTGGAGTTTGTTTTTTTGTTTGTCCACCCGCCTCTTGAGGATTGCCCACAAGTTCTCAATGGGATTAAAGTCTGGGGAGTTTCCTGGCCATGGACCGAAAAATATGTTTTGTTCCTCAAGCCACTTAGTTATCACTTTTGCCTGATGGCAAGGTGCTCCATCATGCTGGAAAAGGCATTGTTCGTCACCAAACTGTTCCTGGATGGTTGGGAGAAGTTGCTCTCGGAGGATGTGTTGGTACCATTCTTTATTCATGGCTGTGTTCTTAGGCAAAATTGTGAGTGAGCCCACTCCCTTGGCTGAGAAGCAACCCCACACATGAATGGTCTCAGGATGCTTTACTGTTGGCATGACACAGGACTGATGGTAGTGCTCACCTTGTCTTCTCCGGACAAGCTTTTTTCCGGATGCCCCAAACATTTGGAAAGGGGATTCATCAGAGAAAATGACTTTACCCCATGTTTTTTCTGGACAGAAGTGGCTTCTTTGCTGCCCTTCTTGAAACCAGGCCATCCTCCAAAAGTCTTTGCCTCACTGTGCGTGCAGATGCACTCACACCTGCCTGCTGCCATTCCTGAGCAAGCTCTGTACTGGTAGTGCCCCGATCCCGCAGTCTGTTATTTGAACTCAATCAGCATGACAGAGTGATCTCCAGCCTTGTCCTCGTCAACACTCACACCTGTGTTAACGAGAGAATCACTGACATGATGTCAGCTGGTCCTTTTGTGGCAGGGCTGGAATGCAGTGGAAATGTTTTTTGGGGATTCAGTTCATTTTCATGGCAAAAGAGGGACTTTGCAATTAATTGCAATTCATCTGATCAATCTTCATGACATGGAATATATGGAATATTATGCAAATTGCCACCATACAAACTGAGAAAATTTATATTTGTGTCATTCTCAAAACTTTTGGCTACGACTGTATAGCAATCCTCACTGAGTTTCCATCAGACCTTGTAGCCATGGCAGATAATATTCACATTTTTGGTGACTTTAATATTCACATGGAAAAGTCCACAGACCCACTCCAAAAGGCTTTCGAAGCCATCGTCGGCTCAGTGGGTTTTGTCCAACATGTCTCCGGACCTACTCACTGCCACAGTCATACTCTGGATCTAGTTTTGTCCCATGGAATAAATGTTGGGTATCTTAATGTTTTTCCTTCTAATCCTCGATTATCGAACCACCATTTTATTACACTTACCCAAGGATGTCAGAGTACAGAAATCAGTTAACCACCTAACTGAGGAACTCAATCTAACCTTGCGTAACTCCCTAGATGCAGTCGCACCACTAAAAACAAAAAACATTTGTCATAAGAAACTAACTCCCTGGTATACAGACAATACCCGAGCTCTGAAGCAAGCTTCCAGAAAATTGGAATAGAAATGGCGCAACACCAAACTGGAAGTCTTTAGACTAGCTTGGAAAGACAGTACCGTGCAGTATCGAAGAGCCCTCACTGCTGCTCGATCATCCTATTATTCCAACTTAATTGAGGAAAATAAGAACAATCCAAAACGTATTTTTGATACTGTCGCAAAGCTAACTAAAAAGCAGCATTCCCAAAGAGAGGATGGCTTTCACTTCAGCAGTGATTTATGAACTTTGACGAAAAAATCATTTTCATTAGAAAGCAAATTACGGACTCCTCTTTAAATCTGCGTATTCCTCCAAAGCTCAGTTGTCCTGAGTCTGCACAACACGGCCAGGACCTAGAATCAAGGGAGACACTCAAGTTTTTAATACTGTATCTCTTGACACATTGAAGAAAATAATCATGGCCTCTAAACCTTCAAGCTGCATACTGGACCCTATTCCAACTAAACTACTGAAAGAGCTGCTTCCTGTGATTGGCCCTCCTATGTTGAACATAGTAAACATCTCTCTATCCACCGGATGTGTACCAAACTCTAAAAGTGGCAGTAATAAAGCCTCTTGAAAAAGCCAAACCTTGACCCAGAAAATATAAAAAAGAATTGGCCTGTATCGAATCTCCCACTTCTCAAAATATTTGGGGAAAAAGCTGTTGCGCAGCAACTCACTGCCTTCCTGAAGACAAACATTGTATACGAAACGCTTCAGTCTGGTTTTAGACCCCATCATAGGACTGAGACTGCACATGTGAAGGTGGTAAATTACCTTTTAATGGCATCAGACCGAGGCTCTGCATCTGTTCTTGTGCTCCTAGTGCTGCTTTTGATCCCATCGATCACCACATTCTTTTGGAGAGATTGGAAACCCAAATTGGTCCACAAGGACAAGTTCTGGCCCGGTTTAGATCTTATCCTCAGGTTGTCAAATATCTATATTTCAGACGGAAAATAGTCTGTTCAATAGGAAAGAAAAATAACGAGGAGCGCGCAAAACAGTAGTGTCCGTTTCAACAGCCACTTGAAAGAAAACAAGCCTGAAATCTGGGCGCTAATTCCCTCTGTAGTAAATAGCAAGTCATTGGAAAAACTGTGACATCAAAAATACACATTTTCCGGATGGATTTTCCTCTGGTTTTCGCCTGCCATATCAGTTATGTTATACTCACAGACATTATTTCAACAAATTTAGAAATTCAGATTGTTTTCTATCCAATACTACCACGTCAGACTCTCTGTACTTCCAAACACTGCCCCCTAGCCTGTAGAGGTTAAGCTGTGGCCAATGGAAGAGTTGACCTGGTTAAGAACACATTTCTATTTACAATGACGGCCTACCAGGGAACAGTGGGTTAACTGTCTTGTTCAGGGGCAGAACGACAGATTTTACCTTGTCAGCTCGGGAATTCAATCCAGCAACCTTTTGGTTACTGGCCCAATGTTCTAACCACTAGGCTACCAGCTGTGTATGTGTGCCTTAATGATGAGTAAGGGCTTTCCTGGTGCAGGGGTCCCACTGTGATGGTGAGTGGTTCTGTGATGTGTGTGATTGTCCCAGATCCCAGTGGTCAATTATCCAGCGCTTGAAACAGAGAGGAGAGCTTGTATGAAGTTATGTTAAGGCAGGGAAGCAAGGGCCTCGTCAATAAAATTCCCTGCGTAACCGGATTCCACTAGAACTGTAGAAACAACACATGAGGGACAGCCAGCTAGTGAAATCAGTACTAAAAAGGGTTTGCCGGAAAGTGATGATAGAATACTCACGCCTACCACAGGAGATGGATGATCACGGGGCCGTCCTTCTGCTCTAGTGGATCCCGGGTTGGGACGTAGTAGACACCGTTGAAGCTGGTGCCCCTCCTGACCACAAAAGGGACAGAGCCCAAGCTGTCTCCGATGGCCAATATTGGAGGTGCTACCCTCAAACAATCAAATGTTGTGCTTTCGCCATAAAGCCTTTTTGACATCTGACAACGCTGTGATATTGCCAACACTGTGATATTGCTAGCGCCTCACCACTCCCTTAACTTCTTACGGAGTGGTGGGGCGCTTAGGGAGTAGCGAAGCACCCGACACTACCCGGGGAAATGTAAGGCGCCAAATTCAAAATCCAAAAGTTGAATTATTAAACATGCATCAATATACAAGTGTTTCATAGTCATCAAAATCTCTGCTTCTTGGCAATATCACAGCGTTGTCAGATTTCAAAAAGGCTTTACGGCGAAAGCACCACATTTGATTGTTTGAGGATAGCACCCCACATATTTTCCATTAGCATGAATTCATAAGCCTCCACGGTTCACAGAAAACACATTTCACAGCGAAAACAAATCAATTACCTTTTGAAGAACTTCTGCTGAGGGCTTCCCAAGTGTCCAATGAAGACAATCCATGGTTCTGTTGTTAGAAAAAGTAATGTATTATATCCATAAATCTCAGTTTGGTTGGCGCGTTATAATGAGAAAATAGAGCCTCCAATCATCCATTGAAACGTGAAGAGAACTCGTTCAACTTATACCAATAAAACTTGTCAAAGAACAATCACCATAATTTTAAATGTATCCTTAGGAACACTTATGTATAAATAGTATAATATTTCAACCGGAATATAAACTGGGCGATAAAGAAAGGGAAAAAACAAAGAACGCGCCAGCCAGGAGCGCGCATTTACTTCTATTGACATCTGCGTGGACAATTCCTTATTCATCTTCTTCTCTGCTCTAAAAGCATCTAAAGAGAATCAGAACACTTTCTCGAGACTGTTGATATCCAGAGGAAGCAAAAGGTACTGCATTCATATGCCCTTATATGGGCATTTTCATAAGGAAGGGAACACCCCCATGAAATGGACAAAAATGAATGGCAACATATTGCCATTGGAACAAACATACACACGATGGAAAAGAGTGCCCAAATGGACGCCATTTCGTGTATTTCTTATGGCAAACGGCATACGGCAAATGCCAAGTGTAACAACTCAAAATTACTATAGGTGGCGAGCGCGTTCCAACGGGGCAAAACATATTGCAAATGTACATGAAGAAAAAAATATCAAAATACCTACACCCCCTTAAAAAGTGCTTTCTGGGCCTTTTTTCGCGATTCTAACGATTTTTTGTTATAATCTCACGTATAGAAGATGTGTATAAACATATCCTTGTCTAATTTTAATAAAGTTATTTTTATTAACTTTTTTATTGTCCATTTGCAATATGTTTTGTCCATTTGCAATATGTTACCATAGGAAGTCAAAAGTCATGATGTTATGTCCATTTACATATATCGTCATAGGAAGTCGGCTTCCGAACCCAAAAGTCAGTGAGCAATGTCCAAATGGCATTTAAACTGACAAAATGATATATATCACTATGTTAAGCCCTCAATCATCCTATAGGGTCTATTTTTTGAAAAACGTCCAAAATGACCAGGGGTGCCTACATTGGGATCGTGATCTTAAAAGCCCATTGAAACATATTGCAAATGTACAGTGAAACATATTGCAAATGTACAGTACATTTACCAGGTCCATATTTTCAAAAGGGTTTTAAATGACTTTAGGGGGCTGCTCCTGGTCCAGGATCTTTATGGGAGTATCCCACTATGGCCCTAAGTCAGTGGGAGAAGCCCCTGCTCATTTATGGAGGTTTTCAAAAAATGTTCAAAAAAATGACAGAGTCCACACTCTCTTCCATTGCTTTGTACAGTACATTTGCAATATGTTTCACTGTACATTTGCAATATGTTTCAATGGGCTTTTAACATCACGAATATGACAAGCTCTAAAATACTGCAGGAATGCCCAATTGACTGCCCGTTGATCTAAGGATGGCCAGGATTGATAGTGGTACCTCTCCATCGCTTGTTGGTGTTGATTTCAACATGTCAAATTCGTGATGTTAACAGCCCATTGAAACATATTGCAAATGTACAGTGAAACATATTGCAAATGTACAGTACATTTACCAGGTCCATATTTTCAAAAGGGTTTTAAATGACTTTAGGGGCTGCTCCTGGTCCAGGATCCGTATGGGAGCATCCCACTATGGCCCTAAGTCAGTTGGAGAAGCCCCTGCTGATTTATGGAGGTTTTCAAAAAAAGTCCACACTCTCTTCCATTGCTTTGTACAGTACATTTGCAATATGTTTCACTGTACATTTGCAATATGTTTCAATGGGCTGTTAACATCACGAATATGACAAGCTCTAAAATCCTGCAGGAATGGCCAATTGACTGCCCGTTGATCTCGGGATGGCCAGGATTGATAGCGTACCTGTCCATAGCTCGTTGGTGTTGATTTCAACATGTCAAAAAGCCCATTGAAACATATTGCAAATGTACAGTGAAACATATTGCAAATGTACAGTACATTTGCAATATGTTTCAATGGGCTGTTAACATCACGAATATGACAAGCTCTAAAATACTTCAGGAATGCCCAATTGACTGCCCGTTGATCTCAGGATGGCCAGTATTGATAGTGGTACCTGTCCATAGCTCGTTGGTGTTGATTTCAACATGTCAAAAAAAAGCCCAGTGAAACATATTGCAAATGTACAGTACATTTGCAATATGTTTCAATGGGCTGTTAACATCACGAATATGACAAGCTCTAAAATACTTCAGGAATGGCCAATTGACTGCCCGTTGATCTCAGGATGGCCAGTATTGATAGTGGTACCTGTCCATAGCTCGTTGGTGTTGATTTCAACATGTCAAAAAAGCCCATTGAAACATATTGCAAATGTACAGTGAAACATATTGCAAATGTACAGTACATTTGCAATATGTTTCAATGGGCTGTTAACATCACGAATATGACAAGCTCTAAAATACTTCAGGAATGGTCAATTGACTGCCCGTTGATCTCGGGATGGCCAGGATTGATAGTGGTACCTGTCCATAGCTCGTTGGTGTTGATTTCAACATGTCAAAAAAGCCCATTGAAACATATTGCAAATGTACAGTGAAACATATTGCAAATGTACAGTACATTTGCAATATGTTTCAATGGGCTTTAACATCACGAATATGACAAGCTCTAAAATACTTCAGGAATGCCCAATTGACTGCCCGTTGATCTCAGGATGGCGGGCTTGACGGTTTTAACTTATTGCAAATGGACAAAAGTCTGCTATAAAGTCGCTTATAATGAAAACGTAAAACACCTAGTTACGTTCTAGTTGCGGGTCCAGTTCCGACGTTATGTGTCGGCCTATCTGAGGCGACCCCAAATCCCGAGTTTCGGCTCGATAGGTCATTCGGAGCCCGAGCAGCGACCTTAATTGGTGCTGAAAATCCACGTTTTTCCGGGCGTTGCTACGGGGTCCTTGAATGAGCTATCGGAGAGAAACGTTAGGGTCCGTCTCTATGGGCCAAGGCGGTTCTAATGCACCTAACCTTGTGTCTCTGGGACTTTTAGAAATTTTGTCATTTTCGTGATGTAAAAATGAATTGAAAATATTGCAAATGTACAAGGCTGTTTCTCGGCCTGTGAACCTTCTAGAGCCCCGTAGCTCACCGTGCACTATCGACATAAGCTCTAGAAAAGGGTTCTAAAGTTTCAGAGCTCTAGGTCTGACGGTTCTTTAATAGTTCGAACGAAAGTAACTATTGCAGGCAGTGTGTGTCTGTAAGCCCCACACTATGTCACTCCCCATGGACTGTGTGCATGTGTGAGTTTTTCAAGGGATTCTGATGGGAGAAATGACTGATTTACAGTTCATTGGGGTTTCCTAATCACACATGTGAAGTTTTGGAAAGATGTGACCTTTTTAACCCTTTGAAACAGCACCTATGACCCCTATTTAAAGCACTTCCGGTTGTCACAGGAAGCTGTAGGTAGACACATATCCTCATTGGGGTATGCTTTAACAGAATCCTGAGTTTTAAGTCTTTAGGTTAAGAAATGACTGATTTACACAGGGTTGAAAGTCTGTTTTTCACAAACTGCAGGTTGGGTCTATCAAAACACCTTTAGGGTGATTTTACCACTTCCGGTTGCTCCAGGAAGCTTAGAATCAACACAGGTAGACCTCATAGTGGTCTGATGGATTGCTATCGAAGACAGGTTCATAAGACATTCATAACCCACATAGGCACCAGGTTGAATTTATGGGAGCAGGCAATGTATTCCTATGGGGAGAGATTTCATAGCAAACGGTTTGATGTAAATACCCTGTTTTCACTGTTAAAGGTTAATGCCACACAGTCACGGTTAGGCTTGCTCAGATCGGGAGGACCTTAGGAACATTCCTGAAGTTGAATTGTGCTTCTAACCCAAACGGGTCTGCCGCTGTCACCCAAAATCAGCTGACATTTAGGGCCAGGCTTCATTTTGCGCCTACTTTTTTGCACGGTCTATGAGGTCAGAGCGAGCTACAGTCAAGTGGGGCGTCTCGTTGAACTCGGCACGGCCTAGAGACTATGGTGATGCCCTTTAGTGTTGATTTCAGTCTGTCATTTTGGTGATGTTTCAGCCCTATTGAAACATATTGCAAATGTACAAAAGTCAACGAGCAAGTCAGCGTCAATCAATCAATTAGATATCATTCTGACACCAAACTGATAAAAACTGACACCAAACCCACTTTTCCCATCTCATTTAGAAGCCAACAATCACATATATCAGGGCAGGCTCAAAATTCTGTTTAAATCATAGTAAAAATGTAAAACACCTAGTTACGTTCTAGCTGCGGGTCCAGTTCCGACATTATGTGTCGGCCTAGCTGAGGCGACCCCGAATCTCAAGTTTCGCTCGATAGGTCATTTGGAGTCCGAGCAGCGACCTTAATTGGTGCTGAAAATCCACGTTTTCCGGGCGTTGCTACGGGTCCTTGAATGAGCTATCGGACAGAAACGTTAGGGTCCGTCTCTATGGGCCGAGGCGGTTCTAATGCACCTAGCCTTGTGTCTCTGGGACTTTTAGAAATTTTGTCATTTTCGTGATGTAAAAATGAATTGAAAATATTACAAATGTACGAGGCTGTTTCTCGGCCTGAAAACCTTCTAGAGCCCCGTAGCTCACCGTGCACGATCGACTAAAGGTCTAGAATGGGTTTCTAAAGTTTCAGAGCTCTAGGTCTGACGGTTCTTTAATAGTTCGAACAAAAGTAACTATTGCAGGCAGTGTGTGTCTGTAAGCCCCTCACTGTGTCATTCCCCATTGACTGTGCATGTGTGTGATTTCAGAAAATCACAGAAAATCACAGAAATCACGTAGAGCTCCGAAACCCACTTTAACGGATCCGTCTGAACACGCAGCATCTGGATCCATAACTTTTTTGGGAAAAAATATTTTTCTCAACATTACGAATTGGACATTTGACAATTAATCGAAAATTAAAAGAGATAAATGTCTGGTTCTTTTTTTCCTTACACCGTAGGTTCATGTACTTAAAGCTGTCAAATTAGTGCTCTATTTCCATTTTTCACCTTTAATCCCAGAAAATGGGCCTTATCTCAAAAACCGTGAGTCCCTGACGCCATTCTGTTTCGGGGCCAACTGCCCATTATGCCAAACCCATGCCCACCAAGTTTCGTCTTGAACTCTTTTCGGTTTAGGAAAAAAGCCAGGTCAATTAGGTGTATGTTTTGTACATTTGCAATATGAAGGCATTCGCCATCTGGTGGGATTAACATGAAGGGCGGAAAAATGAAAAAATGAATTTATTTTATTAAACGGACATCGAAAGTCCGAGAAAGTTCGCTTGATGACTTCCTGGAAGATTTGGCCCTAGGGCACGGCCCGGCGCCGGGCTTATTTTAGAAACAATTTCGGACGTCTAGTAAGGGAGCGTACATTTGCAATATGCAGTTTCTCATCAAACATACAGCAAATGCCATCTGCGTCCCTTATGTAGGGGAGGAACCAAATGAGGCAATGTGTCAAAACCACTTTTTCCAGGACAGAAATCTCTCGGGTTTTTGCCTGCCATATCCGTTCTGTTATACTCACAGACAAAATGTTAACACTTTTAGACAATTCAGAGTGTTTCCTATCCAATGGTACTAAATATGTGCATATCCTATTTTCTGGGCCTGAATAGGAGGCCTTTTACTTTGGGCACGCCAGGCCCTCCAAAACCGTCACCTCGTGCGCTGCCCCCTAAGAAGTTAAAATAGAAATGAATAGTCAGCCTGGAGAAAAAGGTCATGTACAAAAAAAACTGCAAATCCGTGTGGATTTTCCTCAGGTTTTCGCCTGCTATATCAGTTCTGTAATACTCACATACATTATTTTAACACTTTTAGAAACTTCAGAGTGTTTCCTATCCAATAGTACAAATTATGTGCATATCCTATTTTCTGGGCCTGAGTGGCAGGCATTTTACTTTGGGCATGCCAGACTCTCCAAAACCGTCACCTCTGCTGCCGCTCCCTAAGAAGTTAAAATAATGTATGTGAGTATAACAGAACTGATATGGCAGGCGAAAACCCGAGGAAAATCCATCTGGGAAAATTGCTTTTTTGAGCGCCCATGCAATTGGTATGGTTTCCTATTGCACAATGAAAAGAATAGCTCCCAGATTGCAGTACATATCGCTTCCACTGGATGTCAACAGTCTTTAGACAAGGTTTCAGGCTTGTTCTTTGAAAAATGAATCATTGGGTTCCTTCTTGGGTCTGTTGTCCTGTGGCGCGTGTGACTGAGGGTGCTCTCTTTGTTATTTATCTCCGGTATTGAACATACTACATTCTGTCTTAAATGTTATTGTTTATTTACATATTAGGGTACCTGAGGATTGATTAGAAACATTGCTAGACTTGTTTGGACGAAGTTTATTGGTAACTTTTTGTCTGTATGTTGAACGAGTTGAGCGGGTGGATTACTGAACAAAACATGACAAACAAAGTTTTGGGGATATTAAGAGGGACTTTATCGAACAAAAGAACCATTTATTGTGTAGCTGGGACCCTTGGGATTGCAAACAGAGGAAGATCTTCAAAGGTAAGTGATTTATTTTATAGCTATTTTAGATTTTTGTGATGCCTGTGCTGGTTTAAAATATATTTATATGCAGGAAGTATGCGGGCACTGTCCTCAGATAATCATAGGCTATGCTTTCGCCGTAAAGCCTATTGTAAATCGGACAAAGCGGTTCGATTACCAAGATTCTAAGCTAAAGAATGGTGTATGACATTTGTATTTTCATGAATGTTAAATATGACAATTTTTGTATTTAAATTTCGCGCTCCGCAATTTCACCGGATGTTGTCGAGGTGGCACGCTGGCGGGGGCACTGTTCCGTAAGAAGTTTTAATGCATGGGAAAGCATATCCTTCTACAATAACAAAAATCTATCACCATTCTATCTGAAGTTAATACCCTAGTTGTCATCACCCTAGATAGTTTACAATAGGGATTCTTATTGGAGATGTCCTTCTCACCTAACATCCCATGCGGTTGAGATATTCTACTTAAGGTAATATCGTGTCAGTGGAATGCAAACAGGCAGAACAACCCTGAGAAGAGAAGAATCATCACAGTCTGAGCAGATGTAGAGGGAAAATGGATTTGCTATCATGGCTGTAGAGCAGGGATCACAACTATGTGGCCAATGACACAACGCGGAGTGCCTGGATTCAGCACTTAGCCATGGTATATTGGCCATATACCACAAACCCCTGAGGTACCTTATAGACTGGTAACCAACATAATTAGAGCAATAAAAATACATGTTTTGTAATACCCGTGGTAAAGGTTCTGATATACCACAGCTGTCAGCCAATCAGCATTCAGAACTCCAGCCAGTTTATAATTACTCATAATTTATAGACTATAAATTGACTACAAGAAGCCCAAACAGATATAATGTTTGACTAAAACATAATAATTATAAACCTTTTTTACATTTGTATACGATCACGTGTCTCTCTATTATGCGTGGGAACAGATTTCTTAAATTAAAATCACTTGGAGATCATTTCCTAATGTTTTTAGGGTTTGTTGTGGAACCCTGCTGTAGAGTACTCTGTCGAACAGTGGTTTGTGTAATCCACTGTAACATGATTACTTTATCTCTGTCTTCCCTTTGCCTGCAGTACACGTTGTGTCAGAGAACACTGTTAAATCATTTGGAGGCCATCTGCTACCCTAAGAAAATAGAACTGGCTTATTGTCTCTATTTTAAGTGTAGCATATTACTCACAAGCTGGTATTTCTTACCACAACATATGGTATATTAAACCCATTTTACACTTTGGTGTCTTTTTCGAGGGGTTTATCTCTCCTCACACTTTCTCACCACACTACATCCCTCTCTCTGTCTCTGTTGCATCTGTTTGTTTCCCCAGATTGTGCTGCTGGGGGATGGTTTCACTGTGGGCAAGTCTCCCACTGCTCACAAAGACAAGCTCAATGCCTGTAACCTGCAGCTGGCTGTAGATAATGCCTGGGTGTATGTGAGTACCTAGCCAGGGAGGGGTTCCTACATGGTTTGTTACTTAGGGAAAGGTT
Source organism: Brachymystax lenok tsinlingensis (assembly GCA_030435695.1). Classification (NCBI taxonomy): domain Eukaryota; kingdom Metazoa; phylum Chordata; class Actinopteri; order Salmoniformes; family Salmonidae; genus Brachymystax; species Brachymystax lenok. Next base: position 14,919,287 of record CM059818.1, read on the forward strand.
TGATATAAAGGGTTTAATATAATGTGACCCCTAGTTTTCTGAAGTGCAATCTCTGTGTCCTAGGTGTACCCATCATCTACTCTAAGCCCGAAAGCATCCGTACCCAGAAGAAGTATCTCCACCCGGCACTGAGGTCAGTCTGCGACCTCATTAGCTCAAAGATGTTTGTTTTATGGAGGCTTTCAGAGGCCATATTGTGCCTGTCACAACATCTCATGTCATAAGATGTTTATTCCAATGTGACCCTGTGTTTGTCATGTTATGCAGGATCTTTGTGGCACTGAATACGTGTAGGCTAGCTGGCCTTTGGCCTGGCAATTTAAATCACTCTTACTCATGCCGAAAACAGTTTTCCTCTGTTTCTACTCAGGCTAATCAATTCATATAGGGACCATATGTTTCATATCTAGCCTCTACTTATGACCCTTGTCCTCTGTCAAGACATTCATCAATATAATATATTTAACCCTTTATAGTCGATTGATGCACCGTTGTGTCAATCTAAGTTACATAACAAAGAAATTCCTACCAAAATCATTTAGTTTAAGCCACAGATATCTTTGCATTGGATGCATCTCAATCCACCGCATCCGTCAGTGTCACCCTTCCGCATCTGCGGTGAAAAGTGGCAGAGCTAGAGCGGTGTTTGTCAGACCATGAGACATCCCGAAAATCGGTCTTCTCACGTAAACCTGTTGTGTCCGAACCGTTTGGGCTACAAGCTAATGGGACCCCACTGTGGAAAGGGGAGATTTGCACGAACACAATGGTGTTCTCCCACAAGTGGCACGGGACAGGTCTAAAGTTAACCGGTACTGGTTAAATAAAACACTTGGAAGCATGAAGTAGTTTTGTGTCTGCCCAAAAAGAGGTTAAATATATATATATATATATATATATATATATATTTCCAGATTTTTTTTTTATGTCTCCTAGTTTTAGCACAGATACTTCAAACACTTGTTTCTTATGATTTTTTGATTTATGAATGTGTTATTTAATGCTTTTCTATGGGCTTTAGTAGTAAAGGCCAATATTTTATCAAATCATTTTATAAATATTATTTTGATACCTACATGGGGTCCAAAATTCAAAATCAAAACAGCTAAATGATCCATAGTATGACCATATTAAAAAATTCCATATGCTTAGCACACGTCTTACTCTAAAGAATTAAGATATACTGTATATAATACATATATCCTGTCCTTACTATAGTTGGTGTCCGATCCTGAATGGTGATGCAGTAGTTTGTCTTCAGGTCACTAAGGCTGCGAAGGGGGCTATGTACACCTACGTTCCACTGTGCGATCTGAAGCCTGTGATCACCTTCTTCAAGCATACATTTCGGACCAAGGGGACAGGTCAGTCAAATGTCCATGCCAATGCACAAACATGGTATATACAAATATGCTAATATTCCACCAGCCTCATGTTGAGCTAAGTTTAAAGTAATAGCTCTGTGCTGAGATAATCTACAGACAGAAAGACACACTTCTACTCAGCAAAGTCCATATTCAACCCACAGGCTGGTTGCTACGATGACTGGACCCCTGACCTGCTCTTCTGAGATAATAAGGGGTTGCTTGGTGTGTCTGTAGGTGGTGTCATACAGGGTAATTTGGGTGGGGGTTACTGTACTGTTATCTCATTAAATAAGCATGGTGGAGGCGTAGAGTTTGGCGGGGAGTGTGAGGTGAGGTGAAGGCAGGCACTGGGGGGCAAGAGCACCTGTCTTTGCATTCTCTCTCTCTAAGCACCTACCACCACAGGGTACATATGCGTTCTTGCAGTGTTGCTTGGCACCTCGACTTGCAACCTTTGACTTGGAAGTGCTACAACTGCCTTTTAACTGGGCTGCCCCTGCCGGGAGTAAGGCAGTGTGGCGAGGGGTGGTCACACAGAAAATGGCCCTTGTTGATGAGCTGTAGAAAGCGCTGAAGGGCAAGCAGAGTAGTTGCCCGAGGGAGGAGGACCTCGCTCTTTTGCTGTTGTACCAACATACTCTAGCACGTCCTACCCTGCCCCTCCTTCCTCTACTTTTATGTCCTCATAGCATTTACTCTTGGACTCCTTTCTTGTTCTCATCTCCTCCTCTCATGTCCATCTAATACTCGAAACACCTCTAACGTCTATTCAACTCTTTAATCACCAATGGTATTATTATTATTGACCAATAATAATCACTTAAACAGAATAACAGGATACACAACATTTACTGTATATGCTCTTTATTTCTACTGTTCAAATCCTAGGCTACTTTTTCAATTATACAATCTAATTGTAAAAATCACAATACCAGCAAATATTTGACTCCCAATCTTATGGTAAAATGGGGCCTGAGAAAAGCATGTTTTGCAAAGCTATAATCTGTTTATGTGTAATCCAACTTGCAAAGTTTACCATTTTATGTGGAAGTATCTTATAAAATGTTCATTTGGTCAGGAATTATCTCTGCTTACTTTCATGTGTTTACATGGCAAGCACAACAGACTCCTCTTTGAGGAGCAATGTGTGTCATGGTTCCACCTGACACCAGAGGACAGCAGAGACCGTCCTAGAGACAAATGACACCCAGGTGTCTTCTATCACAAATTATGATTTCCTTTTTAACTTGTTAGGGAGCAGTGCATGAGGTGACCGTTTTGGAGAGCCTGGCGTGCCCAAAGTAAAATGCCTCCCATTCAGGCCCGGAAAATAGGATATGCATATATTTAGTACCATTGGATAGGAAACACTCTGAATTTTCCAAAACTGTTAACCATTTGTCTGTGAGTGAAACAGAACGCATATAGCAGGCGAAACCCCGAGGAATTTCTGTCCTGGAAAAAGTGATTTTGACACATTGCTCATTTGGGAACCCCTCCCTAATGAAAATGACCATATAAAGGCATATGAATGCAGTACACGTCGCTTCCTTATGATGTCAACAGCCTCGAGACAGTGTATTTCTTCCATTTTGGATGAATAACACCAGAGAAAAAGACCAAACAATGAAGTCCCCCCTTGATGACAACAGTACCCAGCGCGTGCGCACGAGAAGTCACGCAGTGTCTTTTTTACCGTCGTTATCAATCAGTTTATATTCCGGTTGATTTATAATAGTAAATATACGTAAAAGTGTTCCTAAGGATACATTTAAAACTATGTTTGATTGTTCTTGGACAAGTTTATAGGTATAAGATGAACGAGTTCGCGTCACGTTTTAATGGAGGAGTGGAAGCTGTCGTTTCTGATTATAACGCGAACCAAATGGAGGATTTATGGATAAAATACGTTACTTTTTCTAACAAAAGAACCATGGATTGTCTTCGTTGGACACTTAGGATGACCTCAGCAGAAGTTCTTCAACAGGTAATTGATTTGTTTTTGCTGTGAAATGTGTTATGTGTGTGCCATGATGGCTAATCGATACATGGCTATGGGAAAAATATGTGAGGTGCTACCCTCAAACAATGAAATATGCTGCTTTCACCGTAAAGCCTTTTTGAAATCTGACAACGCTGTGATATTGCCAAGAAACAGAGCTTTTGATGAGTATGGAACACTTGTATATTGGTGGATGTTTAATAATTCAACTTTTGGATTTTGAATTTGGCGCTTTACATTTTCCCTGGTAGTGTCGGGAGGAGCCCGCTAGCGCCCCACTGGTCCCCAAGAAGTTTTAAGAGAGGTGTGTTGTCTGTTTCCATTTGCAGAAGCTTGATTAGTTTGCCGTGTGCGTTTGTCTCCTGAGTACGTTTTCTCGTCCATAGTGTTTGTTGTTTTCCTTGTGTTACTGTGATCCTTGTGTTACCGTTTCTCAGTAAAGTATTTTACCATCATGTCACAGCAAGCTTCTGCCACCAACATGGACCAGCAGAGATCAACCGGATCAAGAATGTTATAACCCACCAAGGAGCACTGCTGGGGTGGCATCAAAAACAACTCTCCCAAATATCAGAGACCCTCTGGGCACTTACCAATTCCCTCCAACCACAGCCCAACCCCAACCCATGAGGTTACCAATGCCCAAGTCTCATCGCCCAGTGCTACAGGCGTCGCCGTAATTCCTCCAGGGAACCTGCACCGGGAACCCAAGATCCCAGCCCCCGAGCGGAATGATGGCCACCCGGGAGGATGCAAGGGGTTCCTTACTCAGTGCTCTCTTGTGTTCGAGCTACTGTCCTTCTCATTCCACACTGATCGGGCCATGATCGCCTACATCATTTCTCTACTCTCGGGCAAGGCCCTGGCATGGGCAATGGTGGTGTGGGACCAGTAGCCACTATCCTGCAGCTCCATATTAGCCTTCACTGCCGAGTTGCGACGACTCTTTGACCACCCAGTAGGCGGACAAGAAACGACAACCCGACTGTTCTTCCTCCGCCAAGGGGCCAGACCAGTGGCTGACTTCACCATCTATCAGGGATGAACTGGGAGATGACCTTGATTCCCTGATAACGCTGGCAATCAGGCTTGACAACCGCATCTGAGAACGTGTGAGACAGCGCCTTTTTGACACCACCCCAGTATCCAGGTTTCCGAAGCACCCCAAGCCCCCCGAGCCCAGCATTGAGTAGCCCATGCAGCTTGGACGCATACGTCTGAGCCCACAGGGACGTGACAGGCGCATGTGCAAAGGCTGTTGCCTCTACTGCGGAGGTCTCGGCCGGCCATCTCCGTTCTAGTGGCCACTATGAGTACTTAGTCATGCCATTCGGTTTATCAAACTCACTGGCAGTTTTTCAATTATTGATCAATGACACTCTTAGAGATATGTTGAATTGGTTTGTCTTTGTTTACCTCGATGACATCCTGATCTTCTCCAAGACCCTTCCGGAACTAATCCTGCACATCCGCCAAGTCCTGAGATTTTTACAGGCGTTTTGTACGCAACTTTGGTGCGGTGGCAGCGCCTCTCAAGATCCTAACCCGCAAGTCCCAGACCCGTTTTTGCTGGAACCCCGAGGCTGACAGGGCATTTGTGGAGCTCAAGGGACGTTTCACCTCCGGACCCATCCTCGTTTATCCTGATCCTACTTGTCCCTTTGTGGTAGAGGTGGACGCCTCGGACACCGGAGCAAGGGCGGTCCTTTCACATCGGAACGAGGGGGACAAGAAACTGCACCCATGTGCCTTTCTCTCCAAGCGGTTCTCGCCAGCAGAACGCAACTATGATGTAGGAAACTGCTCTTGGCAGTTAGGTGGGCCCCTGAGGGGTGGAGACACTAGTTGGAGGGGGCACCTCATCCTTTCGTGTTCTGGACGGACCATAAGAAGTTGGTCGCCATTCAGGAAGCCAAGAGGTTGAACGCTTGCCAGTCTAGGTGGCCTCTGTTTTTTAACAGGTTCAACTTCACACTAGCCTACTGCCCGGGATCCAAGAAACAGAAAGCAGATGCCCTGTCCCGCCAACACGATGTCTCTGTTTATGTGTGATCCAACTTGCAAAGTTTACCATTTTATGTGGAAGTATCTTATAAAATAAGTGAGTCTCTCCTCTGTATTCCACCCACAAACCCACTGTTTGCCCATTAGAAAAAAAGTTCCTTCTGCTGTTTTGTCTCCACTCAGGCCATCAACTGGAGCAAGTTCCTCGTCTGGGCGAAATATGTTCACAACAAACTGCCAAACTTGTCCACTGGACTGTCGCCGTTAGAATATAATTTCAGGTTTTGATTTGTTTAACTTCTTAGGGAGCGGCTCCCGAGGTGACGGTTTTGGAGAGTCTGGCGTGCCCAAAGTAAAATGCCTCCCACTCAGGCCCAGAAAATAGGATATGCACATAATTAGTACTATTGGATAGGAAACACTCTGAAGTTTCTAAAAGTGTTAACCTCTCAGGGAATGCAAAGACAGGTGCTCTTAACCTCTCAGTTAACCTCTCTTTTTTTACCGTCGTTATCGATCAGTTTATATTCCGGTTGATTTATAATAGTAAATATACGCAAAAGTGTTCCTAAGGATACATTTAAAACTATGTTTGATTGTTCTTGGACAAGTTTATAGGTATAAGATGAACGAGTTCGCGTCACGTTTCAATGGACTAGTGGAAGCTGTCGTTTCTGATTATAACGCGCGAACCAAATGGAGGATTTATGGATAAAATGCATTACTTTTTCTAACAAAAAGAACCATGGATTGTCTTCGTTGGACACTTAGGATGACCTCAGCAGAAGTTCTTCAACAGGTAATTGATTTGTTTTTGCTGTGAAATGTGTTATGTGTGTGCCATGATGGCTAATCGATTCATGGCTATGGGAAAAATATGTGAGGTGCTACTCTCAAACAATCAAATGTGCTGCTTTCGCCGTAAAGCCTTTTTGAAATCTGACAACGCTGTGATATTGCCAAGAAACAGAGCTTTTGATGAGTATGGAACACTTGTATATTGATGAATGTTTAACAATTCAACTTTTGGATTTTGAATTTGGCGCCTTACATTTTACCTGGTAGTGTCGGGAGGAGCCCGCTAGCGCCCCAGTGATCCCTGAGAAGTTAATTATTACGTGATTAATCTAATCATGTAAACATGAATTAACTAGGAAGTCAGGGCACCACGGGAAAATGTTTAGAGTTACTGAGTAAAAAATTTGCCGAATATAACTCTTCAGATATTTTAATATCTTATCAATTACAGTCTTCCATTCATGATTATTAATTGTTAGCTTCATTAGTCTCATTCCAAACGTTGTTAAAAAAATTTTTATCTGCACGAATCCTAGTTTCCATAATGAATCAGCAATATACAAATTGGCTTAATTATTTATTACTAAATAATAACATAAATACATCACAAACAAACAGTAGATATTGGTTACTAACAATGATAGAAAATTCCCTAGCGGGCTAAGACGATAAGACGGCTTGGTATATAAAGGAAAGAGGTGGGGCAGATAAAGAGAGGGAAAGCCAAAAGACAAAATGGATTACCCACACAGTTGATATCTACATAGGGAGAAGCGGCGCTAGCGGGCCGCTCCCGACACTACCCGGTGAAATGTAAGGCGCCAAATTCAAAATCCAAAAGTTGAATTATTAAACATTCATCAATTTACAAGTGTTGCATAGTCATCAAAAGCTCTGATTCTTGGCAATATCACAGCGTTGCCAGATTTCAAAAAGGCTTTACGGCGAAAGCACAACATTTGATTGTTTGAGGATAGCACCTCCAATATTTATGCATTAGCATAAATTCATACCCAGCGCGGGTCACGCAAAACCCATATAAGAGCTAAAATAAATCACTTACCTTTCGAAGAACCTCTGCTGAGGGCTTCCCAAGTGTCCAACGAAGACATCCAATGGTTCTTTTGTTAGAAAAAGTCATTTATTATATCCATAAATCTCTGTTTGGTTGGCGCATTATGATGAGAAAATACAGCGTCCACTCACCCATTGAACCGTGAAGAGAACTCGTTCAAACTATACCTAAAAACTTGTCCAAGAACAATCAAACATCATTGATAATGTATCCTTAGGAACACTTTTATGTATATTTAGTACAATATTTCAACCGGAATATAAACTGGGCGATAGGAAAGGAAAAAACCACAGCGTGCGCAAGCCGGTGAACGCGCATTCACTTCTGTTTACTTCTCTGTGACCACTTCCTAATTCTTCTTCTATTACCATCTAGAGCAACTAAACAGATCAAAACACTGTCTAGAGACTGTTGACATCCAGTGGAAGCAATAGGCACTGAAATCTTACTCCCTTATATGGGCATTTTCATAAGGGAGGGGTTCTAAATGAGGCAATGTGTCATTATCACTTTTTCCAGGACAGAAGTTCCTCGAGTGGGAGGCATTTTACTTTGGGCACACCAGGCTCTCCAAAACCATCACCTCGGGAGCTGCTCCCTAAGAAGTTAATACATGTGCAATGAGCATAAAAATACACATTTATATAAGGAATTGGCAACGCATTGTCTTATCCAGATAGGCCACTTGATTTCAACTTCTAAACAAAGTAAACAGGCTGTGTTGTTAAAACAGTTGGAGATGGACAGGAGGGTGTATTAATAACAGTTCAACTGTTCTACCTTGTTAGCAAGCAAATAGATCCAAGTTGGCTAGACATTAAATATAAATATTATCTCGCTACTCACTAGCATGTGGGCTTGTGCTTGAGAGATTGTTTATGATACCTGTGTTTATTTTCTGTAATGCCTGCTACCAGAAGTTGGTCATTATTAGTGGATGTGCATTCTGCATGGTTCTGGTAATTTTTTAAATAAAAATGATATTTTCATAGACAGATTTGAAAGCCAGATCAGTGATTATTGCAAGTGGGTCTTATGGTTATGGAAGGCTTGTATTTAGCGTAGGTATAACTTTACAAGCCCTGAATTCATTAGATTATTCCTTAGATTATTCCTGACTGTTTTGAAATGCAGTATATTGATCTTTAATTGTGCAACAAAGCCTATATAGAGAAAATGTTTTAAAAATTCAAGATATACAGTATATCGTGAATCGCCTATAAATTTGAAAAAAATAGAGATATTACTTTTAGGCCATATCGCCCAGCCCAATCTTGTGCTTGTCAAAATGTCCAGTTTGCACAGTTTGAGAAAATCGGAATATTGTTTTCCTTTGTGACAGAGGTGTTTTGTCTCATCATCATTATGAATAACAGCACAGTTATAAAATAGCACAATGTAAAACTGATTCTTCTTAATCAAGAGAGCACTGAATGTAGCTACACATAGCACCACGTTACTCATTGCATTAATCCAGGGGCTGTTGATGGTGTTAACCCTAATGTGTCCTACAGGCCAGATACCAACCTGGTGACAAGAAGAATCTTGTCGGAGTGGGTTAACAAATTATACATTTACGCAACCATATGCTAATAGTGCTTATGTCCACTGATAAGGATGATCGCTAAGGCAGAGGATCAAAGCTTTGCTGCTTCTGTGAAGCAGAAAACCAGAATAATCAATTCAAAGGAAGGGTGGAGAATGAAAATAAGTAAATATTCACTACTATTATGTCAGCGGCGAAATGAGGGGTACAAAGTAATACAGATTTGCCTGAGGCGCAGCACAGAACTCAAGTGTTTGAAGGAGAACACAGTGAACTATTAGAAGATGAGAGAGAAAGAGGAGAGAGAGCGATGTCAAAATGCATCGTTGCCTCGTTCCCTCTCTTTCTTTGAGTAATCTCACAGCCATGTAACCTACCGTCACTGACTGATAGGCCTATATTTCAAAGCAAAACCATTTTGTCAATAAGTCATATTACTGAAGCGGAAAAGGAAAACTGATGTGTAATTCCATCTCACATTATGGAGCAACAGTGTGTCTGTGACCTCTCACCTTCAACTGTTGAGCGACCTCCATGTGGTTGTTGTAGACTAAGATGTTGGCTGTGAGGTTTTACCTGTCCTTGGACAATGTGGGACTTCCTTCAAGAATGCCGGGCTCAACAAACATATCTAGTACACAGTGAGTGCATGTTGTTCCATCCCAAACCTGGAGAAATGTTCTTTAACTTACAAGCACAGACACAGACAGACAGACACACAGTGAACAAGATGAAAAGACAAAACTAAAGGTGGGCAAGACAACACAACTACAAAGAAGTCAACAACTCAAGTTGTCAACAGCAATACAAATCTCAATGGGTAAAAATAGAAAGAATGAGAGAGAGAGGGTTGAACTGCCCTCCCTGTTCAACTGGGTCCTGGACTTGCTGACGGGGTGACCCCAGGTGGTGAAGGCAACAACACCACCGCCATGCTGGTCCTCAATACGGGGGCCCCACAAGGGTGCGTGCTTATCCCCCTCCTGTACTCCCTGTTCACCATGAGTCTCCAACTAAATCATCAAGTTTGCTGACAACACAACAGTGTCACGACGTGGCCCTTTGGGGTGTAAATCATGGCTCCCCCTCTCTCACTTTCCCACCACAAGTTTTATGACTTCACGACAGGTCATACATTCCTGGCAGAGACTCTCTCCCCATGGTGATGCAGAAAGAGAGGGGAAATAAACCTATGGAACAAAGAGCCACTCTTTGTTCAACTCCTATTCCCCAAAATTGGAGGATTAAACAATATTAATATTTTTGAGAATGTGGGAATGGTCCGTGGGTATTTTAAGAACAATCCTGTTGAAGTTCTTTTATTTTGTGACATCAGGAAGGACGGTAGCACAGAATAACGATTGCTTTGGAAGTGTAAATTTCTCAGTTATTAGTTTTCTACCTGAATGTGGTGTAAAATATATGATTGAATATGAAACTACTTGTGATGTAATGTCATGTTGGCCTTCTAAACAAGATACTTGTTTGGTTATAAAGTTTTAACTAGTCAGTGGCCACACCCCCCGTGAGCCCAGACATTACATCAGCCATCATATAACCACCCCTTTTCCATAGAGTAAAAAACCTACTTCCTACAAAATATACATTAAGTCAGAGAACACCAGGACAGAGTCCCTACGTTGGAATGGCTAAAATTCTGTAGGCCACGGAGACCATACAGCTGTAGTTTTGGCTACACGGCTGGAAATGGTTAAACACTAGACCGCTAGCACGTAACAGTCTGTGGCTAAAATGCTGCTAGTGGTTTGTGGTTTGATAAGCTGAGCATACATTTTCCAAAATCATGTTCATTGATACTCCCGTTTTAGTAGGGTCTGCTCTGTTCTACATTTTGGGAGTTGATACATAAAAAGAGTATCGTTAGAAAGGTTAAGTTCTCATATATTATAGTAAAATAATGTCTCAATGGGTTTAGGTGTTGTTAGGTTCTAAATAACAGGTTAAAAACTGACGGACAACGATGAAAAGCTCAAACCAAGTTTATTCACCCAATGGGTAAGACAGCTAAACAAACAAAGACATGTTCCCACCAGCACAAGTATATATACTCCAATTTGGGTGAAGTCTCCTCCTTCCCTCTAAACATTACATCTTTATTGCTAGGCAGGAAGTAAAGTGATGCGGGTAATAAACTGTTCCTTCTCCCTTAACGTGACCTGACCTGGGCCCCCATTCCTCACAAATCCACAGTTCTCCACCCTTATCAGTGACCGCAACCATGTGATTGCCTTTCCCTTACTCAGTAACATTCCAAGCCCCTGGTTCATATCCAACAAAATTTACTCAAAACAAATTGATCCTTACAATACAGGTATTTAGAGCATGGTGCTAAAACAGTCATTCAAATTAATCAAATTAATCAAATTAATTGGATGTATCGCCCAGCCCTAGTACAAGTACGCAGAATATGTGGGTGCATTTTTCCTTTTTTACATTTTTTTTATTGAATTTGCCTTTAAAGTCTCATCGCTTTCCTGTCATATCTTGCCATCGTAAATTAAACATTCTGAAATATACTTTTTTTGTGGTGTTTTCAGTGTTAGCATGTCCTGTGGTTTGGAAACATGCAATGCGCCCAGCTAGAGTTTGAAGGCCAGCTAAGGAATGCAGGGAAAGAAAGTGTATGTGTGTGTGCATGTACAGTGCCTAGCAAAAGTATTCACCACCTGGTGTTTTTCCTATTTTGTTTCATTACAACCTGTTATTTAAATGGATTTTTTCTGTGGTTTTGTGGTTTTCTGTGGTTTGTGGTTCTCTGTGGTTTTTTCCTTTCTTATCGCCCAGTTTATATTCCGGTTGAAATATTATACTATTTATACATAAAAGTGTTCCTAAGGATACATTTCAAATTATGTTTGATTGTTCTTGGACAAGTTTATAGGTATAAGTTGAACGAGTTCTCTTCACGTTTCAATGGACGATTGGACGCTATAATTTCTCATTATAACGCGCCAACTAAACGGAGATTTATGGATATAATACATTACTTTTTCTAACAAAAGAACCATGGATTGTCTTCGTTGGACACTTGGGAAAGCCCTCAGCAGAAGTTCTTCGACAGGTAATTGATTTGTATTCGCTGTGAAATGTGTTTTCTGTGAACCATGATAGCTTATAAATTTATGGTAATGGAAAAATATGTTAGGTGCTACCCTCAAACAATCAAATGTGGTGCTTTCGCAGTAAAGCCTCCTTCCCAGGAGTCACGTGTATCCTCTGTCACAGAAGGAGACAGAAGCTATGGAGACATATGCTTCAGAATCTCTGGGACAGGGATTTTTTTTGAAGAAGAAGGATGGAGGTCTGCGCCTGTGTATTGACTATTGAGATATCAATCAGATCACTGTGAAGTACAGCTACCTGCTGCCTCTCTTAGCCAGCGCGATCGAGTCAAAGCACGGGGCGCGCTTATTCACCAAACTGGATCTCAGGAGTGCGTACAATCTGGTGCGTATCCGGGAGGGGGACGAGTGGAAGACAGCATTTAGTACCACCTCAGGGCACTACAAGTATCTAAACATGCCGTACGGGTTGATGAATGCTCCATCAGTCTTCCAGGCATTTGTAGACAAGATTTTTCAGGACCTGCATGGGCAGGGTGTAGTGGTGTATATCGACGACATTCTGATATACTCCGCTACACGCGCCGAGCATGTGTCCCTGGTGCGCAAGGTGCTGGGTAGACTGTTGGACTATGACCTGTACGTCAAGGCTGAGAAATGTCTGTTCTTCCGTCTCTTTCCTAGGGTACTGCATTTCCACATCAGGGGTGGAGATGGAGAATGACCGCATTTCAGCCGTGCGTAATTGGCCAACTCCAACCACGGTAAAGGAAGTGCAGCGGTTCTTAGGGTTTGCCAACTACTTCCGGAGGTTTATCCTGGGCTTTGGTCAGGTAGCGGCTCCTATTACTTCACTACTGAAGGGGGCGGTGCGACTGCAGTGGTCAGCTGAGGCAGACAGGTCTTTTAGTCATCTGAAGGCTCTGTTTACCTCGGCTCCCGTGCTGGCTCATCCGGACCCCTCTTTGGCATTTATAGTTGAGGTGGACGCGTCTGAGGCTGGGATAGGGCTGGGATAGGAGCTGTGCTTTCTCAGCGCTCGGGTACGCCACCAAAACTCCGCCCCTGTGCCTTCTTTTCGAAGAAGCTCAGCCAGCGGAGCGAAACTATGATGTGGGGGACCGGGAGTTGTTGGCTGTCGTAAAGGCTGTGAAGGCGTGGAGGCACTGGCTTGAGGGGGCTAAACACCCTTTTCTCATGTGGACTGACCACCGTAATCTGGAGTACATCCGGGCGGCGAGGAGACTGAACCCTCGCCAGGCAAGGTGGGCCATGTTTTTCACCCGTTTTGTTTTCACCTTTTCCTACAGACCAGGTTCCCAGAACGTTAAGGCAGACGCACTGTCCCGGATGTAAGACACAGAGTAGCGGGCCATAGATCCCACTCCCATACTTCCGGCCTCTTGCCTGTGGTGTGGGAGCTGGACGAGGACATAGAGAAGGCGTTACGTACAGAGCCCACTCCCATTCAGTGTCCAGCTGGACGTCTGTACGTTCTGTCTGCTGTCCGCAACCGTCTGATCTATTGGGCCCACACGTCACCCTCCTCTGGTCATCCTGGCATTGGTCGGACAGTGCGCTGCCTTAGTGGGAAGTACTGGTGGCCCACCTTAGCTAAGGACGTGAGGATTTATGTTTCCTCCTGCTCGGTGTGCGCCCAGGAAATTACAACCCCTACCCGTTCCACAACGGCTATGGTCACACCTGTCTGTGGATTTCCTGACGGATCTTCCACCGTCACAGGGAAACACCACGATCCTGGTCGTTGTGGATCGGTTTTCTAAGTCCTGCCACCTCCTTTCTTTGCCCGGTCTCCCTACGGCCCTACAGACTGCAGAGGCCCTGTTCACCCACGTCTTCTGGCACTACGGGGTGCCTGATCGGAGTCCCCAGTTCACGTCCAGGATTTGGAGGGCGTTTATGGGGGTCTCGGTCAGCCTTACCCCAGGTTTTCACCCCGAGAGTAACGGGCAGGTGGAAAGAGTCAACCAGGATGTGTGTAGGTTTCTGCGGTCCTATTGCCAGGACCAGCCGGGGGAGTGGGCCAGTTTCATCCCCTGGGCAGAGAGAACCCAGAATTCACTCCTCCACTAACCTCTTCCCCTTCCAGTGCGTACTAGGGTACCAGCCGGTTCTGGCACCGTGGCATCAGAGCCAGATCGAGGCTCCTGCGGTGGATGAATTGTTTAGGCGCTCGGAGGAGACCTGGGAGGCCGCCCATGTGCACCTACAATGAGCCGTGAGGCGGCAGAAGGCGAGCGCCGACCGCCACCTCAGTGAGGCCCCGGGGTTTGCACCGGGGGACAGGGTCTGGCTCTCGACCCGAAACCTGCTCTCCGCCTGCCCTGCCGGAAGCTGAGCTCGCGGTTTGTGGGGCCCTTTAAAGTCCTGAGGAGATTGAACGAGGTATGTTATAAGTTACAGCTCCCCCCAGATTACCATATTAACTCCTCGTTCCATGTGTCTCTCCTCAGGCCAGTGGTAGCTGGTCCACTCCAGGAATCTGAGGTGCGGGAGGTCCCCCCCCCCTCTGGACATCGAGGGGGCCCCAGAGTATGCTGTCCGAGCCAGCATGACAATGACCCAAAACACACAGCCAAGGCAACAAAGGAGTGGCTCAAGAAGAAGCACATTAAGGTCCTGGAGTGACCTAGCCAGTCTCCAGACCTTAATCCCATAGAAAATCTGTGGAGGGAGCTGAAGGTTTGATTTGCCAAACGTCAGCCTCGAAACCTTAATGACTTGGAGAAGATCTGCAAAGAGGAGTGGGACAAAATCCCTCCTGAGATGTGTGCAAACCTGGTGGCCAACTACAAGAAACGTCTGACCTCTGTGATTGCCATCAAGGGTTTTTCCACCAAGTACTAAGTCATGTTTTGCAGAGGGGTCAAATACTTATTTCCCTCATTAAAATGCAAATCAATTTATAACATTTTTCACATACGTTTTTCTGGATTTTTTTGTTGTTATTCTGTCTCTCACTGTTCAAATAAACCTACCATTAAAATTATAGACTGATAATTTCTTTGTCAGTGGGCAAACGTACAAAATCAGCAGGGGATCAAATACTTTTTTCCCTCACTGTATGTTAGATGTTCTTTTTTTGTGAGCTTGGATTTTACTACCTATTTTTGGTAGTTTGTAATTTGAGTAAAGATACGTGATTTACTCATCTCCGTAGTCCTGCGCCTGACTCTGCTTACCTGATACACAGAGACTTCCGACAGTTATGAAGCCCCTAAATAAGATCTGGTGCAACCAATTACCTTCAGAAGTCACCTGTGTGAAATCTAAGTGTCACATGATCTCTTGTTCTGAATTGCCACAGAGTCTGCAACACCACTAAGCAGGGGCACCACCAAGCAAGTGGCACTATGAAGACCAAGGACCTCTCCAAACAGGTCAGGGAAAAAGTTATGGAGAAGTACAGACCAGGGTTGGGTTGTTAAAAAATATCAGAAACCTTCTCACGGAGCACCTTTAATTAAATCCATTATTAAAAATTTGAAAGAATATGGCACCACAACAAACCTGTCAAGAGGGCCACCCACCAAAACTCACGGACCAGACAAGGAGGGCATTAATCAGAGAGGCAACAAAGAGACCAAAGATAACCCTGAAGGAGCTGCAAAGCTCCACAGCGCACTGTCCGACCGGAGATTGGAGTTTCTGTCCATAGGACCACTTTAAGCCGTACACTCCACAGAGCTGGGCTTTACGGAAGAGTGACCAGAAAAATTGCTTAAAGAAAAAAATAAGCAAACATGTTTGGTGTTGGCCAAAAGGCATGTGGGAGGCTCCCCAAACATATGGAAGGAGGTACTCTGGTCAGATGAGACTAAAATAGAGATTTTTGGCCATCAAGGAAAATGCTATGTCTGGTGCAAACCCAACATCTCTCATCACCCCGAGAAACCATCCCCACAGTGAAACATGGTGGTGGCGGCTTCATGCTGTGGGGGATGTTTTTAATTCGGCAGGGACTGGGAAACTGGTCAGAATTGAAGGAATGATGGATGGCGCTAAATACAGGGTAATTCTTGAGGGAAACCTATCTCAGTCTTCCAGAGATTTGAGACTAGGACGGAGGTTCACCTTCCAGCAGGACAATGACCCTAAGCATACTGCTAAAGCAACACTCGAGTGGTTTAAGAGGAAACCTTTAATTGTCTTGGAATGGCCTAGTCAAAGCCCAGACTTCAATCCTATTGAGAATCTGTGGTATGACTTAAATATTGCTGTACACCAGCGGAACCCATCCAACTTGAAGGAGCTGGAGCAGTTTTGCCTTGAAGAATGGGCAAAAATACCAGTGGCTAGATATGCCAAGCTTATAGAGACGTACCTCAAGAGACTTGCAGCTGTAATTTCTGCAAAATGTGGCTCTACAAAGTATTGAATTTGGGGGGGTGAATAGTTATGCACCCTCGAGTTTTCTGTTTTTTTGTTGTCTTCAAAGTGGTAGGCATGTTGTGTAAATCAAATGATACAAATGATAATTCCAGGTTGTAAGGCAACAAAATAGGAAAAATGCCAAGGGGGGTGAATACTTCCGCAAGCCACTGGACGTACTCAAACACACAAATATGAGGTGACATGTTCTGGTTCTAATCGCTGTCCGCTAAACAAGCTTATCTCAAAAAGTACAGCTCTCCTCCCATCAACTTATGTATTTGACTCAAATTAGCATTGGTTTTGGTCTGAACTACAAAACAAATACAAACCTTAGTTTCCAAGAATCCTACAAAAAATTAAGAAATAAGTATCGAAAAGAGGAAATTAAAGAAATATAAGCATGTATGCACTCTGGTCACTTTGCCTGGAAATGTAGAATAATCTGGAAAATAAACAAGTACTGTTTCCATTAGTGTAGGTCATAAAGTGTTGTCAAATAAGAGACCTTTAAGCCCATACTTGGGACCACACAGCCACTCCACTGAATAGCAGGCTAGTGATTGCTTTGCAATGCTTGCAGTTAGCCACTAATTCCTTCCAAACCACTCACTGCTGAATTTGCGATTTCCAACTTGTGTAACGTTTAAGTCCAATGACCGATGAGCACCGATACATTTTATATATAATTTATTTTCATATGACAAGGATTGAAAAGGATATGCCAGTAGATTGCCTTTTGATTCATGATGATGACTGCTAGCTAAGATTTTGAAAGTATGATGTTGACATGATCAGTCCAATCAAAGCTAAGGTAGATATAACTTGATTTGATGTCATTTTATCTGTGGCCAATGAGCTTGAGCCTTCTTGGATGGGGATGTCTAGTGTAAGTCTATGGCAGCACCCAAGGGGCTTGAATTTTAATCTCTACCCATAGATTTGCGGTGATGTAGTGTCCCAATGAGTGACAGAACACTGAGCCAATCATGGCACAACGAGAGAACATTACCAACGCCTATGCTCCCTATTTTCCGCTGGCTGCCCCACCACCACAGAAATCAGTGAGCTAGGCTGAAACACCTGCATTTTTGAGCTGCCTTACTCAAGAAAGCAAAAAAGTGACCATCTTTGTATGCAGCTTTATTAACTCAATTCTTAATTGTTTTACATTGTTTACAAAATGATATGTGACACGTATTAAAATGTTTTAGCTAAACAGGTGGGGCTCTGCCTCATTTGCCCTGAATGACTCGTCGTCACTGTCATGGCTACACAGAAATCGTCAAATCTTGCCAAAGAGAGAATGCCAAGAGTGTGCATAGCTGTCATCAAGCCAAAAGGTGGCTATTTGAAGAATCAGAAATATAAAATATATTTAGATTTGTTTAACACTTTTTGGTTACTATATGATTCCATATGTGTTATTTCATAGTGTTGATGTTTTCACTATTATTCTACAATGTAGAAAATAGTAAAAAAAATTAAAAAAATAAAAACTTGAATGAGTAGGTGTTCTAAAACTTTTGACTGGTAGTGTAAGTATTCAGACCCTTTACTCAGCTCCGAGACAGGATTGTGTCGAGGCACAGATCTGGGGAAGGGTGCCAAAACATTTCTGCAGCATTGAAGGTCTCCAAGAACACAGTTGCCTCCATAATTCTTAAATGGAAGAAGTTTGGAACCACCAAGACTCTTCCTTTAGCTGGCTACCTGGCTAAACTGAGCAATCGAGGGAGAAGGGCCTTGGTTAGAGAGGTGACCAAGAATCCGATGGTCACTCTGACAGAGCTCCAGAATTCCTCTGTGGAACCTTCCAGAAGGACAACCATCTCTGCAGCACTTCACCAATCAGTCCGTTATGGAAGAGTGGCCAGACCGAAGCTACTCCTCAGTAAAAGGCACATGACAGCCCGCTTGGAGTTTGCCAAAAGGCACCTAAAGGACTAGCCTGAATGCCAAGCATCACGTCTGGAGGAAACCTGGCACTATCCCTACAGTGGCAGGGACTGTTAGACTAGTCAGGATCAAGGGAAAGATGAATGGACTGGGGTGAAGGTTCACCTTCCTCCAGGAGAACGACCTTAACCACACAGTCAAGACAATGCAGGAGTGGCTTCGAGACAAGTCTCTGATTGTCACTGAGTGGCCCAGCCAGAGCCCGATCGAACATCTCTAGACAGACCTGAAAATATTTTATACATTTGCAAAAATGTATAAATCCATTGAATCCATTTTAGAATAAGGGTGTAACGTAACAAAATTAGTAAAAAATCAAGGGGTCTGAATACTTGTATGGCTGTTTTTATAGTAGGAGTGTGACCTTTTTTTTCTGTGTGACCTTGCCCGAATTACATTGACCAATTACATTGACCACAAAGTCATGATATAGTGAGGGCTCATACAGCATGAATTTGAAGCTATATTTGTATCTTTTTTACCTCTTTAGACCAGAAAATATTATCCAGGATTGTCTGTTCTCTCTTTCCCCCTAACTTTTTTTCTCCATCTCACAGCACCAGGGGCACTCGTCCCATAATTTTGCATCTGTCTCTCTTCATCTCTACCATTCCTTCTGTCCCTTTCCATCTATCCCTTTGTCTTTTCTTTTGTTTTCTCCTGAATCCCCCTTTTTTCCATATCTTTTTTTGTCATCTCCTCCTGTCCCTTTCTCTCTTTTTCAGTACAAACTCTCACACATATGTTTATCCAAACACTGTACTAGTGCTCTGTTCTCGATCTCCCAATTTCCCTTTTCCTGCTGAAACTGCAACTGTCTTGGTCTAATTCTTCCACTTGCCACATGAAAAAACTAGATAGAATATCCTAGTTATTGTTTTAGTCATTTCTACATGCTTTTTCCACTGAGAGAAAACTACTTCTGGATTCAATTTATTCTAAATGAACTTCAGAAAGTTAATGTAAAGGTCTTGATAATGTTCAATTGTTTTTAGTAAAACAAATAGGCAGAGTTCCTTAAAGGGAAAATATATTTTTTACCCAATATGTTTAGCATGTCAGCATTCAAGTTTTCAAGATGTTGGACTTTCAAGAAACAAAGTGTCACTTGACACATCATGATGATGATGTGGCAAGTGACGTTTTGCTTCTTGAAATTCTTTTATCTTGAAAATAGTGGACTAATGAAAACATTCTAAATATATATTTTTTTAGTGGATTTTTCCATTAATAGCTAGTGACCTTCCATGTTCAGGCACACATGCATGCACACACAGAGGCGAACCCATGATGAGTATTTACAGCTATGACTCTGCACTAACTGGATGCAGTTCCCCCCTTGCCCTTGCTTCCTTTTGATTGAACACAGTGTATGATGAAGAAAACGAGATTAACGCTTTGGGCGAGTGCGCTCTAAAAGTACATTAGTGTCAAACGCCATTTCTCCTCATGCTTTAAAAAGCAATTGCACATGGCGCGAGCTTACTGAGATAGAATAACATTCACACTTCTGCTTCATTTCTCTGCTGTCTCCCTCCGAAAACACCATAATCTGCCATGCTCGCCTTCTGTGAGTTTCGTCATTTTTATCCCAATACAATTTTTTTAGAGTTCTTTAAAAGGGGAAAATAATTATAATTGGGATCAACACTTTACGTGGGTCTATGTGTTTGTTTAGATACTCCATTTGTAAAGGGTGTACTGTATACTGTGTCTTTTAGGGACAGACAATTTATTTATATTTATTTAACCTTTATTTCACTAGGCAAGTCAGTTAACAACACATTATTATTTACAATGACAGCTTAGCCCGACCAAACCCTAACCCGGACGACTCTGGGCCAATTGTGAACTGCCCTATGGGACTCCCAGTCACGGCCTGGAATCGAAGCAGGGTCTGTAGTGACGCCTCTAGTACTGAGATGCAGTACCTTAGACCGCTGCGCCACTCAGGAACCCCAAAAGTACAAGCTTTTTACCACCTTCACGATTTCTATTTACAATGATGGCCTAGCCCGGCCAAACCCTAACCCGGACAACGCTGAGCCAATTGTGCGCCGCCCTGTGGGACTCCCTATCATATCCGGTTGTGATACAGCCCAGAATCAAACCAGGGTCTGTAGTGACGCCTCTAGCACTGAGATGCAGTGTCTTAGACCGCTGCGCAACTCGGGTATGTGTTCTCATTATAAGCACACCTGGCCACTTTGGGAAGAGGATGGCAGATTTAATAGCCGTAGCAAGGCAGGAACAGCTTTGGGGTTAGCAGCAGTGCTGGGCTTGGCTGGCTTTGAACCAGAGCCATGCAGCATCACCCCCGTTTCTCTACCATCTCACTGATGATATATTATGTTCCCTCACCAGTCTCAGAGCATTAATCATTTACTCTGCAGCTCTAACACCTGTTTCAATCTTTGGCATTTAAACACAAACAAAACTCTGGCCAACTCACAGAACTGTTGTGCCTCTCAAATAAATGTACTGCCAGTGTCTTACTAAACATTGCATCTTTGCAAGAGGAGTTGCTGATCACTTTTCATTTTAGGAATCTTATGATATTTTGATAATGTTTCTGTGAAATGTCTTTAATGTGCTGACATATTGGTGTCCTTTGAGGGCTGGAGGTTTTACACCCCTGCTTTAAGACAGTCTTGGTACAGATGGATGTGTTATTCCTGTCTCTTTGTCACCCCCTGGGCCACATAATTGACACCCTGTGCTCAAGTCAGCCCTGACTGTTGGAATCCTCAAAACTGACATCCCCCTTTGTGTTCTGAGTGTTGCACAAGAAACTAGGATTTTGGGAGATCATCAGGCAAACCTTGCTTACCTTTGTCTGCACATTAAGGAATGTCTTTTGGCTGTAGACATTGCAGTTGACGATACATAATGAATTGGACCATTCCCTCTGCTGCTTCCCCATGCCTGCTGGGTTAGCTTTTTTCTCCTTGTGGAGAATACAATTCATAGTTTCACACAAATCCATAAATGTTACTTGGAATGCTTGCTTTGTTGCTTTACTAAAAGAACAAGAACAACATATGAAAGATATTTGAGTGACATATTTAAACATGGCCAGGGGTAAAAGATACTAAGCCATGTTGTGGCTGGAAGCTGAACAAAGCCCCTGATCAGCAGTAGTGTTAAACAGTGCCCTACTACTACCCAACTACCATGTACTCATGTGATCTCACAAATGAAGCACGAGAGGTGAAGTTAGGTTTCTGTCACCCTGAAGCTGGTCGTGACAATAAAGCTCATCTGTTAAAAAACAGCCAGTTTAGGTGATTGGTTTACCCTCGATGAGCTATACTTGTTTACATCACAGATTAGGTACCATATCTCCCTCTTCTGGCTGGAAGTGTGAAGTTAATTTTATGCATCCTGCTACTTGTTATTCAGCAACAGTGAAATAATGAAATGACCACCATGGGAGCAACGGTCCCTGTCACAGATGTCTGGTGCTGATTTCTGTCTGATGCAAAGACTGCAACTGCGTTTTATTTTGAACAATCAGACGTTGCAAAAAGGAAAACATTTGATATCTTATCCGATCCTAAAACACTGTGACTCAGCCCATCCATGTCCAATGTACAGATGTTATTTTGAACCAAAGCATTCAACATACATCAGTCGATGAGAGGAGTTGGAGTGAGACATGTTTTCGACCCCTTTTTATCTTGTTTTTTGTGTAATGTATTACCCATGCTTCTTTATATACATACTCGCACATTATTTCTCCAAGGAGATGATTTTTATTTGTTGTCTCTCTCAATCAATTGGGACCCCCAGGGAGTGCACAATCGTCTAGTCCAGCACTAACATACCTGATTCAAATCATCAACTATTTACCAAGCCCTTGATTAGTTGAAACATTGAAACGTTTTGTGCCTACTAAATATGACCCTGGACTTCATAGACACAGGGTTTCATTTAATGACATCAGTTAGATTAATCAGCTTCATCAGCAGTGTAGTTAGTAATGTAATTAACGGTTTAAGGGCTTGAGTGGCATTAACACCTGACACCTGGCCTTTGCAGAACATGAGCTACTATAGACCGAGACAAATCTCCCACTGTGACCTCTGTGACCTGGGCTTTTGTTTATGCTGTTGCTGTTTGTGTTCTGACTGTGCTTTCTCTTCATGTTGATATTCTGGCTTTGCTGTGTTTTCTATTTTATTGCTCTGTGGTGTCGGTCTGTGACTTCTCAAGATGTTAATGTTACAGTTGTAGTATCCTTTTTGATCATGTTGGGAACACCTTCATCTCTCTTTGCTTTTAAATGCAGCGGCTATTATTGCCCTTCTCTCTGCCCCAGCTAGTGAGGTTTTCGTTGTACTGTATCATCTTCTCTCTCACCCTGTCATTTGTGGTTATTAGGCTCCTGCCCTTTCTTGAACCCTCAGTTGTTTTGATGTTATGTCTCCTCTCCTCTTGCACTCCCTCTTTTAATGCTCCATCTGCTCTGTCTCTTCACTCCACCAATCCTCAGTTTTATGTTATGGCTTTCCCCCTTATTCAGCAGCACCTCATGTTGTAAAGTTACAGGTCTCTCTCTTAAATCATGTGGTTTTAGTGTTATGGCTCTCCTCTCAGCTCTCTTCCCTCACCCAATTCTGGGGGTGCAGCTGCTGCAGCATGGCCTACTGATGAAGCTGGAGCTGCAGGATGAGACCGGCTCACTGGAACCCTTACTCTGGAGAAATGCAGTACGGGAGGGTAACCTACAGATCTGCGTGGGGCTGTAGGCTCTAAGTGTTTTGTCCTCCTGTTGTCAAACTGCTAACTCCATTAACCCTAAGGCAGGAATTCTTATTCCACGTATCAGCTGAAGACACAGCAGCCAACCACGTATCAGCTGAAGACGCAGCCAACCAGAAGGCACAGGACAGAGTCCAGGAAACCATGAACAGACTCTGTCCACCAGGGAGTAGCATGGGTAAGGCATTCAATACCCAACTCCATGTATTGCCACTATCATGGATCCAAAGCTTCTTAACCTTTTGACCCGCGACCCCCAAAAAAGAGTTGTACCAAACTTGCAAATGCACACATGCGAACATGTACGCACAATCGCTGAGCAAATGTAGCCTGTCATTTTCAAAAGGCAAGATAGGCTACAGACGTAAACTGCGTTTTACATCTGCATTTGGAGCTTAAAGTCATTCATGTTAGCAGTCAATATTAACTAGGGATATAGGCCTATCATGTTCAGAGCAAGCAAAATCATATGGCCTACTTGTAGTGGAGGTTGCAGGATCAGAAAGCATGTTTTGTCTGCACCCATCTTCACTTTGGAGGGCAGCCTGTCTGCAGAGTGCTCTTGTTGCCAGCTGGGTAGCCCTGTTCTTCCTCACAAATATCATAATAACTCGCCAGAATATATTACATCTTCATCCCATAACATTGAAGGCAGTATGAAGCTTCCTGAAGCATTGAGCATTTCCAGCAAATTGTGTCAAAAATAGATTCATTACACAAGGCCTTGATCAACAGGCTGTACACTAGTGGCACCGGCTGGTAAAACAAATTTAGAACAAGCACAATTTTATAGAAGATGTCGCACACACCGTAGCGCGTACGCAGGGTTGCCTTTTTGTCATCTACCAAAACCAATGCCAATCCAATCAGGTGGTTGTTAGACAAAACAAAGCTTCGGACGTTATTGATCACGTGCTTCTGATAAAGTGATACAAGCATCGGCACACTGCTTCGAAGTAAACATCTTAGCGATTTCGACACATGCATCGGAGCTCCGTTATCAAATGTAACATCACTAGTTACCACTTTGTTATGATATTTAAATAAAAACTGTATATTAAAATATTGAAAGGACCTTTTTATTTATACTGCACAAACATAACATTAACAGGAATGTAACTATACTAACATTGGGATATGCATATGCACTTAAGGAACTCATACTCTAGTGTAAGCCTTCTTAAAGCTACAAAAGTGTCAGTGCTCTACCTTAACATGTGTTGACAATACAACAACACAGATTAACTGGAATCACATTTACTCTCACAGGGGCCCAAAATAACTATCTGAACGCTACGCCCTTACTAAGCCACACCTCCAGTCTTCTGATCTGACCTGGTAGATTATAGCCCAATAACACAGCATTAACAACCCAACTCAAAGAAAACAATGGGTTGTTTTTCACCCAACATTTTTTGGAGTGTGAAATTATACCACCACCGAAAAGGGCACTTTGGTGACTGGAAGGGCACCCTTACGGAAAAAACACATGAATTTCACAGGTGATCACGTGAACACAAGATCTCGTGGGATTTAATGTGAAGTTAACGTGATAACATGTGAAGCAACGTGACACCGTGAAGTAGCGTGATACCATAAAACTCCACGTGACAACATTCGAGCACATGTGAGAACATGATCTTGTGAAATTAATGCAAAATAAATGTGACAACAGAAGGATGCAAAATTTCAACACGTGAAACCATGAAAAAGTCATGGTCCCCTGCAGGTTTTGTCTAGTTCTCGGTTTATTCGAGGGACTTCCCCAATAATGTTTTTAGGAAGTTCTCAGAACTATGTGTCATGTTCCCCTGGAGATTTTTGCCTAGTTGAGGTGAAAATATGGAAAATCTACAGCAAGTTACTGTATTTTTACAGCTAAATTAGGGTGTTAATGATGCTGCTGTATGCTGATTATTTGGAACTCAACCTTATAAACTGACAACCTCTTGGTTGCTAGTTACCTGAGGTTCCTGCTGAGCTACCAGGTCTATGGACATATTGGAGATTGGCTATATATTTATTGCCAAAAATACATTTCTGCACTTTGCCTAAAGGTACAGTAAAAATAAAAATCTTGTACTGTGAACACAATTGGCACAGCCTTAAATGAGATTTGAGCTTATAACCTCTTGGTCACTAGCAACCTGAAGTAGCCCACTACAGTGCAGCTACACCACCAGATCTGTGAGCATAAAATATATATGGCCACGGACTTATTGGCAAGAATGTATTTCTGAACTTTTGATAAAATGTAAAACTAGCAGTGCTCATGGACACTTGATGTAGAGTATACATTTGGGTATTTGAACATTTGGTTACAAGTGCATTGAGGTTACTGCAGTGCCAACAGGTTCATACTGATTGCTTGGAACATGTACTGCATTAACACAAAAAAATAAGAGCATGGTTAGGGTACAATGTTTTACCCTGGGGTACAATAATGTCAAAGGTACACTTCACAGGTACACATAAAAACTCACATGGTACAGTTCGGTACCTTATAAGTATGGGAGATTTTTCGACCAAATATTTTGTTTGAACAGACAGTTCAGTGTTTTCAACAGGTCAATACCGCTCACAATGGTCAAAAAACCTAGTTCTTCCTCGTCTTCCACTTCACTGGCACCTGAAATGGGTTCTAAAAGCACATTCATATCATTCTCAATGTAGCTCATCTGTGTGTGATATCTTTTTTTCATGATGGGTTTATGGCCAAGGCAATGTGGCTGAAATGGTTATAGCCCCCTGGGAACAATGAATGATCCCATCACTATCTTCCCACAGTTCTACAATCTACATGTATCACTAGGGCTCCATCATGTGGTTTATCAGTGAAATGTGTTTGGAATGCTATGGCCATGTGAAACCCCTTGTGGGGTGTACAGTGCATTCGTAAAGTATTCAGACTCCTTCTCTTTTTCCACATTTTGTTATGTTACAGCCTTATTCTAAAATGGATAAATAAATAAAAATTCTCATCAAACTACACCCAATACCCCATAATGACAATGCAAAAACAGGTTTTTAGAAATGTTTGCAAATGTATTTAAAAAAATGAAATGTCACATTTGCATAAGTATTCAGACCCTTTACTCAGTATTTTGTTGAAGCACCTTTTCCAGCGATACCAGCCTCGAGTCATCTTGGGTATGGCGCTACAAGCTTGGCACACCTGAATTTGGGGAGTTTCTCCCATTCTTCTCTGCAGATCCTCTCAAGCTCTGTCAGGTTGGATGGGGATCATCGTTGCACAGCTATTTTCAGGTCTCTCCAGAGATGTTCGATCGGGCTCAAGTCCAGGCTCTGGCTGGACCACTCAAGGACATTCAGAACGAATAAGAAATAAGAGTTTTAGTAGAAGGACACAGTCTTGGAAATTTGTGTTTGCGCGTGCCATGAAGACATTAAGCACCTGCTAAAATCGGTTTCCTGTTGAACATAATTCTTTCCGAAATAAATATTATAGTATAATTACATTTTAGGGTATCTGAGGAGTAAATGGAAACTTATTTTGACTTGTTGAAACAAAGTTTAGGGGTATATTTTCGGATTCTTTTCTCTGCAAGTTGAACGAGTCGATTACTCAAATAGATGGCGCCAACTAAACTGACTTTTTGGGATATAAAGAAGGATTTTATCTAACATAACGACACTACATGTTATAGCTGGGACCCTTTGGATGACAAATCAGAGTAAGATTTTCAAAAAGTACGTGAATATTTTATCCCTAAATGTGAATGTATGAAACCTGTGCCGGTGGAAAAATATTTTGATGTGGAACGCTCAAACAATCGCATGGCATGTTTTCGCTGTAATAGCTACTGTAAATCGGATAGTGCAGTTAGATTACCAAGAATTTAAGCTTTCAGACGATATAAGACACTTATATTTACCTAAATGTTTAACATTTATTTATTTGAATTGCGTGCCCTCCAGTTTCACCGGAAGTTGTCCCGCTAGCTGGACACCGATCCTTAAGAATGATGGAGGCCACTGTGTTCTTGGGGACGTTCAACACTGCAGGTATTTTTTGGTACCCTTCCCCAGATCTGTGTCTCGACACAATCCTGTCTCGTAGCTCTGCGGACTATTCCTTCAACCTCATGGCTCGGTTTTTGCTCTGACATTCATTGTCAACTATGGGACCTTATATAGACAGGTGTGTGCCTTTCCAAATCATGTTCAATCAATTGAATTTACCACAATTGGACTCCAATCAAGTTGTAGAAACATCTCAAGGATGATCAATGGAAACAGGATGCACCTCAGCTCAATTTCGAGTCTCATAGCAGGGTCTGAATACTTTTTTTATTTTTATTTGCAAATATAAATAAAAAACTGTTTTCGGTAAGTTATTATGGGGTATTGTGTGTAGATTGATTTAAAACAAAAAAATCATTTTAGGTGGTAACGTAACAAAATGGGGAAAAATTTAATGGGGTCTGAATACTTTACGAATGCACTGTATGCAAGTTTTAGTTCTAAGTTATTGTTTGATTGTTAAGGTAAGGATGTGAGTGTGGTCAGCAGTCTTGTCATTCATGGAATTTTGGTAATAGATGATTTATAAGTAGCTTATGAATCTGTAATAAACAGAAACACATTGGTTGAAACAACCAAGTGCCTAATTACTGAATTTTGATTTATGTAATCATGAGTCTTTATCAAGTACTGTATAGGGAATCAATAAGGTAGTTACTGCCCACAACAGGTTACAGTGCCTTGCAAAAGTATTCATCCCCCTTGGCGTTTTTCCTATTTTGTTGCATTACAACCTGTAATTTAAATGGATTTTTATTTGGATTTCATGTAATGGACATACACAAAATAGTCAAAATTGCTGAAGTGAAATGAAAAAAATTACTTGTGTAAAAAATAAATAAACAAAAAGTGGTGCGTGCATATGTTTTTTTTTAATGTTTTTTAATTTTTTACCTTTATTTAACCAGGTAGGCCAGTTGAGAACAAGTTCTCATTTACAACTGCGACCTGGCCAAGATAGAGCAAAGCAGTGCGTCACAAACAACACAGAGTTACACATGGGATAACCAAACGTACAGTCAATAACACAATGGAAAAAGTATATATACAGTGCTTGCAAATTTAGTAAGATTGGGGGGGGTAAAGCAATAAATAGGCCATAGTGGTGAAATAATTACAATTTAGCAATTAAACACTGGAGTGATAGATGTGCAAAAGATGAATGTGCAAGTAGAGATACTGGGGTGCAAAGGAGCAAATAAAGAAAAATATGGGTATGAGGTAGTTGGGTGGGCTATGTACAGGTGCAATGATCGGTAAGCTGCTCTGACAGCTGATGCTTAAAGTTAGTGAGAGAGATATAAGTCTCCAGCTTCAGTGATTTTTGCAATTCGTTACAGTCATTGGCAGCAGAAAACTTCAAGGAAATGCGGCCAAATTAGGAGTTGGCTTTGGGGGTGACCAGAGAAATATACCTGCTGGAGCGCATGCTATGGGTGGGTACTGCTATGGTGACCAGTGAGTTGAGATAAGGCGGGGCTTTACCTAGCAAAGACTTTTAGATGACCTGGAGCCAGTGTGTTTGGCGACGAATATGAAGCGAGGCCCAGCCAACGAGAGCATACAGGTCGCAGTGGTGTGTAGTATATGGGGCTTTGGTGACAAAACGGATGACAGACTATTTTGTAAATGACATCGCCGAAGTCAAGGATCGGTAGGATAGTCAGTTTTACGAGGGTATGTTTGGCAGCATGAGTGAAGGATGCTTTGTTGCGAAATAGGAAGCTGATTCTAGATTTAATTTTGGATTGGAGATGCTTAATGTGAGTCTGGAAGGAGAGTTTACATTCTAACCAGACACCGTGCCATAAACTGAGTTGAGTTGCTGCTCCCAGGATGGCTGCTTAGAGTAGATAGGGCCTGAAGGCTTGTCAGAAAGAGAGCCCCGCTCCTTCTCATGAGAAGATGCAGGGAGAGTGATCCATCCAGTGGCGATTTTAGCATGTAAATCTTGGTGGGGTTTACTCAACCAATTTTGTTTTATGCATGCCAGCAAAACAAACAACAAACATTCTTTGGATATCTGTACAGAGCCCAGTACAGCTTACATAAATATCTTCTGTGAATCCATAAGGGCAGACACATTTTAAAGATTGATCGAAAATATCAATTTTTATTTGATGGTGGTTCTAAATCAGAGCTCTCCCACCCTGTTTCTGGAGAGCTACCATCCCTAATCTAGGTTAATTAGCTGGTTGATTAACTGAACCAGGTTAGTTACAACTTGGGTTGGAGCGAAAACCTAAAGGAGGGTAGCTCTTCAGGAACAGGGTGACACACCTGTTCTACCACAGGAAGTTGGTGGCATCTTAAATGTGGAGGACGGGCTCGTGGTAATGACTGGAGTGGAATGTATCAAATACATCAATCACATGGTTTCCATGTGTTTGATGCTATCCCATTCGCTCCGTTTCGACCAGCCTCCTGTGTGTTCTACATGGTCTTATGCTGAGCCACACTAGCTGCGTTTAAACAGGCAGCCCAATTCTGATATTTTTTCCACTAATTGGTCTTTACCACATCAGATCTTTTTCAGAACTGATCTGATTGGTCAAAAGACCCAAACAAATCAGAATTGGGTTGCCTGTGTAGACGCAGCCATAGTCCTTTATCCGGCTTCGGTACACTGGCAATTGCGTTCGGCATGGTGGGCTGGGGAAGCTGAGACTCTTTGTGCTTATGGTGATGGGCTTGTTCTGTCTGAGGTGAATGGCCAGCTGGAAAAGACTCGAAATTGGCGTAGGGTTTCTGAACCACCAATTGTTCCTCTTGCAGAAGATTTGCTGGAAAGACATGGTTGTGGTGTTACCATTTTACACTTTTTGTGGAAGGGACGTAGGGAAACACGCCTTTGTTGGTAAGGGTATCAACCAAATGGGACCAGCTAGCGTACTATTTAGGGACAATGAGGGGACATTGGGAGCTGCTTCTGAGAGGAAAGATCAGTCACCAAAGTGAAAAGGCTTGGGTGGGCTAAAGAAGGTGCGAAAATTCTTAGGAAGGCAGTTCTAACACAGTATTAATTGTTGTGAATGACAAATGGCACCCCAATCGCTCTCATACACAACAATACATTTACTGTCAAGCACAACCAAAACCCCCTTCCTCATCTCAAAGTACTGTCTGTAAACGTTGACAGATCGTTCTTCTCAATTGTAGCCCTTAGCAGGGGAATTTTGTAGACATGTCTTTGTATTGTGTTTTGAGAATCTGCAGAGAGAAGAATGAAATGGTTGTGTCATTACTGTTGTAGTCTTGATTGTAAACCTTTCAGTGTCCATTGCTGGTTTCTGGCGCACAATCTTGGTGAGCTCCATAACCGCAAGGTGTGTTCGTTCCCCCATGCTTGTGTATGTTTCAGCAGGGGACTGTGGAATGACTCCAGGGCACTGTGGAATGACTTTTACAAAAAGAAAAGGTAAAAAGAGAAGAGGGGTAGACTGAATTGATTACACGGTCTGAAAGGTAATCTGTGGTCCTGAGGCTACCTCTAACCCCCTTTAACTCCACAACAAAATCACAAACCATACAAACACTACACGATTTATGTTTTTACCATGCTTACTGTAAATGTTGTTGTCTTAGCCGTCAGCTTGTAAAAATGTTGGCCAATTTACCTTCACCTTATGCAAAGCTAGGGGTTGAAAGCGCATGTTGGTGGAATCAGATTATGCATCACCGCCAACAGAATACAGAACAATACACAATGTAACCACCCCACTAATTGTATTGATATATATTAGACTGGCTAGTTAAGCATACCTAACATGGTCATTTCAATACTGTCAGCTTGCCGTTCACTAAATAGCATCACTGAATTGGCAGCAAGATTGCTAGCCAGCTGAGACTGGCTGAGAACCAATTAACCAACCATAGACGATGTATACACACACATTCATCATTGCTACCAACACACAAACAGAGAATGAGTTAGCTTTATCTACAATTATATTCTTACAATTTTCATTCTGAAATAACTTCATATTTCTGAGTTGGTCAGATATTAGTTTAGAAAGACGAACTAGCTACCAAGCTACCTGCTTCCTATAGCTAGCTAGCTGCTTATCAAAGGTAGATAGCTAGCTGGATAATTTTACAAAAAAAATCGACCTAATAATTTCTCAATGTTTCTGTAGATGTGTCACGACTTCCACCGACGGTGGCTCCTCTGCCTGTGCGTTCGGCGGTCATCGTCACCGGCCTATTAGCTGCCACCGATCCTCCTTTCTGTTTTGTGTTTGTATTCTCTAGGGCAATTTAAGCCGGTCAAGCCCGCCTCTTTTGTGCGGGCTTGTTTCTCTGTTTGTTTGGTTGGACGTTCAGCTGACGTGTTGTTGGCGTGTTCTCTCGTTCCTGTTTTGGGCCGCATTTTTATTTTGTATGTGCCTGTTGTGTTTAGGGCGTTTGATTTACGCGCTGCATTAAAAATAAGGAATATTTTCCCTCACTCTGCT
This sequence comes from Brachymystax lenok tsinlingensis, assembly GCA_030435695.1. Classification (NCBI taxonomy): domain Eukaryota; kingdom Metazoa; phylum Chordata; class Actinopteri; order Salmoniformes; family Salmonidae; genus Brachymystax; species Brachymystax lenok. Next base: position 14,950,775 of record CM059818.1, read on the forward strand.
CTCTGCGCCTGACTCCACACCCACCACTCCTAGCTGTCGTGACAGAAGCACGCAACAATCATGGAGTCAGCAGGAGCAGCGACTCCCCCTCTCCCATCTATGGAGGAGCGTGTCCTCCACCACACCACCGTCCTCCACCGGATAGGGTCGGCAATGGACCAGATGATGGAGAGAATGGACCGATGGGAGAGGAGTGGTCGACGCTACCCTCTCCCTCGATGAGCTGATCGACATGTCCATACGACTGGACAACCTGCTGGCGGCTCGCGGACGGTCGGGAAGGGCCCTGTTTGTTCCACCTTCCGGGCCTTCCGCTCCTATCCCTATGGAGTTAGGGGGGGCAGCGTCGAGGGGAACCGGAGGAGGAGGCTCCTCCTGCACCAGTTGTGGTCGGAGAGGACACACTGCCGATCGGTGCTGGGGGAGTCCCTCTGGGAATCGAGAGGGCAGGCAGAGCACTGCTCGGTCACCCCAGGTGAGTCGGCACCAGACTCACTCAGAGCTCCCTGTTGGTCACATGCTTGTATTAATCTCTTTCCCTGAGTTTTTTCCCTCTCTCCAGCATAAGGCGCTAGTTGATTCAGGCGCAGCTGGGAACTTTATTGATCGCGGACTCGCCTCGAGACTAGGTATTCCGCTAGTGTCAATAGAACAACCCTTCCCCGTTCACTCGCTAGATAGCAGACCGTTAGGGTCAGGGCTGGTCAGGGAGGCCACGGTTCCGCTGGACATGGTAACGCAGGGGGGTCATGGGGAACGGATTAGTCTATACCTCATTGATGCGCCTGCGTTTCCAGTGGTGCTGGGGATTCCCTGGCTGGCTAAGCACAACCCTATGATTTCGTGGAAACAGGGGGCTCTCCAGGGGTGGTCAGAGGAGTGTTCAGGTAGGTGTGAAGGAGTTTCCATCGGTGCCACAACGGTGGAGAGTCCAGACCAGGTTTCCACTGTGCGCATTCCCTCTGAATATGCCGATTTGGCTATCGCCTTCTGTAAAAAGAGGGCGACCAAATTACCACCTCATCGACGAGGGGATTGTGCGATAAACCTCCAGGTAAACGCAACACTTCCCAGGAGTCACGTGTACCCGTTGTCACAGGAGGAGACAGTGGCTATGGAGACCTACATCACTGAATCTCTGCGACAGGGTTACATTCGGCCCTCCATATCACCCGTCTCCTCAAGTTTCTTTTTTGTGAAGAAAAAGGAGGGAGGTCTGCGGCCGTGCATTGATTACAGAGGTCTAAATGCCATCACAGTGGGATTTAGTTACCCGGTACCTCTCATTGCTACGGCGGTTGAATCATTTCACGGGGCGCGTTTCTTCACAAAACTGGACCTCAGGAGTGCTTATAATCTGGTGCGTATCCGGGAGGGAGATGAGTGGATGACAGCGTTTAGTACTACATCGGGTCATTATGAGTACCTCGTCATACCGTATGGGTTGAAGAATGTACCAGCCGTCTTTCAATCTTTCGTGGACGAGATTCTCAGGGACCTGCATGGGCAGGGTGTGGTGGTGTATATAGATGATATATTGATCTATTCCGCCACACGCGCCACGCATGTGTCTCTGGTGCGCAAAGTACTTGGGCGACTGCTGGAGCATGACCTGTACGTCAAGGCGGAGAAATGTGTGTTTTCCAAACAAGCCGTTTCCTTCCTGGGATATCGCATTTCCACTTCTGGGGTGGTGATGGAGTGTGACCGCATTACAGCCGTTGCGTAATTGGCTGACTCCGACCACGGTAAAGGAGGTGCAGCGGTTTTTAGGGTTTGCCAATTACTACCGGAGGTTTATCTGGGGTTTTGGTCGGGTGGCTGCTCCCATTACCTCACTGCTGAAGGGGGGCCGGCTCGTTTGCGGTGGTCGGCGGAGGCGGACAGAGCTTTCAGTAGGTTGAAGGAGCTGTTCACTAACGCTCCCTTGCTGGCTCATCCGGACCCCTCTTTGGCGTTCATAGTGGAGGTGGACGCGTCTGAGGCTGGTGTTGGAGCCGTGCGATCACAGCGCTGGCACGCCATCAAACTCCGGCCCCGCGCTTTCTTTTCAAGGAAGCTTCGGCCCGGGCGGAGCGTAACTATGGCGTGGGGACCGGGAGTTGTTAGCTGTGGTCAGAGCTCTGAAGGTGTGGAGACATTGGCTTGAGGGGACTAAGCACCCTTTTCTCATCTGGACTGACCTCCGTAATCTGGAGTATATCCGGGCAGCGAGGAGACTGAATCCGCGGCAGGCTAGGTGGGCCATGTTTTTTACCCGCTTTCAGTTCAAGATCTCCTATAGGCCAGGTTCCCAGAATACTAAGGCCGACGCGCTGTCCTGTCTCTATGACACCGAGGAGCGGTCCATCGAGCCTACTCCCATCTTTCCTGCGTCATGTCTGGTAGCACCGGTGGTATGGGAGGTGGACGCGACATCGAGCGGCACGGCGGTTGGAACCTGCGCCTCCTCAGTGTCCTACAGGTCGCCAGTACGTGCCGCTTGGTGTTCGTGACAAATTGATTCGGGTCATCCGGGGATTGAGAGGACAGTGCGGGGTCTTAGGGGGAAATACTGGTGGCCCACGTTGGCTAAGGACGTGAGGTTTTATGTTTCCTCTTGTTCGGTGTGCGCTCAGAGTAAGGCTCCTAGACGCCTGCCTAGAGGGAAGTTACAGCCCCTCCCCGTTCCACAACGGCCGTGGTCTCACCTGTCGGTAGGTTTCCTCACGGATCTTCCTCCGTCCCAGGGGAACACCACGATCCTGGTCGTTGTGGATCGGTTCTCTAAGTCCTGTCGTCTTATCCCGTTGCCCGGTCTCCCTACGGCCCTACAGACTGCAGAGGCCCTGTTTACCCACGTCTTCCGGCACTACGGGGTGCCTGAGGACATCAAGCTTTCTGATCGGGGCCCCAGTTCACGCACCGAGTGTGGAGGGCGTTTATGGAGCGTCTGGGGTCTCGATCAGCCTGCCCTCAGGTTTTCACCCTGAGAGTAATGGGCAGGTGGAGAGAGTGAACCAGGAGGTGGGTAGGTTTCTGAGGTCGTATTGCCACGACCGGCCCGGTGAGTGGGCGAGGTACGTCCCATGGGCGGAGGTGGCGCAGAACTCACTCCGTCACTCCTCCACAAACATGTCACCGTTCCAGTGCGTGTTGGGCTACCAGCCGGTCCTGGCACCATTTCATCAGAGCCAGACTGAAGCTCCTGCGGTGGAGGAGTGGGTGTAGCGCTCAAAGGAGACCTGGAGAGCCGTCCAAGAGTGACTAAAACAGGCTGGAGGGCGGCAGAAGAGTAGCGCTGACCGTCACCGCAGTGAGGCCCCCGTGTTCACACCGGGAGACCGAGTCTGGCTCTCGACCCGGAACCTGCCCCTCCGCTTGCCCTGCCGGAAGCTGGGGCCGCAGTGTGTGGGGCCATTTAAAGTCCTGAGGAGGATAAACGAGGTGTGTTATAGGCTACAGCTTCCATCTTACTACCGTATTAACCCCTCGTTTCATGTGTCTCTTCTCAGGCCGTGGTAGCTGGTCCCCTGCAGGAAGGTGAGGTGCCGGAGGTCCCTCCGCCCCCTTTGGACATCGAGGGGTCCCCGGCGTACACAGTCCGCTCCATTCTGGACTCTAGGCGCCGGGTGAGGGGCCTGCAGTACCTCGTGGACTGGGAGGGGTACGGTCCGGAGGAGAGGTGCTGGGTGCCAGTGGCGGATATCTTGGATCCGTCACTACTAGTGGAGTTTCACCGCCTTCACCCAGATCGCCCTGCGCCTCGTCTTCCGGGTCGTCCTCGAGGCCGCTGTCAGGAGGGGGGTACTGTCACGACTTCCACCGACGGTGGCTCCTCTGCCTGTTCGGGCGGCGTTCGGCGGTCGTCTTCACTGGCCTATTAGCTATTAGCTGATCCTCCTTTCTATGTATTGATTTTCTTATTGTTTGCACCTGTTTTGTGTTTGTATTTTCTAGGGCTATTTAAGCCGGTCAAGCCCGCCTCCTTTCGTGCGGGCTTGTTTCTCTGTTTGTTTGGTGGACGTTCGGGCTGACGTGTTGTTGGCGTGTTCTCTCGTGTGCGCCTGTTGTGTTTGGGGCGTTTGATTTAAGCGCTGCATTTAAAAAGGAATATTTTCCCTCACCCTGCTCTCTGCGCCTGACTCCACACCCACCACTCCTAGCTGTCGTGACAAGATGGCTAAAACATTTGATCATGCTTTGTGATACACCCTGTTTTATGCTGTTTTTGTCCACACAACATGTCACCCTGTGACCGACAGTAGAACCTTATAAACATCAGTGGGAAACAATAAAATTGGTCATGCTTTTTGTCCTTCCAGATCCAGGATGAGAAAGTTTGAGCTAGTATATCTCTCTGTCCTTCGACTCTTATTGGATGTAGTTGTCCGGTTTATCAGGTCCCAGGCTCCCATGACTGTTATGATTATTTATTTACAAGTTAACTACTTACGGAGTGGTGGGGTGCTCCCAACACTACCCGGTGAAATGCAAGGCGCCAAATTCAAAATCCAAAGGTTGAATTATTAAACATTCATCAATATACAAGTGTTGCATAGTCATCAAAAGCTCTGCTTCTTGGCAATATCACAGCGTTGTCAGATATCCAATATTTAATCATTAGCATAAATTCATAAACCATCGCGGTTCACACAAAACACATTTCACAGCAAAAACAAATCCCTTACCTTTTGAAGAACTTCTGCTGAGGGCTTCCCAAGTGTCCAATGAAGACATCCAATGGTTGTTTTGTTAGAAAAAGTCATTTATTATATCCATAAATCTTCATAAATGTTCAGAAAATCCAACGTCGAATCGCCCATTGAAACGTGAAGAGAACGCGTTCAAATATACCTATAAACTTTTCCTAAACAAATCAAATACCAGTTAAAATGCATCCTTAGCTATCCTTTTATGAATATTAGCGATAATATTTCACTCGGATGGTCACCTAAACGTTATATAAGTAAAATAATGTGGGGCGCGCAGCCAGACTCGCGCCCGAGAAAGCTTGTTGACATCTGAGCTACCTTGGCCATTTCCTGTACCTATTCGTTCTGTTTACTTCAATCTCTCTGAGTCTTTGTATATAGACTGTTGACATCTAGTGGAAGCCATAGGTACTGCAGTCTCAGTCCTGGTTACAATTGGATTCAATGGGGAGTGTGTCAAACAGAGCAAAAGGTCACCAGAAACTGATTTCCGGATGGATTTTTCTCTGGTTTTCGCCTGCTAAATGAGTTCTGTTATACTCACAGACATTATGTTAACACTTTTAGAAACCTCAGAGTGTTTCCTATCCAATAGTACTAATTATGTGCATATCCTATTTTCTGAGCCTGAGTGGCAGGAATTTTGCTTTGGGCATGCCAGACTCTCCAAAACCATCGCCTCACCTGCCGCTCCCTAAGAAGTTAAATTGTTGCATGTTGTGTGTTTATATTTTGTTCTGTATAAATAGATGGATAGATGCCAAAATAAAGGTAACACCAACATAAACTGTGTAAATAGGGCTTCGGGCCACCACGAGCCAGAACAGCTTCAATACACCATGGCATGGATTCTACAACAGTCTGGAACTCTATTGGAGGGACGTGACATCATTCTTTTATGAGAAATTCCATAATTTTGTGTTTTATTGATGGTGGTGGAAAACGCTCATCAAACCATTCAATGACCACTCGTGCCGTGTGGATAGGGGCATTGCATCCCGTAGGGGCGTAGCCAAAAGAATGGCCTGCACATAATTTTTAAACATGGCCTTATAAATGACGGGATGGTAATTGCTTAATTATATACAGTGAGGTCCAAAAGTATTTGGACAGTGACACATTTTGCATTTGCAGATTGTTTTGGTTGTGTGTCAGATTATTTTGTGCCCAATAGAAATCAATGGTAAATAATGCATCGTGTCATTTGAGTCACTTTTATTGTAAATAAAAATAGAATATGTTTCTGAACAAATCTATATCCATGTGGATGCTACCATGATTACGGATAATCCTGAATTAATTGTAAATAATGATGAGAGAGAACGTTACAGAGCCACAAAGATCAAAGAAACATGCTAACCTTACCTTACCTCTCACCACTCATTTTTGGGGGGTATGATATTTATGCCTATGTAACTTTCTCATTCATAATTATTCATGATTAATTCATAATTATCGACAATCATGCTATCATCCACATGAATATAGAAGTGTAGAATAGTACGCTGGTATTTTCTAAATCGCTGATACCGGGGGCACCTGTTTAGTTCATTACAGTTTTTCTCAGTCGCTTTGGTGCATTTTTCACATCATCCCTAACATGTGCAAAATAATAAGTGAATCCTTAGTACATCTCTCAAAAGTAAATATTCATGCCAATGATCATGTCAGTGTCATCAGAATGATAAGTCATTGAGTCATTGTTCACAAACAATGTCGTCAAAATGTTTAGGCATGTTGTCAATGTAACTGTGTACTTTGACAGTATTACCTGATGTAAACTTAGGCTACAGTTTGGATGACAGTTACTGTATTGAAAATGCACAAGGCTGCACTTCTATGGCATATATCAATTTCAACAGTACTATTTACATATTACTGTATGTGGGTTATTGATTGAAAGAGACTGGACAACCCAAGGGGCACAAAGGAAAAAAAACTAAATTAGAAAAAAACACAGGAAACCACCCCTAAGGCACAACTTTGCCCGCAGCACTGTTCTAGTGCTGTCTCTACACATCCAGACGTTCCTGTCTGTCGGCCCACATATTCTCATCCACATCACACCGGATATTTTCCCTTCCAATGCGGATATTTCCTCCCCGTTGGCCTGGCAAATCCACAGTAGCTCTGTGACCGATGATATTCCGACCCCGCCTTCTGCATTTGGTCAGGTTGAAGCCAGCCTCATCCACGTATACAAAGTTGTGAGAGGGTTCACTTGATTCCAACATTATACGCTATATCCCAGAACACACAGTTGAATTTGTTTTGGTAAGGAAGAGTGACATAAAATGTACATATATTGCATGTTCCTTCCACAGCAATGAAAATGTGTGCAGTTTATGCTTACTGTACTATGTATCACTATAAAATGTTGTTGTAAAGTAGTTACATAGATATATGTTTTACCTGTACATACTGGTACCGTAGCTCCTTAACTCTGTCCTCATTCCTTTGGAATGGTACACGGTACAGCTGTTTCATACTCATCTGGTTTCTATGCAGCACCCTGTCGATAGTTGAGATGCTAACCGTATGGATGTTTTCAAAGACATTGTTGTCTTCTATAATGGTCCTTTGTATTTCCCTGAGTCTCATGGCATTGTTTGCTCGGACCATGGTGCAAATAGCCTCCTCCTGTTGAGGTGTGAAAAGGCATCCTCTGCCACCGGTTTGAGGTAATCTTGCAGTCGTATGTGGGGAAAAATGCAGTACACTTTCACATAGACAAAAACTATGCGAACACACATTTTACTGTAAAACATACAGGTGTGTGCATGTAAGGTGCAGTATGTATCTGTATAGAGTATATTTCTGTATGCTGTGAAATACAAGTGGACTATTGTAATATGAAGCATTGTAGGAAGTATACAGTATACTGCTTATATACAGTAACAGTGCACTGTACATTGGTGGACATACCTGTTCTCTCTTCGAAACGTTTGAACTATTGAGGACACGGTTGATCTCCCAATATTCGGCTGCACCCTTCAACCCGCCTCAGCCTTTGTAAGGCCATGATTGACAACATGGTCTACAATAGTGGCCCTTATGTCATCAGATATGCGCCTATGTCCTCTTCTGCCTCTTCCTCTGTTTTGCCTTCCACCACGCATCCTTGCTCCTCTTCTTCCTCCTCTTGGCTGTTGACCCTGTTCGTTTCCTGGTCCATCCATTATTGGAAAATTGCAAATCTGTGTTGTGGTCTGTCTATATATGCTTGCCAATTGATTCTTCATGAGATGCATGTTTGAGCAATTTAGACAACTGGTTGATTGTTGGTTGAACTAACACTTTACATTCCTTAATGAGTGAGGGTCAATTTCACCTGCACGATTCATCAATTCACGTTTTTGTACAAAAGGTATAATAGAAATGTGCAAAACTATGCTTGACAGTTTATGACAAATAGTTCAACAATTTTGCGTGTAATGGCTTATGCAAGGAACTAATGTCTAGATGTTTTGAGGGGTAAGACTATTCAACAGAGAACCATCTATTATATTTTGATCAACATGACATGAGCAATTGAAAATGTGGAAAAAAGCTGACACTTGTACATTATCAATTGCAATGTGTTCAAAGGAATAAGAAATTGCTTTAATGATGTGCACAAGTGACTAGATGATTTGGAATTTGTACAAGTAGTATCAAGAATTGCACTTTTGATCTAAGAAAAGCACCAAAGCGACTGAGAAAAACTGTAACCGACCGCCCCAATACGCGCAACCGTGAAATTCCTTTTAAGCGCAAAGATTCAGAGGCCTGTCATCTCCAGGGCCCTATCCCTTGATGTGTACAGTGATGTAACATGACATCATGTCATTGGCAAATTATTTTCATTTGTGAGTCCTCTCATGTTCTCAAAAAAATGTAAATGTATTATATTTTTGTACTTGTCTGAGGTGGTGATGCTGACTGATTTAGCAATGTGACAGATCTGGGAGGCCTCCAGGGGAGCCCTTCTCTTCTCTCTGCGATGTTCATATCACAAGCCATGTGCAGCTCCAGACTGAGCTTGGCACGCCCCCGACAATACCGCACTCCATCTCGGACTCTGGGCGCCCCGGACCTGAGGGTACCAGTAACTGCCCAGGGCGCTATTCGGACATGCTACCTCACCAGGAAACTGCAGACTTTAGACGGGTATGATTTGGATTTGGAAATGCGATCTTGTGGCCACTTAAATCTTTTACAATCTTCAGAGAGGCAGAGCCGAGATTCAAGGATACTTTCTTCACAGGGTTAGGAAAGAACCGTTGTTGAACTTCCCTTTGGCACAATTCTGCAATTATACGAAATGCTCTGATACCACGTTGAATTCTGAGAAGCACCTGACAATTGCCTAGTGCACTTTATCTAATTGGACGAAGGTTTGACAACTATTGAATGACGTTGTCAAAGAACAATGTTTCAAACTTGTGAATTGAGGTTTGGCGTTGGTTCTGTCGTCTCCGATTTGGTAGCCTAAACATCAATGGATACATCAATTTGGAATACAAGTCCATATTGTCGCGTGTTTTAGGATAAACAATGCTAGTACTACTATTGAGATTACTGTGCTTCCCACTTTGTAGCGAGGTTGTTTTCACTCACATACACCGGGAGAAGACAAAGACAAATGTTACTCCTACACATGAATATGCCGTCACTAACGGGAACGTAAACAACACCAATAGTAGGCAGAGCTGGCACTCCGCGTATGGCAGAGTTGTCCACGAAATGGACAGTAAAAGGGTGCAAACCTCAAGTGCATCATCTTGGGATGTGGTTAGGACATGGGTGGATAACATGAATGGGACTTTTAATATGAAAAGAGCTATGAATGAAAGAACAATAGTGCGCAAAAGCAATTCATCAAATGGAACCGATTATGTTACGTTACTCGAGGATGGAAAGTCAGAGAGGCACAAGGTGCAAAAGTTGGACACCGAGAACCATGCAACCATGGAAACGCGGAATTTTGTATATGGTCATTTAAACCCCCCCATGAGACACGCGCGAGGAGGACACCACCGTAACGAGCACAAACGGATCTGCAGACACAAAAGAGGGACTGTAAGCCGTCGGAGAAGAAATGTGAAGGATGGCAGTAAAAAAGAGAACAAAATAAGTGAGTCAACCATGCTGTCAGATGCGTCTTTGGATGTTCTGCTGGCCATGTGGAAACCGCTGCCTAAACCTATGGCCCAGAACCAGTTAACAGACTTGCCATTTGATGCCAGTGATTATGAACAGTTCACTTTGCCAGACCTCCAGGACTATACCACACTGATTCCTCTCAATCCTCAAACAAAGAGAAAAGATGTAAAAACAAACTTTTACCCCATAACAGCAGAATCATATGCCATCATGATAATTTCAGTCATAATTTTCACTGTTGGAATAATTGGGAATATGGCAATCATGTGCATTGTGTGCCACAACTACTACATGAGAAGTATTTCAAATTCTCTTCTTGCCAATCTCGCCCTTTGGGATTTTGTTGTCATCTTTTTCTGCCTGCCGCTGGTGATATTCCATGAACTAACCAAGAATTGGGTGTTGGGGGAGTTCTCCTGTAAAATCGTCCCCTATATTGAGGTAATTTCCACTATCTGTTGTGTTACTCCAGTGAGTGTTATGATTGGGTGTTGAAGTGGGGTCCCTGTTCAAAGTCTGCTGTCAAAAACTCTCTCTTCCTTGTCACATCTCCATTCTATTCTGCATGGTAGGTACTTCATATGACATGCAATGATCTGTGCTCAATTATCTGCACAGCCTGGTCACAAACTAGACGTAGCATAGTAAATGTAAATCCCGGACACTGAATTTAGAATGAAATGTTACGTTTGGTAAGGTTACATAAAACAGAAGGTTACTTGAAGCAAAAACATAAATTAGGGTGGTTGGTCGGGCATATAACGTGAACGTCTAGCAACCCAAAGGTTGCGTGTTCGAATCTTATCATGGACAACTTTAGCATTTTAGCTAATAAGAAACTTTTAACCACTTACACATTTTTAGCTACTTTGCAATTAGAATGTAAGTTAACCCTTCCCCTAACCTTAACACTTAACACAGGTAGCCTAGCGTTTAAGAGCGTTGGGCCAGTAGCCAAAAGGTTGCTGGTTTGAATCCCTGAGCCAACTAGGTGAAACACTTGCCAATGTGTCCTTGAGCAAGGGACTTAACACTAATTGCTCATGTAAGTCGCCCCCCCACCCCCCACCACACACACACACACACCCTCCCAGTCATTAAAGACTGTAAAAACACCTGGAAATCAGCTCCAAGTGATTTTAATTTAAGAAATATGTTCCCAAGTATTCTCACACATATAGAGATGTTATACAAATGTGGTATACACATGTAAGCAAGGTTCAAAATTATTATGTTTCATTCAAACATTATATCTCTTTGAGCTTCTTGCGGTCAATTTGCAGTCTACAAATTACTTGTAATTATGTTCCGGCCCCCCGACCATCCGCTCAAGAAAGAAATCAGCCCGCAGCTGAATCTAGTTGATGATCCCTGCCCTAGATCTTATGCATTCCAAGAACTTGGAACATCTTATACAGTTTGCAAAACAAACTGTGATTGAGGTCACAGTGTTAAAACTATGCACCTCAAAAACTATGCACTTTCTTGGTGAAAGTAGCTTTGATTGGAATAAACGCAGATGTGAAGAGACTGGATGAGTATAATCAACACATTGACAGACCCACCTTGTCCTTGATAGGCTAGGTGCAATTTTCCCTACTGTTTACACCTATCCAATCCTTTCAGATCTCCACAAGTGCAAAACCCTAGGGCTGGGTGTACCTGTCTCTGTGTTTTATGCAGTCCAATCCTCTCCTCTTCCACAGACCTCTTTGACTTAATCTCCTGCCTTTTACCAGTCTGTCTGTTCTCACAGTCACAGACATGTACTTCATGTAAGATGGATGAATCTTGCAGGGATTCACTATCATACTGCGGGTCCTGAGTGCCTTTCATGGTAAATGTGTTAATTATTTACCCGGAGAAGGAATCACACTCCTTTTAGAAGAGGAAATCATCTAGATTAAAAAGCTTCTATGGGTGGCTAAATTCATCTGTCCGGGCGTACATATTGTACATAATGGCAACAAGACAGATAAACCACCACACAAAGACCCAAACATGTCTGTAAGCTGCTTAGTGACAGGGTTTGTAAGTCCAACATTTACATTTGACATAATCTTCATTGCTCTGCATCAGAGTGTAAGTGCCTTACCAAAGGGCACATCGACAGATTTTTCACCTAGTCGGCTCGGGGATTCAAACCAGCAACCTTTCAATTGTCTTAACCACTAGACTACCTGCCGCCCTGTAGGCCATTTTAAAACCACAGTCCCAGACCTAGCACTGAACATTAAATGCATAGCGGCAGCGGCATCCTCGTTATGTTAAGTGAATCGGTAATCAAGCATTTAATGGAGCGTAATTACAGAAACAGTGGGTACATTAATTCTAATGGTTCCTGTGGCAACTGAAGTACTCTGTCACATGAAAATGTGTCATTATGGACACAGAGGTGACAGAGGTTAGTTACACAAGGCCTGCCCGCCACTAACAGCTGGTGCGTGATGTCTAATATTAAAGAAGTCTTGAGGTATTGCTCACCTGAGGTAGAGTACCTTATGATAAACTGTAGACCACACTATCTACCAAGAGAGTTCTCATCTATATTATTCATAGCCGTCTATTTACCACCACAGAGCGATGCTGGCACTAAGACCGCACTCAACCAACTCTAAAAGGCCATAAGCAAACAAGAAAATGCTCACCCAGAAGCGGCGTTCCTAGTGGCCAGGGACTTTAATGCAGGCAAACTTAAATCAGTTTTACCGAATTTTTTACCAGCATGTCAAATGCGCAACCAGAGGAAAAAAAACCTCTAGATCACCTTTACTCCACACACAGAGATGCATACTGAGCTCGCCCTCCATTGGGCAAATCTGACCATAATTCTATTCTCCTGATTCAAACAAAGGCTCATTTTGTTCAGGACAACCCAGGGTATGACGCCATGTCATCTTGTAACTGTACATTTAACATAGTGACCATAAACATTGACGTGACATGACATGATATGACTTGAGTTTTATGACATGGAAATGTGAAGTGTATATTTTAATTTAGGGTGTCTGGCTTGCTTGTATGACATAAAAGCAGTATTTATTATAATCCTCAACGTCTCAGATTTCAAAATACTTAATTTACGGCATTTACCTCACTCAGACAACACATTTTTTTTCTCGCAAAAGTTGACCAATTAGAGGGAGGGATGGGGTCAACTTCTTGTCGCGTAGGGGTGCTTAAGTTAAGAACAGCTGTCAGTCAAAACCCATACAACGCTGTGAATTGCAGATCCTGAGCTCTGACGTCATTTATAGCATGTTGCTGTACAGCCACTGCGTTCCAATTTAAACGCTTATGTGTAAAGGGCTACATATAAATGGTGCTGTTTGTGAAGAGCAACAGATCTCTCTCTCGCTCTCTCTCTCTGAGGTCATAAGGACCAGACAGATCAAAGCCTGCCCCTGTACGTCTGACAGTACCCATGGCTTCTCTGGCTCAGGCACTGGCTTCTGTGTTTATACCTTCCTCTGCCAAGGCCCTTAAGGAGGCAGTCACAATTAACAAGCCTAGCAACCAAACAACATAGCACTACTACACAGTCTAGAAGACAACACTGGACTTAACACTCAATGTAAACTGCACATCTGTCTCTTGAGTTCTATGTATATTAGCGTGTACGATTTGGGTGAAAAAGCAACCACATTTGCAACATTTTTGTGGCTGTATTGTGATAGCAAAATAATTGGAGCATAGTGAAGATCTGGGTGTAGGGATAGAGATATTGCATTGAGATATTAATCTCCATGCCTCATGGTCTGCAGTTTATTTTCATGTTATTTAATCATGAATATGAGCTGGCTCTCTTGCCAAGTCCATAACTCGATTAGGCTAAGAAATGAGAACTGCATACTGTAACCATCGAGGACTACAATTGGGCTCCCTTGCACACAGCACGATATACTGTGCTCCTTCTTTATCACGTTACAAATTCATCAATGTTATAAGATGTTGCTCTAAAAATAAATGTGAGTCTAAAGTTCACCCTTTGGCATCCAACTGTAGTCTCCCCACTCTTTAAAACAGTATCACTCATAACACATTACTCATGGCTACTTTCAAACATCTCAGTATGGGGAATGAGGATCTAGGGTGCGGAATAATCTGTTTGTCATTTATCAAAACAAGTGTGGACCTTCGAGTTCTCCAGTAAAGAGACCTGTCAAAACAGAACCTCCTCATGGAAGATTTCTCTCCCTCTCTCTAAACCTGTTGACGTCTAGTATTCTGTGCTGTACCATTGTCGTTTGAAAATTGTTCCAAGCGGTCTTTAAAACATGGATGGTTTACAGTGGACACATTCTTTTGGTCTTTTCAGAGAGCAACATGGCTCTGGGGCCTTCCCAAGGTGCTATACAATAAGGAGAAGTATCTGGAGACTGGATACATTTTCTATACATATTTCTCAATGAAAAACAAAATAACTCTTACTGTATTGTTAATGTGCAGTAATGCCACATCAACTGGATAGTATCTTACCTTCTCCTCCCTTTTCTTTCTCCTTCCAGGTCGCCTCCCTAGGGGTTACCACCTTTACCCTGTGCGCCTTGTGCATCGACCGCTTCCGCGCTGCCAACAACGTCCAGATGTACTATGAGATGATTGAGAACTGTGCCTCCACGGCCGCCAAGCTGGCCGTTATCTGGATCGGGGCTCTCCTATTGGCCCTGCCAGAGCTCCTGATCCGCCAGCTGGTCACTGAAGATGGCGAGCCTCCGGATGGGACGTCCTGCCAGCGCTGCGTGGTTCGTATCTCCACCGAGCTCCCTGACACGCTCTACGTGCTGGGCCTGACCTATGATGGTGCTCGCCTCTGGTGGTACTTTGGCTGCTACTTCTGCCTGCCCACGCTGTTCACCATCGGCAGCTCCCTGGTGACCGCCTGTAAGATCCGGCAGGCCGAGCGGGCTTGTGTGCGCGGCAACAAGAAACAGATCCATCAGGAGAGCCAGATGAACTGCACGGTTGTGGCGTTGGCCATCCTCTATGGCTTCTGCATCATTCCAGAGAACATCTGCAACATCGTCACTGTCTACATGGCGGCGGGAATTCCCAGACGGACCCTGGACATTCTCCATCTGGTCAGCCAGCTGCTGTTGTTCTGTAAGTCGGCAGTGACACCGGTCCTGCTGTTCTGCCTGTGCCAGCCCTTTAGCCGGGCCTTCCTGGACTGCTGCTGCTGCTGCTGTGACGAGTGTGGCCCGCCCAGGTCTTCCACCACCGCCACCACCAGCGAGGAGAACGAGCACGAGTGCACCACCACCGACCTGGAGCTGTCGCCCTTCAGCACCATCCACAGGGAGGCATCCTCCTCCTACAGCACTGCGGCGACCCACTGCTAAGGTCATGACCTCCATCAGATGTTACAACTGCCCTGTGAAGAGGTCAAGAGGTCGGACTGTAAACCTATTGGTCTGGTTTCCCTCGCTCTGATTACATTTACTCCATTGAGAATGCTTGTTAGTCAGGGGATAGGCTTAATCTGAGTCTGGGAGACCCTTACAGTTAGGATTAGTAAATATTTTATTCCCAACAATTTAGGAGTTTAGAGGACACGCCCTATTCTAAATGTTCACTTAATTTCCTGAATTGACTTTTAATTTAATTAACGTAAACTCTGGTGAACATATGTCTCGGTTTACTCAAGTTGTCTGTATATAATGTATGATAAATTGTCCATTTGTTTACAGAAACCATACGGAAAGGAATATGAATAGTTCAATTCAACATTTTTTATTGTTTATTAACTCACCAGTATTTTCTCTTTTAGAATTTGCACTGAAATATACCATCTTTATTTTGTTAGTTGTATTTTTTTGTCATGTTTTTAAAATTTTTTATTATGTTGTCTCTTTCTGCTTCCAGGGTGTCTCAAATGGAAAGCAATATATTGAAATGGCTGGTCGTAGTGTATTGTGTTTTGCTGATAATGGTGATTCTTCTGAATCAGTTCAAAGTTATTCCTAGCTCCCTTGCTATGTAAGTATATTATTCAGTCTGTATTTGATAGCAGAAAACTGTGCGATACACTTCAGTCAGTCAGTAAACTTCTGGAGTGGTGTTTTTTTTTTATCTCACTTTAATAAATAAATATAAAAAGAGTTTGACTGAATGTTTCTTTGACAAAATGTAAATTCTTCGATATCTTCGTACAAGGAATAAACAACCCATTTACTATTTAGGGATTAATATACCCCATCAAAACTGCTAATCATGACTTTATCATTTTGTCTTGGGAACTAAACGTATGTGATAATATTCTCCAGAGGAGAATGGTTTCCTCATAATGCTCCTCTCATAGAGGGGGAGCTTCTCATCTGGCCACCATGTCATCATCACTATTCACTCCCCAGAGTAAACACAGCAGGCCTTGTTCCATACCCGTCACCAAGGCAACCTCAGGAATCTGCTTCTCAGATGTCTCTGTGACTTCATGGTCGGCCAAGTGGCAGGGAGTCAGGTCAGATGGTAGGATGGATGAAGAGAAGGGTTCACGGGACTGAGCTTAACTAGGGTATGGTGCGACTCATGCATTAACATGAAGATGGTCTGTTATGGTCGGTTGTTGGCTCATTTCAGATGTAAGCCTCGCTAACTGCTAACCAGAATGTTTTTGTCTGGTTCACTTCAGCCTTCCTTGTATATTTATACAGTTTCAGACAGTGGAAAAATGTTTCCTTTGAAAACAGTGTCCTAGGATCATGTGAAGACATTTCTGGAACATGCCCGACTTGAATTTCAAGCTTTAAAAAAATGATGGTCAAGAAACATTTGCGCTGATAGGAATGGCATGGATGGACAAAATAATATCTTAGGCTAAACTGGATTGTCTCTGTTTAACAGGATTATACATGTTTTACAGTATTACTTCCTGGTCCTGATTTGTAATACATTAGCAAGATATTGCCTGCTTGCAATACTACGGTAGCACAACAGCCTACAATAAGGCAGCCATCGCTTCCATATGCAGTGCAACAAAATGGTGGATCTGAGACCGTCTTTCATTTTCAATAACTCCCTCTGTTCTTGATGGTAATATGCATAGTGACTTTTTTTCTCTTCACATGAAGTAAAAGGCAGCACATAGTTCACGGTAGCTGAGGGGGCATTGAACAACAACACATTTTACAGGTTAAGACAACCCTGAAGAAGGCACTGCATGCTGAAACATCGTTTAGGTTTTTGCGTTAAATTGTTGGAAGTATATGGAGAGTGTGTAACTTTTTTACTTTGTTTTTGTACAGAGCAACATTGTTGCCAGAAATTAGCCATCATTGCTCAACATTTTGCTTTTTGGTGGTATTGTTCGTCTTGGCTAAAGGTCAGCTGCAGATAGAACTGGTGTTTTCAATGGAACGGCATGACTCCTGAGTCCAGCTGTCAGAGAAGCAAAATCTGATCAAAAGCTGAAAAGAAAATGCTCCCTAGAGCTTTCACTGTCCCATATTCGGTCTTAGAGTGGGGTCATTTTGTCCATGCAGTGCATTGATGTTGGTAAGGAATGTAGTTTATAGAGATTCACCTCTTCATGTTATGTGCCCATGTTATGTGCCCACAGATTTCTTTGGTTCTGCATTTTCCCTGAGGCATTTATTATAACTGAACATGGCAGCTGGATGTGATTTTGATGCTAAATTGATGGGCATCTGTCGGTCGGCCATTGGATGCACATAGTGTGTGTTACCATAGTGTGTTACCATAGTGTGTGTTCATCTTTAACTGAGCGTACCTAAAAAAAATCCTGACACACTTTTCAATGTTTTCATAATGATGGTCAAAAACAAGAAGAATTTACAATTTGCCAAATGGCCAGTATAATCGCAGTAATTCTTCTCCATGAAAACCTGTGAGAGGGAAGGGTTGGACATCCCTGCTCCCTAGTTGCAATGAGAGGTTCCTCTATTCATTTGGAAACAATAGCTAGAAGGTAAATTGATGCATTACCGCTAAACAAGTTGCTCAGTGACCTTAGCCTAACTCCTTTCAGGGTTACATGGGATGGGCAGGACATTCTGTACAAGCCCAAAGAGAGATGTGATCAGTATCCCTCATGATTGGCAAGGAGCCAGGGTGCAATGGCAACCAAAACCTCCTTTGGGATAGTATACTGCCACATGCAAACTACAGTGTGAAATTAGAAAACAGTAACTGTGGCTATAGACAGCAGTCTAAAGCAGTATCTAGTCTTACAGCTGGATTCATCAGGGTACAGGGTACACTATACAGTATTAAAAATGCAGATATACAGCTTCCACTTTTTTTTTTATGTTCTTGACTTGTCTGCCATTGGTTTATGGGACATTCTCACATTCTCACACAACATTATGTTTAGATGTGCTTCTCACTATGTGGTATTTCATTGATGAAATGTGCATTTGGCAATGTTCGAAGACTCTCATGCATTTTCATTAAGTCTTCCCAGTCAGAAGATTGTCATATGCGTCCAAACCCACACATTGTAGGTTTCACACTATACAAGTGAACAGCCATTCTGTTGTAAGGGGAGTGCCTTCTGAATATTTAATACTTGTAAACTCTCATTGTTTCTGAGATGACCTGACACTTCAGGGCAACATGGATGGTCCACATGGATATAGTCTGTTTTTTTATATGTGATGTGTACTTTGTATTCACCTGTATATGGATCATGGTGCTCTCTCATATACATAAACAGTTATATATATATATAGATTATGGCTGCTATGTCAACATGCTCATCCACCAATGTTACAATGTGTCCATGATAAGCAGGACTGTCCCCCGGTCTCTGTCAAATTCCCCTATGTACGTGCACACAGACATCTACTATGAGTTCTAACACTAGCACTCTGTCTGCATGACCAGTTGGATGTTCCTCAAAAGTCTACTCTAATGTGTGTTTGCATGCACATCCCAAAGGTCCTTGGAGGAATACAGTACAGTATGGCTGACATGTCGTGTCACAGTGCCCTGTGAGTACGGGCACAGACGGGGCTGTCGGCTCGGCTCAGCCCTGTTGTTGTATAATCGGATCCATCTGATGGAGCGGATGGCCCTCCTGGGAGGATAAGGGCTTTATTGTCTCGCCTCAGCTCTTTGTTGGATTGTTTCTTCATTTCTAGGTCACCGCCTGTGATTGAACGCTTGAATGCATAAATTATTATTTTGCGCGCTGAGAATTCTCCCCCCCCAAAACCCACCTCCCTCCTTTAGTGAATGCGTTAAAGGGACTGCCTGCCATTAGGGGTACAATGAGTTGTCCCCCCTTCACCTCCTCTACTGGAATGAGAATCTACAATAGTATAGCTATATGAGCTGCCAAACCAAATTATAGATTTATTTTCTCTTCACGAAAAATCTTTGTTGATGTTTGCTTGAACTTTCGTCAAAGCCTTAATTATGGTGATAATTGGTGTTCTGTAGGACCTTCAGATCTCTTCAACTCTCTCCCCCTGCCTTATCCGCCATTGACTAACCCCCCTCTCTGATGCTCTCGTTTTGTCCCATTCACTCTCCTCAACATCATTATTACTGATCTCTGACCCTGATTTGTAGTCATAGCAGGGTTAAGCACATATTAGTGCTCACACCTGGCTTTGACAGTTTGGTATTGATGCTAGACATTTATTTAAGCACTAAGGGTCTGCTTCGTCCTTTGTGATATACACTCCGATAGCACTGCTGTAAATTTACAAAAAATATTATGATTCATCCATAGTAGCGCAAGAAGGATGATTTGAATCAACAACAAAGATTTTTGGCTTGTATCTTGAATTCAGTAAAACAAAAGCCAAGAACAGGAGGGTTTTGCACATCAATCCTGACAAGACTGGTTTGAACCTTTAAAGTAGCTTTGCAAAGAGATTTGGAGTCCCCTCTTAAGAGATGAAGAGAATAGTTGTGAATTCGTCCAGTGCTGGCCAACGGTTGTCCTCTGTTAGCTTGTTTCGTGTGCCCAAACACAGAGGGAGTGAATCTAACCATGAAGTCCCATAAGTCTTCTGCATAGCACATTGTGCCTTGAATCAATCAGTCACAGCAATTACACACCATTTATAGCAGCAATTGAAGTGCTGTGACTGTGGCTATCAAGCAGAACTTTCAAATGAACCTTGGCCTTTTTTTCCCAACCACTCTTCCTTCCCCCTGGTGAAATGCAGTTTAAGACAAATCTAAGACAATCCAACTTAATTGATCAGATTAACTCCACTGTTGTTGTTTTTGTTAGTGCATTCTGTCGGGTGTAGATTTACGACCAGCCATATGGCCCCAGGTGTGAGGCCTAGCACAGAACTGATTTAGTGAAACGGCATTGCCTTTTAAATAAAGCGATGTACTCGTCCATTTAATGTTGGAATCACAAAGAGTGAGTGCACTTGGAGCGGAACTCTGGTGACCTGAGACACAATTTGACTCGACATGATTTGGGCACTGACGCAAACCAGACGGCACAGCGTAAGCTGTGTGAATCCTTGAGAATGCTTCTCTAGGCTCAGCTGACTGTGGTACAGAAGAGTCAGAAGAGGATGTCAGTAACCTTACCAACACCATCCCATGTCATGTTAGTCTGTGGTTCGGTTAGCTGTTTGCTGAGGAGAATCCAAAGTGAAAGATTTGGAAAGGAATAAAGCTCTACTGTGAAACAAATAGCAGTAAAGCACCTTCTTAATGTGTCAGTTCACCTAAGCAGTGTTTCAATCAATCAGGCTCTATTAAAGGCTTTGTCCCCATGGATCCAAGGGGCCACAGCACACAGCAATGTGAGGAAGGCCCTACAGAGGGTGGTGCAGACGGGCCCAGCACATCACTGGGAGTGAGCTCCCAGCCATTCAGGCAGTACATGCCGAAAAATTGCCAAAGACTCCAGCCACCAGAGACATGGACAGTTCTCCATGCTCCTGTCCGGCAGGCAGTACAGGTGCATCAAAGCTCATACCAACAGACTCCTAAACAGCTTCTATCCCCTGGCCATAAGACTGTTAAATGGCTAACAACTACTGCTCCCCCTCATACCTACGCTGCTGCTAAAATGATTATTGATTAGATTTATTAGGACCACTACTCTGCTGTTCATTAATTATTGATTGCCATTACCATTAGTGTCTATCTATTTATCCTGCTACTGGTCACTATTACTCCTGTTTACATGTATATATTACCATTAGTATATTACCAAGTGTTTATATATATTCCTGCTACCAGTCACTTTCCGATGCTGTTTACATGACACTCTTGCAGACACACTCACACACTTAGACTTACATACACACTCTCCACCATGCACACCCACCCACCCACCACTTATGGTGCTGCCATACTGTTTATTATTATTATTATTATTATTATTTATCCTGTTACCAGTCACTTTCTCCTAATCCCTCCCTACATGTACATATCTATCTCTGCACATTGTACATTTCCCCTGTATATAGCTTCCTCTCTTATTTAGTGTGTTTTTATTTTATTTTTATTTTCTTATTAGTTATACTTTTTTTATATTGAATACTGCACTGTTCGTTATGGCTTGAAAGTTTCACTTGTGCATGTGACAAATACAATACAGTAGGTGAAAACAACTTCTGCCACAGGCCAATATGAGAAAAACATCAACCTCCATGCAGACCTTATTTGGCCTCTTCAGCATTTGGTCTTGTTTTCATGACGAAAAGTTACAACATAATGAAATCATGCTTCAGATTATATTGAATTTTGCAGACAATGTCACTCCTTGTGTATGATATCTAGATTTCCTCTGATGGCGAACTATCATCAATCAGTCACTGTCTACTTTAAGTTGTTTCAGATTCTGTCCCTCCTTACATAAGCTAAAGCATGGAGGTACAGAATGCAGCCCTCCCTTCTTTTCCCTCTCCGGCCAGTAACCAAATGTCTGATGAAGGCTAACCCAGCACTTATCAGGAATAGAAAACGGCTTTTGAGAGGCAGACATTGCTCCTGTGCTTGGCCTACGTGCTGTTTTATTATTAATGAAGTGATCATGCAAGGCCCCTCCTCTTCTCCTTGCTAACGAGCTAGCATTTCCAAAGCCCCAAGCCAACTCTGTCTCATGCATGACAGCTCCTAATTATTCTGTTGTTTAGCAATAATGCTTAGTATCAGATCAGAGAGAAGATGTATTTCTGACCTATTTTTAGCATTCAATCATGGTGCTGCCTAGCAGTCATGTTAGTAATTCAGTCATACCTTCAGATAGGTAGGTAGCATTATGTTACAGAGACACACACACATACACACTACCCTACCTGGAGTCTCCTCCTGTCTTTTCCCAGGGGAAGTCCACAATGGCAGCAGTTGTCCTGTACCTTCCATCTTTGTTAATTAGAAGGTATGCAGCTTGTAGCACAGTAACAGTTGGCTTCCAGCCACATTGGTTTAGCAGCTTCTACCATGTGATGCAACCCCAGGGATCCATGGGGCATCTGTTGTTCTTTATGTCTGTGTGTTTAACCAACTTTAGTTGTACACCTGGCTCCAGTGCCAGCTGCTAATTTAGACCATCTCTCAATGAGTGAATGGAGAATCTTGAGGTTAGTGTGTGCTGGTGTGTGATGCTTCAGCTATAAAGCAGCTCCACTCTTGCAAACCTATGCACTTGATTTCAGAAGGACCTGTTAAAGTAATTTTACCAAAAGTATGCATGCAATTGTGTCATCTTCATGGGGGATTTCAAGAGGGCTTTATTCAAGTGTAATTTTGTCAAAATATTCATGTAACGAATAGTTCCAAACCAATGTATCCTATGTATCTGTCACGGATCCCTCTGGAACTTTCATCACGCACACCTGTCCCCTATTCCCACTGATTAGTACTTGTATAAGTGTGCCCTTTGGTTTCCGTTGTCTGTCAATTATTGTTGCAATGTCCATTGGTGCGTGTGAGTACCTGTGCTGTGTGTTTTGGGCTTTCGTGCCCTTGTGGATTGCACAGATGATTACGGGTCTTGTCCCGTGTGTTAAACATCATGCGCGTGTGTTATTTATTAAAGTTACACCTCGCTCTTTTGTTTGGGTTTCAACCCTGTGTTTTTGTTACATGTTTTTTTGGTCTTCGTCCCCGTGCCCTTAAATGGCACGCCATAATTTGAGGTATAATAAAAAATTATAATACGCATTCCTGCGCCTGTCTCCCAAATCATTGTTACCAACGTGACAGTATCTTGAGGCACATCAAAGCACTGGCATAAAACTTGACTTATTCAGTGTTTCCATACACTGAATATGTCTAAAACAGACTTTCTGAGAACTAAAACCCACAGTCCTTCCATTACCATAGCAGCATCACATTATTTCTCTGAGGATCGATTCACATCTCACTAGTTCTGATGATGGCAGTAGCCTTAAAGGAAAACTCCACCCAAAAAGCTATATTTTGGTATTTGTTTCATTAGTCCATTGTTGAGATAGCCTCAAAATGTTTTGTTTGTCATCAATCAAGTTTCCAAGATTTGTAACTCTCAAAATACAGAAATACTCCCCGTATGATACATTTTGTATCAAATGATGCAAAATGCATCATACGGGATGATTTCTGTATTTTGAAAGTTACATATCTTGAAAACCTGAATAAAAGGGGGGAAACAGCAAAGCCCATTGAGGAAAGACGTACAGTGAGGGAAAAAAGTATTTGATCCCCTGCTGATTTTATACGTTTGCCCACTGACAAAGAAATGATCAGTCTATCATTTTAATGGTAGGTTTATTTGAACAGTGAGAGACAGAATAACAACAAAAAAATGTTATAAATTGATTTGCATTTTAATGAGGGAAATAAGTATTTGACCCCCTCTCAATCAGAAAGATTTCTGGCTCCCAGGTGTCTTTTATACAGGTAACGAGCTGAGATTAGGAGCACACTCTTAAAGGGAGTGCTCCTAATCTCAGCTTGTTACCTGTATAAAAGACACCTGTCCACAGAAGCAATCAATCAATCAGATTTCAAACTCTCCACCATGGCCAAGATCAAAGAGCTCTCCAAGGATGTCAGGGACAAGATTGTAGACCTACACAAGGCTGGAATGGGCTACAAGACCATCGCCAAGCAGCTTGGTGAGAAGGTGACAACAGTTGGTGCGATTATTTGCAAACGGAAGAAACACAAAAGAACTGTCAATCTCCCTCGGCCTGGGGCTCCATGCAAGATCTCACCTCGTAGAGTTGCAATGATCATGAAAACTGTGAGGAATCAGCCCAGAACTACACCGGAGGATCTTGTCAATGATCTCAAGGCAGCTGGGACCATAGTCACCAAGAAAACAATTGGTAACAATTGTGGTCAGATGAGACCAAAATGGAGCTCTTTGGCATCAACTCAACTCGCCGTGTTTGGAGGAGGAGGAATGCTGTCTATGACCCCAAGAACATCATCCCCACCGTCAAACATGGAGGTGGAAACATTATGCTTTGGGGGTGTTTTTCTGCTAAGGGGACAGGACAAGTTCACCGCATCAAAGGGACGATGGACGGGGCCATGTACCGTCAAATCTTGGGGTGAGAACCTCCTTCCCTCAGCCAGGGCATTGAAAATGGGTCGTGGATGTGTATTCCAGCACGACAATGATCCAAAACACACGGCCAAGGCAACAAAGGAGTGGCTAAAGAAGAAGCACATTAAGGTCCTGGAGTGACCTAGCCAGTCTCCAGACCTTAATCCCATAGAAAATCTGTGGAGGGAGCTGAAGGTTCGAGTTGCCAAACATCAGCCTCGAAACCTTAATTACTTGGAGAAGATCTGCAAAGAGGAGTGGGACAAAATCCCTCCTGAGATATGTGCAAACCTGGTGGCCAACTACAAGAAACGTCTGACCACTGTGATTACTTATTTCCCTCATTAAAATGCAAATCAATTTATAAAAAAAAATCTGGATTTTTTTGTTGTTATTCTGTCTCTCGCTGTTCAAATAAACCTACCATTAAAATTATAGACTGATCATTTCTTTGTCAGTGGGCAAACGTACAAAATAACAGGGGATCAAATACTTTTTTCCCTCACTGTATCTTCATAGTGCACACGTGTGAGAATTTACTAGTGCTTACAGAAACGTTCTTGGTCTATCTGTAATAGTTCTCCGTGATGCTGGTAAGGCAGAGTCAGGCGCAGGACAACAAAAATGAGTGTTCATAAACTTTACAAAAAAATATACCAAACGAGTGGTAAAACAATCACTCGAACACAGAAAACAAAATACAACAAATAATCACGCAAATAAACGTGAGAAACAGAGGGTTAAATAAGGAACATGTAATCATGGGAATGTAAACCAGGTGTGTGAAAAAACAAAACAAAACCAACTGAAAATGAATAATGGATCGGTGACAGCGAGAAGACCGGTGACGTCGACCGCCGAAAGCCGCCCGAACAAGGAGAGGGACCAACTTCGGCTGAAGTCGTGACACTATCAATTCTCGACACTTACATAACACAGGCGCAATGCACACAATCTACCAGTCAATCACCAATCAACTTTGTTAATTCAGGAATGAAAAGCTTTAATTTAAGGCAATATGACATCATTGTACATTATGAAATATCAAGTTATAACTGCTATACCCTACCTACTTGCACTATGAGCACTGAGATCTCTGAACATGAGGCTTTTATCTCAGCCATTCTGGACAGCATCATGTTTTTCTACAGTCTAGTATAATCATCCTCCATATGCCCCCCTTATTATATTAACAGGCTACTGTGTCATAGAGGCCTCTGGTAACCTGCAGTGACCTTGTGAAATTACCCATCTCCACATGCAGCTGTGATTAATGGAAAATCACCATGGCACCCAGCGCACTGCCTGTATCCAAACACTTATAACAATAGTCACGTGTGTAGCTACATGATATTTGAGAAAACTGTGGGCTTGACTTGAAAACTGTGTGGTGATTTAATTTACCACACAGTTTATAATGTTGAGTCTTCCTAATGTACAAGGAGATGAACAGGTTGGATGATTGCAGTTTTTCTGTTTCCAGGGCAGATTTGCTCTAGGGGCAGACATGTTTTCATTGTGACCTTTATGAAAGGTTGGGCCTTGAAAAGCTATTACCACTGAAATGTTAAGACAAATAGCTAGCTATACTAATGTTGATGCTCAGAGATGAGCAGTGATTATGTTACATGTATTTGAGAGTATTTTGTGATTTATATTACACTGGGCTGAACTACACTCCATTTTATTTTGTAACAAAATACTTTCGAGAGCTGTTATTTGTATTTTCAAAATACGAAATACTTTGTATACCATTTTTTATTGCGGTTCACAATTTTGTGGCCCCCTTTCAACCTGCATTGGTATCAGAATACTGATGGCACTATGGTGTGATAGTGTGTGTCTGCTAAGTTATCTAAATATACAGTACCAGTCAAAAGTTTGAACACACCTACTCATTTAAGGGTTTTTCTTTATTTGTACTATTTTCTACATTGTAGAATAATAGTGAAAACATCAAAACTATGAAATAACACATTTGGAATCATGTAGTAACCAAAAAAGTGTTAAATAAATCAGAATATATTTTATATTTTATATCCTTCAAAGTAGCCACCCTTTGCCTTGATGACAGCTCAGACACTCTTGGCATTCTCTCAACCAGATTCATGAGGTAGTCACCTGGAACGCATTTCAATTAACAGGTGTGCTTTGTTAAAAGTTAATTTGTGGAATTTCTTTCCTTCTTAATCCGTTTGAGCCAATCAGTTGTGTTGTGACAAGGTAGGGGTGGTATACAGAAGACAGCCTTATTTGGTAAAAGACCAAGTCCATATTATGTCAAAAATGTCTAAAAACCTGTTTTGTCATTATGGGGTATTGTGTGTAGATTACTGAGGAAAAAAATGTATGTGATCCATTTTAGAATAAGGCTGTAACGTAACAAAATGTGGAAAAAGTCAAGGGGTCCGAATACTTTCCCGAAGGCACTGTCAATATGAACAAATGCAAAAGCATTCTGAGTATTATTCTAATGATCTCGCCCCTAAATAAGGCCAATACCCAGTGTGCTTTGCAGTTCATTTTGGTATGTTTATTTTCAAATATACATTTACATTTTGGTCATTTAGCAGACACTCTTATCAAGAGTGAATTACAGTCAGTGCATTCAACTAAAAACAACATATCACAGTCAAAGCAAGTAAAACGTTTCTGTAACCGCTACTGAGAATATTGTTGCTGTTTTGGCCATCCCTGTTGATGCTTAGACAAGTGGAATAGGTTTTGCTTAGGCCCTCAAGCCTTTTCATGTTTATCTGGCAAAAAAATGAATTATCTATAATGTGGTCTTCTGAGAGTTATCTGCCAGATCTGCACTGGGAACTCAATGATTGTGAAATGAATGCTTTTGGACACCGCCATGTAAACACGTTATTCTTATAAACATGGTTACTCTACAGTACAAACCTCATGCTAAGCATTTGTGCTAGAGGCGAAGGACACCAGAGGGAGTGGTAGGCCACACAAGCTCACAGAAAGGACCACCGAGTGCTGGAATTGTCCGTCCTCGGTTGAAACACTCCTTACTGGGTTCCAAACTCCCTCTGGAAGCAACATCAGCACAAGAACTGTTCATCAGGGGCTTCATGAAATGGGTTTCCATGGCTAAGCAGCTGCACACAAACCTAAGATCACCATGTGCAATGCCAAGCGTCGGCTGGAGTGATGTAAAGCTCGCTGCCATTGGACTCTGGAGCAGTGGAAACGCAAATCACGTTTCACCATCTGGCAGTCCGATGGACAAATCTGTGTTTGGCGGATGCCAGGAGAATGCTACCTGCCCCAATGCATAGTGCCAACTGTAAAGTTTGGTGGAGTAATGGTCTGGGGCTGTTTTTCATGACATTCTAGACAATTCTGTGCCTCCAACTTTGTAGCAACAGTTTGGAGAAGGCCCTTTCCTGTTTCAGCATGACAATGCCCGATGCACAAAGTGAGGTCCATACAGAAATGGTTTGTCGAAATCGGTGTGGAAGAACTTGACTGGCCTCCACAGAGCCCTGACCTCAACCCCATCGAACACCTTTGGGATGAATTGGAATGCCGACTGCGAGCCAGGCCTAATCACCCAACATCAGTGCCCGGCCTCACTAACATCTAGTGGAAAGCCTTCCCAGAAGAGTGGAGGCTGTTATAGCAGCAAAGGGGGGACCAACTCCATTCTAATGCAAATTATTTTGGAATGAGATGTTTGACGAGCAGGTGTCCACATACTTTTGGTCATGTAATGTAGGTTAACAAGTAGTTTAAACCAATGAGGCTAGTGAATACTTGTGTTTGCATCAAATATAAAATTGAAGGCATTTGCAGATATTTAATGAGCATATTCATTCTCTACCACAGTGACAGAACTATTACTGCATGAAAGTGATTCATGATGCTAACGTGGGTCAGTAGACATTCAGTTTACGTTAAGTTAGTTCGACTCTACAACTCAATTCAAATCAGTTGAAATCAATTTATTTTAATTTAGTTGAATTAAATTTAGTCACTGAGTTACAGATTTGGGCCATGGGGAGGTATAATGACAGGCAACTTGATTAACACAAACGGCTAACTAATCAGTGGCACCAAGCCTAAGCACATAAAACCCTTATCTTGCACACAACAGTTTATACAAAGGATATGACAAATCATAATATGATTCTTAATCGGGTCATAAAAAAATCATCATATTAGGATTCATAACGACACGATTAAGGATCAGATTCCGTTTTATCACTTCCTATGGTTATCACTTTGTCATTAAACACACATTACACAATTAGCCTTGTGTAAAAAGGAATTCTGTCATGTGAGCTTTCACTGATCAGGTAGAGATCTATCAACATCCACTTGAGGTTGTGTTTGTTGAAGGCACTTTCCAGCTGTAAATTCATTTCCTTTTGTGCGTGCTTGCGTGCGTGTATGCGTGCGTAAGTGAGTGAGAGAGCTTTAGACCCACAGAGGCTCCCCAGCAGATGGACAGAGCAGTAAAGTGTGGGGTTAAGGATGTATGTCACTGCGTCCGTTGATCCCCTTCTGCTATAATACCTAGATCCAAAAGATGATAGAAAAAAGTCCCTCCAACTCCCCCCTCCCCACACCCAACACTCCCTGATAGACACACAAACATAGACACACGTTTCTCTTTATATTGGGACCTATACAGATGTATTTTTTTGGATGCCTTAGTATGTGAACCCTCTGCAGGGATGTAGCCATACAGTCAGCTGAAGCCTATTGCTGGGAAGGGGCCTATGCTTGCTCTACTTCTCTTACTTTACATTCAGGAAGTAGTGAGATGTGATCAACTTCAATCCTATCCTTGACCTTTTGAAGTAAAACATGGCAAAACTGGCTTGTGTAAGAGTACTTAGTTTGTGGTTCCCAGATAAAAAGCTTTCTAGAGGGAAACAATGTGGATTATAGTTGCCAGGATTAACATGATGATGCTCCAATATGTCCATAAGATGTTTTGTTTTTGAAGGAGATTAGATTATAATTTATTTACCTTTATTTCAATAGGGAAGTCATATGAATGAGATTATATTTTTAAGAACAGTGTTATCAATGCTCTGTCTTTCAGTAAATGGCTAGCTTGCCGACAGAGATGGCCGCCTCGCTTCACGTTCTTAGGAAACTATGCAGTATTTTGTTTTTTTTTATGTTTTATTTCTTACACTGTTACCCCAGGAAATCTTAAGTTTTAATACATACAACCGGGAGGAACTATTGGATATAAGAGCAACGTCAACTTACCAACATTACGACCAGGAATACGACTTTCCCGAAGCGGATCCTCTGTTTGGTCCACCACCCAGGACAATGGATCGGATCCCAGCAGGCGACCCAAAACAACGGCGCCACAGAAGGGGCAGATGGTCTTCTGGTCAGGCTTCATAGACGGGCACATCGCGCACCACTCCCGAGTATACTACTCGCCAATGTCCAGTCTCTTGACAACAAGGTAGACGAAATCCGAGCAAGGGTTGCCTTCCAGAGAGACATCAGAGATTGTAACATTCTCTGTTTCACGGAAACACTTGGGATACGTCATCAGAGTCGATACAGCCACCTGGTTTCTTCACGCATCGCACCGACAGAAACAAACATCTCTCTGGTAAGAAGAAGGGCGGAGGTGTATGCCTTATGATTAACAAGTCATTGTGTGATCATAACAACATATAGGAACACAAGTCCTTTTGTTCACCTGACCTAGAATTCCATACAATCAAATGCCGTCCGCATTATCTACCAAGAGAATTCTCTTTGATTATAATCACAGTCGTGTATATCCCCCCCAATCAGACACCTCGATGGCCCTGAAAGAACTTCATTGGACTCTATGCAAACTGGAAACAACATATCCCGAGGCTGCATTTATTGTAGCTGGAGATTTTAACAAGGCTAATCTGAAAACAAGGCTCCCTAAATTTTATCAGCATATCGAATGCGCGACCCGGAACTTCCGCGACGCATACTAAGCCCTCCCTCAACCTCCTTTCGGCAAATCTGACCACGACTCAATTTTGTTGCTCCCAGCCTATAGACAGAAACTAAAACAGAAAACGCTCGTGCTCAGGTCTGTTCAACGCTGGTCCGACCAATCTGATTCCACGCTTCAAGATTGCTTCGATCAAGTGGACTGGGATATGTACAGGATAGCGTTGGACAATAACATTGATGTATCTGCTGATTCGGTGAGCGAGATTATTAGCAAGTGCATCGGTGATGTTGTACCCACAGCGGCTATTCAAACCTTCCCCAACCAGAAACTGTGGATTGATGGCAGCATTCGTGTAAAACTGAAAGCACGAACCACTGCTTTTAATCAGGGCAAGGCGACCGGAAACATGACCGAATACAAACAGTGTAGCTATTCCCTCCGCAAGGCAATCAAACAAGCTAAGCGTCAGTATAGAAACAAAGTAGAGTCGCAATTCAACGGCTCAGACACGAGAAGTATGTGGCAGGGTCTACTGTCAATCACGGACTACAAAAAGAAAACCAGCCCCGTCACAGACCCCGATGTCTTGCTCCCAGACAAACTAAAGAACTTCTTTGCTCGCTTTGAGGACAATACAGTGCCACCGACACGGCCCGCTACCAAAACCTGCGGGCTCTCCTTCACCGCAGCCAATGTGAGTAAAACATTTAAACGTGTTAACCTCTCAGGGATTGCTGGGGCGCTAGCGCCCCAATCCCGACACTACCAGGTGAAATGCAAGGCGCCAAATTCAAAATCCAAAAGTTGAATTATTAAACATCCACCAATATACAAGTGTTCCATACTCATCAAAAGCTCTGTTTCTTGGCAATATCACAGCGTTGTCGGGTTTCAAAAAGGCTTTACGGCGAAAGCAGCACATTTGATTGTTTGAGGGTAGCACCTCACATATTTTTCCCATAGCCATGAATCTATTAGCCATCATGGCACACACATAACACATTTCACAGCGAAAACAAATCAATTACCTGTTGAAGAACGTCATCCTAAGTGTCCAACGAAGACAATCCATGGTTCTTTTGTTAGAAAAAGTAATGTATTTTATCCATAAATCTTCATTTGGTTCGCGCGTTATAATCAGAAACGAACGCCTCCACTCCTCCATTGAAGCGTGACGGAACTTCGTTCATCTTATACCTATAAACTTGTCCAAGAACAATCAAACATAGTTTTAAATGTATCCTTAGGAACACTTTTACGTATATTTACTATTATAAATCAACCGGAAAATAAACTGATCGATAAAGACGGTAAAAAAGACACTGCGCGCCTTGTCGGGAGCGCGCACTGGGTACTGTTGACATAAAAAGTACACTTCCTGGTTTGCTCTTCTTCTCTGGTCTAAAGCATCCAAATTGAAAATGTACACTGTCTCGAGACTGTTGACATCCAGAGGAAGCGATGGGTACTGCATTCATATGCCCTTATATGGTCATTTTCATGAGGGAGGGGTTCCAAATGAGCAATGTGTCAAAATCACAGACAAATGGTTAACACTTTTGGAAAATTCAGAGTGTTTCCTATCCAATGGTACTAAATATGTGCATATCCTATTTTCTGGGCCTGAATGGGAGGCATTTTACTTTGGGCATGCCAGGCTCTCCAAAACGGTCACCTCATGAGCCGATCCCTAACAAGTTAACCCTTGCAAGGCTGCCGGCCAAAACGGCATCCCTAGCCGCGTCCTCAGAGCATGCGCAGACCAGCTGGCTGGTGTGTTTACGGACATATTCCAGTCTGCTGTTCCCACATGCTTCAAGAGGGCCACCATTGTTCCTGTTCCAAAGAAAGCTAAGGTAACTGAGATAAACGACTATCGCCCCGTAGCACTCACTTCCGTTATCATGAAGTGCTATGAGAGACTAGTCAAGGATCATATCACCTCCACCCTACCTGACACCCTAGACCCACTCCAATTTGCTTACCGACCCAATAGGTCCACAGACGACGCAATCGCAATCACGCTGCACACTGCCCTAACCCATCTGGACAAGAGGAATACCTATGTAAGAATGCTGTTCATCGACTACAGCTCAACATTTAACAGCATAATACCCTCCAAACTCGTCATTAAGCTCGAGACCCTGGGTTTCGACCCCACCCTGTGCGACTGTGTCCTGGACTTTCTGACGGGCCCGCCCCAGGTTGTGAGGGTAGGAAACAACATCTCCACCCCGCTGATCCTCAACACTGGGGCCCAACAAAGGTGCGTTCTCAGCCCTCTCCTGTACTCCCTGTTCACCCATGACTGCGTGGCCAAGCACGCCTCCAACTCAATCATCAAGTTTGCAGACAACACTACAGTGGTAGGCTTGATTACCAACAACGACGAGACGGCCTACAGGGAGGAGGTGAGGGCCCTCAGAGTGTGGTGTCAGGAAAATAACCTCACACTCAACGTCAACAAAACAAAAGAGATGATTGTGGACTTCAGGAAACAGCAGAGGGGAGCAGCCCCCTATCCACATCGACGGGACAGTAGTGGAGAAGGTGGAACGTTTTAAGTTTCTCGGCATACACATCACGGACAAACTGAAATGGTCCACCCACACAGACAGCATTGTGAAGAAGGCGCAACAGCGCCTCTTCAACCTCAGGAGGCTGAAGAAATTTGGCTTGTCATCAAAAACACTCACAAACTTTTACAGATGCACAATCGAGAGCATCCTGTCGGGCTGTATCACCGCCTGGTACGGCAACTGCTCCGCCCACAACCATAAGGCTCTCCAGAGGGTAGTGAGGTCTGCACAACGCATCCAGGAGGGCAGGTAGTTTCCACCTACACCACCCGATGTCACAGGAAGGCCAAAAAAGATCATAGGGGACAACAACCACCCGAGCCACTGCCTGTTCACTCCGCTATCATCCAGAAGGTGAGGTCAGTACAGATGCATCAAAGCTGGGACCGAGAGACTGAAAAATAACTTCTATCTCAAGGCCATCAGACTGTTAAACAGCCATCACTAACATTGAGTGGCTTCTGCCTGTAGGTATAGACTAGAAATCTGGCTACTTTAAGGAATGGAACACTAGTCACTTTATTAATGTTCACATATCTGGCATTACTCATCTCATATGTATATACTGTATTCTACACTATTCTATGGTATCTTAGTCACTGAAATGTTGCTGTGTTTATAAGCAGCGAGTGAGTTTCAAGTTTGGGGAAGATAATTTTCACATTAGAAATGAACCTTTATAATAAAAGCATTACCTGCATAATTGGATTTGTGTTCACTTTTGATAATGGTTATTTTCTAATGGGACATTATTTTCTAATGGAACACTGTCGTGTGCACATTGCTTCACTTATAATGTGAAGAAATAGCCTAATAGTTTCTCAATATTTTAAGCTAAACATTCTTTCCGGTTGTGTAAGCCATGTTGCATAAAAAAGGTTTTTTGATGCTAGCGGTTGTATTAATTTGGGATCTATCGCATCCCACAACTGTCCCAGACTATGCCTGGAATATTAATTTCTCGTAGAGAAATAGGTTGACTTTTGTACTATGGGGGATAGTAGATTGACATAGGCTAGTGCTTTTGCTGTTCGTTAGGCCTACTCATCTTGTTGAAAAGTACCCTTCCTATGTCCCTAACTTGTGAAAAAAAGCCTGCTAACCCAGTAGTGCCTGCTGAGAATTTGCCTTGACAGGCGTGAGCTAGCTTATTAGATGCCTCGTGGCTAATGGCTAGCTGAAGTGGTGAGCAATGTGTATAAACGCTATTGCTGTGTTGGGCTAGTGTAGGTGTTAGCTAGCTAGCACAGTGCTAGCGAAGGGAACAGCATGGGTATTCGTCTTGACATAGGAAATGTTCCACAACCATAATGCTGAGAGGACACAGTGGTCAGTCTAGTCAGCACAAACTAGTGAACGTAGGTTCTACTATGCTACCATCTGGGCAGGTAAGCAATGCTTATGCAACAGTATATGCAGGTAGAAATGCTTGTGTGGTTAGTTTGCTTTCTAGAGTTATTAAATCTTTCAGCTAGCTAGTGTGGTATTAAGCTAGCTAGCGTTCGCTTTGTGTGCTAAAAGCCTAGCCCCCCCATGTCTGTCTAGCGAAGACACCTAGTTTACACATATCCATCTGATTGATCAGGTTTAACATTATAGCTAGACACCTCAATATGACAGACATTTAACCATATCAGTGGAGACTGCTGAGGGGAGGAAGGCTCATAATAATGGCTGGAATGGAGTCAATTGAAGGGAATCAACCACATGGAAATTGATCAGAAAAACTGTGTAGTCATTGATAATGTTGTAAATGACTATTGTAGCTGGAAACGGCAGATTTTTTTATGGAATATCAGCAACCATCACTTATGTGTACCAATGGCACGTTGTGTTAGCTAATCAAAATGTATCATTTTAAAAGGCTAATTGATCATTAGAAACCCCCTTTGCAATTATGTTAGCACAGCTGAAAACTGTTGTCCTGATTAAAGAAGCAATAAAACTGGCCTTCTTCAGACTAGATGAGTATCTGGAGCATCAGCATTTGTGGGTTCGATTACAGACTCAAAATGGCCAGAAACAAAGACCTTTCTTCTGAAACTCGTCAGTCTATTCTTGTTCTGAGAAATGAAGACTATTCCATGTGAGAAATTGAAGATCTCGTACAACGCTGTGTACTACCCCCCTCACAGAACAGTGCAAACTGGCTCTAACCAGAATAGATAGAGGAGTGGGAGGCCCCAGTGCACAACTGAGCAAGAGGACAAATACATTAGAGTGTCTAGTTTGAGAAACAGACGCCTCACAAGTCCTCATCTGGCAGCTTCAGTTTCTCTAACTAGAGACTCTAATGTACAGTTGAAGTCGGAAGTTTATATACACCTTAGTCAAATAAATTTCAACTCAGTTTTTCACAACTCAAATAAAAATTCCCTATTTTAGGTCAGTTAGGATCACCACTAAATGTCAGAATAATAGTAGAGAGAAGGATTTACTTTAGCTTTTATTTCTTTCATCACATTCACAGTGGGTCAGACGTTTACATACACTCAGTTGTATTTGGTAGCATTGCCTTTAAATTGTTTAACTTGGGTCAAACGTTTCGGGTAGCCTTCCACAAGCTTCACACAATAAGTTGGGTGAATTTTGGCCCATTCCTCCTGACAGAACTGGTGTAACTGAGTCAGGTTTGTAGGCCTCCTTGCTCGCACATGCTTTTCAGTTCTGCCCACAAATGTTCTATAGGATTGTGGTCAGGGATTGGTGATGGCCACTCAAATGCCTTGACTTTGTTGTCCTTAAGCCATTTTGCCACAACTTCGGAAGTATGCTTGGGGTCATTGTCCATTTGGAAGACCCATTTGCGAACAAGGTTTAACTTCCTGACTGATGTCTTGAGATGTTGCTTCAATATATCCACATAATTTTCTTTCCTCATGACGCCATCTATTTTGTGAAGTGCATCAGTCCCTCCTGCAGCAAAGTACCCCCACAACAAGATGCTGCTTCACGGTTGGGATGGTGTTCTCCGGCTAATGGTCATTATGGCCAAACAGTTATATTTTTGTTTCATCAGACCATAGGCCATTTCTCCAAAAAGTACAATCTTTGTCCCCATGTGCAGTTGCAAACCGTAGTCTAGCTTTTTTATGGCAGTTTTGGAGCAGTAGCTTCTTCCTTGCTAAGCAACCTTTAGGTTATGGTGATATAGGACTTGATTTACTGTGGATATAGATACTTTTGTACCTGTTTCCTCCAGCAGCTTCACAAGATCCTTTTCTTTTGTTCTGGGATTGATTTGCACTTTTCGCACCAAAGTACGTTCATCTCTAGGAGACAGAATGCTTCTCCTTCCTGAGCTGTATGATGGCTGCGGGGTCCCATGGTGTTTATACTTTGGAAATTGCTCCCTAGGATGAACTAGACTTGTGGAGGTCTACAATTATTTTCTGAGGTCTTGATGGATTTCTTTAGATTTTTCCATGATGTCAAGCAAAGAGGCACTGAGTTTGAAGGTAAGCCTTGAAATAAATCCAAAGGTACACTTCCAATTGACTCAAATGATGTCAATTACACTATCAGAAGCTTCTAAAGCCATGACATAATTTTCTGGATTTTTCCAAGCTGTTTATTAAAGGCAGAGTCAACTTAATGTATGACCCACTGGAATTGTGATATATTGAATTATAAGTGAAATAATCTGTCTGTAAACAATTGTCATGCACAAAGTAGATGTCCTAACCGACTTGCCAAAACTATAGTTTGTTCACTACCCCACTCCTGACACTACCCGGTGAAATGCAAGGCGCCAAATTCAAAATCCAAATTATTAAACATTCATCAATATACAAGTGTTGCATAGTCATCAAAAGCTCTGCTTCTTGGCAATATCACAGCGTTGTCAGATTTCAAAAAGGCTTTACGGCGAAAGCACAACATTTGATTGTTTGAGGGTAGCACCTCCAATAGTTTCTCGGGTTTTTGCCTGCTAAATGAGTTCTGTTATACTCACAGACAATATTTTAACACTCTTAGAAACTTCAGAGTGTTCCCTATCCAATAGTAATTATGTGCATATTCTATTTTCTGGGCCTGAGTGGGAGGCATTTTACTTTGGGCACACCAGACTCTCCAAAACAAGAAATGTGTGGAGTGGTTGAAAAACGAGTTTTAATGAATCCAACCTAAGTGTACGTAATCTTCCAACATCAACTGTATAGCAGTTTATAAAAAATGTGTGACTCACCTTAAACGCCACCAGAAGGCACTTCAGAATCACTGGTTAGCGAGAGTCATCCAACATGTGGATGATTAGCCACAAGAACAGAGAACTGGCGCACATACTGCAGTTTGAAGCCACATGTTTTCAGTGGGAAAGCTTCAATAGCAAGTGGTGACTCGCATACTAGAGCAGGAAAACTAGAGCTTGCATACTAGAGCAGGAAATCTCCTCTCTATTGAGAATCCGGCTTCTACTCCCTGTACTTCCTGATTCTCAATGGGGGATGGGCCTATTCTGGACCTATGGGTTCCTCAACAGCTATCTATGCTCAACATGCTGTCTCGCTCTATTCGTCAAGGTGGCAGGTTCACTTCAGTCGACCTACAGGACGCTTATTTTCACATAAGTATTCTGTCAGCACACAGGAGCTTTCTCAGGTTTGCCTTTCAAAAGGCACAGCCTATTTATCAGGGGATTGGGAGTATCTACATAGACGATTGCGGCGGATGGCGAACTGGAACCTCACATGGCCGGCGTTCCACACCTACTCTGCCTGCCAGAACCACTTGTCCACTGCAGGGGCCTCGGTCTGGCTCGGAGTCCACAGAGCCAGGGACGGCTGATATCCCAGTACGCACTGGAAAGGAGTCAGCCCAGTGGAGGAGTGATCCTGGCAGTGTTGATCCTGGCAGTGACTCCTTAGGAACCTCCGCAGCTCCTGGTTGGTCCTCTCCACCTGCCCATTGGACTGTGGCCGGTACCGGGTTGTGAGGCTGGCCGGGGCCCACAGCTTCTCCATGGGGGCTTTCCACGTGAATTGGGAAGGCCATAGTGCTCAAAAGCCTGCTGGAACAGTGCCTCAGCGATCTGGAGAGCGATAGGGAGACCAGAGAGAGGGATAAAATGGCAGGATTTGGAGAACCATAAAAGTGGTAAAACCATCAGACGGGGAGAGATCAGTAACGAAGTCTATGGACAGATGGGACCAATGCCGCTGAGGCAAGGGAAGGGAAAGTAGTTTTCCTGATGGAGTGTGCCGGGGAGATTTGGTTTGGTCACATACGGAGCAGGAGTTGACATAGCGGGTGATGTCCTGCGCCAAGGTGGGCCACCAGTACTTATCAGAGTGGGATTGGATAGTGCGGGTGATACCTGGGTGTCCAGCGGTGAGGGATATGTGTGCCCAGATCAACAGCCAATCTCTTACCCCCGTGGGGACGTAGATGTGTTCTGGAGGGCAGGCAGCAGGAGCGGGTTCCCTCTCAAGAGCCTGGCGGATGTCCACATCTACATCCCAAAACACGGGGCCAACGATACGGGAGGACCAGTTGATGGGCTGGAGGGTACATACAGGACTCTCAACCGGAGTGGAATCACAGGGTACAGGGAAAGCAGGTCCTCCAGTATCCTGGTCCCTAGGCGGTGATTCTCATCCTCGACCAGGAGATGGTGGGGATATGGCGTTGGAACCACGGAAGGCCGAGAATTACGGGGAGCAGGAACGGGCCTTACTGGGCTCATGACGCACACTGGGACTCTGGTGCCGGGAGCAGGAACGGGCCTTACTGGGCTCATGACGCGCACTGGGACTCTGGTGCGGGGAGCAGGAACGGGCCGTACTGGACTCATGACGCACACTGGGACTCTGGTGCGGGGAGCAGGAACGGGCCTTACTGGGCTCACTAAGCGCACTGGACCTCTGGTGCGGGGAGCAGGAATCCTGGAGCGAGGAACAGGGACAGGACGTGCTGGGTCCACGACGGGCACAGGAATCCTGGAGCGTGGAGCAGGGACAGGACGTGCTGGGTCCACGACGGGCACAGGGATCCTGGAGCGTGGAGCAGGGACAGGACACGCTGGGTCCATGACGGGCACAGGGATCCTGGAGCGTGGAGCAGGGACTGGACGTGCTGGGTCCACGACGGGCACAGGGATCCTGGAGCGTAGACTAGGGGCAGGACGTGCTGGGTCTACGACCCCACACGCAGAACCGGCTCCACGCTCCAGGATCCCAGAAGGTGTACTGGAGACCTAGCGCGCAGAGCCGGCACCACTCTTCCAGGTAGCACACTCACCCTCCCCTGGCAGATGAGTGGAGCTGGAATCTCATGCACCGGGCTCTGGACACGCACCGGAGACACTGCACGCAGAACCGGTGCAGGATATCCTGGTTCAAGGAGGCGCACCGGAGACCAGGAGCGCTGAGCCAGCACCACTCTTCCAGGCTGCACACTCACCCTCCCCTGACTGATGAGTGGCGCTGGAATCTCTCGCACCGGGCTGTGAACGCGCACTGGAGACACCGTGCGCAAAACTGCATAGCACGGCGTCTTACCAGTGCGATGCTCCCTCCGACGCTCCCTCCAGAGAGCATGAGGAGTTGGCTCAGGAGTCCATCCTGAACCGGCCAAACTCCTCGTGAGCCCCCCCTCAAAAGTTTTTTGGGGCTGCCTTTTGGGCTTCCTAGCCAGGCGAGTCCGGGTTCCATACTCTGTACAAATCCTCGTAACTGCTCCGCTCAGTCCCCGCTACTTTTTTCTCCCTGGGGTGACGATGCTCCGCCGTCTTCTCCCAAGGTCCCTTACCTGCCAAAATCTCATCCCATGACCAGGACCCCTTTCCATCCAAAATCTCCTCCCAAGTCCAGAACTCCCGGGTCTCTCGCTGCTTGGTCTTTTTAAGGTGGGTTATTCTGTCACGATCTTCGGACGGCGCAGCGAGGCATCCAGTATACATTCTTTATTAAGCACGTAACTGGGACAAAAATAACTAAAATGAAGATCGCAACGTGAAACATAACATGTAAAACAATAAATGCTATGATCAAACAAAACAATAACCCACAAACCCCTAGTGCAAACTATAAACATATATATGGTTCCCAATTAGAGGTAACGACACTCAGCTGCCTCTAATTGGGAACCATTACCCCCAACATAGAAACAGATAACCTAGAACAGAAAAACCCTACACCAAAACAAAACACGCCAGCCTGTCTTCTCAGGCCTGGACGTGACAAAGGTACTCTTTGCTCTTTTGTTTTGGGTTTCAACCCTGTGTTTTTGTATATGTGTTTTTTTGTTTCGTCTTCGTCCCCGTGCCTATACACGGCACGCCGTAATATGGGCA
The DNA here is from genome assembly GCA_030435695.1 of Brachymystax lenok tsinlingensis. Lineage (NCBI taxonomy): Eukaryota > Metazoa > Chordata > Actinopteri > Salmoniformes > Salmonidae > Brachymystax > Brachymystax lenok. The sequence continues at coordinate 14,990,898 of CM059818.1, forward strand.
TAAATAAAAACCCATATTACTCATTCCTGCGCCTGTCTCCCGACCCTTTATACCAACGTGACAAGCTGTGGTTGTTTATGCGTATATGGGTGAATCATCATATCACATGGACACACATGCTTTGTTTAATGCCAGTGGCAGGTAATTGGTAAAAATAGATAATGAAATTCAAAAGCTAATTTGACCTATGCACTAAGAAGGCTTTTCAGCATAAGCAGCTTGACTACGGCTAGAGTACTGTAGCTGTATTGATCTACTGTACTTAACATCAGATGTACTCACATTGGATGGGTTGATTAGGATTCAAGCCTTATCTCAAACAGCCTAATACATACTCTTAGAGTAGATTTAACCCATTAACGTACTTGGTGATGTTTTCCCAGACACAGATTGATCATGCTTTTTAGTCCAAGACTAGGCTTAATCTCCAGCCAAAATTCTTCCTAGTCCTTTTAGATGTAAAGTCCCTTGTTTAGGGGACCTGCGTGGTACTGGTACCGGTTCCAACTGACATCTGTGGGCACCGTAGATCGAAAGTGTTTGCGTTGAGCAATAGCCCTGGTTCCCATGGACTCCGTAGTATATATTTTTTTGCCTGTGTGAGGTAGGATGTGAAATCTGAAACCACTTGAAGCTGGGATGTCCCTCCTACCATTTCATTCGCTCTTCCGACTGTCCATCAGCTCCTGGCTGAACCCTACGTCACAGCCACTGACAAAGCACGTCCATGCAATTCTTACATTATAGCACAGCAGGAGTGAGTGGTTTCATCACTGTTGCACAGTCAGAGATCGAATCATAGCCATTCATCTAAAATAATTCATCAATTTAAACAAAAAATACTTTGTTTGTCATAGACGGAGAAGATTAATATGAGATGAAAGGCGAGTTCCTAACGAGTTCAGCGATTGGGGCAGACATTTTGATCAAGAGAGCCCTTTAGAAAATATGCAAATATTCTCAAAATGTTCACTAAATCACCCAAATATATTTTTTTACAATTATAAGGAAGGTGAAATCGTATACTAAATTTTGAAAGCATATAAGTAATTTCAAGCCTTATTCAAACAGTTTTGTTGAATAGGAAATACTTAATATAAAATATTTCATATTTGCATCATATTTGTACTGTGTACTTGAGCTTGTGTCCTCAAAAGTGACTACACATCATCAATTTATAATTATTTTTACCAGAAATCTATGGCCCTCTCATGATAAATAATTACTTTTAGGGACTACTTAGACTACATTTTCGATTAAATGTTGTTATATTTAACTGGCTGTAACCTTACATTTGACCTAGCCTAATAAATAAGCCTACTCAGATGGGAAATGGACAAGGTAGTTGACATCTTTTGGACAGGTTTTGAAGCCATACATGGTGTATGTTCCTGTTATAAACAATCAAGTAATGCAACCTTATATTTGGGTTATGTTAGAGTAAGAGAGCTGCTCTATGGTCTTGAGACCAAATTATAGTAATTAAAGCGTAAATCTGTGATTGCTTCTTTTTTTAAATTTATTTACACACACCCATCTTGAATAAAATAACTTAGATAGTAAATGCCTAATGAGTTTAGTCCAATTGTCATACCCCATCAGAATATATTCTTGTTCTACTTGATTGTTTATAAACAATGTACACTGTAAAGTATTGGTCCCATGTTTCATGAGCTGAAATAAAAGATCCCATAAATTTTCCATATGCACAAAAAACGTATTTATCTCTAATTTTGTGCACAAATTTGTTTACATCCCTGTTAGTGACCATTTCTCGTTTGCCAAGATAATCCATACACCTGACAGGTGTGGCAAATTAAGAAGCTGAATAAAGAGTATGATCATTATACAGGTGCACCTTGCCTGGGGACAATAAAAGGCCACTCTAAAATTAGTTTTGTCACACAACACAATGTCACAGATGTTCACCGTAGCTGTTGCTAGTGAATTTAATGTTAATTTCTCTACCATAAGCCGCCTCCAACATAATTTTAGAGAATTTGGCAGTATGTCCAACTAGCCTCACAACCGCAGACCGCGTGTATGGTGTCGTGTGGGCGAGTGGTTTGCTGATGTCAACGTTGTGAACAGAGTGGGGGCGGTGGGATTATGGTATGAACAGGCATAAGCTACGGAGAACACAACTGCATTTTATCGATGGCAATTTGAATGCACAGAGATACCGTGAAGAGATCCTGAGGCGAATTGCCGTGCCATTCATCCGCTGCCATCACAGGTTTTAGCATGATAATGCACAGCCCCATGTCGCAAGGATCTGTACACAATTCCTGGAACCAGTTCTTCCATGGCCTGCATAATCACTACACATGTCACCCATTGAGCCTGTTTGGGATGCTCTGGATCGATGTGTACTACAGCGAGTTCCAGTTTCTGCCAATATCCAGCAACTTCGCACAGCCATTGAAGAGGAGTGGTACAAAATTCCACAGGCCACAATCAACAGCTTGATCAACTCTACGCAAAGGAGATGTGTCACGCTACATGCGGCAAATGGTGGTCACACCAAATACTGACTGGTTTTCTGATCCAAGCCCCCACCTTTTTTTTAAGGTAACTGTGACCAGCCAATGCATATCTGTATTTCCAGTCATGTGAAATCCATAGATTAGGGCGTAATGAATTCATTTATATTGAGTGATTTCCTTATATGAACTGTAACTCAGTAACATCTTTAAAATTGCTCTGTTACATTTATAATTTTAAATAAACACTGTTTAGCCTCTTAATATGGCTACAATTGTCATTTTGAGAGTGGTTACATTCCTCCACCCCCCATTCTTCAGCTTTTTACCAAAACAGTGGCAGGCTATTGGCTTTGTTGTTATTTTTAACTGCAGATTGCTTCTGTAAGAACCAATGTGTATTTACAGTACAGTATATCAAGATTAGGAACATTTCATATATTCCCAGATGGCAGATTGTGGCATGAGTGTTTTCATGAAAAAAAACACCAAGTACATTATTGGGTTAAATCTACTCTAAGAGTATGTACAATACTAAGCTGTTTGAGAGGTTTTAATCCTGATCAACCCTTCCAATGTGAGTACATCTGATGTTAAGTACAGTAGATCAATACAGCTACAGTACTCTAGCCGTAGTCAAGCTGATTATGCTGAAAAGCCTTCTTAGTGCATAGGTCAAATTAGCTTTTGAATTTCCTGTCTTTTTCGGTTTCAGACAAAAGCTAATATTTCACTTAAAACGTAGTTTTCTGAATTAGTCCTGCCTCCAAACATTATTACTGTGCATTATAAATATTTCAAATTTATAAAACAACACGACTGTCAATGGCATCCTAAAGTGTTTGGTTTTCAAAATGATACAGCTCTTTAACAGTTTAAGATACAGACACTAGATCAACTGTAAAAAAAATCGTACAATTACATAACTAGTTTACGATCTATAAATAATAAATTTACCACAGTACCTAACTTCCCCCATGATGGATTTTCTTAATACGTAACTGCCTCGCGTGCCTTGCTTTTGTAAAACGGTTACCAACATATAAAAAAAATTAATTACATATTTTCATTAAAACATTATTTTGATAAGTACATTTAATTATTCCACCAGAAGACATAGTCCGGACAAAAATCTGGTTGTTAGTTATTTTGGTCATGTTGCTACAGACGCACACCAGTCATTCATTATTTTTGCATAGTTGCTATAGACAGGGTTGGCTTACACTGTTGACAAAATGTAAACTATATTAAGTCTCTAAATGTATATTGAAAACATACTTACATTTGCACAATGAGCACTTGTTGTCTCTCAAATACAATCTTACAGTTGTTGCTTAGCTAGTTAGCCATATTAGCATAGGCATGACATCAGTAAAAAGACCTCAAAACAAGACATAGTATCAATAACAAGAAACAATGAGCTAAAACGAGCCACCTACGATTCCCCACAAGGCAGTCATTGTTGCTCGCTATCTGACCATTCAGAGTCATAACATTGCACACCTTCCGGCCACATTTCCATGACCTTGTCAGCCAACCCTTCTATGCAAAATGATAGCTATGCAGTCTGGATAACATTATTGTCACTTGCTAGCTAACCGGCAAACTAACCATGTCACGTCAAACATTGCACCTGAAATGACAGTACACTATAATGTTTTTTCTACTTCTTGGATATATCCATGATAATGACGTTGATGATTGATTTTGCCTGGCTCAGAAAAAGTTGTCTCATTCACTCTCTATGTATGGTACAGAGATCGAAATTCTAAAGTAAAACATTTTCAGAGGTCGGACAGGCGTATATTAACCAAAGCTGCACCAAACCAAATGCTAGGCAAGAAGCAAGGGGAAATAATGTGCGAGATGAGATAAATACAGGAGATGATTTGGACAGCAACATGAACATGATAATATTCTTATGAAGGCTCGCTGATAATTCAGATGGAACTGTTAGCAGGCATAGTGTGCCTGTGACGGCCAATACAATAAGGCTGGGAACCCTGCTTGGCCAATCAGCATCCAGGATCCAAACAACCCGGTTTGTAATTATAAATAATTTATACATTGCAAATTGACTGCGAGGAGCCCAAACAAATAGTATTTCGCAAAAACACAATTTAGAACCTTGATTACATTGGGAAACGATCACATATGCCTTTACAGTCTTATGTGTATTTATGTCTTTGCTAAGAAAACTTGGGGGGCAAATAAAACCACCCATGGGTCAATGCTAGTTGGGGAACCATGATAAACAGTCAAGCTAGGTGAGGCCAAATGTAAGATTAGAGCCATTATGACAGATGTTTGGCAAAAGAGGTGGGACAGCGAGCCCAAGGGCCAGCATTTATATGCCCTCCAAAGAAAGATTCTAAGGTCAGATAAGGAAGGAAGAAGTGGTGTTTGCTCGGGTTGTGCCTAGTACATTGTACATTGAACTCGTCATTACATCTGGTTGGCAAGAAAGTGAATGGTTTATTTGCGGAGTGTATGGTTGATGAAACAGTGAAGAATGTATTGATGTGTTGTAAGTACCAGGGTTATTGAGGTTGGTCAGGGATGGGGGGTGATTTGGGGGAGGGTTTGTTAGTAGTTAGTAAGGCTCTTTTTTTACTTAGTTCAGGATTAGGTAGGAGGGTTTAGTTTTTCTTTATGTTCGTTTCTTTATTTATTTAGTCTGTATGCTGTGATTATCTACACACTCCAATACAGTAGGTGGTGGCATGCACCTCTAACGTTTGTTTGGGGACAGCCATAATACCATAGAAGAGGACAGTGAGAACTTTTGCTTAGGGACGTTGTCGTAAGAGATTGGATTATTGTACCAGTGTTCAATGTCCAAACGGAAAAAGCTAACTAGTTAGCATGTTAAGTTTGGAATTATTTGAGGTAAACGTTGTTGCTTTGTTTGTTGGGCAGTGACGTTGTTAGCGTTATCTTGTTAACTAACGTTAGATAAAACAGACCAAAGGGGACCTTGGTTAAAAGTTTCCTTTTTGTGCATTTTTCTGCAGATCGTTCTATGCATCGTTCTGTCTGTGTCTAACAACGTTAGACGTCAAAAACATACAGTAGGTACTAGCTAGCCACCTAGCTAGCTACGTTAGCTAGACAGCTAGCTGGGTTAGATAACGACGTTTGAATGTTGATAGCTAGCTAGCTCCCGGAGTGAAGAGGCTATCCTGTTAGCTGACGTTACCAATAATAGTTTTTCCTATCAGTGAACAGGAAGGTCCTGTTCACTGACAGGCGTTGGATACCTAGGCAGACGTTGGATACCTAGGCAGTTATTTAGCTGGCTAGCTATTTAGAGTGCATTCGGAAAGTATTCAGACCTCTTGACTTTTTCCACATTTTACAGCCTTATTCTAAAATGGATTCAATTGTTTTTCTCCCCTCATCAATACCCCATAATGATAAAGTAAAAACTGGTTTTTAGAAATTTTTGCGAATGTATTAAAAATAAAAAACTGAAATACTGAGTGGCGCAGCGGTATAAGGCACTGCGTCTCAGTGCTAAAGGCGTCAGGTTAAAATGTTTGTCTCATCTGTGATTTTGGATAAAAGACTCAGGTCACAAAAATGTATAGAAATTAAACAATATACCACGTTACTAAATATGATGAATTGTTTGTAGATAGTGTTATGTCTAAGTGTGTGTGTTCACAGATGCAGCGATCAGCTCGTAGGGTTTGAACTGGGAGCACATTGCTGTAGCGATGGGACAGAGGAGACAGCAACAGAGAGGGCTTCGTCCTGAGCCCTATATTCGAACCACGTTTGAGGAGTTAGCGACGTAACTTTGGTCAACTCTGAGTTCAACTTGGGATAACCGGTACCATGAAAGTGTCTCGACCTTTAGCCAGGAACATTTCTATGTCAACGAATCCTTCAGGGCTAAACTGCTCTGGGGCAGGCTAACTCAGGGCTAACTCCATTTATCCTGAATGAAGTGTTGAGGAAAAATGAATTCAGATACCCTCCCTCTCACAAAGATTGTGTCATCATCCCCTTCATTGGAGGAAGACGACTGATACAATATTTTATTAATCAAATGTTTTTTTGTGTGTAAAAAAAAGTTACGTTAAACTACCTATTAAAATAGCCACATTATACATCTGGATTTGCTTACTTTTTATTTGTCCACAAAATGTATTTGGAAATTTGTGAAAGGCAAACTGACAGCCGCAACCAACAACAGATATATAATACATAGATGGCAGTTTCCATTCAAGTCAAGACTGGCAGTTTCCATTCAAGTCAAGACTGGCAGCCATTGCTAGTGTACCCATGAGTTTAACAGTCAAATTGCCAGGGTTAGAGGTTCCAAAACTCTTCTATGGATTATATGTCTATGGCCACAAACCAACAAGCTGTTCCACAAGGAGCAATAGGAGTGGGGGAAAAAGGTGACAGTGCATTGATAGTTCTACTGGTTGGTAAGCACACTGTTATGAAAGGTTAATGTGTCAATAATAAAACAGATGGCATACAAAATCAAACCAACTCAAATGTAAGGCTCTGAAACACATTTGCTTAAGACAGACAGCAAAGTCTCTAGCCTTCAAAAAAAGAAAAGTCAACGCTCAGTTCAGTTCTGAATCCAAGTAAGAAGTCTATTTAATTCAATTGTGTGCAAAGCTGTCATCAAGGCAAAGGGTGGTTACTTAGAAGAATCATAATCACATTTTGATTTGTTTAACACTTTTATGGTTACTACATGATTCCATATGTGTTATTTCATAGTTATGTTTTGACTATTATTCTACAATGTAGAAAATAGTAACAATAAAGAAAAACCCTTGAATGAGTAGGTGTGTCCAAACTGTACTGTATGTACAGTTGAAGTCGGAAGTTTACATACACCTGTCACGATCCCCCTGTCCAGGTCCGCCAGTGAGGGTCCCCTGTCCTGAGCCGCCAGTGAGGGTCCCCAGTCCTGAGCCGCCAGTGAGGCTCCCCAGTCCGGAGCCGCCAGTGAGGGTCCCCAGTCCGGGGCCGCCAGTGAGGGTCCCCAGTCCGGCCAATAGCCCAGGGCCTCCGGTGCGGGACATCGAGCCAGCACGGCCGGCACCGGAGCCGCCACCTGGGACAGGAAGGCCCACCCGAAGACCCCCCCAATGGACTTTTGGCGCGGTCGGAGTCCGCGCCTTTGGGGGGGGGGTACTGTCACGTCCAGGCCTGAGAAGACAGGCTGGAGTGTTTAGTTTTGTTTTAGGTGTAGGGGTTTTCTGTTCTAGGTTATATATTTCTATGTTGGGTTAATGGTTCCCAATTAGAGGCAGCTGAGTGTCGTTGTCTCTAATTGGGAACCATATATATGTTTGTAGTTTTCACTCAGGGTTGGTGGGTTATTGTTTGGTCATAGCTTTGTTTTGTTAGACATGTTATGTTCCACATTACGATCGTCGTGCATGTTGTTATTTTGCCCAGTTACGTGTGTTTCGTTACGTTAAATAAACATGTATACTGGATGCCTCGCTGCGCCTTGGTCTGTCACTTATGAGGATCGTGACAACACCTTAGCCAAATACATTTAAACTCTGTTTTTCACAATTCCTGACATTTAATCCTAGTAAAAAGTCCCTGTCTTAGGTCAGTTAGGACCCCACTTTATTTTAAGAATGTGAAATGTCAGAATAATAGCAAATAGAATGATTTATTTCAGCTTTTATTTCAACTTTCATCAAATTCCCAATGGGTCAGAAGTTTACATACACTCAATTAGTATTTGGTAGCATTGCTTTTAAATTGTTTAACTTGTGTCAAACATTTCGGGTAGCCTTCCACAAGCTTCCCACAATAATTTGGGTGAATTTTGGCCCATTCCTCCTGACAGAGCTGGTGTAACTGAGTCAGGTGTGTAGGCCTCCTTGCTCGCTTTTTGAGTTCTGCCCAAATATTTTTTATAGGATTGAGGTCAGGGCTTTGTGATGGCCACTCCAATACCTTGACTTTGTTGTCCTTAAGCCATTTTGCCACAACTTTGGAAGTATGCTTGGGGCCATTGTTCATTTGGAAGACCTATTTGCGACCAAGCATTAACTTCCTAACTGATGTCTTGAGATGTTGCTTCAATATATCCACATAATTTCCTTTCTCCTGATTCCTCCAATTTGATGAAGTCCACTAGTCCCTCCTGCAGCAAAGCACCCCCACAACATGATTCTGCCACCCATGTGATTCACGGTTGGGATGGTGTTCTTCGGCTTGCAAGCTTCCCCCTTTTTCCTCCCAACATAACGATGGTCATTATGGCCAAACAGTTCTCTTTTTTTTTCATCAGACCAGAGGACATTTCTCAAAGTACTTTCATCTCTAGGAGACAGAACGCGTCTCCTTCCCGAGTGGTATGACGGCTGCGTGGTCCCATGGTGTTTATACTTGCGTGCTATTGTTTGTACAGATGAACGTGGTACCTTCAGGCGTTTGGAAATTGCTCCCTAGGATGAACCAGACTTGTAGAGCAATTTATTTTCTGAGGTCTTGGCTGATTTCTTTTGATTTTCCCATGATGTCAAGCAAAGAGGCACTGAGTTTGAAGGTAGGCCTTGAAATACATCCACAGGTACACCTCAAATTGACTCAAATTATGTCAATTAGCCTATCAGAGGCTTCTAAAGCCATGACATAATTTTCTGTAATTTTCCAAGCTGTTTAAATTCACAGTCAACTTAGTGCATGTAAACTTCTGACCCACTGGAATTGTGATAAAGTGAATTTTAAGTGAAATAATCTGTCTGTAAACAATTGTTGGAAAAATTACTTGTGTCATGCATAAAGTAGATGTCCTACCCGACTTGCCAAAACTATAGTTTGTTAATAAGAAATGTGTGGAGTGGTTGAAAAACGAGTTTTACTGACTCCAACCTAAGTAAATGTAAACTTCTGACTTCAACTGTATATAGATATTTATTTGTGTATGTGATGGGTTTTATTGACATTATGGACAGTATGTAGATATAATATGTAGTATATCTGAAGAATAAGTGATTTTTTCCCTTATCTACACACAATACCCCACAATGACAAAGCAAAAACAGGTTTTTAGACATTTTTGCAAATGTATATATATATATAAAAAAAATAAGCTAAAATATGACATTTACATCAGTATTCAGTCCCTTTGATCTTCCTTGAAACAGCTTTGGCAGCGATTACATTCTTGTGTTCTTGGGTATGGCGCTACAAGCTTGGCACACCTCTATTTGGGGAGTTTCTCCCATTCTTCTCTGCAGATCCTCTCAAGCTCTGTCAGGTTAGATGGGGAGCGTCACTGTACAGCTATTTTCAGGTCTCTCCAGAGATGTTAGATCGGGTTCAAGTTCGGGCTCTGGCTGGGCCGCTCATTGACATTCAGAGACTTGTCCCGAAGCCACTCATGCGTTGTCTTGGCTGTGTGGTTGTTGTCCTGTTGGAAGGTGAACCTTGCCCCTAGTCTAAGGTCTTGAGCGTTCTGAAGCAGGTTTTCATTAAGGATCCCTGTACTTTGCCCCATTCATCTTTCCCTTGATCCCAACTAGTCTCCCAGTCACTGAAAAACATCCCCACAGCGTGATGCTGCCACCACCATTTTTGTATTTTAACTAGCTAAGTCAGTTAAGAACAAATTCTTATTTACAATGACGGCCTACACCAGCCAAACCGGGACAATTGTGCGCTGCTCTATGGGACTCCCAATCACAGCCGGTTGTGATAGAGCGTGGATTTGAACCAGGGTGTCTGTAGTGACACCTCTAGCACTAGAGATGCAGTGCCTTAGACCGCTGTGCCACTCGGGAGCCCACTCGGGACCCCACTTGGGACCATGCTTCATCGTAGGGATGGTGCCAGGTTTCTTTCAGATGTGATGCTTGGCATTCAAGCCAAAGAGTTCAATCTTGGTTTCATCAGACCAGAGATGGTCTGAGAATCCTTTAGGTGCCTTTTGGAAAACTCCAAACGGGCTGTCACGTGCCTTTTACTGAGGAGTGGCTTCCGTTGTCACGACTTCCCCGAAGTCGGTCGCTCTCCTTGCTCGGCCGGCGTTCGGCGGTCGACGTCACCGGTTTTCTAACCATCGACGATCCACTTTTCATTTTTCCATTGTTTTTGTCTTGTTTTACACACCTGGTTTCAATCCCACAACTACTTGTTCATTATTTAACCCACTGTTCCCCCATGTTTGTTTGTGAGTGATTGTTTTATTGTATTGCGGTCCGTATTTGTGGGCTTGGAATATTTTGACGTTTGTTATATTATTGAGGAAAATTTGCTATATTTACTCATATCTGCTGTCCTGCACCTGACTCCTCTACACCAGCAACACACAGACGCATTACATCCATTTGGCCACTGTACCATCAAGGCCTGAATAGTGGAGTGCTGCAGAGATGGTTGTCCTTCTGGAAGGTTCTCCCATATCCACAGAGGAAATCTGGAGCTCTGCAAGAGTGACCATCGGGTTCTTGGTCACCTCCCTGACCAAGGCCCTTCTCCCCCGATTGCTCAGTTTGGCCAGGCCGGCCAGCTCTTGGACGAGTCTTGGTGGTTCCAAACTTCTTCCATTTAAGAATGATGGAGGCCACTATGTTCTTTTGGACCTTCAATGCTGCAGACATTTTTTTGTACCCTTCACCAGTTCTATGCCTCGAAACAATCCTGTCTCTGAGCTCTATGGACAATTCCTATCTATATAGTCACTTTATCTCTACCTACATGTACATATTACCTCAATTACCTCGACTAACCTGTGCCCCCGCACATTGACTCTGTACCAGTACCACCTGTATATAGCCTTGCTACTGTTATTTTATTGTTGCTCTTTAATTATTTGTTGTTTTCCTTTTTTTTTTACATCAGTTTGTTTTAGTAAATACTTTCTTTAACACTTATTTTTCTTAAAACTGCATTGTTGGTTAAGGGCTTGTAAGTAACCATTTCACTGTAAGGTTTACACCTGTTTTCGGGGCATTTGACCATTTTTGGGGGGGGGATTTCTAGCTTCTCAAAGCGCTTTATGATGACAAAAGTGAGTCCTGTGGAGCAACAGTCATTTACGTAGTTACATTCGCTTTTTTGGTACAGGAACAATGACGGACATCTTGAAGCATGTGGGGACAGCAGACTGCGATAGGGAGAGATTGAATATGTCCGTAAACACTGCAGCCAGCTGGTCTGCGCATAGTCTGCACACACGTGTGGTTTTGTGACATAATAAAAATTGTGAAAGAGGCAACTAAAGAAGCTGTTTATAGCACAAGCACAAAAGATCCAACTCCGTTTTATAATGGAGTTGATAGTGACAACGAAACCCACATTTCTTTCCCGGCGAATATCCTTTCTGAATTTAAGTATTCCAAGAAGTAATCATCTACTTTTTCAAAAATATCTGTAATCCGATTACAATATTTTTGCTGGTAATGTAACTGTTTACAGGTACAGTTTTTTGGGGTAATCAGATTACATGTAACTGATTACATGTGTTACTCCCTAACTCTGGCCGAGACAAAACACTAGCACTTCAAACACACTTCGAACAATATCATGAGAGAAAGTGAGACTAAACAAAGTTGTCAAGTTGGTAGAACAAAGAATAAAAGGTTACAACATGAATGTAAGCTCACCTTTTCCAGGGATTCTCACACAAATTCCTTGCCACCCACCACACTCTGTAGGTCCCCTCCTGCTCAAGTTCATTAACCCCTCACTACAAACCTCAAGTTCAGTACGTTTCATCTGGGAGTGTGAATAGTGCATCTCTAAATAAGTTCTGCAATAGCTTTAAGCGTAGCATAGCAAGCGCTTGTGGAAACTTGTCACCACAGAGAAGACTTATTTATGTTAGATTTATGCGCGGTTTTCTGACTCCTTCAGGGGGATCTTTTTTTAAGAGTAACTGATGTAAACCGGCTTAAAATGAGTGTCTCTGTGCCTGGAAGGTGATATGAGAAAACAAGTGTATAAGAACACCACCAAATATCCTTGCTATGTGCCATGACACGCAACCCACTGGACACAGACATCAGTTCAACGTCTATTTTTCATTTGTCAACTAATTGGAACTCAATGTAAAATCAACAAAAAATGTCACCATGTCATTACAAAAAAATTATGAAATTCCCTTGTGTTGATGATTTTTTTACAAATCCAATCAGTTTTCCACGTTGATTCAACGTCAACACATTGACTGTTTCTGTTAAAATGATGTGGAATCAATGTTAATTCAACCTGTTTATGCACAGTAGGAAGGAATGATTTGTCCCTAGTATTTTTCCTTCTATATGCTTGGTCAGCTTAAGTTGGAAATTTACTGCTGAGTAATTGTAGATACTTAGCCAGTAATTTCATTTAATATTAACCAAATATGTTAAAACACACTACTTATTTAACGTAATCATCCCAGTACCATTACTCAAAGCCCCTAAAAACGTTGGGATTATTGGGTTAAATGTTACAGGCTCTGCATACTGTCCAAAGGATATCAAATAATACTCACAACAATGTAAAATATTTGTGCATTTTATCTTGACACATATGTAATGTGTTACTTTAGTGATCAAGTCCTATAGTGCAGGATTCTCAAAAAAATACTGTTAATCTAAAAATGAGAACCTTGATTATTTGCTTCAATCATATACACGTACCCTTAAATGTGAATGCAAAAAAGTTTATTTTTTTCATTAGTCAGATTTTCTAAGAGTGAACCCCCAAGGAGGCTATACTTGAATAACCATAGGGGTCATGGGACGTGATAACTGGGGTGAGCAGCTACTGCCTGTGTAGCACTGGCAGGTGAACTTGTCTGCTAAGGTGAGTAGGTCAGCAGAGGAGGGTATTCCGATGGCCACGTACTTTTGCTGGGACTTTAGGAGGCGGAAGTTGTCCGGGTTCAGGTGCAGGTAGTCATTGGAGTTGTAGTTCTTTCTGACACAGCGGCCATTGCCCTGGCAAAGGACGTCACTACAGAGTTTGGTGGCAGCGGTCACGTTAGCGACGTATGGGTTGAGGGTGGATGTCAGGTATGTGGATAATGCTTCACATGAAGCCTGAAAGGAGAGAGGGGGAGGGGGAGGGGAGGGTTGAAACTGGAACATTTGTGCATCATGCAACAAATCTTTATTTGACATGAAGAATAAACATATCGGCAATGTGTGTGTGTGTGTTCAAGTTATTAATGTGTGTGTGTGAGTTATTAATGAACTTGTTCTTGGACGGCATGTTGGATGAATTATATAGAGGATAAAAAGAAGGGGGCAACAAATGGATATGTCATATCCAAGTGTTGTGCCACCTGACAACATGTGAAAGGTGATATGATAAGAATGAACATTATTTACTTTCAGTTTTTTATTTTCACGTTTCAACAATTTCATGTTTTAACAAGTAGTGATGAAGTCAATCTGTCTTCCACTTTGAGCCATGAGAGATTGACAAGCATATCATTAATATTAGCTCCCCATGTACTTTTAAGGACCAGCCGCGCTGCCCTGTTTAGGGCCTGTAAGACTAGGGCCTGTAAGACCTGCCTTGTTGATTGTGTTGTTATTAAGAACGCAGAGCAGCACTTTATTATGGACAGACTTCTCCCCATCTTAGCTACTGTTGTATCAGTATGTTTTGACCATGACAACTTGCTCAATTTCCACATTATTCATTACATGATTTAGTTGAGGTTTAGGCTTTAGTGTATGATTTGGCCCAAATACAATGCTTTTAATTTTTGAAATATTTAGGACTACCTTATTCCTTGCCACCTATTCTGAAACTAACTGCAGCTCTTTGTTAATTATTGTAGTCATTTCAGTCGCTGTAGTAACTGACATGTATAGTGTTGAGTCATCTGCATACATAGACACACTAGCTTTACCCAAAACCAGTGGCATGTCGTTAGTAAAGAATAAAAAATCTAAGGGGCCTAAACAGCTGCCATGGGAAATCCTGAGCCTACCTGGATTATGTTGGAGAGGCTTCCATTAAAGAACATCCTATGTGTCCTGTCGACAGGTAGCTCATCAAAATAGCAGGGGGTGTAAAGCCATAATACATAATTTTTTCTAGTAGTAGACTATGATCGATAATGTCAAAAGCTGCACTGACTTCTAACAAAACAGTTTATAACCCTATAAGCGTGCTGAAATTCTGTTGTCAATTCGTTTACTGAAAAATAGCATTGTATCTGGTCAAATACATTTTTTTCAAAACGTTTCCTAAGGGTTGGTAACAGGCTGATTGGTCGGCTATTTGAGCCAGTAAAGGGGACTTTACTATTCTTAGGTAGCGAAATGACATTTACCTACCTCCAGGCCTGAGGGCACACACTTTCTTGTAGGCTTAGATTGAAGATATGGCAATATCGTCCGCTATTATCCTCAGTAATTTTCAATCATAGTTGTCAGAGCCCGGTGGCTTGTCATTGTTGATAGACAACAATACATTTTTCACCTCTTCCACACTCACTTTACGGAATTCAAAAGTACAATGCTTGTCTTTCATAATTTGATGCGTTTGTTGCTGGCATGTCATGCCTAAGGTTTGCTAATTTTGCCAGTGAAAAAATCATTAATCAAGTAGTTTGCAATATGAATAGGTTTTGTGATGAATGAGCCATCTGATTAAATGAATGATAGAGCTGAGTTTGCTTTTTTTCCCAAAATGTAATTTAAGTTTCTCCAAAGCTTTTTTATTATCATTCTTTATATCGTTTTTTTTATTTAGTTTTTTATTTAGTTTAATCACAGGATTTCTAAATGTTCAGTATGATTTCCAATCGATTGAGCTGCCAGACTTATTTGCCATACCTTTTGCCTCATCCCTTTCAACCATACCATTTTTAAATTCCTCATCAATCCACAGGGATGTAACAGTTTTTGCAGTCATTTTCTTAATTGGTGCGTGCTTATTAGTAACTGGAATAAGCAATTTATTAAATGTGTCAAGTGCAGCATCTTGTTGCTCCTCATTACACACCACAGACTAGCAAATATTCTTTACATCCTCAACATAGGAATCACTACAAAACTTATTGTATGACCTCTTATACACTATATTATGCCCAGCCTTTGCAACTTTGGGTTTTCCTAGATATGGCTATTATATTGTGATCACTACATCCTACGGATTTGGATACTGATTTAAAGCACAATTCTGCAGCATTAGTCAAGATGTGATCACTACATGTTGATGATTTCATTCCTGTGCTGTTTGTAACTGCCCTGGTAGGTTGACTGATAACCTGAACCAGGTTGCAGGCACTGGTTACAGTTTGAAGTTTTTTATTGAGTGGGCAGCTTGATGAAAGCCAGTCAACATTTAAATCACCCAGAAAATATATCTCTCTGTTGATAGCACATAGATTATCAAGCATTTCACATATATTATCCAGATACTGACTCTTACTGTAGCACTTGGTGGTCTATAGGAGCTTCCGACAAGAATGGGGTTTTAGGTGAAGCAGATGAACCTGTAGCCATATTAATTCAACATTATATAACATGAGATCCTCTCTAAGCTTTATAGGAATGTGGTTCTGAATATGGGACGCAACACCGCCCCCATTGGCATTTCTTTCTTTTTGGTATATATTTTTTATTTATTTATTTTTATTTCACCTTTATTTAACCAGGTAGGCCAGTTGAGAACAAGTTCTCATTTACAACTGCGACCTGGCCAAGATAAAGCAAAGCAGTGTGACAAAAACAACAACACAGAGTTACACATGGGATAAACAAACGTACAGTCAATAACACAATAGAAAAATCTATATACAGTGTGTGCAAATGTAGTAAGATTAGGGAGGTAAGGCAATAAATAGACCATAGTGGCAAAATAATGACAATTTAGCAATAACACTGGAGTGATAGATGTGCAGATGATGATGTGCAAGTAGACATACTGGGGTTCAAAGAGCAAAAAATATAACAATATGGGGATAAGGTAGTTGGGTGGGCTATTTACAGATGGGCTGTGTACAAGTTCAGTGATCGGTAAGCTGCTCTGACAGGTAATACTTTTATAGTTAGTGAGGGAGATATAAGTCTAAAGCTTTTGCAATTCGTTCCAGTCATTGGCAGCAGAGAACTGGAAGGAAGGCCGGCCAAAAGCGGTGTTGGCTTTGGGGATGACCAGTGAAATATACCTGCTGGATTGCGTGCTACGGGTGGGTGTTGCTATGGTGACCAGTGAGCTGAGATAAGGCGGGGCTTTACCTAGCAAAGACTTATACAGTTGAAGTCGGAAGTTTACATTCACTTAGGTTCGCTGAAGTATTTTAGGGAGCGTTTGACAGTGATGAGGGGTGGTCGTTTGATCGCGGACCCATTACGGACGCAGGCATTGAGGCAGTGATCGCTGCGATCCTGGTTGAAGACAGCAGAGGTGTATTTGGAGGGAAAGTTAGTCAGGATGATATCTATGAGGGTGCCCATGTTTACGGATTTAGGGTTGTACCTGGTAGGTTCCTTGATAGTTTGTGTGAGATTGAGGGCATCTATCTTAGATTTTAGGACTGCCCGGGGTGTTAACTTCTTAGGGAGCGGCTCCCGAGGTGACGGTTTTGGAGAGTCTGGCATGCCCAAAGTAAAATGCCTCCCACTCAGGCCCATAAAATAGGATATGCACATAATTAGTACTATTGGATAGGAAACACTCTGACGTTTCTAAAAGTGTTAACATAATGTCTGTGAGTGTAACAGAACAGAAATAGCAGGCGAAAACCGGAGAAAAATCTATCCGGAATTACTGTTTTTTTGTCGCATTTGCTCTGTTTGACAGTCTACCTATTGAGTTCTATGGCAAGCAGCTCCGAGATTTCAGTACCTATGGCTTCCACTAGATATCAACAGTCTATATATAAAGCCTCAGAGAGATTGGAGGAAGCAGGAAGAATAGGTACAGGAAATAGCCAAGGTAGCTCAGATGCCAACAAGTTTTCTTGTGCGCTAGTCTGGCTGTGCGCCCCACTTTCTTTTATTTATATAACGTTTAGGTGACCATCCGAGTGAAATATTATCGCTCATATTCATAAAAGGATAGCTAAGGATGCATTTTAACTGGTATTTGATTTGTTTAGGAAAAGTTTATAGGTATATTTGAACGCGTTCTCTTCACGGTTCTATGGGCGATTCGACGTTGGATTTTCTGAACATTACGCACCAACCAAACAGAGATTTATGGATTGTCTTCGTTGGACACTTGGGAAGCCCTCAGCAGAAGTTCTTCAAAAGGTAAGGGATTTGTTTTCGCTGTGAAATGTGTTTTGTGTGAACCGCAATGGTTTATGAATTTATGCTAATGGAAAATATTGGAGGTGCTAACCACAAACAATCAAGTGTTGTGCTTTGGCCGTAAAGCCTTTTTGAAATCAAATCTGACAACGCTGTGATATTGCCAAGAAGCAGAGCTTTTGATGACTATGCAACACTTGTATATTGATGAATGTTTAATAATTCAACTTTTGGATTATGATTTTGGCGCCTTACATTTCACCGGGTAGTGTCGGGAGTGGGGTAGCGCCCCACCACAGGTCACCTAACAGTACGAACTCTAAAGATAGATGGGGGGCAATACATTCACACATGGGGGCTGAGTGGGGTCTATAACACGTGGCAACAGTGAGAGACTTATTTCTGGAAAGGTTGATTTTTAAAAGAAGAAGCTCGAACTGTTTGGGCACAGACCTGGATAGTATACAGAACTCTGCAGGCTCTGCAGCGGATAGCAACTCCGCCCCCTTTGGCAGTTCTCTCTAGATGGAAAATGTTGTAGTTGGGGATGGAAATTTCAGAATTTTTGGTAGCCTTTCTAAGCCAGGATTCAGACACGGCTAGGACATCAGGGTTATAGATGATAGATGTTATAACTATGTATTGCTACCACTGTATCTGTCACGACTTCAGCCAAAGTCGGCTCCTCTCCTTGTTCGGGCGGCGTTCAGCGGTCCACGTCACCGGCTTTCTAGCCATCGACGCTCCCTTTTTCATTAATATATTTGTTTTGTCTTGTTCCCTTCACACCTGGTTTTCATTTCCCAATCACACTGCATGTATTTATTCCTCTGTTCCCCATCATGTCTTTGTGTGGAATTGTTTTGTGTTACGTGTCAGTTGTTATTTTGACACGTTAGTCTAGTGTGCTGTTTTACGTGTTGTTTAATTCAAAGTGGTTTATTGTTTTACACTTTGTATTAGTGCTACTGGCTTTTGCACCTTTGGACATTTTATGAAGGATTTTTGACGCAGTTATATTTTTTTCTGTTTGTTTCCTTCCAGTCTATTAAAGTGTGCGCCAGTTCACTACGCTCTGCTCTCCTGCACCTGATTTCGCTCCAGTACGCACACAAGCCTGACAGTATCATCAAAGGTATTATCTACGTTTCCGAGATAGTCAGAATATGAATGTCATCTGTTACAACCAAGTTATGAACCTTCTTTCATTAACCTTGTTTCTTAGGCTACATATGTTAATATCGGCTATTTTTAGCACCTTTCTGGGCTGTTTGATTGTTAGCGAATAAAAAAAATATTTTTCTGTTTGAAAACAAATTTCTCCATAATTCTGCTTAAGAATGGAAGGTTGGAGATTGGCTGAAAATTGCTAAAAGCTGAATAATGTCACGATCTTCAGAGATGGACCAAGGCGCAGCGTGCCGGGTGGAGTTAAACATGTTTATTGTTAAACTCACACAATACAAAAACAACAAACGAAGATCAAACGTATAGCACCAACGGCACATACACATAAACAGAGTCAACCTCCCACAAAGCTGGAGGGAAAAATAGCTGCTTAAGTGTGGTTCCCAATCAGAGACAACGATAGACAGCTGTCCCTGATTGAGAGCCACACTCAGCCAAAACAAAGAAATACAAAAACTATAGCATAGAATGCCCACCCCAAATCACACCCTGACCAAACCAAAAGGAGACATAAAAGGCTCCTACCGGTCAGGGCGTGACAAATAATCTAGATTACGTTTCTTCCGAAGGGGTTACACTATAACCGTTTTTAGTGTGGTTTGGAAAGTGCCTGTGAATAGGGAGTGATTAACAATACCTTGAAATTAAAAACTGTTAATAAAATAAATCCACAGTGCCTTTGCGTGATAGGCTAGGGCACATATCATCAAACTTCTCATCAGGTCTTGCTTGACTGTTACCCAGCCTAATGTTTGTTATCTTATCTCTGAAATATGCCACAAACTCATCACATTTAAATGTGGAGGAAAGTTCACTTAGGTTTGAGCGGGTTGGATTTATCAGGCCATAAATGGTCAAGAAGAGCATCTTTAAATTATTCTGATTAATAGTGATCAAATTAGAAAAATGAGCCCGTCTGGCATTTCTAATTGCTTTGTTAAATATTCCAAGTTGCTCTCTCAGAATATCATAATGGACCTGCAACTTTGACTTTCTCCACTTCCGCTCTGCCTTTCTGCAATTTCTCTTTAATTGATTTGTTTCCTCATCCAAGGGGCTCTCCGTTTGGATGTGGACTTTTTCAACTTTACTGGAGCTACGGTATAAATGGTTACCCTTAATGTGCTATTAAAATGATCAACTAAATCATTACAAGAGGAAGGCAGAGTAGGTAGTGGACTATTGTTCATGCACTCAATAAAATCTGTAGCAACGTCAGAGGTAAGATTTCTTAGTAATGCATTCAGTATTACCCTGTGCTATGGGCAACAAGGTATCAAAAATACACAGTGGTGATCAGATAAAGCAACATCAACAATAGAGGATGTGTCTATAGAAAGCCCCTTGGTAATAACCAGGTCCAGAGTATGGCCGCAGTTGTGGGTGGGTCCAGTAACATGTTGGATAAAGTCCATAAAGCACAAAATATTCATAAATTCAATGACCTTGGAGTCAGTTTCTTTGTCAACATTAATATTAAAATCGTCCAACACAATGATTTTTTCATAGTTCTCAGGGACGATAGACGATAGCTCAGATAAATCAGTAAATAAAGTTGGTTCAGTGCTTTGGTGGCCTATACAGGGTAATGGCCAGCACTGGTGGCTGACATTTAAACAGTATAGCATGATGCTCAAAAGACCCAAAGTCGCCAAACAAAATATCCTTACAGCTGAGAGC
Organism: Brachymystax lenok tsinlingensis; assembly: GCA_030435695.1. Classification (NCBI taxonomy): domain Eukaryota; kingdom Metazoa; phylum Chordata; class Actinopteri; order Salmoniformes; family Salmonidae; genus Brachymystax; species Brachymystax lenok. The sequence goes on from CM059818.1 coordinate 15,011,452, forward strand.
AGTATTAAAAGTAAAGGCTGTCCCCCAACACTTTTTCTATTTTCTGATAGAGTATCAACAGCTGTAGTCCGGGGGGAGGCTTCAATAACAGTGGCACTAGAGTCTGATGACAGCCATGTTTCAGTGAGAAACATTCAATCAACTTTGCGCTTACTAATGATGTGATTAATGAGAAAGGTTTTACTAGTGATGGCTCTAACATTTAAAAGCATATTCATAGGGGCATCTGCCTCGAGGTGACACGGAAAAACAACCAAATTATTAACGTTTATTCTGACAGTCTCCAATCTAACACAATGGTAGGAGATGACAGTTTGTATAAATTCACTAGAAGGCAGAGTGATGTTTGTGATGTTGCTGGAAATAATCCTGGAACATCTCCACACATAGTTAAATCAGGTAAACAATGCATTATTTCAGGTCCATTCCCGTCTCCACGCTCTACGGATAATAATTTCAGTCGTATACGCCAGCTACACATCTGGCTTAAAGGTTATTGTTGCTCAATAAGCATACAATATGTGGACAATTTTACAGCTTTTCTACATCAACCAAATGTAGTTCTCCGAGATGGATTACATCTGAATAGGTAAGGTAAAAGCATTCTCTCCTCAAACATGGCTCTCACTATAGCCTCATACAGGGCATGTGAGAATTGACAATATATAGCCATAGGGGATGATACTCGGAATTGGTCGATTCCCCATCAGACTATACTCATTGCTCCATCAGACTATACTCATTGCTCCCCCTTACAGCTTTAAATAGCTCTACAGGTGCCGCTAACATGGATGAAACTTTTGATGGACTTTATGTTATTGTTACACTATTGTCAAGGTACCGTGTTGCCACTTCCTCGTACAGGCAGAGGGGTATTGTTAGAAGTAATCTCGTCTCCATCCAACTCAGGCCTGTCAGTAGCTACATGAGGAAGCGTCGCTCATCTAATATTACCTTGAATGCTCCATCTGATATGAGCTCTCGAAATAGTGGCCTAGGAATTATTCATTTGAATGCTAGAAGCTTGATCCAAAAGTTAGATTTTATTGAAATACTGGTCTCACAATCACATGCTGACATATTGATTATATCTGAATCCTGGCTCTGTGTCTCTGTTCCAGACTCAGATGTTCTGTTAGCTGGGTATAATGTCTACAGAGCAGACACAGTGGGTAGAGGTGGAGGTATTGCCATATATGTTAAATGCAACCTAGATGTCACTGTGTCCATTTCAACTTCTGTTCCAAAACGGTATGAATACTTAGTTCTACATGTGGTCCTTGGTCATAATGCACTATTAATGCTAGCGGGAGTTTGTCGCCCACCCTCAGCTCCGGTATCTGCTCTATGCAAATTGTTTGAGTTAATGTCTAATTATGCAAACTCTGAATTGTTGATTATCGGAGGTCGCAATCTGGACTGGCTGATGCCAGCATTGTTTAAATTAAAAGATTAAATTAAAACTATACCTACCCGTCCTAAACCAAAAGACCCCAAAAAATCTACATTAATAGACCTTATCTTAACAAATGCACCTCACAAATATATAGCTAGTGGGTTATTTGCAAATGACATCAGTGACCACTGCCCTATTGCATGTATCAGAGATACTAGGCTAAAAAACCCTGATCCCCATATAATACTAAAGAGAAACTATAAACACTTCTCAGAGCAAGCTTTTATCCATGACCTTTATTATTCCGAGCTTTTATCTGTAAACTGCATAATGGACCCAGTTTTAGCGTTCTCTTTCTTTTCATCAATTTTTACCTGTATGGCTGATAAACACGCCCCGTTAAAGCGACTTAGGGTAAAAAACCTAACTAATCCTTGGTTCTCTTGTGATTTGAAAATACTTTTTCTGCAAAAGAATCAAGCATGGGCCTTGGCAAGGAAAACTGGTGAAACAGCTGATTGGCTGCTTTTTAGGCAATTGAGAAATAAATGGACCGGAGGAATAAAAAAGGCAAAATCTAGGTATTTTCTTGATGCTATGACAGAATATGCTGGTGATCCCGCATAATTCTGGAAAACTGTTAACTCACTTAAACGAGGAAACTCCTTGACTTCCCTGCCGAAGAAAATTAAATCGGAATCTGGGATCACCAGTGACTGAACTGAAATTTGTGATGTTTTTAATAAGCATTTTATTTCTGCTGGTTTTCTTTTTGAAAGATAAAATGGCCAACATTATCTTGACCGGTGTATTGTTTCAGCCCATCGGCATTCAGCTGATGTGGAAAACAGTAAGCCAGTTTTTAATTTTCAAAAAGTCACAAAAGATGAGGTCTTATCTGCACTTATCTGCTATAGATTCTAAGAAATCATTAGGCGCTGACAATCTGGATCCATATTTAAGACGCATATCTTTGACGCATATCTTTAATCAAACATTTGTCGTAGGAAAGATTCCTAAAACTTGGAAAACAGCTTTTGTTTTACCACTCCTAAAGGGAGGTGATGGCAGTGATTTGGATAATTTTCGTCCCATCTCCAAGCTCTCCTGTTTGGCTAAATTCTAGAGTAATTGGTGAATAGGCAACTACAATCTTTTTTAACCGTTAACAATACTCTTTCTAGTCATCAATCAGGCTTCAGACCTAAACACAATACTACTACGGCCACTGTACCTGTTGTAAATGATATTACTAATGCCCTAGATAATAGAAAGTACTGTGCTGCCTTGTTCATAGATTTGTCTAAAGCTTTTGACGCTGTAGACCATGCAATACTTTTGGGTAAGCTGTCATCAATAGGACTGGTATTGGATGCCTGTCGTTGGTTTTATGACTATCTAAAAGATAGAAGTTAGGCTGTTAGAGTCGACGGCATCCAGTCGGAGCCATTGGAGTTGGTTAAAATGGGTCCCACAAGGTTCTGTACTTGGTCCATTACGGTTCACTCTCTACATAAACAATATTGGTAATGAGATAAGAAAGTGTCACATTCATTTATATGCTGATGACACTGTCACGTACTCTATTGCTTCAACGGCTGAAGCAATAGAGCATTATCACTATTGGAGACAGATTTTAACATATTGCAAGGGTCTTTTATACAGTTGAAACTTGTTTTAAATGCAAAGAAAACACATTTTATGATTTTTAATAGGTTTAAAAAGTTAGTTGAAAATACACTTGCACTTACGAGCTTAGATGGTTCTCGAATTAATCAGATCTCTGCATATAAATACTTAAGAATATGGTTGGATGATAAACTGTCTTTTAAAATGCATATTGATGAACTTTGTAAACGGCTAAGAATCAAGCTAGGCTAGGAATCCCCTTTCCGATTGTTTGGGGCATCCGGAAAAAAGCTTGTCCGGAGAAGACAAGGTTAGCGCTACCATCAGTCCTGTGTCATGCCAACAGTAAAGCATCCTGAGACCATTAATGTGTGGGGTTGCTTCTCAGCCAAGGGAGTGGGCTCACTCACAATTTTCCTAAGAACACAGCCATGAATAAAGAATGGTACAACCACATCCTCCGAGAGCAACTTCTCCCAACCATCCAGGAACAGTTTGGTGACGAACAATGCCTTTTCCAGCATAATGGAGCACCTTGCCATAAGGCTAATGTGATAACTAAGTGGCTCGGGGAACAAAACATCGATATTTTGGGTCCATGGCGAGGAAACTCCCCAGACCTTAATCCCATTGAGAACTTGTGGTCAATCCTCAAAAGGCGGGTGGACAAACAAAACCCCACAAATTCTGACAAACTCCAAGCATTGATTATGCAAGAATGGGCTGCCATCAGTCAGGATGTGGCCCAGAAGTTAATTGACAGCATGCCAGAGGTCTTGAAAAAGAAGGGTCAACACTGCAAATATTGACTCTTTGCATCAACTTCATGTAATTGTCAATAAAAGCTTTTGACACTTGTGAAATGCTTGTAATTATACTTCATTATTCCATAGTAACATCTGACAAAAATATCTAAAGACACTGAAGCAGCAAACTTTGTGGAAATTAATATTTGTGTAATTCTCAAAACTTTTGGCCACGACTGTACATGGTGGCATAGCAGGAAGATCGGAATGCTGTGAACCAAGAAGTTGTGCATTCAAATCCCACATAAGGACATGTTGAATAATAATTACTGTATGAATAAACATACACAATATAGTCAAATATATATTGTAATTTGAAAATACTATGTTAAAAGCACTGTGTGTATCTTTTAGACTCATTTTTGTTTGCAGGGCATCACCTGTAAAATCATGTGAAATATCATCAAATGTGAAGTGTTCCAAAAACATACTGTATAGTTTCACAGACTTCACAGGTGAAAAAACTAAAACATTTGTTGGTTTACAGGGTCAGCTATAGGTTAAGTGCTTTGCTCAAGGGCACATCAACAGATTTTTCACCTTGTCAGCTCAGGTATTTGAATACTCTAACCCAGGGCTCTTCAACCCTGTTTCCCTGGAGAGCTACCATCCTGTAGGTTTTCCCTCTAATCTAGCGCAACTGATTATAATAATTAGCTGGTTGATAAACAGAATCAGGTTAGTTACAACTGAGGTGGAAGAGGAAACCTACAGGAGGGTAGCTCTCCAGGAATAAGGTTGGCGAACCACTAGCCTACATGCCGCCATGCCAAGATCATCACATATGAAGTGTTCCAAAAACATATGTTTTCACATGATTTCACATGTGCAAAAATGTTATTTGTCACATAAAATCATGTGATTTCTCCGTAAGGGTACTGCACCACCACCCAAAAAAGCTTTTTACATTGAAGTATTCAATGACATTTAAACAAAACATAGTACAAATTAAATAATTGTACTTATTATATTGTATATTTTATCATGGGACATAAAATAAGAAATGTGGAGGGGTGTATGTGAGATTACCTTGTCAGTATAGTCGGCACTAGCCCCCCAGAGCACTGACCCGGAGGCCCCCAAGGCTGCACTTTCTCCAATACTTCTGATCAGATCCTCCTGGGAATGACAGACATACAGTATGACAGAAACTCACCTGAAGTAAAAATACATTTGTAATAGTGTGCGCACTGCATGTCTTGAAAATGTTCTTGTGAGTTATCAGCATTTAGTGAGCACACACGTTTTAATAGCACAAAGCTAAAGATAACATAAAAGTCTATTGAAATTGTATAGCACTCAATATTGAACTATTAAGTAATTGAAATCTAATGCCCTCACCGTACTGAGAAACTTATTTTGGTCACGGTAGAGTGGGCGTGAGTACACATAGATGGGCACAGTGTAAGGGCGTTTGGGCAGAGCTGCCACCCTCACTGCCTCCTGAACGCGGTTTCGAACCGAACGAAAAGCGCCAAGTTGGCGCTGTTGTTCAGCGATGCAGGCAGGTAGACTGAAGGGTATAGAGCCGTGCTGGACTCCCAAAGCCACAAAAGCTCGTCGTTCTGGCTCTTGGTCTTGTCGGAGCACTGCCCTGTGTAGTCTGGCTTCTCCCAGCCATAGTTGTAGCAATCGGGGAACAGATAGAACCCCCATTGCTGGCTGGGCCGCTGTCTGATACCTAGCATCATGGTTCCCTCCATGTAGTTGCGGGCTGCAGTCTGAAACTGCTTCTTGGCCTCAGTGGTTGCTTGTGATGGGGACAAAGACGGGTCCTTCTCTCGAGCGTAGGCAATGGACAGTTGACGGTAAATATCCTTGGACCCCCAGTTTCTGTCCCACAAGGGGCGCCAATCTTCCCAGTCAATGACGGCCAGACCCGGGGTTGTGTCAGAGGGGATGTAATGATTGATGTCACCATAGGCCTTAATCAGGTGGGCCGTCAGGTTGCCCTTTTGGGGGATGCCACCATTGAACTGGCGATGGTTGTTGGGGTCAACGTGAGGGTACAGGCCCAGGCGGTCAACATAGAACAGGGTGAGGAACTGACCAGGAACAGCAGCAGGCGTGGTCACTGCTTTGAAGGACCAGGTGTCCAGTGGGATCTCCAGCCTCTTGCATGCAGGGGTCGGGGTATTCCATATACCCACAAAAGGATGACCGTCGAACAGTGGGGGCTCCGTTGTAGGTAGGGGGGAGACAAAACTAAGACACGCCATAAGGGAGAGGGCAAGGGTGGGGAGTAGCTGTGGAGTGCCCCTTTTCATCTGGGAGAACTGGTCCATCGTGACTCCTCTGTGAAAAGAATACATAAATACATGTATGTGGCAACTGGCAGTGGAGGAATATGACTTCCCAACAATCTCTGTATAGCTACAGTGAGGTACCTTATTACGTGTCTTTTCAGGTATCTTTAAATCTTATAGCCAGTGATAGCCATAGCAGAGAGAAAAGGTAATAGAGCCAGAAGTGGCAGTTATTAGAACTTTCACTACACAAGCTGTTGATGACAATGTTCAACTGTTACAAAGTCGGATGACAGACTAACATTACGGATATTACCAAACAACCAAAAGACAGCCTACGAGACCTTACCTGTGCGTAATACACGGTTGGAGCACACTGACACAGTAGAGAAATCATATTTTTATACCTTTGGGTTAATCTATTCCATTTGATGTCATCTTGTGTCAAGTGCTCATTAAACATGTTCCTGTTTGTTGTACATTATGATTTATCATTCAAGAGCTTTTTCCGTGGTTCCAAGAATGACTGTTATTGACTATTTAATAGACTGATTAGAGAGAGAGACAAGGCAGAGCAAGGACATACAACGGTTCATATTTGCAGAATTTCAGTCCGTCAAGGTATACTTGTCTCTGGTATCTGAAAGTAGGAGATGATGTATCACCTGTTATTGTAAAGTTATTTCTCAACCTTTTGACAAACCTCTGGTCTAGACAGACCTCTTGACATATGAAATGGGAGTTGGTAGAACAAAAACCTAGTATTATAGGTATTAAGTTCCAAAGCTGGGCTGATTGGACAATATACCCTATGCACTTATACTGTCACTTTCTGCAAATCATACATTTTCCATGACCTGATTGATAAAAAATAGGCATATTAATAATGTCATTTGCATGTTCTTGTCCTCTGGATTTGAGCAAAGTTGCGGGCACGTCAGGCTCCAAATCAGGTTGCAGGCTTTGGGGTGAGAGAACAGTTAAGTGCTATCATCAAGGAGCTACCACACTTATGTCAACCAGTACAACAGGTCCTGTACATTTCTGTGAAACTATTTATTTTACTGTTATGTGGTCTCTTATCTCTTTTATGCACTCAGGAAAAAACAGATGCCCTTCAAGGCACCTGACCTCTGGAGTGTGTGGAGGATATCAGTGTTTGTCTGCAGTTAACAGCCTAATACACTGTTACATTGCGTGCGTGTAAGAGAAGCCACAAAAGAGTAGGTGTGTCCAAACTTTTGACTGGTACTCTATATATATAGATATTTCTTTACACATATTTAACCCTTTTTTGGGTAGGTACAAAACTACCTCAGTACTTCTTTTCATTTTTTAAACCGTTACCGGTTACTTTCAGACGAGTCCCGTGACACTTGTGGGGGTCGTAGAACAAAACAGAGAACCCCATCATGTTCGTGGGAATCTCCCCTTTCCACATTCGTTTGTAGCCCAAATGCTTCAGGCGCTACAAACAGAAGATGGCACATCAACGGTACAGACTTCAGACGAGTCCTGTGGGGCTTGTGGGGGTCGTTGAGCAAAACGGAGACCACCATCATGTTCATGAGAGTCTCATCTTTCCATAGTCATAAACCATTTGGACTCTACAGCCATTTTTGTGAGAAGATAGATTTTCGTGATGACAAACACCACTGTATCTCGGCCACCTTCCACCACAGTTGCGGAAGGCCACCATAGGCGGATGCGATGGATTGAGACACAGCTCATGCAAGAGATATTTCTCTAGCTTAAACGAACAGATTTCTATGGGGATTTTTTTTTATTATAGTACTTAGATTGACACACCGGTACATCAATAGACTCTAGGGGTAAGGATTGGCCAGTTACACATGACTTATAATGTTCGATAAAGAACACACTTAATAAAGGCCTAATAAATGTCTAATAAGATATAATAAAGACCTTATTAGGAATTTACACACTTACAAATTAGTGTCTAATATGTGTCCCTTAAAATAAAGTCTACCATTTGTATTTATTTTTTTGCAGACCATTTACATTCAAGCAACACTTTTCACATGTTGCATAGTCCTTGTGTATTTGTTTTACTATCTTGGAATCTTTGAACAAAAAAATCACAACATGGCTACTATGGCTGAGATGAGTAAGTTACTGTGAGCCATCATCAATCACTTCACTTGATACACTTAATATATATATTTTTTATTTTTATTTAACCCTTATTTGACAAGGTAAGTCAGTTACAGGAGGGTAGCTCTGTTGTTATTTACAATGACGGCCTACCGGGGAACAGTGAGTTAACTGCCTTGTTCAGGAGCAGAACGACAGATTTTTACCTTGTCACCTCAGGTATTCAATACAGCAACCTTTCGGTTACTGGCCCAACGCTCTAACCACTAGGCTACCTGCTGCCCCAATATACTGTATGTGCCAGCTCCATTGCCTGCCAATCAAGACTGATGGGATTCTGAGATTAAATCATCCACTTTGAGTCAATGCTCAACGCTCAAAAGTAGACATGATGATAAATATGTGAAATGTTAATGAAGTATGAACTACTTACAGTTGAAGTCGGAAGTTTACAAACACTTAGGTTGGAGTCATTAAAAGTTGTTTTTCAACCACTCCACAAATTTCTTGTTAACAAACTATAGTTTTGGCAAGTCGGTTAGGACATCTACTTTGTGCATGACACAAGTGATTTCTCCAACAATTGTTTTACAGACAGATTATTTCACTTATAACTCACTGTATCACAATTCTAGTAGGTCAGAAGTTTACATACACTAAGTTGACTGTGCCCTTAAACAGCTTGGAAAATTCCAGAAAACGTAATCATGACTTTAGAAGCTTCTGAAAGTCTAATTGACATCATTTGAGTCAATTGGAGGTATACCTGTGGATGTATTTCAAGGCCTACCTTCAAACTCAGTGTCTCTTTGCTTGACATCATCGGAAAATCAAAAGAAATCAGCCAAGACCTCAGAAAATAAATTGTAGAGCTCCACAAGTCTGGTTCATCCTTGGGAGCAATTTCCAAAAGATGCCACGTTCATTCAAAAGGTACAACGCTCAAGAGGAATACCTATGTAAGAATGTTGTTCATCGACTACAGCTCAGCAACACCATAGTACCCTCCAAACTCATCATTAAGCTTGAGACCCTAGGTCTCGACCCCGCCCTGTGCAACTGGGTCCTGGACTTCCTGATGGGCCGCCCCCAGGTGGTGAGGCTGATCCTCAACAATGGGGCCCCACAAGGGTGCGTTCTCAGCCCTCTCCTGTACTCCCTGTTCACCCATGACTGCGTGGCCAAGCACGCCTCCAACTCAATCATCAAGTTTGCAGACAACACTACAGTGGTAGGCTTGATTACCAACAATGACGAGAGTGCCTACAGGGAGGAGGTGAGGGCCCTCGGAGTGTGGTGTCAGGAAAATAACCTCTCACTCAACGTCAACAAAACAAAGGAGATGATCGTGGACTTCAGGAAACAGCAGAGGGAGCAGCCCCCCTATCCACATCAATGGGACAGTAGTGAAGAAGGTGGAAAGTTTTAATTTCCTTGGCGAACACATCACAACACCGCCTCTTCAACCTCAGGAGTCGTGTTCTGTCTCCTAGAGATGAACGTACTTTGGTGCGAAAAGTGCAAATCAATCCCAGAACAACAGCAAAGGAAGATGCTGGAGGAAACAGGTACAAAAGTATCTATATCCACAGTAAAACGAGTCCTATATCGACATAACCTGAAAGGCCGCTCAGCAAGGAAGAGGCCACTGCTCCAAAACTGCCATAAAAAAGCTAGACTACGGTTTGCAACTACACATGAGGACAAAGATTGTCCTTTCTGGTCTGATGAAACAAAAATAGAACTCTTCAGCCGTAATGACCATCGTTATGTTTGGAGGAAAAAGGGGGAGGCTTGCAAGCCGAAGAACACTATCCCAACCGTGAAGCACGGGTGTGGCAGCATCATGTTGAGGGGGGTGCTTTGCTGCAGGAGGGACTGGTGCACTTCACAAAATAGATGGCATCATGAGGAAAGAAAATGATGTGGATATATTGAAGCAACATCTCAAGACATCAGTCAGGAAGTTAAAGCTTGATTGCAAATGGGTGTTCCAAATGGACAATGACCCCAACCACATTTCCAAAGTTGTGGCAAAATGTCTTAAGGACAACAAAGTCAAGGTATTAGAGTGGCCATCATAAAGCCCTGACCTCAATCCTATAGTAAATTTGTGGGCAGAACTGAAAAAGCGTGTGCGAGCAAGGAGGCCTACAAACCTGACTCAGTTACACCAGTTCTGTCTGGAGGAATGGGCCAAAATTCACCCAACTTATTGTGGGACAATTGTGGAAGGTTACCCAAAACGTTTGACCCAAGTTAAACAATTTATAGGCAATGCTACCAAATACTAATTGAGTGTATGTAAACTTCTGACCCACTGGGAATGTGATGAAAGTTGAAATAAATCTTTCTCTCTACTATTATTCTGACATTTCACATTCTTAAAATAAAGTGGTGATCCTAACTGACCTAAAACAGAGAATTTTTACTGGGATTAAGTGTCAGGAATTGTGAAAAACTGAGTTGAAATGTATTTGGCTAAGGTGTATCTAAACTTCCGACTTCAACTGTATATGAACCACTTGTCCATACACATGAAAAGTAAAGCATCCACAAAGAAATATGCCTTATATTGCTGATACATCAGTTATAAGACTAGCCCTTAGAAAGAACATTTGGAGTACATTGTACAGTGCCATCGTGCATGGGTAAACAACAACATGAACAAAACTGGCAAGATTTGAAACATTTCTGTTCTTTCCATTCAAATAAAATATAGTCCATATGTAACCTGTGACATATAACGGTTTACATTCCAGTTTAGTATGAAAATTGTACATAAATCATTTTATACAGTTTCTCAAATTTGAAGAGTAACCTGGCTAGAAGACACTCACTTTGGTTTTGCAAAACAAATTGATTCTAAGTGTCCTAATTAGTATTGACAAAACACTAAGGAGGAAAGCAAAGGGGGATGAGATTACATACCTTGTCTCTTCAATTGCTGGTTAGTGTTACCCACTTTCTATCTGCGCTTCAAGCTTCAATGTCAGAGTGATAAGTAAGGTTTTGGATTCTTTTTGAACTGTGAATCAATGAGATGTTCAGTCTAAATATAACTTTGCTTGAACACCAATGTTTGCAAAAAGGTGTGGGAAAGAAACAACTGTCAACCTCCATATCACCGATGTTGCACAACATTCTTATATGTCACCTATTACACAATGCTCCATGTTGAAGGCCATGTGGCCCAAGCGTGATGTGGTTCCTAACACTTTCGATAAAAATACATCAATTTGATTAAGGCTTTTTCAAATTGCACAGTGTCTAGGAATTGTTCAACTTTATTGTTCCTTTAATAGTCAAATTATATAATCTATTGAAATGAATTATCATTCAATGATAGGCTTACCATTAAAAAATAAACACATTTGAGTTGTGTAAATATCAAGCTTATTGCTATATGAAACTGCACAGTATTAGGGGAGACTGGAGCAAGACTCCCAGATACCTTTTCATTGTCAGTGCTTACAATGGTACCAATAGTGATAGCGGTGACAAGTTAGGAAGTTACCTCACTTTCAGCAAATAGATGCTGTTGCTGGCAAAGTGAGCAACGCATGCCTAAAGGCAAAATGACAAAAGAATCGCCCAGAGTTTATATTGGTCCCACAAATGAAGTATTTATGAGTTATGAATGTGTTATGTAGTCATTATGTAGGTACCCTTCAAGTAAAGCGTTACCCACTATAATACAGGACCCCTGTAGGAAGACGGCACAGCATTACGTAATAGCAGTTCCCATGGAAGTGACTTCAAGCTCTGTCTCCCCTACCCCAAACAATACAAGACACCCAAAGTGCTATTATCATACCACAGTCACACAAAGGAGAAATTCAATAGAAGGAGAAACACCACCGAACTAAAGCTGTTCCCAGTTTGTGGAGCGGCACTTTCCCTCTGCTCCTCCTCCACATCCTCCACCTCTCCGCCCTCCTCCACCTTTCCCCCCTCCTCTTCCTCCTCTTCTGCCACCACCTTGTTCAGGCTATCACACTTCTCCCCGGCGTGTCCCTCGTAGCAGTGACAGTGGAACCTCTTGGCCAGTAGTTGGAGCTCATGCAGCGAGTGCCTGCCCGTGACCACAAAGTCCCCGTCCCCCGAGGGCTGAATGTGGTAGCTGTCTCCGCTCAGGTGGTGGTAGTACGAGGCGTGGAGGTCCCTGCGGACACAGCGGCCATTGCTCTGGCACAGGAAGTCACTGCAGACCTCTGCGGCCTGTGTCACATTGATGATGTACTGACCCAGGCGGTGGTTTAGGAAGGACTTCACCTTTGTGCAGTTGTGCTGAAGACAGGTGAGAGAGAGGGGAGAAGGAATGGGGGCAAGAAAGAAAGAAAGAAAGAGTACGTTTTTTTGTTTAACTAAGAGAAAGTCAAACGACTGAGGGCATTGTGCAATTCATGATAATCCATTGAAATATATACTTTAGCGAGCACTACCCTACTGTCATAACTATTCTCTGTGGGTTGTCAACTAACTATTGCCTCCCTCTTTATATTCATAGCATTAGTATGTATTTTTGTCCTGATTGTTTAAGTACTTTCTACAGCAACTCAAATTTCAATAGAATAATGTTTGTAATACACTTAGGAATGCATGACCTTTCTTTTCAAAGCCTCAATTTGAATGGCAGACGTACACAGGCCTTGGAAGTGTTGACAGCGAAAATAAGTTAAACAAAATGAAATTGATGTACAGCAGATGCTGCCCCTAGGGAGCACTTTATTTTTATAGCTTTAATTAAGGATTTTCCTTTGTCAGAGCTGTTCATTGCCTTATTGCCAGGCTCTTTAGCTCTACCCTATTCTGGCTTGTGTAACACTTTGATAGTCAAACTGTAATGATAATTATACATTATACAAAGGGTGGGTCTAATCCTGGAGGCTGATTGGTTAAAACCACATTCCAGCTGGTGTTTTATTATATAATAGATCATATACAGTAAAGATATATAATGAGACTCACTTTGGATGAAGTGAGGTTGAGGTCTCCCCAGATCACAAACCCAGCAGCCCCCAAAGCAGCACTCTCACCAATGGTGTGGATCAAGTCTGTCTGCAATACACACAAAGACACACACACAGGATATTACACCACATTTTATATTACACCACATTTTGAACATTTTTATACAGCCACAAGATGGTGCTAATGTCTCAAGACAGGCAGGATTGCCTGCACTCAACTGACTAGACAGGCCACTAAGTAGTGCTGAGAGAAACAGAGAATGGCAAGATAATTTTAAGAAATCATTAAAAATAAATTATGTCTAAACTGATCCTGTATATAAAGGATTACACAGGTTTTATAGTGTGGGCTATTAATCAGCAATGTTTTGTTATAGCCCAAGAGCAGCACACCTGCTGGCCTTGATGATTAGTTAATTTGTTCATCAGATGTGTTAATGATGGTCTGGATAAAAAACCTACACATCCTGTAGCTCTCCAGGACCAGATTGATAAACAACTGGTTACTTGATTGTAGACCTTTGGGTTACTAAGTGTAGCAGTCTTACCGTGGTGAGGAAGGCCATAGCCTCATCCCTGTACCCTAGGCGTGTGTACACAAATGTGGGCAGCTCAAAGTCGTGCGAGGTAAGCCGAGCTATCCTCAGAGACTCCAGCACCCTGAATTGGGAGAAATGGAGGTTGCTGACACTATCTGTTTGACTCTTCCTAATAGCCACTGAGGGGAATAATGCTGTGCTGCTATTCCACAACCAGATCAGCTCGTCGTTACGCAGGCTCTCTAGCAGGGGGCAGGAGCCTGTGTAGTTGTGCTCATGCAGGTTGTAGTTGTGGCAGTCCGGGTAGAGGTAGAAGCCCCAGAGTCCGTTGGGGCGAAGGCGCGTCCCCTAGCTGGACTGTCCTCTGCATAAATGCCTGGGCACTCCTCTCAAAGCGTTTTCGCGCCAGCTCCTCGATTTGTGATGGAGTCACGTTGACATAGGCCTGTGCGATCATCTCCCGGGACTTGCATCGGTAGATGTCCTTCTTGTGCCAGTTGCGGTTCCACTGAGGCCGCCAATACTCCCAGTCGATGACTGCCAGTCCGGCAAAGTCCTCAGAGGGGATAAAATGGTCAATGTCCTTGTACATCTTGAGAAGGTGGGCCTCCAGGCTGCAGTTCTGGGGGAGGCCTCCGTTGATGGGGACGCCATGGTCCGTGTAAAAAGGGTAGAGGCCCAGCCGATTGGCATAGAAAATGGTGACATTCTGGCCAGTGCGGATGGCCCGCGGGCTGCCACTGATGTGGAAGAGGTGCTCCAGGTTGGCCTGGACATTGTACTTGACAGTGCACAGGTCCAGCGGTGCATTCCAGGCAGCAATGAAGGGCTTGCGGCCCACCAGGGGCAGCTTGGCGGGCTTCTGGCCGAAGATGGCAGGAAAAAGTAGCAGGAGCCAGGAGCAGGTAAGGGCACAAGCCACAGGCACGACGTGGTGATGGTGGCCACTGCTGACGGGCAACATGAGCATCCTGGGGCTTGGTTCAACTGGAGGGGCCGTCAATCATCTTGGAGAGAAAAAGGAAGAAGAGAGAGAGTAAGATAGTGAATGATTCAGACAGAAGAAGAAAAGAGAGAGAAAGGGAGGGAGAGAGGGAGTGAATGATATAGAGGGCTGATGAAGAGAGAAAGAGAGGGAGTGTGAGGAAGAGAGAGAGAGAGGCAGAGTGAGTGAGAAAGGAAGAGAGAGGACATAACAGATCATAGATTAGGAGTCGTTTTATCATATAGTGTTTCACAATAATGTTAATCGGATTAAAGAATATTCTATATTGTACAACAATGTTAATCATATTACAATATAGCCTTCAGGACAGTGCAGGATGTTTCCACAGAGGCAAAGAGTTTGCACCTGTACTTAAAGTTAGCTGCTCAATTAAAATGGCGCCGGAAAAGAAGGCTGCCGGTTTTTTGTTCGTTTATTTGCTTTGTTTGTAACTTATTTTTTTTCTTATTTTGTACATAATGTTGCCGCTACCGTCTCTTATGACCGAACATTTTTTGGACATCAGGACTGCGATTACTCACTACGGACTGGCAGAATCCTTTTTTTCCTTTAATGAGTCAGACGAGCCCGACGCGAATGATATACTGCTTTCTTGGGAACAGGGCCAGATCCCCGTGATTTGCGCGAAGAGGAGGCGGAGGAAAAGGGGCCAGAGGGCAGTGGAGGTTCTAGACCCTTTCAACTGGGGGGGCCAAGCTGGGGCCAGTTGTACTGTTAGAGGGGCCAGTTACATTAGACGTTATTGTTGTCATATTGTTTTCTTCACTTCATTGCAGGCATTAGTAGGCAAAAGACCATGTCCCTCTAGTAAATGTGTGGGTTTAATTAGTGTTCCGCGTTGCCACTGTCTAATAACGGATGTAAAAAAAGAACGATAGCAAAAATGTGTTGTGCAAAAATTATTTCATACTCCACATTTAGGGGGGCCACAAGGGGGTCCAAAATTGTTGTCACAGGGGCACTGGCCCCCCCTGGCCCCCCCCTAGAACCGCCAGTGCCAGAGGGTGGGCTGCCTTCTGAGAATTTGTAGGCGATCGAAGAAACCCCCACTTCCTTCCATTCTGCTAGCAAACATGCAATAAAATCGATGACCTACGGGGGAGATTAAACTACCAACGGGACGTTCAAAATTGTAATATCTTTTGTTTCACGGAGTCATGGATGAACAATGACACTATCAACATACAGCTGGCTGGTTATACACTGTACCGACAGGATAGAACAGCGGCGTCTGGTAAGACAAAGGGCGGCGGACTATGTATTTTTGTAAATAACAGCTGAGGTAGAGTATCTCATGATAAACTGTAGACCACACTATCTACCTAAAGAGATTTCATCTGTATTTTTCATAGCTGCTTATATACCACCACAGACTGAGGCTGTCACTAAGACAGCATTGAATGAGCTGTATTCCCCCATAAGCAAACAAGAAAACTCTAACGCAGGGAAACTTAAATCCGCTTTACCAAATTTCTATCAGCATTTTAAATGTGCAACCAGAGGGAAAAAACCTCTGCACCACCTTTACTCCACACACAGAGACGCATACAAAGCTCTCCCTCGCCCTCCATTTGGCAAATCTGACCATAATTCTATCCTCCTGATTCCTGCTTACAAGCAAAAATTAAAGATGGAAGCACCAGTGACTCGGTTGATAAAAAGGTGGTCAGATTAAGCAGATGCTAAAATACAGGACTGTTTTGCTAGCACAGACTGGAATATGTTCCGGGATTCCTCCAATGGCATTGAGGAGTATACCACATCAGTCATTGGCTTCATCAATAAGTGCATCAATGACATCGTCCCCACAGTGACCGTACGTACATACCCCAACCAGAAGCCATGGATTCAGGCAACATCCGCATTGAGCTAAAGGCTAGAGCTGCCGCTTTCAAGGAGCGGGACTCTAACCAGGAAACTTATAAGAAATCCGACGAACCATCAAACAGGCAAAGCGTCAATACAGGACTAAGATCGAATTGTACTACACCGGCTCAGATGAGCTACACTGCTCGTCGGATGTGGCAGGGCTTGCAAACTATTACAGACTCAAAGGGAAGCACAGCCGAGAGCTGCCCAGTGACACGAGCCTACCAGACGAGCTAAATTACTTCTTTGTTCGCTTCGAGGCAAATAACACTGAAACATGCATGAGAGCACCAGCTATTCCAGGAAGACTGTGTGATCACGCTCTTCGCAGCCGATGTGAGTAAGACCTTTAAACAGGTCAACATTCATAATGTCGCAGGGCCAGACGGATTACCAGGACGTGTACTGCGAGCATGCGTTGACAAACTGGCAAGTGTCTTAACTGACATTTTTAACCTCTCCCTGTCCGAGTCTGTAATACCAACATGTTTTACGCTGACCACCATAGTGCCTGTGCCCAAGAACACTAAGGTAACCTGCCTAAATGACTAACGACCTGTAGTTATCACGTCTGTAGCCATGAAGTGCTTTGAAAGGCTGGTCATGGCTCACATCAACTCCTTTATCCCAGAAACCCTAGACCCACTCCAATTTGTATACCGCCCCAACAGATCCACAGCTGATGCAATCTCTAATGCATTCCACACTGCCCTTTCCCACCTGGACAAAAGGAACATCCACGTGAGAATGCTATTCATTGACTACAGCTCAGCGTTCAACACCATAGTGCCCTCAAAGCTCATCACTAAGCTGAGGACCCTGGGACTAAACACCTCCCTCTGCAACTGAATCCTGGACTTCTTGACGGATTGTCCCAAGGTGGTAAGGGTAGGTAACAACACATCTGCCAAGCTGATCCTCATCACAAGGGCCCCTCAGGGGTGCGTGCTCAGTCCCCTCCTGTACCCCCTGTTCACTCATGACTGCACGGCCAGGCACAATTCCAACACCATCATTGCCGATGACACAACAGTGGTAGGCCTGATCACTGACAAAGACGAGACAGCCTAAAGGGTGGAGGTCCGAGACCTGGCCGGGTGGTGCCAGGACAACAACCTCTCCCTTAACGTGATCAAGACAAAGGAGATGATTGTGGCCTACAAGAAAAAGAGGACCGAGCACGCCCCCATTCTCATCGACAGGGCTGCAGTTGAGCAGGTTGAGAGCTTCAAATTCCTTGGTGTCCACATCACCAACAAATTAACATGGTCCAAGCACACCAAGACAGTCGTGAAGAGGGCACGACAAAACCTATTCCCCCACAGGAGACTGAAAAGATTTGGCATAGGTCCTCAGATCCTCAAAAGGTTCTACAGCTGCACCATCGAGAGCATCCTGACTGGTATGGCAACTGCTCGGCCTCCGACTGCAAGGCACTACAGAGGGTAGTGCGAACGGCCCAGTATATCACTGGGGCCAAGCTTCCTGCCATCCAGTAAATCTATACCAGGCTGTGTCAGAGGAAGGCCCTAAAAATTGTCAAAGACTCCAGCCACCCTAGTCATAGACTGTTCTCTCTGCTACCGACGGCAAGCGGTACCGGAGTGCCAAGTCTAGGTCCAAGAGGCTTCTAAACAGCTTCTACCCCCAAGCCATAAGACTCCTGAACAAGTAATCAAATGGCTACCCAGACTATTTGCATCCCCCCTCCCTCCCCCTCTTTTACACCACTGCTACTCTCTGTTGTTATCATCTATGCATAATCACTTTAATAACTCTACCTACATGTACATATTACCTCAACTAACCGGTGCCGCCACACATTCCCTCTGTACCGGTACCCCCCTGTATATAGTCTTGCTATTGTATTTTACTGCTGCTCTTTAATTACTTGTTACTTTTATTTCTTATTCTTATCCGTATTTTTTTTTAACTGCATTGTTGGTTAGGGGCTCGTAAGTAAGCATTTCACTGTAAGGTCTACCTACACCTGTAGTATTTGGTGCATGTGACTAATACACTTTGATTTGATGTGTTAAGTTTGCTACAAGTCAGTAAACAATATGAGTGATTAAGTGAGTCAGTTTCTGTTTCTATTTCATTTATTCGCAATATACATGTTTAATAAACTGGAAATACAGAATTCCTAGTGTAGTCACCATAAATAAATCAGAATGTTGGCCTGCATGTTGCCAAGACACTTACATGTCCGAGGTCAATGTGCAGGATGTCAGTTGACACCCAGGGATCTGACTAAACCATGGGCTGGGCAGACTGCTCATGTCCTCACTACATCTATCTGTACCCTGGCCAGAGGGATGCCCTCATAATCATGCCTGCCCAGCCGCCAAACGCCTCTTCCTAAAGCTTTATGGCTCATTGTCATCAGATAACTTTTTTGAGTTTTCTACTGGTGGTTAACAACAACTGCTCCCAACATTGTACCTGCTGATTTACCTTTGAGTCAGTCTCAAGGCCACAATAAAGTACCAGTAACACATACAGTATGTTAAAAAAAGAAAAATAGAGAGTTAATGGAATTAATTGTAACATTACATGATAACTTCATATCATGCTTCATAAGTCATATAAAACAATGTGTTACGGTGTACAGTTTCTTGCCTCCCGCTTATAGACGGATAAGTCAACACCCAAGCCACAGGCAGTACTATTGTCAACCCTCTTACCTTGGTCTTGGGTTGAAAAAATAGTTTCACCAAAATATCAAAAAAACAAACTATTTTGGTATATATTTTTTGTTCTTTTTTATAACAATTAATAAAAAATATCACATACATTATATATAAATAAAACACAATCCAATACCAAATAGCAGCAGGTACAATTATCAGCAGTTAATGTACAGTTAGCATTATCATTTGGAGACAAATAGCAGTGTATATTTTTTCCCTTTCCCTCTCTTTCTATGAAACAATGATAGTTGCTGGGTCTCAGGATGCCCAAACATCTTTTGAAAACTTTTTCAAATAAAGGACAATAGAGGAGACCATACTTTCAGGAATGTGGGACCGCGATTCTGTAAATTCATTGTATATTCTTCTAATGCAAAAAATTTATCTACAACTTGTTTTAACCATGATTGCAAAGTGGGTGGGTTTTCGTTGTTCCAACACATAAGAATGCATTTCTTTGCAAAGTATGAAATAGTTATCAGCAACCTTGTCTTGTCTGTGTCAAGCTTAATATTTGGCTTTTGATTAAGGAGGAAAAGGCTTGCAGATTATACCAATTTTATATCAAAAATAATCTGCGTGTGTATGAATAAAACACCAGAAAACCGTTAGCATATTGCACTGCCAAAATACATGCAAAAAGGTTTCTTTTTTGGTCTTACATTTCGCGCAATTTGGTGAGGTGTCTGGAAACATACTTAAGAAAGTAAAACTTGAAAACAAATTTGTAGTTAGATTCCTTATAATATTCAAACAAGTAAATGGGTATCGTATCTTTGTCACGTCCAGGCCAGAGTTTTAGGCTGGCGTGTTTAGGTTTCGTTTTTGGTGTAGAGTTCTAGGTGTTCTATTTCTATGTTGGGATAATGGTTCCCAATTAGAGGCAGCTGTGTGTCGTTGTCTCTAATTGGGAACCATATATATGTTTGGGGTTTTCATTTAGGTTTTGTGGGTTATTGTTTGGTCATAGCTTGTTGTATGTTTAGTTGTGGTCAGCGTCACGATCTTCGTTTATATTTTGTTATTTTTCCCCAGTTACATTCGTCGTAATAAAAATGTATACTGGAAGCATCGCTGCGTCTTGGTCTGTCCCTTATGAGGATCGTGACAGAATAACCCACCATAAGAAGACCAAGCAGCGAGAGACTCTGGAACATTGGACTTGGGAGGAGATTTTGGATGGCAAGGGATCTTGGACATGGGATGAGATTTTGGAGGGAAAAGGACCATGGTCTCAGCCGGAGGATTATCGTCGCTCCAGGAGAGAGAAAAGTTCATTGGAACTCGCCTGGCACGGAAGCCCGAAAGGCAGCCCCAAAACTTTTTGGGGGGCACACGAGGAGGTTGGCGGTTCAGGAGGGACTCCTGAGCCAACTCCTCGTGCTTTGTGGAGAAGGCGTTGGGGAGAGCGTCGCACTGGTAAGACGCCGTGCTATGCAGTTTTGCGCCGCGGTGTCTCCAGTGCGGCGTTCATAGGCCGGTGCTAGAGATTCCAGCTCCACTCATCTGTCAGGGGAGGGTGAGTGTGCAGCCTGGAAGGGTGGTGCCGGCTCAGCGCTCCTGGTCTCCGGTGCGCCTCCTTGGACCAGGATATCCTGCACCGGTTCTGCGTGCAGTATCTCCGGTGCGTGTCCAGAGCCCGGTGCGTGAGATTCCAGCGCCACTCATCTGTCAGGGGAGGGTGCATGTGCTACCTGGGAGAGTGGTGCCGGCTCTGCGTGCTAGGTCTCCAGTACACCTTCTGGGACCGAGATATCCTGCACCGGTTCTGCGTGTGGGGTGTCCGGTTCGCATCCACAGCCCAGTACGTGCTGCTCCGGTTCCGCACTCCAGGATCCCTGTGCCCGTCGTGGACTCAGCACGTCCTGTCCCTGCTCCACGATCCAGGATTCCTGTGGCCGTCGTGGACCCAGCACATTCTGTTCCATGTTCCAGAATTCCTGTTCTACGCTCCAGGATCCCTGTGCCCGTCGTGGATCCAGCACGTCCTGTCCCTGCTCCACGCTCCAGGATCCCTGTGCCGGTCGTGGACTCAGCACGTCCTGTCCCTGCTCCAGGATCCCTGTGCGCGTTATGAGCCCAGTACGGCCGGTTCCTGCTCCCCGCACCAGAGTGCGCGTTATGAGCCCAATGCGGCCGGTTCCTGCTCCCGCACCAGAGTGCGGCGTTATGAGCCCAGTTCGGCCGGTTCCTGCTCCCGCACCAGAGTGCGCGTTATGAGCCCAGTTCGGCCGGTTCCTGCTCCCGCACCAGAGTGCGCGTTATGAGCCAATGCGGCCGGTTCCTGCTCCCGCACCAGAGTGCGGCGTTATGAGCCCAATGCGGCCGGTTCCTGCTCCCCGCACCAGAGGGCCAGTGTGCTTCCCCTGTCCGGGGCCGCCAGTGAGGGTCCCCTGTCCGGAGCCGCCAGTGAGGGTCCCCTGTCCGGGGCCGCCAGTGAGGGTCCCCAGTCCTGCAAATGGCCCAGGGCCTCCGGTGGCCCAGGGCCTCCTCTAGGTGTTCTATTTCTATGTTGGGGTAATGGTTCCCAATTAGAGGCAGCTGTGTGTCGTTGTCTCTAATTGGGAACCATATATATGTTTGGGGTTTTCATTTAGGTTTTCTGGGTTATTGTTTGGTCATAGGTTGTTGTATGTTTAGTTGTGGTCAGCGTCACGATCTTCGTTTACATTTTGTTATTTTTCCCCAGTTACATTCGTCGTAATAAAAATGTATACTGGAAGCATCGCTGCGTCTTGGTCTGTCCCTTACGAGGATCGTGACAATCTTATTACAGATCTTAAGCCACGCCTCATCAAATTCCGTACCTAAATCGTTTCCCCACATCCTTTGAAGAGGGATAAAGGCGGATTCACATTGTCTTGATAATGTACCTGCTACGATAGATATATATGTGGTTGTTAATTCTTCAACTTCTGACAACTGAGATCTCAGTTTTCCTTATTTGATAATCATATGGATAACATTGTGATTTGAAGATACTGTTTAAAAAAAGTCCTCTTCTGAAGTCTCACCCTAAATGTCTGTTATACTCTGAGATCATACAAATGTAAGCAAGGTTTGAAATTATTATGTTTTAGTCATATTATATCTGTTTGGGCTTCTTGTGGTCAATTTGCAGTCCACAAATTATTTGTAATTATGTTCCAGCCCCCCGACCATCCGCTCAAGAAGAAATCAGCCCGCGGCTGAATCTAGTTGATGATCCCTGGGCTAGGGGTTGATTGGGTGATGGTCGGATCCTAGAAGTATGGGTACACCTAATTTACATTGAGATTTAAATCCCCCCATCAACATTAATGTATGGTGTCTTTTTTACACTGTCATTTATTTTTCTTTGCCATTACTTCCCTGTAGTTTCACTTTCCTCAAGTATTTTGTGGTAAACATTTTGTGAAACAGAGCTGCTTTCAAATTTCAAAGACAGCCTTTGCTAAAGTTGGAATTCAGCAGTATATAATGTCTGGCACTTAAAAAGGGCTTTCCGTTTCAGCTGATGAGGGAAACCACTTTCTCTGAATGATGTTTGAAATCTTGCAGGGGGATGGGGATCAATGTAGACTCCTGATTCAGTCTGCTCAGGGTTTGCTGGTGGTGTGTGTGTGTGTGTGTGTGTGGGGTGTACATCACAGGAGGTTGGTGGCACCATAATTGGGGAGGACGGGTTCCTGGTAATGGCTGGATAGGAATTTGTGGAATGACATCAAATAGATCAAACATATGGTTTCCATGCATTTGATGCCATTCCATTTGTTCCATTCCAGCCAATATTATGAGCCATCCACCCCTCGGCAGCCTCCTGTGGACATGCTTCCAGACATACAGACTCCTTTAGACAGACACCACACTTATGGAACTAACAATGTATCTCAACTTTATAAGTTCCAGAAGCAGAAGGTTGAACTGTGTGAGTGAGTGTGTGCGTGTGTGACGCATGGCGGGGAATAGGGGGGGATGAAGGACAACAGAGGAGTCCCTTGGTGTTTATGTTATTGAATGAAAAATGCCTGGCTAAAAGCTGAAATTCCCTTTTTTCTGAGGCTCTGGTGTCTAGTGTATAACCAAGAGGTGGAGAGATTAACCACATCCTGTGAAATCAGTCTGTTCCTTTTAAACAAGCCCCATGGGTTAACTTTACTGTATATTACATACAGTTGGTACAAACTGTTTTCAGTACAGTTTGTTTTAGACTATAAAATGAATGGGTATAATAAATATTAGTTGTTTAAATGTACTGTACATTACCTGTGTTAATGATCATAAATATTGACCAACACTAACATTCACACTAAGTGCAGCCAGTTTAGACATTTTGGTGAGATAATTAATCATATTTGAATAAGTGCAATTCAATGCCTTTTGTAGATGTTTTTGTATGAAAAAACATCATAAAAATGCCTTTTCCAAGAGGAAGCAACCACAGATTTTGTGTATCGGAAAGAGCTTATAAGTTTGGCGGACTTTCAAATTGAATGATTTATCTTCCCTTCCCAGAACCCACATCCCTATCTGGTAGCAATTAAGATAAGAGTTTGTTGATGACTGTGGTTTACATAGAACCCTTCTGACCAACATAAACAACTTCTAAAACTAATACGTATCTCTTCTAGCCAATTACATATATTTTTTTGACAACTTAAAATACATAAACATGTTACACTCAGAAAAAGATATATATACCAAATACCGTCGAGGATATAAACACAGTAAAGTCAAAATACTTGTTTCCATTGTGGTCCTCTTTGTTGGCAAGGGCAGCAGGGCAAAAACAAGCGACATGGGCAACAATGTCCAAATATTTACATATATTGTGGGGTCTGAAATTATTGACACCCTTGATAAAGATGAGCAATAATGACTGTATAAAATAAATAATTGAAATACTGAGCTATATTGTATTGTCAAACAAATGGGGGAAATTATATTATTTTATACTTCTACAAATGCTCAGAGAAAAAGATTTTGTTTAACAAGTAATATTTGTTTTTCTCTCAAAAAGGTAGGGGTCCAAATTAAAGTAGTCAGAAGTGTAGTATTTTCTCCCATATTCCTAGTGTGTAATGACTACATAAAGCTTGTGACTTGTTGGATGCATTTGCAGTTTGTTTTGGTTGTGTTTCAGATTATTTTGTGCCCAATAGAAATTCATGGAAAATAACGTAGTGTCATTTTGGAGTCACTTTTATTACAAGAATAGAATATGTTTACATTAATGTGGATGCTACAGTACCATAATTATGGATAATCCTGAATGAATCGTGATTAATTATGAGTGAGAAAGTTACAGAGGGTCAAAGACCATACCCCCATGCTAACCTCTCACCATTACAATAACATGGGAGATTAGCATGTCTTTCAGACCCCACTGTATATGCAAATAGGCAAATATACACACTTAGCAAGTCACGTTCTAGCGCAGGGTGGTTTACATCATTAACCAAGCCCTGCAGGAGTGTTTGAACCTATGACTGGCTGTAACAGTTTTTATCGCAGCCGGGAGTTTGTTATACTCTACCATTAACGTATATGAAAACTGGGTCTGCACAGTACAACTCTTAACCTAATGGTGGAATGTCATCAAGTACATCAAACATAGGGTTTACATGGCACATCTACATAGCCTAATCTTAGAACAAAATAATATTAACTCCATTTTCCCCAAATGAAGAGACAGTTTGTCCAGTTATGCACAAAACTGTCTTTCTACAATACTCTTGTCTTTGTGTGAGACCAAAAGAGCTTCATTTTCTGCATACAAAAAAAGCTGGCTGGAACAAGCTGATTTCATATATTTTTTATAATCTACGATTCACAGTCATTGTTTAATCATCTCTGTATATCTTACTCAATGTTTATATACGGAAGCATGAGTGTTGGAACATCTATTGGATCACGAACTCTCACTGTAAACTGAAATGTAAACTTAGTGATTTGTAGGAGATATTGTGACTAGAGATGTTTATTCCATTTCACTTCATTTAAAACTGCGAGTTTCTAAATAGGTTGGAGCAGCACCCGACATAACCAGGGGTACTGAGAGGGGGGGATTGAGAAATGCTGAACTAATATACTGTCTTCTTTTTGTTTGAGGTGGATCGTTTCCTGCTGGATGGTTAAAATAGCTGGGTGACCTAAGAGAAACCATGAAGACAGTACTTTTGGTGATTTGATGCGCTGACCACAGCAATTTTGTTTTCCCAAGGACAGAGAAAGGAAACATAAAATGAAATTGTAACAGACAGAAATTGAGAGCAAGAACAAAGACAAATAGAGAGAAAGATAAAGAGGGTGCGGGAGACAGAGACAGAGAGAGAGAAAGAGGGACAAAGAGAGAGAGAGAGAGAGATAGATAGATAGCTAAGTGTAATTGTAAGACAGAGCACAGGATGAGAGAGAGAGAGAGAGAGAGGCAGACAGACACAGAGATTAACGCAACACCTCAGGTTGTGCCAGTACCTTTACCCCGCGGTGAACTGTTCCCTACAGGAAGCAGCCGAAACATTGTCAACACAATCGGTCAGTCCTGCAGAGTGTCTGGCCCATCTCTCTGCTTGTGTGGGGGCATAACACATCCCTCGTCCCTATTATCCCAGAGAAGCGCTTTATTCACGAGCCAAAATCCCCTCAGGTATTTAGTTACCTAACTCTCCCCTAAGAGACCATTGTTAATACTCTTATTTTCGCCCCCTTAGGATGCATTTTTACTGTTTTGTTTCTAATGTGTGAAGAGAAGATGAAAATATCTGCAACCCTAATTGAAATGGCAATTGAATTCCGCTGTTAAAAATGCTTGTCTCGCCAACCTCGCACTCACCTCTTACCGCCCTGTTTGAACTTTGAAATGTCTCTTTTATGCATTAAGTATGAACATGAACAAAGATGCCAGACATTAAAAGATGTTGTAGGAACGAGAGCTGTCTAAGGCACAGTGACTGACTTGTAGTGTGTAGTAGTGTACGAGTGAGTGAACATTCCAGGTCAGACACACCCCCTGGACTGGTCCGAAAACAGAACTTTTCCCATGCTACAATGGCATCCTCAAGGCCACCTCTTCCTGCAGCTGCAGAGTGGTTTAAAAAATACCTGCGTTATCTAAAAGTCAAGCTGCTGTTGTGCCACTACAACATCTTTTGACCTAAGTTGAAAAGCTGTTTAGTAAAAGCTTAGAGTTTAAAAACATTTAAAAAGTTGCTAAGCTATTTGTTGTTCCCTTTATATTATGTGGTTTGTTTGGTGTGTTAGGGCTATGTCAGAATATGACAAATCAGAAAGATCTCTCACCTGTAGATTCCGTATGGCGACCATCACTATCAGCCAATCCAGGGGGAGGCACAGGGATTGTGCCCCTCTCCATCTGTCCCACACTCTGGCATTCCTTTACTCTGTCTGACACACAATCCACCCACCACACGTATATACAGTGAAGGAAGAGAGCGAGGGAGAGGGAGCAGGAGAGTGAAAGAGAGAGTTTCCTGTGACAGAGTAGAAACCACCACCATCAAGCTTGATCTTACACCACAACACAGCGATTAGAGTTGGGAGGGAGGGTGGAGTGGAGTGGAGGAGGAGAGAAGGATGAAGGGAGGGAGAGCCTTAAATCCCATTGACTGATCTGAATGTGTAAGTCTGATCCTCTCTAGAACTTCTTACAATCATCCACATCAATCAGTATTAGCCGGTTAACATAGGGATGAGTGTGAGTATGTCTGTGAGTGTGTCTGCGTATGTGTGTGTGTGTGTGTGTGTGTTTGTTTGAGGGTCTCCTGGCCCTCATGTGAGCGAGTGTGCTTTCATGTCGCAGAATTAGCCAACCTTTGTTGTGGGACAACCTCTACAGCGAAAGGTACAGTAGAATGAAAATTGAAGTGTTCTGCTATTACATGTTGATAGACAAGGAAAACCTTTGTACGCTGTGATCCTTTCTAAGTTAAGGCAACCAATGAAGGACTATGACATAATGTTGACATCCAATGATGACAGATAACAGGTTGTAGTGCTGGGCATTCAGAAAGCCAATAGGAGGCAGTATCAGATTTGATGGCTGTAATTAGATGGATACATTTCATTTTGTGAGTAGGAGTAGAAGCTCCTAGTTCCCAGTTGGACATTCTTATTGAATGACCCTCCAAGTTGTATTCAGAAGTGGGAAACTGAGAAAATGTTGTTACCTGAGTTTCCGAGTTGTGACATTTCAGATTGTAATTTCCACTTTGAAATTTCAGACTTGAATCACCCCAAAGAAATGTCCATTGATTATAATCCACATAATAATTAACATTTCCTGTTGCTGCAGAATTATTTTCCTGCTGTAGCAAACTAGCTCAAATTAAGATCTGACATCTGTTGCATTACTGCATGTCTACTGAGACATTGATTTGAGTAAACTCTTGACAAGCTTATCCACCCGGGTGCTAAAAACACAGATATTGAATCTGTATAAACCTGTTTGAAAGATATTCAAAATGTTCAAGAGGGTGGTTTTTGAGTGTCCGGAGGAGTATAAATACCAGTGCCACCTGTCTTGCCTTATGTCAGAGCTGGTGCTCCACATGAGCTCAACATGATCTTCCTGTCCACTGACTATCAAGTCTAATTCAAATCAAAGCCAATTCAAAATACCAGTTTCCTTTTTTTCTGCTACTCAAAACTTCTACATGAGACAGCATCTTACACAGAACAGATGGAGTACAGATGTAGGATCTTAATTGTATAACCCTGTTGCAGGAGAACTGTAATGAGTACGATGGGAGACAGAGTGGTGGTTTCAAGCGCAGGGCGCAGCAGTTGTTTTTTAGTAAAGGACCACAGGAGGATGCAGGAAGCTGGGTCCAGGGGCAGGCAGAAGGTCATACACAGGGGGTCCAAAAAGGCAACAGTATAGGCAGGGGAAAGGCTAGTAACGTGGTCCAGGAGATCAGGCAAGAGGTTGATGACAGGAAATCTGATAGGCAAAAGTACAGGCAGGGAATAGGCAAAAGGGCATCGTTAGTGAGGATGGCCAAAAACTACGATACACAGGAGGACTAATACGGAAATAAACAGCGCTCCGACTAGAATGTGTATCAAAACAAACAATACCTCACAATGATGGGGTGCAAAGAACTGAACTAAATAGTGTGTGTAAATGACAAACAGGTGTGTGAACAGGTGATCAGAATTCAGGTGATTGGGATCTGGAGAGTGAGCTGCGTTCAGGGTATCTATATGTTTGAGAGTGTGAGTTGGAAGCAGACGTTACAAGAACCTTCCTGTAATGCAGGAAATGTATTTGAGGTTTAAAAAGTCTTCTAACGTTTGGAATTTCCACTTTGAAATTTGATTTCATTTTCCCTTATGAAAAATTGATCAACCCCGACAAAAATGTCCAATAATTATAGGTTCACATATCTGAACCAAAACATTACAAATGTCCCCCTATCTGAGATATTTACTGCAGCCCTCATCCTCCACATACAACACCCGTTCTGCCAGTCACATTCTGTTAAAGGTCCCCAAAGCGTACACATCATTGTTATCTGTGCCCAATAATGTTTTTACCATGTTTTGTTCTGCTACCATGTTGTGCTGCTGTCATGTTGTGTTGCTACCATGCTGTGTTATGTGTTGCTGCCATGCTGTTGTCTTAAGTCTCTCCTTATGTAGGCTTGTGTGTCTCTTGTTGTGATGTGCGTTTTGTCCTACATTTTTTATTTTTTTATTTTATTTTAGTCCCAGCCCGCAGGAGGCCTTTTTCAATAAGAACGTGTTCTTAACTGACTTGCCTAGTTAAATAAAAAAATATATATAAAAGAAATGGCAATGAGTCTTACATATGATAAGGAAAGACATACACAAGTAATATAGTATTAATAAATCAATAACTTTATTAAGGAGAATACAACGTCTCATTCAAACCTGAAAACAAAGTGCAAGTTACAGTACATTGAAAATTTGGAATTACAAAATATTATAAGAATAAGGCATATAATAGCAATTGTCATTTACAACTTCAATTTCTATTGTACATACAGTACCAGTCATACACTACCAGTTTGGTAGCTTCATTAAATATTACCCGCAAAACACCAGTCTCAACGTCAACAGTGAAAAGGAGACTCCGGGATGCTGGCCTTCTAGGCAGAGTTGCAAAGGAAAAGCCATATATCAGACTGGCCAATAAAAAGGAAAGATTAAGATGGGAAAGAGAACACAGACACTGGACAGAGGAATTCTGCCTAGAAGGCCAGCATCCTGGAGTCGCAACTTCACTGTTGATGTTGAGACTGGTGTTTTGCGGGTACTATTTAATGAAGCTACCAGTTGAGGACTTGTGAGGCATCCGTTTCTCAAACTAAACACTAATGTACTTGTCCTCTTGTTCAGTACTCCACCGGGGCCTCCCACTCCTCTTTCTATTATGGTTAGAGCCTGTTTGCACTGTTCTGTGAAGGGAGTAGTACACAGTGTTGTACGAGATCTTCAGTTTCCTGGCAATTTCTCACATGGAATAGCCTTCATTTCTCAGAACAAGAATAGACTGACGAGTTTCAGAAGAAAGGTCTTTTTTCTGGCCATTTTGAGCCTGTAATCGAACCCACAAATTGTGATGCTCCAGATACTCAACTAGTCTAAAGGCCAGTTTTATATATAGCACGCAGCATAACAGCTGCACCAACGCATAGGTACTCGCTGCACCAACGCATAGGTACTCACACCACCAACGTACATGGGAACAATAACCGACTAAGACAGAGGGCACATATATAACATACTAATCAGGGGAAATGGGAACCAGGTGTGTGTAATCAGACAAGACAGATGATAATGATAATGAGTCCAGTTCAGTGAAGCCTAAAAAGCCGGTGAAGTAGACCTCCGGAACTGGTGAACAGAATGAGCATCAGCACCGGGGGGATCCGTGACATATAGGTTCAGACATTTTGTGAAATAGCACAGTTACAAATAGAAATCAAACTGGATGGAAATAGAGGAAGGCCAGGACTAAAAACAAACAAAATGTAACTACTGTAAAATAGATTGTGTCTGTAAAATGTGTATAGTATGTATAAACTGAAGGTAGAAGCCTAAGTGTTATTATTTATTAGTTTACTCCAATTGGGGGAGGGATGGTGGGGTTTGTAGGGAATAATAAAAGTATATTCTAAAAAAAAGTGTGTATATGTATGTAGCTGTATCATGATATTTACATTGCTAGTAAGTAAACCTCCAATTGGTCCCCACTATTCCACCCGCTAAAACCGCTCCTCATCCCGAGTTGGGTTGTCATCCCAATGCCTGGCAGATCACCCCTGACTCCCCGGATCCTATGGCTCCGGAGAGTCCAGGACCCATCCTTCGAAAAGAGCACACAGTGCCACCCACAGAACAGAAGCAGATCAACCGCTAAATGCATTTCCATCGCCCTCACCTCGATTTGTATTGTATATAGCCATTAAAAAATATGTATATAAAATCCTGTTTGTCTTATTTTCCATAAGTAACAATTCATATTTGTAGTAATGTAGGCAGATTATGCAAAGGATTTTTACCTCTCACCAGAGATTACCTCTTACCAAAATTACATTATGGCAAGCAATTATTATTTTAGCAAACAATTATTGTGATTCATCCTATATTGCCCCTAACATCTTTTAATCCCTTGCAACAGTTGTGGGATACACACACACACACATTCATACCCACTCATATACACTCATACAGACTCAACCCCTTTCCCCCACAACAACCATAGACTCAGATTCTCAACAGTTGCACCATCCCAGAGCTCAACTCAAGAAAGGTCTTGATTTATATACAGTTGCAGCTGTATGAGAAGGCCTGCAACACTGAGCAAAAAAATGGGCAGAAATGGGGAGATTTAACCATTGTCACATCCTAGGTGATGGAGGTCAGATATACCCCCTTCCCCTGAAACATCCACACATGGTCCCCCGTTCTGACCATATTCCCAAGCATCTCTGTGCAGTCAGACCTTGAGTGTGTCTGAGTGTGACCCCCTCCTCATGGGTTACTGCAGCTAGTGTTTCCAGCACTGCCACTGCCTGGGTGGGGGCACCCCACCAGAATCCCCACCGGCTAGGTACAAGGTCGTCAAGGTTCTCATTAGCAGCTTTGAGAATGTCCTTGTATATTATGTTCTCCCATCAGGGGGCTCTGGCTTTGCAGGACCAACCCTGCCAGGCAGGCTCAGAATCTTGAGGGGGCGGTGTTGTCTCTGACCGCAATTTGGCTGCAATTCAAGGCACTCTTAACCAGCATGGCTACCACAGCATTCTGCAGCAATAAACCATCCCATCTGGTTTGCGCTTAGTGGGACTATCATTTGTTTTTCAACAGGACAATGGCCCAACACACCTCTAGGCTGTGTAAGGGCTATTTGACCAAGAAAGAGAGTTATGGAGTGTTGCATCAAATGACCTGGCCTCCACAATCACCCGACCTCAACCCAAATGAGATGTTTGGGATGAGTTGGACCGCAGGAAAAGCAGCCAACAAGTGCTGAGCATATATGGGAACTCCTTCACAACTGTTGGAAAAGCATTCCAGGTGAAGCTGTTTGAGAGAATGCCAAGAGTGTGCAAAGCTGTCATCAAGGCAAAGGGTGGCTACTTTGAAGAATCTCAAATATATTTGGATTTGTTTAACCTGTTACAGCTAGGGTCCCATTTTCTGAATTTTCGCCTGTCTGACGTCCCCAAAGTTAAATGCCCGCCACTCAGGGCCAGAAACTAGGATATTCACATAATTAGTACTATTGGATAGGAAACACTCTGAAGTGTCTAAAACCATTAAGATATAACAGAACAGATATAGCAGGAAAAAACCTGAGAAATGTTTGTCCGGAAATCCTTTTTCTTTTGCCCTCCACTCACTTTGAAGGCCTGGTAATAGAAGTCAATGGGGAATAGGACACAGGTTGCAGTACCTATGGCTTCCACTGGATGTCGACAGTCTCTGGAAAGTGTCTGGAGGAAATAGCCCTGAGGAGATCCTTATAGAAGAAGAAAGACTACAGGAAGGGAAAAATGTAAACAACCGTGCACGTTCACGAGAACGTGAACGCGCCCAGCTTTCTTTTCCTTTTATAACGTTTCAGTTACCATCCGTGTAAAATATGATCGCTATTATTCATAAAATAATACATAAGGATGCATTATTAATGATATTTGATTTGTTTGTGAAAAGATGAGAGGTATAACTTGAACGCGTTTTCTTCACTGTACAACGGGCGAGTAGACTGACAATGCTTGGTGGAGTAGCTGAACATAACGTGCCAACCAAACAGAGATTTATGGATATAATGAATTACTTTTTCTAACAAAAGAACCATGGATTCTCTTGTTTGGACACTTGGGAAGCCCTCAGCAGAAGTTATTTGAAAGGTAAGCGATTTATATTAGCTGTGATATGGACATTTTGAGAACCGAGCTGGATATGAATTTATGCTAATGTTGAAAATATGTGAGGTACTAGCCTCAAACAATCAAATGTGGTGCTTTCACCGTAAAGCCTTTTTGAAATCTGACAACGCAGTGATATTGCCAAGAAGCAGAGCTTTTGATGGCTATGCAACACTTGTATATCGAAGAATGTTAAATATTACACATTTTTATTTTGAATTTGCCGCGTTATGTTTGCTCTGAAAACGATCCCCGCTAGCGGGATCCGTGCGCAGGCAGAGAGGTTAACACTTTTTTGGTTACATGCATGATTCCATATGTGTTATTTCATAGTTTTGATGTCTTCACTATTATTCTACAATGTAGAAAATCACTTGAATGAGTAGGTGTGTCCAAACTTTTGGCTGACACTGTTTAAGGGTATCATACATTTTACTAGTAAAATAGCAAACCTGCAGCAGCCCTCTCTTAGTTGTGGCTGGTTAGCTAGTTACTGCAGCTAATTAGCTACATCACATTTAATCAGACACTAGCCAGTTCGTTTAATCTCTAATACTTAAAAGAATAATAAAAAAATATTCTTCTCATGCACTAAAAGTCATATTCACTCCAAATATGGTATTTTGGAGTTTTTGAAAATAACACTGATTTATTCAAAGATGGCCACACTATACCAGTAGATGCATATTAGCAAATACGCTTCTATCATGAATGTCACCAAATTGTGACCTGTTTCAGGAAACTAGATGTATGTCGCAGGTCACTACTTCACAGGAGAGCCGTTTGAACGTAAACTAGTTTCTTTGGGGGGCGTAAATGCCTTTGCGAACATGTGAACTTTCATGTGCCTTAGAAACAAACTTGTATGCTCTCTGAAAATACAAATACAATTGTTAAAGTACGGCCCTAGTTGGTTTAGCCAGATATGAAACGTTTCTAATTTTGACATATTGTATTTTAATTTCAAGTTAAAGTGTACTGTTAGCTAGCTAGCTAATGTTAGCTGGCTGGCTCGCTAGCTAACGGTACGTGTATGATCTTATTATTCGTATCTCAGAGCCAATTGCTTGACTAGTAATAGCCTAATGTTAGCTCACTAACATTGAACCTGGATGGTTAGATACCTGCAGATTTACAGTTGAAGTTGGAAGTTCACACACACCTTAGCCAGATATATTTAAACTCAGTTTTTCACAATTCCTGACATTTAATCCTAGTAAAGAAATCCCCCGTCTTAGGTCAGTTAGGATCACCACTTTATTTTAAGAACGTGCAATGTCAGAATAATAGTAGAGAGAATGATTAATTTCAGCTTTTATTTCTTTCATCACATTCCCAGTGGGTCAGAAGTTTACATACACTCAATTAGAATTTGGTAGCATTCATTTTAAGTTGTTTAACTTGGGTCAAACGTTTCAGGCTGCTTTCCACAAGCTTCCCACAATAAGTTGGATGAATTTTGGCCCATTCTTCCTGACAGAGCTGGTGTAACTGAGTCAGTTTTGTAGGCCACCTTGCTCTGACACGCTTTTCAGTTCTGCCCACAAATCTTCTATAGGATTGAGGTCTGGGCTTTGTGATGGCCACTCCAATACCTTGACTTTGTTGTCCTTAAGCCATTTCCCCACAACTTTGGATGTATGCTTGCGGTCATTGTCCATTTGGAAGACCCATTTGCGACCAAGCATAACTTCCTGACTGATATCTTGAGATGTTGCTTCAATATATCCACATAATAATCCTTCCTCATGATGCCATCTATTTGTGAAGTGCACCAGTCCCTCCTGCAGCAAAGCACCCCCACAACATGATGCTGCCACCCCCATGCTTCACAGTTGGGATGGTGTTCTTCGGCTTGCAAGCCTCCCCCCTTTTCCTCCAAACATAATGAAGGTCATTATGGCCAAACAGTTCTATTTTTGTTTCATCAGACCAGAGGAAATTTCTCCAAAAAGTATGCGATCTTTGTCCCCATGTGCAGTTGCACACCGTAGTCTGGCTTTTTTTATGGTGGTTTTGGAGCAGTTGCTTCTTCCTTGTTGAGCAGCCTTTCAGGCTATGTCGAAATAGGACTTGTTTTACTGTGGATATAGATACTTTTGTACCTGTTTCCTCCAGCATCTTCACAAGGTCCTTTTGCTGTTGTTCTGGGATTGATTTGCACTTTTCTCACCAAAGTACGTTCATCTCTATGAGACAGAACACGTCTACCTCCTGATCGGTATGATGGCTGCGTGGTCCCATGGTGTTTATACTAGCGTACTATTGTTTGTTCAGATGAACGTGGTACCTTCAGGCGTTTGGAAATTGCTCCCAATGATGAACCAGACTTGTGGTCTACACATATTTTTCTGAGGTCTTGGCTGATTTCTTTTGATTTTCCCATGATGTCAAGCAAAGAGGCCCTGAGTTTGAAGGTAGGCCTTGAAATACATCCACAGGTACACCTCCAATTGACTCAAATGATGTCAATTAGCCTATCAGAATCTTCTAAAGCCATGACGTAATTTTCAGAAATTTTCCAAGCTGTTTAAAGGCGCAGTCAACTTAGTGTATGTAAACTTCTGACCCACTGGAATTGTGATACAGTGAATTATAAGTGAAAAATATTTTCCAACAATAACAATTGTTGGAAAAATTACTTGTGACATGCACAAAGTAGATGTCCTAACCGACTTGCCAAGACTATAGTTTGTTAACAAGACATTTGTCGAGTGGTTGAAAAACAAGTTTAAATGACTCCAACCTAAATGTATGTAAACTTCCGACTTCAACTGTATGCAGGGCAGTAACGTCATGAGCTACTGTACGTCTTAACAAAATACTTCACTATGCAAGTAACCATTTCGGGTGTGTTTGTAAATTCAGTCTGGCCGTCTACTCCGATTTCAGAGCACTCTCTTTGAGTTTTCCAGAGCGCAGAATAACTGATGAATTTACTAATGCTCAACACCCCTTTGATATGGCCGGTGTCAGTAAACGTCGGAAAAATGTTTTAATGAAATTGTTGCCAGCTGCAAAGTTACAGTCACCAACACTCTGGATAACATAACAGCCTAACCAGATTTGCTAGGGCTAGTAAAATGGTAAGAGTGGGGTGTTCTCTTATTTGTGTCTGGAAGTAGCTAGCAAGTTAGCTTGGGTGTTTGACTGCTGTTGTTAGTACAGAAGGTGTGGATCAACCCTTAAACCACTGTAAATCCATTCCATA
Organism: Brachymystax lenok tsinlingensis; assembly: GCA_030435695.1. Lineage (NCBI taxonomy): Eukaryota > Metazoa > Chordata > Actinopteri > Salmoniformes > Salmonidae > Brachymystax > Brachymystax lenok. The sequence goes on from CM059818.1 coordinate 15,047,335, forward strand.
GTGGCCTATCAACATGAAACCTGACATCACTATCATGGACGTCCCTGAGATGAACCCTACTGAACATGGCATTGATATCTCAAAAAACAAGGAAACTATTAACAATTCATTCTTTGAATATGTAAAGCTAATGCTCAAAATCCTTTGCAATCATCTTCTCACTATGTCAGATTCACTCCAGATTTTATATTTAGACTCATTACATCAGTATTTAATGGTTTTAAGAAATAATAGTTGCTGCATTCAAATATGTCTGCACTGTACATATAGATGCAGGTTAGCACATATGCTAAAGCTAATAATACTTAAACTTCTTCTCATGAACCATAAGTCAAATTGACTCCTGAGATATATATATATATATATATATATATATATATACAGTGAGGGAAAAAAAGTATTTGATCCCTTGCTGATTTTGTACGTTTGCCCACTGACAAAGAAATGATCCGTCTATAATTTTAATGGTAGGTTTATTTGAACAGTGAGAGACAGAATAACAACAGAAAAATCCTGAAAAACGCATGTGAAAAATGTTATAAATGGAATTGCATTTTAATGAGGGAAATAAGTATTTGACCCCCTCTCAATCAGAAAGATTTCTGGCTCCCAGGTGTCTTTTATACAGGTAAAGAGCTGAGATTAGGAGCACACTCTTAAAGGGAGTGCTCCTAATCTCAGTTTGTTACCTGTATAAAAACCTGTCCACAGAAGCAATCAATCAATCAGATTCCAAACTCTCCACCATGGCCAAGACCAAAGAGCTCTCCAAGGATGTCAGGGGCAGGATTGTAGACCTACACAAGGCTGGAATGGGCTACAAGACCAGTGCCAAGCAGCTTGGTGAGAAGGTGACAACAGTTGGTGCGGTTATTCGCAAATAGAAGAAACACAAAAGAACTGTCAATCTCCCTCGGCCTGGGGCTCCATGCAAGATCTCACCTTGTGGAGTTGCAATGATCATGAGAACGGTGAGGAATCAGCCCAGAACTACACGGGAGGATCTTGTCAATGATCTCAAGGCAGCTGGGACCATAGTCACCAAGAAAACAATTGGTAACACACTACGCCGTGAAGGACTGAAATCCTGCAGCGCCCGCAAGGTCCCCCTGCTCAAGAAAGCAGATATACATGCCCGTCTGAAGTTTGCCAATGAACATCTGAATGATTCAAAGGACATCTGGGTGAAAGTGTTGTGGTCAGATGAGACCAAAATGGAGCTCTTTGGCATCAACTCAACTCGCCGTGTTTGGAGGAGGACGAATGCTGCCTATGACCCCAAGAATACCATCCCCACCGTCAAACATGGAGGTGGAAACATTATGCTTTGGGGTTGTTTTTCTGCGAAGGGGACAGGACAACTTCACCGAATCAAAGGGACGATGGACGGGGCCATGTACCGTCAAATCTTGGGTGAGAACCTCCTTCCCTCAGCCAGGGCATTGGGTCGTGGATGGGTATTCCACCATGACAACGACCCAAAACACACGGCCAAGGCAACAAAGGAGTGGCTCAAGAAGAAGCACATTAAGGTCCTGGAGTGGCCTAGCCAGTCTCCAGACCTTAATCCCATAGAAAATCTGTGGAGGGAGCTGAAGGTTCGAGTTGCTAAACGTCAGCCTCGAAACCTTAATGACTTGGAGAAGATCTGCAAAGAGGAGTGGGACAAAATCCCTCCTGAGATGTGTGCTAACCTGATGGCCAACTACAAGAAACGTCTGACCTCTGTGATTGCCAACAAGGGTTTTTCCACCAAGTACTAAGTCATGTTTTGCAGAGGGGTCAAATACTTATTTCCCTCATTAAAATGCAATTCCATTTATAAAAATGTTCACATGCGTTTTTCTGGATTTTTTTGGTGTTATTCTGTCTCTCACTGTTCAAATAAACCTACCATTAAAATTATAGACTGATAATTTTTTTGTCAGTCGGCAAACGTACAAAATCAGCAGGGGATCAAATACTTTTTTCCCTCACTGTGTATATATATATATATATATATATATATATACACTGCTCAAAAAAATAAAGGGAACACTAAAATAACACATCGTAGATCTGAATGAATGAAATAATCTTATTAAATACTTTTTTCTTTACATTGTTGAATGTGCTGACAACAAAATCACACAAAAATTATCATTGGAAATCAAATTTATCAACCCATGGAGGTCTGGATTTGGAGTCACACTCAAAATTAAAGTGGAAAACCACACTACAGGCTGATCCAACTTTGATGTAATGTCCTTAAAACAAGTCAAAATGAGGCTCAGTAGTGTGTGTGGCCTCCATGTGCCTGAATGACCTCCCTACAATGCCTGGGCATGCTCCTGATGAGGTGGCGGATGGTCTCCTGAGGGATCTCCTCCCAGACCTGGACTAAAGCATCCGCCAACTCCTGGACAGTCTGTGGTGCAACGTGGCGTTGGTGGATGGAGCGAGACATGATGTCCCAGATGTGCTCAATTGGATTCAGGTCTGGGGAACGGGCGGGCCAGTCCTTAGCATCAATGCCTTCCTCTTGCAGGAACTGCTGACACACTCCAGCCACATGAGGTCTAGCATTGTCTTGCATTAGGAGGAACCCAGGGCCAACCGCACCAGCATATGGTCTCACAAGGGGTCTGAGGATCTCATCTCGGTACCTCATGGCAGTCAGGCTACCTCTGGCGAGCACGTGGAGGGCTGTGCGACCCCCCAAAGAAATGCCACCCCACACCATGACTGACCCACCGCCAAACCGGTCATGCTGGAGGATGTTGCAGGCAGCAGAACGTTCTCCACGGCGTCTCCAGACTCTGTCACATCTGTCACGTACTCAGTGTGAACCTGCTTTCATCTGTGAAGAGCACAGGGCGCCAGTGGCGAATTTGCCAATCTTGGTGTTCTCTGGCAAATGCCAAACGTCCTGCACGGTGTTGGGCTGTAAGCACAACCCCCACCTGTGGACGTTGGGCCCTCATACCACCCTCATGGAGTCTGTTTCTGACCGTTTGAGCAGACTCATGCACATTTGTGGCCTGCTGGAGGTCATTTTGCAGGGCTCTGGCAGTGCTCCTCCTTGCACAAAGGCGGAGGTAGTGGTCCTGCTGCTGGGTTGTTGCCCTCCTACGGCCTCCTCCACGTCTCCTGATGTACTGGCCTGTCTCCTGGTAGCGCCTCCATGCTCTGGACACTACGCTGACAGACACAGCAAACCTTCTTGCCACAGCTCGCATTGATGTGCCATCCTGGATGAGCTGCACTACCTGAGCCACTTGTGTGGGTTGTAGACTCCGTCTCATGCTACCACTAGAGTGAAAGCACCGCCAGCATTCAAAAGTGACCAAAACATCAGCCAGGAAGCATAGGAACTGAGAAGTGGTCTGTGGTCACCACCTTCAGAACCACTCCTTTATTGGGGGTGTCTTGCTAATTGCCTATAATTTCCACCTGTTGTCTATTCCATTTGCACAACAGCATGTGAAATTTATTGTCAATCAGTGTTGCTTCCTAAGTGGACAGTTTGATTTCACAGAAGTGTGATTGACTTGGAGTTACATTGTGTTGTTTAAGTGTTCCCTTTATTTTTTTGAGCAGTGTATATAGTGTACATGAATTAGCCTCTATTTAATTTGACTAAACTTCTAGACTAAACTTCACTTGCGTCATCCTTGTGGTATTTAGAGAGAAACATGGTAATGCTTTCACTGATTGCACATAAAGGAAGATACAGTGCATTTGGAAAGCATTCAGACCCGTTGACTTTTTACACATTTTGTTACATTACAGCCTTATTCTAAAATGGATTAAATCAGGAGTCACCTGGGACCATCAAAAAAGATGGCAGCAGTTTAAAACACTCCTAATACCCGCAGGTAAATACTGAAATTCAACAGCATACACTTTCATTTTTGTCATAATATATTAACTTAATATAACGATAATTTACATTTTGAAACATTCTTCTAAAGTGGCGTTATTTGAATGTTGATGTACGCTAAAAACGTATTCAATCCTAACACGCGGTATTCACAGAAGGCCCCATCGACTAGCAAACAAACAGCAAATCCTCCCGAATCCCCCTACCAAGACATGGATAAACACGTAAACCCAGAGAAATCAGTACATCTGAAGAATCTATTTCAGCAAATGGGAAAGATTAACACGATTTTGTTGGATGTTGCATCCGATGTCTCCACAATAAAAACAACAACTACCGAGCTAAAGGAAAAAGTTGATGCGATACAAAACAGGATGGATGGGGCAGAGGGACGGATTTCAACATTGGAAGATGCCGTCTCCCGTCTGGAGAAGGGTAATGAGAATCACAAGAAAAATCTGGACATATTGTGGAATCGTGTCGAAGAACTTGAGAACAGAAGTAGGAAAGATACGGTGAGATTGGTTAATCTGAAAGAGGGGAGTGAGGCTGGCAGTGGACTAATCTTGTGTGTGCAGAAAATCATTGCAGAAGGATTTGGATTTGACGACAGGCACAAATTCGAAATTGAACGAACCCATCGCAGTTTAAAACCATGCCTGACGAGATCGGGCCCCCGAGAATGGTTCTCATCCGCTTCCTAAGCTCTTCAGCCCGGGACAAGGTACTTGTCTTCCCTATCAGTGGGAAGACCGCCAGCTGTCTTTTTTCCTGGACCTGTCCAAGGAACTGGCAATGAAGTGGAAGAAGTTTGCAATGGCAAAGAAGCAACTACACAAGAAGAACTTCAGGCAGACATTGGCATTCCCAGCGACCCTGCTCTTTACTTGGAAGGGAAAGTCAATTATTTTCAAGGACAACCTGGAGGTAGAGAGATTCTTGCTAGAACAAGGTAGATAATGAAAACGAGACAAGGTAAAATACAAGTTGAATTGTATGCCGTTTACTATACAAATGAAGGTATTCTATGTGTTTGCGAGACTATTGGGAGTGTTGCTAATTTAGCCTTCCAAGCGCCTCACGGACCATTAGGAATTTTGAGTTGAGACTGCAGGTTATCTTCTGCAGCATCAAAGATAGTTCTGTGATGACTGACTCATCGAGAAGCAACGTTATGTTCCTAGTTGCTTTGTTTTGTTTTAGGATTGGTTTTCTACATTTAATTACATTGCTTTATTGTACAGCTGGAGCATATATTGTGAAATGTTATATAATGATGTTCATTAGAGTTTTCATGTGTGTTAAATGGGACACTTCACACTCATAGGCTATAACTACTCTGCGAAAATATGGCTAATGGTTATGTTAAAATAATCTCTTGGAACATAAATGGTTGTGGTAATCAAGTGAAGAGGAAAAAGATTTTGACATATTTAAAATCAAAACAGGCAGATATTGTGTTCATACAAGAACCACCTTTAACAGATACAGAGGCACTGAAATTTGGAGGAGGCTGGGATGCAGAAGTTTATCATAGCTCATTTAATTCCAAACAAAATGGGGTGATTATTCTGATAAGCAAAATACTGATATGTTGAAGCAACACTCTGATGAGTTTGGCAGGATTATCTGCATTGAGGCTCTTATAAATGGGATTAAGGTAGTGTTATGCAACATATTTTCTCCCAACAAGGAGGACCCAGATTATTTTCATGAGTTCAACGTTACACCGGGAAATATGGATAGGCAGATCATCCTTCCTGGAGACTTTAACCAAGTGATGGACAATATGATTGATAGTAGTCAATTTACAGGTAACTCCACGCCAAAGGATATACTTCGAATACATATGCTAGCAGAAGATACAGTATGGGCCTTACAGGCATATGGAGATTAATCCATCCTAATGATAGAGAATATACTTTTGGTGATTGATGTGATTGATAGCAGGATTGAGCCCATTGCCCTCACAGATCATGCTATAGTAGAGTTATATGTTGATATAAACTCTGATAATGTGAGGAAGGGTAGATTTAGGCTCAACACCATGCTATTACAATCACTAGCAGATGAACATAGATCCCTTTTTAGATCAAATGGGGTTCAACTGAAAAGATTTCCACAGAATGGAAAACCTCTAAAGCATATATTAGAGGGAAAATAATAGCACATGCATCCAAAAAGTAAAAACAGAGATATGTGTCTTGGAAAGGGATTTGGCAAGACATTTCACAGATAGCACATTTCAAATTGCCTGCAAATTGAAATTTAAGTTGCATGAAATGTATAACAAAAATGCAGAATAGGCACGGTTTATGAGGGAGGTGAGAAGACAGGCAGGCTACTAGCAAGACAACTAAAAATGCAGAACACTTCAAACGTAATTCCAGCAATTAAGAAGGGCAATAAAATGGTGACCGCATCCCAAAATGTGCTTCAATGTTTTTATGAAGATGTATATACATCCTCCTGTTCAGCAAGCCCCATAGATATGGATACGTTTTTGTCTGGTATAGAATTACCTAGATTATCAGATAGCCAGGTAGAGGACCTGGACTGTACTATTACAGAAGAGGAGGTTAGAGCAGCCATTGTATCTATGAAAGCAGGGAAATCACCTGGTCTGGATGGCCTTCCTGTATTGACAGTGGTTTACCAGGAGGCATTTAAAAATGGCTCCTTTCTGGACACCTTTAATGAGGCTTTGATATCAATCATTCCTAAAAAGGATAGAGATACTACACAACCAGCCTCCTTAATATGGATTGTAAGATTCTTACTAAGACCCTTGTGATACGTTTAGAGTAGGCAATACCTAATATCATACATAGTGACCAAGTAGTATTTATTAAGAACAGCACCTCAACTGATAATATGAGGAGGCTCTTACATCTCATGTGGTTAAACTGCTCAAATATAGTTCCTACCACTGCTGTCTCCTTAGATGCTGAGAAGGTATTTGATAGGGTAGAGTGGGCTTTTCTAGAAAAATGTGGTTTTGGACCTGACTTTTGTAAATTGATAAGGGTCCTCTATTCCAATCCTAAAGCAACAGTACCTACAAATGGAATAAAGGTTCCTTTTTTTGTCTTTCCCTAGGCACAAGGCAGGGTTTTAGACCGACAATGATAAGAACAGATCCAGAAATGAGGGGTGTACATGGATGAGGAAAAGAACACACGCTGCTTATGTATGCAGATCATATTCTTCTCCTGGTCTCTGATTCTCTTCAGTCTGTACCATGATTACTTACTTGTATTGAATCATATTCTAGTATGTCAGGCTACAAAATTAATTGGAATAAGTTGGAAGCAATGCCAATTAATACCATATGTTACTCTGGAACTGTTTAGAAATAGGTTCCTACTGGGATGAAATCTTTGGGTACTAAATTGAGCTCAAATTTGAGGAAGTGATGTGACTACATTTTTTGCCACAACTAGTCAAGATTAAGACCATTTTAGAAAAATGGGAAAATATAAAACTTTTTTTATGAGGAAAGATCAACGTGATTAAAATGGTTGTGGTCCGACAATTTATCTCTGCAATGTTACCAATGAATATTCCAGACTGGTATTTTAAACAATATGACAAATTAACTAAATACTTTTTGTGGGTTAGGAAAAAACCCTAGATTACTATGAAGAAGTTATGCTCACCAAGGGATGTAAAAGGCTTGGCTTTACCAGATGTTAAATTGTACAATTTATCATTTGAAATGGCTAAATTGGGGCAAAACGGATGCTGGCTTGGATTGGATAACAATAGAATGGGAACTAAGTTATCCTTTCACACCTGTTGATACTCTGTCACATAGTCTTACAGGGGAGAGGTCTGTTGAAACTCCCAAACCAATTTTGTTATACTCAAAAGAGGTGTGGAGAACATTACACAAGGCATGTGGAATTTCACATCCAAAACGAGGATACTCATCACTGTGGCACAATCCTAGGCTACGGATAGGAACAAGTCTGTGTACTGGAAACAGTGGCTAATGAAAGGAATTCATACTATAGGTGATCTGTACAAGGAAGATGTTTTAATGTTATACTCAGATTTGGTACAAAAATATGATGTGGGAGAATTGAGAAAATGTTTGTTAACCGACTATCAACAAAATCCAGAAAAGAACCCAATAGTTGAGTATTTGGAATTACCCAAATATAAAGCAGACATGTTTTCTCAATATTTAGTCATCTGCAGAGTAAAGACTGTAAAATGTTTGCACATTTATAAAAAAATAAAAATAGAAATACCTGATTTACATTAGTATTCACCTCCTTGAGGTGTTTCTACAACTTGATTGGAGTCCACCTGTGGTAAATTCAATTGATTGGACATAATTTGGAAAGGCACACACCTGTCTATATAAGGTCCCACAGTTGACAGTGCATGTCAGAGCAAAAACCAAGCCATGAGGTCAAAGGAATTGTCCGTAGAGCTCCAAGACAGGATTGTGTCGAGGCACAGATCTGGGGAAGGGTACCAAAAAATTGTCTGCTGCATTATCCCTAAGAACAGAGTGGCCTCCATTATTGTTAAGTGGAAGAAGTTTGGAACCACCAAGATTCTTCCTAGAGCTGGCCGCTTGGCCAAGAACTTGATGGTCACTCTGACAGAGATCCAGAGTTCCTCTGTGGATATGGGGGGAACCTTCCAGAAGGACAACCATCTTTGCAGCACTCCACCAATCGGGCCTTTATGGTAGAGTGGCCAGACGGAAAACACTTCTCAGTAAAAGGCACATGACAGCCCGCTTGGAGTTTGCCAAAAGGCACCTAAAGACTCTCAGACCATGAGAAACAAGATTCTCTGTTCTGATGAAACCAAGATTGAACTGTTTGGCCTGAATGCTAAGCGTCACATCTTGAGTCACATCTTGAGGAAACCTGGCACCATCCCTATGGTGAAGAATGGTGGTGGCAGCATCATGCTGTGGGGAGGATGTTTTCAGTGGCAGGGACTGGGAGACTAGTCATGATAGAGGGAAAGATGAACGGAGCAAAGTACTGAGAGATCCTTTATGAAAACCTGCTCCAGAGCACTCAGGACCTCAGACTGGGGTGAAGGTTCACCTTCCAATAGGACAACGACCCTAAGCACACAGCCAAGACAATGCAGGAGTGGCTTCTGAATGTCCTTGAGTGGCCAGACAGAGCCCCGACTTGAACCTTGCAAAGAAGAATAGGAGAAAATCCCCAAATACAGAAGTGCCAAGCTTGTAGCTTCCCAAAGAAGACTTGAGGCTGTAAGTGTCTTTACATGTTCAACCTCTCCCTGACCGAGTCTGTAATACCTACATATTTCAAGCAGACCACCAGAGTCCTTGTGCCGAAGGAAGCGAGGTAACCTGCCTAAATGATTACCATCCCATAGCACTGACGTTGGTAGCCATGAAGTGCTTTGAAAGGCTGGTCATGGCTCACATCAACAGCATAATCCCGGATACCCTAGATCCACTCCAATTTGCATACCGCCCCAACAGATCCACAGATGAAGCAATCTCAATCGCACTCCACACTGCCATTTCACACCTGGACAAAAGGAACACCTATGTGAGAATGCTGTTCATTGATTACAGCTCAGCGTTCAACACCATAGTGCCCACAAAGCTCATCACTAAGCTAAGGACCCTGGGACTAAACACCTCCTTCTGCAACTGGATCCTGGACTTCTTGACGGGCCGCACCCAGGTGGTAAGGGTACTCAACAACACTTCTGCCATGCTGATCCTCAACACTGGGGCCCCCCAGCGGTGTGTGCTTAGTCCCCTCCTGTACTTCCTGTTCACCCACGACTGCGTGGCCAAACACGACTCCAACACCATCATTAAGTTTGCTGATGACACAACAGTGGTAGGCCTGATTACCGACAACGATGAGAGGAGGTCAGAGACCTGGCAGTGTGGTGCCAGGACAGCAACCTCTCCCTCATTGTGAGCAAGAGAAAGGAGCTGATCGTGGACTACAGGAAAAGGCGGGCCTAACAGGCCCCCATTAACATTGATGGGGCTGTAGTGGAGCGGGTCAAGAGTTTCAAGTTCCTTGGTGTCCAAACACGCCAAGACAGTAGTGAAGAGGGCATGACAACACCTTTTCCCACTCAAGAGACTGAAAAGATTTGGCATGGGTCCCTAGATCCTCAAAAAGTTATACAGCTGCACCATCGTGGTATGGCAACTGCTCGGCATCTGAGCGTAAGGCGCTACAGAGGGTAGTGCGTACAGCCCAGTACATCACTGGGGCCAAGCTTCCTGCAATCCAGGACCTATATACTAGGCGGAGTCAAAGGAAAGCCCCCAAAAAGTTTTTTTAACAGCTTCTACCCCCAAGCCATAATACTGCAGAACAATTGATAAAATGGCCACCCAATTAATAAAATGACCACCAATTAATAAAATGCCCCCACCCCATTTGTTTTTACTCTGATGCTACTCGCTGTTTATTATCTATGCATAGTCTCTTTACCCCTACCTACATGTACAAATTACCTTGACTAACCTGTAGCCCTGCATATTAACTTGGAACCGGTACCCCCTGTATATAGCCTCGTTATTGTTATTTTATTGGGTTACTTTTTATTACATTTTTTCCTTTAGTTTATTTAGTAAATATTTTCTTAACTCCATTTCTTGAACTGCATTGTTGGTTAAGGGCTTGTAAGTAAGCATTTCTACACCTGAATTCAGAGCATGTGACAAATAAAGTTTGATTTGATTTGTAATCTCTGTCAAAGGTGCTTCAACAAAGTACTGAGTAAAGGGTCTGAATATTTATGTAAATGTGATATTTCAGTTGTTAGTATTTTTTTTACCTGCTTTTGCTTTGTCATTATCGGGTATTGTGTGTAGATTGATGAGGGAAAAAAAATATTTAATACATTTTTAAGTAAGGCTGGAACATAACAAAATGTGGAAAAAGTCAAGAGGACTGAATACTTTACGAATGTACTGTAGTTCCTACATGATAGAGTGCTACAAGATCGGAAAGTTGGTTTCGTATCAAACTCTCCTTTCACGCTACCGGGTGACCACCCCACCTTCCTCCATCTTATCCACCCCAATTTCCCAGTGCCCCAGCTCACAGACGTCCTTTTCATGCAGTCGGTTTGGAGACAAGCGTCTCCCCAACAAGCGAGAGTCTGGGGGTGGGTGGTGGTTATGAGCATTTCAGAGAAAACCCCATTCCCACAGTCAGAGGGGTGGGATTATTATTTTGGCCTGGGGTTGAAATACTCGCTCCAGACTCCAAATTTACTATACCACCACCTTGGATGAAAGGCTGTTTCTTGGCATTAGAGCCAATAGCTCACTCTCTCACTCTTCAACTTCCTCTCTCTCTGTCTCTGGTTGAAAATGTACATATCCATTGAACATGCTATTTGAATTGAATTATCATGTTTGTGTGAACATATGGCATGTGTTATGATTATGTCCAAGGTTTTACCATAATGGAATTGGGCTCAAGATACCTTGCCTATCTAATACTATAAAAGGTAAAGGGGCTTCTCTCGCAGTGTCTTGGTGTCCAACTAGTTATAGTTAGCATCCTGTACCTGGAAACATTACTCTAGTAAATCCTATGTTACCTTTCAAAGGGCAGCTGGTTGAGGAAAGGTTATGTCGACCCTCTGATCAATTGAGTCAATTTCACAACCAAGATGTCACGATAACAGATTATCATTCACCTTTCAGGGCCAAGCCATAAGAAAATATCCGACATGTTGAGACTGGGAAACAGTGCTCTGAGTGACGACACTCAGACCCATCCAGATTCCAGGAGACATTTATCATCAACACTGGATGAGGACCCATACCACAGAGTTTAGGTCAAGGAAAAGACAAGTACTGAACACAGAACCCAGCACTAACCCAGGTTTTGGTGTTTCTCTCTCTCTCTCTCCTCTCTCCTCTCTCTCCTCTCACACACACACACAGAAATTCCATCCACATTTTTGTAATCTTCCAAATGATCAGAATGTTTATATTAAAGGAATAAACATTCTTCATAAGGCTCCGAAGACTTATTTGCTACACTAAACATTATTTTGAATGTTGTTTGCATGCTACAAGTGGATGTTATCCTGCACCCTGAATTACTATCCTAGGCCTTCACATCATAAAGATGGATTTTGAATCGTCTGTAATGCCCAGAAAAAGCCAACAAGAACATTTGGCAAACTGGTCTAGGTGCTTCAAATCAGAGGTTTGCATCTGTAAAGTGGTATTTTGTCTGCTATTAGAAACTTTGATGACCTCAACTCGATGACAATTCACTCCCACTATGAATCACCTGTTCATAATTTAGTTTCTTCTTTCCTTCTTTCACAGCTATTGTGAAGAGCACCTGATAGTTTTTAGCAGGCTTTGTAAATGCATTAAAGCAGGTATTCCCAAACTGGGGGGTACACGCAATGCCATCAGGGTTATGCCAAATAAAAAAGTTATTCACATGTAAACATTTTCTTTTTCTTTTTTTACATCCAATCACATTAACTACTTACGCCAAATTCAAAATCCAAAAGTTGAATTATTAAACATTCATCAATATACAAGTGTTGCATAGTCATCAACATTTGATTGTTTGAGGATAGCCCCTCTCATAAAACGCATAAAATTGCTAATATAAAATCCCTTACCTTTCGAAGAACTTCTGCTGAAGGCTTCCCAAGTGTCCAACGAATGGTTCTTTTGTTAGAAAAAGTCATTTATTATATCCATAAATCTCTGTTTGGTTGGCGCGTTATGTTCATAAAATACAGCGTCCACTCGCCCATTGAACCGTGAAGAGAAAAAACTCCCGTGGCTTATTTTTCTAATTGTCATGTTTCGTTTCTAAATGTCTGCGCAACAGTGAAGGTTTCCCTTGAGAGATTAATGGTTAACTTCTTAGGGAGCGGCAGCTGAGGTGTCGGTTTTGGAGAGTCTGGCGTGCCCAAAGTCAAAGGCCTGCCACTCAGGCCCAGAAACTAGGATATGCACATAATTAGTACTATTGGATAGGAAATACTCTGAAGTTTCTAAGAGTGTTACAATATTGTCTGTAAGTATAACAGAACTGATATAGCAGGTGAAAACCCAAGGAATTTCTGTCCTGGAAAAAGTGTTTTTGACACATTGCCTCATTTTGAACCCCTCCCTATTGAAAACAGCCATATACGTATGGGAGTAAGATTACAGTACCTATTGCTTCCACTGGATGTCAACAGTCTCTAGACAGTGTTTGGTGATGTTAGGTTGCTCTGGATGGTAATAGAAGAAGAATTTCGAACTAGTCATCGGATGTAAACAGAAGAGGAAGCGCGTTCACGGGCTCGCGCGCGCTGTGGTTTTTTCCTTTCCTATCGTCCAGTTTATAATCCGGTTGAAATATTATAGTAAATATACATAAAAGTGTTCCTAAGGATACATTATCAAAGATGTTTGATTGTTCTTGATTTTATTTTATGATTTTATGATCATAACGCCCCAACCAAACGGAGATTTATGGATATAATAAATTACTTTTTCTAACAAGAGAAGCATGGATTGTCTTCGCTGGACACTTGGGAAGACCTCAGCAGAAGTTCTTCGAAAGGTAAGTGATTTTATATTAGCGATTTTATGCGTTTTTTTTTGAGACCCGCGTTGGGTTATGAATTTATGCTAATGGGTAAATATTGTAGGTGCTATCCTCAAACAATCAAATGTTGTGCTTTCGCCCAACCACTCCCTAAGTAGTTAAGGAAAATTAAGAAACCCTTTTTGCTGACTATTATAAAAATGGGAACATAAGCAACTTAATCTTCCACACAGACTAGCCCCTGGCATGGCACAGTCCTATATTAACACACTACCCCTCTGTTAAGAGGGGGGGTGTTAGCGATGGGTGGAAACTCAGGATACTAGACAACGAGGACTCTGAGTCAGCCAATGTTAACCTCTTACAGCTAGGGGGCAGAATTCCTAGTTTCTGCCTGTCTGACGTGCCCAAAGTGAACGGGCTGTCACTCAGGCCCAGAAGCTAGGATATGCATATCATTTAGTAGCTTTGGATAGAAAAGACTCTGAATTTTCCAAAACCGTTAAAATTATGTCTGTGGCTATAACAGAACGGATTTGTCAGGCGAAAACCCGAAGGAAAAAATCTTATTTTGAAAAGCTATTGAAAAGCATTGAATCCATCCACCATTTTCCTATTCCTATGGCTTCCCCTATATGGTAACAGTCTACTATTGATGGCTTTGGGCTTGTATTTTGAAAAATGAATACGTTTTTTCACGTGAAGGAAAGCGTGCACCGGAAGAAACAGTGTTCTGGGGAGAGCACTCGCGAGGGAATTTGCCTTGTCTATTGAACATAGTTGTTTCCGCGCGAAGTTTTATCGTTTTATAACATTTTAGACAACCTAAGGATTATATAGGGTCTTTGTTTGACAAAAATAGACAAAGTTTACCGGGAGCAATTTTGACTTTTCTGTCGTCGTTTTGACGGAGGTGTTTTCTGTGGATTTCTGAAATCAATTGCGCTGTCTAAACAGCGTTTTTCCGGATATAAATATGCACTTTATCGAACAAAACGAATAGCGGTTTTGTAGCTGGGACCCTCCTGGTTGAAAACATCAGAAGATCTTATAAAGTAGGTGAGTTTTTATATCTTTAATTTGTGATTTTGTGTCGCCAGTGCTGGTTGAAAAAGCTATTTTTGTGAGGTGCCGACCTCAGATAATCAAATGTTTTGCTTTCGCTGTAAAGCCTTTTTGAAATCTGACAACAGATTTAGATTACCAAGACGCTAAACTTTGTAACCATGTGCAACACTTGTATTTCCATGAAGGTTAAATATTACAAATTCTTATTTTGAATTTGGCGTGCTTTGTTTTTATCGAAAATGATCCCGCTCACGGGATCCGTGCGGCAAGAAGTTAACCTGTACAAGTCTGGAACAGTAATGGTACAGGGCAACCCCAAACAGTTTCAGCTGGACTTTCACGTAATCAAAGAGATCAAATCAAATCAAATCAAATTTTATTTGTCAGATGACCAAATACAACACCTTACCATGAAATGCTTACTTACAAGCCCTAATAAAATATTTACTAAATAATCTAAAGTAAAAAAAATCGAATCAATCAAATGGTAACATACATTTACATAACAATAACGAGGCCATATACAGGGGGTACCGGTACCGAGTCAATGTGCGGGGGTACAAGTTAATCGGGGTCATTTGAAAAGTAACTCAGCAGGATAAGCTCTCTCTTGAGAAAGATACCTCCATTCCGGGCGTGTCAGACCAGACAACCCCACAGATGAGCAACCCCAAGCGGAAAGTCAACCTCCCAGCACAGAGTACTTCTCCCTCATTGAAATGAAGGTTAAATTCACCCAGCTGGAGGTAAGGCAGGTGGAGCTGGAGCAGCAGGTGAACACACTCCAGTCAGCAGACAAAATAGTCCAGCTCAACAACACCCCCTCAACCAGACCCGGAGAGCTGGAGGTGGAGAGAGACATATCTGCACTCTGGACTGTGATGAGATAACATCAACAGGGAAAAGAGCAGGAGCAGGAGAAGAACAGAGCACTATAGGAGAAGGGGAAAGTTCTCGAGGAGAAGGTCAGAACGATGACATGTGACAGAGAACAACCCATTAGAGAGCTGGCCGCCCCCGCAGAGATGCCAGCAGAATATCCCACCTCAGACCCTGACCAAATTCTCGACACCACAGCAGAACAGTCCACCCCAGACCCTGACCATAGCCTCAATGTCACAGCAGGACAGACAAATGAAGAACCCCAAGCCACCCTGATAGCCCTCCTGACAACCCCCCACAACCCCCACCCCTCCTGACAACCCCCCACACAACCACTGAAGACATACACAAGCCACAGATTGTACTCCTTATGGACTCAAACTGGAAATATATACAAGAAAATAAACTTTTTCCCAAACACACAGTCTCTAAACTCTGGTGTCCAAACACCCAGTGCGCCCTAGACCTTCTGTCTGAGGACCAACTAGGGTCACCCAGCCACATAATAATACACACAGGCACAAACAACCTGAGAACACAACAGGAAAGGGTGGCCACAGCACTCAAGGGAGTGATTGAAAAATATTTTTCTACTTTCCCCAATGCACAAGTGGTTATCTCCACCCTGCTACCATGAAAAGACTTCCACACCGCTACCATACAGTGGGCAAATGCAAGTATTTCCCGTAACTGTACCTCAAAACCAAATGTCTACCTGGCCCCTACTCCACCCTGGACTTGAACAGCCTTTACGACCAGGTCCACTTATACAAGGCAGCAGTGCCCACCTTCGCCCGTACCCTAAAGGACATCGCCTTCAACTGCAGCCCCAACACCTAACACAGGAGCATCAGCTCAACAGACACCCCGCCCAGACCAGTGAGACACTCTCCCAGACCTGCGGGAAGGCCTAAAGAGCAGGAACCTGGACTTCACCAAATAAATCAGAAATACAGACATTGTCATTCTACAATAAACATGGTATAGAGGAGATGGACCCACTGGTTGCCCTCTAGGTTACAGAGAGCTGGTAGTCCCATCCACCAAACTACCAAGTGTGAAACAGGGAAGGGACCCAGGGGGTATGCTAATTTGGTATAGAGCAGACCTAGCTCACTCTATTCAATTTATCAAAACAGGAACATTTTACGTTTGGCTAGGAATTCAAAAGGAAATTATCTCAACAGAGATAAAGACAGCTTCTCCATCCTGGAGGGGGAAGACAGCTTCTCCATCCTGGAGGGGGAAATCATTCATTTCCAGGCCCAGGGACATGTACTAGTCTGTGGCGACCTAAATGCCAGAACTGGACAAGAACCTGACACTCAGCAAACAGGGGGACAAAGATCTACCTGGAGGTGACAGCATTCCCTCCCCCATATGCCTGCCTAGGCACACGCTGGGTACAGTGGGGCAAAAAAGTATTTAGTCAGCCACCAATTGTGCAAGTTCTCCAACTTAAAAAGATGAGAGAGGCCTGTAATTTTCATCATAGGTACACGTCAACTATGACAGACGAAATGAGAAAAAGAAATCCAGAAAATCACATTGTAGGATTTTTAATTTATTTATTTGCAAATTATGGTGGAAAATAAGTATTTGGTCAATAACAAAAGTTTATCTCAATACTTTGTTATATACCCTTTGTTGGCAATGACAGAGGTCAAACGTTTTCTGTAAGTCTTCACAAGGTTTTCACACACTGTTGCTGGTATTTTGGCACATTCCTCCATGCAGATCTCCTCTAGAGCAGTGATGTTTTGGGGCTGTCGCTGGGCAACACGGACTTTCAACTCCCTCCAAAGATTTTCTATGGGGTTGAGATCTGGAGACTGGCTAGGCCACTCCAGGACCTTGAAATGCTTCTTACGAAGCCACTTCAGACGGGCCTGAACATGTACTGGCTTAAGCAGGGGGACACGTCTGGCACTGCAGGATTTGAGTCCCTGGCGGCGTAGTGTGTTACTGATGGTAGGCTTTGTTACTTTGGTCCCAGCTCTCTGCAGGTCATTCACTAGGTCCCCCCGTGTGGTTCTGGGATTTTTGCTCACCGTTCTTGTGATCATTTTGACCCCACGGGGTGAGATCTTGCGTGGAGCCCCAGATCAAGGAAGATTATCAGTGGTCTTGTATGTCTTCCATTTCCTAATAATTGCTCCCACAATTGATTTCTTCAAACCAAGCTGCTTACCTATTGCAGATTCAGTCTTCACAGTCTACTTGAACAGAGCAATAATCAATCATGAGGCATCAAAGCCAAATTAACTGAATAATATTAAGAAATGCTATAGATAGAAGGAAAGTAATGTGGAAACCTACCAAAAAACAATTAGGCAACAACAAATTAAATTCCTTTTAGACAACATCCAGGACAAAACGTTTCACTGTAATAGTGAAGGTGTAAACTTGGCAGTAGATAACATTTACAATATATTTGACCTCTCACTTTCCCTATCAAATCTAAAAATGTCAAACAGAAAACTGAAGAAAATAAAAAATGATAAATGGTTTGATAAAGAATGCAAAAACCGAAGAAAGAAATTGAGAAACCTATCCAACCAAAAACATAGAGGCGCAGAAAACTTGAGCGTACGCCTTCACTATGGTGAATTACTAAAACAATACAGAAATACACTACGGAAAAAGAAGGAACAGAACAGAAATCAGCTCAATGTAATTGAAGAATCCAAAAATAATGGTGTTCCAAAAAAGGTCCAGTTGCCAGGACCACAAATATAAATTCCATCTAGACACCGTTGCCCTAGAGCACACACAAAACTATACATACATCGGCCTAAACATCAGCGCCACAGGTAACTTCTACAAAGCTGTGAACGATCTGAAAGACAAGGCAAGAAGGGCCTTGGCAAAAAATACTTGAATCAGTTATTGAACCCATTGCCCTTCACGGTTGTGAAGTCTGGGGTCCACTCACCAACAAAGAATTCACAAAATGGGACAAACACCAAATTGAGACTCTGCATGCCAAATTCTACAAAAACATCCTCTGTGTACAACACCAAATAATGCATGCAGAGCAGAATTAGGCTGATACCAGCTAATTATCCAAATCCAGAAAAGAGACGTTAAATTCTACAACCACCTAAAAGGAAGTGATTCCCAAACCTTCCATAACAGAGTCCCCTAAGCAAGCTGGTCCTGGGGCTCTGTTCACAAACACAAACAGACCCCACAGAGTCCCAGGACAGCAACATAACTAGACCCAACTAAATAATGAGAAAAAAAATACAACAGTGTGCCATCACAGCAGCAATATTTGTGACCTGTTGCCACAAGGAAAGGGCAAACAGTGAAGAACAAACACCATTAAATACAACCCATATATATTTTTATTTATTTTCCCTTTTGTACTTTAACTATTTGCACATAATATTATGTGGAGAGAGAGAGAGAGAGAGAGAGAGAGAGAGAGAGAGAGAGAGAGAGAGAGAGAACACAGCAGGTCCGGGACAAGGTAGCACTTCCGGTGAACAGGTCAGGGTTCCATAGCCGCAGCACGACCAGGTGGACTGGGGACAGCCAGGAGTCATCAGGCCAGGTACTCCTGAGGCATGGTCCTAGGGCTCAGGTCCTCCGGGAGGGAGAGAGAGATAATTAGAGGGAGCATACTTAAATTCACACAGGACACCAGATAAGACAGGATAATTACACCAGATATAACAGACTGTCCCTAGTCCCCCGGCACACAGACTATTGCAGCATAGATACTGGAGGCTGAGACGGGGGGTATCAGGGACACTGTGGCCTCGTCCAACAATACCCCCGGACAGGGCCAACAAGGGAGGATATAAACCTACCCACTTTGCCAAAGCACAGCCCCCACACCACTAGAGGGATATCAACAGACTACCAACTTACTACCCTGAGACAAGGCTGGGTATAGCCCACAAAGATCTCCTCCACCGCACAAGCCCGAGAGGGTGCAAAACCGGACAGGAAGACACGTCAGTGACTCAACCCACTCAAGTGACGCACCCTTCCTAGGGATGGGGGAGCACTAGTAAGCTAGTGACTCAGCCCCCGTAACAGGGTCAGAGGCATAGAATCCCATTGGAGAGAGGGGAGCCGGCCAGACAGAGATAGCAAGGGCAGTTAATGGGGATCCTAATAAAATGCCAAATACCAATCTTTGGTTGATTTCAAATGGAATCTACAAGTTAATAATAAATAAAGTATGTTGGATTCACGTCTCCATCTCAACCAAAACCAGGTTAAAGGATAGGATTCAATCAAATCAAACTGAATTTAAAGTTCATTTAAAGTTCGATTTGATTTAGTCCTATTTTTTTTATTTAGATGTTTGGTTGAAATGGATATGTGAATCCAACATATCAATTAATAATTTGAAGACAATCTGGAATTAAAGCCAGAATCAGTGGCACTTGTGGAGCTATCCAAGCGGAAGATACATCTTCTTCAGATGTTGATATTTGGTTGCGTTGACAACCAAACACAATTCAATATCACTTTTGCAACACTGTAAATAGCCTTATAACTTGTTAACAAATGATATGTTGGATTCACATCTCCATCTCAAACAAAAATACAAGTTAAAGAATAGGATTAAGCCAGTGGCTGATGGAACTATTCAAGCAGTAGATACATCTCCTTTAAATGTTGATATTTGGCTGCATTGTCAATCAAACACAATTCAATATTACTTTTGTAAAACAGTAAATAGCCTAATGTTAAGTCTCTTACAAACAAATGTAACAGTATTTATTCAACCTTAAAATTAGTAGCACATCCATGGCCATCCATGGCCAAGTTACTGTAACAATAAATGTATTATTATTTAATCATAGAAAGCATGCATGTTCAGGGTTGCAGGCCTGTGGAAATCTTCACAATTGCTATAATAATCTGCACATAATCTCAAACAGCACAGATCACTTGCACCATGTACTGTAATCAGTGGTGACCCGTCATTCAAAGCAGTTTTGAGCCCCACCTGTTTAACTAAAAAAAATACATACACTACCGTTCAAAAGTTTGGGGTCACTTAGAAATGTCCTTGTTTTTGAAAGAAAAGCAAATTCTTTGTCTACTAAAGTAAAATAGATCAGAAATACAGTGTAGACATTGTTAATGTTGTAAATGACTATTGTAGCTGGAAACTGAAGATTTTTTATGGAATATCTACATAGGCGTACAGAGGCCCATTCTCAGCAACCATCACTCCAGTGTTCCAATGGCACGTTGTGTTAGCTAATCCAAGTTTATCATTTTAAAAGGCTAATTGACCATTAGATAACACTTTTGCAATTATGTTAGCACAGCTGAAAACTGTTGTTCTGATTAAAAAAGCAATAACACTGTCCTCCAGACTAGTTGAGTATCTGGGGCATCAGAATTTGTGGATTCTATTACAGGCTTAAAATGGCCAGAAACAAAGACTTTCTTCTGAAACTCGTCAGCCTATTCTTGTTCTGAGAAATGAAGGCTATTCCATGTGAGAAGTTGCCAAGAAACTGAAAATCTCTGACAACGCTGTGTACTACTCCCTTCAAAGAACAGCGCAAACTGGCTCTAACCAGAATAGAAAGAGGAGTGGGAAGCCCCGGTGCACAACTGAGCAAGAGGACAAGTACATTAGAGTGTCTAGTTTGAGAAACAGACGCCTCACAAGTCTTCAACTGGCAGCTTCATTACATAGTACGCGCAAAACAACAGTCTCATTGTCAACAGTAAAGAGGCGACGCCGGGATGCTGGTCTTCTAGGCAGAGTTGCAAAGAAAAAGCCATATCTCAGACTTGCCAATAAAAGGCACTGGACAGAGGAACTCTGCCTAGAAGGCCAGCATCCCGGAGTCGCCTCTTCACTGTTGACGTTGAGACTGTCAATCCAGCAAGACTCCTGCTGTGTTTAAAACACCTGGAAACTCAGAACTGGGAAATCTCAGACTTCAGTGACTTAAAGACAACTGGTAACTCAGCACTCCATGGTGCTGAAAATAAATTTCTGCTGTTGGGACAGCTTTATGTAGGCCCTAACAGTTTTTGTAGGCCCGAACAGTTTGTGGGCACCGTTTGTCATCGTTACAGTGTTGTGTTGTGTAGTGGCATTGCTGCCATGTATCGAACAATTTTGGGGGGATTTTGATGAAAAAATTAAATAAAATTGTATTTGTCACATGCGCCGATAACAACCGGTTTAAAGACCTTACAGTGAAATGCTTACTTACAAGCCCTTAACCAACAATGCAGTTAAGAAAAATAAGTGTTAAAACTAAAGGACACCAATGTGAAGAAGAGACTAGTTGGGGCCAAGAAACATGAGCAATGGACATTCGACTGGTGAAAATCTGTCCTTCGGTCTTATGAGACCAAATTTGAGATAGAGAGTAGGTGAACGGATGATTTCCACATGTGTGGTTCCCACCGTGAAGCATGGAGGAGGAGGTGTGATGTTGTGGGGGTGCTTTGCAGGTGATACTGTCAGTGATTTATTTAGAATTCAAGGCATACTTAACCAGCATAGCTACCACAGCATTCTGCAGCGATACGCCATCCCATCTGGTCTGCGCTTAGTGGGACTATCATTTGTTTTTCAACAGGACAATGACCCAACACACCTCCAGGCTGTGTAAGGGCTATTTGACCAAGAAGGAGAGTGATGGAGTGATGCATCAGATGACCTGGCCTCCACAATCACCCGAACTCAACCCAAATTGAGATGGTTTGGGATGAGTTGGACCGCAGAGTGAAGGAAACGCAGCCAGCGAGTGTTCAGCATTTGTGGGAACTCCTTCAAGACTGCTGGAAAAGCATTGCAGGTGAAGCTGGTTGAGAGAATGGGTTGTTGACCTTAGGGTCATTGTCGAGATCCTGAGAGCTCTGGATCAGGTTTTCATCAAGGATCTCTCTGTTCTTTTCCTCGGTTCATCTTTCCCTCAATCCTGACTAGTCTTCTAGTCCCTGTCGCTGAAAAACATCCCCACAGCATGATGCTGCCACCACCATGCTTCACTGTAGGGATGGTGTCATGTTTCCACCTCATGTGAAGCTTGGCATTCAGGCCAATTAATTAAATCTTGATTTCATGAGACCAGAGAATTGTGTTTCTCATGGTCAGAGTCCTTTAGGTGCCTTTTGGAAAACTCCAAGCGGGCTGTCATGTGCCCTTTTACTGAGAAGTGGCTTCCGTCTGGCCACTCTAACATAAAGGCCTGATTGGTGGAGTGCTGCAGAGATGGTTGTCCTTCTGGAAGGTTCTCCCATCTCCACAGAGGAACTCTGGAGCTCTGTCGGAGTGACCATCAAGTTCTTGGTCACCTTCCTGACCAAGGCTCTTCTCCCCCGATTGCTCAGTTTGGCCGGGCGGCCAGCTCTAGGAAAAGTCTTTGTGGTTCCAAACTTCTTTCATTTAAGAATGATGGACGCCACTGTGTCCGACAAATGTTTTGGTACTCTTCTTGAGATCTATGCCTCGACACAATCCTGTGCCCCAACACAATGTCCAATCAATTGAATTTACCACAAGTGGACTTCAATCAAGTTGTGGAAACATCTCAAGGATGATCAATGGAAACAGGATGCATCTGAGCTCAATTTCTAGTCTCATAGCAAAAGGTCTGAATACTTACATGAAAAAGGTATTTTTTCTTTTTCGTTTTAATACATTTGCAAAAATGTATAAAAACCTGTTTTCACTTTGTTATTATGGGGTATTGTGTGTAGGTTGATGAGGATAAAAAATTTTTTTTTTATCAATTTTAGATTTTTTTAACCTTTAATAGGCAAGTCAGTTAAGCACAAATTCTTACTTACAATGACGGCCTACCAGGGGTCTCAGGGGCAGAACAACAGATTTTTACCTTGTCAGCTCAGAGATTAGATCGAGCAACCTTTTGGTTACTGGCCCAACGCTCTAACCACTAGGCTACCTGCCGCCTCAAATAAGGCTGTAATGTAACAAAATGTGGAAAAAGTGAAGGTGTCTGAATTCTTTCCGAATGCTCTGTATGCACACAGCAGGCCAGTTAGACCTACTTCTATGCATGCTCAGGCACACAAGCTCCCTCTGTATGTTTTTTTTTTTATTGACAAAACTCATAAATGATGGTTATGAAATAAACCAAAACCTGTTTCTCACAAGTGTAGCTGAACTCTGCAAACAATGTTTCCACTCCGAACGGTAGGCTAAATTACTGTAATTCATACATTCACACAATGAATGCACAAGAATTGGCGGGAGACAGCTGAGCACATTCTGGAGAGCTGAGTGCATGTATTCTGGAGAGAGACATGCCATATCTTCGCCACACACCTTGTTCTTGTTGCAACATTTTCAATTATTTTCAAGGGACTTATCTTCACACATATTTTAAGAAGCTAATGATCCTCTGTGGCTCAGTCATGCTCTCTGGTGAAGTATTTTGAATGATTTTATTTAAACAGGAGTAATTATATAATTTTGGCAAAACATCAATTTAGGAGAAGCCAGCATCTGAACAGTGCCAACTTTCCTTTCCAATTCGCAAGAGGCTGAAACTAGAGATCTGTATATAATGACAAGATGCTCATGCCTCTGCCCTAACAATGGGAGTCTTGTCGCAAAGGCTGTGCGGGAAGGCAGGCTACAAGCTTAGGTCTGCATAATATCCCCATTAAAACACATTGGGCGTATTCTGGACAGAGTTTGTTGAGAGTGAGCCCTCTCACTTCCCCTTTTCCTCTCTGCTGAAACTATAACCGGAGAAAGCATTCGAGCAAGCCAAACAGCACCCCTCTGTCTTACTATATAAATCTGATCCTGTCTGGCCAGAAATAGTATGACATGCATTCTCTTTTTGTACAGGCAGCATCAGATGCATGGTCTTCACATACTTAGACAGAGGGGCGCTGTTTCGCTCAATTGGATGCTTTATCTGAGATTGTCAGCACGCTTCTCGGTCAAATAAATGATAAATATTTCAATATTTTATTTTGATGGGCAAGCAGTGTACGGTAGGGCAGGCCCATAATGTCAGCCCTGAAGGTTTGGTTAGATAAACTAGCAAGTCTGTTTGTTTGGTTACCACCGCAACTACTGTCACTATCTAGTAAACTTGCTAGCTACTTTAGTGGATGTTGAACACATTTCTACAGGCAAATAAACACATTTCTTTATAGCAATGGTATAAAAGAGATAATCAACTCGGGGCCCTATATGTTTTCTGGAAAATAATGCAACTCCATGAAAGCGTAATGGTCCACGTCATTCATTAATTTCCATAGAAAGCATAGCCCCTCCTTGATTATACTTATACAACGGGTGGTTCTAATCCTGAATGCTGATTGGTTAAAACCGCATTCCAGCTGGAGTCTATTCCACAAGTTACCACAGGCTAAATCTATGACGTTAAAATGCCTATTTACTCTGTTCCATCTAACTGCGCAATCCAGTCTCATCATCCCAGCCAGGCAATTTATGAACTTGATCTCCACTTTAAAAAGCATCTAGACATTATTTAACATTTCTTTTAGACTAACATTTAGTTTTCAACAGCGGATATTTTTATACAAACCTTGCTGTCTGTCTCTCCGACATTTGAAACATTGTTTCAATATTCAAATTCGATCTCCAGCGGTCCAAGACAGGCAGTGATTCTCAGCCAGTCTAAATCATCAAATCAAATCCAATTTTATTGGTCACATACACATAAAACTCAGCAAAAAAATAAATGTCCCATTTTCAGGACCCTGTCTTTCAAAGATAATTTGTAAAAATTCATATAACTTCACAGATCTTCATTGTAAAGGGTTTAAACACTGTTTCCCATGCTTGTTCAATGAACCATGAAAAATTTATGAATGTGCACCTGTGGAACGGTCGTTAAGACACTAACAGCTTACAGACGGTAGGAAATTAAGGTCACAGTTATGAAAACTTTGGACACTAAAGAGCCCTTTCTACTGTCTCTGAAAAACACCAAAAGAAAGATGCCAAGGGTACCTGCTCATCTGCGTGAACGTGCCTTAGGCATGCTGCAAGAAGGCATGAGGACTGCAGATGTGGCCAGGGCAATAAATTGCAATGTCCATACTGTGAGACACACTTATTCAAGTGACTAGTGTTCCTTTATTAAAGTGACCAGTGATTCCATGTCTATGTATATAGGGCAGCAGCCTCTAAGGTGAAGGGTTGAGTAACCGGGTGGTAGCCTGCTAGTGATGGCTATTTTACAGTCTGATGGCCTTGAGATAGAAGCTGTTTTTCAGTCTCTCGTTCCCAGCTTTGATGCACCTGTACTGACCTCGCCTTCTGGATGGTAGTGGGGTGAACAGGCCGTGGCTCGGGTGGTTGATGTCCTTGATGATCTTTTTGGCCTTCCTGTGATATTGGGTGCTGTTGGTGTCCTGGAGGGCAGGCAGTGTGCCCTCGGTGATGCGTTGGGTAGACCGCACCACCCTCTGGAGAGCCCTGTGGTTGTGGGCAGTGCAGTTGCCGTACCAGGCAGTGATACAGCCCGACAGGATGCTCTCAATTGTGAAAACAAATGCAAATGCAGCTACTGTTGTTATTCTGGCTGCACTGTTTGACGTGACTGTAAATTAGCTGTAGTGGGCTAGCTAGCAAGCTAGCAACCAGTATGACAATGGAACATTTACAACGAACGACTGGGTCCCGTCCATAGATACAGAACAAAAAGACTGAATGACTGGGTCGCGTCTCTGGCAACCAAACCAATAGAACGAACGACCAGCCGGCTTCGGTAGCGACCCTAGATTTGTGTCGGGACTATATCTTGTGGAAGGATGAAATAGTATGGATAAATTCATCACAATAAAGTTTTTAATGACAATATGTCAATCATTATTTGACTATGTTGGTAACCCATTGTATAAAAGTAATAATGCCCTCGAAGCTGGTGTTTGGAGGATATATTGGCACGCTTTGCCGGATCTCGACTTCGTCTCGGGCCTAACATCACTTATAGTTGTTTTGTTTGGAACACAACCCTGAATCCCCACCATGACATAATTATGGTTGCTATTTACACAATCCAAAATAAATAGCAGGTCAGGTGGGCATCATTTGAAAGCTTGTTCTGTTGCAAACATTACTAGCTGAGTTATAAAATATGTTAATAGAGTGTTAGGCTTTCACAATGCAATTCAGGGAAACAGATCATAATTTTGGTGTGCATAGAAAGGAGTCATGAGTGCATTCAGGTGCGAGTGCCGCAGTGAATTTGATTTTCTTCACAGTAGAAACAGAAAGGGCAGGACATAAGAGTCCAGTATTTTAACTTTAACTCGGTTAGAATACCTCATGACAAGATGTAGACCATACTATTTACCAAGAGAGTTTTCGTCTGTATTTTTCGTGGCTCTCTATTTACCACCACAAGCTGATGCTGGCACAAAGATTGCACTCAACAAGCTGTATAGGGCCATAAGCAAACGAGACTCATCCAGAGGCGGAGCTCCAACTGGCCTTTGATTTTAATGCAGGAAAATTGAAATCCTTTGTACCTCATTTCTACCAGCATGTCACTAGTGCTACTAGAGGGGGGAAAAAACTCTAGATCACCTTTACTCCACACAGAAAGACTCATACCCCCACCCTCCATTTGGCAAATTGGACCATAACTCTATCCTGATTCCTGCTTACAAGCAAAATCAAACAGGAAGCACCAGTGATGCGTTCAATACAGAAGTGGTCTGATAAAGTGGATGCTAAGCATGTTTCGCTAGCACAGACTGGAATATGTTCTGTGATTCATCCGATGGCATTGAGGAGCACCCACATTGACCATACATACATATCCCAACCAGAAGCCATGAATTACAGGCAACGGGGTACCACTCAAAACATTACAAAAGGTACATAAGTATTGATAACTTTGATAATATTTTAGAGTCTAAGTAATAATAAATTCTGTATATACAGGAAAAGAAAACAAAAAAGAAGTTATGGCCAATTTCATAGTAAAACATTTCCTTGGTGTTAAATACAGTCTGTGAACAAATGTAAAATATATACATTGATGGTTCAGATTATGGGATACTAAGGTTATGTTTTTCCGTATTATTTTCCAGTTAAAGGGTTATTCAGATTCACTTAGATCTGTAGACCATACTTTTGTATTGGCTACCTCTGAATATGAGCTTTTCCAAAAGTTGTTTATATACTATAGAGATTTGTCTTTTCGGTAGCCCAGATCATTTATATATAAATCCCATCATTGGATGGTTCGGTAGTTGGGTTTCCCAAGATACTCCATAGGCCAGCATAGCTGACCCAAGTTGTAAATATAGAAAGAAGGAATTGCCTGGTAATGTGTATGTGTTTTTCAAATGGACTGTTCTCAAACCATTATGTGCCAAATAGAAATGGTATGAGCAACAATAGGACCAAAGCGTAGTTTACACTGTTTAAGGTATATATCAGTGAACCAATTTTAGGATGGGGCGAAATGTCAGTGCCTGGAAATACAATTTAAAGTTTGGTACGTATAGTCCTCCTACGTCTTTCCCTCTTTGTAAATTTGTACATTTTTATCCTGGATCGCTTACCTTGCCATATACATTTTGAAACCACACTATGAATGTTATCCCAATAGCCAGAAGGGGGAGACATGGGAAGCATTGACCTATAGAAATTCAGCCGTGGCAATATATTCATTTTGACAATAGATATTCTGACAGTGAAAGCAATTGGGATGTTAATCTATCTACTGGGGTCGGATTGAATTGATTTGAGCGTTATGTTCAAGTGTCTGGCAATTGTTTTATCACAGGCAGGAAATATCTACTTCCAAATATTTCAAATTAGAATGATTGTGGCAGATTTTTCAGAACC
Source organism: Brachymystax lenok tsinlingensis (assembly GCA_030435695.1). Taxonomy (NCBI): domain Eukaryota; kingdom Metazoa; phylum Chordata; class Actinopteri; order Salmoniformes; family Salmonidae; genus Brachymystax; species Brachymystax lenok. The sequence continues at coordinate 15,075,518 of CM059818.1, forward strand.
TATTCAATTGAATTCAGACATGATTGCTGAAGTTTGTTCCGGGATGTTTTTGGAACATCATGTCATAATGTCACACTATAACTTTATGAGACCATTGTAGGAATATTCCCTGCTTCTTGTTGTGGTTGTTTTGAATAACATTTCCATCAAAATCAGCAGAACGTTCCGGGTAATGTTTCCACACAACCACTATTTTATCCACATTTTGTTGCGCCAGTAAGTTCTGAGAACATTATCGCAGTGTTGTGTTATTATATTCCCTGGCAACCTAATGTGAACCTTAGAGGAATGTTCTGTGGTTGTTTTTAGAGTTGTTGTGCACAACAATTTAGTGAATGTTAGGAGCACAGTCCAATAATTTTTCATTTGAAACATTTTCTTAGAAAAAATATTTGGTGATAAAAAATGTTTCTGGGATGTTATCATCCTAATGTTAGCTAGAACTTAATAGGAATGTTATTTAATGTCCTGGGAATGTTCCCTGTTTGCTAGGTAGTCCTCTCTCTACAGTATCAAACATTTGATGATGAGGCAGAGGCCAAGGAACATGATGACACACAGACAGGAGAAGTGAAGTGACAGGATGACCAGTATGTCCCCCAGCAGGCTGTTGTCCCTGGGTCGGGGCATGGGAGGGAGCGGTGGCATCTGGGGCATCTCGCAGTAGACCCCCGTCCAACCCTGGTAGCACTGGCAGGTAAACTTGTGCTTCATGTCCAGGATGTCGTGGTTGTTAAGATGGCCGCTCACGTGGAAGCGGGGCCCCCGGGGGCCCAGGTTGCGGCGAATGTGGAAGAAGCGGGGGTTGAGGTGGAGGTAGGCCCCTGAGTCGAGGCTCTTCCTCACACACTTGCCGTTCTTCTTGCACAGGGCTTTGCTGCACAGCTTGGCGGCTGAGGTGACGTTGATAACATAGTGGCCTAAAGGGCCATCAATATACTTCTTCACGGTCAGGCAGTTTCTCTGGAGGTGCACAAACACAATGTGATGCACAGCATAAATACACAGCATAAGTATAGGTGTCTGTGAAAGTATAGCTAAAAATACGCCTGCAGTTCACTGGGAATAATAGTTATGTTGAATGAACCTTCCTTATGTTACCCACAGTATGTTCATTTACTTCATGCACTAACTATCCCTTGACTTGCTTCTCTTTTTTTCTCTCCATTTTATTTCCTCTAAAACTGGAATGGAGGGAATCAAGGCTTGAAATGTTCAATCTAATACACAGGATGAGCTTTGTAAAAACATATTGGGTCAATTGCAACCAACATACAGAACTTAATGTGCAGCTGCAGGTTAGCGCTGGATTTCCTAAAACACTACTAATGAGAGACTACATGCACCAGCGTGTTAAAACAAACTTGCTTGCAACCGAAAACCGACAAGAATAAACCAGCAGATCAGTTCATCTCCCATTGTTACTGTGTCAAACGAGTTAGATACCAGACAGCTTCGTCTAGGTTCTCAACTCCTGGCCCCAATGAAATAGCAACCAATCACCGGCTGACAAAATGTAATGACCGCCACAGCCCTAATCAGGAACCTTGAAAATAGCACGGGTAGTAATTAATCCAAAATAATTATTGTAAGAATATAGACCCAGTGAATTGTAAGAAACTCTAGTGGAGTATAGTTCAGTACAGCACAGTAGAGTACAGTTGAGTACAGTACAGTAAAGGACCATACTGTACTGTACTTTACTGCACTCCACTGTACTGTACTGAACTATACTCTACTTTCCTGTACTGTACTGAACTATACTCTACTTGAGTTTAGTGTACAGTAGAGTACAGTAAGGTACAATACAGTACATTATAGACTTCTATGTTTGGATCACATTAGAATATCAATTGTGATTTGACATCCCTTGATTAGACTATCATTTTATGAACATGATTAGTTGAAATCACGTGTTTCCAGGCAGGAAAAAACTGTGCCCCACTGTGGGTCCTCAGATCTGGGATTAATAAATAAAAACAATAATATTGCACATAGTTTTCTGTGTAATTTCTTTACCTGAGTTCGAGCATATTCTGAGGAGCCCCAAAGTACCACTCCTGACGCCCCAAGAGCTGCACTCTCTCCAATAGTGTGCACCAGGTCACTCTAGGAGAGACATAAGAAAAGATGTAACACTGCAAACACAGTCTCCCCTTCAGGTAAAAGTGAGGTAAATACTTGACCTGCTCCAGTGTTCAATGTTGACTGGTGCACTCTCATGTTTAACCTCTTGACCCCTGAAACTCAAAATAAATATCATGGCCCAATCCAGCATAAGCCCTATATCACCTCTCTATAGGTACTTTTATACACCTGAAAGGTTAAAATACTGTAGGTAAGCAATATTCCACCCAGGCAATCAGAGGGCAAGGTAGAAATGCTGTAACTATCCTGTTCTTTCAGATCTACTCAAGTGCCTATAGGGGTTAGGGGCTAGGGGATGTTTCTGGACTAAGCCCATGTGTGGTAAATCAATTAAAGATCATGTGAGATTTCATAGCTGAGACTAAGAATTTCACTCATCACTCTGTGACAATTCTAGAAGCTTCTGGGAGATTAATAGCTTTTTATCCACCACAATGACTAGGGGGCAGAACATGGCAGGAGAGAAGACAAGTGACTTAACAGAAATATGCAGAGGTTAGGTAGTTTATCACAATGACTGAAAGGCAATAAAATGCTTGCACAAGTTATAAAAAGCACTAACTTATTTGTTAAAAAGCGCAACAAAAATGTTTTGGAATATTTATCACTATCCTAACACTATTATTTTCACTCTTGAACCAACAGCAACAGCAGTTATCAGTTGACCAACATCACCAGTTATTAGTAATCCTTCTCACCTCTGAGAGGACCGTGAAGGTGTAGGCGTAGAAGGGTCTAGAGTAGACAAACACAGGCAGCGTGAAGTCGGTGTGTGCAATGGAGGCAATCCTCATGGCCTCTTTGATGCGGTAGTGGACAAACTTGACGGTGTTGGCCGAGGACTTGAGTTCGTAGTCTAGATACACGGAGGGGTAGAGAGCTGTGCTCTCCCTCCAAAGCCACATCAGATGGTCATTACGGACATGCTCCACGTTGGGGCATTCACCTGTGTAGCGATGCGGGTGCGTCTTGTAGCCATAGTTGTAGCAGTCAGGGAACAAGTAGAAGCCCCAGAGGCCGTCAGGTCGTCGACTTTCGGCCAACAGTAGAGTATTGTTCATAAAGGCCTGTCCGGCCCTCTCAAAGGCCTCCTTTGCTTCATTCTCCACCTTGCTCTCAGGCCAACCTGGATGGAGCTTCCGGATTTGCTCCTTGGACTTGTTGCGGTATATGTCCTTCGAGCCCCAGTTGCGCACCCACTGGGGCCTCCAGTTCTCCCAGTCAATGACACCCAGGCCTCGGAAGTCCTTGTGAGGGATGAGCTTGTCGATGTCCGCCCTGGCCTTGCTCAGGTGCTTGGACAGGCTCTGGTTCTGGGGCAGGCCCCCGTTGATGGGGTTCCCAGAGCTGGCGTAGTAAGGATAATAGCCCAGGTGGCTGTGGTAGAAGATGGTGACATTAGGCCCGCTAAGGGTCTCGTTGAGGTTGGCCACGATGTCAAAGACGCTGAGGTCCAGGTCCACCTTGAAGCGAAAGCGGCAGGACTCTGTGGGGGCGTTCCACACTACGATGAAGGGCCGGTGAGGGATAAGAGGAGCCTGAGCCTGCTTCATCTGCTCACCACCGGCCCCTTCTCTGACCCCAATCCACAACACTACCACCAGCAGACAGCGGCCAATCAGCGCCATCGCCCTAGACTCTTAATCGTCCTATCCCAACATGAAAAGGAAAAAGAATAGGATAGAAATCACCACATCTTTTTGAGGAAAAAAGTAAACACATCATGGGCTTCAGTAGGCAGGGATAATCAAGGCTGGAAAGGACATGTGAGTGAGGGTCAATGAGCTGCACTGCTCTAGATTGCACACACTGTACAATGCTCCTCTATTCTTCTCAGAGAAAGGTGCCATTTGACTGGACGTGCTCCTGTCAAGACCTATCAACTCTGCCGGGCTTAGTTTGTCATATTTCCCTAACAAAAACGTTTGTTGGCCTTCGTTAATGTGACCACGATGAAGATATTTACATATCAGAGTGGGCCTTAGTTAGAACTGTTGTGTCTGTTGTTTTGACAATGATTCCCATCCATCACCAAGCATTTTAATTTCCTTCCCATAAAATGCCGGGAGCAGATAAAATGATATAAGTCCCTTGCCGATAGTTTGTGGTAGGAAGAATAAATATATCTTTGGCATTATCTTCGCCATGTATGTGCAATTGGCAGAAATATGTTGGTCATCAATATACACTGAGTGTACAAATCATTAGGAACACCTTTCCATGATATAGACTGACCAGGTGAATCAAATCAAATCATCAAATCAAATTTTATTTGTCACATACACATGGTTAGCAGATGTTAATGCGAGTGTAGCGAAATGCTTGTGCTTCTAGTTCCGACCATGCAGTAGTATCTAACAAGTAATCTAACAAATTCACAACAACTACCTTATACACACAAGAGTAAAGGAATGAATACGAGTATGTACATATAAATATATGGATGAGCGATGGCTGACCGGCATAGGCAAGATGCAGTAGATGGTATGGAGTACAGTATATACACATATATATGAGATGAGTAATGTAGGATATGTAAACATTATATAAATGGCATTGTTTAAAGTGGCTAGTGATACATTATTTCATCCAATCCAATGTTTAAAGTGGCTAGAGATTTAAGTCAGTATGTTGGCAGCAGCCACTCAATGTTAGTGATGGCTGTTTAACAGTCTGATGGCCTTGAGGTAGAAGCTGTTTTTTAGTCTCTCGGTCCCAGCTTTGATGCACCTGTACTGACCTCGCCTTCTGGATGATAGCGGGGTGAACAGGCAAAGGCTCGGGTGGTTGTTGTCCTTGATGATCTTTTTGGCCTTTCTGTGACATCGGGTGGTGTAGGTGTCCTGGAGGGCAGGTAGTTTACCCCCGGTGATGCGCTGTGCAGTCCTCACTACCCTCTGGAGAGCCTTACGGTTGTGGGCGGAGCAGTTGCCGTACCAGGCGGTGATACAGCCCGACAGGATGCTCTCGATTGTGCATCTGTAAAAGTTTGTGAGTGATTTTGGTGACAAGCCGAATTTCTTCAGCCTCCTGAGGTTGAAGAGGCGCTGTTGCGCCTTCTTCACCACGCTGTCTGTGTGGGTGGACCAATTCAGTTTGTCCGTGATGTGTACGCCGAGGAACTTAAAACTTTCCACCTTCTCCACTACTGTCCCCTCGATGTGGATAGGGGGGTGCACCCTCTCCTGTTTCCTGAAGTCCACGATCATCTCCTTTGTTTTGTTGACATTGAGTGAGAGGTTATTTTCCTGACACCACACTCCGAGGGCCCTCACCTCCTCTCTGTAGGCCGTCTCGTCGTTGTTGGTAATCAAGCCTACCACTGTAGTGTCGTCAGCAAACTTGATGATTGAGTTGGATGCGTGCTTGGCCACGCAGTCATGGGTAAACAGGGAGTACAGGAGAGGGCTGAGAACGCACCCTTGTGGGGCCCCAGTGTTGAGGATCAGCGGGGTGGAGATGTTGTTTCCTACCCTCACCACCTGGGACCGGCCCGTCAGGAAGTCCAGGACCCAGTTGCACACGGCTGGGTCGAGACCCAGGGTCTCGAGCTTAATGACGAGCTTGGAGGGAACTATGGTGTTAAATGCTGAGCTGTAGTCGATGAACAGCATTCTTACATAAGTATTCCTCTTGTCCACATGGGTTAGGGCAGTATGCAGTGTGATTGCGATTGCGTCGTCTGTGGACCTATTGGGACGGTAAGCAAATTGGAGTGGGTCCAGGGTGTCTGGCAGGATGGAGGTGATATGATCCTTGACTAATCTCTCAAAGCACTTCATGATGACGGAAGTGAGTGCTACGGGCGATAGTCATTTAGCTCAGTCACCTTAGCTTTCTTGGGAACAGGAACAATGGTGGCCCTCTTGAAGCATGTGGGAACAGCAGACTGGGATAGGGACTGATTGAATATGTCCGTAAACACACCAGCCAGCTGGTCTGCGCATGCTCTGAGGACACGGCCAGGGATGCCATCTGGGCCGGCAGCCTTGCGAGGGTTAACACATTTAAATGTTTTTCTCACATTGGCTGCGGTGAAGGTGAGCCCGCAGGTTTTGGTAGCGGGCCGTGTCGGTGGCACTGTATTGTCCTCAAAGCGAGCAAAGAAGTTGTTTAGTTTGTCTGGGAGCAGGACGTCATGGTCCGCGACGGGGGCTGGTTTTCTTTTTGTAGTCCGTGATTGACTGTAGACCCTGCCACATGAAAGCTATAATCCCTTATTGATGTCACTTCAATCAGTGTAGATCAGTGGTTCCCAAACTTTTTATAGTCCCGTACCCCTTCAAACATTCAACCTCCAGCTGCGTACCCCCTCTAGCACCAGGGTCAGCGCACTCTCAAATGTTGTTTTTTTTCCATCATTGTAAGCCTGCACACACACACTATACAATACATTTATTAAACATAAGAATCAGTGTGAGTTTTTGTCACATCCCGGCTCGTGGGAAGTGACAAAGAGCTCTTACAGGACCAGGGCACAAATAATAATATAATAATAATCAATAATGTTGCTCTTTATTTAGCCATCTTACATATAAAGCCTTATGTGTTCATCGAAAATTGTGAATAACTCACCACAGGTTAATGAGAAAGGTGTGCTTTAAAGGATGCACATAACTCTGCAATGTTGGGTTGTATTGGAGAGAGTCTCAGTCTTAAATCATTTTCCACACACAGTCTGTGCCTGTATTTAGTTTTCATGCTAGTGAGGGCTGAGAATCCACTCTCACATAGGTACGTGGTTGCAAAGGGCATCAGTGTCTTAACAGCCCGATTTGCCAAGGCAGGATACTCTGAGCGCAGCCCAATCCAGAAATCCGGCAGTGGCTTCTGATTAAATTCAATTTTCATAGAAACGCTTGTTGCAATTTCGATGAGGCTCTCTTGTTCAGATATCGGTAAGTGGACTGGAGGCAGGGCATGAAAGGGATAACAAATCCAGTTGTTTGTGTCATCCGTTTCGGGAAAGTACCTATGTAATTGTGCATCCATCTCACTCAGGTGCTTCGCTATATCACATTTGACATTGTCCGTAAGCTTGAGTTCATTTGCACACAAAAAAATCATACAATGATGGAAAGACCTGTGTGTTGTCCTTGTTAATGTAGACAGAAAAGAGCTCCAACTTCTTCATCATAGCCTCAATTTTGTCCTGCACAATGAATATAGTTGCGGAGAGTCCCTGTAATCCTAGATTCAGATCATTCAGGCAAGAAAAAACATCACCCAGATAGGCCAGTTGTGTGAGAAACTCGTCATCATGCAAGCAGTCAGACAAGTGAATGGTCAGTAAAGAAAACTTTAAGCTCGTCTGTCATTAAAAACAAATCTGTCAATACTTTGCCCCTTGATAACCAGCGCACGTCTGTATGTTGTAAAAGCGTTACATGGTGCCCATATCATTGCATAGTGCAGAAAATACACAAGAGTTCAAGGGCCTTGCTTTAACAAAGTTAACCATTTTCACTGTAGCGTCCAAAACGTCTTTCAAGCTGTCAGGCATTCCTTTGGCAGCAAGAGCCTCTCGGTGGATGCTGCAGTGTACCCAAGTGGCGTCGGGAGCAACTGCTTGCACGCGCGTTACCGCTCCACTATGTCTCCATGTCATGGCTTTTGCGCCATCAGTACAGATACCAACACATCTTGACCACCAAAGTCCATTTGATGTCACAAAGCTGTCCAGTACAATATCCTCTCCTGTTGTCCTGGTTTCCAGTGGTTTGCGAAAGAGGATGTCTTCCTTAACTGACCCCACATAAATGTAAAGGACATATACCAGGAGCTGTGTCAGGCCCGCCACGTCTGTGGACTCATCCAGCTGTAAAGCTCACCATATAAGACACTTCTAGCCCCTTCTTATTAATGGTATCTCTTGCTTTTATACATGTCTTACTACTTGAAAGTCGTCTTAATTCTCACTGAAAAACTCCTGTGGCTTATTTTTCAAGTTGGCATGTTTTGTTTCTAAATGTCTACGCAAGAGAGAAGGTTTCATCGAGTTGTGAGATGCTTCCCCGGGTAAGGGGGCAGTAGCTCTTTGGCTGCATCAGATTCACAACTGTCAGTGTCCATGCTAGCTGGGCTAACAACAAATGTAGAATTACTGATGCTAGCATTGGATGTGCTCGTGGAAGCAGAACAACTTGTGTCATCGACAGGTGCAGGTGTAGTACTGCTGGTAGTAGCAGTACTACCAGTAGAGCTGGTATGTGTCTCTATGGACGCAGGCCTTACTTTTTTTAAACTATTTATAAATTTTCGAGCAAACAGAATGAGCAGCAGCTACGTTTGGCTACATACGGACCGTTAGTGGAATTCCCGCGAGAGAGTAACGGTTAATGTGATTGGATGTTAATTATTTGACTAGGCTACCTGTATTTGACATTATGTTGTTATTTCGCTGAACACTAGATGGTTTAATTTTATTTCTGGCAGTGAAACAAGGCTACTCAGGTGAGAAAAAAAGCTCACCAAATATATAGCCCCGTTGGAAAATGTGAAATAAAAAAATAAAAATAGACAATTGAGACATGGATTGTGTGTGTGCCATTGGAGTCAACATCGGCCAGTGTCCCTGTGGAACGCTTTCAACACCTTGTAGTGTCCATGCCCTGATGAATTGATGCTGTTCTGAACGCAAAAGGGGGTACAACTCAATATTAGGAAGTTGGTGTGTCAAAACAAACGCCGCCCAAACAAGGAGAGGGACCGACTTCGGCGGAAGTCGTGACATGGTGTCCCTAATGTTTTGTACACTCAGAGTATGTTGGTCTATATAACTATGGAGACCCAGTTCATATGTGTTTACAGTTTTCTTTAATCACATTGGTACTATTTCCACAAGTACGTGGTACATTTTCTAAACTCGTTACAAAACTCCAAACTGGTCACACTTGTAACACAGCCAGTCTTACATTCAGAACCTTTCATTGTTCATTCATTTTGTTTGTAGACATATTTCACCACACAACCATTGATCCAAAATATAATGAGAACATTGGTTTAATCACCAAAACACAACATAATGATATCTTCTCAATTTAGCTCTTTTAACCCTTTACACTCGTACCTATATACGGGTTGAAAATTGAAGATTTGGGCACTGATAAGCACCTAAATTGTAACGCAGTGGCTGTACAGTAACATGCTATACAAGCTCTACGCTTCTTGTGACAAGAAGTTGCCAACATCCCTCCCGCTAAGTGGGCAACTTTTGCTAATGCTTTGTTCTCTAAGTGAGGGAAATGTACTACTGTTGAGGATTATAATGAATACTGCTTTGATGTAATACAATCAAGCCAAACACCTGTGAGTCCAAATGTGCACTTCACATTTCCATATCAAAAAACTCATGTCATAAACAGTGCCCATGTTTGTCTATTGTGAAGAATATTTGCAGCAGGACACGCACCTGAATGCGCTCATGACCTCTTTCTATGCTCACCACAATTACTATCTGTTTCTCTGAATGACTTTGTGAAAGCCTAACATTGTAAGATATACAGTATTTTGGCAAAATAACAAGCTTTCAAATGATGCCCACCTGACCCAGATTGCAATTTATAATGGGCTGTTTTTGGAATGCGTAAACAACAAAAGTAATTATGTGATGGCGGGGATTCAGGATTGTGTTCCAAACAAAATTACAAGTGTGCTTGCTCTAGTTCCTCAATGACACAGCTAGGAGAGCTCAAAAAAGCAGCTTATAGTTGAGCACTCTTCTTTGTCATGAAAGTGCATTGAAATTACTTAGGAACAGTGCATACTTTGGAGAGCTGTGCGGCCACTTTGAGACACATGTTGGTCCTGACTCAAACCCTTGTGATTTTGTTGTCTTGCACCTACCCCATATTTTCCAGGAATATAATTTTCATGTTGCTGGATGTATCCAGAATATTTTCAGATTTTGTTATCAACAAATGAGGCTAAATGTACGGCAAATGTAAAATTCACAAAAAATCAATAGTATAATGTTTGGATTCAGTTTTGTGTCAGGTGAATTACAATACATTACACTGTTTTCACATTAGGCTACACACTTGCATTACCCTTCAAGATTGACAGAAAATCTTATTTCCATCATTTCTATCCCATGTGTATGTTCATTGAAGACATCTTTCATAATCATTGATGAAAAATATTGTTCAGATATAATTGTACTGTAATCAAATTAAATAAATGAAAGATACATAACATTTAGCAGGCACTAGTTTGCATCAAGCCTATCTTGAGCATTTGGCCACAGGTTCTCATCCACACAGTAAATGTCCTCACTGTTCATGCACCTGGAGAAAATCTATTTGGCATGGCGAATCCAAGCCTGACATACAGTAGGTCTGGATTGATGTTATTGCATGCCTCATCCATGTCCTGAAGGAGATTGGCACGCCTCAAGGGGATGGCAATTATACACCTTCCACCTGTATTATAATCATGTATTGTATTATACTTATGTCTTGTAATGGTCCTGTGTGGCACAGTTAGTTACAGCATGGTACTAGCAACACCAGAGTTGTGTGGTTGATTCCCACTGGGGTTACATACAGTATGAAAATATGTGGACTCACTGTTGTCACTTTGGATAAAAGCGCCTGCTATGTAAATGGCATATACTACTGTTTTACAGTACTGTTTGGCCAATGCCATTTTAATAAAGCAGTATGAAAAACCATTAACAAAAAGACCCCAGCAACTTCATTTTGGATACATGTTTACTGTTTAGGGGATGCATTTGTTACATACAAATACATCTCTGTTTTTTGTCAAGATATGTTTCTTTTTTTTTTCCTGTGAAGTAAGATCATAATAGTACATATAATAATGTATATGTTCATACTACACAAACATACATTTTAATTATGTCGTTCTCAAGATCTGTAGTAGACAAACCAGTTTAAAATCTATGGGTTTACCAAACGGTTAAGTTATTATCAATTAAGAGCAGTCGGATTAAGTAATAGTTAAATGGATTTTAACAAATGAGAAGACAATCAAATTGTGAAATACAATTGCTTATTTGAACATGTATTGTAATGTGAAACGTATTTCTAGATGAAACACTAACTTTGGTGATAAAGTGACTAATTTTGTGAGTTGTACTTAGTCAATTGAAAATGTGGTTAAAGTTTTGAAACAACCGCCTTTTTGATGATCTGTTTAGAGTTTTGTACTAAGCTTTGTGAAAATGTACCACATACGTATGAAAATTGCCCCAAAGCGTTTGGGAAAACCTGTAATTCACTGGCTGTTCATGTAATTTGGAAAGTATGAGACCAACCTTAGAACTAAATGGCCCATCTTTATGTACCATGGATCTTTTTGTTAATGTCTGAGTGAATGTGCTTTTGACGGAGCTGAGATGGCGTGAGGTTAAATGTTGAAAAGAATGTGTGGAAATAAAAGTAAACATGTGGAGACACTAATCTGCATAACAGTGCCGGGCGGAACAGATGAGTCAGACTCTTTCTCTGCATCCTTTGGATCCACCGCTAGTCAGCATCCAGGGAGATGTGTTTATTGATGCTATCCCTGTGATCTGCATATCATATGGAAGGTCTTTCACTTTTCAAATGTGTGTATGCATGTATAGCTGTGTCTGTGTCTGTGTATCTATCTGTGCAATCTTGTGTCTGACAACTGTGATGAAACAGGTTGGTCTTTGATGGAAGCAGGCTGTTGTTGGCCTGTCATACTGCAGACTTGATGCACTTGTCACTTTTCCAGTTCTTATTAACACTAGAACAAACTGTGCTCTAATAACACCCTCCCTAAATGATTTACACATGCACGCACACATGAACACGCGCTCGCACACACACAATCACACACATACACACCACCACCCATGAACGAATGGGCTGTTCTGAAGCCTTGATCATGTTCTCATTTAGCTGTCTTCACATCTTGCTGTCTTTCTCTGAACCCTTCAGTTTGGTGAATATCATTTCCATATGTGATGGTGGTTTTATTAATATTCCTTGCCAGTTCATCTACTGTGGCACCATACTTCTGGTTCAATACGTCATCTCTGAGTTTCAATCTTAATGACCCTGCAAGTCTTAAAAATGATCACTATCAGATACAACTGATTCAATTAAATGAATGCCTTGTGAACATTATTGCTATAGAAGTTAAACAGTTTTATGATAGAAATACATTTGATCTGAGCCCTTAGATCTAATACTATGAGGAAGATGTATGATCTAAAGCAGGGCTGCCCAACCCTCTTCCTGGAGAGCTACCGTCCTGTAGGTTTTCGCTCCAACCCTAATCTAGTGCACCTGATTCTAATAATTACCTGCTTGATAAGCTAAATCAGGTTAGTTACAACTGGGGTTGGATTGAAAACCTACTGGAGGGAAGCTCTCCAGGAACAAGGTTGGCGAACCCTGATCTAATGTCTCACATACCTCTTTCAAAGCTCCAACTGATCTAGCGTTGTCCCATTGATCCTGAGCAACCAGTCCAGGTCTTCTTGAAATGATAAGGGTTCAACAATGCTTTCCTCTCTCCTATATGCCCATCTAACTGGGTTTTTGGGGACCAGCAGTGCCCTTCACTTTGGATCTCCCCTGGGACCCTTGGTGTCTGTGGGGCCAGCATTGCCCCTCTTTTGTTGGCTTGGCTCCTCCTCACTGACCTGGCTAACTCAGGCAGTGGAGATGGGTGCACCGCTCTTGCCAGAGAGGGAACCCGTCTCTGCCAGTCACTCTCACTCTGCTATCTCTTCTCAACTGGAGGATTTCCACAGAAACATGAAACATGAAACATGAAAACATGAAAACAGATCACATGTATCATGGACTTTATTAAGTAGACCATGGCCTAAGATCAATAGAAACCTGTCACATTGAAACAAAGCAATTTTTTCCACTGTAAAATACAATCACAGAAGGGTTTTGGGTACTATTCAGTGGTGTAAAAGTACTTAATTAAAAATACTAATAAGTACTACTTAAGTAGTTTTTTTGGTGTATCTGTACTTTACTTTACTACTTATATTTTTGACAACTTTTACTTTTACTTCACTACATTCCTAAAGAAAAGAATGCACTTCTTACTCCATACATTTTCCCTGACACACAAAAGTACTTGTTACATTTTGAATGCTTAGCAGGACAGAATGTCCAATTCACACCCATTTCCCCTGGTCATCCCTACTGCCTCTGATCTGGCAAACTAACTAAACACAAATGCTTCCTTTGTAAATGATGTCTGAGTGTTGGAGTGTGCCCCTGGCTATCCATAAATAAAATGGTGCTGTTTGCTTAATGTAAATAATTTGAAATGATTTATACTTTTACTTTCGATACTTAAGTATATTTGAGCAATTACATTTACTTTTGATACTTAAGTATATTTAAAACCAAATACTTTTAGACTTTTACAAGTATTTTATTGGGTGACATTCACTTTTACTTGAGTCATTTTCTATTGAGGTATCTTTACTTTTACTCAAGTATGACAATTGGGTACTTTCCTCGCTACTGGTACTGTTAAAACTCACAACTACGTCTACGAGGTGGCTAAGGTGCATATGGATAAGATGTAACATGGAATCCCATATGTGACCGACCGCCTTAAATCGGTCTTATGTAGCAAAATTTGAAATTGTGTTTTTTACATTGGATAAAAGTAGAGATTCAGAGCTACAAAATATCATACACTACAGTTGAGGAACATCAGGAAAGTAATTTTGCATTGAAAGTTGATAAACTTGTGAACTTACTTTTGACAAATTGGCCTTTCAATGTTTTGGTACTACTATTGGAGAGCCCTCTTTGTCTACACCCATTCAACATCGTTCACACCCTCTTAAGCTTTAGCCCCACCCATCTCTTTAAGGGTTGATCCGAATGTACTAACAACAACAGTCAAGCACCCAAGCTAACTTGCTAGCTACTTCCAGACATCTAAGTGAGAGAGAACAGCTGCTCACTGAACATTACTCGCCCTAGCAGATCTGGTTAGGCTGTTATGTTATCCAGAGCGTTGGTGCCTGCAACTGTGCTGTCAGATTGTCCGTTCGTAAATTCAGAGCGTTTCTCGTTCGTAGTACACAGCGGACGCTCTGGTCGATGAGTTTACTGACGTTTACTGACACCGGCCATATTCAACGAGTGTTGAACGTTCTTAAATTCATCAGTTATTTTGCTCTCTCTGGCACACTCAGATGAGAGTGCTCTGAAATCGGAGTGGATGGCCAGACTGAATTTACGAACGCACACGAAATGGTTACTTGCATAGTGGAGTATTTTGTAAAGACAAGTAGCTAGCTAGGTAAACAATTAACCATAATCACAACTCATGACATTACTACCCTGCATGAATCTGCAGGTACAGTGCCCTCCATTAATATTGGCACCCTTGGTAAATATGAGAAAAAAGGGCTGTGAAAAAATGTTTTATTGTTTATCCTCTTGTTCTTTCATTCAAATATTCACAAAAATCTAACATTTAATTAAAGTAAAATAATTGAAAGAAAAAATGTATTATTATCATAAAACAAATCATTTTCTCAAATACATGTGTGCCACAATTATTGGCACCCCTTCAGTCAATACTTCAGTGCAACCTCCCTTTGCTAAGATAACAGCTCTGAGTCTTCTATAATGTGTAATGAGGTTGGAGAACACATGGCAAGGGATCTGAGACCATTCCTCCTTACAGTGTCTCTCCAGATCCTTCAGATTCCGAGGTCCACGCTTGTGGACTCTCCTCTTCAGCTCATTCCATCGGTTTTCTATGGGATTTAGGTCAGGGGACTTGGATGGCCATGGCAAAACCTTGATTCTGTGGTCAGTGAACCATTTTTGTGTTGAATTTGAGGTGTGCCCAGTTTGAGCTTCCTAGCTTAACTCATGACGTTACTACCCTGCAAAAAATCTGCAGGTGGCTAACCAACCAGGTTCAACGTTAGCAAGCTAACATTAGGCTATAGCTAGCTAAGTAAATGGCTCTTTCTGTCACAATTTCTGTCACAACATGTAATATCTGATAATGTAGCTATCCAGACTCTTACCCGTATTCATCATGGTTGGACCCGTCTCCTGTCGGATGCCAGGGTTGCCCATAGTTTGAAGATAAAATCCGGAAGCTATCATATTCGAATTCCATGGATTTCAAAACTCAGTCCTCCAAAAAGTGGAGAGCAGCACTTATGCAGTTTTAATACACAATACATAAAAAAGCTGTGTTAGACAGGATTACTTAGACATACTGACCTGCTCAAATAAACAGAAGCATGCTATATGGCAGACCAATCAAAACTCATCTCTCGGCATGTCCAGCCCACTCATTATCTCAGCCAATCATGGCTAGCGGGAAGGTTGCTGACTTTTTCTTTGGCTAAGCCAACTAGGCTCGTAGTTTAACAATTTTATTCGTATTTACAGATGGCATACAAGTTTGTTATTAAGACACATGAAAGCTCACATGTTCGAGAAGGCATTTTGATTAAAAAAAAGTTGACGTTGAAACCGCTCTCTTGTGAAGTAGTGACCCGCGACATACACCTAGTTTCCTGAAATGGGTCACATTTAGCAGAAATCTTGGTACAGTCAAAGTTCATCTTTATTTTAACAGTTGGGAAAACATCCCTCACAGCACTTGCATGCACTTTTAGTAATGTGATATCATTATTTCAGCACCCAAGAAATTTACAACATCTACAATCTGTTTACAAGACTTATCAGCATGTCGAAGGTTGCAAAGCTACTGTACCGGAAAGTTACCAGAATGTTCTATAATTGTGGTAATTAACAGGTAATATATGGCAATCTATGGTAACTTTGGTAATTTATACTTGAATAACAAAAACATATATTAATGTATAGTCTTCATTGTTTATGTCTGTGTCCATATTGTTCATGAGTTTCTAATAGACAGACCATATGGTTCAAGAGAAAATGTATTAATGAAGAAACCATCTAATCTAATGGCTTTATTTTCAATTAACTTTGCAACTCTTCCAACTATTTACTTTTTCCACAAATCCCACTAGTTTGGCTGCAAAACATGTACAACAAAGATATATTATATTAACATAGTAAAATAAATAAAAGTGTCTAAAAAAAGATATATAAAGGATATTTCATGCTGAACCCTTCTTATTAAACACCAATGGTATTCATTAAGTTGATGGTTTATATTTAGTATAATGTTTTACAGCTTTGTCATTCTATTTTCTATTTTAAAATAATCTTATTTGATTATTTAATGTATTTCACACAGAGGGCCAGAGATAATTACAGACACCTGTGATCATCTGAAGTACCCAAAAGGACCACTAGATGTGATAAATTACATAAAATCTTTGAAAGTTACCAAAATTCTGGTAGTTTACTGGTAAACTTTAAACATTTCCAGTAATGTACCCTCCCTTTGCAACCCTAGGCAAGTCACATAAACATATGGACGACATTAGAAGGTAGGAACAATATTATATGGTGGTCAGTATATTAAGTAAAACTGACTGTTTAGAGCACATGCATGTGCAGTCAAAGCACATTCCTCCAGCCTAAATATTTCCTGTGGAAACAGCAGAAACAGCCTCTAACAGGCAGAACATTTTATTACATTCCTAGAAAACAGATATCTGTAACCAAAAAAATGACTGACTGGTCATTCCTGTCCTCCCTCTATCTGAGTGTGTTTTCACCAAAAAAAGGAGTGACGAGGAAGTGAGCAAGGTCCCTCTCTTCAGCCGTAGAATCACTGAAACTGCTTACAATTACAGAGCTGAGCTGTTATTGACATTGTGTGGACACGGGCAGACATTGAGAATGGAAGAACACATAGCAAGGTGTTATTTTCCCAAAATCTTGCTTCAGGTCATCACTGAATTGAATGACTTGATTATTTGAACTTTGTGGGACACAGTAGTTGGAGTCCAAAAGTCAGTTTTTAGATGATCAGTAGTACCCTAATCCCTCAATGAGAACTTAAATGACTATGGCTGCATCTATAAATGACTACATTCAGCTTTCTGTTTCAAGCAGTCATGGACATTGTGAACTATTGACCTGCACTGATAAGAGTAGGAAGGGCTCATGTGCCCAAGAGTTCTAATGCACTTATTTCCTAACAATTAATTAACAGACTGAAGAAAGGTCCCTAGAGATCAAATTAATATTGGTACCTGTTTAACGTCTTTGTCACAGAGGGGACAGACAACTTACAGATTGCATTCAGAATAGGGGTAAGACAAGTGAAATAGACATCATGGGAGCAGATATATTTAGGATCTCTTTAACTGGTTGTCTGAGTCTAGATACCCATTTTAAAAAAAGAAGCACCATAGGCAAGTTAATTACATCAAGGCCTTCTGTGGCAGACAACATTAGATTACGCTTAAAATTAGGTGCTTTGTAACACCAAAACTAGTGCCAACTGAGCTTTCACCAACTTGAAGGAGAAGAAACATGAACTTTGCTGGAGTATTGAAACACATCATCATGAGATGTTTTAAAACATTACATGGTGTGTTGTAACACCACTTTATCAAGTATTGTGCAACACCTTGCCAGGGACTGGGAGCACTAGCAGAAAAGGTTGAAAACACAATTTTGGTGTTTCGAGGCTTGTTTAGTATAGAAATACATACCTTCTCTTTTGGTGTCGTGTCCTCACTCTAAAGCTTCTACACACCATTATGAGGTTTTGAATCATGTCTTCTGCTAAATTAAATCCCTTTGTCTGAACTACAAGCTTCAGTGGGGAGAGGGGTGACATGTCTAAGCCGGGTGCGTTACCTCTAGACCACAGGCTCTGCACGACCTGCATTTTTAAAAACCTTTATTTAACTAGACAAGTCAGTTAAGAACAAATTCTTATTTACAATGACAGCCAACAAACAGTAGGTTAACTGCCTTGTTCAGGGGCAGAACAACAGATTTTTACCTTGTCAGCTCAGGGATTTGAACTAGCAGCCTTTCGGCTACTGGCCCATTGCTCTAACCACTAGGCTACCTGCCGCATTCATTCACTTCACCCCAGAATCATCTTTTACATTGTGGCTGTGGTTGAGTGGGTAAAATGTCAACAAAATGTACCATCTGTACCCTCATTCTCATCGATGGCTGTAGTGGAGCAGGTTGAGAGCTTCAAGTTCCTTAGTGTCCACATCACCAACAAACTAACATGGTCCAAGCACACCAAGACAGTTGTGAAGAGGGCACGACAAAACCTATTCCCCCTCAGGAGACTAAAAAGATTTGGCATGGGTCCTCAGATCCTCAAAAGGTTCAACAGCTGTACCATCGAGAGCATCCTGACGGGTTGCATCACTGCCTAGTATGGCAACTTCTCGGCCTCAGACCGCAAGGCACTACAGAGGGTAATGTGTGCGGCCCAGTACATCACTGGGGCCAAGCTTCCTGCCATCCAGGTCCTCTAAACCAGGCGATGTCAGAAGAAGGCCCTAAAAATTGTCAGAGACTCCAGCCACCCTAGTCATAGGCTGTTCCCTCTGCTACCGCACGGCAAGCGGTACCGGCACACCAAGTCTAGGTCCAAGTGGCTTTTAAACAGCTTCTACCCCCAAGCCATAAGACTCCTGAACATCTAATAATCAAATGGCTTCCCAGACTATTTGCATCCCCCCCACTCTTCTTCGCTGCTGCTACTCTCTGTTATTATCTATGCATAGTCACTTTAATAACCATACCTACATGTACATATTATCTCAATTACCTTGACTAACCAGTGCCCCCGCACATTGATATTTCTCTGTACCGGTACCCCCTGTATATAGCCTCACTATTGTTATCTGACTGCTGCTCTGTAATTATTTCTTACTTTTATTTCTTACTTTTTGGGGGGTATTTTCTTAACTGCATTGTTGGTTAAGGGCTTGTAAGTAAGCATTTCACTGTAAAGTCTACACCTGTTGTATTCAGTGCATGTGACAAATAACATTTAATTTGATTAGATTTTGATATTCTGTTCCTAATCTGTCAAAATAAAGCATAAAAAAAATAAAGGTAGAAGTCCATAAATAATATTCTCTATAGGCCCTTATCATCAATCCATATTTAAGCCATAAAGCATTTGCATTTCTAAACCGTTGATTGTATGAAAAACACAGTTAGTGTGTTTTGATGCTGCCTGTTAGATGATCTGAAACCCCAAAAAGTGTTTTCACAACGATCTCTAAAAACATTCTCTGTATTAAAACACTGACATTGGGTTTACATTCAAACACCCTCCAAACACCAGATCTCAGCTCAGGTGCACTACTTGTCATGGTTTCATTACACAATCATGATGTTCTGAGACGTTCTACTTTTACAGTGTACCATGTTGTGGTGTGACTTCTGATTAATCTTTCTCTGAATGACCCAGTGGTGGGGTCAATTCATCACGTCATGAAATTGAAATGGCCTATTATTAAATAGTTGCCCACCTTTATGAAATTCAATAAATATAATTAACTAACTGTTGAAATTGAATAGATCCCCGACCTTGAATAGATGCCAGCCCTAATGCAGTGTCTACCTCCATCTAGTGGTGGATAATTTGGTGTCTTACTGTAAGTGAAAGAGGTTCAGTAAAATAAGTAGTTGAAAAATTGACCATCTTAAACAAAATGCCTTATTCTAATCAGCTTGTTAGTCTGTATGGTGACATGTGGCATGTCCATGGTTGTCAATGTCAGTGATTTAACCAAGTAGGAGTATTGATATAAACCCAGGTCCCGCCTCTCAGTCCATTTTAATCTTAAAGGCAAAACCCCTACTCTCAAACTCCTACTCTGAGATGCTTTATGGACATAGGCCCAGACCTTACTGACCAAATAAGATTAAAGTACTTACGTAAAAGAAACCTCTGAAATTGCAGTGTTCAAAACAGTAAATGTAGTCCATTTGCATTGTTCAGACAAGAAACAAAACAAAGTTTTTCAGTTTGGCGTCATGCTTGCAAGGTGTCCCGATATCTTTTCCAACTGTCCCGATATCTGGTTTTAATGTCCATTCTAGAATGCCCTAGCCAATCGGAAACATGTCATCAACAACGTGGTATAAAACGGTTATAGAGTTTATGAAGGCTTTTAAGCCTTTAAATGTAATGTTATAAATCCATTGTTATATCCAACGTCTACTCTAGATAGTGATGATTTGGCTAAAACCTCTGACTGAAGTGTTCCAGGCCTTGTAGAGGAAACACTGACCTACAGTATGATGAGTCCATGACAGAGAATGGCCTCATTGTGCCCACCATATTGTTCTGATGTCGGCTTCATGAATGCAGCACGGAATCTACTTGTGATGAGAATGAATGAATAATCACCAGCCCACATGTTACAGTCACCACCTGGAATGGCATGACCCATCTGAGGTAGAGAAGAATACAGTGACGAATCAATCTTGGTACTGCACAGAAGAGTCCTAGGGAAAGGGAGGGGGAGTGGTGGATGTCTCAAAATGAGGGTATTTCCTTTCTTAATTTCCTCTGTTCAGCCCATTCTCTTGTCTTGTCTTAATGACATTTTCTCTGTCTGTCTTCTTTACATAATCCACCAGCTTTAGTCTGTGAGTGTTGAATAAGAATTTGTCATTGTAAATAAGAATTTGTTCTTAACTGACTTGCCTAGTTAAATAAAGGTTAAATATAAAATGAAAAAAAGGACCTATCATGGTCCAAACACAGTTGTGAAGAGGGCATGATAACACCTCTTCCCCCTCAGGAGGCTGTAAATATTTGGCATGGGCCCTCAGATCCTCAAAAAGTTGTACAGCTACACCATTGAGAGCATCTTAACTGGCTGCATCACTGCTTGGTACTGCAAGGCAACTGAACGCAAGAAGCTACAGAGGGTGGTGAGTATGGCCCAGTATATCACTGGGGCTGAGCTCCATGCCATCTAGGACCTCTATACCAGGCGGTGTTAGAGGAAGGCCCTTAAAATTGTCAGACACACACACTACCTACACTCCAGCGGAGCCTGCTGAGGGGAGAACGGCTCATAATAATGGCTGGAATGGTATCAAAAACATGTTTTTAATTGGTTTGATACCATTCCATTCCAGCCATTATTATGAGCCGTTCTCCCCTCAGCAGGCTCCGCTGGAGTGTAGGTAGTGTGTGTGTCTGACAATTTTTTATCTACTTTGTGCATGATACAAGTCATTTTTCCAACAATTGTTTGCAGACAGATTATTTCACTTCTAATTCACTGTATCACAATTCCAGTGGGTCAGAAGTTTACATACACTAAGTTGACTGTGCCTTTAAACAGCTTGGAAAATTACACAAAATGATGTCATGGCTTTAGAAGCTTCTGATAGGCTAATTGACATAATTTGAGTCAGTTGGAGGGGTACTTGTGAATGTATTGCAAGGCCAACTTTCAAACTCAGTGCCTCTTTGCTTGACATCATTGGAAAATCAAAAGAAATCAGCCAAGACCTCAGGAAAAATTGTAGACCTCCACAAGTTTGGTTCGTCCTTGGGAGCAATTTCCAAACTCCTGAAGGTACCTCGTTCATTTGTACAAACAATAGTATGCAAGTATAAACACCATGGAACCATGCAGCCGTTATACCGCTCAGGAAGGAGACACGTTCTGTCTCCTAGAGATGAACGGACATTGGTGTGAAGTGCAAATCAATCCCAGAACAACAGCAAAGGACCTTGTGAAGATGCTGGAGGAAACAGGTACAAAAGTATCTATATCCACAGTAAAACGAGTCCTATATCGACATAACCTGAAAGGCCGCTCAGCAAGGAAGAAGCCACTGCTCCAAAACCGACATAAAAAAGCCAGACTACGGTTTGCAACTGCACATGGGGACAAAGATCGTACTTTTTGGAGAAATGTCCTCTGGTCTGATGAAACAAAAATAGAACTGTTTGGCCATAAAGACCATCGTTATGTTTGAAGGAAAAAGGGGGAGGCTTGCAAGCCGAAGAACACCATCCCAACCGTGAAGCACGGGGGTGGCAGCATCATGTTGTGGGGGTGCTTTGCTGCAGGAGGGACAGGTGCACTTCACAAAATAGATGGCATTATGTGGATGTATTGAAGCAACATCTCAAGACATCAGTCAGGATGTTAAAACTTGGTCGCAAATGGGTCATCCAAATGGACAGTGACCCCAAGCATACTTCCAAAGTTGTGTCAAAATGGCTTAAGGACAGCAAAGTCAAGGTATTGGAGTGGCCATCACAAAGCCCTGACCTCAATCCCATAGAAAATATGTGGGCAGAACTGAAAAAGCGAGTGCGATCAAGGAGGTCTACAAACCTGACTCAGTTACACCAGCTCTGTCAGGAGGAATGGGCCAAAATTCACCCTACTTATTGTGGGAAGCTTGTGGAAGGCTACCCAAAATGTTTGACCCAAGTTAAACAATTTAAAGGCAATGCTACCAAATACTAATTGAGTGTATGTCAACTTTTGACCCACTGGGAATGTGATGAAAGAAATAAAAGCTTAAAAAAAAAATTCTCTCTACCATTTTTCTGACATTTCACATTCTTAAAATAAAGTGGTGATCCTAACTGACCTAAGACAGGGAATTTTGACTAGGATTAAATGTCAGGAATTGTGAAAAACTGAGTTTAAATGTATTTGGCTAAGGTGTATGTAATCTTCCGACTTCAACTGTACCTCATACCCCCGCACATTGATTCAGTACCTGTTCTCCTTTTATAGAGCCTTGTTACTGTTTTTTATTGTGTAACTTTTTTGTTCTTATTTGCAAATTTATCTTTTTAACTCTGCGTTGTTGGTAAAGCGCTCGTAAGGAAGCATTTCACTATAAAGCCTACATCTTGTATTTGGCGCATGTGACATTTTGACTTATACCTTTTTAACAACACAAACAAGCACACGCGAAGGGCTGCTAGCCTAACAGATTAATGATTTGCTAATACCTCATTGACAGGGTTTAAGCAAGGGCCAGGTGGCACCTGGTAGGACAGCCCCCTCAGTTAAAGTCTGTCCATCTGTCTATCTCTCTTCCTCCCTTTTTATATGTTAGATGGAAGACATGGAGGGCACTTTGAGGCAAATCTACACCACAGGGGGCATTGAGGCTCAGTTGTTGGGGTGACTGAAGGACTGTGCAGTGTGGGAGCATAAGGCTAGAGGACATTAAATCTGAAAACATGAGTCATGTTAGTCATGCCCCCGTGTTCAAATTATGATATAGCTTTTGGACTTGTTTTAAAACTCCAAAATATCCATATTGATAACAATTGAACTCACTGACCTCAGTGTGTTTGAGAGGGAGAAAGAGAGAGAGAGAAAGGGGGGGGTGAGAGAGAGCGCAATTATAAGAAATATCAAGTATTTGTGCCCAAAATGTAATAATGAAGTAGGCTATATTGTACATATGTAACATTGTATCCCTCTCTTTAAAAATATGACAACAGCAGTAGCTCCTCCCTCATAAGTAACAGCTCCACGCGCAACCCCTCAGTATACTGCATTCATGTTGCAAAATCCACTGGGAAATAGGGCTAGACCATTTCATGGTTCGGGATATTTTGGCATCCTCGTTATATTCTAACACCAGAACATTTAAAGACGACAAGCAACATCTTTTTTTAATGGAAATTAATTTCGTTCGGAAAGCCCTGCTCTTCAATTTTATATTATTTGTATATTTCTCCATGACCCCTATCTTCATTGGAATGGTTGTTCCTTTACACTGCCATGTTGGATGGATGTATCGATGTTGCAGCTGGAGTTCCGAATGAAAGTTTAGAATTTGCACTCTGCAAAGATTGGGGTTCCCACGGTTTCGTCGAGGCGCCTGGGTCATGGAGGTTGTTAACAAAAAACCAGCATCCTGAAATATTTCATTTTGCAGACCTCTACCTTAGAAACAACGTCATGAGATGATCCGGTTGCAGGCCATGGCGACCAAAGGCTGCACGAATTTGATGTAATGTTCAAGAGTAAAACAGTTCATTTTGTTTATTGAGAAGTTATTTGTGAACATGAATAGCCATTCTCAGCAGCGGCGGGTTGGAAATATTGGCTCCATACTCCTCACCCCGCAAGAGAACGAATGCCTATTCAACTACCTGGGAAGGAAATGCAATGTAAGTTGTCTTGTTTACGACCATGCCATGCTCTCAAGTTCAAGTGCAATTGGTCTACCTGCACCGTTGCAAAATAATGTGTTAGGCTAAATGTTAGTGTTATGTAGGCTACCGTTAGGCTGTAGGCCGATAAGACGCATGACAGCTCAGCATATTCAGCATCATTTTCCATGGCTTTGGGCAAGCAGAACTGTTTGCTTGTCAGATGGATTTGCTGTCAAGAAATTGGCTTGGAAATGTAAACGTGTGCCTCTGAGGTATTAGTGGTTTTAGCCTGGCTTGGCTGTAAACAGTCATGTAAACGTTGCTATTTTTAGCCTATGCAGCACATACCCCATAATGAATAAACATGACCGATAGTGTTGACCTAATCTAAGATTGAACTCTACTGTGTGTGTGATATAAAATGGACAACTTAACGTTACTCAACCAACTGATGTACTGCAGTCTGGCATGTTTGCGCGTCAGTATTTTGTTTTTATATTTGCCAACGATCGCTGTCAAATCTGTGTTTGCACAATGTTCAGAACATACATCATCCTTGCTTCGTCCCATTGTTTACACAGATAACACAGGTTCGTTGCGGGAAGAAGCAACTATTTTCCCAATGCGAAAGGCTAAGGTAGTTGTGCCCTTACGAAACAAAAAGATTGCTGTCAGTGTGCAGTATAACTGCAGTCGGAGGGCAGTATGCCTGCAAATACTGCATCCCAAAATATTTCACTGTAGTTACAGCACTTTTACTGCAATTGTTTTTGTAAGGCTGAAATTCAAATCCGTTTATTATTGAGAAGCTGCATTAGATTACAATAAATGGCAAATGGCAGCCCAGTGGAACGACTACTACTACGACTGCACATATCTGTCTACAGTACACGTTCAGACTCGCAAACCTTCTCAATTAAATGTTAACTACAAAGTAGCGTATGCCTACCTGGCATAATGATATGATTATTATATTATTTCAATCCAGTGGCCATTTGTTTTGCAAACTCTGCAATCACATGAGCGCTATAGAAACATCGCTTACCAAACAATGGTCTCTGACTGGTGTGCACTTGAATTGAAGTGGTCTCTTGATGTGGTTTAACAGTGTTTCCCCTAGAATCATTTAGCAGCTGCGGGCCACTGGTACATTGGTGCAACGACAGTGCTTTTTTTAACGAATGCGCTTGTTAAACCATCAGCCATTTGGCGAAGTAGGCTGTGATTCAATGATAAATTAACAGGCACCGCATTGATTATTTGCAACGCAGGACAAGCTAGTTGACCTAGTAATATCATCAACCATGTGTAGTTAACTAGTGATTGTTAAGATTTATTGTTTTTTATGAGAAGTTTAATGCTAGCTAGCAACTTACCTTGGCTCATTGCTGCACTCGCATAACAGGTGGTCAGCCTGCCACGCAGTCTCCTCGTGGAGTGCAATGTAATCGGCCATAATTGGGTCCAAAAATGCCGATTACTGATTGTTATGAAAACTTGAAATCGGCCCTAATTAATCGGCCGACCTCTAGTGTATATATATATATACACACACACACACACACACACACACACACACACACAATGTTTTTAGATTAAACTTAAAGACTAAAACAATATATAAAGTACTGTATGTAGAAAAGATGATAGACATATGTATATTTTATTAAATAAGATAATCTTTGAGAGCTAACTATCACCAAAATAACTAGACAGTCAGGGAGAATCTAAAATTCCACAAGTGTCATAGCATGGTGCTCCCATATATATATTTTTTTACAATGTTCGAGTTACTCAGCATAAGCCATGGAAAAATGTGTACAATTGCAGGAAACTAGCTTTAAAACTATAAAATTATTTCCGCCCCATGCCAATTATTTTAGAAATTGCAGGACATTAGCTTTCAAACTGTCAAATTCTCTCCGACCCATGGTATAATGTGTAAAATTGCAGTAAATTAGCATTAAAGCAGCAAAATGTTGTCTCTGTGGCCAAGAGGACGGTCTCTAAAATATTTGGTCGCCCACCACCTGATCTAATTTTGAAATACCAAGGGGGAAAACAGAATTTGGGGGAAAAACTGAATTAGGCAAGAAAATATGGTCTGGCTGGTGGCCTATGGTCTGGCCAGTGATCTTTCCTGTGTTATGATGAGGTGTGAGTTTTAGGAGAGAAGTGCTTCCTCATGTTCTTTCTCTCCTACCCGCAATAATAAATCACTGAAGAGGAAGCGAGCTAGAATGGTATTTCCTCTTACTCATTGTCTCATTTTGTGATTGGCACAGGTTGCTCTCTGTCCTTGAAGCAAACAAAGCTTTAGATTGTATGGCCACTGGCTATGTCTGTCATCATCCTCTATCAGATATTCTCAGGGTGTATTATCTGCAAACATTGTACCATGCTCTCAGGGCAAGTAATCAGTGTTTCCTGTTCGTGGATTTGTTCCTCTTCCTCTATATGGCCATCATTTACACATTTCCCCCTAGAGGCATTCCACTAGTTAAGCTAGTTTCGTGAAGACTGACGATAATGTGCAATCCAATGCTGCACTTCTTAATCACATTTGATTAACAAAACATTTTACAATCTCTTTGTCTCTGTATGTGTCACTATAGTGTTTTTACTTTTCTGTAACGCTCACACACTCCCACTGTGAATTCGTCCGTAGACCCTGTGCTCAGCTGTGGTCCAGGTGTATGGGGCAGAGAGGAGCTCATCCTGGATGAAGAGGTGCTGCGGAGTGGCTTGTCTGATCAAGGATAACCCTCTGAGGTCCTACTTCATCAGGGTCTTTGACATCAAGGTGACTGAAGTAGAGGAAGGATGGTTGAAGCTAGCCTAACACTGAGTTCCTTTTCATGAGGAATTCCCTCTGCTGCCAAAAGGCAGTTCACTAATTAATGTTATTTCTCTTTTCAGGAAGGGAAAACCATGTTTGAACAGGAGCTCTACAATAACTTCTCAATCAACAGCTCTAGGTCGTATTTCATTTCATTCGCAGGAGATGTAAGTATGATATCTCATCCACTTGAAAGCTTTTGGACCCCACGTAGACCGTGTCTTAAAAAAAGACTTATCTCTCTTTCCTCTCTTTATCTCCAGAACTGCCAGGTAGGCCTGAACTTTGCTAGTGAGGAAGAGGCCAAGCGATTTAGAGCCGCACTTAACGACCTACTCATCAGACGCCAACGTAAAACGGGTAACTACAGTGGCTCCAAGTGCTCAGTCTACACTACCTCTGCTTTCTCGTCACCTCAACCTTTCACCTCCTGGACAGAGGAAGGGGAGGAAGCTTCAATTTCTCTTCCTGCGCTACTACTAACAAGACCACAGGGCCCAATCCCAAACCGATCCCTCTATTACCTATCTTGTAACACAGATCTGTGAGGGTGTTCATTTGGGGTCAACAACGGTCTAGGAATTTATTTAGAATTGAGCCCTGTGTAAACATTTTCCTGCTGGTTGCTGTTGGAAACTCCGTGACATACAGTGTCTTTGGAAAGTATTCAGACCCCTTGACATTTTCCACATGTTACCTTACAGCCATGTTCTAAAAAACAGAAATACCTTATTTACATAAGTATTTAGACCCTTTACTATGAGACTCGAAATTGAGCTTGTGTATATCCTGTTTCCATTGATCATCCTTGATGTTTCTACAACTTGATTGGGGTCCACCTGTGGCAAATTCAAATGATTGGACATGATTTGGAAAGGCACACACCTGTCTATATAAGGTCCCACAGTTGACAGTGCATTTCATAGCAAAAACCAAGCCATGACGTCGAAGGTTTTGACCGTAGAGCTCCAAGACAAGATTGTGTAAAGGCACAGATCTGGGGAAGGGTACCAAAAAATGTCTGCAACATTGAAGGTGCCCAAGAACACAGTGGCCTCAGTGGAAGAAGTTTGTAACTACCAAGATTCTTCCTAGAGCTTGCCGCCCGGCCAAACTGAGCAATCTGGGGAGAAGGGCCTTGGTCAGGGAGGTGTCCAAGAAGACAATGGTCACTCTGACAGAGCTCTAGAGTTCCCCTGTGAAGATGGGAGAATCTTCCAGAAGGACAACTAATGAGGACAGTGCAGCACTCCACCAATGAGGCCTTTATGGTAGTGGCCAGATGGAAACCACTCCTCAGTAAAAGGCACATGACAACCTGCTTGAAGTTTGCCGAAAGGCACCTCTCAGACCATGAGAAACAATATTCTCTGGTCTGATGAAACCAAGATTGAACTCTTTGGCCTGAATGCCAACAGTCATGTCTGGAGGAAACCTGGCACCATCCCTACGGTGAAGCATAGTGGTGGCAGCATCATGCTGTGGGGATGATCTTCAGCGGCAAGGACTGGAAGACTTTGAGTGGCCCAGCCAAAGCCCGGACTTAAACCCGATCGAACATCTCTGGAGAGACCTGGTAATAGCTGAGCAGCAACACTCCCCATCCAACCTGACCGAGCTTGACAGGATCTGCAAAGAAGAATGGGAGAAACTCCCCAAATACAGGTGTGGCAAGCTTGTAGCATCATACCCAAGAAGACTCGAGATTGTACTCACTGCCAAAGGTGCTTCAACAAAGTACTGCGTAAAGGGTCTAAATACTTATGTTAATGTTTTTATTTTTTTATAAATTAGCAAACATTTCTAAAAAAAACTCCCATTGTGTGTAGATTGAGGGGGGAAAAAGGACGTAATTAATTTTAGGATAAGACTAACCAAAATGTGGAAAAAGTCAAGGGCTCTGAATACTTTCCGAAGGCACTGTATCGGTCCGTCTAGTAAAAACTTTCTGCGCTAAAGGCTGCAGTGGTGTTCCTCTCTGGCTTCTCTACATCTCTCTCTGTTTTTCTCTCCATGCCGGCCTTTGAATTTTGCTGCTCTTGTTGTGAGTAGTGAGCTTTCAAAGAAGACGTGGGGCAGGGAAGGGGGGCACTGTAATGGTATGGTAGGGATGCTAGCTTTCCTTCTGTACTGTTCTTCCAGTACTACTTGTCTTTTTTTTTTTGCATATTTTCTGAACTAGTGAAAATGCATCCTCCTCCTGAGTGAAATGCATTTGGCGCCCAGGATCTGAATGGAACTGGTATTTTCTCCAACCTGCGGTGACTACCTTTCTATGGACTTCCATCCTATTTCTGTCTGTCCATCTGACTCTCATAAACTCACTCTGAACACTTTTTCCAGACACTTTGCTTGTCCTTTGACACTTCCATCTACACTCTCTGTCGCTGTGCCAAAGGCCACTTGAATTGGCTGCGAAATTATAATTGTTCCCATTTTTTGTTTTGCAGAGAAAAGATGTGACCCTGCAAATGGTATGTTGTCCATTCTTTGATTTGTACCAATTTGTATAGTCCAAATTTGACCTTCAACATGTTTTAGTGAAACGTAATCCTTTTTTTTTTTTTTACGATTTGAAAGCGTAGTTCCCCTATAATCAGTCCAGCAAAATCAAATGTATTGGTGTACATGCATGTGTATACACACATCACTGTGGGTTTTTCATTTTTAAAATACTCTTTGAAGAGGTATGGTTTCAGATGTTTTCGTAAGATGGACAGGGACTGCTGTCCTAGCGTCAGTGGGAAGCTGGTTCCTCCCATTGGGGTGCCAGAACAGAGAAGCGCTTTGACTGGGCTGAGCGGGAGCTGACCTCCCTGTATTGGTGGGGGGCCAAGAGACCGAAGGTGGCAGAACGGAGTGCTCGGGTTGGGTTGTAGGGTTTGAGCATAGCCTGAAGGTAGGGAGGAGCAGTTCCCGTTACTGCTCCGTAGGCAAGCACTGTGGTTTTGTGGTGGCTTCGACTGGAAGCCAGTGGATTGTGCAGAGGAGCTGGGTGACGTGTTCAACATTCCCAAGTTCTCCCAAAGTGGGCTGCGGCGTTCTGGATAGGTTGCAGGGGGTATGATGGCACAAGCAGAGAGCCCAGCCAACAGAGTGTTGCAGTAGTCTAGACGGGAGATGACAAGTGCCTGGATTAGGACCTGTGCCGCTTTCTGTGTGAGGAAGGGTCATACTCTAAAGATGTTGTAGAGCATGAACCTGCAGGAGTGAGTCACCGCTTTTATGATTTCAGAGAATGACAGGGTGTTGTCCAGGGTCACTCCATAGTTCATTGCACTCTGGGATGGGGGACACCGTGGAGTTTTCAACCATGATGGAGTGGTCTTGAGGTCTTTGCTTTAGGTGTTATTTCCTTTTTTGCTTCCCTCCCTCAATGTTTTCCTTGTCATAATTCACTGTCATGCTGACAGTGTGTGCTTTGGGGAAGGAAGCACTTTAATATTTGTGATATTTAATCATTACATTTATGAGGTCTCTGAACCCTAATATGGACTGGACAACCATTGGCATTATCTGTCAATCATTGACTTTCATCCAGCCACAGACAACCATCTGTATGGTACCACTACATGGATTCGTTGCAAGTTCTCCATTGAAAGCTTCTGGTGAAGTACAATAATGAGGGTAAACATGTCTCATGGCGAAGGAGCTTTCAAAGTCTTCGTCGATAGCTGAGACTTCTAACATTTGTGGGAAATCCAGGGATTTGGTTGGGATTAGCTGTAGATTACTGATTTATGTCTGACCCATCTGCATTTTGTGGAGATTAACAGGGACGCGAGGAGCGTAATCAAATGCCTCGACAGAGGGGAGGTTTGACCACACCATGTATTGAGAGTTTGTGTGACTAACTGGGGTTAGACCCAAATAATTTGCATGCCATAAGACTGTTATCCCGCTGAACTGAAGCCTAACCTAGGTCTCATGTAAGGTTATTCCTCATGCAAGAGTAGTTCACAGAACTACTGTAGCTCTGTTTCAGTTGGCCGTTGCAGTTTCAACCAGAAGTCATTGTTATAATGTTCCTACACAACATCGTGTACATTTTATAGCAGCCATGTTGGTGCCTCCTGGGTAATTTTTACCATTAACAGTCCAAAGAATTAGCAGCATTTTAAACCAAGCAATAGATGGTCAACATGAATATATTTGAATTGTCCAAGGAGCAAGATGGCTTCCAGCTCTGAAGTTGGCCAAAGATCTGTTTTTTTTAATTTTTATATGACTGAGTTTGACTCAACTGACATCACATAAGGAACAAACACACACGCATACACACACAATGGGAGGACAAGCACTGGCTTTGAGCCAGTTTGATTCTGTCACTGTTTCTTTAGTTGTCTGTGAAAGACTACTGTGCTATTCCTTGGTGTAGCCACAGGCAGTCTGAGAGCCTCGCCAGTCGGTTGGTCTACCCGACACTGTATCATATGGATGGCACAAGGATGTATTGCACAGCCTCTTTATCAAGCCTGTCTTTAACAGAGTCATTGGACAGTAAGTTGAAGTTGGAAGACTGGTTGGGTCTGCTTGGGTGTCCAGTGCTGCTCGTGGATGGGCTTCATATGCTGTTGTCCTGCCCCTGTCCTTTTGAGGAAAAGAGAGCGGAGAAGGATGAAGAGGAAAAGGAGGGGGGTGTGGTGCTAGAGGAACAGAGGATTAAGAGCTGGTTTAGAGAGGTATTTAATGGTAGAGTTGTCGTCATGCAGAGTTCATGTCAATCCCGCCCTTGTCCTTTTGAGGAAGAGGATGATGAAGAGGAAAATGAGGAGTGTGTGGTGCTAGAGGAACCGAGGATTAAGAGCTGGCTGAGAGAAGTGTTTAACGGTAGGGTTGTCGTCATGTCCATGATCCCATTTAAATTCTAGTGAATTAAGAAATGAATGCACATGATTTACATAATTTCATCAATGTTTTGCATAAATGTAAAAACTTTGAATTATAATTTAAATGGAATTTGTACTAACTTTGTTGTTTGGCACCTATGCTGGTGTTCGGGTTCTACAGTAGATATTCACAAAGGCCCTGGCATTTGTATAGACAATTGGTGCCCTCTATTTGTTGTCTGTACACTATTTTGAAATAGTGCTAAATACATCAAAAGACTAATGTTTTATTGTGTGTGGTACTGCATTGTTAGCAGTCTTACTCAGCCTTTAACTTTTCCCATGTTTCTCTCTCTCTCTCTCATATATATATATATATATATTTATTTATATTTAAAAACATTTTAAGATTGCAATATTGATGGGCTTCAGAGACTACCATAGTCACAACACAGGCCAAGTTATACAGTAGTCTTTTTACTACCAGTCAAGTATGCAAACTAAATGTTACTTTTTTTATTAATAATTAAAAAGGGTTGTGTGTGTGATCTATCTGGCCTGTGTAATATAACTTGTCCAGTATGATAAGAAATCAAAGGGCGACCTTTTGGATTGACTCCACCTCATTTTGTGAGAGAAACACTGCTTCTGATCTTCCCAGCAGTGGTTCTGAGCTTCTAGTTCTAGAAGCCTCTCATTTTCTTCCTCCATCTCTCCCTCCTTCTACCCTCCCTCCTACTATAGGCCCGGCTCTCCCTATGGCCACAGTGGACATCAAGAACCCAGAGATTAACAATGTGCGTGTCCACAACTCCCAGCAGCAGCTGCCCCAGCCACACCACATCAACAACATGCTTCACAGCAGCCTCAGCAAGAAGGAGAAGAAAGTCAAGTGCAAGAGGAAGAAGCTCACCAAGGCAGACATAGGCACCCCCAGCAACTTCCAGTGAGTGGACCACACTTCCGTCGAGATTACACTTCAGACGGGTTTGTGTAGAGAGATGTGGCACAGCGGGAGTTTTTCTGAATGTATGTTCTCTGAAGTTGTGTAACATATTGAGCTTGTCACTCATGTTTGAGGGTGTTCTTTGTGTGTTGAGAACCTCTTCAATGGCTCAGTTGTTTGTCTGCATTCATAATTGCCCCTCTGTGCACAAGTGAGTGGTCTTACATGAGTGTCTGTGTTTACATGTGATTGTTGCTGCGTGTGCAATGCACACCCACACCGGTTTGTGAATTGGCTTGCTTGTGGGTACACGTGTATGTTTGTGCTCATCCCTGTCTGTCTTGTGTCTCTCTTCAGGCACATCGGCCATGTGGGCTGGGACCCAAACACAGGCTTCGATGTGAGTACCACACACACACACACCGGATCCTTCATGGGCATACAATGGTGACCTGTGTGGCCGACTCATGATTGACCCACACAATGGCCTCATTTGTATACAGCGCATATTTATCATGCATCCGATGCCGTCATACAAGCCTCTCCTGCAACCCAGAATATTCCAGAAAATTGTTGGTCACTGTTTTGGGCAGCTATGTTTCCGTTGATTCTCATGTGTTCTGCAGTTCATCAATCATCACCATCACATATGTTTGGGAGTGTTGCCCAAAACTCAATGTTTCTGCTCGGTCACCAAAAAAGTGTTTTTGCCAATATTAGATTTAACAATTAGTCATTTGACAATCTTTGTCATGCCATTCAGACAACTGTCAGGGAAGTTGGCTTAACTTCTTAGGGAGCAGCGCATGAGGTGACCGTTTTGGAGACCCTGGCATGCCCAAAGTAAAATGCCTCCCATTCAGGCTCAGAAAATAGGATATGCACATATTTAGTACCATTGGATAGGAAACATTTTCTAAAAGTGTAAACCATTCGTCTGTGAGTAAAACAGAACGGATATGGCAGGCGAAACCCCGAGGTATTTCTGTCCTGGAAAAAGTGGTTTTGACACATTGCTCATTTGGAACCCCTCCCTTACGAAAATGCCCATATAAGGGCATATGAATGCAGTACCTATCGCTTCCTCTGGATGTCAACAGTCTCGAGACACTGTTCAGATTTTTTTTAGATGCTATTAGAGCAGAGAAGAAGACGAATCAGGAAGTGTCCCCAGAGATGTCAATAGAAGAGGACGCGCGCTCTCGCCAGGCGCGCTCTGTTTTTTTTCCTTTCTTATAGCCCAGTTTATATTCCGGTTGAATTATTATAGTAAATATACATAAGTGTTCCTAAGGATACATTAAAAAGGATGTTTGATTGTTCTTGGACAAGTTTATAGGTATAAGTTGAACGAGTTCTCTTCACGTTTCAATGGACGAGTGGAGGCTGTAGTTTCTGATTATAAACGCGCGAACCAAACGGAGATTTATGGATATAATACATTACTTTTTCTAACAAAAGAACCATGGATTGTCTTCGTTGGACACTTGGGAAGCCATCAGCAGAAGTTCTTCAACAGGTAATTGATTTGTTTTCGCTGTGAAATGTGTTTTGTGTGAACCGTGAAGACTAATGAATTCATGGTAATGGAAAAAATATGTTAGGTGCTACCCTCAAACAATCAAATGTGGTGCTTTCGCCGTGAAGCCTTTTTGAAATCTGACAACGCTGTGATATTGCCAAGAAGCCGAGCTTTTGATGACTATGGAACACTTGTATATTGATGCATGTTTAATAATTCAACTTTTGGATTTTGAATTTGGCGCCTTGCATTTCACCTGGTAGTGTCGGGAGTGGGGCGCTAAGCGCCCCAGCGCACCTTGCTGCTCCTTAAGAAGTTAAGCACATATTCCCAGATTCCGACCCGAGGTAAGCGCGAATGAATGGAACATTAGTCGATTTTCATGCACTTTTCTCTCTGTGTCTTCCTACCTTGAACTTAACCCTCTACAGTCTAAACCCTGTCTAAGCCGGGGGCCTTCAAAAGAATTCATCCCCCTTGGAGTTTTTCCTATTTTGTTGCATTACAACCTGTAATTTACATTTATTTTTATTTGGATTGCATGTAATGGACATACACAAAATAGTCCAAATTGGTGAAGTGAAATGAAAAAAATAACTTAAAAAAAAAAAAAAAAACGGAAAGTGGTGCGTGCGTACGTATTCCTTTGCTATGAAGCCCCTAAATACAATCTGGTGCAACCAATTACCTTCAGAAGTCACACAGGTGGACTTTATTTAAGTGTCACATGATCTGTCACATTCTCTCAGTATGTGTGTGTGTGTATATATATATACCTGTTCTGAAAGGCCCCAGTCAGCAACACCACTAAGCAAGGGACACCACCAAGCAAGAAGCACCAT
This sequence comes from Brachymystax lenok tsinlingensis, assembly GCA_030435695.1. NCBI lineage: Eukaryota > Metazoa > Chordata > Actinopteri > Salmoniformes > Salmonidae > Brachymystax > Brachymystax lenok. The sequence continues at coordinate 15,110,682 of CM059818.1, forward strand.
GAAGACCAAGGAGCTCTCCAAACAGGTCAGGGACAAAGTTGTGGAGAAGTACAGATCAGGGTTGGGTTATAAAAAAAATATCCAAAACTTTGAACATCCCACGGAGCCATTAAATCCATTATTAAAAAATGGAAAGAGTATGGCACCACAACAAACCTGCCAAGAGAGGGCCGCCCACCAAAACTCACAGACCAGGCAAAGAGAGCATTAATCAGAGAGGCAACAAAGAGCCCAAAGATAACCCTGAAGGAGCTGCAAAGCTCCACAGCGGAGATTGGAGTATCTGTCCATAGGACCACTTTAAGCTGTACACTCCACAGAGCTGGGCTTTATGGAAGAGTGGACAGAAAAATTGCTTAAAGAAAGAAATAAGCAAGCATGTTTGGTGTTGACCAAAAGGCATGTGGGAGGCTCCCCAAACATATGGAAGAAGGTACTCTGTTCAAATGAGACTAAAATGTAGCTTTTTGGCCATCAACGTAAATGCTTTGTCTGGCGCAAACCCAACACCTCTCATCACCCTGAGAAACCATCCCCTCAGCATGAAGCCGCCACCACCATGCTTCACTGTGGGGATGGTTTCTCGGGGTGATGAGAGGTGTTGGGTTTGCACCACATGACTTTTGGCCAACACCATACATGCTTGCTTATTTTTTTCTTTAAGCAATTTTTCTGGCCACTTTTCCACTCTTCTGGCCAAACTATCCCCACAGTGAAGCATGGTGGTGGTGGCTTCATGCTGTTGGGATGTTTTTAATTTGGCAGGGACTGGGAAACTGGTCAGAATTGAAGGAATTATGGATGGTGCTAAATACAGGGTTAAATATTGCTGTACACCAGCGGAACCCATCCAACTTGAAGGAGCTCGAGCAGTTTTGCCTTGAAGAATGGGCACAAATCCCAGTGGCTAGATGTGCCAAGCTTATAGAGACATACCCCAAGAGACTTGCAGCTGTAATTGCTGCAAAAGGTGGCTCGACAAAGTATTGACTTTGGGGGGGTGAATAGTTATGCACGCTCAAGTTAATTTTTCTTGTCTTATTTCTTGTTTCACAATAAAAAATATTTTGCATCTTCAAAGTGGTAGGCATGTTGTGTAAATCAAATGATACAAACCCCCAATAAATCTATTTTAATTCCAGGTTGTAAGGCAACACAAGGGAAAATTCCAAGGGGGTGAATACTTTCACAAGCCACTGTACCAAGGATCATTGCTATTTGATTTTGACTTTTTAAGACGCCTTGTGGTGTGTGTGTGTGTGTATAAACAGATACCTTATTTACATAAGTATTCAGACCCTTTGCTATGAGACTTGAAATTGAGCTCAGGTGCGTCCTGTTTCTATTGATCATCCTTGATGTTTCTACAACTTGATTGGAGTCCACCTGTGGTAAATTCAATTGATTGGGCATGATTTGGAAAGGCACACACCCGTCTATAAAAGGTCTCACAGTGCATGTCGGAGCAAAAAACAAGCTATGAGGTTGAAGGAGTTGCCTGTAGAGCTCCGAGACAGACAGGATTGTGTCAAGGCACAGATCTGGGGACGGGTACCAAACAGTTTGTCGTGTTGGTTGTCGATCATTGGTAGACAACCATTTAAGTTTTGCCATATATTTTCTAGACAATCTAAGTCAAAACTGTAAATAGGACACTCAGTACATTCAATGTTATCTTGGTAAGCAACTCCAGTGTATATTTGGCCTTGTGTTTTAGGTAATTGTCCTGCTGAAAGGTGAAGTCTCCCACTGTCTGTCCTGTATTCAGGACAAAAAGTTCATTTATTTGCCACATCTTATTTGCATTATTAGTTTAGTGCCTTATTGCAAACAGGATGTTTTTTTTTAATTCTGTGCAGACTTCTTTGTTTCGTATTGTGGCGTAACTACAATGTTGTTGATCCGTCCTCCGTTTGTTCCTATCACAGCCATTAAACTCAATCGGTTTTAAAAAATGTGGGAAAACCCTTACGAAAAAAGTTTGCAGTTAGTGTGGTATAACTGCAGTACACTAGTATAATTGTAGTTAGAATGCAGTATAAATTTTTTTTATTTCTGTAATTTTGCAGTATAACTGCAGTTATTCTGAAATCACTGTGTCCAAAATACCAGTCGACTACAGTTACTGCACTTTTACTGCGGTTTCAAAAACTTGTTTTGTAAGGGTAGTCAAGGGGTGTGAATACTTCCTGAAGGCACTGTGTAATGTATAATGGGGCTGACCCCATTTAGTTGACTGGTTTATTGTTTGGACGATAGGCTGTTGGTCAAGAGATTTGTTTTTAGTTGGTCGCAAAATAAAAAACACGAGACACCTCCCTGATTCGCTTCTGTCTCAGTGGACTAATCCATTGCGGAGGCCGCAGGGATGGCGCAGTCCATCACTCTAAGACAGACACCGTCAACGTAAATGTTCACTCTGTTGATCTACGTGCGTGGGTGGAATTATATTTTTGAAGCAGTGGACACCTTTTGGTAGCATAATATCCTCACTGTTCCCAATCACAAGGGGCGATAGCAAAGTTTTAGATTTTTGTAATTTTGCCTCTAGTGGCTAGCTGGCTTTAGCCTGGCTAAAAATAGTTTATCTGTCCTTTTTTAGCTTCCAACATCTCCATGTGAAATAATAAGATTTATAATAAAAAAATATACCCTGGCAAATATTTTTTTGACTTGCCGGTGTAACCTAAAACATTATCCCAGTTTGATATCCTGCTTGTGTAGTCATTCGATATATAAAAAAAAGAAAAAAGGTGTGGAGAAAAAAAACACAGCTGGCTAGAGCAGGATCTACTATTTCACAATAGTCTGGAATCACTAGTTATTACTTCTAAACAAAATACCTTTTTGGGTTAATTCTTGTTTGGTTTACTGTTTGAAAAGTCGCTGAGATTAACAATGCAAAATAGGCTACTTTGACATATAGCCTATAGTTTAAATCAAGGAACCAAGCGATGACACCACAGACAGATAGGGTAAACCAGACACGTCACAGGGGCTATAAAGCTGAAGCATCCATTTAGAACGATATCTCATCACCAAATATGTTAGTGGGAGAGGATGGGAGTTGGTGACACTGGGCAAACATCTGATCTCAATACATTTTTATGTTCCCAAAACTATAATCTGTTTTACAAAAATAGTGCACTTAGTTTCATAGAGTTGACGCTTTGCCAAAGTTTTAAAAAGTTGCATTGTTTAGAAAGAGTCAAATTCAGTTTGCGCTTCACAGAGGAGGCTTTCCCTAACGGAAATATGCAAATACATACTCGCTCGTGCTTGGCTTTGCCCACCTCGGCTTGTTCTTCCGGTTATGCTTCTATTGCTCCCACTGTAAAAGACACAGATGAACTATCTTGGGTTAGTTATAAATATCTTTGATGACTATGCCCCCACGGCTGCAGAAGGAATAATACGGCGTGTCCCAATTTTCAGATGGTACAAAATTGCGTAGAATACTGGAGAAGCCAGCCCTTTTGTGACTAAAAACTACATTGACGTACATTCTGTCTCCGTGGTGTGTGAATTTACTTTTAGGTGCGCCACGAGGGTATTTGCCTGGCACGCCAAGCAACTTGATAAAATTTAGAAAATAAGTGCAATTGCATTTGTTTTGAAATTGCATTGGTTTTCCATAAATGGCTACTTCATTGGACCTGACACCGTTTGTAAGAGTATTCGTTAGGCCTACAGTATGTGTCAAGATAATGGTTTTTATTGAGTATAATTTTAAAGGGTTGAGTCAAGAAGAAGGGGAGTATGGCTGAGCGATAGGGACAAAATATCGTGTATATAGCCGTCTCAAGTAGCAGCGTAAACTATAAAAACGAAATACCTTTTATATAAGGTAAAGTAATAATCCAAACTGGTCCATGCATCAATACCAGTATATAGTAAAATACGGTATACTGCCCATCCCTAGCTTAGATGCACAAAGCACATCTCTCTCCAGAATGCGCTCTCTCCCGCCAATTCTTGTGCACTTGTTTTATAGCGTCATTGTGTGAATTGTTTGCCCTTTGATTGTTAGTCTATCAATTCCCCCATTACATACTGTGTATCACTAGTAGTACATTTACTGTTAATTCCCATAATTTCTAATCTACAATAATTGTTTAGTTACAGTAATTTCTGATAATGCATTCAATATATTATTACAGTCATTTACTGTTCTCATTGTCGGAGTGGATAACCTTTGTTACACTTGGGAGAAACACGTTTTGTTTTATTTCATTCCATTGACGAGCGTTGTCAATTTATTCATTGTTTTGTTTCGGACGCTCCTGTCAACGCTGAGCACCTGTTTACGCATAGATGTAGATCTATGCTACCTGTGCCATGGAACTTCTCAAAGTAATGTAGTAAAGCATGTTAGATGACCCGAGACGTGGGGCAAGTACTGGATTGAGCAGAGTAGCTTGATGATGCCATCTTTGTTTGACCGGTATGGTCCGTCGTCAGAGAATAGGACCGCAAAACTCAACACAGATATAGCGAACAATGATCTTTATTAACTACACAATTTAATAAGACCGCATGTGGGAAATGCTAGGCAACCTCCTAAATTCCTGCAGTCTCTGTAAGGGACAGATCGAAATTTACTGATGGGGGAAGGGTGGTCCAAAATAGTGGAGGGTTGACAAACAAAATTCAAAACCTTATTCCATTTTTTACTGTCTTTTTTTGCCATTTTGAATGTGTTGTTCAACGCATTTCTATGGGATATAGTAGTAAAGGCCCAACGGCTTAGACTTTTAGAGCTTAATATTAGTATCATACAGTGGACATCTAGGCCTATGCATGCAGTGCCCTGATGCATTTAGTGGTCAAATCTCCAGAAGCTGAACCTGAGGTGGACAATTATTGTTTTAGGAAAGTAGACTAAAAATAAATGTCTAAAGTTTTGCATATGCTACACCGAAACACTAGGAATAGTGTTTTTGTAATTTTGTTATAGGCTGTGAATGTGGCTCATTTGATCAATGTCCCTTGTTTATTGATGGCGCTGGCCGTGCTAAGTCGGATCTGAATACATATGGATGTCCGGTAAATTTCTCAAATGTCAGGTAAATTTAAAATCTTCCCGGTCACGTTGTCCGGTGCCAAATTTTCCTAAACTTAACCCTGACATTTTTAATGCAGAGTTTTGAATATTCACATGAAAATATGTTGCCAATTGGATGGAAACCTATAGACACCCTGAAGAATGGCAAGTGTGCCAGTCCAGTGTCACTTTGATTATGCCTGCACATCATGGTTCACCAGCAGCCTCAAACATCTAAAGAATAAGCTACAGACTAGGGTTGAATATTTTCCCGGTATTTTACAAATGTTCCATCCCGAGAATAATCACTTTGCCCCCCGGGTAACCCAGTATTTCCTGCCCAAACCAGAAGTGTTGTTCTAAAGCATATTAATGTCTGGATTTGATTAGATCTTTGATTTGCATGAAAATGCAAGTATGATGCTACCTGAGCCTGATAAGCCATACATTGAATACATTTTATGAGCCCTACATTAAAGGCATTTTATGAGCCCAGGCCCAATTGATTGTGCCGTTATCCAATACATAGCCTATGATATAGGCTACTGCACATTACGCATGACAGAAAAACATAAAAGCCCATAGATGTAGCTATGTTAAAAAATAAGGTGACCCCGAAAGCCAGATGTAGATTTATAAATTAGATGTGCATTCAGTCCTTTATATTACTGCATATGCAATCCAAGCTGTGCAGAGGCAATTTGACAAATGGAAAGAGACTGTTACAAAACACCAAAAAGTTTAATGACATTCAGAGATTGCCAAGCCTTTGATACTGGGTAAGCCTACAAGATAGGGAAGGATCTGTTTTCTGTTTGTCTATTTATTGTGATGTTAACGCAATCCACGTCGGTATGTTTTGTTTTTTGGTTGTGTGGTGCATTGGCACAGAAACCTGTTGGTGGAAAATTATTTTGAGGGTAATTATGTTCAATTTATTTTATAGTACAAGGGGAAGGTCATGTGGAAGTATTTTGTATGTTTAAAAAAATGATCTGTCCCTAACCCAATTGGAAGTGCTGCAATGACCCGAAGAAGATATAAGGCACACAGGCTTAAGTGCGATAACATGGTAAAAAGTGACACCACACACTAGTAACGTGTATATGGTTAAGGAGAACTGAATATCCAAGGTTCTACTACTACAGTCGTGGCCAAAAGTTTTGAGAATGACACAAATATTAATTTTCACAGTCTGCTGCCTCAGTTTCTATGATGGCAATTTGCATATACTCCAGAATGTCATGAAGAGTGATCAGATTAATTGCAAAGTCCCTCTTTGCCATGCAAATGAACTGAATCCCCCAAAAACATTTCCACTGCATTTCAGCCCTGCCACAAAAGGACCAGATGACATCATGTCAGTGATTCTCTCGCTAACACAGGTGTGAGTGTTGACGAGGACAAGGCTGGAGATCACTCTGTCATGCTGATTTGATTTTGAATAACAGACTGGAAGCTTCAAAAGGAGGGTGGTGCTTGGAATCATTGTTATTCCTAGGCCAAACATGGTTACCTGCAAGGAAACACGTGCCGTCATCATTGCTTTGCACAAAAAGGGCTTCACAGGCAAGGATATTGCTGCCAGTAAGATTGCACCTAAATCAACTGTATATCGGATCATCAAAAACTTCAAGGAGAGCGGTTCAATTGTTCTGAAGAAGGCTTCAGGGCTCCCAAGAAAGTCCAGCAAGCGCCAGAACCATCTCCTAATGTTGATTCAACTGCGGGATCGGGGCACCACCAGTACAGAGCTTGCTCAGGAATGGCAGCAGGCAGGTGTGAGTGCATCTGCACGCACAGTGAGGCGAAGACTTTTGGAGGATTGCCTGGTGTCAAGAAGGGCAGCAAAGAAGCCACTTTTCTCCAGGAAAAACATCAGGGACAGACTGATATTCTGCAAAAGGTACAGGGATTGGACTGCTGAGGACTGGGGTAAAGTCATTTTCTCTGATGAATCCCCTTTCCAATTGTTTGGGTCTTCCGGTAAAAAGCTTGTCCAGAGAAGACAAAGTGAGCGCTACAATCAGTCCTGTGTCATGCCAACAGTAAAGCATCCTGAGACCATTCATGTGTGGGGTTGCTTCTCAGCCAAGGGAGTGGGCTCACTCACAATTTTGTCTAGGAACACAGCCATGAATAAAGAATGGTACCAACACATCCTCCGAGAGCAACTTCTCCCAACCATCCAGGAACAGTTTGGTGACGAACAATGCCTTTTCCAGCATGATTGAGCACCTTGCAATAAGGCAAAAGTGACTCGTGAAACAACTAAGTGACTCGGGAAACAAAACATTGATATTTTGGGTCCATGGCCAGGAAACTCCCCAGACCTTAATCCCATTGAGAACTTGTGGTCAATCCTCAAGAGGCGGGTGGACAAACAAAAATCCACAAACTCCAAGCATTGATTATGCATGAATGGGGCTGCCATCAGTCAGGATGTGGCCCAGAAGTTAATTGACAGCATGCCAGGGCGGGTTACAGAGGTCTTGAAAAAGGATATTGACTCTTTGCATCAACTTCATGTAATTGTCAATAAAAGCCTTTGACACTTATGAAATGCTTGTAATTATACTTCATTATTCCATAGTAACTGACAAAAATATGTAAAGACACTGAAGCCGCAAACTTTGGAAATTAATATTTGTGTCATTCTCAAAACTTTTGGCCTCGACTGTACTTCTGTAAATCGGGCCTATCCCAATGAAACGCAATTGTACAAACATTCAAATTCACTGCACCCCAAGGGGCATAATAGCCTACACACTGTTCAGAGACCCACACGTGATAGTAGTCAGAACATACCCGTTCTGTTCGCTTCACATAATAATAATAATAGATAGATAGATATAGAGATATACAGTGGGGCAAAAAAGTATTTAGTCAGCCACCAATTGTGCAAGTTCTCCCACTTAAAAATATTAGAGAGGCCTGTAATTTTCATCATAGGTACACTTCAACTATGACAGACAAAATGAGGAAAAAAAATCCAGAAAATCACATTGTAGGATTTTTAATGAATTTATTTGCAAATTATGGTGGAAAATAAGTATTTGGTCACATACAAACAAGCAAGATTTCTGGCTCTCACAGACCTGTAACTTCTTCTTTAAGAGGCTCCTCTGTCCTCCACTCGTTACCTGTATTAATGGCACCTGTTTGAACTTGTTATCAGTATAAAGACACCTGTCCACAACCTCAAACAGTCACACTCCAAACTCCACTATGGCCAAGACCAAAGAGCTGTCAAAGGACACCAGAAACAAAATTGTAGACCTGCACCAGGTTGGGAAGACTGTATCTGCAATAGGTAAGCAGCTTGGTTTGAAGAAATCAACTGTGGGAGCAATTATTAGGAAATGGAAGACATACAAGACCACTGATAATCTTCCTCGATCTGGGGCTCCACGCAAGATCTCACCCCGTGGGGTCAAAATGATCACAAGAACGGTGAGCAAAAATCCCAGAACCAGGCAGGGGACCTAGTGAATGACCTGCAGAGAGCTGGGACCAAAGTAACAAAGCCTACCATCAGTAACACACTCGCCGCCAGGGACTCAAATCCTGCAGTGCCAGACGTGTCCCCCTGCTTAAGCCAGTACATGTTCAGGCCCGTCTGAAGTTTGCTAGAGAGCATTTGGATGATCCAGATGAGGATTGGGAGAATGTCATATGGTCAGATGAAACCAAAATAGAACTTTTTGGTAAAAACTCAACTCGTCGTGTTTGGAGGACAAAGAATGCTGAGTTGCATCCAAAGAACACCATACCTACTGTGAAGCATGGGGTGGAAACATCATGCATTGGGGCTGTTTTTCTGCAAAGGGACCAGGACTGACTGATCCGTGTAAAGGAAAGAATGAATGGGGCCATGTATCGTGAGATTTTGAGTGAAAACCTCCTTCCATCAGCAAGGGCATTGAAGATGAAACGTGGCTGGGTCTTTCAGCCCCGGGCAACAAAGGAGTGGCTTCGTAAGAAGCATTTCAAGGTCCTGGAGTGGCCTAGCCAGGCTCCAGATCTCAACCCCATAGAAAATCTTTGAAAGTCCGTGTTGCCCAGCGACAGCCCCAAAACATCACTGCTCTAGAGGAGATCTGCATGGAGGAATGGGCCAAAATACCAGCAACAGTGTGTGAAAACCTTGTGAAGACTTACAGAAAACGTTTGACCTCTGTCATTGCCAACAAAGGGTATATAACAAAGTATTGAGAAACTTTTGTTATTGACCAAATACTTATTTTCCACCAAAATTTGCAAATAAATAAATTTAAAATCCTACAATGTGATTTTCTGGATTTCTTTTTCTCATTTTGTCTGTCATAGTTGAAGTGTACCTATGATGAAAATTACAGGCCTCTCATCTTTTTAAGTTGGAGAACTTGCACAATTGGTGGCTGACTAAATACTTTTTTGCTCCACTGTATATTCTAAAAACATTTAACAAGACTAGGCCAATGAATGAGGGCATAGACAACATTGAACATTTTAAATGTAACATTTAAAAACAGCTCTCCTAGTTTACGGGACCCCCTCATGGGGTCTGGGCATGTCCACCACTGTTGGGACGGTTGGAGGCAGACTCTGAATGGCACACATACACAATGTCTTGAGGCTTAAAAATCCTTCTTTAACATGTCTCCTGCCCTTCATCTACACTGATTTGAAGTGGATTTAACTAGTCATCTTTCACCTGGTCAGTCTGTCATTGAAACAGCAGTTTTGAACACTCCGTGTATAATATAAATATTCCATTTAGCAGACACTGAATACACAGGTCTGTAATTATTGGCACCCTTTTTTAAAGATGAGCAAAAATGACTATAAAATGAATAATTCAAATACTGAGCTATATTGTATGCTCCAAAAAATTGGGAAACTATCTTTTTTTTATACTAATAAATCAAATTCTATTTGTCACATACACATGGTTAGCGGATGTTAATGCAAGTGTAGCGAAATGCTTGTGCTTCTAGTTCCGACCATGCAGTGGTATCTAACAGGTAATCTAACAATTTCACAACCTTATACACACACAAGAGTAAAGGAATGAATAAGAGTATGTACATAAATATATGGATAAGCGATGGCCGAACGGCATAGGCAAGATGCAGTATATGGTATAGAGTACAGCATCTACATATGAGATGAGTAATGTAGGATATGTAAACATTATATAAAGTGGCATTGTTTAAAGTGGCTAGTGATACATTTTTTATTATTAAAGTGGCTAGAGATTTGAGTCAGTATGTTGGCAGCAGCCACTCCGTGTTAGTGATGGCTGTTTAACAGTCTGATGGCCTTGAGATAGACGCTGTTTTTCAGTCTCTTGGTCCCAGCTTTGATGCACCTGTACTGACCTCGCCTTCTGGATGATAGCGGGGTGAACATGCAGTGGCTCGGGTGGTTGTTGTCCTTGATGATCTTTTTGGCCTTCCTGTGACAATTACTAAGAGATTTTGTTTAACAAGTAATACAAAAAAGATATGGATCAAATGTATTGGGGCTCTAGCACCTGCCCCTTGAGAGGATAATGACACTGAGCCATTTTCTAAAATGTTTTATGAAATTGGAGAACACGTTGGGAGGGTTATTAGACCATTCCTCCATACAGAATTATGGCCTAACTTCTTCAATTCAAACCACAGGTTTTCAGTGGGGTTCAAGTCTGGATACTGAGATGGCCATTGCAAAATGTTGATTTTGTGTTCAGTGCACCATTTCTTTGTGGTGTTTGATGTGTGCTTGGGGTTATTGTTGTGCACCACTAGGTGCAATTCCCATTTGCATCCACCAGAAGGCAGAATGGCACTTAGATTGACAAAGTAATTTGATTATTGTGTGCTCAATATGATGGTTTCTGAGTTAAATGAAATTGTCATTGCAGTTGTACAGTATCATTGTAGCCCTTTTACAAAACACCACAGATGCTAGCCTATATGTCTGTTTTGGATTGTCCTGACCAGGTCTTTCTCTCTGTCCCCCTTTTCTCTGTCCCAGTTGAATAACCTGGACCCAGAGCTGAAGAACCTGTTTGACATGTGTGGCATCTCAGAGGCTCAACTCAAAGACAAGGAGACCTCCAAGGTCATCTACGACTTCATCGAAAAGAAAGGAGGGGTGGAGGCCGTCAAGGACGAGCTCCGTAGGCAAGGTGAGCTCACCTGAACCACCCTCTGAGTTCCGCGTATCTCAAGTATTAAGGATTCCACCCACTGTGAATGAACTTCCTTGTTGAGAATGCACTCCACTGGTAATGAGATGGTGCAAGCCAGATGGGGCTTAATTATGTGGTATTTTTTCAGGGCTGCGCAGGTGGTGTGATTGGTAACTGTCTGTGTGTTTCCATAGAGTTGTGGTTGGTGTGTTTCTGCCTCAGGTGTTGACTGTGAGCTTTGACATGCTTGACCGGATAAAGCAAACTAGCTTGTGGTTTGTCTGAATTTTTAATTAACAGAGTTGAAAGGCTATAATGTAAAATGTTGACAGAAGTGAATTTCTGAGCTCTTGAACAGCAGTACCAGAAGTATAACTAATTTAAAACATCTTAATGGGGATCCAGGTATTCTACTACTCGACTCAGAAAATCAAGCATGGATTGGAGACTTGTGGTGTTGTTTAGTTTTTAGCACTGTTTGATTTTTGGTGTTAAATGCCACATCGCTGTGTTGGGAGTTGTTTTGGTTGTGTATTGGAGTGATTTGAAACAGAGTATCTGGATGACAGGGTTTGAATAACACAACTCTTGGGGGATAACCTATAATTGGAAACAACATTTATTTTCAGTGCCTATTAAGTGAGAGAGCTGTGATTTGTATTGGGACCGTGCAGTACTCTTGTGCACCCCAGTAATTTGAACCCTGCTGGATGGAATATTGCGTCTCCTTAACTGACTTTTCTCTCTTTCTCCGTCTCTTTCCCTTTGTCCCGCGCAGCCCCACCACCCCCTCCCTCTCGGGGAGGCCCACCTCCCCCGCCCCACAGCTCGGGCCCAGCTCCCCCACCACCACCATTGCGAGGTGGCCGTGGTGCCCGCCACCTCCACCCTCTCGGGCCCCCACCACGGCCCCTCCCCACCCTCCAGGCCTGGTGCCCTAGGAGCCCCCTCCACCCCGCCCCCACCAGAGGGGGCCACCACCAGCCACCACCTCCCTCCACCCTTGCATGCTAACACAGCACCCCAGGCCCCACCACCACCACCTCCCCCACCAGCACCCTCCGGTTGCGGGGGAGCCCCTCCTCCACCACCTCCTCCACCACCCCCACCTGAACCCCTGCCTCCTCCAGAGTTGCACTGTGGTGTGCCGTCGTCCTGCTCACCCCAGGGCTCGGGGGGTAAGTCGGCCCTGCTGGAGCAGATCCGTGGGGGCACCCAGCTGAAGAAGGTGGAGGCACCGGCCTCCAAGCCACCGGCCACCACTGTGGGGCGCGATGCGCTGCTCGACCAGATACGGCAGGGCATCCAGCTCAAAACTGTAAGTGTACCATCTTTGCCTGTGTATGTTTGTGTGAATTTCCATGTTTGTAACTTTGTGTGTGTGCGTGCGTGTGTGTCAGGTACCAGACGGCCCAGACTCTGGCTCCCCTACACCAGCACCCTCGGCAGGCATAGTGGGGGCACTTATGGAAGTAATGCAGAAGAGGTGCAAAGCCATCCACTCCTCAGGTAGGTTCCCACTGTCAGTGTGATGGAAGTGATTCAGTTAACAGCACTTGCTTGAGGAATAACCTTTCCTGAGATCTGAGAACTTACATTAGCTCCCTGCGCTAATGCCTAGGGTTTAATTTAACGTCCGAATAAAGTCTTGTGCTGAGCAGGCATTGGTGAGCAGTTGTCAAGACACTGAATTTAAGTACTCATCTGAATTGTGTTATTGCCAGTTTCCCTCAAAATAAAGATGTACATCTCTATGCTTTGTTTACAAGTTTTTGTCATTTCCTAGATGAAGATGATGATGATGACGAAGAGGATTTTGAGGATGACGACGAATGGGATGACTAGTTGTCTTTCCTCCACCCGAACACAACTGACACTGAACTGATCCTAAAATCTTCCAAAACCTGACTTAAATTGTAATGTAAATGTTATATGAAGTTGGTGTATATTTATTGTTGCCCTTTTATTCATCTGTGCAATACCTTGTTCATTTAATCTGTAAAGTTTTTTCACATACCCTTTGTATGGTATCTTTGCTAACACGTTCCTGAAACTCTGTCATAGAACGCTCACATCGCCGTTAAAAGCATGACATAAATTATATAAGCTGTTACAAGGGCTCCCGAGTGGCGCAGCGGTATAAGGCATTGCATCTCAGTGCTAGAGGCGTCACTACAGACCCTGGTTCGATTCCAGGTTGTATCACAACCATCCGTGATTGGGAGTACCATAGGGAGGCACACAATTGGCCCAGCGTCGTTAGGGTTTGGCCGGGATAGGCCGTCATTGTAAATAAGAATTTGTTCTTAACTGACTTGCCTAGTTAAATAAAGGTTAAATAGAAGTCATAACTGTTAATGGTAATAAGCTGATATGGTTAGGCTGACTACCGCTGTATATGACACTACGTTGCAAGATTGCTTGCAGCTAATACAAGGTGTTATTACCACCAACGACCTGGGGTCGTGGGGTCTGGGGTCTGTTCAGGATGGTGCAATGTCACAGAACGTCCAGATAGAAACACATTTTGTAATATTGATTTGATTGTCTGTCCTCAAGAATAGAGTCTTATACACTTATCAGCTCTTTACATTACATTTCTATCTCCAACGTTCATTTAGCCCTATGGAATAATACTGTACATTGCTGCTATGTCATGCTTATTACAGCCTAAAGACGCTCTATAACAACAGGTTCAAGTAGTACGGTATCTGCTGGATTAACCATGTGCAATTTTATTTGGGATATATTTTATTGGTGCGTTACTTTAAATGTTACTGTATGTTCTGCTGTCGGTAAAGAAAGGGAGATATAAGAAACAAACGGACGGGATCCTCATGTCATTATTGTTGGTTAATGCAAGATAACACTATTTTCCTACCCGACTATTTTGTACCTTCGATTTTCTTAAGATCCTAGTTTAGCAAAGTTATTTTTCAAGTGAAGTCCACTTATTAGAATTGTAAGCCACAATTGACTCAAATGTTTTCAATGCTAGTATGTTCACAGCTGTTATCTTTGCACAATTTCAAAATTGAATTTATTATAAGAGTAACAGTGCAGTGTCATAGTTGTGTTCCAACGATGTGCTTGTTCAGTGACGGGGAAGACAAAGATTACCATGGATAGGATCAATGCTTCTTGCCAGTCATTGACTCATGGAAGCTCTTAAAGCAGCTTCTGCGTCAAGGAACTTTTATTGTAATCCACTTATGATTGAAACTACGAAAGTGTACCACATTACCTTTCTTAAGTTACATTTCACTACAAAAAAAGATAACTAATACAGAATCACACAAATAGGCTCATTGGAATCATTTAGGTTTTGTGCTGCGCTTGTTTCTTTTGTTACTTAGTGTACCTGTTATGTTTCCCAAACGTAGTATTCTCTCCTTCCTGCTGAAATGAAAATAATATTTTTTTCACGTCAGTGTTCATATGCACCAGCCAATCTAGAAATATCTTCCCGTTTTTGTTTTTACAAACCATTACTTTTATGGGTTGAATCTCTAAATACCTAGTACTGAACCAAAATTGGCATTTGCACGAAGCGTCTACAAGGTTTTGGTTTGACTCTCCTGAAAACTTTTGAGATGGTAATGAAGCTCATCCTCCACCAAGGTGATTGCTGCGTTTTAGAAGCCTTCAAATAGGTTGGGAAAAGTGATGGAAATAAATTGTTTACTTCGTTTTTCTCAGTCTCGTGCAAGCAATTTTTGGATCTGTGTTTAAACGTATCTACTGTGCATTCAGGAAAGTATTCAGACCCCTTGACTTTTTCCACATTTTGTTAACAGCCGCCTTCTAAAATGGATTAAAAAAAACATACCCTCACCAATCAACACACAATACCTCATACTGACAAAGCAAAAAACGTTTTTTATAAAAAACGGAAATATCACATATACATAAGTATTCAGACCCTTTAGTCAGTACTTTGCTGAAGCACCTTTGGCAGCGATTACAGCCTCGAGTCTTCTTGGGTATGATGCTGCAAGCTTGGCACACTGTATTTGGGGAGTTTCTCCCATTCTTCTCTGCAGGTCCTCTCAGGTTGGATGGGGAGCGTCGCTGCACAGCTATTTTCAGGCCTCTCCAGAGAAGTTTGATCGTGTTCAAGTCCGGGCTCTGGCTGGGCCACTGAAGGACATTCAGAGACTTGTTCCGAAGCCACTCCTGCGTTGTCTTGGCTGTGTGCTTAGGGTCGTTGTCCCGTTGGAATGTGAACCTTTGCCCGAGTCTGAGGTCCTGAGCACTCTGGAGCAGGTTTTCATCAAGGATCTCTCTGTACTTTTCTCCGTTCATCTGTCCCTCGATCCTGACTAGTCTTCCAGTCCTTGCCGCTGAAGATCATCCGCCACCACCATGCTTCACCGTAGGGATGGTGCCAGGTTTCCATCAAATCAAATTTATTTATAAAGCCCGCCTTACATCAGCTGATGTCACAGAGTGCTGTACAGAAACCCAGCCTAAAACCCCAAACAGCAAGCAATGCAGGTGTAAAAGCACGGTGGCTAGGAAAAACTCCCTAGAAGGCCAAAACCTAGGAAGAAACCTAGAGAGGAACCAGGCTGTGAGGGGTGGCCAGTCCTCTTCTGGCTGTGCCGGGTGCAGATTATAACAGAACATGGACAAAATTTTAAAATGTTCATAAAACAGGCAGAACAGTTGAAACAGCACGGCCAGGTGGACTCGGGACATCCAGGTAGGCCTTGAGGAATGGTCCTAATGCTCAGGTCCTCCGAGAGAGAGATAATTAGAGAGAGCAGACTTAAATTCGCACAGGACACCAGATAAGAGAAGAAATACTCCAGATATAAGAGATGGACCCTAGCCCCCCGACACATAAACTACTGCAGCATAAATACTGGGGGCTGAGACAGGAGGGGTCGGGAGACACTGTGGCCCCGTCCGACTGAAACCCGGACAGGGCCAAACAGGCAGGATATAACCCCACCCACTCTGCGAAGCACAGCCCCCACACCACTAGAGGGATATCTTCAACCACCAACTTACCATCCTGAGACAAGGCCGAGTATAGCCCACAAGATCTCCGCCACGGCACCAGAAGCCAGTGACTCAGCCCCTGTAATAGGGTTAGAGGCAGAGAATCCCAGTGGAGGGGAACCGGCCAGGCAAAGACAGCAAGGGTGGTTTGTTGCTCCAGTGCCTTTCCGTTCATCTTCAGACGGGAAGCTTGGCATTCAGGCAAAAGAGTTCGCTCTTGGTTTCATCAGACCAGAGAATCTTGTTTCTCATGGTCTGAGAGTCCTTTAGGTGACTTTGCAAACTTCAAGCGGGCTGTCATGTGCCTTTTACTGGCTTCCGTCTGGCCACTCTACCATAAAGGCCTGATTGGTGGAGTGCTGCAGAGATGGTTGTCCTTCTGGAAGGTTCTCCCATCTCCACAGAGGAACTCTGGAGCTTTGTCAAAGTGACCATCGGGTTCTTGTTCACCTCCCTGACCAAGGCCCAGCTCCCTGACCAAGGCCTGGAATATTGAGTGCAATAATTTCTCATGTCTCCATAAAACTCCTCTGTGCTTCTATATTAATCACACATTTTGTTTTCCTAACACTCAAACCACACAGACATAAAGCCGTGTCCTGCCTTTTGAAATCCAGTGTGAACAATGTTGCCCATGAGATGTTGTGCAGGTGTTTGACCGTGTCCTTAGCCTTCCTGGTGCTGGTGAAGATCTCCTCCACCTCTCCAAAATTGGCACATGTCTCGGCCAGGAACTGCTCCTTGATGTTGTCTTTGAGGTGAGCAAAAGGTAACCTCCTTGATGGGAATGGGCCCCTCGTAGAACTCATCCAGAGGAGGGGACATAACGAGGATACACTAAGCTTCTCATAATGACCTCAACACAGTCACCTTGAGAGTTCATTCCGCCTCATTGACTGCCTTTAAA
The DNA here is from genome assembly GCA_030435695.1 of Brachymystax lenok tsinlingensis. Lineage (NCBI taxonomy): Eukaryota > Metazoa > Chordata > Actinopteri > Salmoniformes > Salmonidae > Brachymystax > Brachymystax lenok. The sequence goes on from CM059818.1 coordinate 15,127,800, forward strand.
AAAATATATATCTGACTTGCTTAAACAAATGGGGTTTCTACTGACAATTTAAGATGTACAAACTAAGGCATAAGGGGACGGCGAGCAGGGAAAGGAGGCAATCTGTAATTTCGATTAAGACATTAATGAGCAAGCTAGGACGGACATAGTCAATATAACTATTTGTTCAGCACTTTTGAAATGTACAGCGACAGAATTCAGAACATGGGCCGTTCTTACAGCGTTCTCCCTGTACACCAAGTCAGAACCATAGGATAAATAAAGGGGGCATATACGCAAACATTGAAAGCTCTTACAATATTCAATGATTACGTTTCTCTCAAACAGGCTATTGGCTACATGTGCACCACCGTCCAAACAGTAGGTGAAATTAAGAGCGGAAAAGGGACCAAAATATTAGGGTGAGGCACATGGGCTACTAGCAGCTTACTACACAACATACACTTAGTATTACTTTCTTAGCTACAGTATACATATCTCCCTGGCATATTACATCATTAATGCAGCAGCATACAATACATTTTTGGACTCACCTTGTTGTGCTGTGCTCACTTGAACAGGAAGGTGGCGCTGGGGTCCTTAGTGGGCAAATTTTGTCATCAAAGTCTGACATTCTCTGGATTTATGGTGCTTTCAAGACAACTGGGAACTCTGAAAAAACAAGCTTGAATCAATGAAGCTGCCAGTTGAGGACCTGTGAGGCGTCTGTTTCTCAAACTAGACACTAATGTACTTGTCTTCTTGCTCAGTTGTGCACCGGGGCCTCCCACTCCCACCAGTTTGCGCTGTTCTGTGAAGGGAGTAGTCCACAGCGTTGTACAAGATTTCTTGGCTATTTCTCGCATGGAATTGCCTTCATTTCTCAGAACAAGAATAGACTGACGAGTTTCAGAAGAGAGGTCTTTGTTTCTGGCCATTTTGGCCTGTAATCGAACCCACAAATGCTGATGCTCCAGATACTCAACTAGTCTAAAGAAGGCTAGTTGAGTTTTATTGCTTCTTTAATCAGAACTGCAGTTTTCAGCTCTGCTAACATAATTGCAAAAGGTTTTTTTAATGATCAATTAGCCTTTTAAAATGATAAACTTGGATTAGCGAACACAATGTGCCATTGGAACACAGGAGTGATGGTTGCTGATAATGGGCCTCTGTACGCCTATGTAGATATTCCATTCAAAATCTGTCGTTTCCAGCTACAATAGTCATTTACAACATTAACATTGTCTACACTGTATTTCTGATACATTTTATGTTATTTTAATGGACAAAAAATGTGCTTTTCTTTCAAAAACAAGGACAAGTTTGACACCAAACTTTTGAACGGTAGGGTGTGTGTATATATAATCTAAACAAATATGCAAAGTTTCCGTGTTCGAATCTCATCACTGCCAACTTTGAACCTACTTTTTAGCTACTTTGCAACTACTTAGCGTGTATGCTAACCCCTAACTCTAACCTTAACCCCTAGCCTTGCTAGCGTTAGCCAGCTAGCTAACGTTAGCCACAACAAATTGGAATTTGTAACATATTGTACATTTTGCAAATATTTAACAATTGTATGAATTGCAATTCGTAACATATTATACGAAATGGAGGATGGACACCAACAAATTTAATACATGCCATATGAATCAACATACAGTATTGTACTAAATGCTGTGTCTCGAATTTACGTACAGAATAATACGAAATGCTTTGAGACCAGGTTGCATAGGACCATAGATGGTTTAAAGTGTGTGTGTGTGTGTCAGTCACCAGATCTAAACCTAATTGAACTCTTATGGGGGATTCTGGAGCGGCGCCTGAGACCGTGTTTTCCACCACCAACAAAACACCAAATGAGGAAATTCAGACACATGTAAAATCTCTGCCAAGGCGCATTGAAGCTGTTTTGGCAGCTTGCGCTGACCAGCTGGCAACCGTCTTCACTAACACAATACCTACATGTTTCAAGCGGACCACCATAGTCCCTGTGCCCATGAACGCCAAAGTAACCTGTCTGAATGACTTTTGCCCTGTAACACTCACATCTGTAGCTATGAAATGCTTTGAAAGACTGATCATGGCTCACATCAACACCATCATCCTAGACACCCTGGACCCACTCCAATTTGCAAACCGCACCACACATCCACAGATGACACAATATCTATTGCACTCCACACTGCCCTTTCGCATCTGGACAAAAGGAACACCTACGTGAGAATGTTGTTCATGGACTCCAGCGCCGCATTCAACACCAAAGTGCCCTCCAAACTCATCACTAAACTAAGGATCCTGGGATTGAACACCTTCCTCTGCAACTGGATTCTGGACTTTCTGACGGGCCGCCCCCCCAAGTGGTGAGGGTAGGCAACAACACATCTGCTACGCTGAACCTCAACCCGGGGGCACTTCAGGGGTGCGTGCTTAGTCCCCTCCTGTACTCCCTGACATCTGACTACAAGGGGCTACAGAGGGTACATCACTGGGGCCGAGCTCCCTGCCATCCAGGACCTCTGTACCTGGCGGTGTCAGAGGAAGGCCCTAAAAATTGTCAAATAATCCAGCCATCCAAGTCATAGACTTCTCTCTGCTACCACACGGCAAGCAGTACCGATGCACCAAGTCCCAAACCAACAGGACCCTGAACCCAAGACTGCTAAATAGTTAGTCTGGGAAGCTATTGGTTAACGATTTAATTATCTGCATTTACCCTTTTTTTACTCTCTTTTGACTCATCACATACACTGCTGTTACAGTTTTATCTATCCTGTTACCTAGTCACTTTATCCCTACCTACTGTATATGTACATATGTACAGTATCTATATCTTACCTCGTACCCCTGCGCGTGACTCGGTACTGGTACCCCGTGTATATAGCCAAGTTATTGTTACACATTGTGTATTTATTCCTCTTATTATTGTTTTCTGTTTCTATTATTTATCAATTTTTCTTCTCTGCATTATTGGGAAGGTCCGAAAGTAAGTATTTCACGGTTAGTCGACACAGGTTTAAAAAGCATGTGACATACAATTTTATTTGACTTCTAGGTAACTTCTAGGTTAATTTTGCATAACCCCGGTACTCTGATATTATCTGACATCTCACAGTGGGATTCACCAGAATCTCCTAAGTAGCTTGAATAACCAATAATATACGTCGACTGGTGAATGAGGAGCCCCTCCATTCATACTAAAGAGCCATTCGCCTGCCCTCTGATGATTCTCAAGCACGCTGAACTTCCTCACACTCTTGCGAGTAGGGTAATGTGGTGAGATGTCTTACTCCTAATATCAGAGAACCAGGGTTACGCAAGTGACCTTTAAGTTTTCTTTAGTTATTTTCTTTCGACATCTCACAGTGGCATATGGCCAACTCCCGTATTGCACATACTCTCCAAAGCCCGGTAGTCCCAACGTATCAACCCTCAGAGACCCCGACACTGAGGACAGTATTCTCCAATGAAGGTGCAGTGATGTCTAGTCGGTAGAACCTCAAAGTATGAAGGGATGACCAACAAGACTCATAGCAAATATCCACTTTTCCCACTGTGTTCTTGTCCAAGCCTATATGACAGGCCAAGTTAGTAGCTAGATAGACCCGAACATTGGTGAAAGCCTTCCCTCTGTCCAAAAGGTCCTGCAGGAACCTTAGGGGAGGAAAAGTGTAAGCAACACCCTTGGCCAAAGGTCTGCCAGCTCGTCCACCCCCAGTGGTGTGCCAGCAAATTGCCCTCTCTCTGACACGAAGCCTTGTCTTGTGAAGATGTAGGCCGGTTAGCCACAATTCCCGGGTCTACAAGGTAGACGGAAGTTCTTACTTCTGCCGCATGGCGGCAACAGCCGACCCTAACAGTTCCTTCAGCTCAACAGGAGCATCAAGGAAATCTCTTTGTCCATCAGGCTGAACAGGTTGAGCCACAAGGCTCTCTCTCTCCTACCACTGCAAGGCTCATGGCATGGCCCTGGAGGCTCGGAGGTTGATGTCTGGGTTAGGCTTGCCAATAGCTAGGAGATCATGCATCTCTAGCATGAAATTGGCCTGGTAAACCAGTAGTAGGTACTGTTAATGTTCAACGCCCGTACAGAACGTGCTGCAGACACGTAGACCTTTTTGGTAGATGTGGATAAGCGGTCCATTTTACCAGGGACAGAAGTGCATGTAATTGACGAGGCACTGGGGTTGCCAGTGACCACTGGTGGCTTGTCAAGGCCCAGCTCCTCCATGTCCTCCAGGGTCAAGCACTGTAAAAGCGGGTGAAGGTTCTTGGGGTAGCCCTCCATGATGTCCCATGAGGGCTGAGTCTGCGAGGCAGTGTTAGCAGCAACAACCCCACAATGGATGCATGACCATGGGTCGTCGAATGCTGATTCTGCGTGTTCGAAAACCCAGGCAGATGACACACAAGGAGTGCGTGCCCTTGCCCGATATGATCGCCCGCATAGGCACGGGTGTGCCAGTGCTTAGGCAGGACCAGGTCCTTGCTCGGTACCACATGGGCTGAGCTAGCAGGTTTCATGGCTCCCCCCAAAAAACTGCTAATCTGAGAACAAAGTGAAACATAACTAGCGTTCGCCACTTGGAATAGCCTAGCTAGCTAGTTAGTACAGTTGTGTCAGGACACGCTAATCCTTTAACACTAGAACCACCAAGATGGTCAATCTAATCGTTTTGTAATTTAAATATCTTCATTTCAATAAAAACCTTGAACCCACCTGTCCCTAAATATGTGTATTTTACACTCTATCTGTACTTTCAGACAAATATCACGAATAGAAAAACTTTCTGAGCATTTCATCCTCAAAACATGCATATTTAACTACTTAGGGAGCAGTGGGGCGCCACTCCCGACACTACCCGGTGAAATGTAAGGCGCCAAATTCAAAATCCAACATTAAACATTCATCAATATACAAGTGTTGCATAGTCATCAAAAGTGCTTCTTGGCAATATCACAGATTTCAAAAAGGCTTTACGGCGAAAGCACAACATTTGATTGTTTGAGGATATAGCACCTACAATATTTAACTATTAGCATAAATTCATAAACCAGCGTGGTTCACACAAAACCCATTTCACAGCGAAGACAAATCCCTTACCTTTTGAAGAACTTCTGCTGAGGGCTTCCCAAGTGTCCAACGAAGACGTCCAATGGTTCTTTTGTTAGAAAAAGTAATTTATTATCTCCATAAAACTCTGTTTGGTTGGCGCGTTATGTTCAGAAAATCCAACGTCGAATCGCCCATTGAAACGTGAAGAGAACGCGTTCAAATATACCTATAAACTTTTCCTAAACAAATCAAATACCAGTTATAATGCATCCTTAGCTATCCTTTTATGATTATTAGCGATAATATTTCAGTCGGATGGTCACCTAAACATTATATAAGTAAAATAAAGTGGGGCACACACCCAGACTCGCGCCCGAGTAAACTTGTTGACATTTCAGATCCCCTTACCATTAACTGTTCCTATCCATTTTGCTTACTCCAATCACTGCCAGTCTTTGTATATAGACTGTTGACATCTAGTGAAAGCCATAGATACTGCATTCCAGGAGCTGGATTGCCTTGAAGTCAATGGGGAGAGTGTCAAACAGAGCAAACCAAAAACTGCATTTCCAGATGGATTTTCCTCGGGTTTTCGCCTGCTATATCAGTTCTGTTATACTCACAGACATTATGTTAACACTTCTAGAAACTTCAGAGTGTTTCCTATCCAATAGTACTAATTATGTGCATATCCTATTTTCTGAGCCTGAGTGGCAGGCATTTTACTTTGAGCACGCCAAAACCGTCACCTCTGCTGCCGCTCCCTAAGAAGTTAACGGTAGAATAGCGAGGCCTCGAGGAGTACCAGAAGCCACCAGTCTAATAAATCCATTTAACTAGAAAGGCTTCATTGGACCCCCCTTAGTGCCAATGTCATTTGGTTTTGTTTATGAAGGTGTTAAGTAACATTAGAATACGAAATGTAAATATTTGATAGAATATAACGACTATACAGTTGAAGTCGGAAGTTTACATACACCCTAGCCAACTATATTTAAACTCAGTTTTTCACAATTCCTGACATTTAATCCTTGTAAAAACTCCCTGTCTTAGGTCAGATAGGATCATCACTTTATTTTAAGAATGTGAAATGTCAGAATAATAGTATGGAATTATTTATTTCAGCTTTTATTTCTTTCATCACATTCCCAGCGGGTCAGAAGTTTACATACACTCAATTAATATTTGGTAGCATTGCCTTTAAATTGTTTAACTTGGGTCAAACGTTTCGGGTAGCTTTCCACAAGCGTCCCACAATAGATTGGGTGAATTTTGGCCCATTCCTCCTGACAGAGCTGGTGTAACTGAGTCAGGTTTGTAGGACTCCTTGCTCGCACACACTTTTTCAGTTCTGCCCACAAATTTTCTATAGAATTGATGTCAGGGCTTTGTGATGGCCACTCCAATACCTTGACTTTGTTGTCCTTAAGCCATTTTGCCACAACTTTGGAAGTATGCTTGGGGCCATTGTCCATTTGGAAGACCCATTTGCGACCAAGCTTTAACTTTCTGACTGATGTCCTTAGATGTTGCTTCAATTTATCCACATAATTTTCCTTTCTCGTGATGCCATCTATTTTGTGAAGTGCACCAGTCCCTCCTGCAGCAAAGCACCCCCACAACATGATGCTGCCACCCCCGTGCTTCACGGTTGGGATGGTGTTATTCGGCTTGCAAGCCTCCCCCTTTTTCTCCAAACATAACAACGGTCATTATGGCCAAACAGTTCTATTTTTGTTTCATCAGACCAGAGGACATTTCTCACAAAAGTACGATCTTTGTCCCCATGTGCATTTGCAAACCGTAGTCTGGCTTTTTTTAATGGCGGTTTTGGAGCAGTGGCTTCTTCCTTGCTGAGCGGCCTTTCAGGTTATGTCGATATAGGACTTGTTTTACTGTGGATATAGATACTTTTGTACCCGTTTCCTCCAGCATCTTCACAAGGTCCTTTTGCTGTTCTGGGATTGATTTGCACTTTTCTATACCGCGTCTCCTTCCTGAGCGGTATGACAGCTGCGTGGTCCCATGGTGTTTATACTTGCATACTATTGTTTGTACAGATGAACGTGGTAACTTCAGACCTTTGGAAATTGCTCCCAAAGATGAACCAGACTTTATTTTTTGGGCTGATTTCTTTTGATTTTCCCATGATGTCAAGCAAAGAGGCGCTGAGTTTGAAGGCAGGCCTTGAAATTACATCCACAGGTACACCTCCAATTGATTCAAATTATGTCAATTAGCCTATCAGAAGCTTCAAAAGCCATGACATCATTTTGTGGAATTTTCCAAGCTGTTTAAAGGCAGTCAACTTAGTGTATGTAAACTTCTGACCCACTGGAATTGTGATTAAGTGAAATAATCTGTCTGTAAACAACTTGTGTCGTGCACAAAGTAGATGTCCTAACTGAGTTGCCAAAAATATAGTTTGTTAACAAGAAATTTGTGGAGTGGTTGAAAAACAAGTTTTAATGATTCCAACCTAAGTGTATGTAAACTTCCGACTTCAACTGTATGTAAAAACTAAGAAACACAGAATTTCAAGTGTATAATCTATTTTATGTGTGGAGTGTCTTTGTTACAACTATTAAACAAAAATCATGTGCGTTGAAACACAGTAAAAGCTTAGACGTGATCAATTAAGAAAATATCAGTAGCCTAAACATTAGTATGCCTGTGAATAGTGAAAATCAGCACAAAAACAATAATGCTATTATATTGAATATGAGTGTTTATATAACAGTGGTAAAAATAGTCTACTATTGTCAATTATTGGACAAATTATTTGTTGCCTCGCTCATGCTTACATTATGTTGTGGATCTTCATGCAACAGTTGGATCTCATTTAGTTGGATCTCATTTTCCCTGTAGCGGTGTGTTGGTAAAATCACAGCGGAAGCCAAGACACAAAAAAAGCCACATTACAACCTATGTGTTCTGGTAATTGCCTTGTTTGCTCTATAACCTGTTAGCCATATGCCTTGGGACTGTGATAAACAGTGCATTCACAAAGTATTCAGACCCCTTTACTTTTTCCAAATTTTGTTATGTTAGTCTTATACTAAAATTGATTAAATTAAATGTTTATCTCATCAATCTGCACACAATACCCCATAATGACAAAACAAAAACAGGTTTTTAGAAATGTTTGCAATTTTATGAAAAATAAACCTTATTTACTTAAGTATTCAGACTCTTTGCTATGAGACTAGAAATTGAGCTTGTGCATCCTGTTTCCATTGATGATCCTTGAGATGTTCCTACAACTTGATTGGGGTCCACCTGTGGAAAATTCAATTGATTGGACATGATTTGGAAAGGCACACACCTGTCTATATAAGGTCCCACAGTTGACAGTGCATGTCAAAGAATAAACCAAGCCATGAGGTCAAAGGAATTGCCCATAGAGCTCCGAGACAGGATTCTGTCGGTACAGATCTGGGGAAGGGTACCAAAACATTTCTGCAGCAATGATGGTCCCCAAGAACACAGTGGCCTCCATCATTCTTAAATAGAAGAAGTTTAGAAACAACAATACTTTTCCCAGAGCTGGCCGCCTGGCCAAACTGAGCAATCAGAGGAGAAGGGCCTTGGTCAGGGAGGTGAACAGGAACCTGATGGTCACTCTGACAAAGCTCCAGAGTTCCTCTGTGGAGATGGGAGAATCTTCCAGAAGGACAACCATCTCTGCAGCACTCCACCAATCAGGCCTTTATGATAGAGTGGCCAGACAGAAGCCAAAAGGCACCTAAAGGATTTGCCAAAAGGCACCTAAAGGACTCAGACCATGAGAAACCAAGATTGAACTCTTTGGCCTGAATGCAAAGCATCATGTCTGGAGAAACCTGGTACCATCCCTATGGGGCTCCTGAGTGGCGCAGCTGTCTAAGGCACTGCATCTCCGTGCAAGAGGCGTCATTACAGTCCCTGGTCCGAATCCAGGCTGTATCACATCCGGCCGTGATGAGGAGTCCCATAGGGCGGCACACAATTGGCCCAGCGTCCGGGTTTGGCCCGGGTAGGCCGTCATTGTAGATAGGAATTTGTTCTTAACTGACTGCCTAGTTAAATAGAAGGTTTAAAAAATATGGTGAAGCATGGTGGTGGCAGCATCATGCTGTGGCAGTCCCAGCGGCAGGGACTGGGAGACTAGTCAGGATCGAGGGAAAGATGAACGGAGAAAAGTACAGAGAGATCCTTGATGAAAACGTTCTCCAGAACGCTCAGGACCTCAGACTGGGATGAAGGTTCATTGGCAAACAGATTCATTAGAAACCTTTTGGAATCTGCTCTTTTTGATAGTGTATACCAATCAAACCGTCTGCATGAACCTCTGTAGGATGATATGGAAAAAGTGCTATTTGGTAAGCTCCTCGCTTTGTCGAAGCACAATGTTTATGCAAGCTGCATAGGTTGATTTTATTTCGATTTTATTAGGATTTAGTCCTTATTTGGATTAATCTTCCAAGAGTCCTTAAACATTAAAATACTATTTATAATACGATCACATTTTCACATATAACACACTTTTATAAACAGACTGACATATTGACCAGATAAATACTTTTAACAGTGAACAATAAAAAAAATCTAATCAAACTATTTGTCACATGCGCCTACAAGTGTAGACCTTACTGTGAAATGCTTACTTACAAGCCCTTAACCAACAGTGCAGTTCAAGAAGAGTTAAGAAAATATTTACCAAACTAAAGTAAAAATGTATAAAAAGTAACACAAAATAACAATAACGAGGCTAAATACAGGGGGTACCGGTACCGAGTCAATGTGCGGGGGTACAGGTTAGTCGAGGTAATTTGTACATGTAGGTAGGGGTGGAAGTAACTATGCATAGATAATAAACAGCGAGAAGCAGCAGTGTACTAAACAAATGCGGGCGGGGGGTGTTAATGTAAATAGTCTGGGTGGCCATTTGATTAGTTGTTCAGTAGTCTTATGGCTTGGGGGTAGAAGCTTTTAATGAGCCTTTTGGTCCTAGACTTGACGCTCCCGGTACCACTTGCCGTGCGGCAGCAGAGAAAACAGTCTATGACTTGGGTGACTGGGGTCTTTGACAATTTTATGGGCTTTCCTCTGACACCACCTATTATATATGTATTTCAATGGAGCTGCAATCTGGGGAGCAGCATAGCAAAGTAAAAAAATGTCCATAAGATCATAACCTGTAAATGTATCATTGGGTAATGACTTCAATAGGTTTAACACCTCCTCTACTGACACCATTTGTAGACTAAAAGGTACGTTTGTTTTTGTTGCTCAAAATATGATCATCAGTCCATTGGACAATAGCTTGTTTGGAAGAATGGGTGTTTACACAATCGCTCAGTAAATAAATGTTATTTTGTAAAAGAAATCTGCTAAATTATTGGCAATATCAGCTGGTGTTGTTATTGTTCTCCCGTCAACCTACACACTAGATGGGCATGATGAGATGGATGTACCAAGTAAGCCCTTTATTGTATTCCATACCTTTTTACAATCAGTAAAAGCATTTTTGTAAAAAAAAATCATAATTACGATTTAATTTACCTGCATAATTACGTAGTGTTATAATTCTGTTCATCAATTTCAAATATAGATTTGTCTGCTAAGACTGCCATATTTCTTTGAGAAAATGCCTGTCGTGGAAAATTACTAAATTAGACATACTATTCTGTTTTTACATAGAGAATTGTCCATTGTTATATGCTAGTGTTTTTTTCCCTGATGCAGGCTTATTGTCGTGTGACTTCGTTATATGTCTGAGCCTACAGATAAGAGCCGGGTGCGACCTCAGTATGTGACATCCCGTTTTTACTATCTGCAGGAACTCCTCTATATGGAAACTTGCAGGAAGGAACAGACAATGGTGGCAACGTCAGCTATCTTAATCTACACAGACAAGTTAAATGCCTTTTATACATGTTACCCACCCCTGTTTGCACACATCTGCTATCTGCCACATAGACAAAGAGGTTGGACTTTTCTATAAAAGCTGAGAGCCAACTCTATTTGTTGCGCTTTCAACTCTGACTATTCTTAGTGATGGTTGATTGCTTCATTTTTGCTAATCTTATAATACAATTGTTTGTTGAAAGAATCTGCAGTCTCTTTTCCTGCAGAGGTGGTTGTTCTTCTGGAAGGTTTTACCATCCCCACAGAGGAACTCTGGAGCTCTGTCAGAGTGACCATCGGGTTCTTGGTCACCTCCCTGATCAATGCCCTTCTCCCCCGATTGGTCAGTTTGGCTGGGCGGCCAGCTCTAGGAATAGTCTTGGTGGTTGCAAACTTCTTTCATTTAAGAATGATGGAGGCCACTGAGTTTTTGAGGACTTCAATGCTGTAGAAATGTTCTGGTATCCTTTACCAGGTCTGTGCCTCGACACAATCCTGTTTTGGAGCTCTACAGACAATTCCTTCGGCCTCATTGCTTGGTTTTTGCTCTGGCATGCACTTTCAACTGTGGGACCTTATATAGACAGGTTTGTGCCTTTCCAAATCATGTCCAATCAATTCAATTTACAACAGGTGGACTCCAGGTTGTAAAAGCATCTCAAGGATGATCAATGGAAACAGGATGCACCTGAGCTCAATTTCAAGTCTCAAAGCAAACGGTCTGAATAATTATGTAAATATGGTATTTCTGTTTTTTATTTTTAATACATTTGCAAACATTTCTAAAACTTTTTCGCTTGTCGTTTATTGGGTATTGTGTGTAGATTGGTGAGGATTTTATTTTAATCCATTTTAGAATAAGGCTGTAGTGTAACAAAATGTGGAAAAAGTCAAGGGGTCCGAATGTTATCCAAAGGCACTGTATCTCATTAATTTAGTTATATTTGAATTATTATGATTCTTCCAATTTTATATTAAAATCACCCAAGATAAATACATCTCTGTTGCTATCTGTGGCCTGGTAAAACCCAGTGCCTAAGTCATCCAGATAGGACACCTTAGATCTATACAAACAACCTACCAATATGGGTGCCTGGAAAGGCAGATGTACTTGAGCCCATAGTGCCTCTATTTGACATACATAAAGGTCATCCCAACCGCCGTGTCTTTGTGAGATGCAAAGTAGGTGAACGGATGATCTCCGCATGTATGGTTCCCACCGTGAAGCATGGAGGAGGAAATGTGATTGTGTGGGGGTGCTTTGATGGTATTTTTTTTAGAATTCAAGGCACACTTTTTTATTTTTTTTATTTCACCTTTATTTAACCAGGTAGGCCAGATGAGAACAAGTTCTCAATTACAACTGTGACCTGGCCAAGATAAAGCAAAGCAGTGTGACACAAACAACAACACAGTTACACATGGAATAAACAAACATACAGTCAATAGACACAATAGAAAACACAATAGAAAAGTATATACAGTGTGTGCAAATGAGGTAAGATTAGAGAGGTAAGGCAACCAGCATGGCTACCATAGCATTCTGCAGCGATATGCCATCCCATCTGATCTGCGCTTAGTGGGACTAAGATTTGTTTTTCAACAGGACAATAACCCAACACACCTCCCAGGCTGTGTAAGGGCTATTTGCCAAAGAAGGAGAGTGATGGAGTGCTGCATCAGATGACCTGGTCTCCACAATCACCCGACCTCAACCCAATTGAGATGGTTTGGGATGAGTTGGACGGCAGAGTGAAGGAAAAACAGCCAACAAGTGCTCCGCGTATGTGGGAACTCTTTCAAGACTATTGGAAAAGCATTCCAGGTGAATCTGGTTGAAAGAATGCCAAGAGTGTGCAAAGCTGTGAACAAGGGAAAGGGTGGCTACTTTGAAGAATATAAAATATTATTTGATTTGTTTAACACTTTTTTTGGTTACTACATGATTCCATATGTGGTATTTCATAGTTTTGATGTCTACACTATTATACACTATGTAGAAAATAGTAAAATAAAGAAAAACCCTTGAATGAGTAGGTGTTTCCGAATTTTTGACTGGTACTGTAGTTTAGGTGTCGTTTGGACGGGCCAGCTGGGTGGGAAACTATCATTTATTTTAATGTTTACAGTCTATGCACTTCTGGATCAATCACATTTTCTGACTGATTACAATTTACATTTGGTGTCCAGATATTTCTTATGACCTATTTTAACATAATTGCATTAATTTAGCAATTTTCTTATTTGTAATGGAATATTTATATAATTGAAATATCAACGGTCAGAATGACAGTCATTGCCATTCTAGTAGTTATGGAATTCCGGCGCTCTGAGTGTTAACAATGTGAATATAGCTAGCGTTCGCCACGTGGGCTGGTAGCCTAGCTAGTTAGCGTTAGTTTACTTTGGCTAACTTTGTGCTATGTTGGTATTGCTACAAACAAAAACATGGCTCTCGACCAAACAGCAGTGACGCTAGGACGGTCAGTCTAGTCAACGCTGGTAGTGAGTTGAACTAAACGAGAGAGCGAACTAGTAATTATACCCTTCCAGGTAGAAAAGCTAGTTGGTAGGATAGCAAGAATTGCAGCTAAGCTAGCTACGTCTCCGTAGCTAGCAGTGTGATGCTAGCTACAACAGGAGACTAAGGAAGAAAAGCGGTGAAGCTAATGTAATTTTCGATAGTCACCCATCACAAAAGACTAGAGTTGATAACCCTGCGATCAGTGGCGTAGCCTTGACGGCACAGGAAAACAGATCAAGTTGTGCTGAGTGTGAGGAAGAGAGGTGAGAATGATAAGAGGGAAGGCGAAGGGCTCTTTAATTAGAGGGGAAGGGCTTTATGTAACCACCACTTTAGTCTGCAACATACAAGGTAAATATAGGACTGAAAATTAAATTTTTATTGAAATGATGACAATAGTTGTTCAACCTTTTACAGATGCCTTCCCTGAACTGAATTACTTTGCTTGAGTGAAGTTGTACAGAGTGACAATACCTTATTTTAAGCATTCGTTCCAATTCTTCCTGTGGTGCGTCTGACATGTCACTGTCATAACATGTCAGTAACACTATAACGCTATTCCTCACTTTGTCTTTCACTCCATTCCCAGACCTATGAATCCTGTTTAAATGACATTTTCCACAGTTAAAAATGTCCATTTATGCCATTTCCTGCTGTTTCATTGAAAGGGCTTTTGAAAATATGACACACTACAATTATAAGGATTCTCTCTCCGAGACTAGTGGGTTATACAAAGGGACATCTTGTGGGAAAATGTGTTAGCTTTCAACAGCTGCAAAAGGAACTTTAATGGATTGGGAACAATTCCAAGATACACATTAAGCAGCAAGGTGGGATTAGAGGTGATATAGTTACAGATAGCATTAATGTGATCATTTTGTTCCAAGTCATTTTAATCCTGGATAGGATGAGAGAAGGCTTATCTTTTGGATCTTCCATAAGCCTTGATTTAGCCAGTTTGTAGTTAAGATTTCTGTGATGAATTAATGGGTATAAATCATTAATTGAAATGACTATTGAACAGCAGGAAATATTATGGATTGTGTCTTTAATTTATAAATTGCCACCCGTTCATAATATGCAATCAAGTCCAGTGTAGTATTTTTCACTACATGACAGGAAAATATTTACAAAACACTAACAAAATCATATGTAATAATGTGTCAACAGTTTCCCAAGCAGAAAGTTTCATAGTAATACATAAACAAATATTTTTTTTATTTACTTGTATTTATATATTTAGCATTTGTGGTACAAATGTTTCATATTTTTTATGAATACAGAATGAAGTGGGTGCAGTATTTGTAGAGAACAGCTCTTGATCAGGTTGGATATTCCTTTCTCCCACCAAAACGTTAACACAGATCCTGCTGGAGAGTCACCTGCAAGGAGAAAGAGTGTGTCAGTCAGTGTCTTGATTGAAAGCTCAACACATGTCCTACTGACACATACCATCGGACCATCTATGCAATAAGTGGATAAGTAGATGGGTATTTCAGGACCAATGGAGGGAGGGAGAGAGAAGGACAGTTGGTGTGGTGAGAGAAATACCATTAAGTTGTTTGTAAGCAGTGATGATTTTGATGGGGGTCGCATTGAGTTCCAGCTACCTTACCAGTTATTCATAACAAATTACAACCCTCTTATTATCTCACTGCAAATTGCACCCTTTTTGTATCAGTACCTGAACTTAAATATCAACACAACATGTAAAGTGTTTGTCCCATGTTTCCTGAGCTGAAATAAAAGAACCCAGGAATTTTCCAAATATGCACAAAAGCTTATTTCTCTCAAATGTAGTGCACAAAGTTGTTTATATCCCTATTAGTGAGCATTTCTCCTTTGCCAAGATAATCCATCTACTTAACAGGTGTCACATATCAAGAAGCTGATTAAATAGCATGATCATTACACAGGTGCACATTGTGCTGTGGACAATAAAAGGCCACTCTAAAATGTGCAGTTTTGTCACACAACACAATGCCAAGTTTTGTCTCAAGTTTTGAGGGAGCGTGCAATTGCTGACTGCAGGAATGTCCACCAGAGCTGTTGCCAGATAATTCAATGTTTATTTCTCTACCATAAGCAGCCTCCAACGTCGTTTTAGAGAATTTGGCAGTACGTCCAACTTGCCTCAACCACAGACCATGTGTAACCACTCCAGCCCAGGACCTCCACATCCGGCTTCTTCACCTGCGGATTTGTCTGAGACCAGCCACCCGGACAGCTGATGAAAATGTGGGTTTGAACAATTGAAGAATTTCTGCACAAACTGTCAGAAATAGTCTCAGAGAAGCTCATCTGTGTGCTCGTCGTCCTCACCAGGGTGTAGACCTGACTACAGTTCGGCGTCGTAAACAACTTCAGTGGGAAAATACTCACCTTCGATGGCCACTGGAACCTTGGAGAAGTGTGCTCTTCACAGTTGAATACCGGTTTCAACTATACCGGGCAGATGGCAGATGGCGTGTATGGCATTGTGTGGGCGAGCGCTTTGCTGATGTCAACGTTGTGAACACAGTGCCCAGTGGTGGCAGTGGGGTTATGGTATGGGCAGACATAAGCTACAGACAACAAACACAATTGCATTTTATCGATTGCAATTTGAATGCCAGAGATACAGTGAAGAGATCCTGAAGCCAATTGTCGTGCCATTCATCCGCCGCCATCTCCTCGTGTTTGTTTCAGCATAATAATGCACAGCCCTATGTCGCAAGGATCTGTACACAATTCCTGGAAGTTGAAAATGTCCCAGTTCTTCCATGGCCTGCGTACTCACCAGACATGTCACCTATTGAGAATGTTTGGGATGTTCTGGATCGACGTGTATTCCAGTTCCCGTGAATATCCAGCAACTTTGCACAGCCATTGAAGAGGAGTTGGACAACATTCCACAGGCCACAATCAACAGCCTGATCAAGTCTATGCGAAGGTCATGTGTCCTGCTGCTTGAGGAAAATGGTGGTCACACCAGATACTGACTGGTTTTCTGATCCATGCCTTTTTTTTTAAGATTTCTGTAACCAACAGATGCATATCTGTATTCCCAGTCATGTGAAATCCATAGATTAGGGCCTAATTTATTTATTTCAATTGACTGATTTCCTTATATGAACTGTAACAGTAAAGTTGCGAAATTCTTGCATGTTGCATTTATATTTTTATTTAGTGTGTGTGTGTGTGTGTGTGTGTGTGTGTGTGTGTGTGTGTGTACAGTACCAGTCAAAAGTTTGGACACACGTACTCATTCAAGGGTTTTTCTTTATTTGTACTATTTAGTGTTAAACAAATCAAAATATATTTGAGATTCTTCAAAGTAGCAACCATTTGCCTTGATGACAGCTTTGCACACTCTTGGCATTCTCTCAACCAGCTTCATGAGGTTGTCACCTGGAATGCATTTCAATTAACAGGTGTGCCTTGTTAAAAGTTAATTGGTGGAATTTCTTTCATTCTTAATGCATTTTAGCAAATCAGTTGTGTTGTGACAAGGTAGGGGTAGTATACAGAAGATAGCCCTATTTGGTAAAAGACCAAGTACATATTATGGCAAGAACATCTTAAATAAGCAAAGAGAAACAACAGTCCATCATTAAGGTCAGTCAATCCGGCAAATGTCAATAACTTTGATAGTTTCATCAAGTGCAGTCGTTTCTTCAAGCGCTATGATGAAACTGGCTCTCATGAGGACCGCCACAGGAAAGGAATACCCAGAGTTACCTTTGCTGCAGAGGATAAGTTCATTAGAGTTACCAGCCTCAGAAATTCCTGCCCAAATAAATGCATCACAGAGTTCAAGTAACAGACACATCTCAACATCAACTGTTCAGAGGAGACTGCGTGAATCAGGCCTTCATGGTCGAATTGCTGCAAAGAATCCACTACTAAAGGGCACTAATAAGAATAAGAGACTTGCTTTGGCCAAGAAACACGAGTAATGGACATTAAAACGGTGGAAATCTGTCCTTTGTTCTGATAAGTCTAAATTTGAAATTTTTGGTTCCAACCGCCGTGTCTTTGTGAGACGCAGAGTAGGTGAACGGATGATCTCTGCCGTGAAGCATGGAGGAGGAGGTCTGAGGGTGTGGGGGTTCTTTGCTGGTGACACTGACTGTGATTTGTCTGTGATTTATTTAGGGGTAGCACACTTAACCGGCATGGCTACCACATCATTCTGCAGTGATACGCCATCCTATCTGGTTTGCGCTTAGTGGGACTATCATTTGTTTTTCAACAGGACAATGACCCAACACACCTCCAGGCTGTGTAAGGGCTATTTGACCAAGAAGGAGAATGATTGAGTGCTGCATCAGACGACCTGGCCTCCACAATCTCCCGACCTCAACCCAATTGAGATGGTTTGGGATGAGTTGGACGGCAGAGTGAAGGAAAAGCAGCCAACAAGTGCTCAGCATATGTGGGACCTCCTACAAGACTGTTGGAAAAGCATTCCAGGTGAAGCTGGTTTCGAGACTGCCAAGAGTGCAAAGCTGTCATCAAAGCAAAGGGTAGCTACTTTGAAGAATCTAAAATCTAAAATATATTTTGATTTGGTTAATTAACACTTTTTTGTTTTTTTCGGTTATGATTCCATATGTGTTATTTCATAGTTTTGCTGTCTTCACTATTATTCTACAATGTAGAAAATTGTAAGAAAAACCCTTGAATGAGTAGGTGTGTCCAAAATGTTGACGGTATTGTATGTAGGTACACCATCCATTCACAAAAATACTTTGCTCCTATAGACAGTGAGTCACATGGCCCTGGCTTGCTATATAAAGCATGCAGACGTGCATTTTATGGGGGGGTCGGGGGAACAGCTAATTTCTTGAAATTCTACACATTTTCCAAGGGGTAAAGAGAAAAATGTGCAGTTGTATAGCTAATCTCATGCTATTCTACATATTTGTCCATGAGGCTGAGAGAAAATGTTGCTGTTATAATGCTGATTCCTTGCAATTGTACATATTTTGATTGGAGCAGAGAGACACATTTACAGTTTTATAGCTAATCTCATGCTATTCTCAGAATTTTGCTTTTTGGCCAAGAGAACATTTTGCATTTCCTGTAATTCTAAACATTCTGCCATGGCTTATGACTTGTTCATATGCTATCTCGGGGGGCCTCAGCTTAGCTGTGGGCCCCTTAAAGCTTTGCAAGGTCTGGGGGGGGGGTGCGTCCTACGCCACTACCTTTCTTTACTCATGGACTTTATCACTTTTTTATTCTGGTCAGATAATTGATCTGTTTTCTCTTCTTGTAAACCATATTTTTCAACTGACAGCCTCATGGTGATCCATGCTGTAGATTGTTTGGTCTGTTAGCACACTGTCATCCTGTGTGCATCAGTGTGCCAAGCCATTAGTCTTATCGAGTCAGGGGGGGTAATGTTCAGCTATTTATAACTGCATTAAGTGGGAGGAATTCACAGGGTTATGAAGGATGTCATCTAATGATAGCACTGTTTCCACAAAGGCTGTGAAATGACTTTTGGAAGGGTGTTTCAGGTTTATTTGTAGCATCATATGAGTACAACTGAGTTTTAACCAGGTAGGCCGGTTGAGAACAAGTTCTCATTTAAAACTGCGACCTGGCCGAGATAAAGCAAAGTAGTGCGACAAAAAACAACAACACAGAGTTACACATGGGATAAACAAAAGTACAGACAATAACACATTGAAATCTATATACAGTGTGTGCAAATGGAGTAAGGAGGTAAGGCAATAAATAGGCCAATTGTATCGAAGTAAATACAATTTAGCAAATTAACACTGGAGTGATAGATGTACAGATGATGATGTGCAAGTAGAAATACTGGTGTGCAAAAGAGCAAAAACGTAAATAAAAACAATATGGGGATGAGGTAGGTAGTTGGATGGGCTATTTACAGATGGGCTGTGTACAGCTGCAGCGATCGGTAAGCTGCTGCTCAGATAGCTGATGCTTAAAGTTAGTGAGGGAGATATAAGTCTCCAACTTCAATGATTTTTGCAATTCGTTCCAGTCATAGGCAGCAGAGAACTGGAAGGAAAGGCTGCCAAGGAAGGGGTTGGCTTTGGGGATGACCAGTGAGATATACCTGCTGGAGCGTGTGCTACGGGTGGGTGTTGTTCTGGTGACCAGTGAGCTGAGATAAGGCAGAGCTTTACGTAGCAAAGACTTATAGATGACCTGGAGCCAGTCGGTCTGGTGACAAGTATGTAGCAAGGGTCAGCCGATGAGAGCATACAGGTCGCAGTGGTGGGTGGTATATGGGGCTTTGGTGACAAAACGGATGGCACTGTGATAGACTGCATCCAGTTTGCTGAGTAGAGTGTTGGAGGATATTTTGTAAATGACATCGCCGAAGTCGAGGATTGGTAGGATAGTCAGTTTTACGGGGGGTATGTTTGGCAGCCTGAGTGAAGGAGACTTTGTTGCGAAATAGGAAGACGATTCTAGATTTAATTTTGGATTGGAGATTCTTATTATGAGTCTGGAAGGAGAGTTTACAGTCTAGCCAGACACCTAGGTATTTGTAGTTGTCTACATATTCTAAGTCAGAACCGTCCAGAGTAGTGATGCTAGTCGGGCGGGCGGGCAGGGCAGCGATCGGTTGAAGAGCATGCATTTAGTTTAGAGCAGTTGGAGGCCACGGAAGGAGTGTTGTATGGCATTGAATCTCTCGTTTGGAGGTTTGTTAACACAGTGTCCAAAGAATGGCCAGATGTATACAGAATGGTGTCGTCTGCGTAGAGGTGGATCAAGGAATCACCCGCAGCAAGAGCGACATCATTGATATATAGAGAGAAAAGAGTCGGCCCGAGAATTGAACCCTGTGGTACCCCCATAGAGACTGCCAGAGGTCCGGACAACAGGCCCTCCAATTTGACACACTGAACTCTATCTGAGAAGAAGTTGGTGAACCAGGCGAGGCAGTAATTTGAGAAACAAATGCTGTTGAGTCTGCTGATAAGAATACAGTGATTGACAGAGTCGAAAGCCTTGGCCAGGTTGATTAAGACGGCTGCACGGTACTGTCTTTTATCGATGGCTGTTATGATATCGTTTAGTACCTGGCTGAGGTGCACCTGAGGTGCACCCGTGACCAGCTCGGAAACCGGATTGCACAGCGGAGAAGGTACAGTGGGATTTCGAAATGGTCAGTGATCTGTTTGTTAACTTGGCTTTCGAAGACTTTAGAAAGGCAGGGCAGGATGGATACAGGTCTGTAACAGTTTGGATCTAGAGTGTCATCCCATTTGAAGAGGGGGATGACCGCTTCAGCTTTCCAACCTTTAGGAATCTCAGATGATACAAAAGAGAGGTTGAACAGACAAGTAATAGGGGTTGCAACAATGGCAGCGGATAATTTTAGAAGAGAGGGTCCAGATTGTCTAGCCCAGCTGATTTGTATGGGTCCAGGTTTTGCAGCTCTTTCAGAAAATCTGCTATCTGGATTTGGGTGAAGGAGAAGCTAGGGAGGCTTGGGCAAGTAGCTGCGGGGGGTATGGAGCTGTTGGTCAGGTTTGGGGTAGCCAGGAGGAAAGCATGGCCAGCCGTAGAGAAATGCTTATTGAAATTCTTGATTATCGTGGATTTGATTCGGGATACACTCCGTAATCAGTCCAGTAGGCTTATGTTTGTTTATGCTTGTTGAATGTCCTTTTTTGAGTAATGTTCAATATTTATGTGCTAATACAAATATTTATGTCACTGGTTCATGATTGGATGTTTGTGCGTCTGTCATACTTACCCTTTTGAGTGATCTAATGCTGCTACCACGAATGGCCGCCATCAGATCATCACGGGTAGAGCTCAGAGGTGCTAGTGGCCTGGGTGGGTTGTCTTTCTTCTTTTGCGAGGAAGGCTTCAAGGCATTCTTCAGCTCCTTGAGAATGTCAGAGCTGCACTTCTTGTTGGCCCCATTTTTGCCCCTCTTGGATTTGGGTTTCTTTTGGCCTGATTGACTCTTTGTACTCCCTTCATGTTGTTTGATCATCTCTGCAATCTTCCTGGTCGGTGTATTCCTCTCAGACTGGAGTGGAGGAGCAGGAGGCGGAGGAGGGATGTTATTTGGGGTCTGTTCATTCCTTGCATGTTTTGGAGAGGACCAGGGTGGTTTGTTTGAAGGAGGCAATCCAGAAACTAGGCCTGTTGTCCCATCATCGGCCCTGGGCTGGACTGTTTCTTCAGGATGGCCTTTCTCCCTCTGTTGTTGCAGCCGTCTCTGCCTCTGTCGGTCCTGGTTGCGGGTCAGAATACTGGTGGCGGTCATCCTGGGGCCTGGCAGATCAAACTGGTAGCCCAGCTTGAGGAGGGTGTTGTTGTCCCTCAGGAGGCGAACCATCTCCATCTCAACCTGCCCCCCGCAGATGTGCCTCTGGTTGTGGAAGCGCAGCTCCACCAGAGTACTGTTTTGTTGGAGCGATGCCAACAGCGCCAAGATGCCCCGGCCGGACACAAAGTTGGACTCAATGTTGAGGTTGGTGATGGAGCAGTTTTCTCTGAGCATCTTGGAGACGGCGAAGGCAACCCGGTCATTGGCTCGGGTGTTAGAAATGCTAAAAACACGTACGTGTGTGTTGGCACTCAGTGCTTCAGAGATACGCAGCAAGGTCTCCTGAGAGATGTCTTCGATGTTGTTGAAGTTGAGCTCGCTCATCATGGGATCATCCCGAAGGATCTGTTCAAGTGCCTCGTCAACCACAATAGGGTTCCCACAAGGTCTGTCTGGAGTCACATTTAGGTTTTGGTCAGTCGTTGTCATTCTCAAGTCTCCCCTTTCAGAACAATTCCCTGGGTTTCTTGACAGGTGGTCAACAGCGTTCTGCCCATGTCTAACAGAAGTGGGTAAAGGCTCTTGTTTGCATTTGTCCTTCTTTTCCTCTTCATTTTCAGCCTCAATTGAACCATTCTCATCCTCACCTGCCTCGTCTTCGCTCCCTTCCCTTCCATTTTGGCGTTCCTCTTCCTCATCATTGTCCTCAGACTCTGTGCTGTTACTGTCACTCTCTGTCACACATTCCTCTTCACTCTTATCAGTCTGTCCTTCCTCCATTCTATCCTGTATTTTAGAACATGGTGGAAATTTAGGTTGAGACCTAACATTCTCCAGTTACTGTCTCTTAATGAGGAATACCTCCAGAACTCTCCGAGCACACAGAATCATTATAGCTGGTATTTCGGAGACAATGTATTTTTTGATTGTTTTCCACTGACTCATATCAAAATAACACATTAGGCAATGAACACAAAGTCTGCATATTGTTCGATCTCTAATACAATGATAAATGTTTGGCACACCTCATTTGCATATATACTTCAGCCTTTCCTTTAACCTCTGGCATTTCTTAAAATCTTCAATGATTCTTATTTAAAATGTTGAATCTCAAATTATTGTGATTTCTATCAATGGCAAAAATAAAATAAAGACATCTGTCTTTATCTTTTATTTCCAGATAGGCTGGTGGCAAAAGGTAATTTATCTGTAAGTTATACTGTAATGCAGAATATAAGTAATCAGCGAGACACTGAAAATATTTAAGTTTGACTGAAATAAATAGGAAAAATGTTGTTAAGGAGCCGGACATATCAACTTAACTTCAGATTGTTTTGTTCTGCCAATATTTTTTGGGATGCCTGAAATTGATCTGGTTGCGTCTGGAAACCCTTTGAAATGAAGGCGTCTATAGAATAATGTATATATTTGTTCTCTGGTTTAAGCCTTGAAATACCATCCCCTTTCTTACATGTTCAGGGGATGATTCAGATCTGTCATCCTCTAGCAGTTTGCGCGTCTCGTCCTCCCAGTATTTCAGCAGTGCCTCTCTGGAGAAGGTGCCAGTGGGGATCTTGGCGGTCTGGTCTTTCTGCCTCAGCCCGATAGGTACGTTGTCATCCGGGTCCATATCCGCCAGCTCCCTCTCCAGCTCCTGAAGCTCCTCAGACGACAAGCCAGCCAACACCTCATCTTCATCCACTGATTCATACTTCTTCAGCTCCTTTCGGTACCCAAAGGTACTCATGACGGACTTGTCAGAAACGCTTGGATCTTAGTGAGGATCTTTTTCGACTGAATCTTCCGCACACTCTCTTGAAGCTACTGGGTAATGGTAAAGGTGTGTGGCTAGGGATGCTGTGGATGTAGGGAGTCTGAGAGAAAGACTGATGGTGAAAGAAAGAGAGACTCTGTTTGTCTAATCTTCCCAGCTGCCATAAGACCCTTAAAGGGAGGGGGATGTGTAAAGTGTCTGCCAATGATGTTCTTGTCTTTTTTTAGGGTGTGGGGATCAACAAGATAGGTTTACAGGAGAAATGTGAGGCCACTTAGTGGCTCTGAAGAGACCTGTCACTATAGCGCGTACCCAGGGAGAAAAAATAGACCAACAAAGCCTGAGGGAGACATCAAACATTAACGTGAATGGTGTTACATAATGTGTCACAACATGCACTACAGGTTGTTGGGTAAAAACACATGTTTCCTAGAGGAGGAGGAAGAAGATGATGAACAAAAACAAAGGAAAAGTGAGTATCTGTGTGGAGGGAGTAGACAAAACTACAATAATGGAAGAAGAACAAAAGAAAGTGATAAGATTATATTTAAAAAATGGACACGGAATATAGGACACATTTTCAATCCGTTGCAATATAGTGGCTCTACAGGTTGTAGAGCTGGTGGGTCGTTCTTAAATTGCGATTGCATTTGCCTCCCTCGCTTTTGCAACCATGAAAAACACTGTTTATCAATTTTTAAACATAATGCAAGTCCTTTCCACTGCAAAACGTTATTGTTCATACACTGTTTAACGTACTTAGGGCAAGCAAATTGGCTTGTCCAAGTAGTGATGAGTAGCATTGTAGTGACATGTATTGGTAATTTAGAGAGATCTATCTATTCTTTTGAATGCTACTAGGAAGTTAACAAAAGTGTTTCATATTTTAAATAGAGCAATAAAGACAAAGATGAGTCTGAGCATGCCTGACAAGATTGGTCCAACAAAGCCAAAGACCCCAGATGGGATAGCATAATATACAAGGATTTTCTCAAAGCTGCTAAAGAACCTTGACGACGTCGTACTTAGCCAGTGGGAATTCGCTGGAGTACCCCCACCCAGGTAGTGGCGGTGCTGGCACCACTGGCTGCAGTAACCCATGGGTGGGGGGTTTACACACTCGGACAATCAGAGAGGGGGCAAATTATTGTGGCCCTGGCAGCACAGAATAATCAAATGGTCTGACTGCACAGAGGTGCCTGGGAAGAAGGGTCACAACGGGGGACCAGCGTGTGTGTGTATTGGGGGGCATTACGCAATTCGCTTACAGGCATTACACAACTCTAATATTATGGTGGAAGAATATATTACAGTTATAAGTACCTCAATGTTCTGTAAAGGAAATCACACTACAAACTATCCCCCTCATGCACTTAAATCACAAATATTATGGACATATTGGAACTAGTGGTTATATGGAGGCTCAAATATCCTGACCTAGTGAGATATACAGTACATGGAGGAAGCTCAATCAAGCTAGTCGTCTTGACTACTTATGTAATTCTCACTGCCACCAAAAGTTCAAAGAGTGTTCGAAGTGGACAGAATGTGGTCAAACCATCAAATAATTGGCATATACAATAGTCTTACAGAATTTCCACATGGCCGAGGATATTGAAAATATAATCAAAGCCTACTGGATTACAACTTGTTTTTAACCAAGACGCAATAATTTATAACTTTATAACTCCTACATAACAGATCCCCTTATTGTATTGGACCCTTTCAAATGTGCCTTCAGAGGCCACGCAATGCAATACTCATCTTTAAAACAAAAAAAATGTAGGTCAAGAGTTTATATTAACAAAGGAAATAGAGGAACTAACAGTTCAGATGGATAGCAATACAAACTGGACCATAGAGGCACAGAATATGTTAGAGAAAAAAAACAAAAAGAACTGGAGGAACTTATTCAAGAAAGATAAAGTGTAATATATTGTGAAAAATAAAGCCAGCTGGATGAAATATGGGGAGAAATGTATGTGGACACCTGACCAAAAGTATGTGGACACCTGATCATCAAACATCTCATTCCAAATTCATGGGCATTAATGTGGAGTTAGTTCCTTTTTTGCTGCTATAATACCGAACACTCTTCTGGGAAGGCTTTCCACTCTGTTGGAACATTGCTGCGGGGACTTGCTTCTATTCAGCCATTTGCATTAGTGAGGTCGGACACGGATGTTGGGCAATCAGGCCTGGCTCGCAGTCGGTGTTCTAATTCATCCCAAAGGTATTTAATGGAGTTGAGGTCAGGGTTCTGTGCAGGCCAGTCAAGTTCTTCCTCACCGATCTCGACAAACCATTTCTGTATGGACCTCGCTTTGTGCACAGGGGCATTGTCATGCAGAAACAGGAAAGGGCCTTCCCCAAACTGTTGCCACAAAGTTGGAAGCACAGAATTGTCTAGAATGTCATTGTATGCTGTCATCCTAAGTTTTTCTTGCACTGGAACTAAGGGGCCTGAACCATGAAAAACAGCCCAAGATCATTATTCCTCCTCCACCAAACTTTACAATTGGCACTATGCATTCGGGCAGATAGCATTCTCCTGGCATTCGCCAAACCCAGATTTGTCTGTCGGACTGCCAGATGGTGAAGCAAGATTCCTCACTCCAGAGAACGTGTTCCCACAGTATCAGAGTCCAATGGCGGCGAGCTTTACACTACTCCAGTCCACGATTTGCATTGCGCATGGTGATCTTAGGCTTGTGTGCGACTGCTCGGCCATGGAAACCCATTTCATGAAGCTTCCGACGAACAGTTATTATGCTGACGTTGCTTCCAGAGGCAGTTTGGAACTCGGTAGTGAGTGTTGCACTCGGTGGTCCCACTCTGTGAGCTTGTGTGGTCTACCACTTCAGCCGTTGTTACTCTTTCACCATAACAGCTCAAGCGGGAAAGAAATTTGATGAACTGACTTGTTGGAAAGGTGGCATCCTATGACGGTGACTTCAAAAGCCATAGTCAATTGATAGATATAATAATAGCTGAATGGTGGTATTAAAAAATATAGTTTAACTCATGTAAAATGTACCATGTCCGTAAAATGTACATAGTATGTAGAAGCTGGAAGTAGAAGTCTTGTTGTCAATTAGTTTATTCCGATTGGGGGAGGGATGATAGGGTTAGGGGAAAATAATAAAGAAGGAAAATATATACTGATAAAAAAATAAACGCAACATACATAATCTTTTACGATTTTACTGAGATACAGTTCATATAAGAAAATCAGTCAACTGAAGTAAATTCATTAGGCACTAATATATGGATTTCACATGACTGAGCCAGGCCCAGCCATTCAAAATTTGTTTTCCCCCACAAATCGGCTTTATTACAGAGAGAAATACTCCTCAATTTTATCAGCTGTCCAGGTGGCTGGTCTCAGACAATCCCGCAGGTGAAGAACTCAGATGTCGAGGTCCCGGTCTGGCGTGGTTACACGTGATCTGCGGTTGTGAGGCTGGTTGGACATACTGCCAAATTCTCTAAAATGACCTAGAGAAATTAACATTAAATTCTCTGGCAACAATTCTGGTGAGAATTCCTACAGTCAGCATGCCAATTGCATTCTCCCTCAAACTTGAGACATCTGTGGCATTGTGTTGTGTGACAAAACTGCACATTTTAGAGATGCACTTGTGTAATTATCATGCCGTTTAATGAGCTTCTTGATACATTTTAATCAAATGTAAATTAATCCATAAATACATTTCCATGGGTTCTGCAAACTAGTGAGCATAGGTGTATAGCATAAATGCTAACGTTGCACTCTAATGGAAGATTACAACATATTGGGTGGACGGTGAAACATCTAAGAAACTCCCAGGAAGACAATTGACTGAAGTATGCTACCTCCTCAATGGCTCCTGTTTTGTATTTTCAAGCCATATAAAATAATTTCTGGTGTTAACGTGGTATCATTTTTTCACATGGAAGTCAGAGGTCTGCCATTATCAGGTTAGAGTGCATGTTTGTTGTTTGCACTCCAGGCAATATATTGTTATAATTAGAGTTGACCTGCTTTCACTATCTGTCACTGAAAGAATGCAGGTCATCTGTCACGGAAAGAATGCAGGTCATTCCACTTCACTCCTGAAGTGTTGTGATGTTCCATGCAGCAAACAAGTGGAGTCAGTAATCCGCATTAACCTCAATTTGTTTTTTGACCTTTATTTAACTAGGCAAGTCAGTTAAGAACAAATTCTTATTTACAATGACAGCCTATGAACAGTGGGTTAACTGCCTTGTTCAGGGGAAGAACAACAGATGTTTACCTTGTCAGCTCGGGGATTCGATCTAGCAACCTTCCGGTTACTAGTCCAACGCCCTAACCACTATGCTACCTGCCGCCCCATTATCAATGTTTTGATAATCAAAATATTTAATTAGATAGCATTGAATTCACTATAAAAGCAAAGCCAAACAGTAAATGAAAATAAATAAATTATTGAAAAACGACTTGCAAAATTAATGTATACCTTTAAGACGAGTTTATGAAAACAGATGATTGTTCTCATAGTTAAGTGGTCTAGTCTCTTTCTAAATAAAATACATGTACATATTCTGGAGACAAATAAATGCAATAATTTACCATAAGAACAGTCATCCCTCCTTCCTTATGTGAACAATTTCATTGTGCCTCACCCTAACTATGAAACACAACAGACTTTCACTTGTCCATACAGATCATGTTCTTTGTAGAATAGGTATTCCTTCAGTCTGGGTGGGAAGGGGGCGGAGTCCCTGATGTTTGGATCCTCCAGTATCTTTGGAGTCATCTGTTTCCTGATCACCAGTCTGCACAGATGTGTCAGTGAACGGGGTTTCGCTTGGTCAGAGAAGTAAGACAGAAGAGAGGTTTCAGGTTCAGGAGCAAAGGTAGTCTGGGTTGTGTCCCCTACTCATGGCCATTGCATTGCATACACATTTATCTTGTTTTTTCCTTTGAATTTGATCAAACTACTCACCTAATATGCAGCTGATCTGAGGCCACTCTTTGTGCTTATCCAGAATCTGTCTCAGCTTTGGACAGAGAGGCACGTGACTGACGTAGTCCAGAAGGATCCACACTGCTCTCCCAGCCAAGTGCACCAGCCAGGAAACTCTGATGAAATTACAGAACTGGATGACAAATGAGTTTTGTTAGGGCATTTATTAAGATCGTTAATATGTGGATTTAAAATGATAACTCACAGAAACTTTTTCTTGATAATTGGAATCAGTCTGGTCACTCAGGTCATCCCAGGTGCTGTCATGGGTACAGCAGAAACATTCATCTGCGTCATAGCTGTCTTTGAGCAGCAGACGCATCATCATCTCGTCCCGCAGGCAGTACTGCAGAGCCGTGGGAAACACCGTCACTCACCACGGCAAAGTAACAATTGATGTCTGCCTGTCTGGCCAAAAGCAGCTTCACAATCTCGTACTGCCCATCTCTCACCTCCACCAGGAGGCAGAATAGAGGGTCCAGGTCAGGTTTGGCTCCTGCGTTCAGCAGCATTTCAGTGCAGGTCACGTCTTCAATAGAGACAGTAAAGTGCAATGCACTTTTTTTCATGTCTCTGTAGTCTTCAGAGATGTGAAAGTCTAGGAGAGAGTTGTGACATCAAAGCCCTTTTCCAAGAGTAGCTCCAGGCATTGTACATGGCCTCTGGCCTGAAAGTCTGATTGCCCTTCTAGTGGTTATCAGAAAAAAAATTCTCAGTGACCTGATAGAGAAAAGTTAACTCTGATCAGTGAAGTAGTTTTCCTTAGAACTACATTCTGCACTTCTTTATTTTAAAGATAAACAATGGACTCCAGCAGAGGAGGCTGGTGGGAGGAGCCATAGCAGGACAGGCTCATTGTTATGGCTGGAATGGAATAAAAGTTGTTTCCATATGTTTGATACTGTTCAATTTATACCATTCCAGCCATTACAATGAGCCTGTCCTCCTATAGCTCCTCCCACCAGCCTCCTCTGGACTCTAGGTTAGATTGCTCACAGGTTCTACTCACAGGTTGTACTCACAGATAATGGCCCTCATATGCTGCTCGATGAATGGGTAGCTCTGAGCACAGGCTAGGTACATTGGGGTTGGCTCCATGTCGCAGAAGTAGATCAATACAGTCTGGATTCCCAGATCGCGCAGCATCATACAGCACACTGTCCCCATTGGGCGCCTGTGCATTCACATCGCCACCTAGTTGTAGGGAGTGGAAATCCAGTTTCTGCTTATTGTCATTTCTCAGACAATGAGAGAATCTCAATTGCATTTCCTTCATTTGTCGCATCCTCTCTCCTCAAAACCCATTGGATGAAAAGGTCAGATGTCCCTCCCGTCTGTCCAACGGGTTTTGAGAAGGCGAGGAGAGAGGACATGAGAAATCAAGGAAATTCAATTGAGATTCTCACAATGTCCCAAATCACACCTTACCCCATAGTCATTTGGCGGCATTCACACAATTAGCCAAATTCTGATATTCTTTCCACTAACTGGTGTTTTGACCAATCACATCAGATCTTTTCACTTCAGATCTTTTTTAAGCATATCTGATTGATCAAAATACCAATTTGTGAAAAAAAGATCAGAATTGGGCTGCTAAACGCAGCCCAAGTGTCTGATGGGTTTGGGCAGAGCCATATATTAAGAGAATTGGGCCAGGTTTTTAGAGCGGACGTCATGTTAGAGCCTTTATTCTCAAATTGCTGGTGACATAACAATACGAGAGTGCCTCCAACAATTCCCTATGAAATGACCCGCTGTAAACAAGCAAAACAGAGTAGTGAATTTAACATAAGTTTTTATTGATTAGCATTTGGGATAATGTGTATCCAAGTTGGTACTGTGTTGTGGTGTTAATAAATTGCATATCTGCTTTCACTGGACATCATCATAGGTTTAGAAGATTATCAGAAATAAACGGCACAACGCGGAAGCATCAATTATCACCTAGCAACGAGTATGGAGGAGAAAGTGGCGCTCTCGGAACATTCAGACAGAAACCGCATTGGCCAAACTATGTATATATGACTTTGGGTTTGGGTTGGTTTATGCAATATGTTGAAAGTTCTATCTAGCTCTAGCCTATCAGAGGGCAAACTGGAGCTATCATGCTTTTACCTACTCACCATTGTGAATAAGGATCTCTAGAACCACTGAGTGGGCGTACTCTGCTGCAATGGCCATTGGAGTCACGCCGTCTTGATCTATCTCAGAGACCTGGCCTCCATATTCCAACAACAGCTACATGATATTAGAGTAACCTACCTTTGCCACCTCGTTGTAAGGCAGCCGACTACTTCAGACAGACCTGCTCCACACAGGTTCCTCTCGTGATCAGGGCAGATGCAATTTCATTCAACCCAAATCTAACAGCTGACCGGGAGAAATCACAACAACTGTTGAATATCAGGGGAACGATATGGTAGGAGTCATTTCAACAATAATACGTGTTGTGACAACAAGGATGCCAAGGACACAGACTTTATACCTTTCACTATTACCTGGCAGTAGAGGGGATTCTTTCTTGCTGTTGGTGTTATGCAGAGACGCTCCATGTTCAAGTAGCATCTTCACATTGTCCACCAGACCAGCCATAGCCGCTAGTGTTAGCAGTGTTTCTCCCTCCATTGTCTTCTCCTGCAGGGACAACCTAAAAGACGTTGTTGTACACAACCCAAGAGATCAGGAACCAGTTCTAGCACGTCCAACAAAACCAAACAAGTCATGTTACGTTCCCCAGTTTCTGTGTTGTGGTTTTGCTTGTATGTGTATGTTTTAGGATGGTTTCCTGAAATTCCCCCATTGCTAATTGGAGCTGACCCCGCCCCATCGTCAGGATACAGCTGTATCCCATTACAGACTCCTTCTCCAGCTATATAAGCCAGTGTTCTGTTGCTCAGAAGGGAGATGAGGCTGATGACTGAGGATGAAGTGTATCCTGAGTTTGTTGTTGTTAAGAGAGATTTTGGTATGTACTATGTTAGTTGTTGCTCAAAGAGAGAGAGCTTCTTTAATATCCTGAGTTAGTTTTTTCTCAGGTTTGTAGTGAAATAGTTTGTATTGTTCTGTTTCATTTGTTCCCAGGGGGAAGGCACCTAGGGAGTGTTTAGGCAAGAGGCCTGTGGGCATACATAACCCGTAGTATTTTACTGTCTATGCACACTAGGTAAGACCTGGATGGACCAGCCCCTGTATTTTGGTTAGCGCGCCAGTTGGTGCTAAGTTAAGTAAGTTGTGGGTAGGCAGGTAAGGTACCACTCTCTGCCTTTGTCATCCTTATTTGCACCTATAGTCCCATACCTATCTCACTCCACGGGAGTTGAGTTGTAGCAGGGTGTTGCGTTCCCTCTTCCTAGAGGCGTACGTAACATCGCCCATAAATCAATAAATATCCACATCCATGCCAGTAGATTTATGGGATGTGCAGTACGTGTCCAGATATGCAGCCCATGAGGTAATTGCTCTGTAATAGCCTACCACACAACACTATCTCCAGCATCTTCACCAGAGGTTGGACAGCTGCCTTGTGCAGAGGGTACCAGCCCCTTGTCATCTGCCTTACTGAAACCTGCTTGAAATTCTGACAGCTCTTGGAGGGCGAGAATGTCACCTGGGTGGAGAATGTACCAGAAAGAATGATGACTTTTCACAAGAGCATTAGTGTCTTATGATGAAGTATCAGTCATTCAATATCAGTCTACAGTTTCTTAGCAGTTTTCTGTTGTCAAGTAATTGGACATGATTCATCTAAGCTACATAAAATGGTGTAGAGCCCCGGCCCCAAAATGAATCTCATCAACTGTTTGCAAGGATTCTTCTGTGTTTCTCAGGAATGTTGAATTATCTGTGTTTCTCTTGCCATCCCACAGTCTATCACACCTCTGGATAGTAGAGTGGATGATACTCTCTCTCACCCTCTCTCTCCCATGCCCTATGGGCCATGAAACAAGCCAAGGGTTCCTTGTCTCTCTCTCCCTCTGATCATGCCCAGGTTATGCATGCTTTGTTAATGTCAGTAATGCATTGTAACTTGTGTTCATGCCTTGTATAATGTAATCATACATTTTACAATGATATGAGATACTTGCATTTAGTATTCAATTCTCAGATATTTCTTGATAGTCTATTACTGTAAGTCATCAATAGTCTTGCTTGCACATTGCTAAATCATCTTATGGAGTAAAATCAACAGTTTAATAGACTTTGTCATTATTAATTACATAGTCTTATCACGGGTCGCATGTGGGCTATGTATAACATAATATACAATAAATATTACTTCACCACAATGGGACAAGTCGGCTTGATGCATTTTCATTGCAACGTTTTTTTGCATACAGTACATCAGTAATGTGAGATACAACGCCATGGTTTGCTTTGCATGGGTTGTGCATTAATTTAGTGGGACGATGTAATATAATTTTGCAAAAAATGCCTATCCAACCTGGTTCATAATTTAAATAAAACTGTAAGACTTTACATGACACCCAGCGTCATAACACAGTCATAACCATGTCATATGTCATAACAGCTGACATAATATGGTCATAACACTGTCATAACACATATATTTAGACCTGCTGTGACATATATTGCCTGGTTGGGACACCTACATAAGTGTCAAAACCCCCAAAACCTACCAAACAAGGCAAAACATTCCATTACACCATAGCCTACTTGTGAACAGTATGTTTATGTTATATAACATTTTCTGAAATGTACCATATTAAATTATCATTAAATTATTATTTTTTATTTAACCTTTATTTAACTAGGCAAGTCAATTAAGAACAAATTCTTATTTACAATGATGACCTACCCTGGCCCAACCCTGACCCGGACGATACTGGGCCAATTGTGCGCCGCCCTATGGGACTCCCAATCACGGCCGGTTGTGATACAGCCTGGAATCAAACCAGGGTCTGTTGTGACGCCTCTAGCACTGAGATGCAGTGCCTTAGACCGAGGGCATGTAGGTGATAGGCTTATTCAGTTTATATGATTATGATGGTCATAATGCTTTTTGACAGTGTCATGAAGTGTATTTTCTTTGTCTAAGTAAAGTGACACAGCATGGTCATAATGCTTCTTGACAGTGTCATAAAGTGCCTTTTCTTAGTCCAAGTAAAATGACACAGGATGGTCATAATGCTTTATGACAGTGTCATAAGGTGTATTTTCTACAAGTTATTTAAAATGTGCTGGAAAAATCATGACTCATTACAACAAGAATTCATTACAACAACAACAAATGACTTCGGAAACAAACTTCCAAACAAAAGGAAACTTCTTGGCAGGGAAAAAACACATTTGAATAAATGTGAGGCTTGACACTCATAAGTAGGTGTCATAATCAGCCATAAAATAACGCAATATATGTCACAACAGGTGTAAACATATGGGTCATGATAGTGTTATGACCATATTATGACAGGTTCTAACAGTTTATGTCAGCTGTTATGACATATTATGACATGGTTATGGCCATGTCATGACGTGTTGTGATGCTGGGTGTCAAGTAAAGTGTTACCCATAAAACCCTGAATGTGAAAATGACAATCTCAGTAATCAGACAGAGTGACAATGCATTTACCTCGATCAATAGCCTTTAGGATCTTCAGGTGTTCATCACTGAGATAATTGAAGCAGAGGAGATCATGTTTAGCCAGTGTTCCAAAATAATTTAAGTAAGCATAATATTAATAACGGTTCATGTCATTTTGATCTCAACAATGACAGCATATAGCGAAATGCAAAAGTAGCCTAGGACATGGAGTATTTTCAGAAGTGTATTGGTATCATGCATTACCTCTCTAAAGGTGATAATAATAATTTGGGGCATGACTCTTGAATGCTCATCTGAATAGCAAAGCAGGCGATCTCCGTACATGTCGTCAGGATCCATAGCTTCAGAGGAAATAGCAATGTTAGCATGTGGCCTACTATCACTGTGCTCCCGACCTTTAGGTGTGGAAAGGTAATTGACTCCAGAAACATCTAAACACAATTTTCTGTTTTATTAGATATATTGTCCTATTCACCAGTCAGGCAGATTTCAGTTCTAACCTGTGAAATCTAGTTCTGTTGAAATCACAGGTCCTACCCGGTCCAGACAGAGAGATTGTAGAGTGTAATTTGTGCCATGCCTGAACTGAATCCCCTCTCTACCAACATACACACACGCATACACACACACACGCACACACACACACACATTCGCCTAATGCTATTTTTAGGTGTCATCTGCTTCCGTTGAAGTTGTGTGTTTAGCATGCAGGCCATACCACAACATCCAAATGGTGTGTCTTATGTACACTCATTTTCCATAATGTCAACTGTAATAATTATTTAGATATTTATACGACCAGTGCAGAAAGAGACAGCAATGTTTTAATAACAGATGGCAAATATTAGCCTTGTCAGAAGAGAATTGTTCAGGGAAGATCCATTTTCTCTGGCAGACCATCAAAGGGACTTGAAGAGCTCCCTGCTGGGTAGTATTAACATGTGATTAAAATGTAGAAAGACATCCAGTGTTGTTGATTTTCCGAGACGCAAAGATGATTCAAGACTATTGTGCTGGAACTGAATAGGATCTCTCAGAAGCTGCATCTGAACTGCTAGAGCTCCAGCATTAATTTGCTTTCAAAGGCTTTATCAAACATCCATGCTTTACTTATTGCTTTTTGACTAATATGTTGCTCAAAAAGAGACATGAAAAGAAGAAAAAAAAAACGTGTGAAACAGAAATGTATAATATGCTCAACAATTCAAACATACTATACAAGCTGCATAGTCAGTAAGGTTGCATGGTTGGTAGTTCACAATTGTCTCTTCTCCTTACATGGCAAACACTTTGGCCATATAGATCATTCATCAAGTAGCTCTTCAGTCTGGGAGGGAAAAGGTCACAGCTCATGAACATGGGCAGGGCAGGATTAAGAAATCATAGGCAACGGGTCTTTGGTCTTGAATTCAAACAAACAACAGCCCAGGCCAATGAAGCGACACACATATTGTACAATATTAGGAGGATATACATGTATATACAATACCAGTCAAAAGTTTGGACACACCTACTCATTCCAGTTTTTATTTTTTATTTTTACTATTTTCTACATTCTAGACGTCGTGTTTAGTTTAGTTTTTGGTGTAGGGTTTTTTCTGTTCTAGGTTGTTTATTTCTATGTTGGGTTAATGGTTCCCAATTAGAGGCAGCTGAGTGTCGTTACCTCTAATTGGGAACCATATATATGTTTGTTTGTGTGATTATGTACACCAGAGTTACGATCGTCATTTGCCTGGGGAGTATCACCGTCCCAAAGAGGAGCTAGAAGCAGCGGCGGCAGAGCGGCGCTATTATGAGGAGAAATACGGAGCATGGACACCCGATAAAGAGAGATATGCTGGGACACGCCTGGCGAGGAAGCCCGAGCGGCAGCCCGCCCACAGCCCTGACAGCTGAGTGGAGCTGGATTTTTTTTTTTTTTGGGGGCACACGGGGAGGTTGGCCGGTTCAGGGTGGACTCCTGAGCCAACTCCTCGTGCTCTTTGGAGGGAGCGTTGGAGGGAGCGTCGCACTGGTAAGACGCCGTGCTATGCAGTATTGCGCACGGTGTCTCCAGTGCGCAATCACAGGCCGGTGTGCGACATTCCAGCTCCACTCATCTGTCAGGCTAGGGTGAGTGTGCAGCCTGGAAGAGTGGTGCCGGCTCTGCGCGTGAAGTCTCCTGTGCACCTTCTTGGACCAGGATTTCCTGCACCGGTTCTGCGTGCAGTGTCTCCGGTGCGTGTCCACAGCCCGGTGCGCGACATTCCAGCTCCACTCATCTGTCAGGCTAGGGTGAGTGTGCTGCCTGGTAGAGTGGTGCCGGCTCTGCGCGCTAAATCTCCAGTGCACCTTCTTGGACCGAGATATCCTGCGCCGGCTCTGCGTACGGTGTCTCCGGTTCGCGCCCACAGCCCGGTACGCGACATTCCAGCTCCCACCATCTGTGAGGCGAGGGTGAGTGAACAGCCGGGTAGTAGGGTGCCGGCTCCGCGCACCAGGTCCCCTGTGCGCATAGAGAGCACAGCACGTCCTGTCCCTGTTCCACGCTCCAGGATCCCTGTGCGAGTCTAGGACCCAGCACGTCCTGTCCCACGCTCCAGGATCCCTGTGCGCGTCGTGGACCCAGCACGTCC
This sequence comes from Brachymystax lenok tsinlingensis, assembly GCA_030435695.1. Classification (NCBI taxonomy): domain Eukaryota; kingdom Metazoa; phylum Chordata; class Actinopteri; order Salmoniformes; family Salmonidae; genus Brachymystax; species Brachymystax lenok. The sequence goes on from CM059818.1 coordinate 15,164,454, forward strand.
TGTCCCTGCTCCCCGCACCAGAGTCCCAGTGCCCATCGTGAGTCCAACACGGCCCGTTCCTACTCCCTGCACCAGAGTCCCAGTGCGCATCGTGAGTCCAACACGACCCGTTCCTGCTCCCCGCACCAGAGTCCCAGTGCGCATCGTGAGTCCAACACGACCCGTTCCTGCTCCCCGCACCAGAGTCCCAGTGCGCATCGTGAGTCCAACACGGCCCGTTCCTGCTCCCCCGCACCAGAGTTCCAGTGCGCATCGTGAGTCCAACACGGCCCGTTCCTGCTCCCGCAACAGAGTCCCAGTGCGCATCGTGAGTCCAACACGGCCCGTTCCTGCTCCCCGCACCAGAGTTCCAGTGCGCATCGTGAGTCCTACACGGCCCGTTCCTGCTCCCCGCACCAGAGTTCCTGTGCGCATCGCTAGTCCAGCACAGCCTGCTCCTACTCCCCGCACCAGGTCCCCTGAGCGCATCGTGAGTCCAGCACAGCCTGTTCCTGCTCCTCGCACCAGGTCCCCAGCGCATCGCGAGTCCAGCACAGCCTGTTCCTGCTCCCCGCACCAGGTCCCCTGAGCGCATCGCGAGTCCAGCACAGCCTGTTCCTGCTCCCCGCACCAGAGTTCCTGTGCGCATCGCGAGTCCAGCACAGCCTGCTCCTACTCCCCGCACCAGAGTTACGATCTTTATTTGTTCGCTTTGTTTATTATTTTTCCCAGTTGCGTCATTAAATAAATATGTATACTGGAAGCATCGCTGCGTCTTGGTCCGTCAATAAAGAAGATCGTGACAGTAGAATATTAGTGAAGACATCAAAACTATGAAATAACTACATGGAATCATGTAGTACCCAAAAAGGTGTTAAACAAATAAAAATATATTTTATATTTGAGATTCTTCAAAGTTGCCACCCTTTGCCTTGATGACAGCTGTTCAGGAGTCTTATGGACCTAGACTTGCCGCTCCGCTACCGCTAGCCGTGCGGTAGCAGACAGAACAGTCTATGACTAGGGTGGCTGGAGTCTTTGACAATTTTTAGGGCCTTCCTCTGACATCGCCTGGTATAGAGGTCCTGGATGGCAGGACGCTTGGCCCCAGTGATGTACTGGGCCGTACGCACTACCCTCTGTTGTGCCTTGAGGTCGGAGGCCGAGCAGTTGCTCTCGATGGTGCAGCTGTAGAACGTTTTGAGGGTCTGAGGATCCATGCCAAATCTTTTCAGTCTCCTGAGGGGAAATAGGCTTTGTCATGCCCTCTTCACGACTGTTATGGTGTGTTTGGACCATGATAGTTTGTTGGTGACAGGGGCGGTTCTGGGGGTGGGGGGGAGGGGCAGGGGGGGCCAGTGCCGCTGTGACAAGTTTGGACCCCCTTGTGGCCCCCCTAAATGTTGAGTATGAAATAATTCTAGCATAACTAATTTTTGCTATCGTTCTTTTTTTACATCCGTTATTAGACAGTGGCAACGCGGAACACGAATTAAACCCACACATTTACTAGAGGGACATATTATTTTGCCTGCTAATGCCTGCAAAGCAGTGAAGAAAACGATATGTCTACAATAACGTCTAATGTAACTGGCCCCTCTAACAGTACAACTGGCCCCAGCTTGGCCTCCCAAGGTGAAATGGTCTAGAACCGCCACTGGATGGTGATGTGGACACCAAGGAACTTGAAGCTCTCAACCTGCTCCACTACAGCCCTGTCGATGAGAATGGGGGCGTGCTCGGTCCTCCTTTTCCTGTAGTCCACAATCATCTCCTTTGTCTTGATCACGTTGAGGGAGAGGTTGTTATCCTGGCATGGCACAGCCAGGTCTCTGACCTGTCTACAGTCATTGAAAGCGGGCTCTTGTCCTCCTGTGGTTGGCTGTTGCAGTAGAAATATACTAAATATATACTACATATATAATATATACTGTGTATATTTTGTTATTTTTTTGCTGCCTCTTGGGCCGCCCTGGTAAACCCCTGCATTAATCCGACTCTGATCATGGGGTCATTCAGTCTTTTCAAGGTCAGCTGCTTCCTGATCTCCAGTCAGCACAGGTGCTTGAGTGATCGGGTTTCCCTAGGTGAAAGGGAATAAACAGAAAAGTAAACATTTTGAATGTGATATACTCCATGTAAATGGTGCATTTAGAATAGTAAAAGCATTGTATTTGAACATATAGTCTAGCCAGTATATAATCTTACCCAGAACGTCACATATGTCAGGCCATTCTTTCTGCTTCTCCAAGGTGAGTTGGAATTGTGAAGAGATATGCACATGACTAGCGTAGTGCAGAAGAATGCGCACCACACACCCAGACAGGTGCACGAGGCATGAGAGACTCATGAATTCACAAAACTGCATAAACGACAGACATGATTGGAAACTATTTTGTTTGTCACTCAGTCGAGAGAAGCTTAGTAAACATCCCACAATAGAAATAATGCAAAAAAGGTTGACAACTCACTGGAATTCCTTCTTCCTCTACACATTTCATACTCAAGCCGTCGTCATAGTTACAAGTGAAGCACCTTTCAACGTCATAGCCATTGTTGAGCAGAAGACACATCATCTTGTCCTGCAGGCAGTAATGCAGAGCCGGGGGAAACACTGTGTTACTGACCACTGTGAAGTAACAATTGACGTCTGCCTGTCTGGCCAGAAGCAGCTTCACAATCTCATACTCCCAGCTCTCACTGCCACCAGGAGGTAGTTCAAGTGTGGCTCCTGCGTTCAATAGCATTTTGACGCATGGGATGTCCCTGGAGACAGCAAAGTATAATGTGCTTCTTCTCATGTCCATGTACCCGTCTGAGAGGCGTGGGGTCAGGAGGACGTTGACGTACAAAGCCGTTTTCTATGAGTACTTCCATACAATCAGAATGGTTGCTATCAACTTTAGAGTGAATCAAGCTTTGGCCAGTGAGTTGGATATAGCCCTTCTGGTGGTAATGGGTATCAACATCTTTAAGGCACTGACGGTGAGAAATGAAAAAGGTTTGGTGGAGATGGACATGTCATTCAACACCTGTGAGGCCTGGCTGAATGTCTATGAACTGTATTACGGCAGATCTTGCGTTTACTCACTCATAGTGACCCTCATATGTTGCCTTGTGGATTGGTAGTTCAAACCATTCAAACTGGGTAGATTAGGGTTGGCTAAATTTTTTAAGAGAAGTTCGATACAGTCTGGGTTTCCTGTACCAACTGCATCCGTCAGAACACTCTTCCCATTTAAAGCCTGGGAATTGACTCCGTTTCCTTATATGGCATGTAAAAACAAAGTCACACCAGCTGAGAGAATACAGTACATGAGACAAGTTTAAATCAAATCAAATCAAATGTTATTGGTCACATACACATGGTTAGCAGATGTTATTGCGAGTGTAGCGAAATGCTTGTGCTTCTAGTTCCGACCGTGCAGTAATATCTAACAAGTAATCTAACAATTTCACAACAACTACCTTATACACACACAAGTGTACAGGAATGAATAAGAATATGTACATATAAATATATGGATGAGCGATGGCCGTGCTGCATAGGCAAGATGCAGTAGAAGGTATAGAGTACAGTATATACATATGAGATGAGTAATGTAGGGTATGTAAACATTATATAAAGTTCCATTGTTTAAAGTGACTAGAAATACATTTATTACATCCAATTTTAAATTATTAAAGTGGCTAGAGATTTGAGTCAGTATGTTGGCAGCAGCCACTCAACGTTAGTGATGGCTGTTTAACAGTCTGATGGCCTTGAGATAGAAGCTGTTTTTCAGTCTCTTGGTCCCAGTCCGTGATGTGTACACCAAGGAACTTAAAACTTTCCACCTTCTCCACTACTGTCCCATCGATGTGGATAGGGCGGTGCTCCCCTCTGCTGTTTCCTGAAGTCCACGATCATCTCCTTTGTTTTGTTGAGGTTGAGTGTGAGGTTATTTTCCTGACACCACACTCCGAAGGGCCCTCACCTCCTCCCTGTAGGCCGTCTCGTTGTTGTTGGTAATCAAGCCTACCACTGTAGTGTCGTCTGCAAACTTGATGATTGATTTGGAGGCGTGCATGGCCACACAGTCATGGGTGAACAGGGAGTACAGGAGAGGGCTGAGAACGCACCCTTGTGTTGAGGATCAGCGGGGTGGAGATGTTGTTTCCTACCCTCACCACCTGGGGGGTGGCCCGTCCAGGACCCAGTTGCACAGGGCGGGGTCGAGACCCAGGGTCTCAAGCTTAATGACGAGTTTGCAGGGAACTATGGTGTTAAATGCTGAGCTTTAATTGATGAACAGCATTCTTACATAGGTATTCCTCTTGTCCAGATGGGTTAGGGCAGTGTGCAGTGTGATTGCATCGTCTGTGGACCTATTGGGGCGGTAAGCAAATTGGAGTGGGTCTAGGGTGTCAGGTAGAATGGAGGTGATATGATCATTGACTAGTCTCTCAAAGCACTTCATGATGACGGAAGTGAGTGCCAGGGGGCGATAGTCATTTAGCTCAGTTACCTTAGCTTTCTTGGGAACAGGAACAATGGTGGCCCTCTTGAAGCATGTAGGAACAGCAAACTGGGATAGGGATTGGTTGAATATGTCTATAAACACACCAGCCAGCTGGTCTGCGCATGCTCTGAGGAGGCGGCTAGGGATGCCGTCTGGGTCGGCAGCCTTGCGAGGGTTAACACGTTTAAATGTTTTACTCACGTTGGCTGCGGTGAAGGAGAGCCTGCAGGTTTTGGTAGCGGGGCATGTCAGTGGCACTGTATTGTCCTCAAAGCGAGCAAAGAAGTTGTTTAGTTTGCCGGTGTCCGCGACGGGGCTGGTTTTCTTTTTGTAATCCATGATTGACTGTAGACCCTGCCACATACGTCTCGTGTCTGAGCCTTTGAATTGCGACTCTACTTTTCTTGCCGAAAGGAGGGCGAGGGAGGTCTTTGTATGAGTCGCGGAAGTTAAGAGTAGCAATGTTCCAGAATGCTGCCAGCCCGGGTCGCGCATTCGATATGCTGATAAAAGCAAGACCTCTGTAAATTCATAGAACCTATGACTAGATAGATACATTAACATTCCGAGCTGATTTTACCTCACTGGTTACATACCATAGTGAAGAACATTGTCTAGTATGTGGACATGGCAACACCCAACAGGGTCACCCTTGTTCTTATTTTCAATGACGCCCTAGGAACAGTGTTCAGGGGCAGAACAACTTATTTTTACCTTGTCAGCTCGGGACTCGATCTTGCAACCTTTCGGTCACACACTGGGCTCTAATTTGCAACCATCTTGGTTCCATATGCTCCGAAATATTTTTGCTGAAAATAAGAATTTGTTCTTAACTGACTTGCCTAGTTAAATAAAGGTAAAATAAAATACATTTAGGCCTACACTTCAAATCCAGGAGTATTTTATGTATTTTATCTTTTTTTTTATCAGGGAGTCATACTGAGACCAATGTCTCTTTTATAGATGAGCCCTGAATTACATAAATTACAGAAAATACACATCAAAATATGACTACAAAATACAAGCAGAAAGAAAAACACAGTCATAAAAAACAAACACGTTTATCAGTAAGGTCCTCAATCAGCTTTCTGAACTGCCCTAGAGGCACCAGAAATCACATTTAAGAACATTTTGAAGATGTGAAAACGAAAAGCTGATTTACGTAACTCAGTCCAGATCAAAGGAATTTCCAGTTAGACATCCCTGAGACCGGGTGTGGTAACTCGGATGTCAAAAGTTTAGTATTGATGTTATGTACAGTGGGACTTTTTATAAAATGACTTTATAAACGCTTGTGAAGATAAACATTGAGTAGTGCTACCTGATAACTACCACACTAATACAAATTATAAGATATACTGCTACCATTCATTTGAAATGAATTAACGTTCAAAGATTGTAACGCTGATTTCGCAAGGGATGGTCCCCACTTGGACTCTAGTAACTTTTGTGGGCAGAGACATTTCATTGGTTACATTTTAGCAGAGGTCACATGGACGTTACCATGGCAGCGACCAAGCAGTTGGTGCACAAACAGCAGTAGGCTACCTGCAGGCTGCAGTTGAAAATACACAAGGAAATAAAAGCTAGCGTGCTTCTATCCAGCTTGCTTATCGACATTTTGAGAGTCACTAGCAACAAAAATGATGTAATCCAAAGTCCACTCACTTTTTCTGACGCTTAAAAACTTTCGTGTTTCCTACTGCTGTCAGAGGCTAACTAGCTATCTTCCAGCCATGTCCGAAGACGACGCAGAAACGTCGGTGCTCAACGGCAATGCTGATGAACAAAATGTGAAAAAAGAGGGGAAAAGTCCTGAAACAGAATTAGATGCGTCTCAGGTTGAAAGCAACACCACTGAAGACCCGCCTCCAGATGTACAAGATAGCGATACTGGGGTAAAGACTGAAACTGGCGAGCTGGTGGGGGAAGCAGTGAAGTCAACTTTTTTGACATCAGGTGAGGAGGACACAGTGGAGGCGACAGCTCAAGCGGACCTTCCCGAGGACAGCAGGCAAGATGGAGCATCACCAAAGAAAACAACATTTTCTAATGATGTTGGGAACTCAACAGCCACTGGTAAGAAAGAGGATTTACAAAGTATCACAATAATAATAGACCACAATAGTTTTATGATAGGAAGGGCATTTATGATAGGGAAGGGCATGTTTCTCTCAATCATATTCTGTGTTGGACATGTTGTTTTTCTTCTCTATTGTAGTGAAGATCATGCTGATGCCGGAGGGACACATGATGACGATGGCCTTTGCAATTGGGCTGACCATCAAAGAGTTGAAGTATCACTTTGCAAATGAGCTGAAAGTGCCATCAGAACTCATACAGATCTCTCAGAGCGGTAAGCCTTTCAACTAAATGCTAAGGCCTTGACTTTCTTTGTTTATGCATTATGATTTAGGTCTTTGTCCATCCAGGCAGGATGGTAGAGGACCATAGGACCCTGATCGAGCTGGGAGTGCAGCCTCATGGCACCATCCAGTTGGAGATGACCTCATCTGACCCTGAAAACCACCCCATCCGTCCTGTCAAGGCCCAGCAGGACTACAACATGCCTGACGTCATCACTGTCCGAGTCCAGACAGGTATTTTTTACTAGTCTTTCTCTACCAGTCTTCTGGGAGACAATACCATACTTTTGCAGGCCCAGATTTCATGGATGATAGTCACATGCGTTGCATCCTTTATTTGTATATTTCTGTCTCCCCCCTTGCTCTCCCGCTCTCCCAGACCCAGAGACATTCCAGGATGTGGTGGTGGAGATTGAGAGGGCCACCCATAGGAAGGCTTTCCTGGGAGGCTACAGACACAAGGCCACAGAGACAGAGTACCACCATGCAGCTGTACAGACCATAGCTAAGAGGAAACCCATTAGGGGGGTGGGGACCTTCAGCCGCAATACACAGGTACACACACATACACACTATTGCTGAGCGATTAACTGACATTTGTTATATTTCATTTTTTAAACGACTAATTGACTGACGTCGGTTCAATTATTTTAATTCCATTTAGTTCCGTTTTTTTCTGTGAGCTCAATGCGCAGTTTCCTTAGAGATACACTACATGACCAAAAACATTTCTATATGGACCTCGCTTTGTGCAAGGTGGCATTGTCATGCTGAAACAGGAAAGAGCCTTCCCCGAACTGTTGCCACAAAGCTGGAAGCACAGAATAGTCTGGAATGTCATTGTATGCTGTAGCATTACGAATTCCCTTCACTGGAACTAAGGGGCCTAGCCAGAACCATGAAAAACAGCCCCAGACCATTATTCCTCCTCCACCAAACTTTAGAGTTGGAGCTATGCATTCGGACTGGTAGCATTCTCCTGGCATCCGACAAACCCAGATTGGTCTGTTGGACTTCCAGATGGTAGAGCATGATTCATCACTCCAGAGAACGCATTTCCACTTCTCCAGAGTTCAATGGCGGCGAGCTTTACACCACTCCAGCCGGCGCTTGACATTGCGCATTGGTGAGCTTAGGCTTGTGTGCGGCTGCGTGGCCATGGAAACCCATTTCATGAAGCTCCCAACAAACAGTTATTGTGCTGATGTTGCTTCCAGAGGCAGTTTGGAACTCGGTACTGAGTGTTGCAACCGAGGACAGACGATTTTTACGCACTATGCGCTTCAGCACTTCTGTGAGCTTGTGTGGCCTACCACTTTGAGGCTGACCCATTGCTCCTAGATGTTTCAAATTCACAATAACAGCACTTACCGGGGCAGCTCTAGCAAGGCAGAAATTTGATGAACTGACTTGTTGGAAAGGTGGCATCCTATGACGGTGCCACATTAAAAGTTACTGAGCTCTTCAGTAAGGCCATTCTACTGCCAATGTTTGTCTATGGAGATTGCATGGCGGTGTGCTCGATACACCTGTCAGCAACGAGTGTAACTGAAATAGCCGAATCCACTAATTTGAAGGGATGTCCACATACTTTTGTATGTTTAATGTAAATTAACAGGCCAATATTCTACCTAGTTTAGCACAGAAAACGTGGTAATTAACAATGACCATAGTCCATTGCTTGCCTACTTGTCCGGTCTGTGTGGGGCAGACACGGAGAGGGAGAGGAGCGATCGAGAGGGATAGAGAGCAGTTGCTTTGTGGGGTCTCTACCTTAAAAATACATTATCTAAGTGATTGATAGTTGGTATCGTGAATTGTGATTTTTGTCAGACAGCATAGGCAGCAGCTCTATAGAAATGGCATGATGTCTTGGACTAAAATAATAAAGTCATCAAATAAAACAAATGTAATATACACAACAACTGAAATATTTTATTGAAGTAAAGTAATGCGAATACATTTTGAAGTTTGAAACCATAATCTTTTTCAAACATAATTTTTTTTTGCACCTGGAGCTGCATAGGGTATGCTATAACAACCAAATGTTCTCCTTCAGACAGTGACGGTGAAGAGCCAGTCCCAGCAGTGCACCAACAGCACATCCACCCAGATGACCAAAATCGGCTGCTACATGTCCAACATGGAGGACAAGCTCATCTCCCCTGGCTCCTACGTCACCGCCGCCCAGTACCATGACAAGAGACTGAGAGCTGTACGTCCTCTGAACTATACATAGACAGACAGACCTGCCTTTGTATCTCTGTGCTCACACCTTTACCCCCACCTATAGGTGATCACTCTGCAGATGTACACACGGCGCTGGCAGGCCAAGCGGTTGACAGACCAGCTGAGGCAGGACAGGGAGTTGCGTCTGGCCTGGATGGAGAGAGAGGGGAGGAGGAAAAGGGAGGAGAAAGAGGAGCAGATCAAGGCTGAGTACCACAGGAGGATGAACCCCCAGTGCAGGGACGACTTCGCCCTGCTCTACAGTGCCCTGGAGAGTAAGCAGGGACCACCCTTTGCTGCTCCTGTGTGTGTGTGTGTGTGTGTGTGTGTGTGTGTGTGTGTGTGTAAATCCTCTATGTGTTTGTAACAGAGTGGAGGAGAGAGGAGGTAGAGCACATCGATGCCACTCTGGATGGTGCTGAGAGGAAGGCTGCTCTGTGTGCGCTACTGGAGCAGGAGAGCCAGCTCATTGCCTCCATCGGACGCCACCGCATCGCCGCCGGCGAGAGGAATTACGACAAGGCAGTGCAGGCCTTCCTTGAGAAGGTCAAAGGTCCCCTCCCCTCTATTCTCTTCCACTGCTTTGGGATATGTGCGGTGTCCCATTAATTCTCTCCTAGAGTTTTCCATAGCATTGTAAAGGCAATGCAGGCCCTCCTTAGTTTCAATTAAAACATTTGACCAAACAATATATTATTTTTGTATTTGCCAGTGTGCTGCCCCTAAGAGGTGGCGTGCATTCGATGGGAAGATGACCCAGATGGACACCCAGTACACCATCAGAGCCAAGGAGCTGAGAGACCTGTACTCCAGCATCAACCTGCACTACCTCAACCAGGAGGAGAGGCTTGACGTGCTGCTCACACTCAAACACACCGTCAAGGTGGGAACACGTACTCTCAACCCATACTGACTGAAAAGATAGATTAATCTTGAGCTGTTTTTAGATATGAAATATACATACTGATTGATTGTGAATTGACAATTGGCCATTGGTTTCTATGAGGATTTTTTTATTTGTGAATCATAAAAATGCTTCATAATTGTACAGGAGCACGACTGCAAGCTGACCCAGAACATTGTGGAGTTGATTGACAGGGAGGCGGACCTCCTGATGAGGGGGGTAAAGGAGACCAATCTGGAGGGGCTGAGGAAGAGAATCTCCACCCTCTTCCTCCAGTACATCAAAACCCCCACCTTTAACCCTGAGGTGGCCAAACTGCTCAAGGTACATTACATGACCAGAAGTATGTGGACACCTGTTCGTCAAACATCTCATTCCAAAATCATGTGCATTTAATATGGAGTTGGTCCCCCTTTGATAACAGCCTCCATTCTTCTGGGAAGGCTTTCCACTAGATGTTGGAACATTGCTGCGGGGACTTGCTTCCATTCAGGCACAAGAGCATTAGTGAGGTTGGGCACTGATGTTGGGCGATTAGGCCTGGCTCACAGTCGACCTTCCAATTCATCCTAAAGGTGTTCGATGGGGTTGAGGTCAGGGCTCTGTGCAAGCCAGTCAAGTTTTCCCACATCGATCAACAAACCATTTCTGTATGGACCTCGCTTTGTGCACGGGGGCATTGTCATGCTTAAACAGGAAAGGGCCTTCCCCAAACTGTTGCCACAAAGTTGCAAGTACAGAATCGTCTAGCATGTCATTGTATGCTTTAGTGTTAAGATTTCCTTTTCACTGAAACTAAGGGGCCTAGCCCGAACCATGAAAAACAGCCCCAGACCATTATTCCTCCTCCACCAAACTTTAGAGTTGGCACTATGCATTCGGGCAGGTAGCGTTCTTTGCTTCCAGAGGCAGTTTGGAACTTGTTAGTGAGTGTCAGCACTCAGCGGTCCTGTTCTGTGACCTTGTGTGGCCTACCACTTCGCGGCTGAGCCATTGTTCCTCCTAGACGTTTCCACTTCACAATAACAGCACTTACAGGTGGCCGGGGCAGCTCTAGCAGGGCAGAAATTTGACGAACTGGCATGTTGGAAAGGTGGCATCTGATGACGGTGCCACGTTGAAAATCACTGAGCTCTTTAGTAAGGACATTCTACTGCCAATGTTTGTCTATGGAGAATGCATGGCTGTGTGCTCGATACACCTGTCAGCAACGTTGTGGCTGAAATAGCCGAATCCACTAATTTGAAGGGTGTCTATATACTTTTGTATATCGAGTGAACATATCTGAGACCGTATGGTGTTTAGGTGTTAAATGGTGTATTTTATTGTCAATAAAATATAATTATTGAACCTTCCCACTGGGCACAGACGTCAATTCAACATCTATTCCACATTGGTTCAACGTAATTTCATCGGTGATTCAACCAGTGTGCGCCCAGTGGGTTCAATTAGGCCAATTAAGAAAACTGTATTATTCTGACCCTCACCCTCCTCCCTCCTTCAGGTCCCCCAGGACCCAGCCCAGTTGAGGAAGAACATCTACTTCTGCCGCGGCTGCAGCCGCTACCTGCTGTCCACTGACTTTGCACTTACAGCCAATGCTCGCCTGGTAGGCAAGTGTCGTAGCTGTTCGGAGCTGGACAACGAGGCTCGCCGCCGCGAGGACTTCTCCCACTACAAGACCATCCTCAGGAGGCTCCGCAAGACTGAGGCCCAGAGGGACAAAGAGGCCAAGATTACCTACCTGCTGCAGGTGTGTGTTGTGTGTGTGTGTGTGTGTGTGAGTGTGTATGTGTGTCTGACTGTCGTCGTGTGTATCTTACAGGAGCAGGACCTGCGGTACCTGGTAGATGTAGTGTGGGGGGCCCAGTCGGCCCTCAGTGCGTGGAGCGACATGCATGACCTGGTAATGGTGAGGTGGGATTGCCAGTGGGAGTGGAGTCCCTGGAACTGCATCCTGCTCACCAAGGGAGAAGCTGCTACTCACATCAAAATGGAGAACATTGAGAAGGTAAACACACACACCCCCACACTTTAGGGTTTAAAATGAATTGCCTAGTTTCTCCAGCAGATTTTGTTTTAACTAAGTAAACATAACCTATATTAACAACCTTACAGAGATAGTATCAGAGTACCAGAGAGAGAAAAATTAGTTCTAGGTAATTTAATGTCATAGATTATGATACCACTAGCTAGATGGGAGGAAAAGTCTAAAGTATCAACCCCTGTTGACCATGGACAGGCTTATGGAGTGGTGTTCATTCGGAATGTCAAACACAAACACACAGTGGCAAAGAAATACTTCTCCAAGATCCCCGTCATGGCCAAATACCTCCAGGACGTGGACTCGCAATCAGCCGCCCACGGCAACCTGTTAGTCGCCAAGCCCATCACCACGGTGACAGCCAGGATCCTGACTACCACCCCACAAGCCGCTGGTGGTAAGGCCACGCTGTGAAGCCCTCTTCCTGCCTCTTCCCGTCTCTTTATCAGTCTGTCCCCCTCTTTCCACCCCGTCTTTTGTATGTCAAATAGAAAATAGTGTATTTGATTATCATTGAACTAGTTTGGCTTATGCAACTTTGAAATGGATGTCTAATTTCATGATAGAAGTGATGATATTAAATAGATACTGTAAAATACAATCTGAATGGATCTTTGTGTGCAAAATCTCGTAAGATCTTGACTCATGATCTGGTACATACCTCAGTGCTAGATACAACAGTGTTAAACTGGAAAACCATAAGATCCCAAAAAGGATCTTGGGTAAGGATTTTTACCAGCAATTCAGAATGTTCAAAATCCAATGTGATAGTGTACTATACCCACCATACCAAACTGCTCACTTTCATGTGTGATAAACTGATCTTCTGGTCTGATTAATGAATCCAGAAATTCATAAAGGAATATTTATTACATCGTTTTTTCATCACATTGAACATCTAAAACCTTTGTGTTCATGTCTGTCCGTAATAGGTTATTGAGCCACATTTCCTATCTGTTATCTAAATGATTAACAGTCAGGTTGTAGTGGCTCTACAGCAGGTCTCCTCGCTGCCCGGATGTACTTGAGATTGCGGTGGTCCGTCCAGATGAGAAAAGGGTGTTTAGCCCCCTCAAGCCAATGCCTCCACGCCTTCAGAGCCCTCACGACCGCCAACAACTCCCTGTCCCCAACGTCATAGTTTCGCTCCACCGGGCTGAGCTTCTTAGAAAAAAAAGCACAGGGACGGAGTTTTGGTGGCGTACCCGAGCGCTGCGGCAGCACAGTTCCTATCCCAGCCTCGGACGCGTCCACCTCAACTTTGAATGCCAGAGAGGGATCCGGATGAGCCAGCACGGGGGCCGAGGTAAACAGATCCTTCAGGCGACCAAAAGCCCTGTCCGCCTCAGCTGACCAACGCAGTCTCACCGGGCCCCCCTTTAGCAGTGAGGTAATGGGAGCCGCTACCTGCCCGAAGCCCCGGATAAACCTCCGGTAGTAGTTGGCAAACCCTAAAAACCGCTGCACCTCCTTTACCGTGGTTGGAGTTGGCCAATTACGCACGGCTGAAATGTGGTCACTCTCCATCTCCACCCCGGACGTGCAAATGCGATATCCTAGGAATGAGACGGTCGATTGGAAGAACAGACACTTCTCAGCCTTAACGTACAGGTCATGCTCCAACAGTCGCCCAAGCACCCTGCGCACCAGAGACACATGCTCGGCGCGTGTAGCGGGGTATATCAATATGTCATCGATATACGCCACTACACCCTGCCCAAGCAGGTCCCTGAGAATCTCGTCTACAAAGGATTGGAAGACTGATGGAGCATTCTTCAACCCGTACGGCATGACGAGATACTCATAGTGTCCTGAGGTAGTACTAAATGCTGTCTTCCACTCGTCCCCATCCCGGATACGCACCAGATTGTAAGCACTCCTGAGATCCAGTTTCGTGAAAAAGCACGCCCCGTGTATTGACTCGATAGCACTGGCTATGAGAGGCAGCGGGTAGCTGTACCTCACAGTGATCTGATTGATACCTCTATAGTCAGTACACGGGCGCAAACCACCATCCTTCTTCTTCACGAAAAAGAAACTCGAGGAGGCAGGTGAAATGGAGGGCCGAATGTATCCCTGTCGCAGAGATTCGGCCACATGTGTCTCCATAGCTGCCGTCTCCTCCTGCGACAGAGGATACACATGACTCTTGTCAATTGCAGCGTCTTCCAGGAGATTTATCGCACAATCCCCTCGTCGATGAGGTGGTAATAGCGTTGCCCTCTTCTTACTGAAGGCGAGAGCCAAATTGGCATATTCTGAGGGGATGTGCCCGGTGGAGACCTGGTCTGGACTTTCCACCGTAGTCGCACCGATGGAAACACCTACACACCTGCCCGAGCACCCTCGTGACCACCCCTTGAGAGCCCTCTGTTGCCACAAAATATTGGGGTCATGATAGGCCAACCAGGGTATGCCCAGCACCACAGGGAAACCAGGAAAATCAATAAGGAAAAAACTGATACGCTCCTGATTCCCCTGCGTCACCATACTTATTGGAGCTGTGGCCTCCCTAATCAGCCCTGACCCCAATGGTCGACTGTCTAAGGAATGCACAGGGAAATGAACATCAAGAGACACAATGGGAATCCATAAACTAAGTGCAAAGGTACGGTCTATAAAATTCCCAGCTGCGCCTGAATCTACTATCGCCTTATGCTGGGAATGCGGGGAACACTCATTAAACTCTATAAACACAAACATGTGAGCAACAGGAAGCTCTGGGTGAGTTTGGTGCTTACTCACCTGGGGTGACACAACAGTGCTCTGCCTGCCTCCTCGACTCCCTGAAAAAGCCCCCCAACACCGACCAGCAGTGTGTCCTCTGCGGCCACAGCTGGTGCAGGGAGTGGCTCCTCCTCCGGTCCCCCTTAGCGCAGTACCTCCTAGCTCCATTGGGATCGGAGCGGAGACGCTAGAGGATGGAATCGGCAGGCCCCGATCTGGACGTCCGAGGGTAGCCAGCAGGTTATCCAAACGAATGGTCATGCCCACCAGTTGGTCCAGATTGAGTGTATTATCCCTGCAGGACAGCTCCCGACGGACGTCCTCCCGCAGACTGCACCGGAAATGGTCGATCAGGGCCCGCTCATTCCATCCTGCGCCTGCAAGGTACGGAATTCCCGGCGCAAAATCCTGTGCGCTCCTCGTCCCCTGTCTTAGGTGGAAAAGGTGTTCACCCGCCGCTCTCCCCTCCGGTGGATGGTCGAAAACCGCCCGGGAAACGGCGAGTGAACACCTTATAGTGATCCAACGCTGCGTCCTCCTCTCCCCATACGGCGTTGGCCCACTCCAGAGCTCTCCCGGACAAACAGGAGACGAGGGCGGAAACACTCTCTCGTCCCGAAGGAGCTGGATGAACGGTTGCCAGGTAGATCTCCAGCTGGAGCAAGAACCCCTGGCAGCCGTACCATCATACTCCCTCGGTGGGCGAGAGACGAATCCCACTGGGACCAGATGGAAGAGGGGCCAGTAGTTGGGTAGGTGGTGGTGAAGGTAGGGGTGCTTGCAGTCCTCCTCTCTCCAAACGCTCCAGGGTATGCAGCACGCGATCCATTGCTGAGCCGAGACTTTGGATCATCCTTGCGTGCTCACTGACACGCTCCTCCAACTGACTCAGAGGGCTGTTTTCTCCTGCTGCTTCCATATTTTAGGTCCGCAATTCTGTAGTGGCTCTACAGCAGGTCTATTCGGAAACACGCAGGAGACCAGTTACACGCTCCTTACCTTTAATAAGGCACAATATTACAACGAACGTAGAAATACGGCTGCTCGCACACCGAGCCACAAACATGAAACAATCACGGACAACACTGATGGGGGGAACAGAGGATAAATAACACATGTAATTAGGGTAATGATGACCGGGTGTGAATGATGACAAGACAAACAGAAACTGAGAAATGGATCGGTGGTGGCTAGAACTCCGGTGACGTCGACCATCGGTAGACGCCCGAAAAAGGAGAGGGACCAACTTCAGCTGAAGTCGTGACACAGGTGGCATAGGGTCATTCTCAGTGCTTTGTACTGTATGGTCAAAGACTACTAGCCTGATCTACATGTAAGTTCGCGAGATCAGGATGGTCGTACCAGGCTAAAATACTATAATAGCAAAAAGACAATGTTCTCAGTACATACAGTGAGGTCCAAAATGATTGGCACCATTGATAAAGATGAGCAAAAAATACTTAAATAAATAATACAAATACTGAGCTATATTGTATGCTCAAAACAATGGGGAAATTATATTGTTTTATACTAAGCACAGACGTCAGTTCAACATCTAGTTTTGGTTGAGTTGTCAAATAATGTGAATTCAACAAAACATTTCACCATCATTGGATTTAGGTTAAAAGTTGGGTGAAAAAAATACTAAATCCTCTTATGTTGATTACTTTTTGCAAATCCAATGACATGGAAATTTATGACATGGAAACAACGTTGAAACAACGTTGATCCATCCAGTTTTTGCCCAGTGGGATGTGGTGAATATTCTAAACTCTTAGTACAAAACTTCAAACTGGTAACACTTGTAACGCAGCAAGTCTTATATTCAAAACCTTTCTAGTGTGCATTCATTTGGTTTGGATACATCTTTCACCACACAACCATTGATCCTAAATATATAATTTTACTGTGAAATACCATTAGAACATTGATTTAATCACCAAAATATAATACAACCAGTTAATCCAATAGCAAAAAAAAGGCAGATACAGGTTTCAAAATTACCTTTTGAATTTAATTTGCTACAGTACTGTCAAAATTGTATGAAAATATAATTTTCTTAATTTCTATTCCATGTGTGATGATTGAAGACATCCTTCACTATCATTGATGCAACAGAAATACATGTATTGTTCAGATATAATTACAACATAGGTGTACTTGAATCAAATGAAACAAATGAAATGAAAGAAACATAACATTTAGTAGGCACTAGTTTGCATCAAGCCTGTCTTGAGAATTTGGCCATAGGTTCTCATCGACATCGCAGTAAATGTTGTCATTGTTCATGTATCTGGTAAGAAAATCAAATCAAATTGTGTTTCTCACATGCTTCGTAAACAACAGGTGTAGACTAACAGTTAAATACTTACTTATGGTTCCTTTTTCAACAATGCGAAGTTAAAGATAAACATTAAATAAAAAATGGAAAGTGACATAAGAAATAAGTACACAGTGAATAACAAATGACAATGACGAGTATAAATAACATGACTATATACAGGGAGTATCAGTACCAAGTCAATTTGCAGGGGAATGAGGTAGTTGAGGTAGATATGTACAGTTAAACAAATCAAAATATATTTTAGATTCTTCAAAGTTGGCACCCTTTGCCTTGATGACAGCTTTGCACACTGTACACCAATCATACACATTTTACAGTATTGTGTTGTACTGTTTTGTAGTGGTCCTGTGTGTCTCAGTAAAATAATGGCACTAGCAATACCAAAGTTGTATGTTCTGTTCCCACTGGGGTCATATACGAAAATGTAATTGTTGTCACTTCTGGATAAAAGTGTTTGCTACGTAAATGGCATATATTACGGTATTACAGTACTGTTTTGGCGAATGCAATCATATCAAAAGTGTGATCATATCAAAATGTGATCATTGCATTGTGAAAAGCAATTACTTTATATGAACATGTATTACAATGTGAAACATGCATTTTTAGATGAAACACTGATTAAGTTTGCTGAAAAAGAGACTGTGTTTTAAAATGTGCTTAGAGTTTTTTTGTGCTTAGAGCCTTTTTGATGATCTACAATTGCTCACAGAAAGAGATTTTTAACAAGTAATAAGTACAAATCTCAAAGATCGGTGAATGGTAGCAAAAAATGTCTGATTTTAAGTTTTTTATTTTTAATAAATGTGCAAAATTTTCTAAAAAGCTGTTTTTGCTTTGCTTTGTCATTATGGGGTATAGGGTGTAGATTGATGGGGGACACACACACTATTTAATCCATTTTAGAATAAGGCTGTAACGTAACAAAATAACAAAATGTCGAGAAAGTCAAGGGGTCTGAATACTTTCCCAATGCACTGTTACCTCGTTTTTATACCCCAGTGAAACACAAAGTAATGGAAGGCCACAATTCAGTTGACATGAGATTAACCTAAAAAAGGTAGAATGTTAATGCAAAAACAAAGTGACTAATTTCCCTATTGTAAACAAACCCAGTTTAATGGGAGAGTAGATTGGTATCTAATGCTGTGCATTATTAGTATGTCTATTAACCTGGGGGTCAAAGTTTGTCAATTGAGGTTACCATTTAATAACACACTTAGAAGCTAGCTACATGTAATACCCTTGTTAGAACCAAGTATTGAGTTATTTGTTATAATTAATTAGTATTAGATTTTAACAGGTGATTGAATTGATCCTTCATTGTTATATTGTTAATGCATTTATTTAGAAGAAATATTCATTTAATGTATAAGTGGATAAGTTGGTTTACTTTTAAATTAAAGTTTTGACCAATAAGGTCGCTTGTTAAGTTGTGGACAATGGGAGAGTTGACCTTGTTAACGGGAGGCCTGGGAAAAAAAGAGAGAAAGAGAGACGTTGAGAAAGGATGGATTTTGAGATTATGACCGTTGGTGAAGAGGAAATATAAAAGAAGACGACAAAAAGTATAGAACAAGATCCATACCTATTAAGATATGAAGGGAAATACCGATTTTATTTTATAGGAGAGTTGTAATTTTTGTTGAGAGGGGACTCGGTGAAGACTGAAGCTTACGTCTCATTGTGGTGTTCGACAGCCTTGAGGTTGGCCTGGGATCGTGACACCAGGAGAGAATTGCTTGGGAGGGCTTGGCGAGTTCATGTTCCCATGGGGTGTCGGTTGCTGTGGACCATGTGAGGAAAACCTGCACGGAACTGTCATACTTCGCTGAAGCAATATCTACACTTAGTGAGTAACCACAATGTGAGGTGCTTCTGGACTTTGTGTGTCGACATTCTTTTTTGAGCTCTAACGCCCGCCAACGGGCTATTAATTAACTTCTTGGGGATGGGCGCATGAGGTGACCGTTTTGGAGAGCCTGGCGTGCCCAAAGTAAAATGCCTCCCATTCAGGCCCAGAAAATAGGATATGCATATATTTGGTACCATTGGATAGGAAACACTCTGAATTTTCCAAATCTGTTAACCATTTGTCTGTGAGTAAAACAGAACGCATATAGCAGGCGAAACCCTGAGGAATTTCTGTCCTGGAAAAAGTGATTTTGACACATTGCTCATTTGGGAACCCCTCCCTCATGAAAATGACCATATAAGGGCATATGAATAGAGTACCCATCGCTTCCTTTAGATGTCAACAGTCTGGAGACAGTGTATTTTTTTTCATTTTGGATGAATAAGACCAGAGAAGAAGACCAAACAAGGAAGTCACTCTTTGATGACAACAGTAGGCAGGGCGCGCTCCCGCGAAAGCGCGCAGTGTCTTTTTTACCGTCGTTATCAATCAGTTTATATTCCGGTTGATTTATAATAGTAAATATACGTAAAAGTGTTCCTAAGGATACATTTAAAACTATGTTTGATTGTTCTTGGACAAGTTTATAGGTATAAGATGATGGAGTAGTGGAAGCTGTCGTTTCTGATTATAACGCGCAAACCAAATGGAGGATTTATGTTGTCTTCGTTGGACACTTAGGATGACCTCAGCAGAAGTTCTTCAACAGGTAATTGATTTGTTTTCGCTGTGAAATGTGTTATGTGTGTGCCATGATGGCTAATCGATTCATGGCTATGGGAAAATATGTGAGGTGCTACTCTCAAACAATGAAATGTGCTGCTTTCGCCGTAAAGCCTTTCTGAAATCTGACAACGCTGTGATATTGCCAAAGAAACAGAGCTTTTGATGAGTATGGAACACTTGTATATTGGTGGATGTTTAATAATTTGACTTTTGGATTTTGAATTTGGCGCTTTACATTTTACCTGGTAGTGTCGGGAGCAGCCTGCTAGCCCCCCAGTGATCCTTGAAGTTAAAAACCACTTCGGGATCATTGGGGCGCTGGCGCTCCGTTCCCAACACTACCCGGTGAAATGTAAGGCGCCAAATTCAAAATCCAAAAGTTGAATTATTAAACATTCATCAATATACAAGGGTTGTATAGTCATCAAAAGCTCTGATTCTTGGCAATATCACAGCGTTGACAGATTTCAAAAAGGCTTTACGGCGAAAGCACAACATTTGATTGTTTGAGGATAGCACCTCTCATATTGATGCATTAGCATAAATTCATAACTAGCGCGGGTCTCACAAAATACATTTCACAGCGAAAACAAATCAATTACCTTTTGAAGAACTTCTTCTGAGGGCTTCCCAAATGTCCAACGAAGACAATCCATGGTTCTTTTGTTAGAAAAGGTAATGTATTATATCCATAAATCTCAGTTTGGTTGGCGCGTTATGATAAGAAAATACAGTGTCCATTGAAACGTGAAGAGAACTCGTTCAACCTATACCTATTAACTTGTCCAAGAACAATCAAACATCATTGATAATGTATCCTTAGGAACACTGATGTATGTTGTATAATATTTCAACCGGAATATAAACTGGGCGATAAGAAAGGAAAAAACCACAGAGCGAGCCAGCCGGGAACGCGCATTCTCTACTGTTGACTTCTGTGTGGCCACTTCCTAAATCGTCTTTTTCTACCATCTAAAGCAACTAAATAGAATCAAAACACTGTCTCGAGACTGTTGACATCCAAGGGAAGCAATAGGTACTGCATTCATACTCCCTTATATGGGCATTTTCATAAGGGAGGGGTTCCAAATGAGGCAATGTGTCAAAATCACTTTTTCAGGACAGAAAGTCCGCTGGTTTTTGCCTGCCATATCCGTTCTGTTATACTCACAGACAAAATGTTAACACTTTCAGAAACTTCAGTGTTTCCTATCCAATGGTACTAAATATGTGCATATCCTATTTTCTGGGCCTGAGTGGGAGGCATTTTACTTTGGGCACGCCAGCCCCTCCAAAACAGTCACCTCGGGAGCTGCTCCCTAAGAAGTTAAAGGCAATGCTACCAAATACTAATTGAGTGTATGTAAACTTCTGACCCACTGGGAATGTGATGAAAGAAAAAAAACGCTGAAATAAATCAATCACTCTACTATTAATCTGACATTTCACATTCTTAAAATAAAGTGGTGATCCTCACTGACCTAAAGCAGGGAATTTTTAACAGGATTAAATGTCAGGAATTGTGAAAAACTGAGTTTAAATGTATTTGGCTAAGGTGTATATAAAGTTCAGACTTCAACTGTACATATAAATATGGATGAGCAATGACAGAGCGCCATAGGCAAGATGCAATAGATGGTATAAAATACAGTATATACATATGAGATGAGTAATGCAAGATATGTAAAAATCAGTGACACTATTAAAGTGACTAGTGATCCATTTCTTAAAGTGGCCAATTATTTCAAGTCTGTATGTAGGCAGCAGCCTCTGTGTAAGTGATGGCTGTTTAACAGTCTGATGGCCCTGAGACTGAAAAATAGCTTCCAGCTCTCGGTCCCAGCTTTGATGCACCTGTACTGACCTCGCCTTCTGGATGATAGCGGGGTGAACAGGCTGTGGCTCGGGTGGTTGTTGTCCTTGATGATTGTTACGTACACCTCTTGGAGGGAACACAACCCCCTGCTACACTCTACTCCCCGTGGAGTGAAATACGTATGTGACTGTAGATGCGAGTAAGGATGACAGAAGCAGAGAATATTACCGTTAACAGGCATTTTATTCCTTCACACTGTAATTTTGGGGAAAAGGGGCTGGACGGAACCAAAGCAAAGAAAGTAAAAGTTAAAGCCCCCTCTCCTACCTTACCACCCACTACTTACCTAACTAGCACCACCTGGCGCACTAACCAAAATACAGGGGATGGTCCGCTCAGGTCTTACCTAGTGTGCATAGACATAGTACATACTACGGGTATATGTATGTAATACTAATGTAACATGAACAATTACAATAATAAAAACAGTCCTTGTGACAAAAACATACCTCAGCAGGACCGGTTACAAAATACTTCACAACACTGTCTGAGCAACAACCAACACAGAACATCAAAGAAGCTCTCTCTGAGCAACAACCAACACAAGATATAACCATCAGCTCTCTTCTGAGCAACAAACAATACTGGGGCATACCCAGAAGCTCCCTTTCCTGAACAAAGGAACACTGGCTTTTATACAGCTGGAGAAGGAGTCTGTAATGGGATACAGCTGGATCCTCTGACGAGAGGGCGGGGTCAGCTCCAAATTGCAATGGGGCCGACCAATCAGCTGCTTGGGGGAAGCCATTTCCTGAAATACATACACATACATACAAACCCACAACACAGAAACTGGGGAACGTAAAACCTGCAAACTTCCAGTTTGCAATAACAAAAATCATAACGCATCCCCAGTTACTAAACCCGGGATAGAGTGTCAGCAACTACATTCGCCGAACCCTTCACATACTTAATCTGTACATTGTATCCTTGTACAATCAGAGCCCACCGCATAAGGCGGCGGTTCTGATTGTACATTTTCTTCAAAAACACTAAAGGATTTATAAACTATATGCTTCAATAATAGCCAAAAGAATGGAGAATATAATCCCAGAATTGATTGACGGAGATCAAACTGGTTTCATACAAAATAGGCAGACACAGGACAATATAAGGAGAACACTACGTCATGGACCACATTACTCAGAATAAGACAAGTGCAATATTAATCAGTCTAGATGCAGAAAAAGCATTTGATTCAGTGGGATGGGATTACCTATTCCAAGTTATGGAAAGATTTGGTTTCAACAAAGAAGTGATACAGTGCATCAAATCACTGTATTCATATCCAACTGCTAGAATAAAGACAAATGGACATTTGTCACGAACAATAAAATTATAGCGAAGGGCAAGACAAGGCTGTAATCTTTCACCCACGCTCTTCTCCCTGTACCTCGAACCATTAGCACAGGCAATAAGACAGGAGCCAACTTTAGAGGGAATAACAATAAGAGGCAGTGAACATAAGATATGCATGTATGCTGACGACGTTCTGTTATACCTTAAAGACCCAGGCGCAAGCGTACCTAGATTGATGAATGTTTTACAAACATTTGGAACATACTCAGGGTATGTGCTTAACGTACACAAGACCCAAGCCCTAGTATACAATCATACCCCACAGGAAGAGCTGAAGAGTAGGTATAACTTCCACTGGATCTCTTCATCCATTAAATATCTTGGAGTATATCTACCAAAAGATACATCCAAACTTTATTGCATGAATTACGATCACATTAACAAGAAAATATATGATGACCTGGACAGGTGGAATTCACTTCCCTTAGTAGTAGAATTGAAACAATCAAAATGAACATCCTGCCAAGGTTACTGTATTTGTTCCAATAACTGCCCGTAGAAATCCCACCTAAACAGTTTAGGGAATGGGATAAACGGATATCAAAATTTATCTGGAACAGTAAGAGACCAAGAATTAGATATACAACATTACAATTACCAAAAAACAGGGGGATTATTTTGTGCAGCTCAATTGAGACCTCTGGTGTGTTGGTGCAATTCAGAATACGAATCCAAATGGAAAGATATCGAGACTACTTTGACAGAGATACGCATACAGTCAGTATTGGGAAATAATGACATGGTTATAGAAATATACAATAGACAAAATCAGTGGATTAATTTCTCACTAAAGACATGGTCTAGGGTAGTTAAGCAAAATCATTTAGACAGAGAGGTTAAACTGCTGAGTTGGCTCGCATACGACCCCAGCTTCATCCCTGCAATCCAGGATAGCAGATTTAAACAATGGAGGCAGAAAGGCATCACATCTTTCAGTACAATCATAAGGAATGGGGACCTAGATAACTTCCATAACCTATGTAAAAAACATGGCTTGGATAAAGAAGATTTTTACAGATACCTACAAGTTCGACTATTTCTTGAGGGAGATACAAGGGATTGACCCTCGAGCACCTCAAGTATTCACTAACGCATACAATTTGGGAAGTAACAAAAAAAACTATTTCAAAACATTCTACAAACTACATTAAAAAGAAATGGAAGGAGGAACTTAACATTGAAATAACTGATGAAACATGGTTGAACATATACATGGTTGAACATATATCTTTGTGTTCCACAATAAAAACAAAGTATTAAAAAAATTAAAAATAAACTCTGAAGGATTATGGTCCATGAAGACCAGTACAGGCAAGGCACTTGAGTCCATAGGCACCTTGACACGAGTTGAACTTACGGGAAAAGAAACTGACGGGCCGATCCACTCCCTCTTCATCTTCCTGCAAGAGAACCGCACCCACCCCCACTATGCTAGCGTCTACCTCCAACTTAAAAGGTTTGTCAAAGTTGGGGGCGGCAAGCACTGGGGCACTACAAAGTAGCGCTTTGGCGGTCTCAAAAGCATAGTTACAGTCCTGGGACCACTTAAATGGTACTTTTTGACTAAGCATAGATGTAAGGGGAGCTACTACCGTCGAAAGATTCTTACAGAACGTACGATAGTATCCTACCATCCCCAGGAATCTGCGCAACTGGCGACGAGTCGTGGGAGCAGGAAAAGCAATAATTGCTTCCACTTTGCCAGTTACTGGGCACACTTGACCTCGTCCCACCTGCTTCCCTAAGTTAGTCACAGTTGCCTTCCCAAACTCACACTTGGCCAAATTGAGGGTTAAAGACGCATTCTCCAACCTCTGAAACACACTTTTCAAGGTGGCCGAGATGATCAGACCAAGTAGACGAATGAATCACCACATCATCAAGGTAAGCAGTACAATTTTGCACATCCGCGAACACAATGTTAACTAGGCGCTGAAAAGTAGCAGGTGCATTACACATTCCAAAGGGCAACACAGTGTACGAAGTTATCAGGCATCACGAAAGCTGAGATGTCAAAAGCTCGAGAGGTCAGAGGCACCTGCTAATAACCTTTTAGCAAATCTAACTTAAGCAGCAGAGCCAATTCTATCAATGCAGTCATCTAAGCGAGGTAGAGGAAAAGAATCAGACTTTGCAATGGCATTTACGCAACGATAGTCCGTACATAAGCGGGACGTACCGTCAGGCTTAGGAACGAGAATACATGGGGAACTCCAGGAGCTGTTACTTGGTTTTGCCATGTCATTCTCTAATAAATACTACTTCTAACACAGGAGTGACATTACCACCAGCGATATCGTTCCCTAGTAGCAATGTGACTCCTTTTACTGGCAGTGTAAACACTACACCAACACGGAAACGTCCTGATACCAAGTCTGACATATAGTGGACCCAGTGTAATGCGAGCCACAATACGTTTCAGAGGACCAGGGTAAAGAATCAGTAAGGATTACCGACTGTGCCGCCCCGGTGTCTCGTAAGATTTTGATCCGCTTGTTCTCCAGTTAAGGAAACGGCAGAGAACATAATCCGGCAGAGATAAACGGAGCATAGATAGGATCCGGTTTCCCAAATGCTGAATCAATAACTCGGTCCAACGGACAAGCCAAAGACTGGACTAAACCCACACTTTTCAATTTAGGGGATGGTGACAGGGACTGTTTCGGTTTATTTTTCAAAACCGACAGTCCGCAATCACGTGACCCTTTTGGTGACAGAAAAAACATTCACGGATCTCGTGCGAAGGCTTAGGGTTGTCAGAGGAAAAGCAACCTGAACGAGGCACTGATGACGTAATCGTTCAGCTTTCAAAACGAGGCGCACCAAAGACAGTCTTGTGTGTCAAAGCGTACTCATCTGCCAACACTGCTGCCTGGGCCAATGTCGCCACTTTCTGTTCATTTAAATTAACTACAATTCTATCAGGGAGGTTGCTTTTAAAATCCTCCAACAGCGTCAACTCCCGAATATCAGCAATGGTGTTAGCTTTGCTGGCTGAACACCAGCGGTTAAACAGAGACTCTTTGTCCCTTTTTTTTTTTTTTTTTTGTGGTTCCTGAAGCGCTGCCTATAAGCTTCAGTCACCAACTCATAAGCCCGCAACACGGTTGTTTTAACTATATCGTACCGTAAACTGTCTTCCAGGGAGAGAGCAGCTACTACTTCCTGGGCTTTCCCAGCCAATTTACATTGCAACAGGAGCGGCCAAACCTCGAGTGGCCAATGCAGCGCAGCGCCCACACGTTCAAACGCAGAGAAATAGGAATCAACTTCCGACTCCCGAAACGGAGGGACTAAAGCAATACTCACGTCGAAGTGGGCTTGATGATGGGCAGGTTGTGGAGTTGCACTGGAGCCAGCGTCTAGCTACAGTTGTCAGATCCTCACCTCCTTGTCGATTTCCATTCTCCTAATTTCTAGATCAAACTTTATCTGTCTCTCTCTCACTTTATCTTTTTGCTCCATTTCCAAAACGGGCCAGCCTCACCTTCAGCCTAGCGGTCCCAACTGAATGACCCGAAGCAGAAGATAAAAGGGTCGAATCGGGGGCAATGTAAAGGGGGTATTAGCAACCCCTTCCTCCACGCCGTCCTCTCACTTGGCATCGGAAAAGGTCTACCCGTCTCCTCTCCTGAAGCCTCCCTCTCCTTATCTTTCAACGAGAAAATTAGTTCTCATTAAGCCCTCCATGACTTGCACCAAAAGCTCGGCCTTAAGGGCTTTCTCAGGGACGAAGAGTCCATAATGGTTAGCTATCGTGCAAAGGTCTACTTTACATAACCCCACAAACCGATCAATAGAGGGCGCTTCAATTAACGGAGACTGCTGAGGCAGCCATTTTGTACACTGCATCTTACTGAACACACACAAACTAAACAAGTCCTTCCTTGGCCTTCCTGTGACATTGGGTAGATGTTCTGAAGGGCATGTATTTTGCCCCCGATGATGCGTTGTGTAGACCAACACTACCCTCTGGAGAGCCTTATGGTTGTGGGCGGAGCAGTTGCAGTACCAGGCGGTGATACAGCCCGACAGGATGCTCTCGATTGTGCATCTGTAGAATTTTGTGAGTGTTTTTGGTGACAAGCCAAATTTCTTCAGCCTCCTGAGGTTGAAGAGGCGCTGTTTGCGCCTTCTTCACCATGCTGTCTGTGTGGGTGGACCATTTCAGTTTGTCCGTGATGTGTATGCCGAGGAACTTAAAACGTTCCACCTTCTCCACTACTGTCCCGTCGATGTGGATAGGGGGGCTGCTCCCTCTTCTGTTTCCTGAAGTCCACGATCATCTCCTTTGTTTTGTTGACGTTGAGTGTGAGGTTATTTTCCTGACACCACACTCCGAGGGCCCTCACCTCCTCCCTGTAGGCCGTCTCGTCGTTGTTGGTAATCAAGCCTACCACTGTACTGTAGTGTCGTCTGCAAACTTGATTATTGAGTGGGAGGCGTGCATGGCCACGCAGTCATGGGTGAACAGGGAGTACAGGAGAGGGCTGAGAACGCACCCTTGTGGGGCCCCGGTGTTGAGGATCAGCGGGGTGGAGATGTTGTTTCCTACCCTCACCACCTGGGGGGCGGCCCGTCAGAAAGTCCAGGACCCAGTTGCACAGGGCGGGGTCGAGACCCAGGGTCTCAAGCTTAATGACAAGTTTGGAGGGTACTATGGTGTTAAATGCTGAGCTGTAGTCGATGAACAGCATTCTTATATAGGTATTCCTCTTGTCCAGATGGGTTAGGGCAGTGTGCAGTGTGATTGCGATTACGTCGTCTGTGGACCTGTTGGGGCAGTAAGCAAATTGGAGTGGGTCTAGGGTGTCAGGTAGGGTGGAGGTGATATGATCCTTGACTAGTCTCTCAAAGCACTTCATGATGACAGAGGTGAGTGCTACGGGGCGATAGTCATTTAGCTCAGTTACCTTAGCTTTCTTGGGAACAGGAACAATGGTGGTCCTCTTGAAGCATGTGGGAACAGCAGACTGCGATAAGGATTGATTGAATATATCCGTAAACACACCAGCCAGCTGGTCTGCGCATGCTCTGAGGACGCGGCTAGGGATGCCGTCTGGGTCGGCAGCCTTGCGAGGGTTAACACGTTTAAATGTTTTACTCACGTTGGCTGCGGTGAAGGAGAGCCCGCAGGTTTTGGTAGCGGGCCGTGTCAGTGGCACTGTATTGTCCTGAAAGCGAGCAAAGAAGTAGTTTAGTTTGTCTGGGAGCAGGACATCGGGGTCCGTGACGGGGCTGGTTTTCTTTTTGTAGACCGTGATTGACTGTAGACCCTGCCACATACCTCTCGTGTCTGAGCCGTTGAATTGCGACTCTACTTTGTTTCTATACTGACGCTTAGCTAGTTTTATTGCCTTGCGGAGGGGAATAGCTACACTGTATTCGGTCATGTTTCCGGTCGCCATGCCCTGGTTAAAAGCAGTGGTTCACGCTTTCAGTTTTGCACGAATGCTGCCATCAATCCATGGTTTCTGGTTGGGGGAGGTTTTAATAGTCGCTGTAGGTACAACATCACCGATGCACTTGCTAATAAACTCGCTCACTGAATCAGCGTATACATCAATGTTATTGTCCGATGCTATCCGGAACATATCCCAGTCCACGTGTTCGAAGCAATCTTGAAGCGTGGAATCGGATTGGTCGGACCAGCGTTGAACAGACCTGAGCACGGGCGTTTCCTGTTTAAGTTTTTGTCTATAGGCTGGGAGCAACAAATGAGTCGTGGTCAGATTTGCCTAAAGGAGGGCGGGGTCGGACTTTGTATGCATTGCGGAAGTTAGAGTAACAATGATCCAGAATTGTTCCCGCCCGGGTTGCGCATTCGATATGCTGATAAAATTTACGGAGCCTTGTTTTTAGATTAGCCTTGTTAAAATCCCCAGCCTCAGGATATGTCGCTTCCAGTTTACATAGAGTCCAATTAAGTTATTTCAGGGCCGGCGAGGTGTCTGATGGAGGGATATATACGGCTGTGAATATAGTCGAAGAGAATTATCTTGGTAGATAATGTGGTCGGCATTTGATCGTAAGGAATTCTAGGTCAGGTGAACAAAAAGGACTTGAGTTCCTGTATGTTGTTATGATCACACCACGACTCGGTAATCATAAGGCATACCCCCCCGCCCTTCTTCTTACCAGAGAGATGTTTGTTTCTGTCAGCGCGATGCGTGAAGAAACCAGGTGGCTGTACCGACTCTGATAACGTATCCCGAGTGAGCCATGTTTCCGTGAAACAGAGAATGTTACAATCTCTGATGTCTCTCTGGAAGGCAACCCTTGCTCAGGTTTCATCTACCTTGTTATCAAGAGACTGGACATTGGTGAGTAGTATACTCGGGAGCGGTGTGCGATGTGCCCGTCTACGGAGCCTGACCAGCAGACAGCTCCTTCTGCCCCTTTTGCGGCACCACTGTTTTGGGTCGTAATGTTGGTAAGTTGACGTTGCTCTTTTATCCAATAGTTCCTCCCGGCTGTATGTTATAAAACTTAAGATTTCCTGGGGTAACAGTGTAAGAAATAATACATAATACATATAAAAACAAAATACTGCATAGTTTCCTAAGAACGCGAAGCGAGGCGGCCATCGCTGTCGGCGCCAGAACTCCAAACTTGGATAAATAAATTGGCTGGGCCTGACTCACCAGTGTGTGGGCCTATGCCCAGTCATGTGATATCCATAAACTAGGGCCTAATGAATTAATTGCAATTGCCTGATTTGCTTATATGAACTGTGATTCAAAATGGCACACTCATCTGAGCTCTCTTTGTTGCAGGTGCATGGTAACAGTTGAATAAGATGAGAGAAAAAAAAAGAAACCCGCACACTGCTCTTGCTAGTATCACTTATTTTCATTAAGCTTATGTTGGGCGATTAGGTCTGGCTCTCAGTCGGCGTTCCAATTCGACTAACAGTTATTGTGCTGACGTTGCTTCCAGAGACAGTTTGGAACTTGGTAGTGAGTGTTGCAACAGAGGACAGCCACTCGGTGGTCCCGCTCTGTGAGCTTGTGTGGCCTACCACTTCAGCCGTTGTTGCTCCTTCCCAATAAAAGCACTTACAATTGACTGGGGCAGCTCTAGCAGGGCATAATCTCACAAACTGACTTGTTCGAAAGGTGGCATCCTATGACGTGCAATGTTGAAAGTCACTGAGCTGTTACTTAAGTCTTCTGCCAATGTTTGTCTATGGATATTGCATGGCTGTGTGCTTGATTTTATACACCCGTCAGCAACAGGTGGCTGAAAGAGCAGAATCCACTAATTTAAAAAGAGTCCACACATATACATATATATATATATATATACACACACACATATATATATATATATATATATAGTACTTAAAGCTAAAACCATGGTACATTTCCATGATTAGACTATACCATGGTATAAATGAAAGTACCTTTGTAGTACCATGGTTGCCTCTTTGAGAGGCAAGGTACCGCACACGTGTTGCCCATGCTACAGGTTGTCCACCTGTATTGCCTCCCTCGGAGTATAGACTATACCCGCAGCAACACAGTTCGCACAGTCGTTCCAAAGGAGAGGATTATGTATTATATTGATAAGATAGTCGAGTGACCAATGGAAATACATGTCCAAAAGATGGGAGGCAGACGGTTGGAGGCGAGATCAGGTGGACCCCCAAATTGGCACTTGAGTCCACTTATATCAGTGCATTCGTAACAACCTAACCATTACGAAACACATTTGTATCAAATATGCCTCACGTAGCAAATAAAAAAATATTTGTTATTGACCTCCACATAAAAATTAATCGTCTTATTTTTCGTGGACAGATTTTGTTCGCAGTAAACCCTCTCGCCTCGCCCTCTCTGAGATGAATAACGTTAAACGAAATCCACCGATTTACGTTCCTCAAAACTCCGCCCTCGCATTTATGTCAAGAAACAATACACTCAAGAGTCGTCGTCACAGCTCCAAAAAACACCGGGGAATATAGACAATTCAAGTGAAGCGGTCAGGGGATAAGAGTTTACCGGTGTTGGTGTGAAACATGTTAGACCCATCCTCCAGCGAAGACTCGGAGGGAGAAATGAACGAGGACACTCCAATTCCAAAAGACCCCCCCCAAAAGCTTGCGACTTCCTCGGGTCAAGGGAGTAAACATAAGAAACGACCACCTGCGGACCAAGCGCAAGCCCAAAGTTCTCTTGTCGAAGACCAGGTGAAAAATGAACAGGAAAGACTTCAGAAAGAGGAAGCGGAGAGGAAAAGTAAACTACAGATGTATGTATTTGTGTTGAGATGTATAGCGTACCCTTTCAATGCCAAACAACCCACGGATATGACACGGAGACAACAGAAGGTGAGTGAGCGCAAACGCCCAGCCACAGCGAGAACACATTTTAAATAGCCAATGAATGCACCGGTTTTCTTTTCAGTATCGCGCCCCATTGCCAGCCAGAGCCAAGCGATATGAAACCGTTTTAAACTAAAATGTATATAGGCAAGTAACATGTCAGAGGAACCTCAACTCTAGAGCGTGTTCATAAATTAATGAATAAAAGTAGCCTACAAGTTATTAATTTGTTGTGACAGGGCTCAGTGCTGGGCTGCATTCAATACAAAAAAGCATACTACAATGTTGTATTAAAGGAAACGGTGCTCTTCTGAAGGATCAGTTGAAAAACGGAGAGGGGTTGGGGAACTCTCCGCTGCCTTTTAAAGACGTCGCTCATTGCTTCAAACCAAACTGACCAAATATACCTCAAAGTCTCAAGAAGTTTTGGGGAAAGGTGTATTTCAGCACAACACATTGCGCAACGTAGCAAACGTTAAATTAACCTGAACATACCCCAGGTGTCCACTCCATTCTTTGCCCCACAGAAATGTTATGAATGTTCGATGTTCATTATGGTAAATATTAGAGGCCTACATTTGTTATTTTAAGGGTTGGGTAGGTTACTTTCTGAATGTAATCCATTACAGTTACTAGTTACCTGTCAAACTGTAATCAGTAACGTAACTTTTGGATTACCCAAACTCAGTAACGTAATCTGATTATATTCAGGTACTTTTAGATTACTTTCCCCTTAAGAGGCATCAGAAGACAAAAATGTATGTTACCAATTGAACGACATCTATTGCAGGATAATCAATGTTACATTTTTTTTGCAAACATCCTTTCTGAATTTAAAAGTAATCCTTGAAGTATCTGTAATCTGATTACAATATTTTTGCTGGTAACAGATTATATTTTTTTGTAATCCTTAGTAATCCCTTTGTAATCCCCATCCTTGGTTATTTAAATTTTATTGAGTGCTTAAAACGGATTTAAACTATTTGCAGACAAATTAAGTCTTTTAGATATGTCAAATTGGTCCTACACTTTATTTGGACCGAGATTCTTCTTGGAGCCAGGCAGCAACTGTTTATTTTCTACATGTAATCCTGATATGCACCTGCCATCACATTATTGGACATGGATTTCATATCTTGATCACGTCCTAGTCTGTCCTAGGTTTGTTTACATTCCTGTTGTGTGTGTGTGTGTGTGTGTGTGTGTGTGTGTGTGTGTGTGTGTGTGTGAGTGAGAGAGAGAACTTTGCGAGCTTTATGTATTGGTATGGGTGTAGTTGTGGTTTATATCGGCTACTGTGTGCATTTTATCAACGTGAGATATTCATTCAGCATTCCCTTTGCCCCGCAGCACTGACAGTAGTAGCACACTTCGCTATTTGACCCTGGGCTGAGGCTTGACGTAGAAGAGGAAAAAGAGCCCACCCTGCTTACCAAGAACAGGGATGATTTGCACTCTGAGGGCAAAAAATACAGCCTTTCACAGCGCTCATGAGTGATTCCTCACGAAACCAGGACGACATTTAATCCAAATAATAGACCTTTTGGAGGAAGGATTATTGTTGACATATATTTGACATTTGTATGTAAAAGCATAATTGAGAAATAATTGGTAATATTTGGCATATTTGTTACATTTTGGCCTTAACCAGGACTCCTTTAAGACTCCATTATGTTTTATCTGTAGGTGCTACAAAGCTGCATTTGGTGTCATATGAAGCTTTACCACTTACACTGTAATATGAGTAGTATTTTGATTTCAATAGCATTCGTTTATGAATATTGAAAAATATAAAAATGTATATTAAAAAAACACCATTTTGTGGTTGAACACAATATACTCTACTGCAGGTCTCTCCAACCCTGTTCCCGGGAGAGCTACCCTCCTGTAGGTTTTTGTTTCAACCTCAGTTGTCACTAACCTGATTCAGCTTATCAACAAGCTAATTATTAGAATCAGGTGTGCTAGATTAGGTTAGTGACAACTGGGATTAGGGCCACAGCATGGGGGAAGAAAATGTTCAGGTGGTGGGTAGTTTTGGTCATGATTGACTTAAACCGTCTGCCAGAGGGGAGGCTTTGAAAGAGCGTGTGTCCATGGTGGGCGGGGTCGGTGATGATCTTTCCTGCATGCTTCCATGTCCTGGAGACGAGTAGGTGCTTGATGGAGGGCAGGTGACCATTTAAGGGGAAGGGAAAGGGAGATACCTAGTCAGTTGTACAACTGAATGCATTCACATGAAATGAGTCTTCCGCGTTTAACCCAACCCCTCTGAATCAGAGAGGTGCGGGAGGCTGCTTTAATCGTCATCCACGTCATCGGCGCCTGGGGAAAGTTGGTTAACTGCCTTGCTCAGGGGCAGAACAGATTTTTACCTTGTCAGCTCAGGGATTCGATCCAGCAACCTGTTGGTTACTGGCCCAACGATCATACCTGCCAGAGCTTATGACCTTCTCTGTGTTTCCCCTATATTCATTTAGCAGAGGCGGGCCATCTCCAAGGTTTTGACTGTGTTGAGTTTCAGGTTGTTCCAATTCCACCAGGCGGTCAACCTCTCCACGGTTCTTGGACTCGTCACCATCGGAGATCAAATCAATCAAATCAAATCAAATTTTATTTGTCACATACACATGGTTAGCAGATGTTAATGCGAGTGTAGCGAAATGCTTGTGCTTCTAGTTCCGACAATGCAGTAGTATCTAACAAGTAATCTAACACATTCACAACAACTACCTTATACACACAAGAGTAAAGGAATGAATACGAGTATGTACATATAAATATATGGATGAGCGATGGCTGACCGGCATAGGCAAGATGCAGTAGATGGTATGGAGTACAGTATATACACATATATATGAGATGAGTAATGTAGGATATGTAAACATTATATAAATGGCATTGTTTAAAGTGGCTAGTGATACATTATTTCTTCCAATTATAATTATTAAAGTGGCTAGAGATTTGGGTCGATGGCCGAACGTCATAGGCAAGATACAGTAGATGGTTTAGAGTACAGTGTATACATTTGATATGAGTATGTCGGATACGTAAACATTATATACAAAATTGTTTAAAGTGGCTAGTGATACATTTGTTACATCCAATTCCTATGTTTAAAGTGGCTAGAGATTTAAGTCAGTATGTTGGCAGCAGCCACTCAATGTTAGTGGTGGCTGTTTAACAGTCTGATGGCCTTGAGGTAGAAGCTGTTTTTTAGTCTCTCGGTCCCAGCTTTGATGCACCTGTACTGACCTCGCCTTCTGGATGATAGCGGGGTGAACAGGCAGTGGCTTGGGTGGTTGTTGTCCTTGATGATCTTTTTGGCCTTTCTGTGACATCTGGTGGTGTAGGTGTCCTGGAGGGCAGGTAGTTTACCCCCGGTGATGCGCTGTGCAGTCCTCACTACCCTCTGGAGAGCCTTACGGTTGTGGGCGGAGCAGTTGCCGTACCAGGCGGTGATACAGCCCGACAGGATGCTCTCGATTGTGCATCTGTAAAGGTTTGTGAGTGATTTTGGTGACAAGCCGAATTTCTTCAGCCTCCTGAGGTTGAAGAGGCGCTGTTGCGCCTTCTTCACCACGCTGTCTGTGTGGGTGGACCAATTCAGTTTGTCCGTGATGTGTACGCCGAGGAACTTTCCACCTTCTCCACTACTATCCCCTCGATGTGGATAGGGGGGTGCTCCCTCTCCTGTTTCCTGAAGTCCACGATCATCTCCTTTGATTTGCTGACATTGAGTGAGAGGTTATTTTCCTGACACCACACTCCGAGGGCCCTCACCTCCTCTCTGTAGGCCGTCTCGTCGTTGTTGGTAATCAAGCCTACCACTGTAGTGTCGTCAGCAAACTTGATGATTGAGTTGGATGCGTGCTTGGCCACGCAGTCATGGGTAAACAGGGAGTACAGGAGAGGGCTGAGAACGCACCCTTGTGGGGCCCCAGTGTTGAGGATCAGCGGGGTGGAGATGTTGTTTCCTACCCTCACCACCTGGGACCGGCCCGTCAGGATATCCAGGACCCAGTTGCACAGGGCTGGGTCGAGACCCAGGGTCTCGAGCTTAATGACGAGCTTGGAGGGAACTATGTTGTTAAATGCTGAGCTGTAGTCGATGAACAGCATTCTTACATAAGTATTCCTCTTGTCCAGATGGGTTAGGGCAGTATGCAGTGTGATTGCGATTGCGTCGTCTGTAGACCTATTGGGACGGTAAGCAAATTGGAGTGGGTGGAGGTGATATGATCCTTGACTAATCTCTCAAAGCACTTCATGATGACGGAAGTGAGTGCTACGGGGCGATAGTCATTTAGCTCAGTCACCTTAGCTTTCTTGGGAACAGGAACAATGGTGGCCCTCTTGAAGCATGTGGGAACAGCAGACTGGGATAGGGACTGATTGAATATGTCCGTAAACACACCAGCCAGCTGGTCTGCGCGCATGCTCTGAGGACACGGCCAGGGATGCCATCTGGGCCGGCAGCCTAGCGAGGGTTAACTCATTTAAATGTTTTTTCTCACATTGGCTGCGGTGAAGGTGAGCCCGCAGGTTTTGGTAGCGGGCCGTGTCGGTGGCACTGTATTGTCCTCAAAGCGAGCAAAGAAGTTCTTTAGTTTGTCTGGGAGCAGGACGTCATGGTCCACGACGGGGCTGGTTTTCTTTTTGTAGTCCGTGATTGACTGTAGACCCTGCCACATTCCTCTTGTGTCTGAGCCGTTGAATTGTGACTCTACTTTGTCTCTATATTGACGCTTAGCTTGTTTGATTGCCTTGCGGAGGGAATAGCTGCACTGTTTGTATGCAGTCGTGTTTCCGGTAGCCTTACCCTGGTTAAAAGCAGTGGTTCGCGCTTTCAGTTTTGCGCGAATGCTGCCATCAATCCACGGTTTCTGGTTGGGGAAGGTTTTAATATTTGCTATGGGTACAACATCACCAATGCACTTGCTAATAAGCTCGCTCACCGAATCAGCGTATACATCAATGTTGTTGTCAGATGCTATCCGGAACATATCCCAGTCCATGTGCTCGAAGCAATCTTGCAGCATGGAATCAGATTGTTCGGACCAGCGTTGAACAGACCTGAGAACGGGCGTTTCCTGTTTTAGTTTCTGTTTGTAGGCTGGGAGCAACAAAATGGAGTCATGGTCAGACTTGCGAAAGGAGGCGGAGAATAGCCTTGTATGCATCACGGAAGTTGGAATAACAGTGGTCCAGTATTTTACCAGCCCGGGTGGCACATTCGATATGCTGGTAAAATTTCGGGAGCCTTGTTCTTAAATTAGCCTTATTAAAATCCCCAGCCACAATAAATGCAGCCTCAGGATATGTGGTTTCCAGTTTACATAGAGTCCGATGAATTTCTTCCAGTGCCGTCGATGTATCAGCTTGAGGGGGGATGTACACGGCTGTGATTATAATCGAGGAGAATTCTCTTGGTAGATAATGCGGTCTGCATTTGATTGTAATGAATTCTATGTCAGGTGAACAAAAGGACTTGAGTTCCTGTATGTTGTTATGATCACACCACGTCTCGTTAATCATAAGACACACACCCCACCCTTCTTCTTACCAGATAGAAGTTTGTTTCTGTCGGCGCGATGCGTGGAGAAACCAGGTGGCTGTACCGACTCAGATAACGTGTCCTGAGTGAGCCATGTTTCCGTGAAGCAAAGAACGTTGCAGTCTCGGATGTCTCTCTGAAAGGCAACCCTTGATCTGATTTTGTCTACTTTGTTGTCAAGAGACTGTACATTGGCGATTAAAATACTCGGGAGAGGTGCACGATGCGCCCGTCGACGTAGCTTGACCAAAAGACCGGCCCGTTTCCCTCTTCTCCGGCGCCGCCGTTTTGAGTCGCCGGGTGCTATCCATTCTATTGTCCTGGCTGGGGTAACAAACCGAGAATCCTCTTTGGGAAAGTCGTATTCCTGGTCGTAATGTTGGTAAGTTGACGTTGCTCTTATATCCAATAGTTCCTCCCGGTTGTATGTAATAAAACTTAATATTTCCCGGGGTAACAATGTAAGAAGTAATACATAAAAAAACAAAATACTGCATGGTTTCCTGAGAACGTGAAGCGAGGCTGCCATCTCTGTCGGCGCCGGAAGTAAAGACTGACCAGGATCATCAGCAAACTTAAGTAGTTTGACAGATGTGGCATTGGAGGTGCAGTCATTTGGATATCAGTTTTTGGTAAACAAAGACTAAAAAATCACCAGGAATTCAGCAAATTAATGTAGGAAATCTGTTCCCAAGTATTCCTACCCCCTTTTGCCCTCAGAGCAGCCTCAATTCGTCAGGGCATGGACTCTACAAGGTGTCAAAAGCATTCCACAGGGATGCTGGCTCATGGGATGCCTCCCTCAGTTGTGCCAAGTTGGCTAGATGTCCTTTGGGTGGTGGGCCATTCTTGATACACAAGTGAATCTGTTGAGCATGAAAAACCCAGCAGAGTTGCAGTTCTTGACACAAACCGGTGCGCCTGGCGCCTACCACTATACCCCTTTGTCTTGCTCATTCACCCTCTGAGTGGCACACATACAGTGGATTCTGAAATTATTCAGATCCCTTGACTTTCCCTTAATCGGAATAATTATTATCCTCTATGACTATGAATTTTCAATTGAGTCATCACAGTTATTACACTTAGATTACATTTAACAAACAAACCAAACATTGAAATACCATTATGCAAGGTGAAGTAAAAATCCAAACCGGTCCGTACATCAATACCGGTGTATATTCTATTGTGGTGGTTTTGGTGTCGTGCATTAGCAGAAAATAGCTCTATAGACATGACCTGTAAAGGTAGGGCTATTTTTCTTCCATTGGTCTTGGGGACCTTGTTGAGGTCAACGGCATCATGAACCTTACCCAGTACCAGGATATTTTTGCCAAACACCTGGTTGCCTCTGCCAGGAGGCTGAAACTTGGCCACAAGTGGATCTTCAAGCAAGACAATAACCCTAAACTCACATCAAAATCGCAAAGAAATGATTAATTGGCCACAAAATCAACATTTTGCTATGGCCATCTCAATCTCTGTATTTGATTCCCATTGAAAACCTGTGGACCCCTACCTTTTTGAGAAATTGTATGAGAATAAAATAATATGATTTCCCCCCCAAAAAATGTGCATACAATATAGCTCAGTATTAGAATTATTTATTTTATACAGTTCTTTTTGACTGTATAAAGGTTGTCCAATAAGGGTGTCAATAATTTCGGACTTCACTGTGTATGAGGGTGGTGATTTACTTACTCAAAACGTCACCCATACTGCACCATGAGCATAGCTTGCTGAACTTTGATCTGTGTCTGTCTATCCTTAACAAGTGCTACTGCTATCCATCACTACCCACCCCTCACTACCTCCCCTGGCAGAATGACTCAATGTGTCCCCATGTCTGGTCTCCAGAGAGATTCCAGATCCTCATTAGATGGAATCAAAGTCTTGTCAACAGAGAAACTGACACACCCACATAATTGTTGCTCAAAGAATTGTCATGTCCAATGATATCAATGAAAAGCCTCAAAGGACACAGATGTGGATCAGCTTTTCATTCCTGGAGGGATTGCAGGTATGATACGTTTACCTGAGCTGAACAAACCAGCTCTACTGCATCTGTCTTCTCCTTGTTTGCATACTTGACTGGTTGTAGTGGGAATGAAGCGGTCACATGCCGACTAGCCATCTCAGTATCTCTCTGACTCTTGTCTCAGGTATCTCTCTCATGACGAACCAGTCCAGAATCAAACAACAAGCATTGTTGTTATAACATTTGGACTAGTGTTTAGCAGTAAAACCACATAAATGGTCTGTCAGTGTATTGGAAACCACTTCAGAAAACCTTAGTTGCCTTTCCTCGTCAGACCTCCAATTGGCAGATTTCAGAGGACCAGAGATCAGGACCATAGATCACTAACGGATAAGTCCATCAATGCAAAAAGTCAATTTGAATGAAGAGGATCAAGCTAAGGGAAGGCTTAAGCCACAGAATGTGCGTAGCGGGTTTACTGAAGAATGGATTGACAGGACCACACAAATTTTTATGAGAAGTTGTTACTTATCACTGAACCCACATTTTCATTTTTACCTCTTAGAATACCTTATTGCATTTTCTTTTTTTAAATGAGTTACTATAAAGCACACAGGTTCCTCACACATGTTGGTGCCAATGTGATACTGTTTGTGCCAAGGAATTATTTCTGTTGCCTTACTTGTCAAATAGTTT
This sequence comes from Brachymystax lenok tsinlingensis, assembly GCA_030435695.1. Taxonomy (NCBI): domain Eukaryota; kingdom Metazoa; phylum Chordata; class Actinopteri; order Salmoniformes; family Salmonidae; genus Brachymystax; species Brachymystax lenok. The sequence continues at coordinate 15,203,982 of CM059818.1, forward strand.
CTTTGCAGTGGACTGTGAGTTGGCCACAGTATTGCTCCCTGTCTATAATGGAGGAGAGAGTAGCTATTGTCCATGGGGATATGAATCAAACTCCCTCCCATAAGGGTTGCCTTCTCCTCTCCAGTACAGAGTCAACGTTCAGGGGTACAGGTTAGTTGAGGTAAATTGTACATGTAAGTAAGCATTTCACGGTAAGGTCTACACCTGTTGTATTCGATGCATGTGACAAATACAATTTGAATTGATTTGATGTAGGTAGGGGTCAAGTGACTATGCATAGATAATAAACAGTTCCCCCCACTTATTATCAAAATTAATTTGTCACATGCGCCAAATGGTGTCAATGCAAATAGTCTGGGTGGCCATTTGATTAATTGTTCAACAGTCTTATGGCTTGGGGGTAGAAGCTACTAAGGAGCCTTTTGGACCTAAACTTGGCGCTCCGGTACCGCTTGCCGTGCGGTAGCAGAGAGTATAGTCTATGACTTGGGTGACTGGAGTCTATGACAATTTTTTGGGCCTTCCTTTGACTCCGCCTAATATATAGGTCCTGGATGGCACAAAGCTTTGCCCCAGTGATGTACTTGGCCGTACGCACTACCCTCTGTAGCACCTTATGGTTGGATGCCAAGCAGCTGCATACCAGGTGGTGAAGCAACCAGTCAGGATGCGCTCGATGGTGCAACTTTTTGAGGATCTTGGGACCATTGCCAAATCTTTTCAGTCTCCTGAGGGGGAATAGGCATTGTCATGCCCTCTTCACGACTGTCTTGGTGTGTTTGGACCATGATAGCAAGTCTCCCCACACATGTTTTGTCTCCAAGCCTGCATGACAGCCAAGGAGGGAAGCCATTGCCACAGGAACCCCTTTCCGAGGTGTCTAATGCATCCTTATTTCCACATGTCTAATCCTCTGGCACCCAATTATTACACAAACAAACAAAAAACGACAAACACCACAGGCACACTTCTGTGGTCTTTGTCGTCTAGCCTTCCCTTGTCAATTTCCCTCTCCCTGACACGCAGCGCTTCCCAGGGGCTTATGTAACTCACTACTTCTCCACCCTCCGCTGCCAAAAAGTGAATGGACAGTTCAGTGGGGCTTTCTGACAGCTAATTAGAGATGCTGTGAGGAGAGTTGTTGTGAGGAGAGTCTCAGAAACCCTGAGGGCAGAGCTGGCCCGATGAGATCCCCCATGGTGTGTTGTGTTGCTTCCAAGGTTTAGAGTCCAGATCTGGAAGGGATACCACGGTAGCTGGGTCCTAAATATTTTTGTCTGTCAATGTAGCAGGGCAAGATGATCCCAATAAAGCTCTTGGTTGCTTCAATGAGGCTGATAACAACTAATAGTTGTTGCTTAAGCTGACATTCTTGGCATTGCTTGGAGTGACAAGTTTATACAGTACCAGTCAAAAGTTTTGACACACCGACTCAAATATTGTTCCAATATTCACTTTTTTTTTTTACGTTAAGAGGTTTTGTAACAAAGACATTCCAATCTTGATACTAGAGACCAGTGTGAATGTCAGTGTGAAGGTGTCATAAAACCGACCCAGCTTACTCCCATCTCCTCTCCTGTGGGAGAGAGGGAGGTCTGGCTATCTGTCAGACATTTGCCACGCTGATCTGAGGTCTTGGATCCTCGACCAGGAGTGTCATGACAGTAGCCATCCTTTGCCTTGATGACAGCTTTGTACACTCTTGGCATTTTCTCAACCAGCTTCAACTGGAATGCTTTTCCAACAGTCTTGAAGGAGTTCCCACATATGCTGAGCACTTGTTGGCTGCTTTTCCTTCCCTCTGCGGTCCTCATCCCCATATTGTATTATTATTTTTTTCTCTTTTGCACCCCAGTATCTCAACTTGCACACCATCATCTGCACATCTATCACTCCAGTGTTCATGGTAAATTGTAATTACTTCGCCTCTATGGCCTATTTATTGCCTTACCTCCCTAATCTTACTACATTTGCACACACTGTACATAGATTTTTCTATTGTGTTATTGACTGTACGTTTGTTTATCCCATTTGTAACTGTTGTTTTTGTCGCTTTGCTTTATCTTGGCCAGGTCGCAGTTGTAAATGAGAACTTGTTCTCAACTGGCCTACCTGGTTAAATAAAGGTGAAATAAAAAAAATCATCCCAAACCATCTCAATTGGGTTGAGATTGGGTGATTGTGGAGGCCAGGTCATCTGATGCAGCACTCAATCACTCTCATTCTTGGCCAAATTTCCCTTACACAGCCTGGAGGTGTGTTGGGTCATTGTCCTGTTGAAAAACAAATGATAGTCCCACTAAGCGCAGACCAGATGGGATGGTGTATCGCTGCAGAATGCTGTGGTAGCCATGCTGGTTATGTGTGTGTTACCCTTCCAATGAGTTTACATATAAACTACAATGCGAAAAGTATGGTTTACTTCACTTTTTAATCATGTCAGCACAGGTAACAGCCGTTTTTTTATCCATTCCTTTCTTTTTTTCTCTCCTTCCCCAGAGTTCCCCTAGTGGCTGGAATACAACTGTATTAAGCCCCTTACAACACCCCCCTGCAAAAACTAAATGTTGTCCCCAACATTTCACTGGCCTCAAAACAAACAGAACATGCAAGTACTGATCATGAGAACAACGGAGAAAACTGGCCTATAACTATCTAGACATGTCCAGTCTGCCTTTATGGGCAAAGACGCAACCCCCCACTAAACATTATCAAACTGTGATTAGTACAGGTAAACGAGAAACTATATCCACATCAGAATATCTCTAGTTGGTATCCCGATAAGAGCTCGGCAGCCCTAAAGTGTTATAGGTTAGAATGTCTCTGGGCCTCCTCTGCCGGGCTGAACGACGGGCAAGGTCATGGGTGACCCCAATGAATCAGTGTCCGCTTCATCATGAGATGATTGAGTCTCTGAGCCCTCAGCTGTTTCCAGATTTACCCCTGTCCTCTCCGGGCTCTCTCTGAGGACTGGCTGGCACTCCTTCACAGTGCAGGTTCTATCAGTCTGACCCAATTCCTCACTTTTATCTGATACTAGCTGTGTTCTCCTCAGTCTGCTCTCTTCATGCCCACGTGGCCTATTGATGAAAACTGGATAAGAATCCTCATCTGAGCTCTCAGACTCAGCGCTCTCCCCATTTTGCTGCTTTTGCTGGGGCGGTTCCCTTCTCCCCGACCTCTACTGGGTGGTTCAACGGGTTCCTCAAATGGTAGGGAATTACATGACATGAGCATATTGCGATGCAGAACCCGGGCCCTGCCTGTACCCCTCTCGGGTTTGACCTCATAGACAGGACTGTCATCACCTTTCCTGGTTACCACCACATGTATTTGGTCCTCCCAGTGTGATCTTAGCTTTCCCGGCCCCCCACGTTCTGACATGTTCCTCACCAGTACCACGATCCCCTGAGACCAGAACCGAACTCATTTTCTTCCGATCGTAGTAGGCTTTTCCCTTTGCTGCTGATTTCTCCATGTTTCTACTGGCGATGTTATAGGCTTCCGCCATCTGTTGCTGCCACTTCTTAGCATAATCCTGGTATGATTTCTCCTGTTCCTTTATCTGTAACCCAAAGACAAGGTCAACAGGTAGCAGTGGAGCCCTTCCAAATAGCAGGAAATACGGTGAGAACCCAGTAGCATCACTCGTGGTACAATTATATGCATGAATGACCTTGTTCAAATAATCACCCCAGTTGGCCTTTTTCTCTTCATCTAGTGTGCAACATTGACAACAGTGTACGGTTAAACCTCTCCACCGGATTCCCTGTGGGTGATATGGGAGGTTCTGGAATTGGCTATTCCGTACAGTTCTGCAAGGCTCTGAATAACTGATTTTCAAACTCTTTTCCCTGATCATGATGGATTTTTGACACAAAGCCAAACTTTGGGAAAAAATCTTCAAAAGCTTTTTGCTGCAGTTTTCCTGACTTATTTCTGGTGGGGTAGGCTTGTGCAAATTTTGTAAAGTTATCTAAAATAACCAAAATGTACTCGTAGCCCCTCTGCTTTTCTCCAAATGCACATAGTCAATGGAAATCATCTCGAAAGGAGCTGTAGCTCGTACATGTTGCATTGGGGCCCTAGTTATTACACTGGGTTTCTTTTGTTTGATACACTTACACACTTTAGTGATAAAGTGTTCAATGTCATGTTGCATGCGCTGACCAATAAAAAGCGTTCCCGTGCTAAATTCAACACTCTTTCTGTTCCTAGATGGGCCATTTCAGTGTGTAAGTACTTGTAAATCAGTGTTCTATATTGACTTGGTACCACAACTTGTGTCCTTTTTTTTGTTTTCCTTTGTAATAATCCATCTGGTGAGACATGGAGCCTGTTCCACTCTTTCAGTAACTGTTTGACTTTGTAGGACTCTTGTTGACATTCTGTTGGTTTAGGCTTAGTCCTTTGACTTTTCAGTTCCAAGATTCTCGATACAGCTGCATCCTTTAACTGAGCCTGCATGATATCGTGTGGAGACAGTCGGTCTGTAACAGTTCCCCCCCACCATGACAGCTCATCTTGCACTGATGGCCTTAGTGTGACCGTGGATATCCACGTTACACCGTCATTCTGTTGTGTCTGAACATTATTGAGTGTTGCTTTTATCGTCTCAGGTGAGTGTTTCTCTGTGCATTCTTCCATGTAATGTTCAGCATGCAAAGGAGAACGTGACAGAAAGTCTGCGTCAGTGTTTACCTTTCCAGGACGATACTTCAGTGTGAGATTAAAGTCAGACAGCTCTGCCACCCAGCGATGACCGGTGGCATTCAGTCTTGCTGTAGTTAGTACATATGTCAAGGGGTTATTATCACTGTACACTGTCACAGAGGGAGCATAAAATAGGTAATCTCGGAACCGCTCAGTCACTGCCCATTTGAGGGCCAAGAATTCCAGTTTCCCTGAGTGAAGGTGATAGTTTCTCTCTGCTTGTGTCAGGGTGCGGGAGCCATATCCAATGACTCTCAGTTTGCCACTTTGTCGTTGGTATAACACACCTCCCAATCCCTCCTCAGAGGCATCAACATGCAGGATAAAAGGCTCCTTGAAATCTGGGTAAGCAAGCACAGGTGGATTAGTCAACACACTCACCAAGTGTTCTAATGCTCTCTGGTGAGCATCCTCCCATATAACTTTCTGGTGGGGCAGAGCCTGTCCCGACTGCATAGCTACCTTGGTCCTTCGCTTCCCGGATGCTGGGGTCTCCGACTTCACTGCTAGTAAGTCATAGAGACATTTAGCATGTTGTGAAAAGTTCTGTACATAACCCCTGTAGTACCCTAGAAACCCCAGTAGTTTCCTCAGCTCTCTCACGTTTGTTGGTGGCCTGTTCACCAGTTCTTGCACAGCTAAAATTTCGTTAAACTTCCATTCTGTAACCCTCAGCAGAAATAATTTTTCCTAAATAACGGACCTCATTCTTGAATAGGTCACACTTATCAGCCCTGAGTTTGATACCCCATTTCTTTTGCTGCCTGAGTACCTGACGGACATCTTCCACATGTTGTTCAAATGACTGACTAAAAATAAGAACGTCATCCAAATATGGTATACAGATTCTATCTCTTATCCCCTCTAAACTTTCCTCCATGCTTCTTTGGAAGGCAGAGGACTGTTTGATAAACCAAAGGGAATTCTATTCCATTCATATAAGGCCCAAGGGGTGCTGAAGGCTGTGTATTTTCTGGACTCTTCTCCCACAAAGCCTTGGTGGTATGCCTTTCCTTGATCTAAAACTGTAAACCATGAGTTTCCTCCCAAACCATCAAGTATTTCCTGTATACGGGTATGGGATGCCTGTCCAACACCGTCTTCTTGTTCAATCCTGTAATCAACACAAAGTCTTAAACTCCCATCCTTTTTCCGTCACGCAGACCAGAGGTGATGCGTATGATGAAGTTGACTTCCTGATGAAGTTTTTGTTCAGGAGCCCCTGAAGGTGGCTTTTCACCTCAGCATACAAGGGGCGTGGTACCCCGTTGTATCTCTTTGCCACTGGTATGTTATCAGTCAATGTTATCTCCATTCTGAGATTTTCAATACACCCAATGTCCATGTCATCTTTGGCGAAAACAGCTGATTCCTCTCTGAGCATCCGTCTGACTAATTCTTGTTGTTCTTGGTTCAAGTGCTGAACCTCTACAGGTGGGTCCCACCACTCTATGTGACCGTTGTCAGGGCCAGGCTCCGGTGGGGATCTGTCCTGAACCTGTGCTACCGTACCCTTTTCTCCACTGGGCACAGGAACCGGGTGACACGCTACTACTCTCTGTAATGTCCCTATCACTGTTTGTCCTGGTAAGGTAATGTCATGTTTGGTAGTATTCACTACTGCAATGTCAACTTTTCGAGATGGCCGTTTGATGTTTTCACGACCTGACTTTGTAGGTCCAGGCCACAGATCACTCTCACATCCGGCTCAAATAACACAATTTCATCATTGAAGGGGCCTCTCTTGGGATACAGGGACGAATCCATTTTGTTTGTCCACCTGGAATGACAATGTCACGTCTGCCTGCTGTAAGCAAGCATTCCTCCGTGTACTCTGAGTGCTGAAGCAGATTGAGTAGAGTCTTTGCCTTTCCCTGTCCTAGCTTAAGTGCATTTCTAAGCATCTTCACTGTATACATCAGCTCTGAGGGCTCATCGTTACTTTTTGTTTTAACTATTTCTTCAATTACATTAAACCCAATGATTGGTTTCTCCAGTCTTTCATTTGTGACTAATATCGGAACCCTCAACTGTTTTCCTGCAATGACCTCAGCTCTGGGATCAAGCAAACTAAAACAAATGTCCATCCAACCCAGAAAGGGAATTTCAGTGCCATTGGCTGCCCTCAGATCCAGTTTCTCTGTATTGCCCATGATTTCTGCCAGTGGTCTAATTTGTGTGCGTGGCAAATTACGTTTTCTCCACTCCTCACTTATGATGGATACCTGAGCCCCTGTGTCCCATAGTGCTAGGGTCTTTACCCCTCCATATAACACCACACTTGACATTTTTACCAATGAGCTGTGCTATATTACCATGTCCTGTGGTAGCTGGGGTAGTTGGCCCCCACTCTCTCTGTGTCATGGGACAAGGGGAGTTGTGGTCAGTCCTGCGGGCAGTCTTACATGCAGGTTGGTGTTGTTTCCAATGATCCTGTTGGCACACTTTGGAACAATAAGCAGCTTTATGACACAATGAACACAACTTCAACTCTGAGATTCTCTCTACCTTTGCACTGCAGCCACTGCAACACTGAATGGAACTAGATGGATCTGAGGTCACTCCCCGTTCCATGGTTGTGACCCCCAGGCGTTTCCGATGGATGTGCATTGCCCTGATCCTACATCCTACTGCCCAATGGCTATCACTGCCACATTTGTAGCAATGATGGCAAGTCTGTTGACCAGTCTCATAACAACTTTTGCATTTTCTTTTCTCCCTGTTGGTTGGACTTAGTTTTCTGTTAGAGCGATTCCTAACTGAACTGTCACCCTGGCCCTGCACTGACTGTACTAATGAGGCAACCTGACAGGTCAGTTCTTTGATTGCTTCATTGCTCGCATCAATTTTACTCAGGAGAGGATTATATTTCTTTTGTTTTCGGACTGTGGTCTGTGAGGGCTCTGCCTGTGCACATTCCTCTCCGCTATCCCCGTTATCCTCACTCTGTACTGCGTTCACTCGTGTGGGTGTGAATTTACGTGAAATCCTGGCCTTTTGCATGCGTTCGCTTTCATTGCCCTGGGCAATTTGCATTTTCTCCAGCAACAGTTCATCACTGGTGTTAATATTCTGGAGATGCACTCTCATCTCTGCCCTGACATTATCATTTGTTAATCCTGTAACAATGAGTTTACATATAAACTACAATGCGAAAAGTATGGTTTACTTCACTTTTTAATCATGTCAGCACAGGTAACAGCCGTTTTTTTATCCATTCCTTTCTTTTTTTCTCTCCTTCCCCAGAGTTCCCCTAGTGGCTGGAATACAACTGTATTAAGCCCCTTACATGTGCCTTGAATTCTAAATAAATCACTGACAGTGTCACCAGCAAAGCACCATCACACCACCTCCTCCATGCTTCACGGGGGGAACCACACATGCGTAAATCATCCGTTCACCTACTCTGCGTCTCACAAAGACACGGCAGTTGGAACCAAAAATCTCAAATCTGGACTCATCAGATCAAAGGACAGATTTCCACTGGTTCTAATGTCCATTGCTCGTGTTTCTTGGCCCAAGCGTCTCTTCTTATTGGTGTCCTTTTAGTAGTGGTTTAATTGCAGCAATTAGTCCATGAAGGCCTGATTCACACTGTCTCCTCTGAACTGTTGCTGTTGAAATGTGTCTGTTACTTGAATTCTGTGAAGTATTTATTTGGACTGCAATTTCTAACACTAATGAACGTATCCTCTGCAGCAGAGGTAACTCTGGGTCTTCCTTTCCTGTGGCGGTCCTTATGAGAGCCAGTTTCATCATAGCGCTTCATGGTTTTTGCGACTACACTTGAAGAAACGTTCAAAGTTCTTGACATTTTCCGGATTGACTGACCTTCATGTCTTAAAGTAATGATGGACTGTCGTTTCTCTTTGCTTATTTGAGCTGTTCTTGCTATAATATGGACTTGGCCTTTTACCAAATAGGACTATCTTCTGTATATCAACCACCCCTACCTTGTCACAACACAACTGATTGGCTCAAACACAATTAAGAAGGAATGAAATTCTACAAATTAAGTTTTAACAAGGCACAACCGGTTATTGGAAATGCATTCCAGGTGACTACCTCATGAAGCTGGTTGAGAGTGTGCAAAGCTGTTACCAAGGTGGCTACTTTGAAGAATCTCAAATATAAAATATATTTTGATTTGTTAAAAATATTTTGGTTACTACATGATTCCATATGTTATTTCATAGTTTTGATGTCTTCACTATAAATCTACAATGTAGAAAATAGTAAAAATGAAGAAAAACCCTTGAATGCGTAGGTGTGTCCAAACTTTTGGCTGGTTCTGTACAGTTGAAGTCAGAAGTTTACATACACCTTAGCCAAATACATTTAAACTCAGTTTTTCACAATTCCTGACATATAATCCTAGTAAACATTCCCTGTCTTAGGTCATTTCGGATCACCACTTTATTTTAAGAATGTGAAATGTCAGAATAATAGTTGAGAATGATTGATTTATTTCAGCTTTTATTTCTTTCATCACATTCCCAGTGGGTCAGAAGTTTACATACACTCAATTTGTATTTGGTAGCATTGCCTTAAAATTGTTTAACTTTCAAACGTTTCGGGTAGCCTTCCACAAGCTTCCCACAATAAGTTGGGTGAATTTTGGCCCATTCCTTCTGACAGAGCTGGTGTAACTGAGTCAGGTTTGTAGGCCTCCTTGCTCGCACACGCTTTTTCAGTTCTGCCCACAAATTGTCTATAGGATTGAGGTCAGGGCTTTGTGATGGCCACTCCGATACCTTGACTTTGTTGTCCTTAAGCCATTTTGCCACAACTTTGGAAGTATGCTTGGGGTCATTGTCCATTTGGAAGACCCATTTGCGACCAAGCTTTAACTTCCTGACTGATGTCTTGAGATGTTGCTTCAATATATCCACATCATTTTCCCTCCCTCATGATGCCATCTATTTTGTGAAGTGCACCAGTCCCTCCTGGAGCAAAGCACCCCCACAACATGATGCTGCCACCCCCGTGCTTCACGGTTGGGATGGTGTTCTTCGGCGTGCAAGCTTCCCTCTTTTTCCTCCAAACATAACAATGATCATTATGGCCAAACAGTTCTATTTTTGTTTCATCAGACCAGAGAACATTTCTCCAAAAAGTATGATCTTTGTCCCCATGTGCAGTTGCAAACCGTAGTCTGGCTTTTTTTATGGCGGTTTTGGAATAGTGGCTTCTTCCTTGCTGAGCTGCCTTTCAGGTTATGTCGATATAGGACTCGTTTTACTGTGGATATAGATTGTTTTGTACCTGTTTCCTCCAGCATCTTCACAATGTCCTTTGCTGTTCTGGGATTGATTTGCACTTTTCTCACCAAAGTACGTTCATCTCTAGGAGACAGAACGCGTCTCCTTCCTGAGCGGTATGACGGCTACGTGGTCCCTTGGTGTTTATACTTGCATACTATTGTTTGTACAGATGAACGTGGTACCTTCAGGCGTTTGGAAATTGCTCCCAAAGGTGAACCAGACTTGTGGAGGTCTACAATTTGTTTTCTGAGGTCTTGGCTGATTTCTTTTGATTTTCCCATGATGTCAAACAAAGACGCACTGAGTTTGAAGGTAGGCCTTAAAATACATCCACAGGTACACCTCCAATTGACTCAAATGATAGCCTATCAGAAGCTTCTAAAGCCATGACATCATTTTCTGGAATTTTCCAACCTGTTTAAAGGCACCGTCAACTTAGTGTATGTAAACTTCTGACCCACTGGAATTGTGATACAGTGAATTATAAGTGAAATAATCTGTCTGTTAAACAATTGTTGGAAAGATGACTTGTGTCATGCACAAAGTAGATGTCCTAACCGACTTGCCAAACTATAGTTTGTTAACAAGAAATTTGGTTGTTGAAAAACGAGTTTTAATGACTCCAACCTAAGTGTATGTATACTTCCGACTTCAACTGTATATAATATGGTTCAGGATGGGACAAATGGGACATTTTGTTTATGATACAGAACAGTGTATTGAAATGTGGTGAAATGCCAAGGCTTTGGATTGTTTCATGAATAAAAAGGTTGGACAACACCCAAGAGCCCAGCATACAATTGATTTGGAAACTACATTTTTATACATCCCATTTTGTCTTTTGCAGAGTTATTTTAAATCAATAAGTTTGTTCAGCCACCTTACTGTTGTATTTCTTCTGCCAGAAGCTCTGGGGAGGGTCATCTCTGTTAAGGCAATCATGCGGCCATTTGCAAATTTGGATTGATGTCAGACAATAGACAAAATCTGACATATGGTATGTATTTGTAGTAACATTTTGGTTTGGGTTAAATTACCAAAAATCCTCCACACTCAGGGCTTCAGACTAACATTTCCCCCTGGTGGCATTGGTTCCACTAACTTTTTCAATTGGTGGCACTAGGAAATGATTTGGTGGCATGCCCAAAAAAGGTTTTGCAGCGTCAAACAATAGAATACATTTGAGCCATCATCTTATAAAGTCATTATAAAGTCATTCACAATGCTTTATTGAGAAGAGTAATGAACTACTGAGATGGTATTAACTTCTAGCTTGTCCATTCAGGAATGTATTATTTTGAATATTTTGATTTGCATCCTAATCTAGTGATTTTGTTCAATAGAGATTTATTTGGTTTCATCTGAATGTGCAGTAATATTATTATATATATATATATATATATATATATATATATATATATATATATATATATATATATATTATATATATATTATATAGGCCTGTTTCAATTGGTGCTAATTCACCATCCAATTAGCTAGATCACTAACTCTATAACACCAACTGCTAGTAGCCATGTATTCATCTAACAGCTAAATTAAATAAATTTAAATTATACCTACAGAAAGCTGAGACCCTCCTCTCTTTTTACCCCAGCAGATACATTTTGGAAAGTTATTCAATCACGAGGTGCACAGCAGAGGGGAGATAAATGGAACACTAGTCACTTTAATAATGTTTTCATATCTTGCATTGCTCATCTCATGTATGTACGGTATTTTATACTATACTACTGTATCTTAGTCTATGCCGCTCTGGCATTGCTCGTCCATATATTTATATATTCTTAATTCCATTCCTTTACTTAGGTTTGTGAGTATTGGGTATATGTTAGATATTAATTGTTAGATATTACTGCACTGTTGGAGCTATAAACACAAGCATTTCGCTACACCCGCAATAATATCTGCTAAACACGTGTATGTGACCAATACAATTTGATTTGATTTAGTGTGAGAGGCTCCCTCATTACAGCAGCCAGCCCCAGCAAAACAGGCAGGCACAGCGGCAGGGCAGACATTTCCCACTGGGCAAAACTGGATGAGTCAACGTTGTTTCAGTGTAATTTGTCAATGTAGTGTGACTTGGAATCTACGTGGAAAATACATTGGATTTGAAAAAAGTTATCAACTGTTGTTTTGATGGTGAAATCTCAACCACAGGATTATGTCATCATGGTAACCAAATTTCAACAGAGAAACCTTGTATAAAATATGTTGAATTTGTACCTTTTAAAGCAACGTCTGATATACAACGTTATATACAGTGTCAGAATTGATCTTTCTACAGCTACCCTTTGGTCTCCCATCCAGGTTTTTTGTTTTCTCCACAATTTCGATCTTGTCTCATTGCTGCAGCTCCCCAACGGGCTCGGGAAAGGCGAAGGTTGAGTAATGTGTCCTCCGAAACATGACCCACCAAACCGCGCTTCTTAACCTCTTAGCGCGCCGATCCCTTTAGCGGGATCGTTTTCAGAGCAAACATAACGCGCGCCAAATTCAAAATACATATTCGTAATACATATTCGTAATATTTAACTTCGATATACAAGTGTTGCATAGTGTTGCATAGCCATCAAAAGCTCTGCTTCTTGGCAATATCACTGCGTTGTCAGATTTTAAAAAGGCTTTACGGCGAAAGCACTACATTTGATTGTTTGAGGCTAGTACCTCACATATTTTCCACATTAGCATAAATTCATATCCAGCTCGGTTCTCAAAATATCCATATCACAGCTAATATAAATCGCTTACCTTTCAAATAACTTCTTCTGAGGTCTTCCCAAGTGTCCAAACAAGATAATCCATGGTTCTTTTGTTAGAAAAAGTAAATAATTATATCCATAAATATCCGTTGTTTTTGGCACGTTACGTTCAGCTACTCCACCAAGCATTGTCAGTCTACTCGCCCGTTTTACAGTGAAGGGATCGCGTTCAAATTATACCTCTCATCTTTTCACAAACAAATCAAATATCATTAATAATGCATCCTTATGTATTCTTTTATGAATAATAGCGATCATATTTTACAAGAACGGTAAGTGAAACGTTAAAAGACGAAAAGAAAGTTGGTCGCTGGCGCGCGTTCCGTTCGTGAGCGTGCACGCGTCTGTTTACCTTTTTCCCTACCCGTAGTAATTCTCTCTCTAAGGATCTGGTCAGAGCTTTTTCCTCCATACCCTTTCCAGAGACTGTTGACATCTAGTGGAAGCCATAAGTACTGCAACCTCGGTCCTATTCCCCATAGAAAAAATATTACATGGGCTTCAAAATGAGAAGAGAGCAACAGAAAAATAAATTCCGGACAGAAATTTCTCTGGTTTTTGCCTGCTAAATCTGTTCTGGAATAGCCACAGACTATATCTTAATGGTTTTATAAACTTCAGAGTGTTTCCTATCCAATAGTACTAAATATGTAAATATCCTAGTTTCTGGCCATGAGTGGTAGGCATTTAACTTTGGGCACGTCAGACAGGCGAAAATTCGGAAAATGGGACCCTAGCTGGAAGAGGTTAACACCCGCCCGCTTAACCCAATGTATCGGAGGAAATACCGTTCAACTGATGACTGAAGTCAGCCTGCAGGTGCCCGGCCTGCCACAGAGAGTTGCTAGAGCATGATGAGCCAAGTAAAGACCCCCCGGCCAAACCCTCCCCTAACCCAGACGACGCTGGGCCAATTGTGCACGGACTCCCGGTCACAGCCGGTTGTGACACAGCCTGGGATCAAACCCGGGTCTGTAGTGACACCTCAAGCACTGCAAAGCAGTGCCTTAGACCATTTTAATCAAACCCAGCCTTGCTTAGCTATGATATTTGTCACTGATATTACCAATGTGCTATCGTGAGAATGATTAAGAGATCTCTAGTTAAAAACTAAATAGATTGACGTCATTCCAAATTAAATGTGACAATACTTTATCATTAGGCCTATATAGCATTTATAGTGATTAAGAGCAATTGTTTCAGTTAACCCAGAATAATTAAAAACAATAGACAATACAATAGCCCTAGGGTGCCTAGCTCCGGTTGATTTCCAATGTAATGCTAATTGTGTTTGTCAACACAACCAAATATCAACATTTGAAGGATAATTGCTTGGATAATTCCATCTGTGCCACTGACTTAGTCTGGCTTTAATTCAAATTTCACTGTAAATCAATGATTGATAACAGTATGTTGGATTCACATCTCCATCTCAACCAAAAATCTAAGTTAAAGAATAGGTCTAAATCAAACTTTATTTAAAGTTGGATTTGATTTAGTCCTATTGTTTCATTTGGATTTTGGTTGAGATGGATGCATGAATCCAACATATAAATGATTAATTATTATGTAGACAAACTGGAATTAAAGCCAGACTAAGTCAGTGGCACAGATGGAACTAGTAGAGCAGAACATCTCCTTCTAATGTTGTTATTTGGTTGAGTAGTCAACCAAACAATTCAATATTACTTTTGTAATACAGTAAATAGCCTAAAGTTCAGGTATTTTACAAACTAATGTAACATTCAACCTTAAAATGAGTATCACATCCATGGCCACATTTAGAGGTTACTGTAACTATACATGTCTTATGTAATCATATAAAGTGTGCATGTTCATGATAGCATGCATAGATTGTCAGAGATCTTCACAATTGCTGCATTAATCTGCTTTTAAATAGTTGAAAGCGCAGTGATAGACATTTGGGTGACAACTAAACCAAAAATCACACATTGTTTTTCCATTGGAAATTGGTTGTGCTTTTAGATTTTTGAAAGCATAGTGACAACACGTAAATTCAACAAACTTTTGGCTGTCTTTTTGAGTGGGTGAACATAGGTTGTAATGTCATTGATCAGTGTCTCAACCAAATATGACCTAATTATCCCAGTTGAAATGACTTATTTTATTTTTTATTTTACCTTTATTTAACTGGGTAAGTCAGTTAACTTCTTAGGGAGCGGCAGCAGAGGTGACGGTTTTGGAGAGTCTGGCGTGCCCGAGAAGTAAAATGCCTGCCCCTCAGGCTCAGAAAATAGGATATGCACATAATTAGTACTATTGGATAGGAAACACTCTGAGGTTTCTAAAAGTGTTAACATAATGTCTGTGAGTATAACAGAACTGATATAGCAGGCGAAAACCCGAGGAAAATCCATCCGGAAATGCAGTTTTTGGTGACCTTTGCTCTGTTTGACACTCCCCATTGACTTCAAGGCAATCCAGCTCCTGGATTGCAGTAGCTATGGCTTCCAATAGATGTCAACAGTCTATATACAAAGATTGGGAGTGATTGGAGTAAGAGGAACGGATAGGGACAGGAAATGGTCAGGGGACCTGAAATGTCAACAAGATTTCTCGGGCGCGAGTCTGGCTGCGCGCCCCACTTTATTTTACTTATATAACGTATAGGTGGCCATCCGAGGGAAATATTATCGCTAATATTCATAAAAGGATAGCTAAGGATGCATTATAACTGGTATTTGATTTGTTTAGGAAAAGTTTATAGGTATATTTGAACGCGTTCTCTTCACGTTTCAATGGGCGATTCGACGTTGGATTTTCTGAACAACGCGGCAACCAAATGGAGATTTATGCATATAATAAATGACTTTTTCTAACAAAAGAACCATTGGATGTCTTCGTTGGACACTTGGGAAGCCCTCAGCAGAAGTTCTTCAAAAGGTAAGGGATTTGTTTTCGCTGTGAAATGGGTTTTGTGTGAACTGCGCTGGTTTATGAATTTATGCTAATGGATAAATATTGTAGACGCTATCCTCAAACAATCAAAAGCTGTGCTTTCGCCGTAAAGCCTTTTTGAAATCTGACAACGCTGTGATATTGCCAAGAAGCAGAGCTTTTGATGACTAATCAACACTTGTATATTGATGAATGTTCAATAATTCAACTTTTGGATTTTAAATTTGGCTAGCGCCCCACTGCTCCCTAAGTAGTTAATCTCTTTGCGCACGGATCCCTCTAGCGGGATCATTTTCAGAGCAAACAACGCGGCAAATTCTAAATAGAAATTCGTAATATTTAACATTCTTCGATATACAAGTGTTGCATAGCCATCAAAAGCTCTGCTTCTTGGCAATATCATTGCGTTGTCAGATTTCGAAAAGGCTTTACGGTGAAAGCACCACATTTGATTGTTTGAGGCTAGTACCTCACATATTTTCCACATTAGCATAAATTCATATCCAGCTCGGTTTTTAAAATGTCCATATCACAGCTAATATAAATCGCTTACCTTTCAAATAACTTCTGCTGAGGGCTTCCCAAGTGTCCAAACAAGATAATCCATGGTTCTTTTGTTAGAAAAAGTAATCTCTGTTTGGTTGGCATGTTATGTTCAGCTACTCCACCAAGCATTGTCAGTCTACTCGCCCGTTGTACAGTGAAGAGAACGCGTTCAAGTTATACCTCATCCTTTCACAAACAAATCAAATATCATTAATAATGCATCCTTATATGAATAATAGCGATCATATTTTACACGGATGGTAACTGAAACGTTATAAGAGGAAGAGAAAGCTGGGCGCGTTCACGGTTGTTTACCTTTTTCCCTTCCTGTAGTCTTTCTTCTTCTATAAGGATCTCCTCAGGGCTATTGCCTCCAGACACTTTCCAGAGACTGTTGGCATCCAGTGGAAGCCATAGGTACTGCAACCTGTGTCCTATTCCCCATTGACTTCTATTACCAGGCCTTCAAAGTGAGTGGAGGGCAAAAGAAAAAGGAATTCCGGACCGACATTTCTCAGGTTTCTGCCTGCTATATCTGTTCTGTTATACCCACAGACTATATCTTAATGGTTTTAGAAACTTCAGAGTGTTTCCTATCCAATAGTAATTGGATAGGAATTCTGTGAATATCCTAGTTTCTGGCCCTGAGTGGCAGGCATTTAACTTTGGGCATGTCAGACAGGCGAACATTCGGAAAATAATGCAATTTACTGTTGAACAAAAGCATGGTTTTATCCGCCTAAGAAAGAGGACGTTTTGATTCAGGTGACCAGGTAGAATGTGCAGCTCGCACCTGTGCGACCAAATTGAAAGTTTAACTCGCACAGGCAAGTGAAAGGGTCACAAAATACGACTAAAAGGTCGCAGTATGGATCCTTTCCCACACTGATTGTTCGCTCTTCTGACCTTCATCCAAGCATCCTTTTGAATCACATTTTATATTCCAACGCTCCTGCAAGAGAGACATTGGCTTATATTAGAAATGTCTGTTTTTTTATGTGATGACATTTAATTTGGTATTTATGAGTTCAAATATCCTTTTCAGTTCTACCTCTGTAGCAAATACTGACACGTTGGTAACTTTCCAAAGATGCAACCATCTCACAAAAGGTTAGGGTCACAAAGGTTTGATCCCCTCTGCCCTCTCAATGCCTTAAAGGGATACTTTAGGATTTTGGCAATGAAGCCCTTTTTCTACTTCCCCAGATTCAGATAAACTTGTGGAGACCATTTTTATGTCTCTGCGTGCAGTTTGAAGGAAGTTGCTAACAAGTTGAGCACAATTGCTGCTCTTGAAACTACCTCTAACTTCCTTCATACTGGACACAGAGACATACAAATGATATCCACAAGTTCATCTGACTCTGGGGACGTCGATCAAATCATCAAAATCCCGAAGTATTTTAACAGCTATAGTTTGACAGTGGCCGTTTTATGATACTGTAGCAACAGATGAATGAATATGTGGTAGTAATTGTGTGTGTGTTTGAGCACACTCTTTCTCCTCACAGGGTATTGATTGTGCATGCACAATGCTTTTGAAGATCTCCGTCTGTGAAATTGAAATGACACTTTGTATAAGCAATCAGTCTGTCTTTCATGCCCTGTCCTTCACATTGAAGTCACTTCTGATTGAATTTATCTCTGCGGGCCGTGGCGACGGCTTGGTAACCAAGACCGATCCACTGCGCACCTTTTAATTACGTCTCTCTCTGTCAGATTTCAGATTTTTCGTCACTCTCAATTACTGCTAGAACTTCTAAGTGTTATTGCGTTTTTTTGGGGGGTTTTCCTGCTTTCATTCTCCTCCTGCGTATAAAATATAGCTAATTTCAACTGATTTGGTAGACATACTAATTATTTTCCCAGCTCATTATATTCAACTGCTGTATGCTGAATTTTTGTTGTTGCTGGCCTTGACTTGAATGTGTGCTGTCCACCCAAATAAATACACATTTCATCTATCTACACACAGTAATCCATCATGACAAATTTATTTAAAATGAAATACAGAGAAATCTAATTTACATTAGTATTCACACCCCTTTGCTACGATGCTCCAAATTGAGCTCAGGTGCATCCAATTTTCTTTGCTCATTCTTGAGATGTCATTACAACTTGATTGGAGTCCACCTGTGGCCAATTGAATTGTTTGGACATGATTTAGAAAGAAACACCTGTCTATATAAGGTCCCACAGTTGACAGTTCATGTCAAAGCAGAAACTATACCACGAAGTCCAAGGAACTGTCTTCAGATCTCTGAGAGACTTGTGATAAAAGTATAAAACAATTTCTAGACTGTTGAAAGTTTCCAAGAGCATAGTGGTCTCCATCATTGGGAAATTGAAAAAATATGGAACTACTCAGACTCTGCCTAGAGCTGGCCATCTAACCAAACTGACAACCGGGCAAGAAGGACCTTGATCAGGGAGGTGACAAATAACCCAATGACCACTCTGACAGAACTACAGTTCCTTGGCTGAGATGGGAGAACCTTCAAGAAGGATAAGTCTCTACAGCACTTCACCAATCTGGGCTTTATGGGAGAGTGCCCAGACAGAAGCAACTCCTGAGAAAAAGGCAGTTGACAGCACGCCTGGAGTTTGCAAAAAGGCACATTTAAAGAATCTGAAAGCATAAGGCAAAATATATGGTCTGATGAGACAAAAATTGAACTCTTTGGCCTGAATGGAAAGCGCTATGTCTGAATAAAACCAGGCACAGCTCATCCCCCGTCTAACACCATCCCTACCGTGAAGTAGAGTTCTGCTCTCTTTAAACTGTGTCTAGCATATTGGCTGATATAGCCCAGTATGACCAATAGCTTAATGTAATGGGCCATTTGAGAATCTCTGGTAAGTTAAACTAGGCAATGTCTTAGGTTATTTTTGCACATTTTTAATATTGCCTATAGGCGCAAAATTGCAGGGACCATGGTTGGCAAGTGAGCTGCATCATATGCGCCTAAAATAACATTGCAGGACTGCGGTTGGGTTCAAGACCAGTTCTTGCGGTAGCGGGTGGGAGTCGGACAGATATCCAGTATGAAAAGTATAGGCAAATCCTTGATGAGAACCTACTTTAGAGTGCAAATGGCTTTAGACTGTGGCAAAGTTTTACGTACCAACAGGAAAATGACTCCAAGCATACAGCCAAGCAATGCTGGAATGGCTTCAGAACAAGAATGTGAAAATCCTTGAGTGGCCCAGCCAAAGCCCAAACTTGAATCCTGTTGAAAATCTGTGGAAAACTTGAAGATCGCTGTTCACCACCACTCCGCATCTAACTTAACAGAGCTTGAGAAAATCTGCGAGGAAGAATATGAGAAAATCCCCAAATCCAGATGTGCAAAGCTGATACAGATATACCCAAGACGATTCAAAGCTGTAATCGCCACCAAATGTGCTTCTACAAAGTATTGACTCAGGGTGGTGAATACTTTATTTCTGTATTAACATTTTCAATACATTTGCAAAAATAAAAACATGTTTTGTTTGTACTGCAAGACTCCTGGAAATAAATAAAGACTGATCATGAGGATGTGTAACCATACAGTAAAAGAAACATGTTCATCTGTAAACAAAAAAGGGTACAGTAGACTGGTATGTGTCTTGTTACACTCAGTCAATAATGGGGCATTGGAATGGGCTGTTAGCAAAGATGTGAAACGTTTTAGGGGGGCTTGACTTGTAGACAGTCTTGTGTATTGTTGTGTATGAGCACCTACAGTTGTGCTGTTGAGTAGACAAGCACTGCCAACAATAGAGTGAATAGGCTAGAAGAGTACACTAACAGCACCTCTCCCCCATGCTAAAGAACTAACTGCAAGGTGTGAAAAGTTTCAGGAGCACTTGGCTTGTAGACGGTTTAGTGTATTTGTGATTGTTGTTTTCTCAAGGTAATTGTGCTTTCATAAATACCTTTTGCTGTCCTGGATTGTTTCAGAGTCAGATGAGGTTAAGCTTGAGCTTGTTCCCGGGTGAAAGCTTTCATCCAATGGTTCTAGAGGCTCTGTACTACTAAAGCTGGTGTAATCGTCATCATCAGCAGCAGGATTAGTCTGTAGGACACAGTAGTCAGTGATTAACTAACATCTATACACACTCAAACAAGGTACACCCACACCCCTCATGTCAATAGATCATGAACACAAACCTTCACACACAATACCTACCCCCAACATATACCAGTTATTCACCCACACCAATACCTCCTTTTCTCCCATTTAGACTTCAAGCCTTGCATGAACAATCAACTAAGCTTCCATAATACAGCGAAAACTACAGTAGAAGTTGTAGCCTACTTGTAAACACACCAACTATGTCAACAAGAAACGGACCATGTTTGTGCCCCGCTCCAGTATTTTTATTTGCTCATCATGGAAATTTCCTGGTGCTGAGCTTGATGTTGATGCTGCTGCAGATGTTGATAGGATCGGACTCTAAATAGAACAAATAGCTAGTCACGTTACCCTCTGCGGTAATTAGTTATCTCGCTAGCTAATGGTTAAATACGGTTCGGTAGGTTGTACCTAACTTAATCTAACAAAGCTAACGTTAGCTTGCAAAGTTACAATTCACATTGTCAGATATCAGCTGGCTCATTACATTGGTTTGCTTTGGAATTCTTAGGCAGTGTATTATGAAACCTTGCTAGCTAGATTTGGGATTCAGTAGTTCACAAGCTAGCTAGGTAACATTAGCCACGTTACTTCAGCTTGACTTATTTTCTGCTGTGCTGATTGGTGCCTTCCTCTTTGAAATGAAGGGGAAAATCGATGGAATAGCATCACTTTTAAATGTTCAACGACCTGGTTACCCCATCAGTTGAGACTTCAGTTACGTTTTGAAATCATCTGGCTGAAAGTGCTGGCAAAAATGTGGATGTTTCTCCACATCAACTGGATCATAGATCTGTATATAATCACGAGATGCTCATGTCTCCACCTTTCAAATATGGGAGTCGTTGTCCCAAAGGCGGGAAAGAAGGCGACAAGCTTAGGTCCAAAATAAGACAATAGAAACGCATTGGGCTTATTTCGGGCAGATTTTAGTGAGAGTGAACCCTCTCGCTTCGCCTCTTCCTCTCTGACTGGAACCACCTACACGGAGGCGGTACTATGTCCTGAAATCGCTATGAATTCTGCAAATTGTGGTTATTTTACAACCAGGAAATGTAGATGGGCATTTCTATTCGTGAGATGCAGAAACGCTCGTATTTGCGTGTATTAAGGAAATTCTCGATTTATATGACATGATATGTTAATAACATATTAAGGGACAAAATATGCATAGTCACTTTCGCAAAATGTATTTTACAGACACAAGTATCCCACTGTGAAGATTTAACAAATTGTCTGTCGGCATTTATTAAATCGTACCGGCATATCCTGTTTCCATCAGCCGGGTCGTAACTTTATTCATACATCAGGTAATTCATCGGCATGAAAGGGTTGGATGGAAATCTGGTTAGTGACTTAGAGTCTAGCGTTAGAACCTCACATTGACTGAGTAATTGTCTCTCCTTGAACGTGGACAGAGTTGTAAGCGCTCAAATCTCTCCAACTTTGACAACTCAGAAATTATGCTTTTGATGCTGGCACTCAGTGTCCCTCCCTCTCCTTGCATAATTTTTCCTTCTTCTTTTGCTCCCTCTCATTTCCAAGTCCTTTTCCTCTCTTGTCCACCTGTCGGAAATGGGAGACCAGCCTCTACAGGTGCTGTAATCTTCTGTTTGATCACCACAACGCCCCTGTTGTCAACCCCAAACTCTTGATGTCCCACAGTCCCCCACTACTCTACATAATTGCTGTCCAGGGGTAAAGCGCTTCAGAGCAGAAGCTCTTGACTTGGCTATGCCCATACCTGCCCTCACTTACTATACCACTCTCAATACCACTCATGCATAATGGGAGAACTCTATAATTGTGTGTGTGTGTGAGGGGGAGTGGGCGGACTGAAATGGATGATATTGTTCAACTGCATTGGCCACTTTGCACCTTGCCTAGTCACTGCAGTCACTCCAATAACGCACGCTTAGATTGGACTAGTTAGGAATTGTTGTGATAGATAGCTAAATGCTTTGGCAGGTCCTCTGTGAATCTGCTGTCATAATGAGATTGGCTCTGTGACAGACCTTGGAGGTGATGATAAAGGATTATGAATTGAATCCTTTTGCCGAGGTGTGCAATAAGATTGTCAATTGTAATAAGAGTCTTCAACTTCTCTGCCACAGTGAGGATCAATTGATTCAAACAGCCTCGGTGGACTGCTCTATCCAGCATTCCATGTTCTATTTCTATCCAGCCAAGTCACTGGTGCAATCTCCCTGTCCCCGTCTCTTCTCTTCTCTCATTCTCATCTCCGGTTCTCTCCTCTTGTTGTTATTTTTATTGTTATGTCTTCTCTCCTCCCCTCTCATTTCCAGTCTTTTCCTTTCTCCTCTACCTCAACTGTTATCAGTTTCTTTTTTCCCCTCCCTTCCTTTACCCCTCCGCCTCTTCTTTTCAATTGCCTGCTGTGGCCTAGGCGAGTGTTATTCTGCCTCTGGCTTTACCAATCAGCGACCATTAAAAGGAACCATCTCTCTCACATCACCTCAATCAAAAATTCTCTCTTTTCCTCTACCTTTTACTTTCTGTGATCCTCTTCCTTCCCTAACTTCCTCTCTCACACCCCACATCTTGCTATTAATCTTTCCCCAAGTTCCTTTCCGCACATATTTTCCTCTTTTCATCTCCTTTCCTTTTTTTTTTTTTTTTTTTTTTTTACAAAACATCCACATACAAACGACAACATCACCCCTGCCCCGACCCACCTGCTCACACCCCCCATCTCCAGGGCCTGTATCATTCTCCGCCACATGGCCTCAAACTGGACCATTTTGTTTTTATCCGTCGCCCACACACTTTAAACATTTAGATAATGAAGATTTTGGAAATTTCCATTGTGTTAACAATAGAGGATTGGTTGATTTCCAGTCTAAGTATCTTCCAACCCAACAAGTATCTCACTGCTCCCTCATACCAAATACATTTTTATTGGTCACATACACATGGTTAGCAGATGTTAATGCGAGTGTAGCGAAATGCTTGTGCTTCTACTTTTGACTATGCAGTAATATCAAACAAGTAATCTAACAAATTCACAACAACTACCTTATACACACAAATGTAAAGGGATGAATATGTACATATAAATATATGGATGAGCGATGGCGTGCGGCATAGGCAAGATGCAGTAGATGGTGTAGAATACAGTTTATACATATGAGATGAGTAATGTAGGATATGTAGACATTATTAAAGTGCTGTTATTTAAAGTGACTAGTGATACCTTTATTAAGTCTGTTTATTTAAGTGGACAGAGATTTGAGTCTGTATGTTGGCAGCAGCCTCTCTATGTTAGTGATGGCTGTTTAACAGTCTGATGGCCTTGAGATAGAAGCTGTTTTTCAGTCTCTCGGTCCCAGCTTTGATGCACCTGTACTGACCTCGCCTTCTGGATGATAGCGGGGTGAACAGGCAGTGGCTCGGGTGGTTGTTGTCCTTGACGATCTTTTTGGCCTTCCTGTGACACCGGGTGCTGTAGGTGTCCTGGAGGGCAGGTAGTTTCAAATCAAAATCAAACTTTATTTGCCACATGCGCCGAATACAAGTGTAGACTTTACCGTGAAATGTTTACTTACAAGCCCATAACCAACGGTGCAGTTCAAGGAGAAGAAAATATTTACCAAGTAGGCTAAAATAAAAAGTAATAATAAAAAGTAACACAATAACAAAGGCTATATACAGGGGGCACTGGTCCCGAGTCAGTACGCAGGGGTACAGGCTAGTTGAGGTAATCTGTACATGTAGGTGGGAGCAAAGTGACTATGCATAGGTAACAAACAAACAGCGAGTAGCAGCAGTATACAAGAGAGGGGGGTGTCAATGTAAATTGTCTGGTGGCGATTCTTATGAATTGTTCAGCAGTCTAATGGCTTGGGGGTAGAAGCTGTTGAGGAGCCTTTTGGTCCTAGAATTGGCGCTCCGGTACCGCTTGCCGTGCGGTACCAGAGAAAACCGTCTATAACTTGGGTGACTGGAGTCTCTGACAATTTTCTGGGCTTTCCTCTGACACCGCCTATTATATAGGTCCTGGATGGCAGGAAGCTTGGCCCCAGTGATGTACTGTGCCATTCGCACTACCCTCTGTAGCGCCTTAGTCAGATGCCGCGCAGTTGCCATACCAGGCAGTGATGCAACCAGTCGGGATGCTCTCGATGGTGCAGCTGTAGAACCTTTTGAGGATCTGGGGACCCATACCAAATCTTTTCAGTCTCCTGATGGGGAAAAGGTTTTGTCGTGCCCTCTTCACTGTCTTGGTATGTTTGGACCATGATAGTTTGTTGGTGATGTGGACATTCTAAACCCGCTCCAATACAGCCCGGCCTTTTTCCTGTAGTCCACGATCACCTTAGTCTTGCTCACATTGAGGGAGAGGTTGTTGTCCTGGCATCACACTGCCAGTTCTCTGACTTCCTCCCTATAGGCCGTCTCATCGTTGTCGGTGATTAGGCCTACCACTGTTATTGTCAGCAAAATTAATGATGGTGTTGGAGTCGTGTTTGGCCACGCAGTCGTGGGTGAACAGGGAATACAGGAGTGGAGTAAGTAGGGCCCCTGAGGGGGCCCAGTGTTAAGGATCAGCGTGGCATACGTGTTGTTGCTTACTCTTACCACCTGGGGGCGGCCCGTCAGGAAGTCCAGGATCCAGTTGCAGAGAGAGGTGTTTAGTCCCAGAGTCCTTAGCTTAGTGATGAGCTTCATGGGCACTGGTGTTGAACGCTGTGTTGTAGTCAATGAACAGCATTCTCACATAGGTGTTCCTTTTGTCCAGGTGAGAAAGGGCAGTGTGGAGTGAGATTGAGATTGCGTCATCTGTGGATCTGTTGGGGCGGTATGCAAATTGGAGTGGGTCTAGGGTGTCTGGGAGAATGCTGTTGATGTGAGCCATGACCAGCCTTTCAAAGCACAGTTTGCCCCCGGTGATGCATTGTGCAGACCACTCTACCCTCTGGAGAGCCTTGCGATTGAGGGCGGTGCAGTTGCCGTACCAGGCGGTGATACAGCCCGACAGGATGCTCTCGATTGTGCATCTGTAAAAGTTTGAGTGTTTTTAGATGACAAGCCAAATTTCTTCAGCCTCCTGAGGTTGAAGAGGCGCTGTTGCGCCTTCTTCACCACGCTGTCTGTGTGGGTGGACCATTTCAGTTTCTGTGATGTGTACGCAGAGGAACTTAACTTTCCACCTTCTCCACTACTGTCCCGTCTGTGGATTGGGGAGGGCTCCCTCTGCTGTTTCCTGAAGTCCACGATCATCTCGTGTGAGGTTATTTTCCTGACACCACACTTCGAGGGCCCTCACCTCCCTGTAGGCTGTCTCGTCGTTGTTGGTAATCAGGCCTACCACTGTAGTGCCATCTGCAAACTTGATGATTGAGTTGGAAGCGTGCATGGCCACACAGTCATGGTGGAACAGGGAGTACAGGAGAGGGCTGAGAACGCACCCTTGTGGGGCCCCAGTGTTCAGGATCAGCGGGGTGGAGATGTTGTTTCCTACCTTCACCACCTGGGGGCGGCCCGTCAGGAAGTCCAGGACTCAGTTGCACAGGGCGGGGTTGAGACCCAGGGTCTCGAGCTTAATGACGAGTTTGGAGGGTACTAGGGTGTTAAATGAGCTGTAGTCAATGAACAGCATTCTTACATAGGTATTCCTCTTCTTCAGATGGAATAGGGCAGTGTGCAGTGTGATGGCGAATGCATCGTCAGTGGACCTATTGGGGCGGTAAGCAAATTGGAGTGGGTCTAGGGTATCAGGTAGGGTGGAGGTGATATGGTCCTTGACTAGTCTCTCAAAGCACTTCAAGATGACAGAAGTGAGTGCAATGGGGTGATATTCATTTACTTTAGTTACATTAGCTTTCTTGGGAACAGGAACAATGGTGGCCATCTTGAAGCATGTGGGGACAACAAACTGGGATAGGGATTGGTTGAATATGTCAGTAAGCACACCAGCCAGCTGGTCTGCGCATGCTCTGAGGACGCGGCTGGGGATGCAGTCTGGGCCGGCAGCCTTGCAAGGGTTAACACGTTTAAATGTTTTACTCATGTTTGCCACGGAGAAGGAGAGCCCACAGGCTTTGGTAGCGGGCCGTCAGTGGCACTGTATTGTCCTCAAAGCAAGCAAAGAAGTTGTTTTTAAGTTGTCTGGGAGCAAGACTTCGATGTCCGTGACGGGGCTGGTTTCATTTTGTAATCCGTGATGGACTGTAGACCCTGACACATACGTCTTGTGTCTGAGGCGTTGGATTGCGACTCTACTTTGTCCCTATACTGACGCTTAGCTTGTTTGATTGCCTTGCGGAGGGAATAGCTGCACTGTTTGTATTCAGTCATGTTTCCAGTCGCCTTGCCATGATTATAAGCGGTGGTTCGTGCTTTCAGTTTTGCGCGAATGCTGCCATTAATCCATGGTTTCTGGTTAGGGAAGGTTTTAATGGTCACAGAGGGTATGACATCTCCGATGCACTTACTATAAATTCGCTAACCGTGTCAGCGTATACATCAATGTTATTGTCTGAGGCTATCCGGAACATATCCCAGTCCATGTGATGGAAGCAATCTTGAAGGGTGGAATCAGATTGGTCAGACGAGTGTTGTATTTACCTGGGCACAGATGTTTCCTGTTTTAGTTTCTGTCTATAGGCTGGGAGCAACAAAATACAGTCATGGTCAGATTTGCCGAAGGCAGGGCGGGGGAGGGCTTTGTTTGAATCGCGGAAATTTGAGTAGCAATGATCCAGAAAGCTACCAGCTCTTGTCGCTCATTCGATATGCTGATAAAATATAGGAAGTATTGTTCTTAGGTTAACTTTGTTAAATCCCCAGCTACAGTAAATGCAGCCTCAGGATGTATGGTTTCCAGTTCACATATAGTCCAGTGAAGTTCTTTCAAGGCCGACAAGATATCTGCTTGGGGGGGCATATACACGACTGTGACTATAATCTAAGAGAATTCTCTTGGAAGATTAATGCGGTCGGCATTTGATTATAAGCAATTCTAGGTCGGGTGAACAAAAGGACTTGAGTTCCTGTATGTTGTTGTGATTACACCATGAGTCGTTAATCATAAGGCGTACACCCCCGCCCTTCTTCTTACCAGAGAGAGGTTGCGTGAAGAAACCGGGTGGCTGTACCGACTTTGATAACGTATCTTGAGTGAGCCATGTTGAGCCATGAGAATGTTACAATCTCTGATGTCTCTTTGGAAGGCAACTCGTGCCCTAATTTTGTCCACCTTGTTATCTAGAGATTGGACATTGGCGAGTAATATGCTCGGAAGCGGTGGATGGTGGGCTCTCCTTCTGACCAGTAGGCCGATCCGTCTGCCTCTCCTGCGGCGACCGTGTTGTTTTGGGTCGGCCTCTGGGATAAGATCCCATGTCCAGGGTGGAGGTCCGAACAAAGGATCCGCTTCGGGAAAGACGTATTCCTGGTTGTAATGATGATAAGTTGACATCGCTTTTATATCCAATAGTTCTTCCCCGCTGTACGTAATAACACTTGAGATTTTCTGGGCTAACAATGTAAGAAATAATACATAGAAAACTATTCAGTTATTTGTTTTTTTAAGGACCTGAAGCGAGGCGACCATCTCTGTCGGCGCCATCATGTCGATATGCCATGTCTTGAAACAGATGGATTAAAAGTACATTTACATTGTAATACTTCTGACATCCAACTTTCTATCTCCGCCCATGACTTTTGGACTATAGCATTCCCAGAAGGCATGGGTTATTGAGTCATTGTTAGTTTTACACTTAAGACATGACTCTGCCGTTGTGCTGTAGATTTTGGTGAATTTTGTCTCTTGTGTAATACATTCTATACATCAGTTTATACTGAATTAAGTGTACATTTTCGTTAACTGTCATTTCATTAGTTATGTTCCAACATTCCCTTCATGTTTATCTTGGTTCCAGCAGTTTATATATTTTTCCTAAGAGATGCCTTCAAAGGCAAAAAGGTGAAAAAAAGGTGTCTGGTGGAAAGTAGTCTGAAGCAGGTTTTCCTCTAGGATTGCGTCTGTGCTTAGCTCCTTTACGTTTCTTTTTTTTATAGTGGAAAACCTTCCAGTCCAAATGATTACAAGCATATCCATAATGTGATGCAGCCAACAGGATGCATGTTTTGGAATATTTTTATTCTATACAGGCTTCCTTCCTTTTACTCTGTCAATTAGGTTAGTATTGTGACATAACTACGATGTTGTCAATCCATCCTCAGTTTTCTCCTATCACAGCCATTAAACTCTAACTGTTTTTTAAAGTCACCATTGGCCTCGTTGTGAAACCCCTGAGCGGTTTCATTCCTCTCCGGCAACTGAGTTACTGTAGGAAGGGTGCCTGTATCTTCGTAGTTACTGGGTGTATTGATACACCATCCAAAGTGTAATTAATAACTTCACCATGCTCGAAGGGATATTTATTTTTACCCTTAGACCAATAGCTACCCTTCTTTGTAAGGCATTGGAAAACCTCCCTGGTCTTTGTGGTTGAATCTGTGTTTTAAATTCACTGCTCGACTGAGGGACCTTACAAATATATTTAAGTGTGAGGTACAGATCATTTTAAGCGTGGGGTACAGAGATGAGGTAGTCATTCATAATGTTATTATTGCACACAGAATGAGTCCATGCAACTTATTATGTGACTTGTTAAGCACATTTTTACGCCTGAACTTATTTAGTCTTGCAAAACAAAGGGGTTGAATACTTATTGACTCAACACATTTCAGCTTTACATTTTTTATTTATTTATTGTTTTATCTTTGACATTATGAGGTATTGTGTGTAGGCCAGTGACAAAAAAAATCTCAATTTAATACATTTTTTATTCCGTCTGTAACACAAATGTGGAAAAATTCAAGAGGTGTGAATACTTTCTGAAGGCAATGTAGATTCTGAGGATGAGCATACGCATCTTCAATATGTACCCATTTGTTCCTTTTTTGTGCATTTAACTATACGTCGCAAGTAAAAGCCCTGGGTGGCGAGTTTATACAATTCCAAGTCTGGAAGGTTAAAACCACCCTCTGACTTAGGAAGAAGTAAAACTTTCCTTATTCAGAGTTTTATTTGCCCATGTAAAGTCTGTTATGACTGAGAATACTTTTTTAAAGTAGGTCTTTGGTGGGGTAATTGTTTTTTTTTTGTTTACCTTTATTTAACTAGGCAAGTCAGTTAAGAACAAATTCTTTTTTTCAATGACAGCCTAGGAACAGTGGGTTAACTGCCTTGTCAGCTCGGGGATTCGATCTTGCAACCTTTCGGCTACTAGTCCAAAGCTCTAACCACTAGGCTACCTGCCGAATAAATATAAAAACTTTGAGAGCCATGCCATTCTGAGGAGGTTTATTCTACCTGTAAGATTTATGGGAAGATTGTTCCATTTAATCTGCTTTCATGTTGATGAGTAATGGGATAATGTTATCTTTATAGATTTGTTTGTTGTCACTTATTAAGCATCCTAAGTATTTTATATTTTTTTGTGGTTTACTTAAAGGATTGCTGTAGATCATGAGTTATTCTTTTTCCTATTGCCTTTATTACATTTTTTTTCCCATGTTACCTTTATATCCTGAGATTTTAGAGTATTCTGAAAATATAATATTTTTAGCAAGGGGCATTGAGTTTTTAATATTAGTCAGGTATATCAGGAGATAAAAAATTTTGGTTATATTCATGTTTACCAGTTAGGTTTGGATCCTGTCTAATTCTTTCCCTCACATTCTCACAGGCTGTAGAGGTGTGTGTGTGTGTGTGTGTGTGTGTGTGTGTGTGTGTGTGTGTGAGAGTGTGTGTGAGAGTGTGTGTGAGAGTGTGTGTGAGAGTGTGAGAGTGACTACTATAGGGAAAACTGATGTCAGTATGAAGCCTGAAGCGCCTGATTTCAGTAAAGGCTTGAGGTAATTGAGATTATATACACTGGGACAGATTTAGAGGAACATGTCAAGGGGAAGGAACTTATCTATCTTGCCATGCTTTTCGAGACATTTCCTGACATTGTGTGTGTGTGTTTCACACACACACAGGAAATAGATTCCTGTTGGACTAATAGGTACCAGAATTTTGAGTAGACAGATTTTAGCAGACAGATTTAAATTTTCCTGGTTTGGATTAATCTTTTTATAGTTGGAAATGTATCAAAGTGGTGAGACCTGTGTTATTGAACATGTATAGTACAGCCTACAAAAGTGGAAACTGTAACCATTGTCTCCATTGATTTAGAGCTCTTCGTAAGATTTCATAAGAGCTGGTCCATATTATTCACGAAGAGACAATGAGGTCAAGGTAGTATGATATTTCAACTAGCACCTATTATTGTTGATCATACCAATGTGAAAAAAACGACTTCTGAAACAGGAAATGAGCGTGAACTTGTCTGATCAATTTATTTTAAATTCTTTGCTTTGTTGCCAGGTCTTACGTAGCTATTGTTTGTGAAGGCAGTAAGTTGTGGTCTCTTTGACTTGGCTTCTGAAGATTGCCAGTTAGCTGCTGTTCTCCCCTCAGGTAAAATGAGATGGTGCTCTTCTTTCATAGCCCATATTCAAAAGATACACAGACGTTATTAAGAACTCCTTTCAAGGCTTGGTTATAATGTAATCAACCTGAGACGACAACATGCTTGCAGAGACGGAAACAAGAAAATGCCATTTTAGGCTCAATCCCAATACATCCAAATACCCCCTTTAGCCCTCCCCCTTGTTTTCAATGTCCCTCGGTGGGGGAGTGTGCCTCAAACAGAGCA
Source organism: Brachymystax lenok tsinlingensis (assembly GCA_030435695.1). NCBI lineage: Eukaryota > Metazoa > Chordata > Actinopteri > Salmoniformes > Salmonidae > Brachymystax > Brachymystax lenok. Next base: position 15,235,061 of record CM059818.1, read on the forward strand.
ACTAGTGGTAGGGAGAGATACATAACCCTAGGGAATGGGACATCACTATACCACTTGTGCACAGCAGAAGCCACCAAAGGATAGCCTACCAAGCAATTCAACGACCGTAGTGTTTTTCACAATGCCTGTACTGATGACAGTAATTCCTTATATTTCTCATGCAACAAATACATGAGCTACTTACCATATGAGCAACAAATGAAATAACTGCAAAACAACAATGTGCCTTAATGAGTTATTCTTTTTCCTATTGCCTTTATTACATCCTCTGGCTGTGGTTCATTGTGGATTAGTACTGAAGCAGGACTTTCATTCCATAACAGGAGTTTGACATGCAACTGTCCCATTTCCTTCATTCCTTCATTTGCTTCAGTCATTCAGGGAATTTCTTGGGGATTAATGATTAATCAGTTGAAGCAATTAAAACCACTGTTCTGAACTAATATTTATACCAAATGTGTTCGACACAGATCGGTTACATAGCAACGCATTCATTGGCATACAGGTATTTTTTATCCTCCACTACACAATAAGCAACAAAAGAGTCCGCTACGTTACTTCAGCTGCATTGCATGACAAATATCTTCAATCTCTAACAATAACAAGTGATTGATTTTTTTTTTAATGAACCGCAAGGCAAGCTTACAAAATGGTATATTCAATTTGCAGTAAATGCTTTAGCTAGAATCTTTGCATTCACTGGGTTTCACAAGATGACAGCCTGGTGTGTTGGTTTGCTTAGGAGTCCCTAAAACATTCAGAGGTGAAAGTAAGCCAGTACGGTCCAGTACGGCGTCCTGGCAAAATAAATAGTGTGGGTACCCCGTACCAGTAAAACGTGAGCCTATCACAATTAACACCAAATGCCCCAAAAACTATAGGCTATTACACCATTATTGAACATTACTCCATGTCAGCCTCATGAAAAATGTCTGAATTGACTTGGAACCTGTTGGAATATGCATCAAATTGCAAAACACTTACAGTTGAAGTCGGAAGTTTACATACACCTTACCCTAATACATTTAAACTCAGTTTTTCACAATTCCTGACATTTAATCAAAACATTTCCCCCCCTCAGTTAGGATCACCACTTCTCCTGCAGCAAAGCACCCCCACAACATGATGCTGCCACCCCCGTGCTTCACGGTTGGGATGGTGTTCTTCGGCTTGCAAGCCTCCTCCTTTTTCCTTCAAACAAAACGATGGTCATTATGGCCGAACAGTTCTATTTTGGTTTCATCAGAACAGAGGACATTTCTCCAAAAGTACGAACTTTGTCCCCATGGGCAGTTGCAAACCGTAGTCTGGTTTTTTATGTCGGTTTTGGAGCAGTGACTTCTTCCTTGCTGAGCGACCTTTCAGGTTATGTCAATATAGGACTCGTTTTACTGTGGATATAGATACTTTTGTACCTGTTTCCACCAGCATCTTCACAAGGTCCTTTGCTGTTGTTCTGGGATTGATTTGCACTTTTCGCACCAATGTCCGTTTATCTCTAGGAGACAGAACGCGTCTCCTTCCTGAGCGGTATGATGACTGCGTGGTCCCATGGTGTTTATACTTCGTACTATTGTTTGTACAGATGAACGTGGTACCTTCAGGCGTTTGGAAATTGCTCCCAAGGATGAACCAGACTTGAGGAGGTCTACAATTGTTTTTCCGAGGTCTTGGCTGATTTCTTTTGATTTTCCCAGGATGTCAAGCAAAGAGGCACTGAGTTTGAAGGTAGGACTTGAAATACATCCACTGGTACACCTACTATTGACTCAAATGATGTCAATTAGCCTATCATAAGCTTCTAAAGCCATGACATCAATTTCAGAAAATTTCCAAGCTGTTTAAAGGCACAGTCAACTTAGTGTATGTAAAATGTTGACCCACTGGAATTGTGGTACAGTGAATTTATAAGTGAAATAATCTGTCTGTAAACAATTGTTTGAAAGATTACTTGTGTCATGCACAAAGTAGATGTCCTAACCAATTTGCCAAAACTATAGTTTGTTAACAAGAAATTTGTGGAGTGGTTGAAAAACGAGTTTTAATGACTCCAACCTAAGTGTATGTAAACTTTCGACTTCAACTGTACATTTTGCCAAGGCGGAGATGAGTGGCAGAGACGGAGGAGCACGTGGACGTATTCATTCAGGCGACAAGTGTAGGAGGCCTAATGACAATCGCAGAATGTCATTACAATACATGCTGTCTCTTTAAAGTCATGAAATTGTAAGTGCACAGTGCACATTATGGATGCTGGAATTATTTTGTGAGTGGACGAATGTGGGAGGGTAGCCTACAGGAGCGGCTATTTGAAGTGATTGTGGTTCAGTCTGCTTTCCACCAGACACTGGGAGATTATTCACCTTTCAGCAGGACACTAACCTAAGATACATGGCCAAATCTAAAATTGGAGTTGATTACCAAGAAGACAATGAATGTTCCCGAGTGACCAAGTTACAGTTTTAACTTGAGTCTACTTGATCTCAATTACATTCGCACAGTATTCTGGATAGTAGCTCATTTCCCGCTTAAGGTCTTATTCGGGATAAGCTGTTTACATGCAACTTTGATATCCCACTCATGAGAATCCCTGTAACCATGAATAAACAGAATATTCCTAATTTAAGTTCATATGGGTTAAATGGAATAGTAACTGAAATATGGACACTGTCTGTAGGCCTATAACTATTTCGTTTTCTGGTGCAAAAAGTGCGGCAGGGTAGCCTAGTTGTTAAAAAGTTGGACTAGTAACCGGAAGGTTGCAAGATCGAATCCCTGAGCTGACAAGGTAAAAATCTGTTGTTCTGACACTGAACAAGGCAGTTAACCCACTGTTCCTAGGCCGTCATTGAAAATAAGAAGTTGTTCTTAACGGACTTGCCTAGTTAAATAAAGGTTAAATAAAATATATTTAAAAAAATAACCTCTCAAATGTAGCTTAATATAATATTAACTCCTGCAGAATAATGCATTTCTTGCAGTGAAATTATACTACAAATGTTAATTTTGTCTCAGAAACAGAAGTGGAGAAATATGATTTCTTTCTTTCAGCATCTCTTGAGAAAATGCGAATGCACGTGTAATGTGTTTTCTTTGACACTGTTATGCAAGCAGACAGTATCTCAACCACATAAAATATGCACTGAAGACCAACTGAAGTGTTATTAGAAGCATGTTTCATCGCTTTCTGAGCTTTTCATTTCCATAAAACCTGTCAAACTGATGACATTTGGACATTTGCGCAGGACCAATCATTTGACTGTTTTGGAGTTAACTGTGTTTTCTTCCCAGTTCCTAAATGAAACAGACAACTTTACCAGTGTTAACTTGATTACTAATGCATTCATTCTATCGATGTAAGACATTATTCTGGTGAGCACTACTTTATTTTGTTTTCTGGGGCAACAAGTTATGACAGAAGAGAACCTGCATGTATATATCTAACTATCGTTGGCAAACAAATGCCCTACCAAACGTCAGAAATTATAATATGGCCTACTAAATGTCGAAAAAATTATAAGCAGAAACATGTCTAAATTATCGGTGAATAACTTACCAGTAGGCTATACGGTCCAGTACGGAGTATCAGCAAAATACATTATTATGGTGGATCAAACTGCGCAGGTAGCCTACTTTTTGACGTGATTTGTTTGACAATCCGATGAAAACATCATCACACAACACCCATGATAACTGAGCCTGTGCAGACCACAAAAAAACAGTAAATGGGATAAGATGTTTACATGCCACAGTATCCCTTCTAAGGTCAGCATATTCCAGGCATCTTATTCGGGTTTCTCATAACCGGGTTACAAGCTTTTTCGATCTATTGTAAATGGGATATGATATTTTTATGCGTCAACTCAAAAACAATATTAGAGTATTCCAATTAATTACGGGATATTGGTGTGCATCTAAATGTGGTCAGTTTACATGCGCAGTAAACAGACATTGAATATATACAGTTACAGATTTGAATGGCTGTACCAATATCTCAATACTCGTTAGTATCGTGGCATGGAAGCAAAACACAAAGCGAATTTAACTTTTTTAGAAAAACAGCTCTAATGTTGTAAACAAACATCATTATGTCACAATTCATTTTCCAAGTTATAGCACACAATAGTGTATATATACACAGCAGGTTTTTAAAGGACCAATGACTTCGGTCTGCTTTGTGGTAAAATGTTTTCCATGGAAGAAATATTGAGATACTGGTATTGTCACAATCTTACTTGCCATGCGGTGGAACTGATGTTGCCATGACGATGCTTGGCGATGTCATGCACTGAGTGGGGAGCAGTCAACACGCTGTTACCAATAAAGGGGTGAAAAAGAAGAGTGTGTGAGTGTTAGACTGTGTAACACTGTCTTCCACTAGGATAGAGTGTCACGACTTCCGCCAAAGTTGGTCCCTCTCCTTGTTCGGGCGGTGTTCGGCGGTCGACGTCACCGGTCTTCTAGCCATCGCCGATCTACCTTTCATGTTCCATTTCGTCTTGTTTTAAACACCTGGTTTCAATTCCCCAATAATTATGTTCATTATTTAACCCTCTGTTTCCACCTTGGTTTTGTGCAGGATTGTTTTGTGTTTTGGTCCGTATTGTGGGCTTGGTGATTTTCTATTTGTAGTGAGTACGTATTTTTTGAGTAAAATTACTTTGGTACTCATCTCTGCTGTCCTGTGCCTGACTCCTCTGCACCAGCTACACCCAGACCTTTGACATAGAGGGAAACGTTTACCTCTGGTCCCCGCAATATCCGTAAATAGCTGTGTGCACAAATGCAGGCGTGGCCTGCTCTCATCGCAGCATCTGCCTGCGAGTGTGTGTGTGTGTGTTCAGATCACAATAGAACACATTAATCCGTGCTCCTCTCAAATGAGTTCAATAGCTCTCAGACAGACACAGAGCAGGCAACACACAATTACTCAATTAAAAGTCCGGACTGTAGTGAAGCAGATCCACCCACCATGCCCTGCTGTGCTCTGAGACTAATGAAGACAAAGTGGAGAGAGAACCCAGAAGGAGGGAGGGCATAGTGCACACCGGCATCTGGCAAACACTGAAAACCCTGCATACTTATCATACTTTTCCATACTACAGATGGGCGTGTGTGTGTGGGCACAGAGTGAAGTTAAAGCAGAGTAGAGGTTATGTTTTCCTAGGGCGGATGTATTTTCCTTATTTTCTGTCTTCCTTGTCTGACACAGACTGGTCTGTCACTAGAACAGTTCCTTACCACATATCAACACAACAATGCTTCCTCCTCATTCTTAACATACACTTATAAATAGATATGGTATTAAATATACTGATATCTACCCTTGTCCCCTTTTGACCTCTTGAGAAAATGAAGAGAATGTACACTGAGTATACAAAACATTAAGAACACCTGCTCTTTCCATGACATAGACTGACCAGGTGAAGCCAGGTGAAAGCGACTATGATCCCTTATTGATGTCAGTGTAGATGAAGGGGAGGAGACAGGTTAAAGAAAGATTTTTACACCTTTACACAATTGAGACATGGATTGTGTACGTGTGCCATTCAGAGGGTGAATGGGCAAGACAACAGATTTAAGTGCCTTTGAATGGGGTATGGTAGTAGGTACCAGGCAACACCGGCTTGTGTCTAGAAGTGCAACACTGCTGGGTTTTTCACGCTGAACAGTTTCCTGTGTGTATCAAGAATGGTCCACCACCCAAAGGACATCCAGCCAAGTTGACACAACTGTGGGAAGCATTGGAGTCAACATGGGCCAGCATCCCTGTGGAACGTTTTCAACACCTTGTAGAGTCCATGCCCTTGAAGAATTGAGGATGTTCTGGGGGCGTAAAGGGGGTATACTCAGTGTATAGTGATGGAGCAGGAGAAATTGCAGAGAGGGATTGAGTGATAGTGAAATAGAGAGGAGAGAGAGGCGTGAGAGGGAGGCATGAGAGCAGAGGTAAAGGGCAGTGGTTGGTAGGGGATTTACAGAACGGATGAGGTGAATGTGAGAGCGAAGAAAAAAGCCTTTGTTGAGAGGGTGGAGGAAGGGTGAGAAAAATGTCTGGATAGAAAGATCTATAAATGGCTTTCGTACACTGGAAATGTACAACATACAGAGATGGAGCAAGGCTGTAAGAGACAAGGGGAAAGTGTGAGAAATGGAGAGGAGAAATAGAAAGGGAATGAAAGGGATGGCTCTCCACAGTGGAAACTGCTTCTGGCGTCCTCTGATGATTTCACAAGTGAGCGCTCCATTCACTCTCATAATGGCTCTCGGGAGGAGCGTGCAGCCTACTCCATTTGTGGAAAGAAGCATCAAACCAGCGGCGTCAAATGGCTAAATACTGTTTTGAGAGAGGCCGGCCAGATGCAACTTTGTCTTGGCGACATGGAGCTCTGCTAAGAGTGAATAAATGCATGCCCAAGGTGACACAAGGAAAGGTTGTTATGTCTGTTGCTAAGACATGGCTCTTGCAGGTATGTCCTTTCAGTCTGGCAGCCATGGAAAAAACAGGTTGATATAGGAGCCTTAATGCCCAGGATATTAGCCTCATTCTGCCATACACACACACACACACACACACAACATAGTATTTTCAGCATGGAAAGGACCACTGGCAATGCGTTAGTGACTGACATTGAGCTGACTGACACACCTGGCTGTGTCTATTGATCTGCTATCCTGAGGGAATTGCTGGTTGCCAAACAAGCTCTTAATTGTTCTGAATGATTTGTGGAGTTTCTGAGGAGAGGACAACTTTGTGTTTAGAATACATTCACATACACACACACACACACACACACACACAAAGACTGACACCTCAGTGCACACCTCCCACCCCACTCTACACACATTCTCAGGTTCAGTGGAGATGGACATTTGTACATTCCACTGGAAAATACACTCCCAACCTGGCATTACATCACCTTTATAGAAACATTGTTAAACCTTCTCCTAGTCCTGTAATCTGGAACCCTGTTTATCTACCACCTGTGTGTAATGCATTTAATGGATTATGAAGAGTTATGAGCCTTGCTATGAACGTTCATAATGGATCATGGCTCCTAAACATAATGCTGTTATTATGCTTGTTTGTGTAACTCTTCACAGTTACGCCCTTTTGACAGGTGATGCATCAATAACGGTTCCCACTGACAAATGTGTCCCACCCTGAAATGGAGGTGACATCAAGAGAAGACTGACCTCTGTTATGTGAAATCTGCCTGTCAAGTTTCAGCTCAATATATGTCTGTACCTATCTTAGAGGCTTTGTCCAGAGAACAGTATCCGTTGGATTGACCTGTTCTGTCAGACTCTTATTTCTCAATGAAGAGAGGTTGTTTGGTAGAGAGGTACCAATGAAGACAATGTCAGAGTGCCTTGCTCCAGGGCTTTGTCACCCCATGTTAGACTCAAGTTGCAGTGCTTTGTGTCAAACATTTCTAGAGGCGACTTATGGCAAGTACTTTTTCGGGCATGCACACACCCACACTTTTCCTCTCTCTCTCTCACGGACACGCACACAAAAACACACACTTTACAAAGAGCTAAGAGGCCAGGCAGATGAACATTGTCCTGATTTTCACACATTACCGTCCCCAATAGAAGAGGCTATCACAATATGGTTGCTCACAAAATGTCCCCTTTTTATTGCGGTGCTTTCATTTCAGCTGACCGACTTGTCAGAGCATTCCTATTGAAAACGAGGAGATAAGACTAGGAGCTAAACCGTTTTAAAGACTAGGAATAACAATGACCACTTGTACATCTGCGTTCCTCCAGCTTGCTTGTAGCTACACAGTTGAAAGGCTAAACACACAAGTTGCTTAAGTTGCGGAAAACCCATTTTGGAACAAGGCTCCCCACACTGGGGCTGGAGGCGGGAGATAAGTCGCTGTCCACATTGTGTCAGGAAAACAGCAATATTAATTTGATTATGTTTTTGTAGCTTGCAGTCACAGTGCTACTGTCAATGGGAAGAAGACAGACTGCCTCTGCCCTCATACTTATGCAATGGCAGAGAAAGGGAGAAAGCTGCTATTTTATTATTTTTGATTATGAAAACAACATGTTGGCAAAAAGCATTGCCTTAGGACACCAATAGTAATCATTAGAGAATCTCTGAACAAGAATGATAAGGACTGATGGTGTTTTTGAAATGGTGGCCTCACTGTGTTTTGGGGGTTCTATTCTGGCAATGATTTCTTCTGGGAAATAGTTTATTCCACTTTATTCCGCCATGATATAGCAAAGTAGATGCATCATTCCATCAACACTCTGGTTGTCAAGCACCCCAAGCCTCCAACATGACTAAAAGGGAAACTGCAGAAAATACACAATAATTAAATTCCATTATTTTGTCACAGAGTAGTACTACTCCACAAATGGATTGAATGTGCCCAACAGAAAATAAAGGAAGACAATGACAAAGATGTTCCTTTCTGAATGAATGTAAGCTCCTTTTGTGCTTTCTTGAAGTCTCTACCATAAGGCCTACATGAGGGTGTTATAATAGCCAGTAATGGCCGCTTATGTCCATTTATAACAACACTGTTTCTCTCTCTCTCTCTCAGCTGAATAAGCAGCAGCTGCACGCGGTAAAGGACCATTTCCAGGCCTTCCTGAACGGGGACACACAGATTGTGGCGGACGAGGCCTTCTGCAACGCCGTGCGCAGCTACTATGAGGCAAGAGCTCACCCACATCACCCTTGCCCCTAAAATGACTAGCTTCTATTGTGGCATGCTCTACTGCCTGGAGCCCAGTGAGGGTTGCAATACCACACTTGTTTGCCAAGCTGTTGTTCATTTTAGCTGTACTGTCTAGCAGCTGTTCTTTAGAAGAAGGGCCTTACCTCCTTGTGTTTTTCAATTTCGCACGACTCGCCCGTTTAACTTGTCAAAGAAAACTACAGGTGTCAGTGGTGCAATCTCGATAAACAAGGCTTTTTCTCTCCCACTTAATCTCAGTTATGTGGTCACCCTCACTCCCACACAGTCTGCCTGGAGATGGAGAGGGTGAGAGGTCATTTCACTCATATGGGCAGTTTTGTAATTAACGTTATTGCAAGTGTCTGGTGAAAAAGAGTAGAAATCGATCAACTGATGCAGTTTATGCGTGGGGGGGTTCTGAAGAGGAGTGCTCTCAAACACTTTTGCGGCGTCTTTCTCAATGTGTCTCACTTTCATTTCCTTTTGTTTCGTCAACTACTATCTCTTTCCATCAATCTCCTGAATTGTATTTTTTGTCCTTTTCTTTCCTCTTTTTCCCCCCTCTTTTGTATACTGTATTTAGGAGATTCCTCACGAAACTAGAACAACAACAAAATACTTCGATTTTGGGGATTTTCACAAAATGTAATCAATAGAATGATTATTTGGAGTAAGGATTGTTGACATACAGTGCCTTCAGAAAATATTCATACCCCTTGACTTATTCCACATTTTGTTGTGTTACAGCCTGCATTTGTCTCACCCATCTACACACAATACCCTATATTGACAGTGAAAACATGTTTTTTTTTACATTTTTTGAAAATTTGTTTAAAATTAAATACAGAAATATCTAATTTACATAGGTATTCAGACACCTGAGTACATACATGTTAGAATCATCTTTGTGTAAAAATAATGTTAAACACAATTATTGAGGCCTCCTGAGTGGCGCAGCGGTCTAAGGCACTGCATCGCAGTGCTTGAGGCGTCACTATAGACCCGGGTTCGATCCCGGCTCTGTCACAACCGGCCGTGACTGGGAGTCCCATAGGGCGGCACACAATTGGCCCAGCGTCGTCCGGGTTAGGGGAGGGTTTGGCCGGGGTGGCTTAACTACTTACGGAGTGGTGGGGCGCTAGCATTATGGGGTATTGTGTGTAGATGAGTGAGACAAATGATGGAAAGAGATAGTAGTAGACGAAACAAAAGGAAATGAAAAAGGGATAGACACATTGAGACGCCGCAAAAGTGACGCCGCAAAAGTGTTGGAGAGCACTCCTCTTCAGAACCCCCCCACGCATGAACTGTTAGCATCAGTTGATCGATTTCTACTCTTTTTTACCAGACACTTGCTAGCGCCCCACTCCCGACACTACCCGGTGAAATGCAAGGCGCCAAATTCAAAATCCAAAAGTTGAATTATTAAACATTCATCAATATACAAGTGTTGCATAGTCATCAAAAGCTCTGCTTCCTGGCAATATCACAGCGTTGTCAGATTTCAAAAAGGCTTTACGGCAAAAGCACAACATTTGATTGTTTGAGGATAGCACCTACAATATTTATCTATTAGCATAAATTCATAAACCATCACGGTTCACACAAAACACACATTTCACAGCGAAAACAAATCCCTTACCTTTTGAAGAACTTCTGTTGAGGGCTTCCCAAGTGTCCAACGAAGACATCCAACGGTTCTTTTGTTAGAAAAAGTCATTTATTATATCCATAAATCTCTGTTTGGTTGGCGCGTTATGTTCAGAAAATCCAACGTCGAATCGTCCATTGAAACGTGAAGAGGGTTTTCGCCTGCTAAATGAGTTCTGTTATACTAACAGACATTATGATAACACTTTTAGAAACCTCAGAGTGTTTCCTATCCAATAGTACTAATTATGTGCATATCCTATTTTCTGAGCCTGAGTGGCAGGCATTTTGCTTTGGGCACGCCAGACTCTCCAAAACCGTCACCTCACCTGCCGCTCCCTAAGAAGTTAACTTGGCTCATCGCGCTCTAGCGACTCCTTGTGGTGGGCCAGGCGCCTGCAGGCTGACCTCGGTCATCAGTTGAACAGTGTTTCCTCCAACACATTGGTGCTGCTGGCTTCCGGATTAAGGAGCCAGCAGTCGTGTTTCGGGACTCAACCTTCACCTCTCCCGAGCCCGTTGGGGATAAGACAAGATTGTAATTGGATATCACGAAATTGGGGAGAAAAAGGGGGGTAAAATACATTTTTTTTTTATAATGTCCATGCAACTTATTATGTGACTTGTTAAGCAAATCTTTACTCCTGAACCTATGTAGGCTTGCCATAACAAAGGGGTTAAATACTTATTGACTCAACACATTAAATGCTTATTGACTCAACACATTTCAGCTTTTAAATTTGTCATTTATAGATTTTTGGGTTTCTCATTCCAATTATTGACAATCACTGTAGTGGGTCATGTGATCAGTCCAAATTGGGCTGGGTCAGTGAGACAGCCACTTCTACAACTTTTACAAATTACAACCTTATGCACTTTAACCTGTAGCCAACATGCATCTTGTTGCATTTTTCACACTTCCATCCTATTCTGTCCATTACATGTAATGTGCATTGATTGGCTATGCTGCAAAATTAATCTAATCTAATCACTGTGAGTCAAAGATGGACAATGTTGCGTTTTTTGGGACAAAACGGACCACAGATCAAATGAATGCACTGAGCTGACTGTACAAGAAAGACGGAAAAAAACGTAGATGACAAGGGAGATGTTTTGTGTGCTTCCGAGAGTTTAGTTTTATCCATCAATATATCTTTCATTCAATGAAACTACCAGTAATAGGCCAAGAGATACTTAGTCTCCATACATTTGGCTCTGACACACCAAAACAGAACACAGAAAAAGACATGGTCTGTAGATATGGAGATGCTGGAAACGCCACACGTGTGCACTTCAGTCATGAAGGTGGCAGGAGAAGAATTACACACAGAACTTGAGGGTAAAGGTCTGCACCTAGAGGATACAGCCTTGAGTTGCATGGAGTCACAAGTATTGGGAATACTCATTGGAGGAGACTTTACTGGAAAGTGTTGTCGGGAAAATTGACAGAATAAGTGGATCACTAGGTGAACCTGAAAGTGTGTTCGGATGGCTCATCCAAGGGACAGAGACCGTACTGAACATGACAACGGACCCAACTGAAGTTGTAATCATGCACATAAGAGTTGGGGAGGTTAGTCATTTTGGGAAGTGGGGTCAATATGAATAGTAATGGCAATTGAAAAATAATGAGGATGCAGTACAGATCTTTGAAAACGTGAAGTATGAAGGAGGTAGATATGAGGTAAGCTTACCATGGAACTATGGTACTGCAAGGTAACGTTTCGATAACCTGACAAGAAAGTTCCAATCCAACATCCCACTGTATGTGAAGTATAATGAAGTTGTTCAAGACTACAAAAGTCGACGTTTTGGAAATGGTGGATAACGAAGAGACAGGGAATCCTAATTACTACCATCCACATCACGTAGTCATAAAATAAAAAAGACTGACCCCTAACTCTGGATAGTATTCGGTGCGTAATCACACGCGTACAGGAAGTCACTGAATGATAGATTTTTTACAGGCCCTAATCTGAACACAGATCTGCTAAATGTATTGCTAAAATTCATAACACAAGTTAGCATTTATGGCAGATATCACCAAAGCCTTTAAAGAATGGTCCACCAGCCAACTTGACACAACTTTTGGAAGCATTGGAGTCAACATGGGCAAGCATCCCTGTGGAACGCTTTCGACACCTTGTAGAGTCCCTGCTCTGAAGAATTGAGGCGGTTCTGAGGGCTAAAGGGGGTGCAACTGAACATTAGGAAGGTGTTCCTAATGTTTTGTACACAATTGGTGTACTTTATATACATTGAGAATACCAAACATAAGGAATACCTTTCTAATATTGAGTTGCACCCTCTCCCCTTTTGCCCTCAGAACATCCTCAATTCGTTGGGGCATGGACTCTAAAAAGTGTTGCAAGCATTCCACATTGTTGAAAGCATTCCACAGCATCTCTGCCCCTCTCTAACAGGTCAACTAAATCTCTAGGAAAATTGTAACAAAAAGTCACACACTTTAGTATAAATGTTTTAATTTCAATTCATCCTAGCGCTGTCTTTCCTTAGGCAAAACCATAAAAATACCAGTGTGTAATCATTGATTTCTATTAATGAATAAGTTTGAGATGTGCTTCTATTTCTCTGGTTAGAAGAATGTCTAAAACCAAGCCAACGGCCAAATTACGTACGATGAGAATGGCCAGAGTTCTGAAAGTTTTAGGACTGACCTGGAGAATGTAAAATTACAACTTTGTATTTGCGCTGTGCAACCTGATGGCGTTCATATAGTACAGAAATAATACTAAAAGAGTTGTGTTGCAGCACGGATCTTCGATCCAATTCGATTCCTATCGCCATTCACAAATGTCAGATTCCAACAGGTATGGGAACGGGGCATCCAGTGGGACGAACAGCTGCCCGGGGATCTGTCTGAACAGTGGTGTGAGAAGTTGCCAGTTTGACTGAACTCACCATGACAAGACTTTACGATGCAGCATTGGAGAACAAGTGCACTTCAAATGTGACCAAAGAGGTATGTTTTCAGCGATGCAAGTGAAAGTGCATTCTGTGTATCATTCCAGGCACAGATAAAGATGGTGAGTGCGCAGTGACTCTGATTGCTTCAAATGACCACTTGGAGTTATGACCAAAAGCATCCATTGATACTCCCTGCTAGGGGTGTGGTGACCTGGCCATACTCTGATTCCGTAGATTGATAGTTGATAGTCGGATTGGATCAGATTATACACTTGATTGGAAAACACAGAAGTGTTTTAATATGCCTACGGTAAGTAGGCTAGATGTTGTCAAAATACTGCACATTTATAGACAAAACAATGAATATTATGAGCAGCACGCAGAGGGGTCAAATCAAATCAAATCAAATTTATTTATAAAGCCCCCCTTACATCAGCTGATGTCACAGAGTGCTGTACAGAAACCCAGCCTAAAACCCCAAACAGCAAGCAATGCAGGTGTAAAAGCAGGGGTGTGTGTGTGTGACTGTATCTGTGTCCTGAACTTGCAGCGGGCAGACAAGTTTGCTGTCACTTCGTCAGAATGAGCATCAGCGGGTCAAATTTATTCCCTACCCTCGCCCCGCTTGTTAGATGCTATGCACATTGATAGCTTTTAGAAAACGTCCTCACATTGTAAGCCTTACAGGATCCAGCAGCAATCTAAATGATCCGATCGAAACATGCAAGCAGAAGTGATCGGGTGAATGAAGCAAAGCGAGTGGATGGAGAAACACAGCTTCACTCTATCCAATCAGAGCAGCAGAATCAACGTACAGCCCGCATTTCTCTTTTTACAGACAGGCAAACTAGCCAGTTGAGTTATTTAGACCATGTAGTACCTCACACTTGATTGAAAGATGTGCACTGGCACCTGAAAAATTGTTTTTTCATGATCATGGACAATCTTTAAAAAATACTCCGATCATATCAGGACAATTGTCCATATCCGTTACGATACTCATTTTGTCCGACTACTCGGCATACCCCTACTCCCTGTTAACCACAGACTCTCAGAATTGCAAGTGAAACAATGCCATGATCAAGTGATGCATTCAGGCTTCCAAGATACATTGACACAAGTGCGAGAGAAAGTATAGATTGTAAAAGGAAGACAACTAACGAAATGACTGGTGAACATAATGGTGCTGGAGGGGATAGCTGCTGTTTTACGGGGGCTCCTAACCAATTGTGCTATTTTGTGTTTTTTTTCACATAGTTTGTAACTTATTTTGTACATAATGTTTCTACCACCGTCTCTTATGACCGAAAAGAGCTTCTGGATATCAGAACAACGATTTCTCACCTCAAACTGGACAAAGATTTTTCTTTAACGAGTCGAGCTCAAAGGATTTACTGCTGCTCCCGGACCAGCCCCAAATCCATGTCATTCGCATGAAAAGGAGACGCCGACACAAGGGGCGCAGATGTGGGTGCCTTGTGAGAATTCCTCTACGAGTAACACGCCTCTACCATCCGTCCTATTGGTGAACGTGCAATCATTGGAGAATTAACTGAATGAGCTCCGTTCGAGACTATCCTGTCAACGGGACATAAAAAAACGGTAATATCTTATGTTTCACCGAGTCGTGGCTGAAAGACAACATGTATAATATGCAGTTGGCTGGCTTTTCCGTACATCAGCAAGACAGAACCGCTACCTCCAGTAAGACGAGGGGTGGTGGTTTGTGTCTACAGTGCATTCGGGAAAGTATTCAGTCCTCTTGACTTTTTCCACTATTTATGTTACAGCCTTATTCTAAAATGGATTAAATAAAATCCTAATCAATCTACAGACAATACGCCATAATGACAAAGCGAAAACAGTTTAGACATTTTTGCACATTTATTACAAATAAAAAACGGATACCTTATTTACATAAGTATTCAGACCCTTTGCTATGAGACTCAAAATTGAGCTCAGATGCATCCTGTTTCCATTGATCATCCTTGAGATGTTTTTACAACTTGAATGGAGTCCACCTGTGGTAAATTCAATTGATTGAATATGATTTGGAAAGGCACACACCTGTCTATATAAGGTCCCACAGTTAGTGCATGTCAGAGCAAAAACCAAGCCATGAGGTCGAAGGAATTGTAGAGCTCCGAGACGACAAGATTGTGTCAAGGCACAGATCTGGGGAAAGGTAGCAAAACATTTCTGCAGCATTGACGCATTCTTAAATGGAAGAAGTTTGGAAACACCAAGACACTTCCTAGAGCTGGCCGGCCAAACTGAGCAATCGGGGGATTAGGGCCTTGGTCAGGGAGGTCTCCTATGTGGAGATGGGAGAACCTTCCAGAAGGACAACCATCTCTGCAGCATCCATCAATCAGGCCTTAATGGTAGAGTGGCCAGATGGAAGTAAAAGACACATGAAGCATACTTGGAGTTTGCCAAAAGGCATCTCAAGACTCAGACTATGAGAAACAAGATTCTCTGGTCTGATGAAACCAAGATGGAACTCTTTGGCCTGAATGCCAAGCGTCACATCTGGAGGAAACCTGGCACCATCCCTACGGTGAAGCATGGTAGACTTCAGACAGGACAACAAGCCTAATCACACAGCTAAGACAATGCAGGAATGGCTTCGGGACAAGTCTCTGAATGTCTTTGAGTGGCCCAGCCAGAGGCTCTCTGGAGAGACCTGAAAATAGCTGTGCAGCGGCTCTCACCGTCCAACCTTACAGAGCTTGAAAGGATCTGCAGAGAAGAGTGGGAGAAACTCCCCAAATATAGGTGTCAAGCTTGTAGTGTCATACCCAAGAAGACTCTAGGCTGTAATCGCTGCCAAAGGTGCTTCAACAAAGTACTGAGTAAAGAGTCTGAATACTTATGTAAATTTGATATTTCAGTTTTGTATTTATTATACATTTGCAAAAATGTCTAAAAAAACTGTTTTTGTCGAGTATTGTGTATATATTGATGAGGGGGAAAAAACTATTTAATCAGTTTTAGAAATAAGGCTGTAATGTAACAAAATGTGGAAAAAGTCAAGAGATCTGAATACTTTCCGAATGTACTGTATTTGTCAATAACAGCTGGTGCGCAAAGTCTCAACGTTTTTGCTCGCCTGAAGTAGAGTACCTCATGATAAGCTGTAGACCACACTATTTATCAAGAGTTTATCTATATTTTTCATAGCTTCCTATTACGCATACAAGAGCTAGCACACACACTCTACACACATGTACATTGTAATATTGTTGTATGGTGGTATTATTAATTTTGTATTATAGATATGCAGTGGTGTAATAATGTTATATGATGTACTGTTTTTTTTTTTTTTTTTTTTAATGCAATGGAAGTGCCTTAATGTGTTTGGACCTCAGGAAGAGTAGCTGCTGCCTTGGCAACAGCTAATGGGGATCCCCTAATACATATAAATACAAATACTTGCAAAACACCAGTCTCAATGTCAACAGTGAAGAGGCGACTCCGGGATGCTGGCAGAGTTGCAAAGAAAAATACATCTCAGACTGGCCAATAAGAAGAAAATGTTAAGATGGGCAAAAGAACAGACTGGACAGAGGAACTCTGCCTAGAAGGCCAGCATCCCGGAGTCGCCTCTTCACTGTTGACATTAACACTGGTGTTTTGCAGATACTTTATAATGAAGCTGCCAGTTGAGGACTTGTGAGGCGTCTGTTTCTCAAATTAGACACTAATGTACTTGTCCTCTTGCTCATTTGTGCAACGGGGCCTCACACTCCTATTTCTATTCTGGTTAGAGCCAGTTTGCGCAGTTCTGTGAAGGGAGTAGGACACAACGTTGTACGAGATCTTCAGTTTCTTGGAAACTTCTTGCATGGAATAGCCTTCATTTCAACAAGAATAGACTGATGAGTTTCTAAAGAAAGTCCTTTTGTTTCTGGCCATTTTGAGCCTGTAATTGAACTCACAAATGCTGATGCTCCAGATACTCAACTAGTCTAAAAGCCAGATTTATTGCTTCTTTAATCAGGACAACAGTTTTCTGTATGCCTATGTAGATATTCCATAAAAAAAACTTTGGAGGCGGCTTATGGTAGGGAAATTAACATTCAATTCTCTGGCAATAACTGGTGGACATTCCTGCAGTCAGCATGCCAATTGTACACTCCCTCAAAACTTGAGACATCTATGGCATTGTGTTGTGTGACCACACTGCACATTTTAGAGGGGCCTTGTATTGCCCAAGCACAAAGTGCACCTGTGTAATGATCATGCTGTTTAATCAGCTTCTTGTTATGCCACACCTGTCAAGTGGATGGATTATCTCTTGGCAAAGAAGAAATGCTCACTAACAGAGATGTAAACAAATGCATGCACAACATTTGAGAGAAATAAGCTTTTTGTGCTTATGGAAAATTTCAGGGATGTTTTAATTCAGCTCATGAAACATGGGACCACACTTTACATGTTGTTTTTGTCCAGTATATTAATGAAATGTCAGGAAAACCCCAAAATCATGGTATTTTTTGTTGTAGTTTCGTGATGAAACCTCAACTAACCTGTACCCCCGCACATTGACTCGATACCGGTACCTCCTTTACAGTGGGGCAAAAAAGTATTTAGTCAGCCACCAATTGTGCAAGTTCTCCAACTTAAAAAGATGAGAGGCCTGTAATTTTCATCATAGGTACACTTCAACTATGACAGACGAAATGAGAAAAAGAAATCCAGAAAATCACATTGTAGGATTTTTAATTTATTTATTTGCAAATTATGGTGGAAAATAAGTATTTGGTCAATAACAAAAGTTTATCTCAATACTTTGTTATATACCCTTTGTTGGCAATGACAGAGGTCAAACGTTTTCTGTAAGTCTTCACAAGGTTTTCCACACACTGTTGCTGGTATTTTGGCCCATTCCTCCATGCAGATCTCCTCTAGAGCAGTGATTTTTTTGTGGCTGTCGCTGGGCAACACGGACTTTCAACTCCCTCCAAAGATTTTCTATGGGGTTGAGATCTGGAGACTGGCTAGGCCACTCCTTCGTTGCCCGGGCGGTGTGTTTGGGATCATTGTCATAGACCCAGCCACGTTTCATCTTCAATGCCCTTGCTGATGGAAGGAGGTTTTCACTCAGAATGGCCCCATTCATTCTTTCCTTTACACGGATCAGTCGTCCTGGTCCCTTTGCAGAAAAACAGCCCCAAAGCATGATGTTTCCACCCCCATGCTTCACAGAAAGTATGGTGTTCTTTGGATGCAACTCAGCATTCTTTGTCCTCCAAACACGACGAGTTGAGTTTTTACCAAAAAGTTCTATTTTGGTTTCATCTGACCATATGACATTCTCCCAATCCTCATCTGGATCATCCAAATGCTCTCTAGCAAACTTCAGACGGGCCTGAACATGTACTGGCTTAAGCAGGGGGACACGTCTGGCACTGCAGGATTTGAGTCCCTGGCGGCGTAGTGTGTTACTGATGGTAGGCTTTGTTACTTTGGTCCCAGCTCTCTGCAGGTCATTCACTAGGTCCCCCGTGTGGTTCTGGGATTTTTGGTCACCGTTCTTGTGATCATTTTGACCCCACGGGTGAGATCTTCGTGGAGCCCCAGATCGAGGAAGATTATCAGTGGTCTTGTATGTCTTCCATTTCCTAATAATTGCTCCCACAGTTGATTTCTTCAAACCAAGCTGCTTACCTATTGCAGATTCAGTCTTCCCAACCTGGTGCAGGTCTACAATTTTGTTTCTGGTGTCCTTTGACAGCTCTTTGGTCTTGGCCATAGTGGAGTTTGGAGTGTGACTGTTTGAGGTTGTGGACAGGTGTCTTTTATACTGATAACAAGTTCAAACAGGTGCCATTAATACAGGTAACGAGTGGAGGACAGAGGAGCCTCTTAAAGAAGAAGTTACAGGTCTGTGAGAGCCAGAAATCTTGCTTGTTTGTATGTGACCAAATACTTATTTTCCACCATAATTTGCAAATAAATTCATAAAAAATCCTACAATGTGATTTTCTGGATTTGTTTTCCTCATTTTGTCTGTCATAGTTGAAGTGTACCTATGATGAAAATTACAGGCTTCTCTTATCTTTTTAAGTGAGAGAACTTGCACAATTAGTGGCTGACTAAATACTTTTTTGCCCCACTGTATATAGCCTCTTTAATGTTATTTTATTGTGTTACTTTTTATTTTTTACTTTAGTTTATTTAGTAAATATTTGCATTGTTTTTTGAACTGCATTGTTTTTTAAGGGCTTGTAAGTAAGCATTTCACAGTAAGGTTTACACCTGTTGGGTTCAGCGCATGTGACAAATAAAATTAGATTTGTCCGTATCTTTTTCTCCCTGCCCGTCCCTCTTTTGCAGTCTCTCCATCCTTTCTTTACCCCTTCCACTCCTCATCCCTCTCTGTCTTTCCCTGTTTCCCTCTCTCTCTCATTTCTTCGTCTGAAGTGAGTTGTGCCTATCATACGTTATTTTATTTATTTTATTTTACCTTTATTTAACCAGGTAGGCAAGTTCTCATTTACAAATGCGACCTGGCCAAGATAAAGCAAAGCAGTTCGACACATACAACAACACAGAGTTACACATGGAGTAAACATACAGTCAAACATACAGTCAATAATACAGTAGAAAAACAAATCTATATACAATGTGTGCAAATGAGGTAAGATAAGGAAGATAAGGCAATAAATAGGCCATGGTGGCAAAGTAATTACAATATAGCATTTAAACACGGGAATGGTAGATGTGCAGTAGATGAATGTGCAAAGTAGAAATAGTGGGGTGCAAAGGAGCAAGATAAATAAATAAATACCGTAGGGGATGAGGTATTTGAGACCTATCATACGTTATCGGATCTTATCAGAAAAGCGGGATTCTCAGCCTCTTTAATTGCAGTAGATGGGAGAGAAACCCATGGAAGTATATGCCTCAGTCTTTGCATGGCTCACAATGGGATGTGTCAAAGCAAGAATGGATCAAAGTTGACCCGTTATTACTATTCAGTGGACATAGTGTCGAAGTGAAATAAGCTCATCAACCTTTTTAATTTTCAATTCTCCAATGTGTCCTTAGAAGGCATCCGCTACATTGCGGCAGGCCACATGAGACATTATGTCCAACTGGAGGAGGTGTAATTATGGCTAACAAATGTGTTGTGCTCACACATTTACCCATGCTGTGCTCGGGGCTATGCAAATCCACTAAGACACCAGAGACACTTTAAAGGTTCAAGTGTATTTGCCCTTCTCACAGGCTCTGTCTGAAAGTCTCTGTTTTTTTACTCGGTGCACACGGCCTGTTTGCATAAGTGTGTGCTTGAGCATTTTCACATACTCTATTGTTTCTATGGATATGTGGGGGAAATGTGTAGCTGGGAGTCGGCAGCATCAGCACTAGACCCCGCCACATATAATCAGTTCTAATGTGACCTCTGCCTGTCAGGTAATTAATTGGGCCTGATCAATAAAGTAACTTTGTCAATACACCGCAATGGCCTGTTTGCACCCCTGACAGTCCACCACTAATCTCTGTCTATTGATCACTTAGTAGTCCTCTAGTAGTCTTCATACCCTGACCCACCAGAGTATATATACTCTGCTTACCATTTACACTAAGACCAAGACCATGTTGGTTGAAAGTCAGTTTTACCGATTAGGTTTATTAAAAGAGCACTTATTGGGAGCAGCGAACAGTGAGCCGACATGACTTTTTTCTCTTTTGTTAAGCTGCCGTACTAAAGTTGGATGTGCGTAAAACCCTAGCTTATCATTTATACATTCCTTCTTAGTGGTGGTTCATGATGGCTTATTTCTCATGAACTGTTACTATTTGTATGTGTAATTTATTTAACCTTTATTTTATCAGGGTTACTGAGACCTAGGTCTATTTTACAGATGAACCCTGAAATTACAGAAGTACACACATCAAATACAAAATGCAAGGAGAAAGAAAACAGTAAAAAAAAACAAAAGAAAAAAACATTTATCAGTAATAAGGTCATGAATTGTAGGGGAAGCATAGTCAAAGTGAAATGTGGATGACTGGAGGAAGAGGGGAAAAGAGAGGAGTGTTAAGAAGGAGAATGACAGGTGATGAAGGAGAGTGATGGTTAGCATAGAGAAATAAGGGGTGTGGAAGAGGAGAGAAAGGCAAGTAACTGGTGAGAGAGCTGAAGAATAGGACGTGAAAAGAGACAGAAACAAGAGGTGGTACAGTGCCTTCAGAAAGTATTCATACCGCTTGACTTAATCCACATTTGTGTTACAGCATGAATACCAAATGGTTTACATAGATTTTTTTTTTTAACCCATCTACCAGAATACCTCATGAAAAATTTAACAAAACATTACAAACATTTATAGAAAGGATATACAGAAATATATAATTTACATAAGGATTCACACCCATGAGTCAATACTTTGTAGAAGCACATTTTGGCATCAATTAAAACTTTTTTTTTTTTTTTTTTTAGATAAGTCTCTTACATTAAAAAAAAAAAGGTCTCACCATAGATTTTCAAGTAGACTCTAAGGAACATTCACTGTCTTCTTGGTAAGCAACTCCAGTGTAGATTTGGCCTTGAGTTTTAGGTTATTGTCCTGCTGAAAGGTGAATTAATCTCCCAGTGTTTGGTGGAAAGCAGACTGAACCAGGTTTTCCTCTCCATTCCATTTATTTTTTATTCTGAAAAAAACTCCCCAGTCCTTTAACGATTACAAGCATACCCATAACATGATGCAGCCACCACTATGCTTGAAAATATGGAGAGCAGAACTCAGTAATGTGTTGTATTGGATTTGCCCTAAACATAACGCCTTGTATTCAGGACAAAAGTTAATTGCTTTGACCCATTTTTTGCAGTATTACTTTAGTGCTTTGTTGCAAACAGTATGCATGTTTTGGAATATTTTTATTTTGTACAGGCTTCCTTATTTTCACTCTGTCAATTAGGTTAGTATTGTTGAGTAACTACAAAGTTGTTGATACATTCTCTGTTTTCTCCTATCAAAGCCATTAAACTCTGTATCATGTTTTAAAGTCACATGGTGAAATCCCTGAGCGGGTTTCCTTCCTATTTGGCGACTGAGTTATGAAGGACACCTGTATCTTTGTAGTGACTGGGTGCATTGATACACCATCCAAATTGTAATTAATAATTTCACCATGCTCAAAGAGATGTTCAATGTTATTTTGTATATTTTTTTGCCATCTACCAATAAGTGCCCTTCTTTGCAAGGCATTGGAAAACCTCCCTGGTTTTTGTGGTTGAATCAAGCTGTCTATGAATCCAGAGAATGTCCTCTGCAGCAATCAATTCCGCACCTGTTTCTCTGGTGGCTTTGTAGGACAGAGTGGGAGCGTGGTGATTCTATGGCGGCTCCTGCAAGCATCTGTTTGCTTTGATGTGGGTTTCAGAGTGAACACTCCTAACGTGGCATGAAAGTGGATTTACTTTCACTGAGGGGGCGTGCAGAGAGGAGAGTGGCACTGATTTTGTGTGGGTGATTCTACAGAAGTGGTGCAAATTGCAGTCCCACCCCAAAAGAAAACCATACAACAAAAAACAGTTAAGTCTCCTAACTTAGGACATTTATTTACATCATGTTATGTTCTAATTAAATCCAAGGCAATGACAAACATATTGTTAAACTAATATATTACAAAGTCATTGTTTATACAGTTATTTCTATTGAGGTGGCTGTCCCACGCCCTGACTCCTAAAATTCATGTTTGAAAATAAATAAAACATTCAACCATTAATTGCTTTAACACTATTATTTCAATACAGCATCTTGAGTTGTTCTATTATTACATTGAAAGATACTAATTAGTAGTTTTGTTTATTTTTAATAATCTTTCTTAAATGCTGTCCCGCCTTTTGATGTGACTACCGAAACACACATTAAAAGACTGTAGAATGAATGTGCCTACCAGGTAATGGGATTGCACCTCCCTCCGGCATGGCCACATGGTGAGTAGTTTGTCTGCAAACATTTTGGAAAATGAGTGAGCAAGCTGATAAATCATGTATTTTTAAGAACATCTAATATCTGATGAAATATCTAAAGTACGGTTTTGTGACTGGGATGTGGCAAATCTCAATTTTAATCTTGCATGCGCCATGCTCTACCAACTGAGCTACAGAGGACCACCATGTGACGTGGTGAAGTTAGACCCAGGTGCAGAGAAGAGACCAGACGAGGAATCAGTGGTTAAGGATAAACATACATTTGAAGTCGGAAGTTTACACTTAGGTTGGAGTCATTAAAACTCGTTTTTCAACCACTCCACAAATTTCTTGCTAACAAACTATAGTTTTGGCAAGTCGGTTAGGACATCTACTTTGTGCATGACACAAGTCATTTTTCCAACAATTGTTTACAGACAGATTATTTCATTTATAATTCACTGTATCACAATTCCAGTGGGTCAGAAGTTAACTTAGTGTATGTAAACTGTGCCTTTAAACAGCTTGGAAAATTCCAGAAAATTATGTAATGGGTTTAGAAGCTTATGATAGGCTAATTGACATAATTAGAGTCAATTGGAGGTGTACCTATGGATGTATTTCAAGGCCTACCTTCAAACCTAGTGCCTCTTTGCTTGACATCATGGGAAAATCAAAAGAAATCAGCCAAGACCTCAGAAAACAAATTGTAGACTTCCACAAGTCTGGTTCATCCTTGGGAGAAATTTCCAAATGTCTGAAGGTACCACGTTCATCTGTACAAACAATAGTACGCAAGTATAAACACCATGGGACCACGCAGCCGTCATACCGCTCAGGAAGGAGACACGTTCTGTCTCCTAGAGATGAATGTATTTTGCTGCAAAAAGTGCAAATCAATCCCAGAACAACAGCAAAGGACATTGTGAAGATGCTGGAGGAAACGGTTACAAAAGTATCTATATCCACAGTAAAACTAGTCATATATCGACATAACCTGAAAGTCACTGCTCCAAAACCATCATAAAAAAGCCAGACTACGGTTTGCAACTGCACATGGGGACAAAGATCGTACTTTTTGGAGAAATGTCCTCTGGTCTGATGAAACAAAAATAGAACTGTTTGGCCATAATGACCATCGTTATGTTTGGAGGAAAAAGGGGGAGGCTTGCAAGCCGAAGAACACTATCCCAACCGTGAAGCACAGGGTTGGCAACATCATGTTGTGGGGGTGCTTTGCTGCAGGAGGGACTGGTGCACTTTACAAAATAGATAGCATCATGGGGAATTAAAATTATGTGGATATATTGAAGCAACATCTCAAGACATCAGTCAGGAAGTTAAAGCTTGGTCGCAAATGCATCTTTCAAATGGACAATGACCCCAAGCATACTTCCAAAGTTGTGGCAAAATGGCTTAAGGACAACAAAGTCAAGGTATTGGAGTGGCCATCACAAAGCCCTGACCTTAATCCTATAGAAAATGTGTGGGCAGAACTGAAAAAGCGTGTATGAGCAAGGAGGCCTACAAACCTGACTCAGTTACACCAGCTCTGTCAGGAGGAATGGGCCAAAATTCACCCAACTTATTGTGGAAGCTTGTGGAAGGCTACCCAAAACGTTTGACCCAAATTAAACAATTTAAAGGCAATGCTACCAAATACTAATTGAGTGTATGTAAACTTCTGACCCACTGGGAAAGCTGAAATAAATCACTCTCTACTTCTTAAAATAAAGTGGTGATCCTAACTGATCTAAGACAGGGAATTTTTACTAGGATTAAATGTCAGGAATTGTATTTGGCTAAGGTGTATGTAAACTTCCGACTTCAACTGTAAATACTTTACTGAGAAACAGTAGCTGCAGGATCATAGTACACTAGAAAAACAACAAACACTCAAACTCACTCAGGAAACAAATGCACATGGTAAACAATTCAAGCTTTTGCAAAGGACAACAGAAAACACCTCTTAACAGGGAAATCATAATGATTAAATAGGACATACCTGAGTGTCGTTAATGTCTCTAGGACAGTCTCTGCCACCCTCTGGTGACAAGTGGAACCATGACAGTAGCCCCCCCCCCTCCTCCTCCTAGGAGCAGCTCCAGCCACGGAGCCAGGGCGGTTGATGTCCCGAACGAGTCCCGGATCCAGGATGTCCCGGGCAAGCACCCACGCCTGCTCCTCTGGGCTGTAGCCATCCCTGTCCACCAGGTACTGCAGGGTGCCTTGGACCCGACGAGCCTCCAACAGACGCCGGACAGTGTAGGCCGGGCAACCATCGACAAGTCGAGGGGGCGGAGGGGCAGCTGTGGGGGGAGAGATGGGATACATGGAAGGATGGACAGACCCTCATAGACCTGAGAAGCTGGAGACGATAGGTGACCGGGTTAATGCGACTCAGGATCTTGAATGGTTCTATGTAGTGTGGAGCGAGCTTCCACGAGTCCACCTTTGACCCGGTCTGAGAAGCCGAAGAGGCCTCCGCTGCCGGTTTGCCTGGTGTTGGTGTTGGGGAGAGAAGTGGAGCAAGGAGGTTCGTGCTCTGATCCAGGTGTGGTGACATCGTTGAATGAACGCCTCAGCTGATGGCACCCCCGCAATCGGCGACAGTCCAGTGGATGAGTTCGGGAGTGTGTTGTGATCATGCTCCGCCCAGACGAGGAACTTGCTCCAGTTGCTGGTCTAGGTGGAGACGAAACAGCAGAGGAACTTCTCCAGCTCCCGGTTGGCCCGCTATGTTTGCCCATTCGACTGTGGGTGGAACCCCGAGGAGAGACTCACCGACGGCCCCAACAGGGAGCAGATGGCTTTCCAATACCGTGCGACCAACTGGGGCCCACGATCCGAGACAATGTCCTGGGGAGGTCCGTGTAGGCCGCAACACAGGATCTCACATCCTCAATCATGTTGGGCCACCATAATTTCCGCCTCAAGAAGTCCAGTGTCCGATTAACTCCTGGATGCCCAGTTAATTCAGGAGTGTCGCGGAACATAGTCTGTTAGTGGGGTCAGGTTCTCGGGTCTGGGCTTGTCATACTGTGGTCTCTATACTCCATAACACGGGAACCATAATGCGGGAGCTGGGGATGATGGGCTTGGAGTCCATCTCCTCGTTAGAGACATCGTGTTGGAGGGATGGGACATCTGCTTTCGGATTCTTGGACCCGTGCGATAGGCCCAGGAAAGAGACTTGGGATACATGGAACTTCTCAATCTTGACGTGTAGTTGACTCTGCAGGAGGCGTCTCAGGACTTGGCCGCGCCGGATGTGTTCCGGAAGGGTCTTGGAGAAGTCAATTGAGGTAAACAAAAACGAATCGATTTAACATATCCCTAAGAATGTCATTGACCAATGCTTGGAAGACTGCTGGTGAGTTCTATATTCCGAATGGCATGACTAAATACTCAAAGGCCACTAGGGGTGTTAAAGGCAGTTTTCCATTCATCTCCCTCCCTGATTCTCACCAGATTGTAAGCGCTGTGGAGGTCTAGTTTGAAGAATTGGGCCCCCTGGGCCAGCTCCAAGGCTATCCCAGATGTCCGCTGCTTAATCGTGATCCTGTTCAGCCCTCGGTAGTCGATGCAGGAACGCAGACCTCCATCCTTCTTTCCCACGAAGAAGAACCCTGCACCAGCTGGGGATGTTGAGGAGCGAATTAAACGTGCCTCCAATGACTCCCGGATGTAATTGTCCATGACTGCCACTTCAGGGATTGAGAGGGAGTAAAGACTGCCCCGGGAGGGGTGGAGCTGGGTAGGAGTTATATGGCGCAGTCGTATGGACGATGAGGAGGGAGGGTGGCAGCTTGCCTCTTACTGAAGGCCTCCCGGAGGCCGAAGTATTCGGGAGGGACAGCGGAAAAGCCTTGGTCTTCAATGGATGCAGGGGGACGGTTGTCGGAAAAGATTTGGCATGGGTCCCCAGATCCTCAAAAGGTTCTACAGCTGCACCATCGAGAGCATCCTGACCGGCTGCATCACCGCCTGGTATGGCCAACTGCTCAGCATTTGACCGCAAGGCACTACAGAGGGTAATGCGTATGACCCAGTACATCACTGGGGCCAAGCCTGCCATCCAGGACCTATATAATATGCGGTGTCAGAGGAAAGCCCATAAAATTGTCAGAGACTCCAGTCACCCAAGTCATAGACTGTTTTCTCTGCTACCGCACGGCAAGTGGTACCAGAGTGCCAAGTCTAGAACCAAAAGGCTCCTTAACATCTTCTACCCCCAGGCCATAAGACTGCTGAACAATTAATCAAATGGCCACCGGACTATTTACATTGACCCTTCCCCATTTGTTTTGTACACTGCTGCTACTCGCTGTTTATTATCTTTGCATAGTCACTTTACCCCTACCTACAAGTACAAATTACCTAAACTAACCTGTACCCCCACACACTGACTCGGTACCGGTACCTCCTGTATATAGACTCATTATAGGTTTGATGTTACTTTTTTTATTTTTTACTTTAGTTTATTTGGTAAATATTTTCTTCTCTCTTCTTTCACTGCGCTGTTGGTTAAGGGCTTGTAAGTAAGGTCTACACTTGTATTTGGCGTATGTGACAAAAAGTTTCATTTGATTTGAAACCCAGGAAAATTAGAAAACAGGAACTGGAAACAGACAGGAGCAAGGGGGAAAATGCTGGTAGGCTTGACGAACAAAACGAACAGACAGAAAACACAGGTTTAAATACACTGGGGTAATGGGGAAGATGGGCGACACCTGAAGGGGGGTGGAGACGTGCACGAAGACAGGTGAAACAGATCAGTGTGGGACAGATTTGTGCAAATGTTGTAGTTACTCACACATACCTCAATTTAGGATTTTGCCACATGTATAAGCACTTTGTTACAACTGCTGTCACATTTTACAAAGTCATTTGCCACAGCCGTGAGTCACCTTGAAGCAATGTTGGCTCGGTGAAAGCCTCTGATTGTAACAGGAGACCTTGAGAGAAAGAATGCAGTTCATGATGGAGAACATATTCACATAGCAGTAGTGTAAAGACAGTCACTTGGAGACGAGAAGCAAGTACAGGGAGTGAACATTTAATTAATAAACAGACATGAAACAGGACAGGAGAGCGTCTGGACATGAAAAACATTACGACATTAATGCTGACACGGGAATGAAACAGGAATAGACTGATATAGGGAAGGCAGTCAAAACGTGAAGGAGTACATGCGAGTCCAATGAAGCTCTGATCCTCGTAACGAGGTGACAGGTGTGCGTAAAGATGGTCAGCGTGGTGCCCTCAAGCGCCAGTGAGGGGGAACGGGGGGAAGGGGAAAGGCGTGACAAGTAGGGCATGAGTGACGCATTTGTGTTCAAGCAGCTTAGAGGATTAGATCACAGACAACAGTAAATGAAATCGATCAGTAATGACCGATTTGTCCGAGATTCATAGCGAAAGATTCTGTCAATGCATCCCTTTCACTCTTCCCTCCTCTCTGTGTGTGATCTGAGTGCTGATGGACTTCAGCTTGTCTGGCCTTGGGGTGTTCTTGAGGGAATCCTCACACTGGAATCCTGTGCTTCTGTCTCTGAATGATTGGGATGGGAACTGTAAAACAGGACTACTGTAGCAACTAAATACCAGGACTACTGCTGCAACTAAATACCAGGGCTACTGCAGCAAATAAACACATAACACATGACGTTTGGGTTCATCATGTGCCTTGCAGGTTGTTCAGGCTCATCTTTCAAACCATTAGCTGTTTTTCTGATGATTGTCTGACTAACCTCGTTGCAAACCAGGCTTCCCTATGGCAGAAATCAGCTAAAGAGTGGTCAGAACCCGGTGTAAATCAGTGGCGCCATACAACACGACAAACCAATCAAATGCCTTGTTTGGGTGGAGCTCCAAAGGTTCCACCAGATTAGTGCTGTAGGAGCTACAGTGCGTGAGAACAAAACATCAACAAAACGAGCACTGGTGACCAAACATTTTAGGACATTTACAGCACGTTGGTTTTCACAGCATTTCTCTGTAATTTCGAGATGAGCTAAATCTGCAGCAAGAGGGGAGAAATGGTCGACAATTCTGGCCATATCAATACATAAAAAAATCTTAAGTGATATTTGGCTGTAAAGGCTTGCATGAGGAAAAGGAAGTAGCTAGCTAAGGTTCGTTTTGAGAAAAGTCTAACTAACTAGCTAGTTCAATTTCGCTCACAATTATAAAGCCATACAAGTGTTAATAAAAACAGCATGATTTTGTTTTAGGCCAGTCACTATTTTATCCAGAGTCAGCAATACATAGAGCAACCATGTGCTGTCGATGGGAACAACTACAATAATTTTACAAGCAACGTTTCTAAAATGAATGTAATAAAAATAAAATGAACCTTATAAAATGTACCTGTAATGCTCATCTCCTGTAGTCTAATTGTCATCTCCTTACTTTCATACTGTACCTAAATTACTTGTATCATTTTAAATTGAGAACAAATAGTTTAACATGTAAATAATTTGAGTTTAGCCATACTCTGCTTTGGATGACAGATGCCCATACAGCCAGTAATGCCATTATACTGTACTGTAGGCCTATGGCTGCATTGGTGATGCATGCCTTATGATAAGCTGCACAACAGATTCACATAGCTGATATACTGAGAGAGAGTGACAATCAAATAAAACAGATTGGAGACCTTACAACTAGACAAAAAGGAAATGTTCATTTGAGAATACAACACAGAAACACAGAGAACCCCTTCCCTTCTATATTACAGGATTGTGATGTGATTAATCAACATTGACACTAGTTCATTTTGAATAATAGTTCAACAATTAAAACAATTTTAAACAGTTCACTTCAAAGAATTTTACGTTATCACTTCAAAATGTACAAAAATGCTATGTAAAGATTAGACATCATAGTCTAAACAACAATAGATAATTGAGTAGTGACAAGTAGGCCATTATTACTAAAGCATCATTTCAGGTGAATAAAACGAACAACGTACCAGCGGTGGCCAATCTTGATCCCTGATCTACTGGGTGAGCAGATTTCTATCCCAGCTCAGCAATCGCACAAGATTTTACAAGTTGAATCAGGTGTGTTATTGCTGGGATGAAACAGAACCCTGCACACCCAGCAGACCTCCAACAGGGTTGGCCTGCTCCGATTGTAATAGGTTTATATATTGTGCGTGATGTTTAACTGTATTTTTGTATACAACATTTGCTAACATAGGCCAACACATACTGTATAACCCATGGCATGTAGGATATACCATTAGTCTCTTGGGACATTTATCGGGACTTTTCTCTTCGTCTGCAAACAGGCTTTCACAGCTTTCCACATCTGAGGACAGAAAACATCACAAAGAAACAGGGTTAATTATACTCAAGTTAGACAGCACTGAATATTATGCTGCTATTATCTCTCTGTCCTCAAAGTTTTCCC
Source organism: Brachymystax lenok tsinlingensis (assembly GCA_030435695.1). Taxonomy (NCBI): domain Eukaryota; kingdom Metazoa; phylum Chordata; class Actinopteri; order Salmoniformes; family Salmonidae; genus Brachymystax; species Brachymystax lenok. The sequence continues at coordinate 15,265,694 of CM059818.1, forward strand.
CTCTAGGGACTGGAACTGGAGAATATTTTCATAATGTCCTCCCACAAAAGGACCTGCCCTACACAGTAGCCTACTCTCTCCCTTTACTGGCAGCTGGAGATACAATTTCACCCTCCTCAATGGCTGATATCTACAAAATAATTTAGAGACTATGTTTTTAATTTACAATGATTACATTAAGATAGCTAGCTAATAGTAAGTTAGCTAGCTGATGACATATAATTCACTTAGCTAAACAGTGTGTAAAGTTAGCTAGCTAGTTGAGCAGCTCAGTTGAGTTAGCCCACAAAGTGGCCAACTGTATTTAATATATTCAAAAATGTATTTACTTACTTGAATAGGTTCTCCCACTGCCTCTGTTTTTTGGGCCCATACAAAAACTAAATCATGGGAAATATTCACAATATTTGAGGTGGTTGCAAAGCGCAGCCAGCAGCAATGTGGATGAATGGAGACAAGGAAAAAAGTGTGTTTGTCACCAGAGTGGTTTAAAAGGTGTTGTGACGTTTGACTTTACTAGCGTTATCCACTTACAATTTCAATAAATATAAATCGCAGACTGTCGGCCACACATGATAACTTTGAAAACTAACACTTGAAACTTGCATAGGCAACAACTACCTGGATTGAAAACAGTGACGGACACAACACACAGCACCCTTTCTACGAGCATGTGGGGGGAGGGTTCTTGAAATGTAACATCCAATCAAAATCTTGCCGGTGGGAGCCAGACGACCATTCAAACCGTTTTTTTGCAATACAAAAGTCTCCAGACCTCCAAGGGAGGCGTGACAATGACGTGATTTTGGAGGTATGGCAACATGAGAACAATAACTGTAACACTCATTGATATCCTCTATAAATCAAAAGATATTTCCTCTGTTACATCTCTGAATCCGACATAGCACTTTTGTCTCTCTGCATCCCCTACCTTTAGTCATGTGAATGTCACACCCTGATCTGTTCACATGTCTTTGTGCTTGTCTCCACACCCCCTCCAGGTGTCGCCCATTTGCCTCATTATCCCGTGTATTTATACCTGTGTTCTCTGTTTGTCTGTTGCCAGTTCGTCTTGTCAAGCCTACCAGCATTTTTCCCGTACTCCTGTTTGCGCTCTAGTCCCAGTTTTCCCGGTTCTGTACCTTGTGACACTGCCCTGGATTACTGACCTCTGCCTGCCCTGTTTGCATCTGAGGCTTATCCTGAGGTCTGATAGTGAAGAGAGAATCCGACAGCAGATGCAGTATTAAACCTATATATTCAGCATGATTTGAATAGTTTGTCCGGCAGAGCTTGTATACAGTCGATATTTCTCAGACCCAAAGCATGCCCTGGGTAGTCATATCTCTCCCTCTATTTCCCTCTTTCTCTTTCCCTCTCTCTTTCCCTCTTCATGGCCTGTTTATTGCCCAGAGGTTCTCAATCGGATTACTGTTTGTCTGCCTGGAAAAACAGCGCAGCTCTCAGGGCATTGGCTTTGAGGGCTGAGAGAGCTGTAAGCAAAAACATTTTTGTTCAAATCTCATCTCTCTGAGGTCCCCTCTATTCAATAGTTTCTCCTGCGCCTCCATTTCTTTGCCTCTCTGCTTTAATTTCCTTGTAAGTCTCTCTTCCTTTCTCCCTCACTCTCACCGTTTGTCTCTCTCACTTGCTCTCTGTGTCTATCTCTCTCTCTCTCACACGACAAGTGTTCATTCTACTGTAAAGTAGACGTGACCATCGCGCAGCAGGAGTCCACTATCTCTCAGACCGCCAGGAGAAGGGAACGCTGTCCGCCTCCCCGTTTTAATACTTGATAAGGAAAATCAGAGCATGAAAGTCGCAGTGTTTGCCGCCGTATCCCAGATTGTGTCATATCATCCTTCTGTGTCTTACTGGGAAATCTGCACAGTCACATTTCAGTATTCGACGATTGAAATGGTAGCATCTTGCTTTGTCCCGAAGGCCTGTGTGTTAGTAGTTCTGTCTGTCTGTCTGTCTGGCTGGCAGGTTGTCTCTGTGTACGTGTGCCAGTCTATTGGGGTTTCTTGTCTCTGGACTTCCTCCTGCAGCCTATGAAATATAGTTTTGTTGGAATTTTGGCCACTCACTCAAAAGACAGAGGTTAGGTTAGGGCAGGGAGGAAGAGGCAAGATATTTAAATATTGTATTATTCCACCAAGCAATGGCATCAAATAGAGCTGACACTTAGAAGTTAGAAAACATTTGTCACTCCACAATAATGCAAAATACAGATTGTTTAAAAAACACATTGCGGGCCACTCATTGAGTATTGAGACACTAAAAACAATCATGGTCAAACATGATACAGGCATCCTTTATAATACATTACATCATCTATACACATGTATGCATCTTTTTTTTAAGTACAGTGGATAAAAGGACAATTAGGCACTTAAAAAGAAACTGAAGATATGGCAGGCTTTGGTGCAGGCATTTACATTATTGTTACCTGATAAAATGTCACATAGTTTATTTTCATCAAGACCGTAATTTATTATTATTTGGGCTGGACAGTTTACAAAAAATATTTTTTTTAAAGCAAGGCATGAGCTTCAGTTTCAATGGAACTGTCATTAAAAGTACATACACGTTTATCTAAGGGAGTGTTTGTGTATCAACCAGTCTCAATAGCGAGATGGGCACTACACATCTAAATTTAGCAAACGGGTTTAGCTAAATATTGCTTGGTTGAAACAGTATGTCATAGGGTTCTGTCCCAAAAGTTAATGTTTAAAGGCACTAGGTGCGCAGTTTGTTACTTTCAGGTCTGTTTATTAGTTGGTACCACTTTAGTTCATTGCTCTCTAAAAGGGCTGATTCAATCCTGCAAAATTTCTGCCACCTGAGCGAGAGATGCACAGGGTTAATTTCATGTTTTAATGTGTATCTGAGCTATTGTCGTTCAAGCAAGCAGAAACTCGGCCAGTATAACGTAGCATTGCAATAGAGCCGCTCTCACTATACTGGAAGTTCATAGGAATATGACTTTTAGATCGTGAAAACGTCTGTCATGCATGTCAGATTTCAATACTGACTGATGTCATAACGCGGGAGGTTGTCCTCTCACGAATGAGCCATTGATCATATTTTTGTAATATACCAACCTCGAGAATTGTGTAATTTAACAGAAGGTCCACCACATTTATCCTATTTGTCAGGCTCTTCAGTCCAGGGTGCATTGCATAGTGCCGTTGCATGGCCATTACGAATGTCAGACTCCACTCTGAACATGGCGAGATGTAAGACTCCTAAATTGATAGCTGTAAAAACAAACGCCACTAACTTGCTACTTCACATGCTGATATTGACTTTGGTATTATTGTGTGTAGCTTTGTTTGCTTGCTAGACAGCCAGCCAGCCCATAGAGAGAGCACTGGATTGTAGGGTTTGTAGTCAACCTGAGCTGCAACAGATTTCCACAATGATTTTCACATGTTGCTACCAACCTTATTATAATGACATTGTTCACAAAAAAATATTGTTCTCACATATTAGTGATATTTAATTACATATTGTAATCCAAAAATGTATTGATAATCAACCCCAGATACTTGTACTCACTGACAACATCTGTGGCAGGACCACAGGAGAAAATAGAAGGTGTCCTAGGCACCAAGTTCCTATAGTGTACTACCTAGTTTTGTCTACATTGATATTCAGTTAAAAAAAAAAAATTAACATTTAACTTTAACTTAATGTCATCTGCATATAAAATAACAGACACTCGTTCATTGTTTATACAGACACCTTTTCCAAGAGCATTTTGCATTATATGGGGATGTTTTCTGTATTTTTAAAGTTACATATCTTGAAAACTTGATTGCTGACAGTCCTAAAATGTTTTGCTTATGTCAACAATGGACTAATGAAACAAATACCAAAATATTGTTTTTGGGTGGAGTTTTCCTTTAATGTGGTCAAAAGCTTTAGAGAAATCAATGAAAAAACAGAAAGTGGACTTTTTTTCCCCTTGAATCTATAATTATGGTTAAGGCATTTTGCTCATCTGATATGATATTGTTGTTTTCAGCCCAGTGTTTAAGTGCGGTTAAACAGAACACAACAAAATAGTTTATACATAGCAGAGGTCAGGACTGTACCACGATAGTTTATTGGGATCGTTTTGTCTTCTGAATTGGGTATAGTGTTGATGATGCCGTATTTCCACATCTCTGGGATGACATATAAAAACTTTACTATTTTTTTATTTAACCTTTATTTAACTAGGCAAGTCAGTTAAGAACAAATTCTTATATACAGTGACAGCCTACCCCGGCCAAACCTGGACGACGTTGGGCCAATTGTGCGCCTCCCAATCACGGCCGGATGTGAAAGCCTGCTCAAAGCGATAATCAAAGAGCTTGTACAGAACAATTCGGGCCTTACACATTCTTAACTGTTTGCAATATGGTCACAATATCAGACACACTAATTGGTTGGTTTAAAGGAGAGTCAATGTACCTTGAGCCACTAACACTGGCTTTGTTGTACTGTGATGGGCTGTTTAGAACAGGCTTCCAATGTCATTTCTCTATCTAGTACAGTGTGCTTATCAGTGCGAGAGGCTCCAATCTTCCCAGGAGATTACCTGGCGGCGTTCACTAGCCCGAACAAGTTGGTTTAAATGCCAGAAAGCCTTTGGGTCAGATGTTTGTTTATGCCACCAGGGGTGCCGTTTAGCAGTCTGGACTGAGCGGTAAAACTGTCCCTCATTGAGGCCTTAGTTCACACCTTCAGTGGGCCAGGTGGGCAGGCTTTCCATTCGTCCTCTGCAGAAGAGCACAGGCAGTGATTTCATCTTACCGCCGGGCTTTTTCTTCCCCTTCCTTCTCTTATTAGACCTGCCAGACTTAATCACAATGTCCCTGTGAGGAATCTGGTCCCACATCTCCTGCTTTAAAGCCGGCTTATGGTAAATCCAGCATCTGTATTGGCCGTACAGTATTTACTGCAATGCAGCCTCTGCATTAGTCAGGGCGTTCATACTTCTTGCGCTTCGCAAAGCAGAGCAGAGGTGTTGTGAAGAAAGTTGTCAAGGAAGTGAGTTTGTGTACTGGACGTACTGCCCCCACCTACCGTCAACCAATCATGTCAGTGTGGAGCTACTCTATAGTAGGTTGGGTAGATCTGTAGGAAAGCATCTAATTTAATCCCTTTTTTTATTTCATTTTAACCTCTACGGGATCGGTGTCCCTAAACCGGGACAGTTGTTGCTCAATATGCGATAATGTGATAATGTGACTAGAAAACGTTGTATACAACAGCCAACTTTCCGGGACATAGACATGTCTTATATGGGCAGAAAGCTTAAATTCTGCAAAACTGCAGCGTCAAATTCACAGTAGCTATTGTTTGAGGATAGTGCACAACAACTAAACACTTATCACGTACAGTACTTACATTCAGTAATCTTGCTCAGGTTTGTCATCCTGAGGGTCCCAGAGATAAAATGTAGCATAGTTTTGTTAGATAAAATCCATTTTTATATTCAAATGTAGGAACTGGGGTCTACAGTTTGACCCCACTGCTGTCTCTGGCTCCACACCCACCCCACCCGGCCATCTAGATGTGTGTGAAGGTTAGTGTATAAGCTAATGATCCATCATGTGTGACATTCCTGGGAGTGTGTAAACTTTATTTTTGTATTACCATAGCATTTTTGTATGTTCTCTGTAGTTATATACTTGAACATTTATAAATTGACCAATTCGGCACATTTGGGCGAACTCCTTGTAGACTTGATGCAAAATATTGTAAAGAGGTAATTCTTCACTGGATCAGTCGGACACTTTGCACAGACACTGCTGCCATCTTGTCGGCAAAATCTAAATTAGGATCCTAGGATCCTATCTTAATGTATGGCATTTCTCTTGCATTTCAAAGATGATGGAACAAAAAAGAATCTGAAAATGCATGTTTTTTTTTGGTTTGTATTATATTTTACCAGATATAATGTGTTATTTTCTTCTACTTTAATTTCACATTTCCACAAACTTCAAAGTGTTTCCTTTCAATTGATATCAAGAATATGCATATCCTTGAAAAAAGGGTCCGATCCTTAAGAGGCAGCAAAATGTGAAAAAAGGTTTAAAGGGGTGGACTGTCTATAGGCACTGTATAGTGTGCAGATGTTGCTCCTTTACTTTCCAAGGAGGTATTTTTGAATTGTCTAAAGAAACACTGATTTCTCAAAGGATACACATCTCCTCTGATTCAGTAAACAACTGTTCAGATTCTCCCTCACTCTCCTCTCCCCGCATGCATCACTCGTCTCACATTGAAATTCTATTCATTTCTGTAGAGCAAGACAAATCGTCTCCTCTGACAAAAATTTGTTTGCAGTTAAAACCCAAGAGCTCCAAATCTGCCAGCTATCTCTCCCTGTGTCAGTTATATTTTTACAGCCAGGCTGTCAGATCTGTTTCCATCTTCCTTAGTAGATTCATTTCTGCAGATAATAACTTTAATTATACAACCAAAGGCTGCGAATGGAGCCTATCTTATTCATCTCTTAACTGAGGAGTAAACTCGGAGCAGTGTTTGTTATAAATAATTAAATGAGATTTTAAACCCTCAATTAAGTCAAACAGCAGGGAGAGAGGAAATCCCTTGGTGGCAGATTCATTAGTAATAATGGGTAATAATGGTTGACATTTTTACCACCTCACAAAATGAAGGCATTAGCCATAAAGCCCTCGGAGACCCTCAGTGGCGACCATAATTACCAACACGAAGACATTTAATTTAGCCACGAGGGGGTCTTGACGTGGACTCAAACATATGTACAGGAGCTTGTAAGGTATGGCGGATGAGTCGTGAGGGCTAGAGTATAGAATCCCTTTCATGTTTCAAGGGAGCATGGCAAGTAGTATAGTGTTGAAATGAACACTACCTCGATTCGAAAGTGGTCCTGTTGTAGTACTTGCAGTGTGCTCAATTTGATCTTCTTATCGCTGTAGCAGGAAAGTAGCTTGAAAAAATGATGCACTACATAGAGGCGAAGTCATTTGGTTTTCGGGTTTGAGTTGGCCAAAGACAATACAGTATAAACCGTTCATGTGATCGCATTTCAGTCAATTTCAATGTGTAAACAACATCCCAACTCCCTCTCCTCGAATTCCTCCATCTCTGGATCGATCTCTCTTAGAGATGCTTATGGATGCTTCCCACCCAGATGGGGTGCTAAGTGGTTTGACAGTGGAGCTGGGGTTAGTGGTTAGTCTCATCGACCAGGGATCCACAGGGTGGGTCAGGTGTGGGTTTGGCAAGGCCCTGCTGAGTGACAGTCTGTTCAGGGGCCATGACAAGGCTGACCTTTTTGGATGCCCCCTGCCCCAAAACGCACACACATTACATTCGTATCCCAGGTGATTCGTATCCCACATTCGTATCCCACAATTCTTATTTACAATGACGGCCTACCAGGGAACAATGGGTTAACTGCCTTGTTCAGGGTGAAGAACAACAGATTTTTACCTTGTCAGCTCGGGGATTCTATCCAGCAACCCTTCATTTACTGGCCCAACGCTCTAACCACTAGTGTAGCCATGTCGGCAGGTAGCCTAATTGTCATAGTAATGAATGATGTGTGCTTCCTATCCTTCAGAAGGTATGTAGCAAGCTAAGGTGACAACAATGCCGGCCATGGATGTTTCCCAGTTGCTTTGAATGTTCAAAATCATAGTGTTAGAACACCTTTTAAAGCCTCAAAGGATAAGATTATCCAACTTTCAGAATGAGTCATTTTGACTAGCCACAGCAGTCAACTAGTTAGCTAGGTAGGTAGCTGTTTAGCTTTCTAACACATTCACTAATTTGTTTAACAAGCTAGTTAGCTACCACATGTTCTTGTCAAACTGTCAACAGAGTAGCTAGCAAGAAACAAGATATGCCAAATAACAGTCTAAAAACTACTTGAGTGCAAATAAATCTGATTTGACCGTTCAGACACAAGTCGTATGGCCAGGAATCAGATTTTTATTTGACCTCAAACCACCTACGAAGGTAGTTTCCACTGTGGCTTGAAATATCCGACTCCATTAGGTTTTTGGCTATTTAGACTTCAGGAACAGGAACTTCAAACTGCCAATATGAACAAGGCTTAACCTTACTCAGATACTCAGCCTTCCAGACATTGAGTTTGACACCCCTGCAATTGAGGCATGACATAAGTTGACATGAGTTGGCATAAGTTCCCCCCACATGCTTTCTTTGAATCACTGAACAATTTTCTAAACTCACCTCACTGCACCGGTGTTGCCTAGCGCTGCATCGCACCTGGCTAACAAAATAAGATTGGACTCAAGCCAATCAGTTGTTGATAGCAGAGCAGGAGGCTGTTAGCCTACCACTTCCATCTTTGTCTAGTAAACTCTAGTTCTTCATGCTTGGCAATTTGCCATCGCTCTTTATGTGGTGGACTGTTATTTATTTCTCCTTACTGCAGTTCAAAGGAACATGTCTTGGCTGTTAATAGCCAGATTACCCCGTTAGCAGTACATGCCAGTGGCAGCTACATCTGTCACCACATCTTTATCTAGTTAACTCTGGCCGATTTCCATTTATCTTCATAAAGCCTGGCTCTCTCTTTCTAACTGCAGTTCAGAGAAACTTGGACTAGAGAGTTGGCAGCCCGTCAGCAGCCGTGTTACCCCCCGATGTGCTGAAATCTCACTCTGGCTCAGGAAATGGCTTTGCTCTGGATACAAACACATTTGTTTTGTTGGTTTGTTGTGTTCCTCCCTCCCAGAGACTCTCCGACGCAAAATGCTTTTGTTTCCGCACCATTACTCCCCACGAGGAGCCACGATTCTTCTCCATCTGCTGTTCATGCACTAGTAGCTCTCTGTACCCCAAGATGCCTTTGCATCGTCCCTCCAAAACGGAACGAAACACAATCAGTGGCGCGCGTTGTCAATACCGGGTCCTCTGTTTGTCTGTCTGTCTGTCGGTCTCTTAGTCAGTCAGTTAGTCAGTCAATGTCTTTCTCCAGCCTCTCTAAACTACTGTCTACCCGAAGTATTGAGATCCCTACTCCCTTTGAGCACTTTAGTTCCAGTAAGCATTTTTCCCCTTTCAGATGTAGTCAGGAAGACGTTTCTTGATAAAAGTAGCAAATCCCTGTTTTGCTGGAATCCAATGCCCCCCTGTGCTTTAGATGGTCCAATAATGTCATGTCGCTTTCAACATTCTCAGATCGTGCCTTATTTGATCTGTCCATCCAAAAGCCTTCACGTCACAGAACATCATGCCATGTGCAGGCTTTCTTTCATAGTGGTCCTTACTAGCCTATGAAAGTTTGGGATGTGCATATCACTCATACACCATGTGAAGAGTCTGAGGATCCTTTGAGGCAGAGAGGCCAGTACAACACCCCCATGGATCTTGACCCTGTACACAGGTGTAGACCAAACCCAATTATCTTCTCTCTCCCTGAGGAGTATTAGGCAAACTAGGCAACCCGATATACTGAGGGGCCAAATAAAATATTAGCCTGCCCTAATAGGAAATGCTACATCCAGATGAGACCCTTGAGTGAGGCTAAAAACCTGGACTTCATGTACCATCATCCTCCTCTCCCAGTACCAGCAGACAGTCTGCAGTTAAAGCCCCGAGGAAGAAACATCCCTTCTGTGTAATTATGTAGGTTAATATCGTCTGCCTGCCCTGAGCTGGGCATAAAACCTGAATGTTTAATACAACTGGAGCCCATGTAAGGAGATTACCACGAGCTGAATCAACCTATATTGTTTTATTGTTTAATTTCTTGATTTACATGGGTTCCATATTGGGTTTTTCGGTATGTTATATCAACCTTTATGATTTTCATGGTTGTATCTACTGTACATACGGTGCAACACCGAGATTATACTCTGGGGTCATGGGTCATTGGTAAGTTTATCAGGAACTATAACAAAGTGCAATGACTGTAACCAACTGCATTAATTAGCTACATTAACGTAGCATCATTGCATTAGTTGTATTTACTTCCGGGTCCTTATGATCCCTTGTTTCCACTTGCACAGGGCTTCCTGAAGAGCGAGCGGGTGTCCAGGATGGTGCAGAGCGGCGGCTGCTCAGCCTGCGACTTCCGTGACGTCTTCAAAAAGAACATTGAGCGGCGGGTGCGCAGCTTGCCCAAAATCGACGGCCTGAGCAAAGAGACAGTGCTGAGCTCTTGGATCGCCAAGTATGACACCATCTACAGGGGGGATGAGGACCTGCGGCATCAGCCCCAGAGGATACACCTCAGTGCAGTGTCTGAGATGATCCTCAGCAAGGAGCAACTGTATGAGATGTTCCAGCAGATTCTGGGCATCAAGAAGTTTGAGCACCAGCTGCTGTACAACGCCTGTCAGGTGAGCGATGGACCACATGCACGTATGCACAAACACACACACACACACACACAAACCCTTTTCCCCCAAAAAAATCAATTTCTAGATTGTTGAAGGTGTTGCCTAGGTAACCACACAATGATTCATGCAAGGATACATTGTATAATCATGATGCAATGTGCCCAATGGCCAAGTAGTATACTATTGAGGATGTTGGAGTCAAATGTCCTTTAATCACCAGCTAATCACAGGTCTCTTTGAAGACATGTCTTAAAGGTCAGGGGCTGATGAGACTTTTTAATCAGAGTGCTCTCCCTCACCATGGCCCTGTCAACTAAGGCAGGGGTGTCTTTCCTCCCCCTTTACCTTTTACCAGGGGGTCTTCCATGGCCCCCAATCCCCAATTAGTAGTAAGAGATGGCTGTAACTAGTTGACATATCTTGGTGTGATCAGTGGTTACAGTCATTTGTAAACTGTAAACAGTTTGGGCTTATTCATCTGAAGGGTATATTTAAATACATGCCATTGCTGTCCTTTTGACTGTTACTGTATATTATTATAATTTTTATTATCATCCATAATGTGCTGTGAAGAACCTGATAAAGAACATGTCACTATCAGTGTCACTTTTCAGTGAAATGTGCATTAAAATGTGTTGTTTTACAGTTCCTATTGTATATTAGATTTAGGCCTTTAACTGTCAGTCCTAATGGCTTTAAAGGATGATAGTGTTCCCATGTGTAATACTTAGAATGATTTCAAATAATGAGACCTGCAGACACTAGACCTTGGGATGTAAAAAAATGTGTGCACAAAATTTGAGAGAAATAAGCTTTTTGTGCTCATGGAACATTTCTGGGATCTTTTATTTCAGCTCATGAAACATGGGAGCAACACATGTTGTGTTTATATTTTTATTTAGTGTATTTAGCAATCTTATTGTTTAGGGGAAGAAGCTGTTCTGGAGCCTTTTGGTCCCAGACTTAGCGCTCCTGTACCGTTTGCCGTGCCGTAGTGGAGAGAACAGTCTATGACTTGGATGTCTGACTTAGGTCCTCCTTCTGACACCGCCTGGAATAAGAGGTCCTGGATGGCAGGGAGTTTGGCCCCAGTTATGTACTTGGCCATACACACTACCCTCTGTAGCGCATTGCGGATGGATGCTGAGCAGTTACCGTACCAGGCGGTGATGCAGCTAGTCAAGATGCTCTTAATAGTGCAGCTGTAGACATTTTTGAGGATCTGAGGGCCCATGCCAAATCTTTTCAGTCTCCTGAGAGGGAAGAGGCGTTGTTGTTCCCTCTTCACGACTGTGTTGGTGATTTTGGACCATGATAGGTCCTTAGCGATGTGGACACCTAGGAACTTGAAGCTCTCAGCTCGCTCCACTACAGCCCCGTCAATGTGAATGGGGGCGTGTTCGGCCCTTTGTTTCCTGTAGTCCACGATAAGCTCCTTTGTCTTGCCCACGTTGAGGGAGAGGTTGTCCTGGCACCACCGTTGTGTCATTGGCAAACTTGATGATGGTGTTTGAGTTGTGTGCGGCCAGGCAGTCGTGTGTGAACAGGGAGTACAGGAGGGGACTAAGCACCCTCCCCTGAGTGGCCACTGTGTTGAGGGTCAGCATGGCGGATGTGTTGTTGCCTGCCCTCACCACCTGGTGGTGACCCATCAGGAAGTCCAGGATTCAGTTGCAGAGGGAGGTGTTCAGTCTCAGGGACCTTAGCTTAGTGATGAGCTTGGAGGGCACTATGGTTTTGAACATTGAGCTGTAGTCTATGAACAGCATTCTCACATAGGTGTTCCTTTTGTCCAGGTGGGGCAGTGTGGCGTGCAATAGAGATTGCGTCATCTGTGGCTCTGTTGGGGCAGTATGCGAGTTGGAGTGGGTCCAGGGTGTCTGGCATGATGGTGTTGATGTGAGCCATAACCAGCCTTTCAAAGCATTTCATGGCTATAAATGTGAGTGCTACGGGGCAGTAGTCATTTAGACAGGTTACCTTGGCGTTCTTGGGCACAGGGACTATGATGGTCTGCTTAAAACATATAGGTGTTACAGACTGGGTCAGGGAGAGGTTGAAAATGTCAGTGAAGACACTTACCAGCTGGTCAACGGATGCTCGTAGTACACATCCTGGTAATCCTTCTGGCCCTGCGGCCTTGTGAATGTTAACCGGTTTAAAGGTCTTACTCCGATTGGCTACGGAGAGCGTGATCACACAGTTGCCCGGAACAGCTGATGCTCTCACGCATAGTTCAGTGTTGCTTGCCTCGAAGCCAGCGCCGAAGGCATTTAGCTCGTCTGGTAGGGTCACATCACCGGGCAGCTCTCGGCTGAGTTTCCTTTTGTAATCCGTGATAGTTTGCAAGGCCTGCCACATCCGACGATCGTCAGAGCAAGTGTAACCTTTATTGGTTCATCGGAGGGCGTAGCAAGATTTCTTCCAATGTCTGGTTTAGCGTCCCACTCCTTTAACCTTTTCACACGTACCAACACAGGGGTGTGATCATTCTACAGTAGTCCCTGTAGCGTAGGATCAAACCGGTGTGATTATAACGCTTATTTAGAACGGCCAGTTTCAAATTACCAGTTCGATTGATGAAACAATCAGCATTTGAGTTGGCCACACAGTTTTTTCAGAATCATTTTGCACACATTTGTCCTAGCGCTAACTGAGGAAAGATTGACGTAACACAAGCGGTCATATTTTTATAACTCTAGGCTGACATGAACTACAATATGAATTAGCTAATAGCAATTACTATTATAATTAATCACCTCACGGGCGAGCTCACCATTGATCTAAATAATTGAGTAAAACACTCTCTAGAAATCGAAGACCGACAGTGGATGAAGTACAGGAGTTCTGTGGTAGCTGGAAGGCCGCCAGCCATTTCACCCCTCCTGGCCCTGCTGTTTGCTTTGAGTCCCAGTCTGGAGTGCAACGCCGCTTGACATTTCCATCTGAGGCAGAGTGCTTCAAGTTGTTTCTGACAGAGGAGCTGATGGGAAACATACAGTGAGTGGAAAAAACTATTTGATCCCCTGCTAATTTTGTATGTTTTCCCACTGACAAAGAAATAATCAGTCTATCATTTTAATGGTAGGTTTATTTGAACAGTGAGAGACAGAATAACAACAAAATAATCCAGAAAAACGCAAGTGAAAAATGTTATAAATTGATTTGCATTTTAATGAGGGAAATAAGTATTTGACCCCCTCTCAATCAGAAAGATTTCTGGCTCCCAGGTGTCTTTTATACAGGTAACGAGCTGAGATTAGGAGCACACTCTTGAAGGGAGTGCTCCTAATCTCAGTTTGTTACCTGTATAAAAGACACCTGTCCACAGAAGCAATCAATCAATCAGATTCCAAACTCTCCACCATGGCCAAGACCAAAGAGCTCTCCAAGGATGTCAGGGACAAGATTGTAGACCTACACAAGGCTGGAATGGGCTACAAGACCATCGCCAAGCAGCTTGGTGAGAAGGTGACAACAGTTGTTGCGATTATTTGCAAATGGAAGAAAAACAAAAGAACTGTCAATCTCCCTCGGCCTGGGGCTCCATGCAAGATCTCACCTCGTGGAGTTGCAATGATCATGAGAACTGTGAGGAATCAGCCCAGAACTACACGGGAGGATCTTGTCAATGATCTCAAGGCAGCTGGGACCATAGTCACCAAGAAAACAATTGGTAACACACTACGCCGTGAAGGACTGAAATCCTGCAGCGCCCGCAAGGTCCCCTGCTCAAGAAAGCACATATACATGCCCGTCTGAAGTTTGCCAATGAACATCTGAATGATTCAGAGGACAACTGGGTGAAAGTGTTGTGGTCAGATGAGACCAAAATGGAGCTCTTTGGCATCAACTCAACTCGCCGTGTTTGGAGGAGGAGGAATGCTGCCTATGACCCCAAGAACACCATCCCCACCGTCAAACATGGAGGTGGAAACATTATGCTTTGGGGGTGTTTTTCTGCTAAGGGGACAGGACAACTTCACCGCATCAAAGGGACGATGGACGGGGCCATGTACCGTCAAATCTTGGGTGAGAACCTCCTTCCCTCAGCCAGGGCATTGAAAATGGGTCGTGGATGGGTATTCCAGCATGACAATGACCCAAAACCCACGGCCAAGGCAACAAAGGAGTGGCTCAAGAAGAAGCACATTAAGGTCCTGGAGTGGCCTAGCCAGTCTCCAGACCTTAATCCCATAGAAAATCTGTGGAGGGAGCTGAAGGTTCGATTTGCCAAACGTCAGCCTTGAAACCTTAATGACTTGAAGAAGATCTGCAAAGAGGAGTGGGACAAAATCCCTCCTGAGATGTGTGCAAACCTGGTGGCCAATTACAGGAAACGTCTGACCTCTGATTGCCAACAAGGGTTTTGCCAACAAGTACTAAGTCATGTTTTGCAGAGGGGTCAAATACTTATTTCCCTCATTAAAATGCAAATCAATTTATAACATTTTTCACATGCGTTTTCCTGGAATTTTGTTGTTGTTATTCTGTCTCTCACTGTTAAAAAAAAACCTACCATTAAAATTATAGACTGATCATTTCTTTGTCAGTGGGCAAACAGACAAAATCAGCAGGGGATCAAATACTTTTTTCCCTCACTGTAAGTGTGATACGTGCTGCTTTGTTCTGGACCAACTGCAATTTGCCTATGTCCTTCTTTGCGCACATGACCACACAGCTGGGCAGTAGTCCAGGTGCGACAAAACGAAGGTCTGTAGGACCCGGTTGATTGAGATGTCATGAAGGCAGAGCAATGCCTTATTATGGACAGACTTCTTCCCATTTTAGCAACCATTGAGTCTATCAGCGGAGGCTGCTGAGGGGAGGGTGGCTCATAATAATAGTTTGGACAGAGCAAATCAAATTGTATTAGTCACATGCGTCGAATACAACAGGTGTAGACCTTACAGTGAAACGCTTACTTACGAGCCCCTAACCGACAGTGCAGTTTAAAAAAATACAGATAAGAATAAGAGATAAAAGTAACAAGTAATTAAGTAGGAGCAGTAAAAAAATAACTATAGATACATGGGGGTGCCGTACAGAGTCAATGTGCAGGGGCACCGGTTGGTTTAGGTAGTATGTACATGTAGGTAGCATTAATTAATTAAAGTGGCTATGCAGCATAGATGACAGCAGAGAGTGGCAGTGGTGTAGAGAGGGGGCAATACGAATAGTCTGGGTAGCCATTCGACTAGATATTCAGGAGTCTTATGGCTTGGGGGTAGAAGCTGTTTTGATGTCTTTTGGAACTAGACTTGGTGCTCCGGTACCGCTTGCCGTGTGGTAGCAGAGAGAACAGTCTATGACTAGGGTGGCTGGAGTCTGACAATTTTTAGGGCCTTCCTCTGACTCCACCTGGTATAGAGGTCCTGGATGGCAGAAAGCTTGGCCCTAGTGATGTACTGGGCCGTTCGCGCTACACTCTGTAGTGCCTTGCGGTCGGAGGCCGAGCAGTTGCTATACCAGGCGGTGATGCAAACCGTCAGGATGCTCTTGATGGTGCAGCTGTAGAACCTTTTGAGGATCTGAGGACCCATGCCAAATCTTTTGTCTCCTGAGGGGGAATAGGTTTTGTCGTGCCCACTTCACGACTGTCATGGTGTGTTTGGACAATGTTAGTTTGTTGGTGATGTGAACACCAAGGAACTTGAATATCTCAACCTGCTCCACTGCAGCCCCGTCGATGAGAATGGAGGCGTGCTCAGTCCTCTTTTTCCTGTAGTCCACAATCATCTCCTTTGTCTTGATCACGTTGAGGGAGAGGTTGTTGTCCTGGCACCACACGGCCAGGTCTCTGGCCTCCTCCTTATAGGCTGTCTCGTTGTTGTTGGTGATCAGGCCTACCACTGTTGTGTCATTGGCAAATTTAATGATGGTGTTGGAGTAAAGCCTGGCCATGCTGTAATGAGTGAACAGGGAGTACAGTTGTGCCAATGACACAACAGTGGACTACAGCTCAGACTACAGCTCACATTGACTCTGTACGGCACCCCCATGTGTTGTCAGGAAGTCCAGGATCCAGTTGCAGAGGGAGGGGGTTTAGTCGCAGGGTCCTTAGCTTATTGATGAGCTTTGAGGGCACTATGGTGTTGAACGCTGAGCTGTAGTCTATGAATAGCATTCTCATGTAGGTGTTACTTTTGTCCAAGTGGGAAAGAGCAGTATGGAGTGCAATCGTCTGTGGATCTGTTAGGGCGGTATGCAAATTGGAGTGGGTCTATGGTTTATTTTTTGTATTTTTTTTTTTAATCTTTATTACTGCCTTGTTCAGCAGCAGAATGACAGATTTTTACCTTGTCAGGTCGGTTACAAGTCCAACGCTCTAACCACTAGGCTACCCTGCCACCCCTGGGATGATGGTGTTGATGTGAGCCATGACCAGCCTTTCAAAGCACTTAATGGCTACAGATGTGAGTGCTACGGGTAGATAGTCATTTAGGCAGGTTAAAACATGTTGGTATTACAGACTCGGACAGGGAGAGGTTGAAAATGTCAGTGAAGACACTTGCTAGTTAGTCAGCGCATGCTTGTGAATGTTGACCTGTCTAAAGGTCTTACTCACATTGGCTGCAGAGAGCGTGATCACACAGTCTTCCGGTACAGCTGGTGCTCTCATGCATGTTTCAGTGTTATTTGCCTCAACGCGAGCATAGAAGTAGTTAACTCGTCTGGTGTCACTGGGCAGCTCTTGGCTGTGCTTCCCTTTGTAGTCTGTAATGGTTTGCAGGCCCAGCCACATCCGACGAGCGTCAGAGCCGGTGTAGTACGACTCGATCTTAGTCCTGTATTGATGCTTTGCCTGTTTGATGGTTTGTCGGAGGGCATAGCGGGATTTCTTGTAAGCTTCCGGGTTAGAGTCCCGCTCCTTGAAAGCGGCAGCTCTAGCCTTTAGCTCAGTGCAGATGCTGCTTGTTATCCATGGTTTTTATTGATCTAGTCACTGGTGCTTCTTGCTTTAATTTTTGCTTGTAAGCAGGAATCAGGAGGATAGAATTATGGTCAGATTTGCCAAATGGAGGGCGAGGGAGAGCTTTGTATGCATCTCTGTGTGTGGAGTATTGGTGGTCCAGAGTTCTTTTCCCTCTGGTTGCACATTTAACATGTTGATAGAAATTAGGTAAAACTGAAGAGAAGAGATCTCTGGTGGCATGTCTTGTGGGCTATGCATGGGTGTCTGAGCTGTGTGCCAGTAGGTCAAACAGACAGCTCGGTGCATTCAACATGTCAATACCTCTCACAAATACAAGTAGTGATGAAGTCAATCTCTCCTCCACTTTGAGCCAGGAGAGATTGACATGCATATTATTAATGTTAGCTCTCTG
The DNA here is from genome assembly GCA_030435695.1 of Brachymystax lenok tsinlingensis. Lineage (NCBI taxonomy): Eukaryota > Metazoa > Chordata > Actinopteri > Salmoniformes > Salmonidae > Brachymystax > Brachymystax lenok. The sequence goes on from CM059818.1 coordinate 15,283,383, forward strand.
TATACATCCAAGGGCCAGCCGTGCTGCCCTGTTCTGAGCCAATTGCAATTTTCCTAAGTTCCTCTTTGTGACACCTGACCACTGAACAGTAGTCCAACTGAACAGTAGTCCAGGTGTGACAAAACTAGGGCCTGTAGGACCTGCCTTGTTGATAGTGCTGTTAAGAATGCAGAGCAGCGCTTTATTAAAACTTCTCTCATACTAGTACTGTTGTATCAATATGTTTTGACCATGACAATTTACAATCCAGGGTTACTCCAAGCAATTTAGTCTCCTCAACTTGCTCAATTTCCACATTATTCATTACAAGATTTAGTTGAGGTTTAGGGTTTAGTAAATGATTTGTCCCAAATAAAATGCTTTAAGTTTTAAAGGAAAAGTGTGCCTAATGATGACTTTGTGAGCGGTTTCAGCTGATTCAGTCAGTACACACAGCAACATACTGGAGAGCATTTATTGTAAGGATGTTCCATGGAATATAACTCATAACTTTTTATCAAATTAGATGGCATTGGCTCACCAACAGGTAGAGATTGGCTTTGTGTGTTTCTCTGCTTCGATCAAATTCCACCTTTCCTATCCCTCACACAGATTTTTCCTGCAATAAGTACATGAAATGACCGTTGGACTGCACCTTAAAAATGTCACTTGTTAAGTTTGAAGCAGTTGTGGCACTCTTTAAACTCACATTAGAGTTCGGACTTTAGACTTATCGAGTGGAAACAGCACTGTGGTGGTGTGTGTGTGTGTGTGTGTGTGTGTGCGTGTGTAATGGTTTTATGTCTGTATGTGTGTTTGTGAGTGGGTAATGAAAATCCTGGTCAGTGAATTCCCTAGTTGCACATATTTCTGTGTGTCTGTGCCAGCCATTCCCCCGTCTCTAGAGAAGAAGACTCCCTGTTTACCTTAGAATATCAATGACTGCTCTTGGGAAACTGCCTAGTGCATGCACGTTTCTGTCAGTCCACAAAAGGAAATCCTATCATGTGTGCTTAGAGCTATAACATTTTTTGGCAAATTAAATAACATTATTTGGTAAACACCCCATGTCTTTTCATTTATTGTCTTACTTTCTTGATCAATCTGTTGATTGGTCCTCAGCAATCTGTTGATTGGTTGATTAACACTCGCCTTCCTGGTCTGTGGTTTGTAGCTGGACAATGTGGACGAACAGGCAGCCCAGATCCGCCGGGAGCTTGATGGAAGACTACAGCTTGCAGAGAAGATAGCCAGGGTAAGTCCTACACCTACAGCCCTCAAACTAACAATGCTGTGTAAGCCAAGTACAGTGGTATTCAGCTCTGGTCATGGAGGGCTACCAGGTGTCCAGATGTTTTTTTCTTCTTCAGCCAGGTACTTTCACACCTGAATCAACTAGTCACCTACACATTGATTAGTTAAATCAGCTTTGTTAAAGCTGAATGGACACTGTGTAGCTCACTTCGCCGGTGATTGTTGACAACTGTTTCAGAATGCTTAAAATAATATCTTGTGGTCACTGTACTTATAAACTGCCACAAGGATGGATGCACAACTCTTCCTCTAACACCGACTCCCTCTCAGGAGAGGAATTACCCCAGGTTTGTGTCTAAAGACATGGAGGCCATGTACATCGAGGAGCTGCGCTCGTCTGTCAATCTGCTCATGGCTAACCTGGAGAGCCTACCTGTGTCCAAGGGAGGCCCCGACTTCAAACAGAAGCTAAAACGCTCCTCCATGAACAACTCCTTCCTGGACATGGGCGACGAGACAGAATTTCTTTCCAAGTCCGACGTGGTCCTCTCCTTCGCACTGGAGGTGTGTGTGGTGATTTCCTCTTGTAATCTTGCCCATTAAATGTTTTGCGGCATGCTCAGATTGCTTGCTGATAGTCAAGATAATTGATGTGTTAATTGTTCTGGTTGACTTTTGAAAGAAAGATCAATGTGTATTTGACATTTATTTATTTTATTTACCTATTCTGGGGTCAGCTTGAGGGTTATTGTGTCTACTAAGGGGCCAGACAAAAGAAACAACTTATCTGCTCTTTGGTGTGTTTGTGTGTGTTTGTGTGTGTTTGTGTGTGTTTGTGTGTGTGTGTGTGTGTGTGTGTGTGTGTGTGTGTGTGTGTGTGTGTGTGTGTGTGTGTGTGTGTGTGTGTGTGTGTGCGCGTGCGCGAGCGCCTGCCTGCCTGCGTGTCTGTGAATATCCCCTCTGTGGCTGCAGGTTGGCATTCTGCGATAGTGCCTCGACTGGACTTACACGACCCAATGACTCCACGTCTAATGCTTCCCTAAGTGTGGAGCTGACCATGTCCTCTCTCTGTTGCTGTTTGCAGATAGTGATAGTGGAAGTGCAGGGCCTGAAGTCGGTGGCTCCTAACAGGATTGTGTACTGCACCATGGAGGTGGAGGGAGGAGAGAAACTGCAGACAGACCAGGCAGAAGCCTCCAGACCACAGTAAGTCAACACCAACAAGGTTGCATGTTCAATCGCTGCAGCAGCCACATCATTTATTGACTGTGTTCACTGTCGTTCACTCCAGATAAGAGTGTATGTTGAATGACTGTTCAGGCGGTGTCTTGAAAAAACCTTCCAAGTAACCTTTTCAGGAATCGAGTAATACGTTGTTTTTATTTTGCATTTATTGCCATATATTAATGGAAGTTCACAAGACATTTTTAATAACTTATTTTAGTCCTAGAGTCATGAAAACTTCACAGAATCAAACAATCAATAAAATGTATTTCTAAAGCCCTTTTTACATCAGCTGATGTCACAGAGTGCTGTACAGAAACCCAGCCTAAAACCCCAAACAGCAAGCAATGCAGATGTAGAAGCACGGTGGCTAGGAAAAACTCCCTAGAAAGGTAGAAACCTAGGAAGAAACCTAGAGAGGAACCAGGCTCTGAGGGGTGGCCAGTCCTCTTCTGGCTGTGCTGGGTGGAGATTATAACAGTTCATGGACAAGATGTTAAAATGTTCATAGATGAACACAGTAGTTGTAGAGGGTGCAACAAGACAACACCTCGAGCAAATGTCAGTTGGCTTTTCATAGCCGAGCATTCAGAGTTAGAGACAGCAGGTGCGGTAGAGAGAGTCGAAAAACAGCAGGTCCGGGACAAGGTAGCACGTCCAGTGAACAGGTCAGGGTTCCATAGCCGCAGTCAGAACAGTTGAAACTGGAGCAGCAGCACGACCAGGTGGACTGGGGACAGAAAGGAGTCATCAGGCCAGGTAGTCCTGAGGCAATATCCCAGGGCTCAGGTCCTCTGGGAGGGAGAGCGAGAATTAGAGGGAGCATACTTAAATTCACACAGGACACCGGATAAGATCGGATAAATACTCCAGATATAACAGACTGACCCTAGCCCCCCGACACATAGACTCTTGCACCATAAATACTGGAGGCTGAGACAGGAGGGGTCGGGAGACACTGTGGCCCCGTCCGACGATACCCCCGGACAGGGCCAACCAGGCAGGATATAACCCCACCCACTTTGCCAAAGCACAGCCCCCACACCACTAGAGGGATATCTTCAACCACCAACTTACTATCCAGAGACAAGGCTGAGTATAGCCCATGAAGATCTCCCCCACGGCACGATCCCGAGGGGGGTGCCAAACCTGGACAGGAAGATCACGTCAGTGACTCAACCCACTCAAGTAACGCACCCCTCCTAGGGACGGCATGGCAGAGCACCAGTAAGCCAGTGACTCAGTCCCCGTAATAGGGTTAGAGGCAGAAAATCCCAGTGGAGAGAGGGGAACCGGCCAGGCAGAGACAGTAAGGGGTTTCGTCGCTCCAGTGCCTCTCCGTTCACCTTCACACTCCTGGGCCAGACTACACTCAATCATAGGACCTACTGAAGAGATGAGTCTTCAATAAAGATTTAAAGGTCGAGACAGAGTCGCCGTCTCTCGCATGGATAGGCAGACCATTCCATAAAAAAGCCCTGCCTCCAGCTGTTTGCTTAGAAATTCTAGGGACACTATGGAGGCCTGCGTCTTGTGACCGTAGCGTACGTTTAGGTATGTACGGCAGGACCAAATAGGGGAGATAGGTAGGAGCAAGCCCATGTAATGCTTTGTAGGTTAGCAGTAAAACCTTGAAATCAGCCCTAGCCTTAACAGGAAGCCAGTGTAGAGAGGCTAGCAATTTTTTTTTCAACCAAAAGTACGTGGACACCTGCTCGTCAAACATCTCATTCCAAAATCATGAGTATTAATATGGAATTGGTCCCCCATTTGCTTCTATAACAGCCTCCACTCTTCCATTCAGCACATAAGAGCATTAGTGAGGTAGGGCACTGATGTTGTGATTAGGCCTGGCTCGCTGTCTTTGTTCCAATTCATCCCAAAGGTGTTCGATGGGGTTGAGGTCAGGGCTCTGTGCAGGCCATTCAAGTTCTTCCACACCAATCTCAACAAACTAATTCTGTTTGGACCTCACTTTGTGCACAGTGGCATTGTCATGCTGAAACAGGAAAGGGCCTTCCCCAAACTGTTGCCACAAAGTTGGAAGCACAGAATGCATTTCACTGCTCCAGAGTCCAATGGCGGCATACTTTTCACCACTCCAGCCGACGCTTGGCATTGCACATGGTGATCTTAGGCTTGTGTACGGCTGTTCAGCAATTTAAACCCATTTCATGAAGCTCCCGACTAACAGTTTTAGTTCCAGAGGCAGTTTGGAACTTGCTAGCGAGTGTTGCAACCTAGGACAGACAATTTTTATGCACTACGTGCTTTAGCACTCGGCGGTCCCGTTCTGTGACCTTGTGTGGCCTACCACTTCGCAGCTGAACCGTTGGTGCTCCTAGCCATTTCCACTTCACTTACAGTTGACCGGGGCAGCTCTAGCAGGGCAGAAATGTGACAAACTGACTTGTTGGAAAGGTCATATGACGGTGCCATGTTGCCACTTTGAAAGTCACAGAGCTCTCCTTAGTAAGGCCATTCTACTGCCAATGTTTGTCTTTGGAGATTGCATACAGTGGTACCTCCTTTAAAAGTTGCGAGCTTACACCGCGGGACTTAGAGGTACCCAGCGTCACGGCTTCATTGCTCCAGACCACCACAAGGGGGAGTTAGAGCACTCATTATGCATTTGGGTCCCAAGGTTTTTATATGACCAATCATATCGAGTGGTTCCAATGACAACTTTGATGCGGAGCCACCCCTCCCTGGTGGCTTTCTTCAGCAAAGATGGATGACATACGGAAAGGCAAATGTACAGTGAGGGAAAAAACTTATTTGATCCCCTACTGATTTTGTACGTTTGCCCACTGACAAAGTAATGATCAGTCTATCATTTTAATGGTAGGTTTATTTGAACAGTGAGAGACAGAATAACAACAAAAAAATGCAGAAAAACGCAAGTGAAAAATTTTATGAATTGATTTGCATTTTAATGAGGGAAATAAGTATTTGACCCCTCTGCAAAACATGACTTAGTACTTGGTGGCAAAACCCTTGTTGGCAATCACAGAGGTCAGACGTTTCCTGTAGTTGGCCACCAGGTTTGCACACATCTCAGGAGGGATTTTGTCCCACTCCGCTTTGCAGATCTTCTCCAAGTCATTAAGGTTTCGAGGCTGACGTTTGGCAACTCGAACCTTCAGCTCCCTCCACAGATTTTCTATGGGATTAAGGTCTGGAGACTGGCTAGGCCACTCCAGGACCTTAATGTACTTCTTCTTGAGCCACTCCTTTGTTGCCTTGGCCGTGGGTTTTGGGTCATTGTCATGCTGGAATACCCATCCACGACCCATGTTCAATGCCCTGGCTGAGGGAAGGAGGTTCTCACCCAAGATGTGACGGTACATGGCCCTGTCCATGGTCCCTTTGATGCGGTGAAGTTGTCCTGTCCCCTTAGCAGAAAAACACCCCCAAAGCATAATGTTTCCACCTCCATGTTTGACGGTGGGAATGGTGTTCTTGGGGTCATAGGCAGCATTCCTCCTCCTCCAAACACGGCGTGTTGAGTTGATGCCAAAGAGCTCCATTTTGGTCTCATCTGACCACAACACTTTCACCCAGATGTCCTCTGAATCATTCAGATGTTCATTGGCAAACTTCAGACGGGCATGTACAGTGGGGAAAAAAAGTATTTAGTCAGCCACCAATTGTGCAAGTTCTCTCACTTAAAAATATGAGAGAGGCCTGTAATTTTCATCATAGGTACACTTCAACTATGACAGACAAAATGAGGGAAAAAAATCCAGAAAATCACATTGTAGGATTTTTAATGAATTTATTTGCAAATTATGGTGGAAAATAAGTATTTGGTCACATACAAACAAGCAAGATTTCTGGCTCTCACAGACCTGTAACTTCTTCTTTAAGAGGCTCCTCTGTCCTCCACTCATTACCTGTATTAATGGCACCTGTTTGAACTTGTTATCAGTATAAAAGACACCTGTCCACAACCTCAAACAGTCACACTCCAAACTCCACTATGGCCAAGACCAAAGAGCTGTCAAAGGACACCAGAAACAAAATTGTAGACCTGCACCAGGTTGGGAAGACTGAATCTGCAATAGGTAAGCAGCTTGGTTTGAAGAAATCAACTGTGGGAGCAATTATTAGGAAATGGAAGACATACAAGACCACTGATAATCTTCCTCGATCTGGGGCTCCACGCAAGATCTCACCCCGTGGGGTCAAAATGATCACAAGAACGGTGAGCAAAAATCCCAGAACCACACGGGGGGGACCTAGTGAATGACCTGCAGAGAGCTGGGACCAAAGTAACAAAGTAACACACTACGCTGGGACCAAAGTAACACACTACGCCGCCAGGGACTCAAATCCTGCAGTGCCAGACGTGTCCCCCCTGCTTAAGCCAGTACATGTTCAGGCCCGTCTAAAGTTTGCTAGAGAGCATTTGGATGATCCAGATGAGGATTGGGAGAATGTCAGATGAAACCGAAATAGAACTTTTTGGTAAAAACTCAACTCGTCGTGTTTGGAGGACAAAGAATGCTGAGTTGCATCCAAAGAACACCATACCTACTGTGAAGCATGGGGGTGGAAACATCATGCTTTGGGGCTGTTTTTCTGCAAAGGGACCAGGACGACTCATCCGTGTAAAGGAAAGAATGAATGGGGCCATGTATCGTGAGATTTTGAGTGAAAACCTCCTTCCATCAGCAAGGGCATTGAAGATGAAACGTGGCTGGGTCTTTCAGCATGACAATGATCCCAAACACACCGCCTGGCAACGAAGGAGTGGCTTCGTAAGAAGCATTTCAAGGTCCTGGAGTGGCCTAGCCAGTCTCCAGATCTCAACCCCATAGAAAATCTTTGAAAGTCCGTGTTGCCCAGCGACAGCCCCAAAACATCACTGCTCTAGAGGAGATCTGCATGGAGGAATGGGCCAAAATACCAGCAACAGTGTGTGAAAACCTTGTGAAGACTTACAGAAAACGTTTGACCTCTGTCATTGCCAACAAAGGGTATATAACAAAGTATAGAGATACACTTTGTTATTGACCAAATCCTTATTTTCCACCATAATTTGCAAATAAATTCATAAAAATCCTACAATGTGATTTTCTGGATTTTTTTTCCTCATTTTGTCTGTCATAGTTGAAGTGTACCTATGATGAAAATTACAGGCCTCTCTCATCTTTTTAAGTGAGAGAACTTGCACAATTGGTGGCTGACTAAATACTTTTTTTCCCCACTGTATATGTGCTTTCTTGAGCAGGGGGACCTTGCGGGCGCTGCAGGATTTCAGTCCTTCACGGCGTAGTGTGTTACCAATTGTTTTCTTGGTGACTATGGTCCCAGCTGCCTTGAGATCATTGACAAGATCCTCCCGTGTAGTTCTGGGCTGATTCCTCACCGTTCCCATGATCATTGCAACTCCACGAGGTGAGATCTTGCATGGAGCCCCAGGCCGAGGGAGATTGACAGTTCTTTTGTGTTTCTTCCATTTGCGAATAATCGCACCAACTGTTGTCACCTTCTTACCAAGCTGCTTGGCGATGGTCTTGTAGCCCATTCCAGCCTTGTGTAGGTCTACAATCTTGTCCCTGACATCCTTGGAGAGCTTTTTGGTCTTGGCCATGGTGGAGAGTTTGGAATCTGATTGATTGATTGCTTCTGTGGACAGGTGTCTTTTATACAGGTAACAAGCTGAGTTTAGGAGCACTCCCTTTAAGAATGTGCTCCTAATCTCAGCTCGTTACCTGTAAGACACCTGGGAGACAGAACTCTTTCTGATTGAGAGTGGGTCAAATACTTACTTCCCTCATTAAAATGCAAATCAATTTATTACATTTTTCACATGTGTTTTTCTGGATTTTTTTGTTGTTATTCTGTCTCTCACTGTTCAAATAAACCTACCATTAAAATGATAGACTGATCATTACTTTGTCAGTGGGCAAACGTACAAAAACAGCAGGGGATCAAATACTTTTTCCCCTCACTGTAAGTAGTTATAACGTCATAACGAGTCAAGCAAGAAATTTACAATTGAGAGGAATATGTTAGTTAATGTAGAGACAAACGATTGTGCATGTTTTTTTGTCATAAAGTAAATGTATTAAAATCGCTATTTTGCTAGTTTTTTTTCTGTCATATCCAATACCAGCTGTATCAAACTCCATTCTGTGTATGGTGCTGTGTCTGCATGTATGTATTACAATTATACACTTCAACAGTGTTTACCACTCCTGCTCCTGGGACATCAATGATTACACATTGTAACTATGCAATAGACTAGAAACATGTTTTTGTAATTCATATATACAGAATAAAAAATGGTACATCCTGCCAGCACGACCACAAGCGTGCTGAATGACGCATGGAAGAGAGCAAGGAATGAGATGGGAGTAACAATCCAGGCTATTTGCTCTGAGACCTGCATAATAATGTAATTATGTAATGAAACAAGCAGGGAGCAGGTTTGGAACCCTCAACATTCTAGCACGAAGTACAGCATGCTATCGACTGTGCCCAAATGTATTAATTGGGGTTGGGGACGATTGTGGCTAAAAACACTTTATCTATTGGAATCTTTAACATGTGGAAAGGGGAACACATATGGAATCACGTTGTACAGCGCCATTTTTTTCGTTCCATTCTAACAGAAACCCAGAAGGTTTTTAGTTTTTCATGGAATAGAAACAATAATATTAATCAAATGAATTAAGCAAGTACCAGTCAAAAGTTTGGACACACCTACTCTTTCCAGGATTTGTCTTTATTTTAACTTTTTTCTACATTGTACAATAATAGTGAAGACATCACAACTATGAAATAATGCATGCCCTGCATTCTGTAGTACAGACATGGCCTGCTCTCCCTTATGTAAGGAATTAGGCACTTTCCCAAGTTTACTACAGGATTTATTGTAGACTGCACAGTTGCCTAATGAACAAATAAACACATTTCGTTAATAAAATAATTATAAAAAATACTCTTTCAAAATGCAGGTGTTGATTTAGTTATGGATCCATAACGAATTACTATGGGAATAAATATCACTGATTTACAGAAATATTGGAACAAAGTTGTCTAATGAAGGCAAACAATTTAGAATCTTCCGATCCTGTTGCCTACTCCTGACATCACGTTGTACAGTGCCATAGAAACCGTGAGGGTTTTCTTTTTTCTTTTTCTCTGAATCGAAACACCATAATATTAATCAAATAAATCAAATACATTTCTTAAAATCAATCCCATATACTATGTTATTACAAAAAAGGTTTTAAATTCTCTGGTAATGCTAATACGGAATACTATCAAATGCTTCTCAAAGATGCCCTCTGGTGGTCAAACTAGCAATAACTTGCAGTAACAGAAAAAATGTCTGCTTCCCCAGAGCATTGTTTAATGTTGCGAATGGCGCCTATTAAAGCTGTGATTTGTTATGTAGGTTGGATGGTAGTGAGCACCCTTGATAGCTCTGCAGTCTTCTCCCATCTGAATCATCATGACACAGCACCAACGACAGTTCTGAATCCACAGAGTAAAGCCTCGTCAACTCTAAACCTCCTTTTCGAGTGGTGAGTTTTCCTCCACTTTCCACTTCAGCATAGGTGAATAGACAGCACGGCACACAGAGAACTGAAGTTTGTGTTTGGTGGTGTAACCTCGAGCAACCATGCCATGCAGGTTCAGTGTTAGGTCAAGGAGTTCCCCTGTCTGAGCTCACAAAATCATTTCCACTTCCTTTGTTAGTGTTGCTGAAATACTGACTGTCCTCTTAGTCATCTCTAGTCATCTGGGCCTGTCCAATCTAGACATGTGTCTCATAGTAGCCTATGTAACTTGTGATAATGAAGTATTGGAGTAAATTCTTTAACACTCTTGCTCAAAGTTTTTCCCCCACATGATTGAAATGTAAATTAAGGTAAGTCCAGGCTCTGGCCTTAAAGCATGGTATTAAGTGAAGTCCGGCTGCTGTGCCCTTTTAAACATGTTGTCTGGGGGACACTATTTTAATCGTTTTTCGTTCCACCTCATTTAGAAGAAGATTTATCATCTTGTCCTCCAAAGCTTAAATTGAAAATATTACAGGCTCTTGAGACTTCTGGCCACCGAATTTTCATATCATCCAGCCACATCAAATCAAATCAAATCAAATGTATTTATAAAGCCCCCCTTACATCAGCTGATGTCACAGAGTGCTGTACAGAAACCCAGCCTAAAACCCCAAACAGCAAGCAATGCAGGTGTAAAAGCACGGTGGCTAGGAAAAACTCCCTAGAAAGGCCAAAACCTAGGAAGAAACCTATAGAGGAACCAGGCTGTGAGGGGTGGCCAGTCCTCTTCTGGCTGTGCCGGGTGCAGATTATAACAGAACATGGACAAGATTTTAAAATGTTCATAAAACAGGCAGAACAGTTGAAACTGGAGAAGCAGCACGGCCAGGTGGACTCGGGACATCAAGGAGGCATCAGGCCAGGTAGGCCTTGAGGAATGGTCCTAATGCTCAGGTCCTCCGAGAGAGAGAGAGAGAGAGAGAGAGAGAGAGAGAGAGAGAGAGAGAGAGAGAGAGAGAAGAAGAAAAAAAGAAAGAGAGAGATAATTAGAGAGAGCATACTTAAATTCACACAGGACACCAGATAAGAGAAGAAATACTCCAGATATAACAGACGGACCCTAGCCCCCCGACACATAAACTACTGCAGCATAAATACTGGGGGCTGAGACAGGAGGGGTCGGGAGACACTGTGGCCCCGTCCGACGATACCCCCGGACAGGGCCAAACAGGCAGGATATAACCCCACCCACTCTGCCGAAGCACAGCCCCCACACCACTAGAGAGTATAGCCCACAAGATCTCCGCCACGGCACCAGTAAGCCAGTGACTCAGCCCCTGTAATAGGGTTAGAGGCAGAGAATCCCAGTGCAGGGGAACCGGCCAGGCAAAGACAGCAAGGGTGGTTCGTTGCTCCAGTGCCTTTCCGTTCACCTTCACACCCCTGGGCCAGACTACACTCAATCATAGGACCTACTGAAGAGATGAGTCTTTAATAAAGATTTAAAGGTCGAGACCGAGTCTGCGTCTCTCACATGGATAGGCAGACTATTCCATAAAAATGGAGCTCTATAGGAAAAAGCCCTGCCTCCAGCTGTTTGCTTAGAAATTCTAGGGACAGTAAGGAGGCCTGCTTCTTGTGACCGTAGGGTACGTGTAGGTATGTACGGCAGGACCAAATCGGAAAGATAGGTAGGAGCAAGCCCATGTAATGCTTTGTAGGTTAGCAGTAAAACCTTGAAATCAGCCCTTGCCTTAACAGGAAGCCAGTGTAGAGAGGCTATTACTGGAGTAATATGATCAAATTTTGGGGTTCTAGTCAAGATTCTTGCAGCCGTGTTTAGCACTAACTGAAGTTTATTTAGTGCTTTATCCGGGTAGCCGGAAAGTAAAGCATTACAGTAATCTAACCTAGAAGTTACAAACGCATGGATTAACGCTGCATCATTTTTGGACAGAAATTTTCTGATTTTTACAATGTTACGTAGATGGAAAAAAGCTGTCCTTGAAACAGTCTTGATATGTTCGTCAAAAGAGAGATCAGTGTCCAGTGTAACGCCGAGGTCCTTCACAGTTTTATTTGAGACGACTGTACAACCATGAAGATTAATTGTCAGATTCAACAGAAGATCTCTTTGTTTCTTGGGACCTAGAACTAGCATCTCTGTTTTGTCAGAGTTTAAAAGTATAACATTTTTCGCCATCCACTTCCTTATGTCTGAAACACAGGCTTCCAGGGAGGGCAATTTTGGGGATTCACCATGTTTCATCGAAATGTACAGCTGTGTGTCATCCGCATAGCAGGGAAAGTTAACATTATGTTTCCGATTGACATCACCAAGTGGTAAATTATATAGTGAAACCAATAGTGATTCCAAAACAGAGCTTTGAGGAACAGCGAAATTTACAGTTGATTTGTCAGAGGACAAACCATCCACAGAGACAAACTGATATCTTTCCGACAGATAAGATCTAAACCAGGCCAGAACTTGTCCATGTAGACCAATCTCTCCAAAAGAATGTGGTGATCGATGGTATCAAAAGCAGCACTAAGGTCTAGGAGCACGAGGACAGTTGCAGAGCCTCGGTCTGACGCCATTAAAAGGTCATTTACCACCTTCACAAGTGCAGTCTCAGTGCTATGATGGGGTCTAAAACCAGACTGAAGCGTTTCGTATACATTGTTTGTCTTCAGGAAGGCAGTGAGTTGCTGCGCAACAGCTTTTTCAATTTTTTTTTAGAGGAATGGAAGATTCGATATAGGCCAATTAGTTTTTTATATTTTCTGGGTCAAGGTTTGGCTTTTTCAAGAGAGGCTTTATTACTGCCACTTTTAGTGAGTTTGGTACACGTCCGGTGGATAGAGAGCTGTTTATTATGTTCAACATAGGAGGGCCAAGCACAGGAAGCAGCTCTTTCAGTAGTTTAGTTGGAATAGGGTCCAGTATGCAGCTTGAAGGTTTAGAGGCCATGATTATTTTCATCAATGTGTCAAGTGATATGGTACTAAAAACCTTGAGTGTCTCTCTTGATTTTATGTCCTGGCAAAGTTGTGTGGACTCAGGTCAACTGAGCTTTGGAGGATTACGCAGATTTAAAGAGGAGTCCGTAATTTGCTTTCTAATGATCATGATCTTTACCTCAAAGAAGTTCATGAATGTATCACTGCTAAAGTGAAAGCCATCCTCTCTTGGGGAATGCTGCTTTTTAGTTAGCTTTGCGACAGTATCAAAAAGAAATTTTTGATTATTCTTATTTTCCTCAATTAACTTGGAAAAATAGGATGATCGAGCAGCAGTGAAGGCTCTTCGATACTGCACGGTACTGTCTTTCCAAGCTAGTCGGAAGACTTCCAGTTTGGTGTGGCGCCATTTCCGTCCCAAATTTTCTGGAAGCTTGCTTCAGAGCTCGGGTATTTTCTGTATACCAGGGAGCTAGTTTTTATGGCAAATGTTTTTTGTTTTTAGGGGTGCGACTGCATCTAGGGTATTGCGCAAGGTTACATTTAGTTCCTCAGTTAGGTGGTTAACTGATTTTTGTACTCTGACGTCCTTGGGTAGGTGGAAGGATTCTGGAAGGGCATCTAGGAATATTTGGGTTGTCTGAGAATTTATAGCACGACCTTTGATGATCCTTGGTTGGGGTCTGAGCAGATTATTTGTTGCGATTTCAAACGTAATAAAATGGTGGTCCGATAGTCCAGGATTATGAGGAAAAACATTAAGATCCACAACATTTATTCCACGGGACAAAACTAGGTCCAGAGTATGACTGTGACAGTGAGTAGGTCCGAAGACATGGACAAAACCGACAGAGTCGATGATGGCTCCAAAAGCCTTTTGGAGTGGGTCTGTGGACTTTTCCATGTGAATATTAAAGTCACCAAAAATTAGAATAATGTCTGCCATGACTACAAGGCCTGATAGGAATTCAGGGAACTCAGTGAGGAACGTTGTATATGGCCAAGGCCTGTAAACAGTAGCTATAAAAAGTGATTGAGTAGGCTGCATAGATTTCATGACTAGAAGCTCAAAAGACGAAAACGTCGTTTTTTTGTTTTTTGTAAATCGATATTTGCTATCGTAAATGTTAGCAACACCTCCGCCTTTGAGGGATGCGCGGGGGATATGGTCACTAGTGTAACCAGGTGAGGCCTCATTTAACACAATAAATTCATCAGGCTTAAGCCATGTTTCAGTCAGGCCAATCACATCAAGATTGTGATTAGTTCATTGACTAGAACTGCCTTGGAAGTGAGGGATCAAACATTAAGTAGCCCCATTTTGAGATGTGAGGTATCACAATCTCTTTCAATAATGGCAGCAATGGAGGAGGTCTTTATTCTAGTGAGATTGCTAAGGCGAACACCGCCATGTTTAGTTTTGCCCAACCTAGGTCGAGGCCATGACACAGTCTCAATAGAGATAGCTGAGCTGACTACACTGACTGTGCTAGTGGCAGACTCCTGCTGCCTGGCCTGCACCCTATCTCATTGTGAAGCTAGAGGAGTTAGAGCCCTGTCTATATTCTTAGATAAGATGAGAGCACCCCTCCAGCTAGGATGGAGTCCGTCACTCCTCAACAGGCCAGGCTTGGTCCTGTTTGTGGGTGAGTCCCAGAAAGTGGGCCAGTTATCTACAAAGTCTATCTTTTGTGTGGGGCAGAAAAAAGTTTTCAACCAGCGATTGAGTTGTGAGATCTTTCTAGCTGATTTACACACTGAAGCTATGTTGCGCTTGGTGACCTGACTGTTTCATCTTAACATCGTTGGTGCCGACGTGGATAACAATATCTCTATACTCTCTACACTCGCCAGCTTTAGCCAGCACCATCTTCAGATTAGCCTTAACGTCGGTAGCCCTGCCCCCTGGTAAGCAGTGTATGATCGCTGGATGATTCGTTTTAAGTCTAATACTGCGAGTAATGGAGTCGCCAATGACTAGAGTTTTCAATTTGTCAGAGCTAATGGTGGGAGGCCTCGGCGTCTCAGACCCCGTAACGGGAGGAGTAGAGACCAGAGAAGGCTCGGCCTCTGACTCCGACCCGCTGCTTAATGGGGAAAACCGGTTGAAAGTTTCTGTCGGCTGAATGAGCGACACCAGTTGAGCATTGCTACAGCTTTCCTTCCAGAAGCCATGAGAAAATTGTCCGGCTGCGGGGACTGTGCGAGGGGATTTATACTACTATCTGTACTTACTAGTGGCACAGACGCTGTTTCATCCTTTCCTACATTTACATTTGCCTTGTCTAACGATTGCGTCTGAAGCTGGGCTTGCAGCACAGCTATCCTTGCCATAAGGCGATCGTTCTCCTGTATATTATGAGTACAGCGACTGCAACTAGAAGGCATCATGTTAGTGTTACTACTTAGCTTCGGTTGGAGGTCCTGACGAAACACGTCCAGATAAAGCGTCCGGAGTGAAAAAGTTGAATGAAAAAATATAAATATAAACGGTAATTACAAAGTAAAAACCGTAAAGCTGGCAGGTAGCAAAGTTAGGTTAGCAACAAAACGCACAGCAGCACGTAAACAAGTCTACTAGTTGTAGACATAGCAGAGAGATTCAGTAATAGCCTCTGTTGTGTGACTGTGCACTGCATTATCCCTCCTATCACATCATGACGTGGCTATTGTCTCACAACCTCCAGCTAAATTAAAATGTCTGATGATTAGGTACAGTAACAGTGAGTCGTTGCTTGTTGCCGTGCCTCTGGCCATTGATTTTGGCATGGTTATTAGACTGCCGGAAAATATTTACCAAATAAACTAAAGTAACACAATAAAATAACAATAACGAGGCTATATACAGGGGGTACCGTTCAGTGTGCGGGGGTACAGGTTAGTTGAGGTAATTTGTACATGTAGGTAGGGGTGAAGTGACTATGCATAGATAATAAACAGCGAGTAGCAGCAGTGTACAAAACAAATGGAGGGGGTAGGGGGGTTGTGAGGATCAATGTTGGAGACAGGAAGCAGATACAGGGAGAACATTTAATAAATAACAGACAGGACAGGATCAGCGTCTGGACAGGGGGTAAAATAACGACATCAATGCTGACACAGGAATGAAACTGTGGAAATAGACAGATATATTGGCATTCAGGTGGGTCCAATGAGGCGCAGGTGTGCGTAACAAAGGTGACTGGTGTGCGTAATGATGACAGGTGTGCGTAATGATAGGCAGTCTGGCGCCCTTGAGTGCCAGAGAGGGAGAGCAGGAGCAGACTTGACACCGGTTGCCATTTGATTAATTGTTCTGCGGTCTTATGGCTTGGGGCTAGAAGCTGTTAAGGAGCCTTTTGGACCTAGACTTGGCGCTCCCGGTACCGCTTGCCGTGCGGTAGCAGAGAAAACAGTGTATGACAATTTTATGGGCTTTCTCCTCTGGCACCGCCTATTATATAGGTCTTGGATGGCAGGAAGCTTGGCCCCAGTGATGTACTGGGTCGTACGCACTACCCTCTGTAGCGCCTTACGGTCAGATGCCGAGCAGTTGCCATACCAGGCAGTGATGCACCCGGTCAGGATGCTCTCGATGGTGCAGCTGTAGAACATTTTGAGGATCTGGGGACCCATGCCAAGTCTTTTCAGTCTCCTGAGAGGGAAAATGTTTTGTCGTGCCCTCTTCACGACTGTCTTGGTGTGTTTGGACCATGATAGTTTGTTGGTGATGTGGACACCCAGGAACTTGAAACTCTCGACCCACTCCACTACAGCCCCGTCGATGTTAATGGGGGGCCTGTTCGGCCCGCCTTTTCCTGTAGTCCACAATCAGCTTCTTTGTCTTGCTCACATTGAGGGAGAGGTTGTTGTCCTGGTATCACACTGCCAGTTCTCTGATCTCCTCCCTTAAGACTGTCTCATCATTGTCGGTGATCAGACCTACCACTGTTGTGTCATCAGCAAACTTAATGATGGTGTTGGAGTCGTGTTTGGCCACACAGTCGTGGGTGAACTGGGAGTACAGGAGGGGACTAAGTACACATCCCTGAGGGGGCCCAGTGTTGAGGATCAGTGTGGCAGACGTTGTTGCCTACCCTTACCACCGGGTGGCGGCCCGTCACGAAGTCCAGAATTCAGTTACAGAGGTAGGTTTTTAGTCCCAGGGTCCTTAGTTTAGTGATGAGCTTCTTGGGCATTATGGTTTTGAACGCTGAGCTGTAGTCAATGAACATTATTCTCACATAGATGTTCCTTTTGTCCAAGTGGGAAAAGGCAGTGTGGAATGCAATTGAGATTGCGTCATCTGTGGATCTGTTGGGGCGGTATGCGAATTGGAGTGGGTCTAGGGTATCCTGGAGTGGGTCTAGGGTATATGGGAGGATGCTGTTGATGTGAGCCATGACCAGCCTTTCAAAGCACTTCATGGCTACCGACGTGAGTGCTACAGGGCGGTAATCATTTATGCAGGTTAGCTTCGCTTCCTTGGGCACGGGGAATGTGGTGGTCTGCTTGAAGCATGTAAACTCGGCAAGAAAAGAAACGTCTCTTTTTCAGGACCCTGTCTTTCAAAGATAATTTGTAAAAATCCAAATAACTTCACAGATCTTCATTGTAAAGGGTTTAAAACTTCTTAGGGAGTGGTGGGGCGAAAAGCAGGTGAAATGCAAGGCGCCAAATTCAAAATCCAAAAGTTGAATTATTAAACATGCACCAATATACAAGTGTTTCATACTCATCAAAAGCTCTGCTTCTTGGCAATATCACAGCATTGTCAGATTTCAAAAAGGCTTTACGGCGAAAGCACCACATTTGATTGTTTGAGGGTAGCACCTTCACTATTTTTCCCATTACCATGAATTCATTAGCCTTCACGGTTCACACAAAACACATTTCACAGCGAAAACAAATCAATTACCTGTTGAAGAACTTCTGCTGATGGCTTCCCAAGTGTCCAACGAAGACAATCCATGGTTCTTTTGTTAGAAAAAGTAATGTATTAATTCCATAAATCTCAGTTTGGTTCGCGCATTATAATCAGAAACTACAGCCTCCACTCCTCCATTGAAACATGAAGAGAACTCGTTCAACTTATACCTATAAACTTGCCCAAGAACAATCAAACATCCTTTTTTTATGTATCCTTAGGAACACTTTTATGTATATTTACTATAATAATTCAACCGTAATATAAACTTGGCTATAAGAACGGAAAAAAAAACAGAGCGCGCGTCCTCTTCTATTGACATCTCTGGGGACACTTCCTGATTCGTCTTCTTCTCTGCTCTAATAGCATCTAAAAAAAATCTGAACAGTGTCTCGAGACTGTTGACATCCAGAGGAAACGATAGGTACTGCATTCATATGTCCTTATATGGGCATTTTCATGAGGGAGGGGTTCCAAATGAGCAATGTGTCAAAACCACTTTTTCCAGGACAGAAATTCCCCATATACGTTCTGTTTTACTCACAGACAAATGGTTAACACTTTTAGAAAATTCAGAGTGTTTCCTATCCAATGGTACTAAATACGTGCATATCCTATTTTCTGGGCCTGAATGGGAGGCATTTTACTTTGGGCACGCCAGGGTCTCCAAAACGGTCAGCTCATGCGCTGCTCCCTAAGAAGTTAAACACTGTTTCCCATGCTTGTTCAATGAACCATAAACAATTAATGAACATGCACCTGTGGAACTGTCGTTAAGACACAAACAGCTTACAGACAGTAGGCAGTTATGAAAACTTAGGCCTTTCTACTGACTCTGAAAAAAAACAAAAGAAAGATGCCCAGTGTCCCTGCTCATATGCATGAACGTGCCTTTGGCATGCTGCAAGGAGGCATGAGGACTGCAGATGTGCCCATGTACTGTGAGACGCATAAGACATGTTTCAGTTGTTGAATCTTGTTACGTTCATACAAATATTTACACATGTTAAGTTTGCTGAAAATAAACGCAGTTGACAGTGAGAGGACGTTTCTTTTTTTGCTGAGTTTAGGTATTACAGACTCGGTCAGGGAGAGGCTGAAAATGTCAGTGATGTCACTTGCCAGTTGGTCCGTGCATGCTTTGAGTACACGTCCTGGTAATCCGTCTGGCCCCGCGGCTTTGTATGCATCTCTGTGTGTGGAGTAAAGGTGGTCTTGAGTTTTTTTTCCTCTGGTTGCACAAGTGACATGCTGGTAAAAATAGGGTAAAACTAAATTTAAGTTTGCCTGCATTAAAGTCCCCGGCCACTAGGAGCGCCGCTTCTGGATGAGCATTTTCTTGTTTGCTTTTGGCCTTATAAAGTTGGTTGAGTGCAGTCTTAGTGCCAGCATCAGTCTGTGGTGGTAAATAGACGGCTACAAATAATATAGATGAGAACTCTCTTGGTAAATAGTGTGGTCTACAGCTTATCATAAGGTACTCTACCCTTCATCCTCCTTCCTCCTGTCTATGTTTCTTTGTCACTACTATTTTATTTATTTGATGATGTGAAGCACTACTTTACTTGTATTGAAAAGCGCTGTACAAATAAAGTTATTATTATTATGCATCCATCTATTACACAATCATTACAGTTTTAATGACTGTAATGACTGTCTATCGTGCTGCTGGTGATTCTCTGATCCAGCTCTACGTAGACGACACCATTCTGTATCCTTCTGGCCCTTCTTTGGACACTGTGTTAACAAACCTCCGGATGAGCTTCAATGCCATACAACACTCCTTCCGTGGCCTCCAACTGCTCTTAAATGCAAGTAAAACTAAATGCATGCTCTTCAACCGATCACTGCCTGCACCCACCCGCCCGTCTAGCATCACTACCCTGGACGGTTCTGACTTAGACTATGTGGACAACTACAAATACCTAGGTGTCTGGTTAGACTGTAAACTCTCCTTCCAGACTCACATTAAGCATCTCCAATCCAAAATTAAATCTAGAATTGGCTTCCTGTTTCGCAACAAAGCATCCTTCACGCATGCTGGCAAACATACCCTCATAAAACTGACTATCCTACCGATCCTTGACTTCGGCGATGTCATTTACAAAAAAAACTCCAACACTCTACTCAGCAAATTGGATGTAGTCTATCACAGTGCTATCCGTTTTGTCACCAAAGCCCCATATACTACCCACCACTGCGACCTGTATGCTCTCGTTGCCTGGCCCTCGCTTCATATTAGTCGCCATACCCACTGGCTCCAGGTCATCTAAGTCTTTGCTAGGTAAAGCCCCGCCTTATCTCAGCTCACTGGTCACCATAGCAGCGCCCATCCGTAGCATGCGCTCCAGCAGGTATATTTCACTGGTCATCCCCAAAGCCAACTCCTCCTTTGGCTGCCTTTCCTTCCAGTTCTCTGCTGCCAATGACTGGATCCCCATATTGTTATTTATTTTTTGCTCCTTTGCACCCCAGTATCTCTACTTGCACATTCATCTTCTGCACATCTATCACTCCAGTGTTAATTGCGAAATTGTAATTATTTCGCCACTATAGCCTATTTATTGCCTTACCTCCCTAATCTTACTACATTTGCACACACTGTATATAGATTTTTCTATTGTGTTATTGACTGTATGTTTGTTTATCCCATGTGTAACTCTGTGTTGTTTGTGTTGCACTGCTTTGCTTTATCTTGGCCAGGTCGCAGTTGTACATGAGAACTTGATCTCAACTGGCCTACCTGGTTAAATAAAGGTGAAATAATTTATTTTTTTTAAATGACATTTTCTGGTCTTTTTCCTTACCATTAGAGGCTCCATTCAATTTGATGTCATTATACGCCTTTGTGTAGGCTGACTGCAAGACCAATGATTGTCATCGTCTTGCATCTTAGTTGGATTAGAGGGTAGTTAATTGACAGAATGAATCAGTGCATTTCACAGTATTTTAAGCATAGACAGACAGTGCTTGTCCTTCATCAGAGATGGGAAAGACCTTCCTTCCCACACTCTCACTCTCTTTTCAAGGAAGAAATTAAGTTAATGTTTTGCTTCAGACAGGTAGGTATTTGTTGCTTTTCTATACCTTGTCAGACAATGTATCTAAGACAGAAAACACCTTTGTAAAGTTAACTTCCCTACCTCACATGACAAACTTCACTGTTGACTTGTGGGCTTTCCTAGGAGAGGCAAACAAAGACAGATCAGTGTCGGGTAAAGTCTGCTAAGGGTTATCTCCAGTGTCCATTTTCTTTGTGTACCGTGATAAAAATAACACGAAGCAAACAATAGACACTTCTTGTGATGAACTGATCTTTTTCTTTACCCTCCTCTGTGAATTAGTTAATATTTCTTTTGTCTCTCACAATTTAAAGGAACAGACAGTTTTGAATGCAATCCACACGTTGTCTTGGAAACTGGGAAAGAATAAATATGTTAGTTGCATTGGATTCCTGCTGTCCTTGAGAAGTGAGGGGCCTTTCAGGATTCTGAGGCCATGCCTGCATGCAACTGAACATACACACTAGCATACACTCGTGACCTGTTGTGCAAGTGTTATCCCACTGGGCACAGACGTCAGTTCAATGCTAGTTTTAATTCGATTTGATTGTAAAACCAACAAACATTTTAACCATCTCATTGGTTTAAAGGTAAAAGTGGATTTAGGTGAAGAAAATACAGACATTCCCAAAATCCCTTTACGTTGATGACTTTTTGTAAATCCAATCAGTTTTCCACACTGATTCAACATAATCACATACATTTATTTTGTTGAAATGACGTGGAAACAATGTTTATTCGGTCAGTTTGTGCCTAGTGGGATAACTGAACCACCCACCATGCTCATCCTCCACCTTAAACCCAAATCAGAAGCTTCCAGGAGAGTTCAGACCTAGAGGTCTTCATGGGCCACCCAAGCCTGATTACCCTGGAGCCGACCAGGTTGGGTCCGAAATTCTGTAGTTGACCCTCGGATCCGGGTCAGATCTGATTGTCTCGGGGATGTGTAATTATAACTGATTTGCAGGTAAGGACCTATACAGACGTGAACGTGACTGCTGCAATAGAGAGAGAGAGAAAAGTATTGAATTACTTTTCACGAGAGTGGTGCGTGTTGCTTGTTAGCCAATTACAAATCATGAAATCGGCACTAGCCTCTGGTTCTATGTGTGCAAATGATGAGAACAATGGAAGATGGAATTAAAATAACAAGACGTTAATGAGAAGGATAGGCTACAATGACCAAGAGCCAACAGCAACAGGAAGGCTGCTACTGTGATGAATACAATTTGATTTGATTTGATTTGCTTAATACTCTTAATGGAGGAGTTGTTGTAATTGTGTAGGATGGGGTAAAGCGCAGCCTATGTAGCTGTAAATTAGCCTACCCTGCTAGCTTAACTCAAATCAAATTTTCAAATCTAGCTTATCTTCTCAGTTTGATGCAGTCAAAACAGGTACTATGTCATCAGATTGGATGATAAACAACCTAGCTTTGGCGGCTAGACGTTAGTAACTAGTTTGGGTCGCCTTGGTTGCTGCTGTCTCTCTCTCTCCTGCCCGCTTCCTGCACCTTGCGCCACTCACACCGTCCGCACGGCCCCTTCCCCGCCTAATGCTAGAGCTCATCTGTTCCTCTCTCCCTCGGCCCATGCATTAACAGCATAAGTTAATAATGTAGCTAGCTAAAAAAATTGGTTTTCTGCTGCTTCCCTCACTCGGATCGGATCAGACCTGGTCTGGACCAGACCGGGTCTATACAGGGCCGGGTCTGGTTGTCCTTGCGTCCTTTCAGACCTGGTCTCAATTATTTTTACATTCATTTATATGGGTAGGCTCCGGGGGGGGAAAGCCCCAGGTTCATTTCGGAACGGGTCAAAAAAAATTGCCCGAGAAGACCTCTACCCACAACGTGTTATTGGTATAGAGATATTAAAATTGTATATGGGTTAATTGCAGTCCCACCCCCAAAAAACTATTTAAAAAATGGTTAAGGCTTAAAACTTAGGACATGTATTTACATCTAATTAAATCCAAGGCAATAACAAGCATTGATAAATTAATATACTACAAAGCCCTCAATAGGAATGTCTATACTAAAACTAGTTATATCCATCTACAGTGCCTTGCAAAAGTATTCAGACCCTTTTGGATTTCTTCACATTTTATTGTGTTACAAAGTGGGATTAAAATAATTAATTTTTTCAACAATCTACACAAAATGTCTACTATAATGTCAAAGTGGAAGAATATAATATAAAAAGATAAATAACAAATTCATAACTAATATATAGTTGTTGCATAAGTATTCAGCCCCTTTGTTTAGGCAAGCCTAAATGAGTTCAGGAGTACATTTTTACTTAACAAATCACATATTAAGTGACATAGACTCACTCTGTGTGAAATATTAGAGGTTTACATGATTTTTGAATGACTAACCCTTCCTTTGTACCCCATACATACAACATATGTAAGGTCCCTCAGTCAAGTATTGCATTTCAAGCACAGATTCAACTACAAAGACCATGGAGCTCTTTGAAAGCCTCATGAGAAGGGCAGTGATTGGTAGATGGGTAACAATAATAAATCAGACATTGAATATATCTTTAAGAATGGTCAAGTTAATAATTATGCTGTGGATTATGTATTAAACCACCCAGCCACATCAAAGATACAGTGGTCCTTCTGAACTGAGCTGCAGGACAGGAATTCAACTGCTCGGGGATGTCACCATGAGGCCATTGGTGATTTTTTTTTAAACAGCTACAGAATTCAATGGCTGTGATGGGAGAAAACTGGATGGATCAACAACATTTTATTGACTCCAGAATAATGACCTAAATGACAGAGTGAAAAGAAGAATACAAATATACAGAATAAAAATATTCCAACATATGCATCTTGTATGCAACAAGGCACTAAAGTAATACTGCAACAACAAACAAAAAAACACACCAAAGGAATGCACTTTTTTTTACCTAAATACAAAGCCTTATGTTTCGGGTAAGTAACTGCCTCCTTATTTTCTAGTAATGTGGTGGCTGCATCATGGTATGGGTATGCTTGAAATTGGCAAGTACTGGGGAGTTTTTCAGGATAAAAAGAAACGGGATGGAGCTAAGTACAGGAAAACTCCTGACCGCCAGTGTGGCGGTAATATGGTCACCATAACAACCCTAACTGGTACTGACCTTGTATATAGTGTACATTCTCGTTTGTTTTATTTCTCGTGTGTTTTTCATTTTATTTCTCTGACCTAATATTGATTCTGTGCTCTTTGACAGCTAGAATCCTTAGTTGCTACATCCATTTTTTTAATTATAAATGTATGATATATACCCATTGATTCCTGAAGAATATAACTTATAAATGCCTCATGAGCTTAGTTTAACTGTCGTATCAGAACTCAGAATATAAGCTTGTTTTACTCCAATGTTTGTAAACAATGTAAATGTAAACAAACACTGTATAGCCTCCAAACATGGTTAAAACTATCATTTGTATATCATGGATGGTCAGTCCTTGCATCCATCGCTCTGTCTATGAATTTGAGAGTGGTTACATTTCTCCAGGACCATCCCTCAGCTTTTTACCAAAACAGAGGCGGGGGTGGGCTTTGTTATTGTTTCAATTAAATACGCACTCCATCTATTTGAACTTTTCCTGTAGATAAACAATAGCTCACGTATAAATACAGTGATGTAAACACAATTCTGGGTAAAAAAATATGTTTTGAGCAAAATTGTGTTTTTTAGACAACTGCAAACTTCAAGGAGTAGACCATTCAAGGAGTTGATCTGATGGTGCCCTCTGTCATCGGTCTCCCTCCTTGCATGCGGTAACAATAGAGGAGCAATAGAGAACAAAAGAGAAATGGCCCACCCCCCTACTTGTGCCATGTCATACCAGGATACCTGGACCACCTATTTAGATGTGCCTTTTGTTAAGTAAATTAGGTGATGAATGAAGTGAAAAGGAGCCTGGATTAGGACTTTAAGGACTCTAGCTAAGACCCTATTCTGGATTCTCTATGTCTTAACTTTGATATTGAACACTGCATTGTTGAGGAAGAGCTTGCAAGTAAGCATTTCACTGTACTGTTTACACCAGTTGTATCCTGTGCATGCGACAAATACACTTTGACTTGATGTTTAATCCTGAGGGTTGGAACCTTTGTGTCTTTCAGGTGGGGCACTCAGGGGGACTTCACTACGACGCACCCGTTACCCATGGTCAAAGTGAAGCTGTTTACAGAGAGCACGGGGGTACTGGCCCTTGAAGACAAGGAGCTGGGGAGGGTAAGACACCAGTACATACTGTACATCAACCTATTAAGATTGATATAATTCACTATCAATATCAGCCACTTGATATCAGTTAGTATTTATATCAGTTACTAGCAATTAGAGTGACCCAGTCATTCATTGGCTTCGCAATGTAACAATGTAGCCCAAACAGTAATGTACCTAGGCTAGTTTTCCCATGACATGGATGCCATTGAAATATTTGAGACATGCATTGTATAGAACATGCAAGAGCTGGAGCTGTTATTCTACCGGAAGAGCCCCCTCTGTCTTCTCCCCATCACCATTCTTCTCTCTGAGAAACAGATGGAGACTCCCTTTGAGACACTCCCTTTGATAACACTGTGACACTAACAAAACAATGAGCACCACTAAGATCCCTCTCCCAGTCAGTGTTAGAGTGGGTGTGCCACACACATGCAACATACATACTGTATACACACAAACACACACATGCGGAGTACAAACAAGTGACAGCGTGCATACACACATATTCTGCCAACTTATTGTCTTGAATTTTTCCTCTTTCATTCTCCATTTTCCTCTCTCTTTGGTCAAAAGTAATTGCTCTAAAAGTCTGTCCCCATCCATTAATCCTGTTTTTCTCCTTCTCTCTCGTTTTCCCCACCCTCTCTAATCTCAGTTTCTGCCTCCTTCTCTATCTCTCCCCCTCTTTCTCTCTCTCTATTTCTCTCTCTCACACACACACACAAACTCACAAACAAACACACACTTGTGTCTTACAACTCAAAACACTCTTTGTCTCTAAAAGTAATTGAAGGATGGTGAATATGTCTATGGAGTCTATATACAGATGAGGATTTCATTGCCACAGATTTAGTCTCTACCTGAAGGGGTTTCATGCACACAGTTACGAAACCGATCAGGGTTGTTCTATTTGATTTCAATCACTTTTTGACCTTTTGATTTGAACGAAACTTTCCATACATGGTAGAAGTGGTCAGAAAGTTACTTTTTGGACCAGAATGCCAAAATATTTAGGAGATAGAGATGCTTAAAGTTTACCCATTTTGTATACCCCACCCTAGTATTGTCTATCAGTGGAAAAGATAAACGGTAGAGTTTGATATAATTTCTAATCTTACAAACAGTGTTCTCAAACTACTTTATAATTTCTTGAATATATATATATTTGTTATTGTCACTTTTTATCTATAAATACAGTATTTGTGCATATGTTGAAGCTTAGACCCTATTGTACATCATCTGAGGTGTTTGTGTTATGCCCGCCATCACATTTTTTGGTAATTGACATGAAAGGTTAAAGTACATAATTTTTATGTAAAAGAAAACTCAAGAAATTATAAAATAGTTTCACAACCCTGTTTGTAAGCCTTTAAATTATATCAAACTCAACCATTTATCCTTTCCATTGATGAAGACATGGGTGTCTTATGGTAGGGTGGAGTATGCAAAATGGGTCAACTGTGAGCACACCTCTATCTCCTAAATGTTTTGGCATTCAGGTCCAAAAAGTGACATTCTGACTACTTCTACAATGGGCAAATATGTTGCTGCTGCCCCCTGGGGGATGATGCTCCCTGGGGAATGGTGTCTGGAAGTGGTAGTGGTAGTGAGCGGTCTGAACCAGTGGCTCTCAAACCTCTCCTTGGAGGGAGGAGAGGAACTGTTCCATGTATTGGAACTATAACTAATCATCAAGTCCTTGACTAGGTGAACCAGATGAGGTAGTTCAGGGCTAAAAGTAAATTGTGAAACCTCTGGGGGTCCCCGAGGAAAGGTTTGAGAAAAACTGGTCTAAACTACCTAACCTTTTCCATAACAATATGGAGCAACTGCAGAGGGGGTTGTGATATGAAAAGAGGGGGTTGTGATATGAAATGTCTTCCCCAGACAGCTATGTTTTTGTGATGTACTTCACCTGTCTGTTCCCATCAGTCACAAAATATGAGGATGTGTACGTCTCTCTGTCACTGACTAACTGTGTGATGAGAAAGACTGTTTGTATATTTTGGTGGTGGAGATGCCAGAAGCCATCATCACCTTCTGTAAAATTGTTTATTATCTCTTCTGTGCACTCGCCCTTTGTCTCCCCCATCCTTTCCTTTCCCTCTCTCCCATTCCCAGGTGATCCTGAACCCCACCACCAATGGACCCAAGCAGGCTGAGCTCCACAAGATGGTGGTGTCCAAGAACAGTCAGGACGCACAGCTAAAGATCAAACTAGCTGTCCGCATGGACAAACCCCCCAACATGAAGCACAGCGGGTAAGAACTACACTACCCAGTCATACTGAGGGTATGAACTACACTACCCAGTCATACTGAGGTTATGAACTACACTACCCAGTCATACTGAGGGTATGAACTACACTACCCAGTCATACTGAGGGCAAGAACTACACTACCCAGTCATACTGAGGGTAAGAGCTACACTACCCAGTTGGTATGATGTTAGGTGGCAGTGGAGGTCAGGGAGAGCAGGCAAGCTTAGGTCACACTATAAAGAATGTTATAGGACCCTAGAGTTTACTAGGATATATTTGTATGGGATATGTATGTTTTGTGTGGAGATATAATGAAAAACAGCAAAGTGACTAACGCTTAAAGGGTTAGGCTGTAATAGAAACTGTCATAAGAACACAAGGCAAAGAAAGGATAGCAGCGCCCCCTAGCGGTGGCTGAAAGAGGAGATGG
Source organism: Brachymystax lenok tsinlingensis (assembly GCA_030435695.1). Classification (NCBI taxonomy): domain Eukaryota; kingdom Metazoa; phylum Chordata; class Actinopteri; order Salmoniformes; family Salmonidae; genus Brachymystax; species Brachymystax lenok. Next base: position 15,311,211 of record CM059818.1, read on the forward strand.
AGAGAAAGAAAGGGGCAGAGAGGAAGATGATGAGCTAAGGAGCAGAGGCACGGGTAACTTCTGTCTGTCAGTATGCGGACAGAACATTTTTTATATGAGAAGTATGTGTGTGTTCAAGTCATTCTGCCTTGTCTATTTGATTGGAATGCATTATTTCAGACTACATTTTGATGATATTGAATGAATTTCATGTTGGGCTTCCGTCACTCCAGCAGAGGGCAGCCCAGCTCCATTTTTAAACCCATATGACATTCATGCCATCAGCCAAATCAGTGGAATAGCAAGACTGGTCTTATCTGGCGAGAAAATGTCTAGGGATACTCAATCTAAGCCTAATTGACCCAATCCTTCTACCTTTCAGTGAAAAAAATATAATTCCAGTTTGTTCTTCAGTTCTTGCACCGTGGACTGCAAAGTAACAAGTTGACTCTTTCCCTTTGCATTGCCTGCATTGCTTCTGAACAGATAGAAAACCAACAGACTTCTGAAATTATCCATGTACTATACTTTGGTGGATAATGGCACTCCACTGTTAGTGCAAAGTAGAGGTCTTCACAGATCCACCTGTACCCGAATCCTCGAGTGGGTCTGGATCCAGAATTGCAAATAATGTCACCGGTCTGGGTCGGATCTCATATCATTGTCACAGGTCTCCGGTATGTGTAATTTTAGCTGACTTGTCTGGAAAGTCCCTACAGATCCGAACACGACTGCTGCATTAAAATATTTTTAAAGTATTAAAGTATAAAGTATTAAAGTATAAAGTATTTTCCACAAGTGGCGAATGTAGCTTGTTGTTGTTGTTGGCCAATCATAAGTTATCAAATCGGCAATAGGCTACAGTCATAGAGCGTCCGTGTGTGGCAAAAGTTAGGATATATCTAATCAATGGAAGGTGAAATTAAAGTTATGGAATTAAAAGGTAAAGGAGAAGGATAGGCTACAATGACAAAGCCAACAGGTAGGCTGCTACTTAATATTCAAAAGCCAACAGGTAGGCTGCTACTTAATATGGATTCTTTTTTTTTTGTAACTGTAGGATGAGAATGTGCACGCACTGCAGCAGCCTCAATTAGCCTAGCTAGATACTATTAGCTAGGTTTGATGCAGTCAAGACAGGTACTACGTAATCATATTTTATGATAAATAACCTGGCTATGGCAGCTATTAGTCTACGTTAGCGTGAGTCGGCTTGGTTGGTTGCTGTCTCATCACTCCCTCCTCCATCCTGCTCCCCAGGGTTGCCAGGTCAAGCTAGCCCTATGACCACTGAAAACCCACACAAGGCCTTGAAAACTATACCTTTTTTTACAGCAAGAGAGGAGTTGCCATATCTATACAAAACAACTTTTTTCCATAATGTTATCGAGACAATTAAGAAGGATTATCATAGTAACTTGAAACGACTTTAGAAGTTAAATTCGGGTTTCCTCAAAATAATAATTATTGCAAGCTATGAAATTACATAATAGAGGAATTTGAATATGTTGCAAGAGAAAAAATAATTTGCCTTTATTAAATTCGCCTAATAAATTTCCATCAATGGATGTCAATTTAACTCGTTTGACTCCTATGATTAAGCAATAAGACACAAGGGGGTATGGTATATGGCCAATACACCACGGCTAAGGACTGTTCTTATGCGCAACGCAGAGTGCCTGAACAGCTGTTAGTCGTGGTATATTGGCCATATACCACAAACCCCCGGGGTGCCTTATTGCTATTATAAACTAATTACCAACGTAATTAGAACAGTAAAAAGTAACGTTTTGTCATATCCATGGTATATGGTCTGATATACTACGGCTTTCAGACAATCAGCATTCTGGGTTCGAACCAGGTTTATAATTAAGCAATAAGGCCTGAGGAGGTGTAGTATATGGCCAATATACCACGGCTAAGGGCTGTTCTTACGCACATGACGCAACGCGGAGTGCCTGGACACAGCCCTTAGCCGTGGTATATTGGCCATATATTACAAACCCCAGAGGTACCTTTTTGCTATTATAAACTGGTTATCAAAATAATTAGGGCAGTACAAATAAATGTTTTGTCATATCTGTGGTATGCGGTCTGATATACCCCGGCTGTCAGCCAATCAGCATTCAGGACTCGACCCACCCAGTTTATAATTGTAAATAAATCACCTTTGGGCATTTGCATAACTGTAGATACATCTGACAGGAAAGTTTGAGTGATGAAAGTTGGACAAAGGATCTCAAACTCTGAGCAAGAAACACTTGGATGAACATAAAAAAACAAATGTTAGGCTATTTTCTGATAATTGTGCTGTTATTGATGTTAAGACTACAAACCGTTATAAATTGCCCATTAGCGAGATTGACTTGTCTTTTCAATAGACATAGGCTACTATCAAAAATCTGCGATTATAATAAAATTTGCCATAGTTTTCTTAGATAAAGACAGATAGCCTATAGCCCCTGATAAGTCTACATCTCATTTCAGATAGTCTACAGTAGCCTAGACAAGATGTAGGCAGCCTATAGCCCTGATAGGCCTACATCTAATTTCAGATAGTCTACAGTAGCCTAGACAAGATGTAGGCAGCCTATAGCCCCTGATAGGCCTACATCTCATGTCAGATAGTCTACAGTAGCCTAGACAAGATGCAGGCAGGATGTAAACTGAACGATTTAGCAGCTTGCTTAGTTCAAATTAACAGACTCATTTATTCAACATGGATAGAGGGGCAATTTCGAGGTAAGAAGTGCTTGTTTTTCCCAAATGCCTGCTGGAATAGGTTACTGAGAATGGGGTCATAATTTGAATCACTGAATTAAATATGAATCATATGTATATGAACTGAATATGCTTGTCAACAACAGCCACTGTTTTCAGAATGAGTTTTACCTGTAGCCTAATCTGACTACTGTTACTGTCAATCTAATGCGTTCTTAATAACACAAGGCTACAACAACAATAAACTGAAGTTATAGGCTATTTATTAAACTGTTTTGCCAGCTCCAGGTAGGCTACACAAGTGGCACAAATTGATTTGCAATGACTCCAGTGATATCGTCATTTCAACATATTTATTGTATCAAATGGTATCCTGCAATGGCATATCAATTAATAAACGACTTGATGGCCAAAAGAGGCAAATGTATTACTCTCCACATTTAGCCTAATGTCAGTTTCAAAGAACTCCGCGAGGGAGTTCCATAACTTCCATTTCAAATTTCTACTCGAGACGCAAGAACTGAACACGCATAAATCACTTCGCTTGATACGGTTTACTTTAAGCAGTTCAACATTAGAATGCAGTTTAATCCACCTCGGAGCGTATTTATGTAATATGCTCTAGTGCACCCAAAATCGTTTTCCAGTGCATTGTCCGCATTATTTATTGATGTGTATCAGTTCTAGCGTATTAATATGTTCTACGGAAAAAGGGTTGGAAATAGGTGTCTTCACAATCTAAAAAGCCTACCTACAACAGGTAAAAGGTTGCCCCAAAGTGTGTGCTGCTCTTTCTCCTCTCGCTCACGTGACTCAGCCAATAACTGTAGTGCTCTCTCAACACACACACAGACACTCCTCCTCCCTCAGCAACAGCTTGCCTCACTGCCTGACAGTCAGCAGCAGGTCACAGTGAAATATATATATTTTTAAGAGAAATGCCAAGTAGCTTAAAACATATATTTTCTTCTGCTTCCCTCACTCGGATCAGGTCTGTAACCGCCCAGGTCTGTACGGAACTGGTCTAGTTGTCCTCGGGTCCATTTGGAAGGGGACTCGATATAATAAAAACATGTTTTATGCATAACGGATCCCGGTAGGAAAGCCCCAGGTCCATCTTTTTGAACCTGTGAAGACCTCTCGTGCAATTCGCCGGGGAGGATTGGCTGAGTTCTACAACAGTGCCCCCGCCTCCCTGATGGGCAGCATTGTGAGGTCACCTCATAACTATGGCTCTGCTAATTAATGAAAAGAAATGGGGTGCTGAGTGAAGTGTGTGTGTGTGTGTGTGTGTGTGTGTTCGCACTTGTGCATGCACACTCTTGCAAGTGTGTGTATGTGTAAGTCTATCTGGATGGCAAGTGGCTCCCCCTAATTGGCTAGTGCCTTCAAAAGTTTATTACCATCTCAGCTGACCCTTGGAGTGTCAAGGAGGACACCAAGGTATACATACACACCCACACATAAACACACTAGCACACACATAAACACACTAGACACACCTGAGGACTGTCCCTTCTAGGAAATAAGAAAGAAAGCGAGCAACGGGGGAAAAGGGGGAGAGAAAGACCAAGAGGAGGGGGAGAAAGAGAGACAGACTGACAGACATACAGAGAGATGGCGAGGTTGGATTTTCAGGTTGAGTGCTTCACCATTAAAAGCAGCCATCTGTTGATGGGAGCCGAAGAGGCAGAGAAGAGAAGATGGAGCTCTGTCTCAGCTCTCCCAAAGACTGCAATCTGCCACCACCTCCAACCTACCAGAAAAAGGGGAGAAGGGGGAAGTGCGAGGGAGTGAGTTAAAGAGAGGGGGAGAGCGAGAAGAGGCACAGGGTGGGTTCTGGCTCAGTTCTCCCAAAGACTGAAAGACTGCAATCTGACACCAACATCAGAGAGAGAGAGTTGGCCACACCCCACAGGAAGCAGAATTTGAATTGAAGGAAGTATAATTTAATTCAAAGCAATTCAAAGCCATTCAACCAAGACGTAATACATGAAGTCTTATTCATTTGACAAATCGGACACTTATTAATGCAAAGAATACAAATACCATTTCAAATATTTGCTTTATTATATCTCAGATGTCAAACAGTATTTTTCATTGTCAAAATAAATGTATTTGTTTCTGATATTTAAAACATTGAGGGAATTATTATAGACAACCCACATGTCCTTAGAATATTTAGAGACCACTGTAATTATTTAAAATAGTTTTAGGGACAGATCGAAATTCAGTGGGGGGTGGGGCTGGTCGAACTCCAAGTGTCATAAAAAATGCACCTCCCTCCCCAACATTAACTAGATTTTCACATGACCCTCCCCTTGAACTGTAAAATATATAGAACCCCCTCCCCCCTCATAGAATTAACTCAGATAATGTTTACGACGACAAATAACAATAACTGTAGCGACCCTGTGTTTCTAAATGTGTATATCGACTTTGCCACTTCAGCATGCTTTTGTGGCACAGTCGATGCCACGCAGGGCTACAGGCCACAAGGTTGAGGGTTCACCGACCACTACGGACGAGTTCAGTCTCCCTGATGTGTCATTATAATACAATCAGAGCTGGCTGCAGACAACGATCCGCTAGGGAGAAATCATATTCCCAACATTTTTGATGCCATATTTATAATGATATAAAATATAGTACCAGTCAAAAGTATGGACACACCTCCTCATTCCAGTTTCTTTTTTTGTTTGTTGCTATTTTCTACATTGGAGAATAATAGTGAATACATAAAAACTATGAAATAACAAAAAAGGGAATCATGTATTACCCCAAAAAGTGTTAAACAAATCAAAATATATTCTATATTTGAGATTCTTCAAAGTAGCTACCCTTTGCCCAGCTTTGCAAACTCTTGGCATTCTCTCAACCAGCTTCATGAGGTAGTCACCTGGAATGGATTTCAATTAACAGGTGTGCCTTGTTAAAAGTTAATTGGTGGAATTTACCAGCCTCAGAAATTGCAGCCCAAATACATTTTTCACAGAGTTCAAGTAACAGACACATCTCCACATCAACTGTTCAGAGGAGACTGCGTGAATCAGGCCTACATGGTTAAATTGCTGCAAAGAAATCATTACTAATGGACACCGATAATAAGAACAGACTTGCTTGGGCCAAAAAACAAGATTTGTAGGTCTTTCTGAGATGCAGAGTAGGTGAACAGATGATCTCCGTATGTGTGGTTTCCACCGTGAAGCATGGAGGCAGAAGTGTGATGGTGTGGGGATGCTTTGCTGGTGTCAGTGATTTATTTAGAATTCAAGGCACACTTAACCAGCATAGCTACCACATCATTCTGTATCGATACGCCATCCCATCTGGTTTGCGCTTCATCATTTGTTTTTCAACAGGAGAATGACCAAAAACACACCTCCAGGCTGTGTAAGGGCTATTTGACCAAGAAGGAGAGGGATGGAGTGCTGCATCAGATGACCTGGCCTCCACAATCAATCGACCTCAACCCAATTGAGATGGTTTGGGATGAGTTGGACCACAGAGGGAAGGAAAAGCAGTGCTCAGCAGAAGTGGGAACTCCTTCAAGACTGTTGGAAAAGCATTCCAGGTGAAGCTGGTTGAGGGAATGCCAAGAGTGTGCAAAGCTGTCATCAAGGCAAAGGGTCGCTACCTTGAAGACTCTCAAATATGAAATATGTTTTTATATGTTTAACACTTTTTTGGTTACTACATGATTCCATATGTGTTATTTCATAGTTTTGATGTCTTCACTATTATTCTACAATGTCGAAAATAGGAAAATAAAGAAAAACACTTGAATGAGTAGGTGTGTCCAAACTTTTGACTGGTACTGTATATGCAATGATTTTTTCACCAACAGGTTTCTGTGCCGATGCACCACACTACCAATAATCAATGCATACCAACTTCGGGTCCTTCAATATCATGGTTTGCGTTTCCAACATGACAATAAATAAACTATGTCTAGTATGTCACACGTTTTGGTGTTTTAAAACAGATGTCTCTTTCCAGTCATCAATTGGCCACTGCACAGTTTGGATAGATTGTTTGGTTGATAGATTTGAATTTGTCGGTAAAAACAATACATATATACACAAAGATTTTTTTTAAGGGAGGGGATTGCACAATAAAGTCGTGGACTTATGTCCATCGTGGTCCCTATTTTTTACATAAATACATATACAATGACATGAATACAGACATTGCTCTACCTCCAGATGAGTATGAGGGGAGCGTTTAAGTACAATTCTTACAAGCTTGTTTGGCTGGTAGCTTATTCTTTAGATGCCTGGGACTGCTGGTGAACCATGCAGGCATAAGCAAAGTGATACTGGACTAGCACACTTGAGTCTTTACGGTGTCTATAGCTAGGTTTCCATTGAATTGACGACAGATTTTTGTGTGAATATTCTAAAATCTTCATTAAAGACAATATACCATTTCAGAGTTTCCTTTAGTAAAATTTGGAGCTGGACAACATGACAGTGAAGATTTTCATTTACCGGACATTTGAGAAATTTCACAGACATCATATGCATTCAGATCCAACATGGCGCAGCCAGCGCCATCAATAAACAAGGGATATTGGTCAAATGAACCACATTTTATGTGTCCTTAAAAACAACCTATTAGAACTTACCAAAACACTATTCCTTGTGTTTCGATGTGCAGAATATGCAAAACTTTATAGACAATTTTTTAATTTTTTATTTCACCTTTATTTAACCAGGTTGGCCAGTTGAGAACAAGTTCTCATTTACAACTGCGACATGGCCAAGATAAAGCAAAGCGGTGCGACAAAAACAACACAGAGTTACACATGGAATAAACAAACGTACAGTCAATAACACAATAGAAAAAAATCTGTATACAGTGTGTGCAAATGAAGTAAGGAGGTAAGGCAATAAATAAGCCAATAGTGGCAAATATGGGGATGAGGTAGGTAATTGGTTGGGCTATTTACAGATGGGCTGTGTACAGCTGCAGCGATCGGTAAGCTGCTCTGACAGCTGACGCTTAAAGTTAGTGAGGGAGACATAAGTCTCCAACTTCAGTGATTTTTGCAATTCGTTCTAGTCATTGGCAGCAGAGAACTTGAAGGAAAGGCGGCCAAAGGAGGTATTGGCTTGGGGATGACCAGTGAAATATATCTGCTGGAGCGCGTGCTACGGGTGGGTGTTGCTATGGTGACCAGTGAGCTGAGATAAGGCGGAGCTTTACCTAGCAAAGACTTATAGATGACCTGGAGCCAGTGGGTTTGGTGACGAATATGTAGCAAAGACCAGCCAACGAGAGCATACAGGTCGCAGTGGTGGGTGGTAAATGGGGTTTTGGTGACCAAACAGATGGCACTGTGATAGACTGCATCCAATTTGATGAGTAGAGTGTTGGAGGCTAATTTGTAAATGACATTGCCGAAGTCAAGGATCGGTAGGATAGTCAGTTTTACGAGGGTAAGTTTGGCAGCATGAGTAAAGGAGGCTTTGTTGCGAAATAGGAAGCCGATTCTAAATTTAACTTTGGATTGGAGATGCTTAATGTGAGTCTGGAAGGAGAGTGTACAGTCTAGCCAGACACCTAGGTATTTATAGTTGTTCACATATTCTAAGTCAGAACCGTCCAGAGTAGTGATGCTAGTCGGGCGGGCGGGTGCAGGCAGCGATCGGTTGAAGAGCATGCATTTCGTTTTACTAGCATTTAAGAGCAGTTGGAGGCCACGAAGGAGTGTTGTATGGCGTTGAAGCTTGTTTGGAGGTTTGTTAACACAGTGTCCAAAGAAGGGCTAGATGTATACAGAATGGTGTTGTCTGCATAGAGGTGGATCAAATAATCACCTGCAGCAAGAGCGAAATCATTGATATATACAGAGAAAAGAATTGACTACTATCTTAAAACAATAATTGTCGACCGCACGGTTCAGCTGTAAGAGATTTTGAGCACTAAATGTATCAGGGCGTTGCATGCATAGGCCGATAGGCTTAGGTGTCCACAGAATGATATTAATATCAAAATAAATAAATAAATAAAACAAATTATATACAGTACTGTGCAAAAGTTTTAGGCAGGTGTGAAAGAATGCTGTAACAGAAGAATGCTTTCAAAAATAGACCGTTTATATTTATCAATTAACAAAATGCAAAGTGAGTGAACAGATGAAAAATCTACATCAAATTAATATTTGGTGTGACCCGCCTTCAAAACAGCATCAATTCTTCTAGGTACAGTTGCACACAGTTTTTGAAAAACTCGGCAGGTAGGTTGGCCCAAACATCTTGGAGAACTATATATGTGTGTATATATATATATATATGTGTGTGTATATAAATGTATATATGTGTGTGTGTGTGTGTGTGTGTCTGTATATATATATATATATATATATAATATGTGTGTGTGTGTGTGTGTGTGTGTGTGTATATAAATGTATATATATGTGTGTGTGTATATGTATGTATGTATGTGTATATATGTATATATGTATGTATATATACATACATACAGTGGGGAAAAAAAGTATTTAGTCAGCCACCAATTGTGCAAGTTCTCTCACTTAAAAAAATGAGAGAGGCCTGTAATTGTCATCATAGGTACACTTCAACTATGACAGACAAAATTAGGAAAAAAAATCCAGAAAATCACATTGTAGGATTTTTAATGAATTTATTTGCAAATTATGGTGGAAAATAAGTATTTGGTCACATACAAACAAGCAAGATTTCTGGCCCTCACAGACCTGTAACTTCTTCTTTAAGAGGCTCCTCTGTCCTCCACTCATTACCTGTATTAATGGCACCTGTTTGAACTTGTTATCAGTATAAAAGACACCTGTCCACAACCTCAAACAGTCACACTCCAAACTCCACTATGGCCAAGACCAAAGAGCTGTCAAAGGACACCAGAAACAAAATTGTAGACCTGCACCAGGTTTGGAAGACTGAATCTGCAATAGGTAAGCAGCTTGGTTTGAAGAAATCAACTGTGGGAGCAATTATTAGGAAATGGAAGACATACAAGACCACTGATAATCTTCCTCGATCTGGGGCTCCACGCAAGATCTCACCCCATGGGGTCAAAATGATCACAAGAACGGTGAGCAAAAATCCCAGAACCTAGTGAATGACCTGCAGAGAGCTGGGACCAAAGTAACAAAGCCTACCATCAGTAACACACTACGCCGCCAGGGACTCAAATCCTGCAGTGCCAGACGTGTCCCCCTGCTTAAGCCAGTACATGTTCAGGCCCGTCTAAAGTTTGCTAGAGAGCATTTGGATGATCCAGATGAGGATTGGGAGAATGTCAGATGAAACCAAAATATAACTTTTTGGTAAAAACTCAACTCGTCGTGTTTGGAGGACAAAGAATGCTGAGTTGCATCCAAAGAACACCATACCTACTGTGAAGCATGGGGGTGGAAACATCATGCTTTGGGGCTGTTTTTCTGCAAAGGGACCAGGACGACTGATCCGTGTAAAGGAAAGAATGAATGGGGCCATGTATCGTGAGATTTTGAGTGAAAACCTCCTTCCATCAGCAAGGGCATTGAAGATGAAACGTGGCTGGGTCTTTCAGCATGACAATGATCCCAAACACACCGCCTGGCAACGAAGGAGTGGCTTCAGAAGAAGCATTTCAAGGTCCTGGAGTGGCCTAGCCAGTCTCCAGATCTCAACCCCATAGAAAATCTTTGAAAGTCTGTGTTGCCCAGCGACAGCCCCAAAACATCACTGCTCTAGAGGAGATCTGCATGGAGGAATGGGCCAAAATACCAGCAACAGTGTGTGAAAACCTTGTGAAGACTTACAGAAAACGTTTGACCTCTGTCATTGCCAACAAAGGGTATATAACAAAGTATTGAGATAAACTTTTGTTATTGACCAAATACTTATTTTCCACCATAATTTGCAAATAAATTCATAAAAAATCCTACAATGTGATTTTCTGAATTTATTTTCCTCATTTTGTCTGTCATAGTTGAAGTGTACCTATGATAAAAATTACAGGCCTCTCTCATCTTTTTAAGTGAGAGAACTTGCACAATTGGTGGCTGACTAAATACTTTTTTTTTTTTAAATACCCACTGTATATATATATATATACCCTACCTTGTCACACCACAACTGATTGGCTTAAACGCATTAAGAAGGAAAGATATTCCACAAATTCACTTTTAACAAGGGACACCTGTTCATTGACTACCTCATGAAGCTGGTTGAGAGAATGCCAAGCATGTGCAAAGCTGTCATCAAGGCAAAGGGTGGCTACTTTGAAGAATCTCAAATGTAAAATATATTTTGATTTGTTTAACACTTTTTTTGTGTTATTTCATCATTTTGATGTCTTCATTATTATTCTACAATGTAGAAAATAGTAAAAATAAAGAAAAACCCTTGAATGAGTAGCTTTTGACTGGTACTGTATATATAATGGCTATATAAAGGAAGAGAAGCTTAGGCCTAACCCCACAGATATAGAGATATACAGGTGGCATGCTACGACACTGAAATGTATTTCTTTATGTCAGATGGCTACTGCCTCTGCTATACAGAAATAGACATACAGAAGGATGGTGATTTGCAATTTGAATATTTTGTATAAAGATTAACATTATGTTGTTAGATTATAGGAGTAACTCTGGAAGGCCTGAAAAAGTCTTCCTCACCTCACGTTCAACTGTTGGAGTCAGTTGGAACACCGGGGTGCACTGCAAGCCCATATCGTGGGCTTGCAGTAGCTGAAGCTTAATACTAGCCACACCATACCAAACTTTCACCAACATGTCTAAACTTTATTAGGGTAATATCAAAAGTAAGTCAAGAATGCCTTAATTTTTTAAAAATGTTTCAACCAGATGCTACATGGCATTGGTAACCCAGCGTGATGTCAACATAAATGTTTGTATATTGATGTGTCGAATAAATAAGCCATTTCAATTTAATTTAATTTAATTCTACTTTCTTTAATTCAAATTCAATTCAAGTTATGCTTGTTATGCCACATCCTGTGGGGTGTGGCCAATGCAATTCAAATTCAAAAGAATTGACCACAACCCTGATACACAGTACATACAGTGAGGGAAAAAAGTATTTGATCCCCTGCTGATTTTGTATGTTTGCCCACTGACAAAGAAATGATCAGTCTATCATTTTAATGGTACGTTTATTTGAACATTGAGAGACAGAATAAAAACAAAAAAATCATGAAAAACGCATGTGAAAAATGTTATAAATGAATTGGCATTTTAATGAGGGTAATAAGTATTTGACCCCTCTGCAAAACATGACTTAATACTTGGTGGCAAAACCCTTGTTGGCAATCACAGAGGTCAGACGTTTCTTGTAGTTGGCCACCAGGTTTGCACACATCTAAGGAGGGATTTTGTCCCACTCCTCTTTGCAGACCTTCTCCAAGTCATTAAGGTTTCGAGGCTGACGTTTGGCAACTCGAACCTTCAGCTCCCCCCACAGATTTTCTATGGGATTAAGGTCTGGAGACTGGCTAGGCCACTCCAGGACCTTAATGTGCTTCTTCTTGAGCCACTCCTTTGTTGCCTTGGCCGTGTGTTTTGGGTCATTGTCATGCTGGAATACCCATCCACAACCCATTTTCAATGCCCTGGCTGAGGGAAGGAGGTTCTCACCCAAGATTTGACGGTACATGGCCCCGTTCATCGTCCCTTTGATGCGGTGAAGTTGTCCTGTCCCCTTAGCAGAAGAACACCCCCAAAGCACAATGTTTCCACCTCCATGTTTGACGGTGGGGATGGTGTTCTTGGGGTCATAGGCAGAATTCCTCCTCCTCCAAACACGGCGAGTTGAGTTGATGCCAAAGAGCTCCATTTTGGTCTCATCTGACCACAATTGTTACCAATTGTTTTCTTGGTGACTATGGTCCCAGCTGCCTTGAGATCATTAACAAAATCTTCCTGTGTAGTTCTGGGCTAATTCCTCACTGTTCTCATGATCATTGCAACTCCACGAGGTGAGATCTTGCATGGAGCCCCAGGCCGAGAGAGATTGACAGTTCTTTTGTGTTTCTTCCATTTGCGAATAATCTCACCAACTGTTGTCACCTTCTCACCAAGCTGCTTGGCGATGGTCTTGTAGCCCATTCCAGCCTTGTGTAGGTCTACAATCTTGTCCCTGACATCATTGGAGAGCTCTTTGGTCTTGGCCATGGTGGAGAGTTTGGAATCTGATTGATTGATTGCTTCTGTGGACAGGTGTCTTTTATACAGGTAACAAGCAGAGATTAAGAGCACTCCCTTTAAGAGTGTGCTCCTAATCTCAGCTCGTTACCTGTATAAAAGACACCTGGGAGCCAGAAATCTTTCTGATTGAGAGGGGTTCAAATACTTATTTCCCTCAATAAATAACAAATCAATTTATAACATTTTTCACATGCGTTTTTCTGGATTCTTTTGTTGTTATTCTGTCTCTCACTGTTCAAATACACCTACCATTAAAACTATAAACTGATCATTTCTTTGTCAGTGGGCAAACGTACAAAATCAGCAGGGGATCAAATACTTTTTTCCCTCACTGTACATACAGTCGTGGCCAAAAGTTTTGAGAATGACACAAATATTAATTTCCACAAAGTTTGCTGCGTCAGTGTCTTTAGATATTTTTGTCAGATGTTACTATGGAACACTGAAGTATAATTACTAGCATTTCATAAGTGTCAAAGGCTTTTATTGACAATTATATGAAGTTGATGCAAAGAGTCAATATTTGCAGTGTTGACCCTTCTTTTTCCAGACCTCTGCAATCCGCCCTGGAATGCTGTCAATTAACTTCTGGGCCACATCCTGACTGATGGAAGCCCATTCTTGCATAATCCATGCTTGGAGTTTGTCTGAATTTGTTGGTTTTTGTTTGTCCACCCACCTCTTAAGGATTGACCACAAGTTCTCAATGGGATTAAGGTCTTGGGTGTTTCCTTGCCATGGACCCAAAATATGGATGTTTTGTTCCCCGAGCCACTTAGTCATCACTTTTGCCTTATGGCAAGGTGCTCCATCATGCTGGAAAAGGCATTGTTCGTCACCAAACTGTTCCTGACGGTTGGGAGATGTTGCTCTCTGAGGATGTGTTGGTACCATTCTTTATTCATGGCTGTGTTCTTAGGCAAAATTGTGAGTGAGGATGCTTTACTGTTGGCATGACACAGGACTGATGGTAGCGCTCACCTTGTCTTCTCCAGACAAGATTTTTTCCAGATGCCCCAAACAATCGGAAAGGGGATTAATCAGAGAAAATGACGTTACCCCAGTCTTCAGCAGTCCAATCCCTGTACCTTTTGCAGAATATCAGTCTGTCCCTGATGTTTTTCCTGGAGAGAAGTGGCTTCTTTGCTGGCCTTCTTGACACCATGCCATCCTCCAAAAGTCTTCGCCTCACTGTGCGTGCAGATGCACTCACACCTGCCTGCTGCCATTCCTGAGCAAGCTCTGTACTGGTGGTTCCCCGATCCCGCAGCTGGACTGCAAAAAGAAAACCAGCCCCGCCGCGGACCACGACGTCCTGCTCCCAGACAAACTAAACAACTTCTTTGCTCGCTTTGAGGACAATACAGTGCCACCGACACGGCCCGCTACCAAAACCTGCAGGCTCACCTTCACCGCAGCCAACGTGAGTAAAACATTTAAATGTGTTAACCCTCGCAAGGCTGCTTGACCAGATGGCATCCCTGGCCGTGTCCTCAGAGCATGCGCAGACCAGCTGGCTGGTGTGTTTACGGACATATTCAATCAGTCCCTATCCCAGTCTGATGTTCCCACATGCTTCAAGAGGGCCACCATTGTTCCTGTTCCCAAGAAAGCTAAGGTAACTGAGCTAAATGACTATCGCCCTGTAGCACTCACTTCTGTCATCATGAAGTGCTTTGAGAGACTAGTCAAGGATCATATCACCTCCATCCTGCCAGACACCCTGGACCCACTACAATTTGCTTACCATCCCAATAGGTCCACAGATGACGCAATCGCAATCACACTGCATACTGCCCTAACCCATCTGGACAAGAGGAATACCTATGTAAGAATGCTGTTCATCGACTACAGCTCAGCATTTAACACCATAGTTCCCTCCAAGCTCGTCATTAAGCTCAAGACCCTAGGTCTCGACCCAGCCCTGTGCAACTGGGTCCTGGACTTCCTGACGGGCCGGCCCCAGGTGGTGAGGATAGGAAACAACATCTCCACCCCGCTGATCCTCAACACTGGGGCCCCACAAGGGTGCGTTCTCAGCCCTCTCCTGTACTCCCTGTTTACCCATGACTGCGTGGCCAAGCACGCATCCAACTCAATCATCAAGTTTGCTGACGATACTACAGTGGTAGGCTTGATTACCAACAACGACGAGACGGCCTACAGGGAGGAGGTAAGGGCCCTCGGAGTGTGGTGTCAGGAAAATAACTTCTCACTCAACGTCAACAAAATATCCACATCGACGGGATAGTAGTGGAGAAGGTGGAAAGTTTTAAGTTCCTTGGCGTGCACATCACGGACAAACTGAAATGGTCCACCCACACAGACAGTGTAGTGAAGAAGGCGCAACAGCGCCTCTTCAACCTAAGGAGGCTGAAGAAATTTGGCTTGTCACCAAAAAAACTCAAAAACTTCTACAGATGCACAATCGAGAGCCTCCTGTCGGGCTGTATCACTGCCTGGTACGGCAACTGCTCCGCCCACAACCGTAAGGCTCTCCAGAGGGTAGTGAGGACTGCACAACGCATCACCGGGGGTAAACTACCTGCCCTCCAGGACACCTACACCACCCGATGTCACAGGAAGGCCAAAAAGATCATCAAGGACAACAACCACCCGAACCACTGCCTGTTTACCCCGCTATCATCCAGAAGGCGAGGTCAGTACAGGTGCATCAAAGCTGTGACTGAGAGACTGAAAAACAGCTTCTATCTCAAGGCCAGCAGACTGTTAAACAGCCATCACTAACATTGAGTGGCTGCTGCCAACATACTGACTTAAATCTCTAGCCACTTTAAATAATAGGATTGGATGTAACAAATGTATCAATAGCCACTTTAAACAATTTTGTATATAATGTTTACATATCCGACATTACTCATATCAAATGTATACACTGTACTCTAAACCATCTACTGAATCTTGCCTATGCCGTTCGGCCATCGACTCAAATCTCTAGCCACTTTAATAATTAAAATTGGATTAAATAAATGTATCACTAGCCACTTTTAAACAATGCCATTTATATAATGTTTACATATCCTACATTACTCATCTCATATGTATATACTGTACTCCATACCATCTACTGCATCTTGCCTACGCCGGTCAGCCATCGCTCATTCATATATTTATATGTACATACTCGTATTCATTCCTTTACTCTTGTGTGTATAAGGTAGTTGTTGTGAATTTGTTAGATACTACTGCATGTTCGGAACTAGAAGCACAAGCATTTCGCTACACTCGCATTAACATCTGCTAACCATGTGTATGTGACAAATACAATTTGATTTGATTTGAATCAACTTTAGGAGACGGTCCTGGCCCTTGCTGGACTTTCTTGGGCGCCCTGAAGCCTTCTTCACAACAATTGAACCGCTCTCCTTGAAGTTCTTGATGATCCGATAAATGGTTGATTTAGATGCAATCTTACTGGCAGCAATATCCTTGCCTGTGAAGCCCTTTTTGTGCAAAGCAATGATGACGGCACATGTTTCCTTGCAGGTAACCATGGTTTAAAGAGGAAGAACAATGATTCCAAGCACCACCCTCCTTTTGAAGCTTCCAGTCTTATTCGAACTCAATCAGCATGACAGAGTGATCTCAATCCTTGTCCTCGTCAACACTCACACCTGTGTTAACGAGAGAATCACTGACATGATGTCAGCTGGTCCTTTTGTGGCAGGGCTGAAATGCAGTGGAAATGTTTTTGGGGATTCAGTTCATTTGCATGGCAAAGAGGGACTTTGCAATTAATCTGATCACTCTTCATGACATTCTGGAGTATATGCAAATTGCCATCATACAAACTGAGGCAGCAGACTTTGTGAAAATTAATATTTGTGTCATTCTCAAAACTTTTGGCCACGACTGTACACAGAGGAGCGCTTTCATGCTTGCTCTGTCTCTTCTCTCTTTCTCTCTCCTCTTCACTTAAAACAAAGTTGTTATTTATAGTCATTCAGCACATTTACTCTCTCTCCCTCTGTGTCTGTCTTCCTCCCCATCTTTGTCTACCTCCCTGCTCACCTTTCCTATCTATTTCTCTATATCCCTCTCTTCATTCTCTCTCACACTCTTTCAATTCACCAAGTCGGAAAGAGTTAAGGACTTGCTCTCCTCTTCTCCCACCCCTCCCTTTTCTCAATCCCTCACATTCAGATACCCCCTCTTTTTTTTCTGCCTGACCCTCCCTCCGAGTGGCGCAGGGGTCTAAGGCACTGCATCTCAGTGCTTGAGGTGTCACTACAGACATCCTGGTTCAATTCCAGGCTGTATCACAACCGGCCGTGATTGGGAGTCCCATAGGGCGGCGCACAATTGGCCCAGCGTTGTCTGGGTTTGGCCGGTGTAGGCCGTCATTGTAAATAAGAATTTGTTCTTAACTAACTTGCGTAGTTAAATAAAGGTTACATTTAAATAAAATAATCTCTACTGGTGTTAAGAGCCTTTTGAAGGAGGCCGAGGGGCTACTAATAATGACTGGAAGACAATGGAGTCAGGACAGACAGTATGTGCGTGTGTGTATGAACCTGTTTTTGGCAAAGGTGTTTGTGTTGGGTTACAAACTGTAAAAATGGACATTGAGAACGCTTGAGAATGTAAAACGTGCATAGTACTTCACAACATCTAGGTGCAGTTCTAACAAATGTCCACACAGGTGCATTGTTACTCCAAAACTTAGTAGCAGCAGGGTTGATGTTGCAGCCTTTCTTTAGCTATTGTCCAGTTTTAGTTTTTATCAATACCTATTTACTTACTTATCTAAATAAAGTGTAGGCTAGTAAATGTTCAAATAATTCATATACTGTCTTTAACATTTTAAACAATTGGGGAGATTGGTAGATGGTGACTATTAGGACAAATCTGAAAAAATGCTTGATTTCCAGAATAATTGTATTGAATACAATTTTACCTCACTTTAATTTATTTTTGAAAAAATTATTGAGAGACCATTCTTGATAGGCTTCCAGGGTAGTCTTTTCTATCTAGTTGCCTTGTTATCCCTTTTTATTATAACCTTCTTTTAATGTAAACTTAAACCCCTTTTGACAATAGATATTTTGTTTATTACTTATTTTGCTTTATTTGGTTCACCCTAGCAATCTCAATCAATGGCTCTCTTTGCCCTGGTAAGCGCCTGCTTTTCTCAGACAAGTGACAGTTTAATCTACTGTGGCTGCTCTCTCTTTGTAGAGTTAATTTGATTAATTAAAAAATTGCCTAAGCGTATGCCTAAGCGTTGCTTGAATATATGTAACTGCTGTTCAAATTTTGAATAGACTAGGCCTACTAATGAAAACATATAAACGCGTGTACTTGGCTTTAGGAAGTGCATGAGCAGCATGCATTGTATCATGGACAGAAAATGTTCCTGCGGCCGCGTATTTATTGGTCCGCACCTCTGGGGTCGCAAATGGGATCATGAGTGGCTGAAAGGTGTTTGAGTACGAACAGAAAATAATTTTTACAAGTGGCTGATTACATCTGCCACAAGTTAACCCAACTCCCGGAGAATGGCCCAGCTTTTCAGATCCGCATTCACGAGGGCTCCCAACCTGGACTGGAGGCCTTTTCTTAAAGGGCAGACCCTTTCCTCTTTACAAAGTGTTTTCACAATCTATGGATTTCCCCCTTCCACTTACCCATATCCCACACGCGTTATTCCCCATTGTTTGAGTTCCGTGAATTGGCGATTGGTTATGGAGCTTCCAGATTTTAATCATTCGATTTCTGACAATGGTAAAGTTTTCCAAGGGAAGAGACTCAGAAAAACATTTGCTTGGTCGTGGCATGACCTAAATTATTATCAATCACGAAGCAATATGCTTCTACAATTTGGCCTATCACAGTTGGTATTTGCAATTAATAAATTAGGCCTACCCTTTGTCACAATATTTACAGCATAAACCTCAATAAAATGTTGTAAACCTATCATTTCTCACTGTGCTGGTAATAATGTACTTTTTTTTATAAGAACATGTTTTATGTTCTCAGTGAATGATAAAATATTCTTGGAAATATTTTTGTAAAAGAGCTGCTCAATATTAGATTTTTTAATTTAATCCGACTAAATCTTTCAATGACTCCATGATGACCAAATAAATAGAGCATATACTGGAGCTGTGTCTTGTTGTCATCTGGACATCTTGTCATTTTCAACTCATGTTTTATATTTTGAAATAATATATTACATTTAATTTATATTGAATTGAATTTGCTTTGGGTTAATACTTCTTCAAATCTATAATCCCAACAGTGGTAAATTAGTTTGAGTTCCAGCTTCACAGTAATAAAATATAGTTAACATTAGATGTTTCAATTAAGATTCTTAATCTTTCTGTATTTTTAGGTACCTTTATGCATTGGGACAGAGAGTTTGGAAACGCTGGAAAAGAAGATATTTTGTTCTCGTCCAGGTAGGCTAAATGTCATGATTCATTGACACTTGTTTCGTTGAGAATAATACAATATTTTAAGGTATGCTTGCCAAATGTATAACTTCTAACAGATGCATTTTTCCTAGTGGACTTTTCTTTGCACAGTGATTTTTCCTTGTTGTGTTTTATATAAAAAAATTACCCTCCTTTGCACTTCATACACATACCTTTATGAGTCTTTTCACAAAATGTTTGAATGAACTGTTAGTATGTTATGGGACTTAACAGTTTTTGTTATTGCTGCATATTTTTGTGGCTTTAATTGACAGAGAGACAAAAAAAGTTTGTGTTTGAATCATGAAGCAACACATGTTGACCATGGAGAGAAATATGCAGCAATCTATAAAAGGGAGACAAAAAACTGTTGTGTAATGCAAAGATATTTTCTGGAAATTAAGATCTCTTATACTATCTCACCTGATTCCCATATTTAAAAAACATAACATAATATTTGTTTTTACTAATTATAATGCCATTTTATACAGAGTGTGTGAACCCTTGTTAACTGTTGCAGGTCAGCCAATACACCTTTGCAATGTGCAGCTACAGAGAGAAGAAGTCTGAGCCCCATGAACTGATGCAGCTTGAAGGCTACACTGTGGACTACTCCGACCCCCAGCCTGGTACACACACACACACACACACAGGTAACTCACTTGTTACAACACTCACACTAACGCTGTGTTAAGACACTATACCATACCTTATCTATCCATCCATCTTGTCTCTTATGTTATGACCATCTGCACCACATACCTCTCTCTCTCTCTCTCTCTCTCTCTCTCTCTCTCTCTCTCTCTCTCTCTCTCTCTCTCTCTCTCTCTCTCTCTCTCTCTCTCAGGTCTCCAGGGTGGTCGAGTGTTCTTCAATGCGGTCAAGGAGGGTGACCTGGTCGTGTTTGCCAATGATGACGAGCAGGACCGGATGCTGTGGGTTCAGGCCATGTACCGCGCTACAGGCCAATCATACAAACCAATTCCACCCATCCAGAACTGCAGAGCAGGGAACTCCCAGCCATACGCACCAATCTCACTACTCAGTAGGTTCACTTCAACAGCATTTATTCCTTTATTCTTGAAAAATAAGATCATATAAATGGTCATTTGGCTGACATTTTTTACTTACAATTAACAAATGTTCAGTTTACAGTTGACACCAAATATATTGGCACCCTTGCAAGATTCAGTATTTAATCTAAAATATGTTGAAATTGGATGTTCACACATGTATTTGATTGATTTAACTTCACAGGACCATTCAATATTAAAATTAATTTGGTTAGAGGCAAGTTATCTGGTTTACTGTGTAATTTATCTCTCCTGTGGTAAGTTGCAGGTGAAAGGTCACAAGTTTAATTCCCCGAGCTGACAAGGTACAAATCTGTCGTTCTTCTCCTGAACAGGCAGTTAACCCACTGTTCCTAGGCCGTCATTGAAAATAAGAATTTGTTCTTAACTGACTTGCCTAGTAAAATAAAGGTAAAAAAATAATAATAATAATAATACAGGGTAAAAATAGCCATTCAACCAGTTTTGAAAAGAGAAAATAGGACATTCTGCTCCATTGCACTCCATTGTAAAGTTCAAGGGTGATAATATATTTGACCGCATCTGAATCAAACCCACAACTGTAACAAGTCCCATGGTCCAACCAACTGAGACATCGGTATTGTGCGCTCACCTTGTGTATAAGCATCACCAAAATAAGATTGTGGTTGTGTGAAACATTTCCTGTTTTACGTCAATTGTTCACAGAAAGAAAATAAATAAAGGCAATGAGTGATTGAACAAATTCAAACAGATGAATGTCTAACCCACTCACTTGACTGGACTGGAGAGGAGATGAGAGTCTATGACAAGGCAAAGTGTTCAGTGCTGTAGCCAGAGATAGGACATTGATCGACTGAGCTATCGCTGGAACACACACGCCAGCATGGGGCTGATTTAGCATGTTAGCATGAGCTTGTCGGGCCGCTGTGTGTGTGTGGCAACACACATTTCTCCCATCAGTCGAGAGAAAGAGAGATAGTGTTTTCTGACACCAGAATCATTTTGATAATTAAAATGCTCGTACGTTCGTGGGGTTTATTGAGTCTGTTCTGTATTTTTATACTGTATTTTTTTCTCTCTTTTTTTGTTAGCATTATGCTACGGAATTTGAAGGGCTCTTTGAAATAGCTCTTCAACTGGGAACAATCAGAAGTGCTAAGTGTTGTTATGATTGTGTGTGTGCGTGTACATGTGTGTGTGTGTGTGTGCAGTCCTCTCTAATGATGGCGTCTCAGAGCTCATGTCTCTTCACGCACCCTGGAAGAATTTTCCTGTAGTGTGATTTAAAGGTTAAAAAACGAGCTAATAATCCCCCACACACACACACAGTAAAATTACACTGTATGCCAGTCTTCCTTGTCATCTCTCGCACTCCTCTCAGACACATACACACACACAAAAACATGCACACACACACAGCATAGGTGTTTTGCAACATGGGTGTTTGTTGAAGGTCAGCATTATCCTCAAGGAGATTTGAGCCCATTAGAGAATGCCAGGCTGCTACACCATTAATATTATCCTTGCGTTGCCTTCAAATGCTGTATTTGAGCATTGGTTTCAGTAATTGAACAGTCTAAGACACCGACTGTAGTAAACATGTTTTTGTTTCGCTGGCCTTCAATCATTCACTCATTGTTTGCGTGAAAGAATACCATTTTAATATGTATAGTCAGACGTCATTGACCGGGATTTAATGTTGTATGGAGATGTTATCGGTATACAGTTGAAGTTGGAAGTTTACATACACCTTAGCCAAATACATTTAAACTCTGTTTTTCACAATTCCTGACATTTAATCATAGTAAAAATTCCCTGTCTTAGGTCAGCTAGGATCACCACTTTATTTTAAGAATGTGAAAAGTCATAATAATAGTAGAGAGAATTATTTATTTCAGCTTTTATTTCTTTCATCACATTCCCAGTAGGTCAGAAGTTAACATACACTCAATTAGTATTTGGTAGCATTGCCTTTAAATTGTTTAACTTGGGTCAAACGTTTTGGGTAGCCTTCCACAAGCTTCACACAATAAGTTGGGTGAATTTTGGCCCATTCCTGACAGAGCTGGTGTAACTGAGTCAGGTTTGTAGGCCTATTTGCTCCCACACGCTTTTTCAGTTCTGCACACACATTTTCTATGGTATTGAGGTCAGGGCTTTGTGATGGCTACTCCAATACCTTGACTTTGTTGTCCTTAAGCCATTTTGCCACAACTTTGGAAGTATGCTTGGGGTCATTGTCCATTTGGAAGACCCGTTTGCGACCAAGCTTTAACTTCCTGACTGATGTCTTGAAATGTTGCTTCAATATAACCACATCATTTCCCTTCCTCAAGATGCCATCTATTTTGTGAAGTGCACCAGCCCCTCCTGCAGCAAAGCACCCCCACAACATGATGCTACCACCCCTGTGCTTCACGGTTGGGATGGTGTTCTTCGGCTTGCAAGCATCCCTCTTTTTCCTCCAAACATAACAATGGTCATTATGGCCAAACGGTTCTATTTTTGTTTCATCAGACCAGAGGACATTTCTCCAAAAAGTACGATCTTTGTCCCCATGTGCAGTTGCAAACCTTAGTCTGGCTTTTTTATGGCGGTTTTGGATCAGTGGCTTCTTCCTTGCTGTTGATATAGGACTTGTTTTACTGTGGATATAGATACTTTTGTACCTGTTTCCTCCAGCATCTTCACAATGTCCTTTGCTGTTGTTCTGGGATTGATTTGCACTTTTCGCACAAAGTATGTTCATCTCTAGGAGACAGAACACGTCTCCTTCCTGAGCGGTATGACGGCTGCGTGGTCCCATGGTGTTTATACTTGCGTACTATTGTTTGTACAGATGAGCGTGGTACCTTCAGGCGTTTGGATGAACCAGACTTGTGGAGGTCTACAATTTTCTTTCTGAGGTCTTGGCTGATTTCTTTAGATTTTCCCATGATGTCAAGCAAAGAGGCACTGAGTTTGAAGGTAGGCCTTGAAATACATACATAGGTAGACTTCCAATTGACAAAAATTATGTAAATTAGTCTTTCAGAAGCTTCTAAAGCCATGACATAATTTTCTGGAATTTTCCAAGCTGTTTAAAGGCACAGTCAACTTAGTGTATGTAAACGTCTGACCCACTGGAATTGTGATACAGTGAAATAATCTGTCTGTAAACAATTGTTGGAAAAATGACTTGTGTCATGCACAAAGTAGATGTCCTAACCGACTTGCCAAAACTATAGTTTGTTAACAAGAAATTTGTTGAGTGGTTGAAAAACGAGATTTAATGACTCCAACCTAAGTGTATGTAAACTTCCGACTTCAACTGTATAAATTTACATCATAAAAAGGCCATGATGACCATATAGATAGTATAAGATTAGTTAAAAAGTGTTCTACCACTTTTGTTGTATGCATGAAGGTAGTTTTAACGGATTGTCATTTCCAATAATGTATTGTAAACTTAGAAGAGAAGTCGCTCCTGACTCGCAAATCTTTTCCCTTCTATGATTCACTGATTTGTGACACGTTCATCATGCTGATCTTTGTCAAGGTTCTTGTCAGTTTCTGTTTTGAAAAGCAGGTGTTTGAAGTTTAGGTCTAAAGTCCAACCTGTCTCATAGTTTTAGCCTTTCTCATATTTTAATTGACAGCCAAGTCTACCAGGACAGCTGAGACCTCTGAGCAGAGTTCTACTTAAGGTGTGTGTGTGTGTGTGTGTGCGCGTGTGTGGCAAGGAGCGATGCTGAGACTCCGATAACCTGTCCATCCGCATCTGTCACTCCCCTCAGCTACCATGCCGTGCTCGCTCAAACAAATCAAATCACTCCGCCTGGTATACCTGAGATGTTAGCGCTCGGTGTCTCTCTTCGCCCACGTCGATAACCTGTCATCATCGTATCTGCCTCCTCACTGGGAGACATGCCACATGGATATGACTGCTGCCGTGACAACGCTGATGGGGCTTCAAAGAGAGGGATATGAAGAGAATAAGCGCCAACCCCCTGCACCTCCCCCTGTATCCATATCCTCTTCCCTAGTACCACACCAGGCGTAAGGGATATACTCCTTCAGCTACAATTCAATAACTCCAGAGACACACATAAGTTGTGCTTTGTAACACACACACATCACAGTACATACCCCCTACCCCATTCATTCACCCTCCCCCCACACACACACACACGCATATAGACACACAGACACAAACACACCACAGTACATACCCCCTTCAACCTGTCTAGCCACATTCACTCAACACACACGCCAACATACCCTATTCATCCACATACCCCCAACACACACACATTATACACACACTCTAACTGACCCGACTCCAACACTCCCTGTCTAGACACACACACACAACATATAGACACACAGACACAAACACATATTCTAACATCCCCCCTTCCCTCATCTACAGATAATACTGTAGCTGGAAGTTAAAGATGACACAGATCAATAGGATTTCTCCTGGTGACTGGATAAATTAACATCACGCCTACTCCTGCTGCCCCTAAATCAATACTGTCTCTCCCTCCCCGTCTCATCATCAGCTTTAATCTATATCCCTTTGTCTTGTGTTCTTTAGAATCTTCTTGTTCCTCCCTTTCTCCACGCCTTAACCCAAATTACATTAAGGACACTCCGCATTTAGGGTAACAAATGTTAAATGACCTACATCAGAATTAAAGAAAAAGGAGGCCATGGGAGCCAAAGGGCAGGAGTACATAAAAAGCAAGTGAAAGAAAGAAGGAAAGAAAAGAGAGAGCTTCGATTCCGAGTTGATTGTAGGGATTGCACTTCTGCTGCCTTTTTTTACAAAAGCGACAGAGGAAGGTGGAGGGGGAGACGCAGAAGCAGGCAAAGCACAGGGTTTTTCTCCATTCACACAAGAGTGGTGGACGAGACAGAAATGGCAGCGTTAATAAAAAGCTATCACTATTGCTTGTCTCGGGTGTGAAACCGTGGGCATCGGAGGCGTGGGGGCAAAGATTATTTTCTCTACAGCCTTGGTCTTTTGTGGGACCATGTGTCATGTGAAGAAAAGTCGGTCCCAAATGTATTTCTACAATATGGGAAAAGAGAGAGTGTTAGGCTTTTCATGGGGGTTGCTCGTTCTGCTCAACACCAGCCATTAACTGGGACAAGTCTGAAAGGACTGGAAGTGAACCTGGGCACATACAGGGCTGTCGTATCTGCCCTCATCCTCTCTTTGTTTCTTTCACCTTCTCCTTTTTACCTTTCAGTGATTTTTATTTATTTATTTCTCTGACCTGGCATCATTGCTTCTAGCTGTTTATGGATGGTGCAGTTGAAGTCGGAAGTTTACATACACCTTAGCCAAATACATTTAAACTCAGTTTTTCACAATTCCTGACATTTTAATCCTAGTAAAAATTCCCTGTCTTAGGTCAGTTAGTATCACCACTTTATTTTAAGAATGTGAAATGTCAATAATAGGGAGAATTATTTATTTCAGCTTTTATTTCTTTCATCACATTCCCAGTGGGTCAGAATTAGTATTTGGTAGCATTGCCTTTAAATTGTTTACCTTGGGTCAAACATTTCGGGAAGCCTTCCACAAGCTTCCCACAATAAGTTGGGTGAATTTTGTCTCATTCCTCCTGACAGAGCTGGTGTAACTGAGTCAGGTGTGTAGGCCTCCTTGCTCGCACACACTTTTTCAGTTCTGCCCACACATTTTCTATAGGATTGAGGTCAGGGCTTTGTGATGGCCACTCCAATACCTTGATTTGGTTGTCCTTAAGCCATTTTGCCACAACTTTGGAAGTATGCATGGAGTCATTGTCCAAATGGAAGTCCCATTTGAAACCAAGCTTTAACTTCCTGACTGATGTCTTGAGATGTTGCTTCAATATAACCACATCATTTCCCTTCCTCATGATGCCATCTATTTTGTGAAGTGCACCAGCCCCTCCTGCAGCAAAGCACCCCCACAATATGATGCTACCACCCCCGTGATTCACGATTGGGATGGTGTTCTTGGTCATCATTAACAATGGTCATTATGGCCAACAGTTCTATTTTTGTTTCATCAGACCAGTGGACATTTCTCCAAAAAGTACAATCTTTGTCTCCATGTGCAGTTGCAAACTGTAGTCTGGCTTTTTTATGGCGGTTTTGGATCAGTGGCTTCTTCCTTGCTGAGTGGACTTTCAGGTTATGTCGATATAGGACTCGATATAGGATACTTTTGTATCTGTTTCCTCCAGCATCTTCACAAGGTCCTTTGCTGTTGTTCTGAGATTGATTTGCACTTTTCGCACCAAAGTACGTTAATCTCTAGGAGACGGAATGCCTCTTCTTCCTGATCGGTATGACGACTGCATGGACCCATGGTGTTTATACTATTGTTTGTACAGATGAACGTAGTACCTTCAGGCGTTTGGAAATTGTTCCCAAGGATGAACCAAAATTGTGGACGTCTACAATTTTTTTTCTGAGGTCTTGGCAGATTTCATTTTATTTTCCCATTATATCAAGCAAAGAGGCACTGCGTTTGAAGATAGGCCTTGAAATACATCCACAGGTACACCTCCAATTGACTCAAATTATGTCAATTAGCCTATCAGAATCTTCTAAAGCCATTACATCATTTTCTGGAATTCTCCAAGCTGTTTAAAGGTACAATCAACTTAGTGTATGTAAACCTCTGACCCCCTGGACTTGTGATACAGTGAATTATAAGTGAAATAATCTGTCTGTAAACAATTGTTGGAAAGATTACTTGTGTCATGCACAAAGTAGATGTCCTAACCGACTTGCCAAAACTATTGTTTGTTAACAAGAAATTTGTGGAGTGGTTGAAAAACAAGTTTTAATGACTCCAACCTAAGTATATGTAAACTTCAGACTTCAACTGTATGTGTGTTGTTGTATTTTCAACGAAGCTCTCTCCCTTCCTTGTCCATTCACTGACTCTTTGTCTGACATTGAAAATATCTAGCCTTAGAGACAGACAATGAGATGTAGGACACAAACACACAAAAACACATACACAGGCTCTATATAGGAACAGTCATTAGGAAGGTCCACTGAAAAGGTGACCCTTAAGTTTCAAGGTCAAGGCTTATCCACCGCTGACCAAATGACTTACCTTTTTTCAAGTGATGCTTTACCAAGACTAAGAATGTCAGAGCCGTGACGAGACGCGTTACATCCTTGTGTTTGTGTCACTGTTTTTCCTCACATACTCTCGCTTGTTGCAAGAGTTTCTGTCAGTTTCTCGTATTTACAGCTGAAATTTGGAAACTGGATTTCACAGAGTATCTCAAGCCAATGGAGGTGGGAACTAATAACCATAGCAGCGAAAACTGACGATGCCAATGCAGTCGAATAGATTTCCCTCCTTTTTACACTCCCGTTTCACGATTGTACTCAAAGGTGTGAATTGCTGAGAGCAGATGTTCCATCATTCTGTCTGCCTGTATGCTGGGATTTGATTTGAACAGGAGGAGTCTGTGCTGTCGGGGCTTGCAAAGTTGCGCTCCATTGTTCAGTAAAATGATCTATTTTCATTGATGGAGATGCAGGATGGAATGGATTTTTTTGGTCAACCGTTTCTCTATAGCTCTTATACTCATTCGGCCTCTCACCCTCTCTCTGTCTGCTTTTACTCTCTCTCTCTTTCACTCACACTCTCGCTCACTCTCTCTTTTTTTCTCTCTCTCGCTTTCTCAGGTCTGGATCGCTCTCAGAGGCAGGGGGTAGAGGAGCTGATCTCTGCGGTGCCCTGTCGGTTCGACCACGCCGCCTTGTTCCCTATGCTGCAGAAACAGACCCTACAGCACCGGATGAATGACTCCTTCTCCTGCCTGGTGAGAGACAGAGAGAGAGGGGCAGAGTAAGATTGTCCTTAATTGAATTTTTATTTGTCTATATGCCAGACATTTCTGAAAAAAAGGAGACAAGCCTCCAATTTTGGGAGGGGGAGATAGAGTGGGAGAGAAAGCCTCTGCTAGGCCTAGCTTTAGGACTCTGCGTGCAGCAAGAATCTCATGCCTTGGGGGTTTGGGAACTCTCACACTCAATGAAGGGGGATAAACGATGCTAATCAATACTTCCCAAATAGAAACATGACCCCCACAGACAACTGCTGGGCCTATTCAGTGGAGAGGAAGCCAAAAGCCTTGCAAGGCACAGAGAATGGAGGGGACTTGGCCATATGTGCGCTAGTGGTCAATTCCCTTTCAATTTCAGGAATTCATCTATATGCAGATTTGAATGTGAAATGTAATAGTGTAAATAGGCCATCTTTCAGATTCAAAATCCAATCCCTTTATATACTGCTATTGAGATTGAGTTGAGATTAAAAAGAGTTCATGAGCATATGGTCCAAATAACGATTCGTCATTCAAATCAGACTAATGAGGGATGAGCTCCCTCCATACTGACACCCTTCTTTTATTTTCCTACCTGACTCATAAGGACTTCCCTTCATCTTCCACGAGAAGCTAGTATTTATATAGTCAACCTCAACCACCCTGTGTCTTTGCCATGTGAACGCCATTGCTTTTGACGAGGGCTTTGTGTATCAACTTGTAGTCCCCGTTGAAACCACATTCAGAAACTCATATTTCTTTGAAGGTTGTGGTACTTATTGCGTTTTCCAAATGCCCAGGATGTTGTTGGTTTTATTTGAAGTAAAATAGAATCCAACTGTACATCAACACTTTGATACAATCAAACAGTGTGGCTGCTATGTCCTGTCTACGAACAGCAGATGAACCAAGCAGAATCTTGAACTATAGCCAACCTGGAGTATACGAACACATGTAGGTCTTTAGAAAAAAAAAGTCTGGATGGTTCTCAAGACATAAAATAATCAAGCTTTAACATGGGATCATATACTAACCACTAAACTGGATATTATGTGAAAAACTCCAGTACCAGTCAAAAGTTTGGACACACCTACTCATTCCAGGGTTTTTCTTTATTTTACAATTTTCTACATTGTAGAATAATAACATCAAAACGATGAAATAACACATATGGAATCATGTATTAACCAAAAAAGTGTTAAACAGAAAGTAGCAGCAGCGGGGAGGGGGGGGAGGGCACAATGCAAAAAGTCCGGGTAGCCATTTGATTACCTGTTCAGGAGTCTTATGGCTTGGGGGTAAAAACTGTTGAGAAGTCTTTTTGTCCTAGACTTGGCACTCTGGTACTGCTTGCCATGCGGTAGTAGAGAGAACAGTCTATGACTGGGGTGGCTGGGGTCTCTGACTATTTTTAGGGCCTTCCTCTGACACCGCCTGGTGTAGAGGTCCTGGATGGCAGGCAGCTTAGCCCCAGTGATGTACTGGGCCGTGCGCACTACCCTCTGTAGTGCCTTGCGGTCAGAGGCGGAGAAATTCCCGTACCAGGCAGTGATGCAACCAGTCAGGATGCTCTCGATGTTGCAGCTGTAGAACCTTTTGAGGATCCCAGGACCCATGCCAAATCTTTTTAGTCTCCTGAGGTGGAATAGGCTTCGTCGTGCCCTCTTCACGACTGTCTTGGTGTGTTTGGACCATTCTAGCTTGTTGTTGATGTGGACACCAAGGAACTGTAAGCTCTCAACCTGCTCCACTACAGCCCCGTCGATGAGAATGGGGGCGTGCTCGGTCCTCCTTTTCCTGTAGTCCACAATCATCTCTTTAGTCTTGGTTACGTTGAGGGAGAGGTTGTTGGCCTGGCACCACACGGCCAGGTCTCTGACCTCCTCCCTATAGGCTGTCTCGTCGTTGTCGGTGATCAGGCCTACCACTGTTGTGTCGTCTGCAAACTTAATGATGGTGTTGGAGTTGTGCCTGGCCATGCAGTCGTGGGTGAACAGGGAGTACAGGAGGGGACTGAGCACGCACCTCTGGGGAGCTCCAGTGTTGAGGATCAGCATGGCAGATGTGTTGCTATCTACCCTCACCACCTAGGGGCGGCCCGTCAGGAATTCCTGGATCCAGTTGCAGAGGGAGGTGTTTAGTCCCAGGATCCTTAGCTTATTGATGAGTTTTGAGGGCACTATGGTGTTGAACACTGAGTTGAACACTGTAGTCAATGAATAGCATTCTCACATAAGTGTCCTTTTGTCCAGGTGGGAAAGGGCAGTGTGGAGTGCAATAGAGATTGCATCATCTGTTGATCTGTTTGGGCGGTATGCAAATTGGAGAGGGTGTAGGGTTTCTGGGATAATGTTGTTGATGTGAGCCATTACCAACCTTTCAAAGCACTTCATGGCTACGGACGTGAGTGCTACGTGTCTGTAGTCGTTTAGGCAGGTTGCCTTTGTGTTCTTGGTCACAGGGACTATGGTGGTCTGCTTGAAGCATGTTGGTATTACAGACTCAATCAGGGACATGTTGAAAATGTCAGTGAAGACACCTGCCAGTTGGTCAGCACATGCCCGGAGCACATCCTGGTAATCCATCTGGCCCCACAGCCTTGTGTATGTTGACTTGTTTAAAGGTATTACTCACGTTGGATACGGAGAGCGTGATCACACAGTCATCTGGAACAGCTGATGCTCTCATGCATTCCTCAGTGTTGCTTGCCTCGAAGCGAGCATAGAAGTGATTTAGCTCGTCTGGTAGGCTCGTGTCACTGGGCAGCTCTCGGCTGTGCTTCCCTTTGTAGTCTGTAATAGTTTGCAAGCCCTGCCACGTAAGACGAGCGTCAGAGCCGGTGTAGTAGGATTCAATCTTAGCCCTGCATTGACGCTTTTCCTGTTTGTGTCACGGCTTCCGCCGAAGTCGGTCCCTCTCTTTGTTCAGGCGGCGTTCGTCTGTCGAAGTCGGCGGAATTCTAGCCATCGCTGATCCACTTTTCATTTTCCATTTGTTTTGTCTGTGGTTTACAGTGAGGGAAAAAAGTATTTGATCCCCTGGTGATTTTGTACGTTTGCCCACTGACAAAGAAATGATCAATTATCAGTTTAATGCTAGGTTTATTTGAATAGTGAGAGACAGAATAACAACAAACAAATCCAGAAAAACGCATGTGAAAAATGTTATAAATTGATTTGCATTTTAATGAGGGAAATAAGTATTTGACCCCCTCTCAATCAGAAAGATTTCTGGCTCCCAGGTGTCTTTTATACAGGTAACGAGCTGAGATTAGGAGCTGAGATTAGGAGCTCCTAATCTCAGCTTGTTACCTGTATAAAAGACACCTGTCCACAGAAGCAATCAATCAATCAGATTCCAAACTCTCCACAATGGCCAAGACCAAAGAGCTCTCCAAGGATGTAAG
Organism: Brachymystax lenok tsinlingensis; assembly: GCA_030435695.1. Taxonomy (NCBI): domain Eukaryota; kingdom Metazoa; phylum Chordata; class Actinopteri; order Salmoniformes; family Salmonidae; genus Brachymystax; species Brachymystax lenok. The sequence continues at coordinate 15,342,836 of CM059818.1, forward strand.
GGACAAGATTGTAGACCTGCACAAGGCTGGAATGGGCTACAAGACATGGCCGTCTGAAGTTTGCCAATTAGCATTTGAATGATTCAGAGGACAACTGGGTGAAAGTGTTGTGGTCAGATGAGACCAAAATGGAGCTCTTTGGCATCAACTCAACTTGCCGTGTTTGGAGGAGGAGGAATTCTGCCTATGACCCCAAGAACACCATCCCCACCGTCAAACATGGAGGTGGAAACATTATGCTTTGGGGGTGTTTTTCTGCTAAGGGGACAGGACAACTTCACTGCATCAAAGGGACGATGGACGGGGCCATGTACCGTCAAATCTTGGGTGAGAACCTCCTTCCCTCAGCCAGGGCATTGAAAATGGGTTGTGGATGGGTATTCCAGCATGACAATGACCCAAAACACACAGCCAAGGCAACAAAGGAGTGACTCAAGAAGAAGCACATTAACCTCTTAGCGCGCCGATCCCTTTAGCGGGATCGTTTTCAGAGCAAACATAACGCGCCAAATTCAAAATACATATTCGTAATACATATTCGTAATATTTAACTTCGATATACAAGTGTTGCATAGTGTTGCATAGCCATCAAAAGCTCTGCTTCTTGGCAATATCACTGCGTTGTCAGATTTTAAAAAGGCTTTACGGCGAAAGCACTACATTTGATTGTTTGAGGCTAGTACCTCACATATTTTCCACATTAGCATAAATTCATATCCAGCTCGGTTCTCAAAATATCCATATCACAGCTAATATAAATCGCTTACCTTTCAAATAACTTCTTCTGAGGTCTTCCCAAGTGTCCAAACAAGATAATCCATGGTTCTTTTGTTAGAAAAAGTAAATAATTATATCCATAAATATCCGTTGTTTTTGGCACGTTACGTTCAGCTACTCCACCAAGCATTGTCAGTCTACTCGCCCGTTTTACAGTGAAGGGATCGCGTTCAAATTATACCTCTCATCTTTTCACAAACAAATCAAATATCATTAATAATGCATCCTTATGTATTCTTTTATGAATAATAGCGATCATATTTTACAAGAACGGTAAGTGAAACGTTAAAAGACGAAAAGAAAGTTGGTCGCTGGGCTGCGTTCCGTTCTCGTGAACGTGCACGTCTGTTTACCTTTTTCCCTACCCGTAGTAATTCTCTCTCTCTAAGGATCTGGTCAGAGCTTTTTCCTCCATACCCTTTCCAGAGACTGTTGACATCTAGTGGAAGCCATAAGTACTGCAACCTCGGTCCTATTCCCCATAGAAAATATTACATGGGCTTCAAAATGAGAGGAGAGCAACAAAAAAATAAATTCCGGACAGAAATCTCTCTGGTTTTTGCCTGCTAAATCTGTTCTGGAATAGCCACAGACTATATCTTAATGGTTTTATAAACTTCAGAGTGTTTCCTATCCAATAGTACTAAATATGTAAATATCCTAGTTTCTGGCCATGAGTGGTAGGCATTTAACTTTGGGCACGTCAGACAGGCGAAAATTTGGAAAATGGGACCCTAGCTGGAAGAGGTTAAGGTCCTGGAGTGACCTAGCCAGTCTCCAGACCTTAATCCCATAGAAAATCTGTGGAGGGAGCTGAAGGTTCGAGTTGCCAAACGTCAGCCTCGAAACCTTAATGACTTGGAGAAGATCTGCAAAGAGGAGTGGGACAAAATACCTCCTGAGATGTGTGCAAACCTGGTGGCCAACTACAAGAAACGTCTGACCTCTGTGATTGGTTTCGCCACCAAGTCATGTTTTGCAGAGGGGTCAAGTACTTATTTCCCTCATTAAAATGCAAATCAATTTATAACATTTTTCACATGCGTTTTTCTGGATCTTTTTGTTGTTATTCTGTCTCTCACTGTTCAAATAAACCTACCATTAAAATGATAGACTGATCATTTCTTTGTCAGTGGGCAAACGTACAAAATCAGCATGGGATCAAATACATTTTTCCCTCAGTGTATACACACCTGGTTTCAATTCCCCAATTATATGTTCATTATTTAACCCTCTGTTTTCCCCATGTTTGTTGTGAGTTACTATTCCTGATTATTTGTCAGTCCTGTTTTGGTGGGCTTGGAATTTATGTACTTTGTATTCTATTGAGTAAACTACGTTGTGTTACTCATCTCTGCTGTCCTGCGCCTGACTCTTCTGCACCAACTACACCAAGCGTACTGACAGTTTGATGGTTCGTCGCAGGGCATAGCAGGATTTCTTGTAAACTTCCGGGTTAGAGTCCCGCACCTTGAAAGCGGCAGCTCTACCCTTTAGCTCAGTGCGAATGTTGCCTGTAATCCATGGCTTCTGGTTGGGGTATGTACGTACAGTCACAGTGGGGACGACGTCCTCGATGCACTTATTGATAAAGCCAGTGACTGATGTGGTGTACTCCTCAATGCCATCGGAGGAATCCCAGAACATAACAGTCCTGTAGTTTAGCGTCTGCTTCATCTGACCATTTTTTTATAGACCGAGTCACTGATTTGTTTAACACTATTTTGGCTACTACATGATTCCATATGTGTTATTTCATAGTTTGGATGTCTTATTCTACAATGTAGAAAACAGTAAAAATAAAGAAAGACCCTTGAATGAGTAGGTGTGTCCAAACTTTTGACTGGTACTGTATATTTAGATTCTTTCTCATCAGTGTGAAAGTGCTGCCAAACTAGTAGGTGGAATGGCCAGTCATGCTGAAACCAAATTATTATTACTCAGACACACACACGCCCACACACACTCATACACACCCTCCTCTCACCACGACACACCTCCTCCTTAGCCCTAGCAAAGCAATTAAGATCATTTTAATTAGAAATATCACAGCTGACGAATAGCTCTTAATTGCTTTGCGCTAGTCACATGAAACAGAATACACTTGTACGAGGCCTTAAGTACAATGCTCAGAAAACAATTTTCTCTGTCAAAACTGAGCAAATTGCATATTGTGCCTTCAGAAAGAATGACTTATTACACATTTTGTTGTGTTACAGCCTGATAAAAAAAATTATTAAATCGTTTTTTTCCCTCACCCATCTACACACAATACCCCATAATTACAAAGTGAAAAGATGTTTTAGCAAATGTATTCACACCCCTGGGTCAATACATGTTAGATTTACCTTTCTGGGTAAATCTCTAAGAGCTTTGCACACCTGGATTTTACCATATTTGCCCATTTATCATTTTCAAAATGTTTTAAGATCTGTCAAATTGGTTGAGGATCATTGCTAGACAATCAATCAAATGTATTTATAAAGCCCTTCTTACATCAGCTGATGTCACAAAGTGCTGTATAGAAACCCAGCCTAAAACCCCAAACAGCAAGCAATGCAGGTGTATAAGCACGGTGGCTAGGAAAAACTCCATAGAAAGGCCAGAACCTAGGAAGAAACCTAGAGAGGAACCAGGCTATGAGGGGTGGCCAGTCCTCTTCTGGCAATGCCGGGTAGAGATTATAACAGAACATGGCCAAGATGTTCAAATGTTCATAGATGACCAGCAGGGTCAAACAATAATAGTCACAGTGGTTGTCGAGGGTGCAACAGGTCAGCACCTCAGGAGTAAATGTCAGTTGGCTTTTCATAGCCAATCATTCAGAGTATCTCTACCGCTCCTGCTGTCTCTAGAGAGTTGAAAACAGCAGGTCTGGGACAGGTAGCACGTCCGGTGAACAGGTCAGGGTTCCATAGCCGCAGGCAGAACAGTTGAAACTGGAGCAGCAGCAGAGCCAGTTGGACTGGGGACAGCAAGGAGTCATCAGGCTAGGTAGTCCTGAGGCATAGTCCTAGGGCTCAGGTCCTCCGAAAGAGAGAAAGAAAGAAAGAGAATTAGAGAGAGCATACTTAAATTCACACTGGACACCGGATAAGAGAGGAGAAATACTCCAGATATAACAGACTGACCCTTCCGTTCACCATCACGCTCCTGGGCCAGACTACACTCAATCATAGGACCTACTGAAGAGATGAGTCTTCAATAAAGACTTAAAGATTGAGACAGAGTCGGCGTCTCTCACATGGATAGGCAGACCATTCCATAAAAATGGAGCTCTATAGGAGAAAGCCCTGCCTCCAGCTGTTTGCTTAGAAATTCTAGGGACAATAAGGAGGCCTGCGTCTTGTGACCGTAGCGTGCGTGTAGGTATGTACGGCAGGACCAAATTGGAAAGATAGGTAGGAGCAAGCCCATGTAATGCTTTGTAGGTTTGCAGTAAAACCTTGAAATCAGCCCTTGCCTTAACAGGAAGCCAGTGTAGAGAGGCTAGCACTGGAGTAATATGATCACATTGTTTGGTTCTTGTCAAGATTCTTGCAGCCGTGTTTAGCACTAACTGAAGTTTATTTAGTGCTTTATCCGGGTAGCCAGAAAGTAGAGCATTGCAGTAGTCTAACCTAGAAGTGACAAAAGCATGGATTAATTTTTCATCATTTTTGGACAGAAAGTTTCAGATTTTTGCAATGTTACATAGATGGAAAAAAGCTGTCCTTGAAACAGTTTTGATATGTTTGTCAAAAGAGAGATCAGGGTCCAGAGTAACGCCAAGGTCCTTCACGGTTTTATTTGAGATGACTGTACAACCATCAAGATTAATTGTCAGATCCAACAGAAGATCTCTCTGTTTCTTGGGACCTAGAACAAGCCTGCTGCCTGGCCTGCACCCTATCTCATTATGGAGCTAGGGGAGTTAGAGCCCTGTCTATGTTCGTAGATAAGATGAGAGCACCCCTCCAGCTAGGATGGAGTCCGTCACTCCTCAACAGGCCAGGCTTGGTCCTGTTTGTGGGTGAGTCCCTTTTTTGTGGGTGAGTCCCTCCTCCCAAAAGAGGGGCAGAAAACAGTTTTCAACCAGCGATTGAATTGAGACTGCTGTTAAATTTCACCTTTATTTAACCAGGTAGGCTAGTTGACAACAAGTTCTCATTTACAACTGCGACCTGGCCAAGATAAAGCAAAGCAGTGCGACACAAACTACAACACAGAGTTACACATGGAATAAACAAGCGTACAGTCAATAACACAATAGAAAAAAAGAAAGTCTATATACAATGTGTGCAAATGGCTTGAGGAGGTAAGGCAATAAATAGGCCATAGTAGCGAAGTAATTACAATTTAGCAAATTAACACTGGAGTGATAGATGTGCAGATGATGATGTGCAAGTATAAATACTGGTGTGCAAAAGAGCAGAAAAGTAAATAAAAACAATATGGGGATGAGGTAGGTAGATTGGATGGGCTATTTACAGATGGGCTATGTACAGCTGCAGCGATCGGTTAGCTGCTCAGATTGCTGATGTTTAAAGTTAGTGAGGGAAATATAAGTCTCCAGCTTCAGCGATTTTTGCAATTTGTTCCAGTAATTGGCAGCAGAGAACTGGAAGGAAAGCCAGCCAAAGGGGGTGTTGGCTTTGGGGATGACCAGTGAGATATACCTGCTGGAGCGCGTGTTACGGGTGGGTGTTGTTATTGTGACCAGTGAGCTGAGATAAGGCGGAGCTTTACCTAGCAAAGACTTATAGATGACCTGGAACCAGTGGGTTTGGCGACGAATATGAAGCGAGGGTCAGCCGACTAGAGCATACAGGTCGCAGTGGTAGGTGGTATATGGGGCTTTGGTGAAAAAAATGGATGGCACTGTGATAGACTGCATCCAGTTTGCTGAGTGTTGGAGGCTATTTTGTAAATGACATCGCCGAAGTCGAGGATCGGTAGGATAGACAGTTTTACGAGGGTATGTTTGGCAGCCTGAGTGAAGGAGGCTTTGTTGCGAAATTCTAGATTTAATTTTGGATTGGAGATGTTTAATATGAGTCTGGAAGAAGAATTTACAGTCTAGCCAGACACCTAGGTATTTGTAGTTGTCCACATATTCTAAGTCAGAACCGTCCTGTGAAGTGATGCTAGTCGGGCGGGCAACGAACGGTTGAAAGCATGCATATAGTTTTACTAGCGTTTAAGAGCAGTTGGAGGCCTCGGAAGGAGTGTTGTATGGCATTGAAGCTCGTTTGGAGTTTGGTTAACACAGTGTCCAAATAGAATGGTGTCATCTGTGTAGAGGTGGATCAAGGAATCACCCACAGCAAGAGCGACATCATTGATATATACCGAGAAAAGAGTCAGCCCGAGAATTGAACCCTGTGGTACCCCCATAGAGACTGCCAGAGGTCTGGACAACAGGCCTTCCGATTTGACACACTGAACTCTGTCTGTGAAGTAGATGGTTTACCAGGCGAGGCAGTCATTTGAGAAACCAAGGCTGTTGTGTCTGCCGATAAGAATACAGTGATTGACAGAGTCAAAAGTCTTGGCCAGGTCGATGAAGATGGCTACACAGTACTGTCTTTTATCGATGGTGGTTATGATATCGTTTAGTGCCTTGAGCGTGGCTGAGGTGCACCTGTGACCAGCTCGGAAACTGGATTGCACAGCGGAGAAGGTATGGTGGGATTCGAAATGGTCAGTGATCTGTTTATTAACTTGGCTTTCAAAGACTTTACAAAGGCAGGGCAGGATGGATATAAGTCTATAACAGTTTGGGTCTAGAGTGTCACCCACTTTGAAGAGGGGGATGACCGAAGCTGCTTTCCAATCTTTAGGGATCTCGGACAATACGAAAGAGAGGTTGAACAGACTGGTAATAGGGGTTGCAACAATGGCGGCGGATCATTTTAGAAAGATAGGGTCCAGATTGTCTAACCCAGCTGATTTGTACGGGTACAGGTTTTGCAGCTCTTTCAGAACATCTGCTATCTGGATTTGAGTGAAGGAGAAGCTGGGGAGGCTTGGGCAAGTAGCTGCGGGGGGTGCGGAGCTGTTGGCCGGGGTTGGGGTAGCCAGGAGTAAAGCATGGCCAGCCGTAGAGAAATGTTTATTGAAATTCTCAATTATCGTGGATTTATCGGTGGTGACAGTGTTACCTAGCCTCAGTGCAGTGGGCAGCTGGGAGGAGGTGCTCTCATTCTCCATGGACTTTACAGTGTCCCAAAACTTTTTGGAGTTAGAGCTACAGGATGCAAATTTCTGTGTACCTAAGGATACCAATACAAACGGTGATTAAAAAGTAAAAACCGCAAAGTTGGCAGGTAGCATAGCAAGGTTAACAACAAAACGCACAGCAGCACGTCGATAGAACATCCCTCAGAGATGCACAAAAACAATATAACATTCAAAATGGGTGAACGTTTCCTTATAGTAAAAATTGTAACTCGGCCACTCAGGAACATTCACTGTCTTCTTGGTAAGCAACTCCAGTGTAGATTTGGCTTTGTGTGGGTTAGAGAGATGAGGTAGTCAAGAATCATGTTAAACACTATTATTGCACACAGAGTGAGTCCATGTAACTTATTAAGCAAATATTTACTCCTGAAAGTCTTTAGGCTTGCCATAACAAAGGGGTTGAATACTTTTCATTTTTTATGAATTTGTAAAGAAAATTGTAAAATATAATTACACTTTGACATTATGGGGTATTGTGAGTAGTCCAGTGACAAAAAAATATATTTAATCAATTTTAAATTCAGGCAGTAATGCAATTTTGTTGGGGGGGAAAGGTCAAAGGGTGTGAACACTTTCTGAGGGCGCTGTAAGTCAACTGTAGCTGTCATAATGTAAATGAGCAGTTCATCATCTAGTGACATGAAACAGTGTTTAAAAAAAAGATAACATACATTTATTGAATCATTTCATTTTGACGGAAGGTAATACACCAACATCATGGACTCTTGGTTAATATGGTGTACATGGTTCTATTCTAAAGCAAATAAAATGTCAATTTTGAAGTAAAACCTTTTTTTTATCAACGTCTCCCTCCTTCCTATTTGTTTCTGCAATTTGCGCACAACAGCCTATGTTCAGCAGGTTAGGTTTTTCAAAAAGTGACACGACAACTTTAATTCTAGCTGGTTCCATTTTGCGAGGGGTCACATTTACAAGAGCTATGACACAGAGTTGACCAAGACCAGGCCAAGCAGATCCCCTGTCACTCAGCACACAAGAACCATGTTCGTTAGAGAGAGCTAACGAGGCAGTCAGCTCGTTAATAGCTAATTGAGCGGTCAGCGCCAAGACTTGAGTGGGCCATCTGTTTGTCACAGTGGAACATCTTGTCACATGCTGCCAGGCTGCAGGGCGCTCGGCTGTATTCTTTTGTAGTGTGATATTAATAGATCAAACACACAGAGAGAGAGAGAGAGAGAGAGAGAGAGAGAGAGAGAGAGAGAGAGAGAGAGAGAGAGAGAGAGAGAGAGAGAGAGAGAGAGAGAGAGAGAGAGAGAGAGAGAGAGAGAGAGAGAGAGAGAGAGAGAGAGAGAGAGAGAGAGAGAGAGAGAGATTCAGATAGAAAGGGAGAGAGAGAGAGAGAGATTCAGATAGAAAGGGAGAGAGAGAGAGATTCAGATAGAAAGGGAGAGAGAGAGAGATTCAGATAGAAAGGGAGAGAGAGAACGATTCAGATAGAAAGGGAGAGAGAGAACGATTTATATGGAGAGAGGGAGAGAGAGAACGATTCAGATAGAAAGGGAGAGAGAGAACGATTTATATGGAGAGAGGGAGAGAGAGAACGATTCATATGGAGAGAGGGAGAAAGAGAGAATGAATAACTAAAGGGGGAGGGAGAATTGGAGAGGAGTGACAGAGCGAAAGAAAAGGAAATGAGAGAAAAAATGCCTAAAAGGAACTGTTTGGTGCCTCTTAGTCAGGTCATATCCAACTGTCTTAGTGGAGCCTGTTTTGATTGACTGTACAAAGAGCCTGCCAGTACATTAAGATATGAACGAATCCTATTGTATCCCAGTCCCTATCAGGATGGCTCAAGGTTGCTTTTATTTGCAGTATGAGGAAGACTTGGAGCCCCTTACATGCTGACCAGACTGCACGTGTCCGCATGGATTTTGTCTCCCCACAACAGACGCGATCAGGACACGCAGGTTGAAATATCAAAACGAACTCTGAACCAACCATATTAATTTGGGGACATGTCGAAAAGCATTAAACATTTATGGCTATTTAACTAGCTAGCTTGCTGTTGCTAGCTAATTTGTCCTGGGATATAAACATTGGGTTGTTATTTTACCTTATTTTACTCCTCTACTCCGACAATTAATCCACAGATAAAAGGGTAAACCAAGTTTGTTTCTAGTAATCTCTCCTCCTTCATGCTTCTTCTTCTTCTTCTTTGGACTTTATATGGTGGTTGGCAACCAACTTTAAGGTGTATTACCACTACCAACTGGATTGTAGTGTGGACCTCAGTTCATCTTTCAATCATCCACGTAGGTATATGCTCCTCAAAACCAATGAGGAGATGGCACGTGGGTATATGCTCCTAAAACCAATGAGGAGATGGGAGAAGTGGGAATTGCAGCATGTCAAGCATCACAAATAGAACCAAGTTCTATTTTAGCACCTGGCTGCGCGCAAACGCTCGTTGACGCATGCGAGCAGTGTGGGTGCAATGATTGAATAACATATATGTGTACATTTATTTTGCAATGCGATGCGAGCGGTTTGGGCAGCATGTTATCATTTATATCCATCGGCATGTTGTTGTTTCTGACACAAAATATGAAAAAAGTATTTTATATTTATTCAGCCTTCCATGTAAAAGTATATCAAGAGCAACATTAATGTGGAAATAGAAACTAGCCAAACTCAGACAGGGGGGCACAGTATTGCGCATGTCTGGGTTGCTCCCAGGTAAACCATAGCCACCCAAAGAGTCTCGGTTGCTATGCCAGGAGGGATTATTGGCGTTGTCGTGGGCGACTGCTCAACGGAGGTGCTAATTTGTTAATATTCCTTCCGAGAGGAGTCTTAATTAGGTTTGTAAGATTCATGCCTAATTTTGTTATTATGCGCAGGATGAATGAACTAATGAATGTTCGCTCCAAACTTCCTATTTCACACGTGACATTTTTTGCCAATGAATTAATTGTTTGTTTTTAACCTTACGCTCCATTGTTTATTTGTTGGGAAATAGTCTGGGTTTCTCTTTAAATAAAAAATCCACCGAAAACCACTCATTCTTATAATTTACAGTGTTAAATAACACTCATATGTGAGAACAATATTTTTTTTGTGAACAAATGTTTCATTTTGTCATTGGTAAGGTTGGTAGCAACATATGAAAATCTGTTGCGGCTCAAGTCAACTACAAAACCCACAATGCAATGCTCTCCATGGGCTGGCTGACTGGATAGCTAGGTAGCTAGCTAGCTAGCAAACATACAGTAGGTACACACAATAATAATAATAATAATAATAATATCAGAATGTGAAGTAGCTAGTTAGATGTGATATTGTCTAAACAAACTGCACTATCAATTTAGTCTAGAATCTCACCATGTTCAACCTGCAAATCGATGTGCGTCGCAGAGTGGAGTCTGACATTTGCAACGGCCATGCAACAGCACCATGCAATGCACCCTGGACTGACGAGGCAGACAAATAGCAGAAATGTGGTGGACCCTCTGCTAAATTACACATATCTTGAGTTAGGAATATCGCAAAAATATGATCAGTATTGAAATCTGACATGTATGGCATGTCCTATTAACTTCCAGTGTAGTGAGAGCTGCTTTATTGCAATGCTACGTCATACCGGCCAAATGTCTGCCTGCTTGAACAGCAATAGTTCTGAAACACATGAAAACATGAAATGACCCAGGGAATCAATATAACATCTCTCAGAGATGCACAAAAACAATATAACATTCAAAATGGGTGAATCTTTCCTTTAACAGCTTATTGCAAAGGGTTGTATCTGAGCTGTATGCTGTATTTACAGTGATAATTGAGCTTCTGTCATAGATCCTGCTTTAAACTCATAGATTGCCTTTATTTTTTGTTTGAAAATGTGTACTCTAGTTTTGAAAATCAATGTGTACTTTAGTTTTTAACATAATCGAGTTAAATAAAAATCATCTAGTTTCCAATCAATAGAATGTTGGCATAAAAGGCATAACTATGGCCCATAGTCTGGTCGAGCAGTAATGCTCTCTTCTATGGAAAGTATTCAGACCCCTTGACTTTTTCCACATTTTGAAACGTTACAGCCTTATTCTAAAATGGAAAAAATATATAATTAAAATCCTCAGCAATCTATACAAAATACCCTTTAATAACAAAGCGTATTAAAATAAAAAAAACGAAATACCAGACCCTTTGCTATGAGACTCGAAATTGAGCTGAGCTACATCCTGTTTCCATTGATCATCCTTGAGATGTTTCTACAACTTGATTTGAGTCCTCCTGTAGTAAATTCAACTAATTGGACATGATTTGGAAAGGCACACATCTGTCTATATAAGGTCCCACAGTTGACCGTGCATGTCAGAGCAAAAACCAAGGAATTTTCCGTAGAGCTCCGAGACAGGATTGTGTCGAGGCACAGATCTGGGGAAGGGTACCAAAAAATGTATGCATCATTGAAGGTCCCCAATAACGCAGTGGCCTCCCATCATTCTTAAATGGAAGAAGTTTGGAACTACCAAGACTCTTTTTAGAGCTGGCCGCCCGGCCAAACTGAGTGGAAGCTACTCCTCAGTAAAAGGCACATTATAGCCCGCTTGGAGTTTGCCAAAAGGCATCTAAAGACTCTCAGACCATGACAAACAAGATTCTCTGGTCTGATGACACCAAGATTGAACTCTTTGGCCTGAATGCCCAGCATCACGTCTGGAGGAAACCTGGCACCCTCCCTACGGTGAAGCGTGGTTGTGGCAGCATCATGCTGTCTGGATGTTTTTTCAGCAGGGACTGGGAGACTAGTCAGGTTCGAGGCAAAGATGAACGGAGCAAATTACAGAGAGATTTTTTATGAAAACCAGCTCCAGAGCGCTCATGACCTCAGACTGTGACAAAGGTTCCCCTTCCAACAGGACAACAACCCAAAGCACACAGCCAAGACAAGGCAGGAATGGCTCCGGGACAAGTCTCTGTCCTTGAGTGGCCCAGCCAGAGCCCGGACTTCAACCCAATCTAACATCTCTGGAGAGACCTGAAAATAGCTGTGCAGCAACGCTCCCCATCCAACCTGACAGAGCTTAAGAGGATCTGCGGAGAAGAATGGGAGAAACTCCCCGAATACAGGTGTGCCAAGCTTGTAGCGTTATACCCAAGAAGACTTAAGGCTGTAATCTCTGCCGAATGTACTTCAACAAAGTACTGAGTAAAGGGTCTGAATACTTATGTAAATGTCATATTTCTGTTTTCAATTTTGTATAAATTAGCAAACATTTCTAAAAACCTGTTTTTGCTTTGTCATTATGGGGTATTGTGCGTAGATTGATGAGGGGGAAAACGATGTAATAAATTTTAGAATGAGGCTGTAATGTAACAAAATGTGAAAAAAGTCAAGGGGTCTGAATACTTTCTGAATGCACTGTACATCCCCCACTGCAGTGGGGATCATGGTTCGATACCCACATCAGCCCTACACACTCTCTCCCTGCGTATCTGCTCCCATCCTTTTACAAGTAAATTAAAATGCGTAAGTAGTTCGGAATTCCAATCCTCACCCCCCCAAAAAAGAAGCCGTAATTATCTATCAATTGTTTTCAACAGATTCCAGCAGACAGTCCAGTCAGAGACTATCAGTGGCAGGCTCCTAAATAACTCAAAGCTGTACTCTCTAGCCTGTCCTCTGTTTGTGTCCACAGGGATGGTTCAGTCCAGGTCAGGTGTTTGTGCTGGATGAGTACTGTGCCCGCTACGGTGTGAGGGGCTGCCACCGCCACCTCAGCTACCTCCAGGACCTGATGGAGTACTCTGGGAACAACACCCTGGTCGACCCCACCCTCCTGCATTACAGCTATGCTTTCTGCGCCTCCCACATTCATGGCAATAGGTACATACATTGACAAGCTCCGCAAACAAGTTACAAAAGTGTTGTATACTTTGTTGTACTACATCAACCACAGGTTTTTGCTTTTACTGTTTGATAAACGGAAATGTTGTCTCCAGAGCTCAGATGGTCAGTGTCATGATAAAAAATATAAAAAATATAAATAACTAGTAAAAAGACTCAATGTTGTTCATACACTTCCATTCATTGCCCCTACACACAGACAGTGCATTCGGGAAGTATTCAGATCCATTACCTTTTTCCTAATTTTGTTACATTACAGGCTTATTCTAAAATGGATAAAAAAATAATAATCTCATCCGTCTACACACAATAACCCATAATGACAAAGCGAAAAAAATGTTTTTATACAGAAATACCTTATTTACATAAATATTCAGACCCTTTGCTATGAGACTTGAAATTGAGCTCAGGTGCACCCTGTTTCCATTGATTATCCTTGAGATGTTCCTACAACTTGATTGGAGGCCACCATTATTTGGATAGGCACACACCTGTCTATTTAAGGTCCCACAGATGACAGTGCATGTCAGAGCAAAAACCAAGCCATGAGGTCGAAGGAATTGTCCGTAGAGCTCTGAGACAGGACTGTGTCGAGGCACAGATCTGGGGAAGGGAACCAAAAAATGTATGCAGCATTGAAGGTCCCCAAGAACACAGTGGCCTCCATCATTCTTAAATGGAAGAAGTTTGGAACTACCAAGACTCTTTTTAGAGCTGGCCGCGTGGCCAAACTGAGCAATCGGGGGAGAAGGGCCTTGGTCAGGTAGGTGACTGTCATGACTGTCCTGTGAGGATCGGAATGGGTCAGATCAGACTGGTGGGGGGGTAACCAGGCCTCTCTCTCTCCCACAGAGGGGAGGGAGAGCTGCTGGATGGTCGACCGTTCACACTTGGTCATAAGTTAAGCAGGAGAGAACTCTCTCTTTACCCTTTAGTATCAACTAAAGAAATGCCTTTGCCACAGACACTTTTGCTGCCCAAAACTCTAACGTCCAAAAGTGGATAATGGAACAATAATTCTAACATGGGGATTGTGGGAAATGGTCAGTGGGGAGATGTAGACAATTAATTTCATATTGTTTTTCATTTTGTGATGTTATTAAAAACTGTATGTACCAAATACTGTAACTTGGAAAGAATACGCCCTTTATCTGTCAAGTTTCCATCCAATATGTTGTACATATTATATGAAAAATTAGGAAAGTATTTTTGTTAAGAGAGGATTGTGATTTTAGGAGTCATAAGAGAGAACATATCATATCTAATCATATCCTTTGCACAATAAGTAGCCATGCCCCGAATGAGGTCAGAGAGCTTGTCAGCATGACGGAACACCCCTTTTGGCCAGAGTACATAAAAAGCCTTTGTAACGAAATTAACATTAGAGCAGAAAACGTGAGGCGAGAGCTACATATTTTAAATGGTTGAAACTCTGCAGCTCCAGCTCATGTCCATCGTGGTCCGAATCCTGAATACCAACACGAGGAGGAAGAGGCGAGAAGCTCACCTCAGACAATCACTGGTACAGCTGATTAGCTGTCTTAAATCAGATATCGAGAAAAGCAAATCTAAGTGAGACTATCCTACTACGCTCATCACCAATGGGAACCGTCGACATGGCTGGTTATCTTCCAGAGTGAACAACAACAGAAGATGGGAAAGGGGAGACCCCATTCGGACAATCAGATCCATACAGCAGGAAGGCCACCTACTTTCCGAGAAGGCTTGGTTCCGACTGAGATAAACGACGAACAAAGGTATTTCACACGTAAATACATTCATGATTTCTTATTCCAAATGGGCGGCGGTTCATGTGCAAAGTATATGGTTAATGGGAGAATAGTATATGGTTAATGGGAGAATAGTAAATGGTTAATGGGAGAATCCCCCCCCTCCATCTGTTGTAACAAGCCATCCTATCTGGTTAGTCCACTAGGGACCTTTGTCTCATGTAAGTGTGTGTGTGTATTCTGTGTTATTATTTAGTTTATTTTGTATTATTTTTTTAGCTAGTAAATAAATGATTAAACCAGTTTGTGTAGTACTGAATAAAGCGCAAGGCTGGGGTTTTTGCAGATCCAAGAAGGTTACGATTGTTCAGAATGAGTATTTGATAAGAGGTAATGATTAATAAGATGACTGTTTATCGATGTTATAGGTAAAAGACCTTATAGAGTTTAATTCAGGATATGGTAACTCTCTAAACAACTTATTCCGTGGTGCCACAAATCCTAATGAGTTAATTGTTACATGATTAATCTAATCGAATAACAATTAAACATAGTTAGTGGATTAAATAAATAACAGTCATCAGATTAACCTTGTCATACGTGAGTTCCAAATATCTCTAACGGTCGCCTCAGTGTGAGTTGTTTTATGCAGGTGATGTCAGAATGCACTCACTATTACAAAATGTGATTATTACACAACAGGACAGTTAGCACGCGCTGCCTGCTAATTATCTATAAGCTATGTTTCAAGATTTTCTAACAAGTTGTATTTTCTTACAACAGTTTGAATTGAGGTGTGTTCTGCCTCCTCATTAATTCAAATAGAAGTAGCCATTTTAGCGTTGCAATTTATGTTTGAGGGTTTACTGAGCTGGACAAACTTCTCTCTTCGAGGAGAGCCCACGCGCACTTCACCAATGTTTGCGCAGATCAAGTATGCAGATATTTGCGCAGTCTTGCACGAGTTGGAACATTTTCTGTCTAGCGCTCGCATTGCCTTGTTGTTTTCCTTACAAATAATAACTTTGGACATGTGTGCGTTCCTATCAAAGTAAATTCCTTATTTTCTGTATATCGTGTTGTCGTTTATACCGTAGGCGCATACAGTATGTATGTATGTATGTATGTATGTATGTATGTATGTATGTACACTACCGTTCAAAAGTTTGGGGCCACTGTTTTTGAAAGAAAAGCAAAAATAATTGTCCATTAAATAACATCAAATTGATCAGAAATACAGTGTAGACATTGTTAATGTTGTAAATTACTATTGTAGCTGGAAACGGCTGATCGGCGTACAAAGGCCCATTATCAGCAACCATCACTCCTGTGTTCCAATGGCAAGTTGTGTTAGCTAATCCAAGTTTATCATTTTAAAAGGCTAATTGATCATTAGAAAACCCTTTAGCAATTATGTTAGCACAACTGAAAACTGTTGACCTGATTTAAGAAGCAACAAAACTGTCCTTCTCTAGAGTACCTGCAAAACACCAGTCTCAAAGTCAACAGTGAAGAGGCGACTCCGGGATGCTGGCCTTCTAGGCAGAGTTCCTCTGTCCAGGGTCTGTGTTCTTTTGTCCATCTTAATCTTTTCTTTTTATTGGCCAGTCTGAGATACAGCTTTTTCTTTGTAGCTCTACCTAGAAGGCCAGCATCCCCGAGTCGCCTCTTCACTGTTGACGTTGAGACTGGTGTTTTGCGGGTACTATTTAATGAAGCTGCCAGTTGAGGACTTGTGAGGCATCTGTTTCACAAACTAGACACTCTAATGTACTTGTCCTCTTGCTCAGTTGTGCACCGGGGCCTCCCTCTCCTCTTTCTATTCTGGTTAGAGCCAGTTTGCTCTTTTCTGTGAAGGGAGTAGTACACAGCATTGTACGAGATCTTCAGTTTCTTGGCAATTTCTCGCATTGAATAGCCTTCATTTCTCAGAACAAGACTAGACTGACGCGTTTCTGAAGAAAGTTCTTTGTTTCTGGCCATTTTGAGCCTGTAATCAAACCCACAAATGCTGATGCTCCAGATACTCAACTAGTGTCACGTATACTCCCTCTCCGGCCTCTAGGCCATCAGGCTGCTGATTATCCTGCACACCTGTCACCATGACACTCACCTGGACTCTTATCACCTCCTTGATTATCTTCCCTATATCTGTTACTCCCCTTGGTTTTTTGCTCAGGTGTTATTGACTCTGTTTTCATGTCGGTGCATTGTTTGTGTTTCGTGTTCATTGTTTCTTTTATTTATTAAAACACTCACTCCCTGAACTTGCTTCCCGACTCTCAGCACACTCGTTACAACTAGTCTAAAGAAGGCCAGTTTTATTGCTTCTTTAATCAGGACAACAGTTTTTAGCTGTGCTAAATTCCTAAGTGACACAAACTTTTGAACGGTAGTGTATGTATGGAGTATTTACAGTTTTATTCACATGTTTTGGTGACCAAATAATGCATTCCGATTATTGCATAGATTGTAATGGACACCTATGATGTGTGTAAAATACTTTTTTGAAGGTTTTACTGATTATAATGAGCTAATGCTAAGCTATTTGCCAGCTATGTGTGGCGCCATGTTTGTTGACATTATACAATGCATTCTGGGTGTCACATAAACATCTGTCAAGACCAAAGATGTTATAATGAGGTGAAGGAATGGTTCACTCATCTTTCGGGTAAACTTCCAGAAGTGAATGAAGGGAAGCGAATTATCGTAGACGACATACCCCCTTCAACATGCGTACTTTAAACAGACCTAACTCATCTTGTCTCTTATTATCTTTGGTTGATGCAACAACAAAAAAACATGGCATTGCATCCAACATTGCATCCAAAAATAAACTGGTCACCAGGACATAATGTTGTAAGGACTGTGTTTGCGCAAATTGTTTCTGTGAAAAAAAACAGTGTGGCCAGCTCAAATGCTGATTGTTGCATCAATCGAAACTGGACGTTCTAAATATGCATTCTAATCACACCGGTTTGAGCATATGCTGCAGGGACCACTGTAGAATGATCACACCCGTTTGTTGGTACGTGTGAAAAGGTTAATTTAAGTAAAGTCAGGACAGTGACCAAGAACTCAGTGGTCACGCTGACAGAGCTCCAGAGTTCCTCTGTGGAGATGGGAGAACCTTCCAGAAGGACAACCATCTCTGCAGCTCTCCACCAATCAGGCCTTTATGGTTGAGTGGCCAGACGGAAGCCAGACGGAAGCCTCAATAAAAGGCACATGACAGCCCGCTTGGAGTATCCTAGAAGGCACCTAAAGGACTCTCAGACCATGACAAACAAGATTCTCTGGTCTGATGAAACCAAGATTGAACGATTTGGCATGTATGCAAAGCGTCACGTCTGGAGGAAACCTGGCACCGCTCATCACCTGGCTAATACCATTCCTACGGTGAAGCATGGTGGTAGCAGCATCATGCTGTGGGGATGTTTTTCAGTGGCAGGGACTGGGAGACTAGTCAGGATTGAGGGAAAGATGAACGGCGCAAAGTACTCTCAGGTACTCTCAGATCCTTGATGAAAACCTACTCCAGAGCACTCAGGACCTCAGATCGGAGCAAAGGCTCACCTTCCAACAGGACAACGACCCTAAGCACAGCCAAGCAGAAGTCTCTGGATGTCCTTGAGTGGCCCAGCCAGAGCCCGGACTTGAACCCAATCGAACATCTCTGGAGATACCTGAAAATAGCTGTGCAGCGACGCTCCCCATCCAACCTGGCAGAGTTTGAGAGGATCTGCAGAGAAGAATGGGAGAAACTCCCCAAATACAGGTGTGCCAAGCTTGTAGCGTCATACCCAAGAAGACTCAATGATGTAATCGCTGCCAAAGGTGCTTCAACATAGTACTGAGTAAAGGTTCTAAATGCTGATGTAAATGTGATATTTCAGTTTTTCTAAACCTGTTTTTGCTTCGTCATTACGGGTTATTGTGTGTAGATTGATGACGTTTTATTTAATTTTTTATCCATTTCAGAATTACGCTGTAATGTAACAAAAAGTGAAGGGGTCTGAATACTTTCCGAATGCACTGTACACACAATTTCACACTCTCCAAATACGCTGCTGCTACTCCATTTATTATATATCCTGATTGCTTAGTCACTTTTCTCCCTACCTACATGTACATATTACCTCAACTACCTTGTACCCCTGCACATTGACTCAGTACCGGTTGTCGTTGTATATGGCCTCATTATTGTTATCTATTTTCATTTGAAAATGTTCTTTTTAACTTTGCGTTGTTGGGAAAGGGCTCGTAAGTAAGCATTTAACAGTAAAGTCTACACCTGTTGTATATTCGGCGCATGCGACCATTACATTTTTTTCTTCATTTATAGTCATACACATATAGAAAAGCGTGTATACCTATTATTTCACATTTCAGGATTTCTCCTCTCAGAAATCAAGGATTTTATTTGTGTCATGGCCAAAAGAATAAGTCAAAGAAAAACTGGGGGCTTTTGTGTATTGTAAAGACGAGTCTTGCAAAGGGACTTGACAGTACCATAATAGTAACCCCCCCTGTGTGCCTCCTTCTTTGCAGTGGCTATGTTGGGCCTCTTTTCTCAATTATTTGAGAAGGAGTGAGAACGTGTATAGAGTCTCTCACAACTTACTACTTAGCTTTTAACTCTGCATCAGAGCATAATATGATTAGAAAATAATTATAGGTTCCGCATCAGCTTCTAATAGGTCATGATATTTGTTCCCTTTCCTCCCTACTTGTTTTCTCTCTTTTTTTGTTGATCATGATTCATTTCTACACACAATTTCTCAAACCATATATGGTTGAGTTTTATCATTTAAATTTAACTAAATATCCAAGGTTTTTACATCCAGAATATGTTTCACATCTAACAAATAGTTATAATCAAATATAATCATATTTCCAGGACGTTTAACACTAGCACGCATCCATTGGTACTTTTCTCAAAGGCACAAGTTATCCGTTTATTGTATTTAGTCTGATATGAGCAGTATATCTTGGCCACTTGTCGGCTTAACAGCTCCACTCTGTTTCCTACTTACTGTTCTCTTACGGCTAATAGTTTCCCACTTACCTCAAATAAACCCCGCTTGACTTCCCCTGTGATAAATGCTAATATATGTGCTTTCTCTCTTTGCTCAGTAATTTAGCAAATTAGAACAGTAATGATTAGCCTCTCTGAGTAATCACCACGTATAAATGTGAGAGATTGCTGGAACTGGCTTTTTGTCAGTTGGAGCTCTAATTTGAATAATTGATGCCTATTCAGTACTCTCGATGTTGCCTGAGGGGGTGCGGAAGGGAGTGGAGGCATCGAGTAGCATGAGGCCACAGACAGAGAGAATGAAGGTAGTGTTATGCAAACAGCCTTATGCAATCTGTAACTTTCTTGTCTTGTCAAAGGTGCTGGGCCTGTTTCTAAACGAAGGGGATGGACCTTGGCGAATGTATACTTTATTTAAAAATATATAAATTATATGAAATCTGTCAGATCTACTGTGTACAAAACCCATGCCCTTTCTTTGTGATGTGTGTGTGCCCCTGCATTTTGGGATTAGCTTTTGCACTTGGAGACCAAGAGTTGTCAAAAAACTGGTTGATTTGAGGGTGCTATTTCCTTATCAGAACTGTCATTTTCAATCCTCAGTTAATTGGTTGGAGGCTGTTGTTTTTAACAATCACACTCTTTGTAGAATGGTTGTGAATGTGGTTTGTGTTTTCTGGAAAAAAGTTGTCCATTGTCCAAGCAGACACTTGCTAACTTTGTAACAACTTTTGTGGATCACTGGTTTTGATTGACTCATTGAGCTTTTGCACCGCCACGGGTTTGTGCAGTTTTGGCTTCCATCTTCATGGAGACAGGTGTGTTTGGGAGTGGAGCAAGGTTAAAGGAGTCAATGGCAAGGAGGGCCAAAGGGCAGCACTGTGAGCTGTAATGAGCCAGGTGGAAAGTGACAGTGGACACATCATCTTCTGCTCACCTCCCTCTTATCTGTCACTTCCTATCACCCGCCTCTCAGAGATGTCCGGCTCTCATGGGCTCGGAATGTGACAGCAGCTTTTTACTTCTGCAACCCCGACTCCCCCATGCCACCCATCCCCTGTGTCTCCTAACTGTCACCCATCCCCTGTGTCTCCTAACTGTCACCTATCCCTGTTCTCCACGCTGCTAAAGGGAGGAGACACACACACACACAAGATGCCCTGCCACGCATGACCGCTGCCTCACCGTCAGATGACACAAACTCCGTCGGATGTGATTAACCCAGAGATCCTGAGGTTTGGAGCGTGTTCGAACATGACAGTCAACACTTAACGATGAGCCATATCCACTGTAAACACCCTGACAGTAACCTACAGCCCATCTTGTAGCCTGTCAACCCTTTGTGAGTGGGGGGTCAGCGTTTAGCCTCCACTCAAACACGCTCGCTTCATTTAGCAGCAACAATGGCTCTGCCCTCGACAAGCTGTTGCACTGCATCCAACTCTGACGTGTGCAGCCAAGCATGACGGGAAGTTTGATTGGATTTGATAGCAGTCAGAGAAAAGCTATTATGGGAAAGCCAGTTACAAGCACAGGGGTTCTACTTTATATTTGAATGGTCTATCAGGGTATTTTCAATTTGGCCTGTTGCCAATCATTTTTGGTTAACAACGCTGGCTTAGAATGCTGGTACACTTTGAATGTGACAAGGATACCAACATGGAGATGTTATGTATCAGAGGACTGAACAACTGAAGTGATAGTCTATTTCTTATCTGACTCCATACTACAAAACTGTCAGTATTGACCAACCTTGCAATCTGGTGTTTTGCTTGTGTTAATGTAACTATATGTGTATAATTACATTTCAGCAACTGGTCAGCTCCCAGGATCCATGGGCTTGGGCTGGGACTAAGGTCGAGTGTGTGAGGTTTAGTGTTTGGCCAAAGGCTGAAGATGGGGAAGCTGCAAAACATGACCCTTATATCTTCAGCTGGACATTTGGGCTGGAGTGTGAGGGAGGAAGAGAACAAGAAATCCACTGCCTTCTTTTTACCTCGACATGAAAGAAAATGTCCTCGCCATCACATGAGTGAGCACACTCACCCACCCCTCCCAGCGCGATTAGCTGGTGCTTGTTAAAGGGGGTGGCAGCAGGGGGGGGTTAATGAATTGACAGATTTAAGGAACAACAGGGTTTACAAGTTGTCCTTACAAGTGTGGTTGTGAAGAGAGGGCTGCTTTTCATTGTAGACCAGGGCCTTTTGGTAATTAAGCGGAGAGGAGTTGAAGTGAAGGCCTTATGTTCATAATAATAATAATACATGGGACTTAAATAGCGTTTTTCATTGACCCAGAGTCACTTCACAATTGTAGAAACTAAACAAAAAACAGATATTAAAACAACAACGCCAGGCTAAGCAGTAAGAAACAAAAACATGAAACAAAGAGAAGGGGATAAAGGCTAATGAAGGGAAAAGTGTGATGTGTATGAGTGAGCAAGCAGGTATTGTGCATGTGTGTGAGAGAGAGAGAGAGAGAGAGAGAGAGAGAGAGAGATGTGTGTGGTGGGTGGTATGTGTGTGGTGGGGGGTGGCTTTAGGAGGGACTGAAAGATGATGGACCCAGAGTCACGGATTGCTGGAGAGAGGGAGTTGCAGAGCTTTGGAGCAAACCTGGAGAAGGCCCTGTTGCCAAAGCTCTGGAGCTTGGACCTGAGAAAGGCAAGGTGGCCTGCTGTGGTGGAACGGAGTGAGCGTATGGGTTGGTAGATGGAGAATTGTCAGAGAGGTAAGGGGGGACAAGGTGGTGAAGAGCTTTGTAGGTTAGAAGGAGGATATTGTCATAATGCGGTGGGAGACAGGGAGCCAGAGGAGTTCAAAGCAGATAGGGTGATTTTTTTGCCAGGACTTAGTGTGGGTGAGGAGTCGGGCTGCAGAGTTCTGAACCATTTGGACCTTATGGAGGGAGCTTGAGTTGATGCCGGAGAGTAGTGAGTAGCAGTAGTCGAGACCGGAGGAGAAAAATGCGTGGATGAGGATTTCAGCGGTAGGACAGGAGAGGGAGGACCTGACTTTGGCAAAACTGCATAGGTGGAATAATTAGGTTTTGACAGTCTGTCGGATGTGGGGGTCGAAGGAGAGGGTCCAGGATGACGCCAAGGTGCATGGGGTGAGGGTGAGGTTGACAACTTTGCTGAGTGTGGTTTTGTTGCCTATGAGGAGGAGTTTAAGAGAGGCAGGATTCATGTGGGTCTGATGAGGGATTTGGTGGTGATGTAGATCTGGGTGTCATCGGCGTAGCAGTGGAAGTTGAGGTTGAAGTGACGAAGGATCTGACCAAGGGGGAGGATGTAGATGATGAAGAGTAAGGGACCCAGCACAGAGCCCTGAGGGACACCCTGTGTGACAGCAGTGGAGTCAGAAGTATGGCCATTGAGGGATATGTAGTGGTTCTGGTTGGTGAGGTATGATTCTTGCCAGGAGACTGCTGTGCCCTCAACATCCAGGCCCTCTAGTCTGGTGAGCAGGACTTGATGGAGAAATATGCCAACAGAGCAGATAAGATCAAGTTATTGTCCCTTAGTGTGAGTGGGAAAATTGACACGTTGGGTAATATTGAAACTATTTAGATCAGCAATGAAATCGGAGGCTAGTTTTGAGTTAGATAAGTCCTCTTGAATATTCATATCACCAAGCAACAGTAAGCGGGGTGAGAGTGGGACAGCAATGGTGAGTTGTTCAGACAGGAATGATTAATTAGCTTTAGAAGGACAGTACACAAGGGTAGTGGTCATGGAGCAGGATTATTTGTAAGCATTGTATTCAAATAAGGAGTCAATAGGGAGATAGAGACTACAAGCTTATATTGTCACTCCATTTCTTGAGATTTGTTTTTACAAAGTCCTTTATTATAGCTAATTACCTTTGTACATTTCAAATGTGAGATACATTTGTTTACTCTAAAACCAGGCACATTTTTGATAGGATCGTTTACACTCATATTTATTCTAGAATTATCTTAGTTTTTTTCCCCTCAAAGTCTCTTGGCGGAGTAAAAACAGACCATAGTAAATGCTTCATATGCAATTCACAGTTCAGTTTCTCCGTTTCGACGTAGTTTTCATTACAAACTTCAAGTCACGAATATTGTTGCAGATGCGTGTCATTCTCCCCTGCTAGAGGCTAATAGTTCATGGTCAGGAGCTCACTGCATAGGCTTTTATAAGCACAGCACAGACAACCTCTCCCCCACTCTTCCCGGTGAAAGTGAGTGTCGTTTTGAGGGCCTTTCTCGTTCATCTGAAAAAAGCCCTGTAAGTCAAGGCTAGCAGTCTGGGTAGTGATTGCATTTTCTTCTCTTTCCCCAGAGTGCCTATTCATGAAGAGGCAAGAAGGGAATGGGTACATTGCAAACATTAAATGGGCAATCTGCAATTGCTACATCCATTTTCAGACTTTAAAATGAATGATATATAGCCATTGATTCTTGAATATTACTTATAAATGCCTCATGAGCTTAGTTCAACTGTCTAACCCCATCAGAACCCAACAATATAGACTTGTTTTATTCTATTGTTTGTAAACAATACAATTGTAAACCAACCCTGTATAGCTTCAAAACATGGTTAAAACTATAATTTATGGTCAGTCCTTGCATCCATAGCACAGTCTATGAATTTGAGATTGGTTCGTTTTCTCCAAACCCCTCCCTTAAGCCATTTACCCCCATAAGGTATAGTGTACTTTGTTGATGTTTGAACTGCAGATTGCCTCTTTAATGAAATGCTCATCAAACATTTGTATGTGTATTTTTCTTTTAGGCCGGATGGAATGGGAACAGTGACTGAGGACGAGAGAGAACAGTTTGAGGACATAAGAGGCCGTCTCCTGAGTCTATTGGACAACCAGATCATCCATTTTAGGTACTACTTCCTCTACGATTTAAGTGATTACAAACGATGGTGTCATAACATTTGTCAGTAATGCACTAGTAAACCTTCTTAGGGATCGGTGGGACGCTAACATGCCACCTAGGACAACATCCGGTGAAATTAGAGCGCGCCAAATTCGAAAATACAAAATCATAATATTAAACATTCATGAAAATACAAGTGTCATACATGATTCTTTAGCTTAGAATCTTGGTAATCGAACCGCCTTGCCCGATTTACAATAGGCTTTACGGCGAAAGCAGAACATTCAATTGTCTGAGGACAGCGCCCCACTTCCAAAATATTATTCAAACTAGCACAGGCATTACAAAATCAAAATAAATCATTTACCTTTAAAGATCTTCCTCTGTTTGTAATCACAAGGGTCCCAGCTACAACATAAATGGTTGTTTTGTTCGATAAAGTCCTTCTTTATATCCCCAAAAAGTCTGTTTAGTTGGTGCATTTTATTCAGTAATCCACCCGTTCAACTCGTTCAACATGCAGACAAAGGAATCCCAAAGAAATACTGGTAAACTTCGTCCAAACAAGTCAAACAACGTTTCTAATCAACCCTCAGGTACCCTAATATTTCCTAACAAAGCCATAGGTACTGCAACATGGGCGCTATTTATTTTTAAATTGAATAGGCCAGCATAGGGATGGTCTGGGAGCTCAAAAAAAAACATCTGGATGGATTTTCCTCTGGTTTTTGCCTGCCATATCAGTTCTGTTATACTCAGACATTATTTTAACAGTTTTAGAAACTTTAGAGTGGTTTCTATCCAATACTAATTATATGCATATCCTAGCTTCTGGGCGTGAGTAACAGGCAGTTTACTTTAGGCACGTCAGACTCTCCGTACTTCCGAACACTGCCCCCTAGCCTTAAGAGGACTAGTAACTGAGTAAAGTAAGAACTTTCAACACATTTAAACAAGTGCGAAATACTGTATATTGGATTCTTGGTCCTATATACAGTAAGCCTAGTGGTTAGAGCGTTGGGCCAGTAACCGAAAGGTCGCTGGTTCAAATCCCAGAGCCGACAAGGTGAAACATTTGTTGATGTGCCCTTGAGCAAGACACTTAACCCTAATTAGGGGGGGTGTCTCAGGAGAGTTGAGATATGCAAAAGAATTCCACAATTTCCAATTCCCACATAAATTCCTGTAACCATACACACTTAAAATAGGAAAACTATAAGCACCCACCAAATTATTATTATTGTTATTATCTGTGAGCTGCTATTCACCATTATTGCGTTGTATGGCCTTATTGTCAGGGCCATGGTAACAGATCCAGACCTTGAAGGATGGTTTGTTCAACGCCTGTGAAGGGCCCTCCATCTGGTCCCAAGGAGGAAAGAGGGTAGATGGGGACAAGAAGTTGGTAGGGGGCTGTTGAAAGCAGTGGGGGTCATTAGCAACACTCCTCAACGACAGGCTAATGGCAGTAAACAATAGCCTAGACAATGTTGGGATTATGCTAATATGCAGCAGACAGGAACGGGGTGCATATAGTTTAGGATTAAGGGGGACCACAGCGAAGTTGATTAAGGCCTATAAGAGTTGTTTGATAATTCCTCACCACGCAAGAAGGGACATGTTTGACAGGGACCACCTCAAATCCATTTAAAATATGATATACCCATTTGGGAGAGATATTGGCCTGTAGGTCAGCATCTATTTGCTTGTTTCCAGTCCATTAATACAAGACAAATCAAGATCACCAGAGTTCCGAGAGCCATGCAGGCAATATACATGTGTGCCCACTTCTGACCTCTACTTTGTTAAGGACTAGCATTTCAATGTTAGTCCACACCTGTTGTTTACGAAGCATGCAAAAAATACAATTTTATTTGATTTTCATCACCCACAGTTTGACCTAGATATTTGTGCCAGTCATTGTCTAATCAAAGAATGCAGTAGGCTATAATCAATAAATGTTTTTTTTTGTGCAGTGTAGTGCATTGGCGTCCTTTCATACATCAAGCATTCCCACAGTATCGTTCTTGAAAATGGTGTATATGCGATGTCCACTCACACTTGTATCCACAGATACTGTTTCCCCTTTGGACGACCAGATGGGGCCCTCAAAGCGACACTCTCCCTACTAGAAAGGGTATGTTGTGCTTGAAAAGCTATGTCTGCTGTCTAAGTCTGTTGTTATTCTTTTGAGTCTACATTGTATCTGTACTCTTCATATTGCAGACGGTTGTGTAGACAAGAATGTGTTGGGATATCCTTGTGGCCTTCCACTCTAAACAGGTTTTGGGTCACTCAGAAGTCCGTTTTGTTATGTTTGGCATTAGGCTCATGACTGTGTTTGGTTAATTCTAGGTTTTGATGAAGGACACCACACCAGTTCCTCCTGATGAGATGAAGAAGGTGGTCCAGAAATGTTTGGAGAAAGCTGCCCTTGTCAACTACGCCCAGCTGACCGAATACGCTCAGATCGAGGGTATGTGCAAGCCCGGCTCACATGTGTGGTGATGTTACTGTGTCGTATTTCACTGTCATGTCTCTGTGTTTGGTTTTGTTAAAGTATATGCAGTGTTTGTCAGTGTTCCTAATACAGTATACAGGGTGCCAGTTAGTGTTTAAGTGTATCCTTGTGCTGGTGTCACAGTGCTGGCATGTTTGTGTGTGCTAATGTAACAGCTGATGCTCAAGCTGCCACGGAGAAGAGGTTGGAGGATATGATGCGACTGGGAGAACTTTGTATTGAGGTCCTGCAGCAGAATGATGAGCACCATTCAGAGGTAGGACCATTCCACCAGACTAACTATCACGTTTCAAGGTAAGACCCAGCTGCAGACAATGTCGAATTAACAACAGTTTATTAATCCAGCAGGGGCAGGAAAAGACAGGTCAAGGGCAGGCACGGGTCAATAATCCAAATAGGTGAGGCAAAGGTACAGGACGGTAGGCAGGCTCAGGGTCAGGGCAGGCAGAAATGGTCAACACCGGGAAAACTAGAAAACAGGAACACTCAAGAGACAGGAACAGAGGGGGAAACACCGGTAGGCTTGACGAAACAAAACAAACTGGCAACAGACAAACAGAGAACACAGGTATAAATACACTGGGGATAATGGGGAAGATGGGCAACACCTGGAGGGGGTTGAAGACAATCACAAAGACAGTTGAAACAGATCAGGGTGTGACACTAACAGCATCACCCTCACAACACACACACACACCGTTTATTTATGATACACATCACCGTAGTACTGTTTATTTTGACGTCACATATGGTTACCAATACCATAAGGTTGAAACATTCAATTTTTATCCTAAAACAATTTAAAATAATATTGAAATCTAGTTGTGGGTTGTCTATAATAATTATTCTGCCACATCATTGTTGAATTCTCGTTAAATTAAATTAAATTCAGAAATTTCTAATTGACCCAAACCCTGATGTGCACAGAGCTTTAGCATCACAACGCTTACCACAGTGTACTCAGTCACAGTGCATTCAGAAAGTTATCATACCCCTTGACTTATTCCACATTTTGTTGTGTTACAGCCTGAATTTTAAATATCTTTTTTTCTCACCGATCTACACACTACCCCATGATGACAAAGTGAAAAGAATGCTAATTTATTGGAAATGAAATACAGAAATATCTCTTTTACATACGTATTCTTACCACTGAGTCGATACTTTGTAAAAGCACCTTTGGCGTCTGTATCAGCTTTGCACATCTGAATTTGAGGATTTTCTCCCATTCTCCCAAGCAGATTTGATCAAGCTCTGTTAAGTTAGATGGGGAGTGGCGGTGAACAGCAATCTTCAAGTCTTTCCACAGATTTTCAATGGGATTCAAGTCTGGGCTTTGGCTGGGCCACTCAAGGACTTTCACATTCTTGTGCTGAAGCAATTCCAGCATTGCTTTGGCTGTATGCTTGGGGTCATTGTCCTGTTGGAACTTAAATCTTCAAGGATTTGCCTGTACTTGGCTCCATTCATTGTTCCCTCTATCCTTACCAGTCTTCCAGTCCCTGCCCTGAAAAGCATACCCATAGCATGAGGCTGCCACCACCATGCTTCATGGTAGGGATGGTGTTAGACGGGTGATGAGCTGTGCTTGGTTTTCTCCAGACATAGCGCTTTGCATTGAGGCCAAATAGTAAAATGTTTGTCTCATCAGACCACAGAATGTTTTGCCTCATGCTCTGAGTCTTTCATGTGACTTTTTCCAAACACCAGGCATACTGTCATGTGCCTTTTTCTCAGGAGTGGCGTCCGTCTGGCCTATCTCCCATAAAGCCCAGATTAGTGAAGGTCTGTAGAGACTGTTGTCCTTCTGGCAGGTTTTCCCATCTCAGCCAAGGAACTCTGGCCAGAAACAAAGAACTTTCTTCTGAAACTCTGTGTACTACCTTCACAGAACAGAGAAAACTGGCTCTAACCAGAATAGAAAGAGGAGTGGGAGGCCCCGGTGCACAACTGAGCAAGAGGACAAGTACATTAGAGTGTCTAGTTTGAGAAACAGACTCCTCACAAGTCCTCAACTGGCAGCTTCATTAAATAGTACCCGCAATACACCAGTCTCAAATTCAACAGTGAAGAGGCGACTCCGGGATGCTGGCCTTCTAGGCAGAGTTCCTCTGTCCAGTGTCTGTATTCTTTTGCCCATCTTAATTTTCTCTTTTTATTGGCCAGTCTGAGATGCAGCTTTTTCTTTGCAACTCTGCCTAGTTGTGCTAACATAATTGCAAAGGGGTTTTCTAATGATCAGTTAGCCTTTTAAAATGCTAAACTTGGATTAGCTAACACAACGTGCCATTGGAACAGAGGAGTGATGGTTGCTGATAATGGGCCTCTGTACGCCTATGTAGATATTCCATTCAAAATAAGCCGTTTCCAACTACAATAGTCATTTAGAACATTAACAATGTCTACACTGTATTTCTGATCAATGTGATGTTATTTTATTAATGGACAAATAAGGACATTTCTAAGTGACCGCAAACTTTTGAACGGTAGTGTATTTGATACTATTCCACTGATTCCGCTCCAGTCATTACCGTAAGCCCATTCTCTCCAATTAAGGTGCCACCAACCTCCTGTGGTGTGCAGATGGGTGAGAAAAAAAACAATTTTAATCCATCTTAAATTCAGGCTGTAACACAACAAAATGTGGAATAAGTCAAGGGGTATGAATACTTTCTGAAGGCACTTTAAGTCACAAAACGTAGTATACAGATCAGAAAGAAAGTATTTTTTCATGCAAATGTCACTTATCTCAGTGACTTTCGGCAATACATTTTTGCAGTCAGTATAGGCCTCCTCCAATGCCTTGGTTACTTCAATAACACAACAACTTAACTCTTTTTACATTTTTTAAAAACGTTTTACCCCTTTTTCTCCCCGATTTCGTGATATCCAATTGGTAGTTAGTCTTGTCCCATCGCTGCAACTCCCATACAGACTCGGCAGAGGCGAAGGTCGAGAGCCATGCGTCCTCTGAAACACGACCCCGCCAAGCCGCACTGCTTCTTGACAGACTGCTTGCTTAACCCGGAAGCCAGCTGCACCAATGTGTCGGAGGAAACACTGTACAGCTAGCGACCGAAGTCAGTGTGCGTGCACCCGGCCACAACAACTAAACTCTTGTCACAAATAAATATTTCAGTTGAAATGCAACCTTAAATGCTGGATTGGTTTCTATTTTTAAATGATTGTTGCCCGTGCCACACCAGAAGGAATTGCTTGATCATTTCACTAAGAACTAGTGACCATTTATTGTGGCGATGCCCATTCCTATTCTGTGTCTGCGATGGCCGCTGTGTGCCAAAGCGGAAGATGATACATCAAGTGCCAACACTGTAGTAATGTCTCTGGCGAGAAGAGATCAAAACAACGCCCACAGCCCATACTCACACATCACTCTTATGGTACGGTGTACAACTTATCAACTATAAGTGGTGCGACATCCACGAACACCATACATTTGCCTAATAAGTGGCAGTGCGGATTCAGACATCTGTTTCTGAGCAACAAAGCTATTTATAACTGGATGCAAATCTGCATCTGTCACGACAACATATGAGATAAGGCCCTTTGTGGTTGGAGCCTGGCGCTGGAGTTTTAGTGGGTGGCCAGTCATGGTAGAGCATCCCACGCACTGTCAAAGGCAAAACGTTGAATTACGATTGCTTTCCATGATTTCGCCATTTGTGTAAATCAAACCGGTGATGAGCCTCTTCAGTATTTTATGCTAAGTGAAAATTCCAGAGATGCCTTCACTTTCTCTCATTTCTGTCTTTCACTTTCCCTCTTTTTCTAATATGAATTGGAAAGGGAAGAGAGGTGAGTTTATCTCGTGAAAACTCCAGCTTCATGTCTGTTATGTCCATGTCCATCAAATTGTGTTACGTCCCAAAGCCTGTCAACATCTGTCAGTCATATACCACACCTCACTCATACCCTGTAAAGCTCTGTTCATGGTTCACATTGAGAAGATGGTTGATACTGAGAAACAGTGCAACGTGGTGTACCATGGCACCTAATTATGCACTCTGGGTATCTAATGATTCAGGGTTTTTGGTGATTATTGTACCACAATTTATGGTACAATTCATTTCAGTCAGTCTTTCTTGACATGTATCCATGTCGTCTGCCCTTCGTTTGCCCTCCTTGGTGTGAAGAAAGCTGAAGTATTACAACCATTAACAGTGTCAATAGAAATCAGCACCAATTCATGGATTCAAGGAAAGGACATCATAGTAGATCCATTTATTCAGCTATGTTATTATTCACATCATGATAACCAAACCATTATACTGATCACAATCAAGGCCTGCCCTGGCCCTTGAATAGATATCCATGGTACACACGTACACGCCACAGACACACACACACAGAGAGACAGAGAGCTGTTACCATCCCTTGCTAAGCCTAAATTAAAAGTACAGACTCCTGGAGGAGCAATATCCTTCATATTTATATGATGAATGCAAAATGTCTTGTCAGCTGCAAAGCACTTGTCACGCTTAAGGTTGCAAAATTCCAGGAACTTTCAGTAAATTCCCTGGTTTTCCTGTAATCCTGGTTGGAGGTTTCCCGGAATCAGGAGGGAATAAGCTGGAAATCCAGAATCCTCCAACCAGGATGTCTGGAAGAAACTTCACTGAATTTTGCAACCCTAGTCATGCTGTGTCACCGCACACTCAATCCCGCTCTCCTTACATTTCTCTGTCTGTCTCTCTTCTCCTCTTGCTCTCTCTTGCTTTCAGTCACATACCTTTCATTTTTCTTCTTCCATCTCGTTATCGGATTCTCTCCCTCTCACTTAGAGACAACAGTTATGTGAGGATGCTTGTTGGTGTGAATGTGCGAATGGAGGAGGTAGGCAATAGGTAATGAAGCGTATGGCACAAAGGCACTCTTTAATTGTGTTTTTTGTCACGGTGCGCTTAAAAGACACATCTGAAAAGGTTGATGACAATAGCCCTCAAGGCCAGGCATAGCTGTGGGACATATACAGTCTCTGACCGCCAGCTTAGTGTTTTGTTTGCCACAAGCGCCCACTAGCACACACACAATCACACACACACAGACAGGGACACACTCACAGACGGACAGAGACACACACACACACAGGAACAACAACCTCCTTCAATCAGTCTGTCACATTGCTTTTTTCAAGGGCTTCATTGGGCTAGTTGCACTTTTCGCTCACCTCACATGGCGACCACTGCTATTGAGTAGAGTAGGAAGCATCTCTCTTGGGTGGGCAAGAAAAATGGTCACGAACCGGCTCTTATTATGCTCTAGCTCATCTATGGAGATGATGGAGTCTTGAGAAGCAACTGCAGCACTGCTAAATGTCCCCTCGATTTAGAGTTAAGAACATGACTTTGTCAAGTTCCATTAGGACATAACATGTCTTATAGATGGAGTCGCACACAGTATTGACACAAACAATTCATACCGGTATGTGACCGCATTGACACACAGCAGCAATATTCAAGGACCAGTCAGAACTTTAAGCAAAGATTGTGTTGAAGAATCACTGTAAATGATTGGGTTTGTAACTACATGTATGATGGCTAGACTTACCAAGACATGAAACTAGTGTTAGTGCACATCCAACTTCGCACAGACAAAAAAAGCCACTGTAGATGATAGCAGGTGGGCGCACGTTACCAATTTCTGCACCTCCCCAAGACAAACACTGAATTTCCGGTTGTATCACAACTTATTTGGCCTATACATTTGTAAACCCCTTGCATTGCACACAGAATCCTGGACAAAACCGTCCAATGTTTTCGAAATGTCAATGGCTTGACCTTTTGTGTTTGGACCTTTTCAACCTTTTCATATTTAGTGTGATGTAGGTCAAACCTCTAGTGCGAATGACAGGAATGACACGAATTCACAGGAATGCAGCAGAATGAACTTATTTCAAGGGAATGGACACCTGAATGGACATCTAGCTGACTGGCATTGGAGTTGGGCTCACATTCTTCTCAATTCGACGGTGGTCCAGAGAGGACGAATGAAAAAATGGATCATTCGCTCATTTTGTTGAGATTACGATTTATTTATCTCATGATCACTGCAATAAGCTCAAAGTTTACTTGTATAATCCTTTCAAACCACCACATCCCCCATCTGTCAACACCAGCTCCAAAAATCACACCCCAACTCAAATCAAAAAGCTTCAAGTTCCTTGGCGTACCCATCACTGACAATCTGAAATGGTCCACCCACACAGACAGAGTGGTGAAGAAGGCGCAACAGCTCCTCTTCAACCTCAAGAGGCTTCAACCTCAGGAGCCTGAAGAAATGTTGACTTTGCTCCTAAGACCCTCACCCTCAACTTTTACAGATGCACAATTGAGAGCATCCTGTCGGGCTTTATCTCCGCCTGGTACGGAAACTGCACCCCTGCGGTTGCACCCGATATCACAGGAAGGCCCCAAAAAATTATCAAGGACATCATCCACCCGAGCCATGGCCTGTTCACCCCGCTATCATTCAGAAGGCGAGGTCACTACAGGTGGATCAAAGCGGGGTCAGAGAGACTGAAAAACAGCTTCTACCTTAAGGCCATCAGACTGTTACATAGCCATCATTAGCCGGCTACCACCCGGCTATTCAACCCTGCACTTTAGAGGCTGCTGCCCAATATACATAGACATGGAATCACTGGCCACTTTAATAATGGAACACTAGCCACTTTAATAATGTTTACATACTGTTTTACATATTTTACATTTCATATGTACTGAATATACTGTATTTTTGTCAATGCTACTCCGACATTGCTCGTCCTAATATTTATTTATTTCTTAATTCCATTATTTCACTTTTAGATGTGTGTATTGTTGTAAATTGTTATATACTACAGCACTGTTGGAGCTAGGAACACAAGCATTTCGCTACACCCGCAACAACATCTGCTAAATATGTATGTGACCAACAAAATTGGATTTGATTTTGATTTGATTGCAGTTTAAAAACACATCATGTCTGTCTGTGCCTTTTGATAACTTTTTATAGCCTCAGCTTGGAGATTAAAGCTTGATATGTAAGCCGAATGTAATTACCAATATGCAATTTACCTTTATTGGGGAAGAGCGCTATTGCAGCTTACTCCTGGGCTGATGGCATGATGCTGCTCGCATCTCATCCTCAGTGTTGGAGTCCATTGTGTGCTCAAGGTCCTCTCTTTATGCTACCCATCACCCATTTGGCTGTTTCTCTGTTGGTTCCATTCATTAGATTGCTTTGATTTGCACATGGCATTTTCTTTTCTTTTTCAGAGCAGTCTTCTCGCCATCCATCTGTCACTTTTTCCCATCTTCCCTTGATTGTGTCATTTTACATTTTATGTCTATCTATTCTTCACCAGAGCCTCTCAAGTAAACTAGAGATAGTGGTTTGTGCAGACTTGTGCTTTTTCATTAAAACATTTTTTTTATTTATTTTGCTTCTCCCACTTTTTATTTCTTCCTTTCTTTTTGTCCTCTCTCTCTCTCTGCCTTTTCCCCCCTGCTCTTACTCCTTCCTCCTCTTTTCTAGGCCTTTTCATGGTGGCCGGAGATGATGGCGGAGCACGCAGAAACGTTCATGTCTCTCTACACCGTCGATATGGATGGTGCGCTGCAAGTCCAGCCTGTTGACTCATGGGATAGCTTCCCCTTATTCCAGCTGCTTAACAACTTCCTGCGATGTGACCGTGAGTTTTCCGTTCTCCCTGTGTCCCTCTTCTTCCACCTCTGACCCTCTGCTTCGCCTCCCAATACTGATTTAAAGCGTAGCCTACAATACATCACTTATTCATGAGCACAGTTCAACTTCCAGTTCAGAAACCGTGAGTGGTGTGCTTCCCTTCCCTATACTGTTCCCTCGAATTATTTTGTTGCCCCCTCCCCCGCCTCCTCCCTTGTCTTGTCCCCTGGCCCTCCGTTTTGTCCTTGACCGTATTTAAAGCACGGACTACGGCACCTCCCAGTCCTGAGCTGTCTTCAAGAGCACGTTCCATACTTTACAGCGAATGTACGCACCACTAAGAGCACTAATTAACACTAGCAGTGCTGCAGAAAACAAGACTCGTTAGAAGAAGAGGTTAACTGTGCTTAAAGCTCCTGCACTTCTGCGTCGGCAACACAATAATTAACATCAGCATCAGTGAGGTAATGTGGAGAAAGGATAGGACCTGATGTCGGAAGACAATTGTAAAGTCAGGCCTGGTGTGGTGCTGACCTTACGCCATCTGTCAGCTGACGACTACCTTTCACTTCCTGTAATGCGAGGAGCCGTGTCACACAGACAGAAGAGCATTAGCACGGTTTGAGGCACCTGTCTCACCAGGCTGTCCTCCGTTTTGAGTTCTTTGCTCAATGAACAGGAAACAGAAATGTGTAGTTTTGACCCTTTTCCCAAATGTACTTTGAACATAACTTGCAACCCGTAAACAAGAAAAGGGTACTCAGATAAAAAGTTATAGACCGAAACATCAATCTCATTTAGTTTTAATTTCACCTGCTACCCACCCCCACCATGTGTTAAGTCAGTGTCTGTGTCCGAAAACCCATAATTGGTTTCTGAATTGTATGCTGATTGGTATTGTGAAAATATAAAATTTCGTAGAATGTGACATTTTGAAAATGAAGTATTATTTAAATGTCAGGATGTCATACTCATTTATGCTTTTCATCTAGTAGTAGTCGCTGCACACTGCACGTTGCACGCTGCACACTGAAGGAGGCAACAAAGCCTCCTTCACTCACGCTGCAAAACATACCCTCGTAAAACTGACTATTCTACCAATCCTCAACTTCGGCGATGTCATTTACAAAATAGCCTCCAACACTCTACTCAGCAAACTGGATGCAGTCTATCACAGTGCCATCCGTTTTGTCACCAAAGCCCCATATACCACCCACCACTGCGACCTGTATGCTCTCGTCGGCTGGCCCTCGCTACATATTCGTCGCCAGACCCACTGGCTCCAGGTCATCTATAAGTCTTTGCTAACTTTAAGCATCAGCTATCTGAGCAGCTTACTAATCGCTGCAGTTGTACACAGCCCATCTGTAAATAGCCCATCCAATCTACCTACCTCATCCACATATTACTTTTTTTGCTCTTTTGCACACCAGTCTTTCTACTTGCACATCATCATCTGCACATCTAGCACTCCAGTGTAAATTGCTAAATTGTAATTACTTCGCAACTATTGGCCTACTTATTGCCTTACCTCACTCCATTTGCACACACTGTATATAGATTTTTCTATTGTGTTATTGACTGTACTTTTGTTTATTCCATGTGTAACTCTGTGTTGTTGTTTTTTGTCGTACTGCTTTGCTTTATCTTGGCCAGGTTGCAGTTGTAAATGAGAACTTGTTCTCAACTGGCCTACCTGGTGAAATAAACATTTTAAAAAAGGAAGAGAAGCATCTTTTCAGACCCACATGTGTTTGACAACAGCTGATTATCAGCTGATAATCAGCTAAGAGAATGGGCTCTACCAAAATGAACAAATGGCGGGAAAGAACGCAATTGCGATTTAGAGGATTTATGGATGAGCCTAGTATGTTATTATTTGTTGCTTACTGCATACATTTATACTAAACAGCACGTTCTAAATAGTATGTAGTATGATGAGTACACAGTATGTCATTTTAGTAAGTAGTAAGCAAGGCCGATTTCGTGCACGGCCAGTTTCACTGGCATCCAGGTGTTTGCCCTTGTGTGCGCCGGTGTACTATCAAACTTTCTTTCTCTCTCTCTCTCTCTCTCTCTCTCTCTCTCGCTCTCTCTCTCTCGCTCTCTCTCTTTCTCTCTCGCTCTCTCTCTCTCATACTTTAGTTTTCTTCTTCTCTCTTCTCCCTGATTCATTCTTAGCTCTGAGCCTTTGTTTCATTGCCAGCTGAGAGTTGGCTACATCTGAAGTGTTGTTTTACATTGTCTATGCAAGCCTCACACAGAGCAGACAGACAGCTCAAGGGCAGTAATGTTCAAAATAAAACTCTCATTATGTGAGGCATAGGCAAAGATCATTATTGTTGGGTTTTTTTCATTCATTTTCTGTTATTACCATTCTCACATTAATCTTGCAATTATTCCAACTGTCATAACAATTATTTGATTTGAAGAGTAAGGTAATGAGAATATCGGCTGAACAAGATATAGACAAAGGAAAATATATAGTTTTGACTATTAATGCAAATGAGACCCATGTTTTTGATAATGATGTCTTAAGTGATAGGATCTAGGTGGCAATTAAACGAGACTAAATGGATGAAAACGTCAAAGCTGATGATATTGTTAGGATAAAATAAATAAAAAACTTGTGAGTTTTATTTTTCTTAGTTGCTTAGCTATAGACCTACATGATCAAGTCTGCCTTTTAGGATATTTGACAGGTCCTACCTCATTCAGGGTATCCACATTGTCAATGTTGTTAGATGCTTTTAGATATGTGAGTAAAAAATAAAAAAAACATACAAAAAGATGAAAAGAGGCTATGTTGATATCGTCTGATGAATGAACAAATAGTGTACATGATATTCAGAATTGAAGCATTAGTTGTTTGTAATGCCACATTTTAATTATTGTTTTGTAGGGTGAACAAAACATATTTCATTTATCACACCAGGTCTTAATATCCACGTATTCTAAGGATTAACTAAATGCTCACTTTAGTGTCTGCATGTGTTGCGGGATGGGAACTTGTTGGGAGAGGAGCCGTGGGCTCTCAGGAGGGTAAAAAGGCTAGTGTTAATCATGAAGGAACAGAGTGATGGGGAATTAGGACTAATGAAGCCCTGAGAGACCAACAGGAGGCCTACGCTCTCTTTCTTTGTCTCTCTCTCTCTCTCTTTTTCTATTTGTCTCAAATTTTCTATTTGTCTCTTTTTCTCAGTTTGTGTCTTTCTCTGTCTATCTGTGTGTCACTCTCTGTTGTCTCTTTCCTCCTCTCTTTTTCCTACTTCCTTTGCATATCAGGACGTATGAAGATGGAATCTGTATGCAAATGTCATAACTTGGACTGCGGGAGGGAAGGACAGCAATTTAACTTATCAAGGACTAGAACTGTATGAAGATGTTCAAGCCCAAAATCACGACCTTAAGCTTTGAATTCTTTCCTTCCTCACCCCCAGCTCACCTGTGCAATGGCATGTTCCACAAGCACCTGCAAGACCTGTTCATCCCACTGGTGGTGCGCTACATAGACCTTATGGAGTCCTCCATCGCCCAGTCCATCCACCGCGGCTTCGAGCAGGAAACATGGCAGTCTGTCAAGTAAGGGCCCTTCCCCCGAGCAACCTACCCCTTCATGGCTCTAGGCACCTAGATCAGAAATGACTGGATAGGTGTAAGAAATATGGTAAAACTCTGCTATTGGAATCTAAGGCGGCAAACCAAAATGTTGATACTGAAAATGACCCTGTTGTCATTAGTTGCATTCTGTTTTGCTATTTAAAGCTCTTTGCTCTAAGTCTAAGAGATGGGCTTTTACACTTAGAACCAAAAATAGTTATTTTTAGCGGGTTCTTCTATGGGGACAATTGAAGAATCCTTTATGGTTTTAGGTAACACCTTATGTTCCATGAGTGTAGGCTAGATAACATCCACTGACAAGGCACTAAATCATGCTATCACCAGATGGAGGTGAAAAATCAACACTCAACGGAATCTCTCTGTTGTCTTTTGTCTCTGTCGTATCTTTTTTGTCGTTGTTTGGTTTGCCATTCATTTATTTTCAGGACAATAACCAACAACCTACCGAGTGTGCCTCTGCCAAAAGTCAATCTCCTACAGATGCCCACGTTCTCAGCACCCTCCTGGATGAGCCCACTGTGTGACAGAACGTGTGTATGGGCTGCCGCGAGACCTAGTGGGGCGATGTGGCATGGACTGTGCTGTGGTTGTTGTGCCATTGTCAAACTTATCCTATTAAAAAAAAAAACTTAAAATGATGTTACTCCCCTTTGCCAATTATGTGCAATTAAGTATTGAACTAGTTTATTAATTTTTTTTGAAATGTGAAAGTTCTGAGAGAAACCGGGAGAAATGATCCGTTCGAAAATGTGCTCTCACATTTCAATTTCAAAGTTAATA
The DNA here is from genome assembly GCA_030435695.1 of Brachymystax lenok tsinlingensis. Lineage (NCBI taxonomy): Eukaryota > Metazoa > Chordata > Actinopteri > Salmoniformes > Salmonidae > Brachymystax > Brachymystax lenok. The sequence continues at coordinate 15,381,937 of CM059818.1, forward strand.
GTAAAACCCATTTTTGTTGTCTACTGCTGATGCTTTTAACTGTGCAATCCAGGTGGCTTTTGTCATCACTACCCACATTTTCCTGGGACTGGTTGCCCCTTTTGATGACCTCAAACTGATACCTTCTGTAATACCAAGATAAAAGCATGGTTGTCTTGTGAGAATTGTTGTCTTCTGTGGCGCATTGTTCCCCAGCATGGTTCTTTTCTGTGGCACAGCATCATCTCTATTGTGAAATGTATGTTGTGGTTGTGGAGCCTGCCTCCTTGTTCAGGAACGGTTTTGGAATATGTATGACATGTTTTTGTTCCCACATCCAGTCATATTTCAGGTCTTTTTATTTGTATATATATACATTTTATTGTACATGGAGAGTATCAAGGAGATACCCGTTTTTGCCTCCTTTAATTATGATCATAAGGTGTGCTAGTCAATTCACAGCTCAACTAAGGACTGAATTGTGGAGTTTAACATTCCTAATGAATGTTGAATGAGAAATTGTATTCTTTCTTATTTATTTCAGCTTGCAAGGAATTAATTTACCTGACATTTTGTAAGCAGGCTTAGCCCTTTTACAGATTTAAGTGATTATGTTTTTCGAAACCTCAAGTGCTGGTCTTTGTGACTCTTATGAAACTGTTTTTAGCACTTGTCAAGTGACCCTTTTCTCCTCAAACATTTGTCATAATTGAGCAGACATGATCCCCTGCAAGCAAGATTATTAAGCGTAATATAGATGGCCTACCGGGAGTCATTTTCCTGTGTTTGTGGTTGTAAAACAACATATAGCATTTGATCAACTACTAGTCAGTTGTATAGTCACTGGTATGACGACCAGATGATATTTGAGTGAACAGTGAAGACTCAACAGCGTGGCTTCTGAGGGCCCCGTAGAAACAGTGGCAGTAATGGGACCACCCGAGGGGCGCCCGTCTCCGGAGGGAGGCTGAGTTGTGATGTTTGGGAAAGGCTTCTCACACACTCTCCATGTCCCCCCTATGGGACGCCCCCACCCACCCACCTCCCCTTTCTTGCTCGAGATAAAAAGCCTGGCACTTCGTTAGCGAGCACAGACGGGCGTGGGGGATTGTTCCATTCCCCCGGGAGAGGGGACGCTCGGAGAAGAGAGCTCCTAATTAGTCCTGAGGGGGGATATGAGCGAACGTTTAATTGCAACATGGATTTTGCCCAAACTATTTATTCCCGCGCACCACTTGTGAATGTAACAGTCTTTTAAAGGCAAAGTGAGAAAAGTGAGGAAGTGAATGCGCTTCACCCACCCCCCACTCTCTCCGGTTCGCTGTACACTTGGATGCTGGTTGCTGCCACCGGTTGCCATGTGTTTCCGTGTAACCTCTGGTAGACACCGGGGAAAAGGTGGCGATGGAGACCCATCTGTCTGTGTGCTTAGAGTCTCCTTAGTCACAGTCTGCCTGACAGCCGGATGTGATAAGGAACTATTGGGTGTGTTTAGTAATTATGAGGCATGTTAACTATCTTAGGAACATGTCATGCCTTCAGAAAGTATTCATACCCCTTGACTTATTCCACATTTTGTTGGTTGACCACATTTTGTTGTTTTACAGCCATTTTGTTGTTTTACAGAGTTCAACATGTAATTCTTTTGCTCACCCCTCCACACACAATACCCCATAATGACAAAGTGAAAACATGTTTTTAGACATGTTTGCAAATGTGTTGAAAATGAAATACAGAAATACTTGTATCTCATTTACATAAGTAGTCACACCCCTGAGTCGATACTTTGTAGAATCACCGTTGGCAGCCATTACTGCTGTACATCTTTCTGGGTAAGTCTGTAAGAGCTCTCCACACGTGGATTGTGCAAAATGTGCCTATTATTATTTTCAAAATGCTTCAAGCTCGATCAAATTGGTTGTTGATTATTGCTAGACAGTGTTGACTTTTCTTTAAGTCAACACTGTAACTCGGCAACTCAGGAACATTCACTGTCTTTTTGGTAAGAAACTCCAATGTAGATTTGGCCTTGTGTTTTAGGTTATTGTACTGCTGTGTTTGGTGGAAAGCAGACTGAACCAGGTTTTCCTCTAGGATTCTATCCTGAAAAACTCCCCAGTCCTTAACAATTACAAGCATACCCGTAACATGATGCAGCCACCGCTATGCTTGAAAATATGGAGAATGGAACTCTGTAATGTGTATTGGATTTGCCCCAAACATAACAATTTGTATTCAGGACAAAATGTTAATTGCTTTGCCACATTTTCTGCAGTATTAAATTAATGTCTTGTTGCAAACAGGATGCATATTTGTATTCTGTACAGGCTTCCTTATTTTCAATCTGTCAATTAGGTTAGTATTGTTGACTGTTGTAGATCCATCCTCAGTTTTCTGCTATGACAGCGAATAAACTCTGAAACTGTTTTAAAGTCACCATTGGCCTCATCGTGAAATCCCTGAGCAGGTTTCCTTCCTGTCCGGCAACTGAGTTAGGAAGGATGCCTGTATCTTTGTAGTAACTGGGTATATTGATGCACTGTCCAAAGTGTAATTAATAACTTAACCATGCTCAAAGGGATATTCAATGTCTGCTTTTGTTTGTTGCCATCGGTGCCCTTCTTTGCGAGGCATTGGAAAACCTCCCTAGTCTTTGTGATTGAGCCTGTGTTTGAAATTCACTGAGGGACCTTACAGATAATTGTATGTGTGGTGTACAGAGATGAGGTAGTCATTAAAAAATAATTGTATACACTATTATTGCACACAGAGTGAGTCCATGCAAATGTTTACTCCTGAACTTATTTAGGCTTGCCATAACAAAGGGGTTGAATACTTATTGACTCAAGACATTTCAGCTTTTCATTTTTAATTAATTTGCAAAAATGTCTAAAAGCTAAATTACATTTTGACATTATGGGGTATTGCGTGTAGGCCAGTAACAAAAAAAATCTACGTTTAATCAATTTTAAATTCAGGCTGTAGCATAAAAAAATGTGGAAAAAGTCAAGGATGTAAATCCTTTCTGAAGGCGCTATAACTGTGACATGTTACTGTGGACCATGTTAATTGTTGAATGTGTTCAGGTACTGAGCAGTAATACAAGAAAACATCAGCACTTCACTTAAAGGAATACTTCAGGATTTGGGCAATGAAGCCCTTTTCCTACTAACCCAGAGTCAGATGAACTCGTAGATAACATTTTTATGTCTCTGCCTGCAGTTTGAAGGAAGTTGCTAACTAGCGTTAGCAAGTTAACTGCTAGCATGCTAGTAGATACTCTAGACTTCCAGTCATTGCTCTAAGGCTGGTTAGAAAGCTTGCAAAACTAACTCTAACTTCCTTCATACAGAGACATAAAAATGGTATCCATGAGTTCATCTGACTCTAGGGTAGTAGATAAAGGACTTCATTGTCAAAATCCCGATATATCCCTTTAAAGCCCTCTTACACAAAGCCCTGGACTCAGTGTAACTCAGTCTTCATTTGTTAATGTTTATTGACCCTGACAGAACATTGGCACTTTATTTTAAGTGTTTACCTTCATGCATCCAGACATGTAGTGGTGGGAAAAAGTACCCAATTGTCATACTTCAGTAAAAGTAAAGATACCTTCATAGAAAATGACTCAAGTAAAAGTGAAAGTCACACAGTAAAATACTACTTGAGTAAAAGTTTAAAAGTATTTGGTTTTAAATATACTTAAGCATAAAAAGTAAATGTAATTGCTATAATACACTTAAATATCAAAAGCAAAAGTATAAATCATTTCCAATTCCTTATATTAAGCAAACCAGTAACTTTCTTTGTCTTGTTTTTATTTATGGATAGCCAGGGGCACACTCCAACACTCAGACATAATTTATAAATGAAGCATTTGTGTTTAGTAAGTCCACCAGATCAGAGGCAGTAGGGATGACCAGGGATGTTCTCTTAATAAGTGTGTGAATTGGACCATTTTCCTGTCCTGCTAAGCATTCAAAATGTAACGAGTACTTTTGGATGTCAGGGAAAATGTGTGGAGTAAAAAGTAGACTATTTCTTTACGAATATCGTGAAGAATTTCTTTTTTTTAAAATTATGAATAGTAAAGTACCGCAAAAAATACTTTAGTACTTTAAATTATTTTTACTTAACTACTTTATACCACAGCAGACATGCTATTCTAAGTGCTAAATGCCATTCTAAGGACTGTGTTATTCACTCCTTTATATCTGGAGGCTGAACACCAATTTAGGGAAAATTGTATAGAGGTGTAATTAAAGCTGTGAATAGATCACAGTTTGTGTCTGTGAATGCACACTGCAGATTTTTTTAATTGTGTGTGTTTGTGTGTCTGTGTGTGTGTGCATGCAATTTTGGGGGGGATTGGATGTTTTCCCATGTATTCCATGTCTGAGATGAAGACAAATTATTTCTACTCTGATTTTGTTATTTTGGCTTCTTCCCACCCAAACCACTAGTAATGGCTCTGCGACCTCCGAGGACCTCTTCTGGAAGTTGGACGCCCTCCAGATGTTTGTCCTGGACCTGCACTGGCCTGAGCCTGAGTTTGCCAAACATCTGGAGCAGAGGCTGAAGCTTATGGCCAGCGACATGATGGAGGCCTGTGTCAAAAGGTCAGAGGGCAGGAGACGGTCACCAGCGTTTACCCACCCTATTTTCTGACACTGCATTCCTGGTTTATAAATGAGATATTACAGAGGATCATGAGAATGAGGTTAGTCAGGGGCGGACTGGGACCAGAAATCCACCCTGGCATTTCTAACACAGCGGCCGTTTTTTTTCCTTGAGGCCCCCACACCGGCCCATTTTTTTCCCTGGAGGCCTCACACCGGCCCAGATAATGACACTTTTGCACAAAAAAAAAGTTAGACAGGCCCACAGGTCAAAAAATGGAGCGAAATGCCAGATGGCCAGTCCGCCCCTGAAGTTAATGATGGGGTTCTGAACAGTGTTTTCCATAGCCCGCTAGGAATTAACCATATCATAAAACCTTTCAATTATCTTTTTTACCCAAAGAACGAAAGCGTCTTTCGACTTCAAGATGCAGAAGGCCAGCAAGTCAACGGACTTCCGGGTGTCGTTGTCGGTATGCACCATGTTCAATGTGCTCATGGACGCCAAGAAGCAGTGCTCCAAACTCTGTGTGCTGGACTCCGTTCTAGAGGTACGACTGCATTCAACTGCTATTCTCTGTTTTTTGACCACACAAACTGACCACACATTTCCATCAATACATGCAAAACCACCACAAACCCTACTAACGTCAATCGTGGTTGTTTACATGTACATATTACCTCACATGTACATATTTCCTCAATTAGCCCGAATAACCAGTGCCCCCACACATTGACCCTGTACCGGTACCACCTGTATATAGCCTCGCTACTGTTAATTTCACTGTCATTTTCCTGTTTTTTTATTTCTCTACTTATCTATTGTTTACCTAATACCATTTTTTTACTTAAAAATTGCACTGTTGGTTAGGGCTTGTAAGTATGCATTTCACTGTAAGGTCTACACCTGTTGTATTCGGCGCACGTGACAAATAAACTTTGATTTGATTTCGTATTCAACTATTGAGTGTAGCAAACAATGGGTATACTGTAGTTAAAATAATGGACAGGTCCTCATTTGTTCTTTAAACCCTACATGCCCTCATCAGTTATAAGTACACTGAACTACCACAACAACAGTAGCAAATATTGTTCCCTACCTTGCCTGGGTTTCCCTAAAGAACTCAATAACTTTTGTTTCCCTTTGTCTGTGGCAGATTCAGTAATATTACCTTGACAACTAAAACATTCATTGCGATGGGCACATTCATGTCACGTCCAGATCAGTGGTAACGTGTAGTGGCTGCTCTAAATCGATGCGTCTGAATGAGCGCTCAATCTCTCCATTGCAGCATTTCACGGTGCTAAAGTCTAACCCTCAACTAGTCAGCGACCATTTACAGTGTCTCAACAGAGAGTTAAGCTCACTGTCCCTTTAACCTTCAGCTCCACAAGTCCCTGAGGATGTCAGGGTTCCATAGCCGCAGGCAGAACAGTTGAACCTGGAGCAGCAGCACTGCTCCAATCTCAACAAAATAATGTGGTGAACGTTTCGTATCAATTGTTTGTCTTCCGGAAGGCAGTGAGTTGCTGCGCAACAGCTTTTTAAAAAAATGTTGAGAGGAATGAGAGATTCGATACAGGCCGATAGTTTTTTATAGTTTCTGGGTCAAGGTTTGGCTTTTTCAAGAGAGACGTTATTACTGCCACTTTTAGTGAGTTTGGTACACATCCGGTGGATAGGGAGGCGTTTATTATGTTCAACATAGGAGGGTCAAGCACAGGAAGCAGCGCTTTCAGTTGTTTAGTTGGAATAGGGTCCAGTATGTAGCTTGAAGGTTTAGAGGCCATGATTATTTTCATCAATGTGTCAAGAGATACAGTATTATCTCTCCCTTGATCCTAGGTCCTGGCAGTGTTGTGTAGACTCAGGACAACTGAGCTTTGGAGAAATACGCAGATTTAAAGAGTCCATAATTTGCTTTCTAATGATCATGATATTTTCGTCAAAGAAGTTAATGAATTTATCACTGCTGAAGTGAAAGCCATCCTCTCTTGGGGAATGCTGCTTTTTAATTAGCTTGCGACAGTATAAAAAATAAATGTTGGATTGTTTTTATTCTCCTCAATTAATTTGGAAAAATAGGATGATCAAGCAGCAGTGAGGGCACTTCAATACTGCACTGTACTGTCTTTCCAAGCTTATCGGAAGACTTCCAGTTTGTTGTAGCGCCATTTCCATTCCAATTTTCTGGAAGCTTTTGTTTTTGTTGATCCATCCTCTATTTTCTCAGTTTTCTCCTATGACAGCCATTCAACTTGGATGCAGTGATCGCAATATAGTGGAAAGGAAAGCCAAAGTTCCAAAAGCTGGGCCTAAAATAGTGTGTAAGATTTTGTTGTGGCTCTTACGTGGATGATGTAAAATTTGTTCTGATGTGATTAATATGGAGCATTCAGACTATGCACTTGATGAATTTATGAAATTGCTTCTTCTAATTATTGATAAACATGCACCTGACTGGCTGACTTACTGCAAATTGAGAAATGATGTAACTAAACTCAACAAAAAGAAGAAAACTGTATTATGAAGCCAAGATCAATGATATAAAAAATGATGGAAAAATCAGCAAACCTGGTTTAAAAAAACAGATAAAGCAACGCCTCATGGCACAATGCCTCTCCCTTAATTGACCTAGATTTTTGGTGTGTATGTATTAATATGTAGGCTACTTGTGCAATTTCTAAATTTACAGTACCAGTCAAAAGTTGGGACACATCTACTCTTCATTTTGACTATTTTCTACATTGTAGAGTAATAGTGAAAACATCAAAACTATGAAATAACACATATGGAATCATGTAGTATCCAAAAAAGTGTTAAACAAATCAAAATATATTTTATATGACAAGTTTGCACACTCTTGGCATTCTCTCAACCAGCTTCGTGAGGAATGCTTTTCCAACAGTCTTGAAGGAGTTCCCACATATGCTGAGCACTTGTTGGTTGCTTTTCCTTCACTCAGCGGTCCAACCCAAACCATCTTAATTGAGTTGAGGTCGGGGGACTGTGGAGGCCAGGTCATCTGATGCAGCACTCCATCACTCTCCTTTTTGGTCAAATAGCCCTTACATACCCTGGAGGTGTGTTCGGTCATTGTCCTGTTGAAAAACAAATGATAGTCTCACTAAGCGCAAACCAGATGGGATGTCGTATCGCTGCAGATTGCTGTGGTAGCCATGCTGGTTAAGTGTGCCTTGAATTCCAAATAAATCTCTGACAGTGTCACCAGCAAAGCACCCCCACACCATCACACCTCCTCCTCCATGCTTCATGGTGGGAACCACACATGCGAAGATCATCCGTTCACCTACTGTGCATCTCACAAAGTCACCGTGGTTGGAACCAAAAAGCACAAATTTGGACTCATCAGACCAAAGGACAGATTTCCACCAGTCTCATGTCCATTGCTCGTGTTTCTTGGCCCAAGCAAGTCTCTTCTTCTCATTGGTGTCCTTTAGTCGTTTTTTTTGTGGCAATTCGACCATGAAGGCCTGATTCACGCAGTCTCCTCTGCACAGTTGATGTTGAGCTGTGTCTGTTACTTGTGAAGCATGTATTTGGGCTGCAATTTCTGAGACTGCTAACTCTAATGAACTTATCCTCTGCAGCAGAGGTAACTCTGGGTCTTCCTTTCCTGTGGCGGTCCTCATGAGAGCCAATTTCATCATAGCGATGGTTTTTGCGACTGCACTTGAAGAAACGGTCAAAGTTCTTGAAATATTCCGGATTGACTGATCTTCATTTCTTAAAGTAATGATGGACTGTTGTTTCTCTTTGCTTTTTTTTTAGCTGTTCTTGCCATAATATGGGCTTGGTCTTTTACCAAATAGGGCTATGTAGGCTCAAACGCATTAAGAAGGAAATAAAGTCCACAAATGTACTTTTAAGATGGCACACCTGTTAATGGTTGAGAGAATGCCAAGAGTGTGCAAAGCTGTCATCAAGGCAAAGGGTGGCTACTTTGAAAAATCTCAAATATAAAATATATTTTGATTTGTTTAAAAAAAAATGGTTACTAAATGATTCCATATGTGTTATTTCATAGTTTTGATGTCTTCACTATTATTCTACAATGTAGAAAATAATCAAAAAGAAAGAAAAACCCTGAAATAAGTAGGTGTGTCCAAACTTTTGACTGGTACTGTATGTAGTTCTGTCCTTGAGCTGTTCTTGTCTATTAACTACTTACGGAGTGGTGGGGCGCTACACCATCCAAAGTGTAATTAATAACTTCACGGAGGGAGGGAGGGAGAGAGGGAGAGAGAGAGGGAGAGAGAGAGAGAGAGAGAGAGAGAGAGAGAGAGAGAGAGAGAGAGAGAGAGAGAGAGAGAGAGAGAGAGAGAGAGAGAGAGAGAGAGAGAGAGAGAGAGAGAGAGAGAGAGAGAGAGAGAGAGAGAGAGAGAGAGAGAGAGAGAGAGAGAGAGAGAGAGAGAGACATGTGAGCTCACATTTTTCAACATGTTTTTTACAAAAGGATAGACTTGGAGTTAGATAAACTTCGATTTTCCGGCAGGGACATATGCAGGATGCTATCCTCCACAGCATGGCCTTCGCTCCAGATCAAAACTCCAAACTTACAACCCAATTTTGCCCAACATTACCTGGAGGGATTACTGCTACCAAGGATTCCTTTTTCCAAGCTACACAGAGGGTGCTCTAGCAAACAAATAGCAGAGACCTGAGGACACCATCCAACCTGGAACTGAGTGAGTAGTGTTTGGTTTGATGCTATTTTGAAAGCCAAGAAGAAAAATTTAAATTTATAAAAAATAAAGTACATTACAATGAAATATTTTCCTTTATGGGGACTGCATGCTGAGTTAAGGCTGCCAGTCTTGCTAGGACAGACCAGATACAACTTCAAGTAGCACTTGAATACATTGCTGCATGTCTGAAATTTGCAAAAGTGCACATGGATGTTCCACAGCGCTACTGGCAAAATATTCTGTGGACAGATGAAACTACACTGTAGTTGTTTGGAAAGAAGACACAACACTATGTGTGGAGAAAAAAAGGCACAGCACACCAACATCAAAACCTCATCCCAACTGTAAAGTATGGTGGAGGGAGTATCATGGTTTGGGGCTGCTTTGCTGCCTCAGGGCCTGGACAGCTTGCTATCATTGACGGAAAAATGTATTCCCAAGTTTATCAAGACATTTTGCAGTAGAATGTTAAGCTATCTGTCCGCCAATTGAAGCTCAACAGAAGTTGGGTGATGCAACAGGACAACGACCCAAAACACAGAAGTAAATCAACCATAGAATGGCTTCAACAGAAGAAAATACGCCTTCTGGAGTGGCCCAGTCAGAGTCCTGACCTCAACCCGATTGAGATGCTGTTGCATGACCTCAAGAGAGCTGTGACACCAGACATCCCAAGAATATTGCTGAACTGAAACAGTTTTGTAAAGAGGAATGGTCCAAAGTTCCTCTCAGACCGTTGTGCAGATCTGATCAGCAACTACAAAAAACGTTTGGTTGAGGTTATTTCTGCCAAAGGAGGGTCAACCAGTTATTAAATCCAAGGGTTCACATACTTTTTCCACCCTGCACTGTGAATGTTTACACAGTGTGTTCAATAAAGACATGAAAATATATAATTGTTTGTGTGTTATTCGTTTAAGCAGACTGTGTTTGTCTATTGTTGTGAAATTGTATGACCAATTTATGCAGAAATCCAGGTATTTCACATACTTTTTCTTGCCACTGTAAACTAGGACATGCTTAAACCACCTGACCAAGTCCTAAAGCAATGAGACTCCCTAAATCTTTCTCAAATTATTACCAATCCCACAAGGTATGACTCGAAAACACCCAGAAAAGGCTACTCTCTATGTTATTCTCACAAATTATCCTGATAGTGGCCCAGTCAGAGTCCTGACCTCAACCCATATCAGACTGAGGCTTTCTGTAATGACCTTAGTGATCACTTTTTTACAGCCTGTGTTCGTAATGGCTGCTCAGTGAAACGACCTGTCCTGATTTGTCATAGACGTTTGTTAAAAAACTTTAATGAGCAACCCTTCCTTCATGAACTGGCCTCTTTAAAATGGTATAGAATCAGCTTGATCCCCTCTGTCGAAGACGATTGGACCTTCTTTTTTTTATATTTTCAGTGGTATTGTTAACAAACACTCACCCATAAATACAATGAGAATTAAAAACAGGTTCAGCCCCTGGTTCGTCCGTGATCTTGCGGAGTTACTCCACCTCAAGTATTGCATTTTGCGAAAGGCTCGGCACACGCATACTCAGGCTGACTGGCTCTCGTTCAGGCAAATGAGAAATAAGTGCACTCAGGCTATCCGGAAGGCCAAAGTTAGTTACTTTAAGAAGCAGTTCTCTCTCTGTGGGAAAATGGTTAAAGACCTGGAGAATAAACCCTCCTCCTCATAGCTTCCCATGTCACTTAATGTTGATGATGTGGTTGTTACTGACAAGACGCACATGGCTGAGCTCTTTAATCACCACTTCATTATGGAGGGATTCCTATTTGACTCAGCCATGCCTCCTTGCCCATCCAACATTGCCTCATCTCCCACCACGTCTAATGCGACTAGCCCCGATGCTTCTCCCTATTTTTCCCCCGCTTCAAAGTTTCTCCCTGCAGGCGGTCACTGAGTCAGAGGTGCTAAAGCAGCTCCTGAAACTTAAACCCCCAAAAACATCTGGGTCAGATGGTTTGGACCCTTTCTTCTTTAAGGTTGCTTCTCCTATCATCGCCAAGCCTATCTCTGAGCTTTTTAACCTGTCTCTCCTTTCTGGGGAGGTTCCCATTGCTTGGAAGGCAGCCACGGTTCGTCCTTTATTTAAAGGGGGAGATCAAGCTGATCCTAACTGTTATAGGCCTATTTCTATTTTGCCCTGTTTATCAAAAGTGTTGGGAAAACTTGTCAATAACCAACTGACTGACTTTCTTGATGTCTATAGTATTCTCTCTGGTATGCAATCTGGTTTATGCTCAGGTTATGGATGTGTCACTGCAACCTTAAAGGTCCTCAATGATGTCACCATTGCCCTTGATTCTGAGCAATGTTGTGCTGCTATATTTACTGACTTGGCCAAAGCTTTTAAAATGGTAGACCATTCCATTCTTGTGGGCCGGCTAAGGAGTATTGGTGTCTCTGAGTGGTCTTTGGCCTGTTTTGCTAACTACCTCAAAGTGTGCCGTGTATAAAGTCAGAACATCTGCTGTCTCAGCCACTGCCTGTCACCAAGGAAGTACACCAACGCTTGATCCTAGGCCCCACGCTCTCCTCAATTTACATCAACAACATAGCTCAGGCAGTAGGAAGTTCTCTCATCCATTTATATGCAGATGATACAGTCTAATACTCAGCTGGCCCCTCCCTGGATTTTGTGTTAAATGCTATACAACAAATCTTTCTCTACCCTTTACCTTGTTCTGAACACCTCCAAAACAAAGGTTCTGTGGTTTGTTGAGAAGAATGCCCCTCTCCCGACAGGTGTGATTACTACCTCTGAGGGTTTAGAGCTTTAGGCAGTTGGAGGTTTACATACACTTAGGTTGGAGTCATTAAACTTGTTTTTCAACCACTCCACAAATTTCTTGTTAACAAACTATAGTTTTGGCAAGTCGGTTAGGACATCTACTTTGTGCATGACACAAGTCATTTTTCCAACAATTGTTTACAGACAGATTATTTCACTTATAATTCATTGTATCACAATTCCAGAGTCATACGTTTACATACAGTCATGGCCAAAAGTTGAGAATGACACAAATATTAATTTTCACAAAGTCTGCTGCATCAGTTTGTATGATGGCAATTTGCATATACTCCAGAATGTTATTAAGAGTGATCAGATAAATTGCAATTAATTGCAAAGTCCCTCTTTGCCATGCAAATGAACTGAATCCCCCAAAAACATTTCCACTGCATTTCATTCCTGCCACAAAAGGACCACCTGACATCATGTCAGTGATTCTCTCGTTAACACAGGTGTGAGTGTTGACAAGGACAAGGCTGGAGATCACTCTGTCATGCTGATTGAGTTCGAATAACAGACTGGAAGCTTCAAAAGGAGGGTGGTGCTTGGAATCCTTGTTCTTCCTCTGTCAAACATGGTTACCTGCAAGGAAACATGTGCCATCATCATTGCTTTGCACAAAAAGGGCTTCACAGGCAAGGATATTGCTGCCAGTAAGATTGCACCTAAATCAACCATTTATCGGATCATCAAGAACTTCAAGGAGAGCGGTTCAATTGTTGTGAAGAAGGCTTCAGGGCACCCAAGAAAGTCCAGCAAGCTCCAGGACCTTCTCCTAATGTTGATTCAGCTGCGGAATCGGGGCACCACCAGTACAGAGCTTGCTCAGGAATGGCAGCAGGCAGGTGTGAGTGCAATTGCACGCACAGTGAGGCAAAGACTTTTGGAGGATGGCCTCGTGTCAAGAAGGGCAGCAAAGAAGCCACTTCTCTCCAGGAAAAAGGTACAGGGATTGGACTGCTGAGCACTGGGGTAAAGTCATTTTCTCTGATGAATCCCCTTTCCGATTGTTTGGGGCATCCGGCAAAAGGCTTGTCCAGAGAAGACAAGGTGAGCGCTACCATCAGTCCTGTGTCATGCCAACAGTAAAGCATCCTGAGACCATTCATGTGTGAGGTTGCTTCTCAGCCAAGGGAGTGGGCTCACTCACAATTTTGCCTAAGAACATGAATAAAGAATGGTACCAATACATCCTCCGAGAGAAACTTCTCCCAACCATCCAGGAATAGTTTGGTGACGAACAATGCCTTTTACAGCATGATGGAGCACCTTGCCATAAGGCAAAAGTGATAACTAAGTGTCTCGGGGAACAAAACATTGATATTCTGGGTCCATGGCCAGGAAGCTCCCCAGACCTTAATCTCATTGAGAACTTGTGGTCAATCCTCAAAAGGCAGGTGGACAAACATAAACCCACAAATTCTGACAAACTCCAAGCATTGATTATGCAAGAATGGGCTGCCATCAGTCAGGATGTGGCCCAGAAGTTAATTGACAGCTTGCCAGGGGGGATTGCAGAGGTCTTGAAAAAGAAGGGTCAACACTGCAAATATTGACTCTTTGCATCAACTTTGCTGCCTGCCTCAATGTTATGTCCTGTATGTGCTTCAATGTGATCTCTGTGTGATTATTCTTTATGTCGATTTGTACTGTTTTATTGCATGACCTGTTTTTATGTTTCTGCAATCTGTGCTTGCTTGTTTCTTGCTTGCCTCAATTGTGTGCCACACGTTTAGTATGTCTACTCCCTCTTGTTTAGTCCCGTTGTAAAAAAATAATTGTAATGTATTTTATTTGATGTATGCCTATTGACAACTGGCCGGGGACTACAGCTGGAAATTAGCCGTAGAGGCTAAAGCTGCTCTTTTTATCAAAAAGGGACTGTCCACGTCATTATAAACTAATAAACTAAACTAAACTAAACTAAACTTCATGTAATTGTCAATAAAAGCCTTTGACACTCATGAAATGCTTGTAATTATACTTCAGTATTCCATAGTAACATCTGACAAAAATATCTAAAGACACTGAAGCAGAAAACTTTGTGGAAATTAATATTTGTGTCATTCTCAAAACTTTTGGCCACGACTGTACACTAAGTTGACTGTGCCTTTAAACAGCTTGAAAAATCCAGAAAATGATGTCATGGCTTTAGAAGTATCTGATAGGCTAATTGACATCATTTGAGTCAATTGGAGGTGTACCTGTGGATGTATTTCAAGGCCTACCTTCAAACTCAGTACCTCTTTGCTTGACATCATGGAGAAATCGAAATAAATCAGCCAAGACCTCAGAAAAATAATTGTAGACCTCCACAAGTCTGGTTCATCCTTGGGAGCAATTTCCAAACGCCTGAAGGTACCACGTTCATCTGTACAAACAATAGTACGCAAGTATAAACACCATGGGACCACGCAAACGTCATACCGCTCAGGACGGAGACGCATTCTGTCTCCTAGAGATGAACGTACTTTGGTGCGTAGAGTGCAAATCAATCCCAGAACAACAGCAAAGGACCTTGTGAAGATGCTGGTGGAAACAGGTACAAAAGTATCTATATCCACAGTAAAACGAGTCCTATATCGACATAACCTGAAAGGCCGCTCAGCAAGGAAGAAGCCACTGCTACAAAACCGTCATAAAAAAGCCAGACTACAGTTTGCAACTGCACATGGGGACAAAGATTATACTTTTTGGAAAAATGTAATCTGGTCTGATGATACAAAATAGAACTGTTCGACCATAATGACCATTGTTATGTTTGGAGGGAAAAGGGGGAGGCTTGCAAGCCGATGAAGCACGGGTTGGCAGCATCATGTTGTGGGGGTGCTTTGCTACAGGTGCACTTCACAAAATAGATGTCATCATGAGGACGGGAAATTATGTGGATATATTGAAGCAACATCTTAAGACATCAGTCAGGAAGTTAAAGCTTGGTTACAAATGGGTCTTCCAAATGGACAATGACCCCAAGCATACTTCCAAAGTTGTGGCAAAATGGCTTAAGGACAACAAAGTCAATGTATTGGAGTGGCCATCACAACGCCCTGACCTCAATCCCATAGAAAATGTGTGGGCAGAACTGAAAAAGCATGTGCGATCAAGGAGGTCTACAAACCTGACTCAGTTACACCAGCTCTGTCAGGAGGAATGGGCCAAAATTCACCCAACTTATTGTGGGAAGCTTGTGGAAGACTACCCAAAACGTTTGACCCAAGTTAAACAATTTAAAGGCAATGCTACCATTTACTAATTGAGTGTATGTAAACTTCTGACCCACTGGGAATGTGATGAAAGAAATAAAATCTGAAATAAATAATTCTCTCTACTATTATTCTGACATTTCACATTCTTAAAATAAAGTGGTGATCCTAACTGTCCTAAGACAGGGAATTGTTACTAGGATTAAGTGTCAGAAATTGTGAAAAACTGAGTTTAAATGTATTTGGCTAAGGTGTATTTTAACTTCCGACTTCAACTGTATTCCTTTCATGAAAGTTACTCTAGAGTCAATGTTTTCATCAACAACGACAAAATTCTGTGAAAACTAGAAGTTTTAGCCTTAGTGAATGGAAACTAATGGAAATCTAATTAGCATAATAAGAACATTCCAATCATAATATGTTTAAGCTATAAGTATGTTTTTTTCAATGGGCTGCGTCGCAATCCGCTATCCGCATCTGCGGTGGAAGCTATAGCGATGTTGATCAGACCATGAGACATCCCGAAAATCGATCTTCTCACGAAAACGTCTGTAGCGCCCGAATAGTTTGGGCTACACACTTATATGACCCTCTATGGAAAGGTGAGACTCTCAAGAACACTTACATGTCGGACTCGTCTGAAGGCAGCCCGGGACCAGTTTTAAAAAATTGTGGAAGTACAGTATATGTGGAAGTAGTTTAGTGCAACAAAAAGGGTTTAAATATGGGTAAAGAAAATTTTTATAAAAATTCCTGAAACAAATCTAATATAAAATCTTATATCGCTCAGATATAAGACACTTTAAAACAAACTTCCTTTTGATTTATGTTTTGACTATCTGTTTTCCCATGTATGAATCTGTTATTCAATGCGTTTCTATGTGCTAAAAGCAGGAAGGCCAAATTCAATGTTTCATCAAATAATATTTTTATATATTGCATTTATAACAAAAGCGATCCTAAAATTCATAATCAAATAGCTAAATTATCCTTGGTATGACCATCTTAAAATAATTCCATATTGTAGCTTAGTAGACCCCCTAGACTCTTACGGATTAAGGTCACATTCAGACATGCATATGCAAACACATTTAAATTCCCTCTGATCCTTGTAAATGCATTAAGCAATTTGTCTAACTTTTGACTTGTCTCAAAGGGACCTCAATGTGAACTACATCCTAACATTCTGTCGCACATTCAACAGAGAATGTCTTTGGGTATAGCAGTCTGTGCCAGAGTGCTCTCTTTTGATCGACACAAAAGAGATCCTGGCATTTCAGATGCTTGTGCATTGAATGGTGTCTGCCATTGCCTGCTTCATCATACTTCCTATTCAAACCACTGAATGGAGGAGTCGTCATAAACTTTTACAAGACCAAAAATGTCCTCCTTTGTGATTTTCCACTTAATCATTCCCCAGCTTATAATCGAATATCTTCATCAAAAGCATCTCTGCAAATTAGGACTGTCTTGCTGTGTACCAATTTATCCCCACGATTGCTGTCTAAGGAATGATCAGTTGTTGACTATGTTGTTGTTGTTATTGTCATTGGAATGAGGCACTTGCATTTGAAAATGACAGGTGGGCCTAGGAAGAAAAAAAATTGGTTGAAGTGACAGTGGTTTGCTACCAGATAAATGTTTTTAAAATAAATTATTGTTATTTTGGGTGCAGGGCACACATGGCAAAAACCTCACAATTTAATATTCTCTAATGTGAAGAAGGACCTCACAATTAGGCCCCCTCTGTAAAATAAAAATAAAACACAGAAATGTTAATTGAGGTAAAAAGTCCTTAAGATTCGCTTGAAATTCAGTTTATGAAAGAAGCTGCCATTTCGTGGGATGGAGAAAAAGGTGAAAGGAAAATTAGGGCTGCCGATAGTGACCTCCATGCACCCTCAATTTGTCACTGATCTGCGGGCTTTGTTGATTGAAATTTTTAATTTGGGTGTTCTTTAGACGCACTGTGAAAGGGCATTGTCGCTAAGAGATGAACTCTCTGGCTGCTGTGCAAGCGTCGAAGGCAGCCAGCCATTCAACGCCGCAAATGGAGGTTCTCCCTCCCTCTTCTCTCCACCGTCTCCCTCCATCTCTCTTTTCTATCAATACCTCTTTCTGGCTGCGCCATGGTTTTTTGGGGAGGGGAAAAAAGTCCCATGAATATGGGGGTTATGAGACATGAAATGGCGGATTAATTGAATCTAGTGTGAGTCTTTGGTCCCCGCAGCTGGACCGGTGCTTTAGAGAAACACAAGGCTGCTCTAATTGTGGGGAAGCACAAAAAGTATCCTTCGAATTCCTTTGCCTTCCAACGAGAGCGGGAATGCCATTCAACCACATAATGGCCCTATTAGCTGCTTAACTCAGCGGCGCTACATGGGAAGATTTTCCCTGCTGAATGTTTGGGGTGGGGAGGCGGGGTAGGAGAAGGAGAGAGAGTGTGGTCGTCCATGCGTGCGTGACAGGATGAAGGAATCATTTTCACCTTATCTCCCTCATAGATTTTTTTTAAATGCTTGTTTGTTTCCTTACCATCTTCTCAGCAACAGTACCATTCGAAAATCGACGACCTGATCGATGACACGTTTAAAGACATGATTTCCTCCCTGGTCTCAAAGGTACAGTATGTTACTGCACATCCTCCACAAGCTCAATGACAACATCCTCCCTATAGATGCAGTATATGTCAGCCCACCTCAAATCAAATTCCCATTTTGCTAAGAATCACATTATCATTCCTTCTCCGTTCTACAGTAACTTGATCATAACCTTAACCAGTTTTATTACATCTGCTTTTTATTTTCATATTCTATGCAAAATATGTTAGAATATGTTCTAATCAAACGATGACAGGAACACAGATCATTTGAACAGTAGAACGTCATTCAAGCTGTACACTCATACCCCATATTCCTTTACAAATGGCAAACTAACATGTCTGATTGTCTAATTCCCTGGAGTTTGCTGGACCTTTAGACGCCGTTCTCTCCAAGCTCTCCAGATATGACGAAGGGACATTATTTTCTTCGATCCTCTCTTTCACGGTAAGTAGCAGCGCATTTTTTTGTTCTATGCCGAAGAATGCGGACCCATTGCATTCAGTGCTAACAAAAGAACCGTTTTATTTCGTTGGAACCAAATCTGCTGTTTAACTTTTTTTGTATCTTTCCTTTGCCTCGAAGGTGAAAGCGGCTGCCAAGTATGTGGATGTGCCAGTGAGTATTATATCTCCCTCATTTCTAAAGATGTCTTACTTTCTCGTATAAACCCGTCTGCACAAGTATGTCTGTCTAAAAAGAAACATCTCTCTGAAGAAAGCTGGCATTGAGTGGGGTCGTATTGTTCAAGATGGGTCATCAAACGCTGATGTTAAACGTGGGTGAAATATTTTAACATTTCACTTCGTACCACCGTTGTGTGTCAGAGCGTTCAAGGGTTGAGGCGGCGTGCGGGGCAAATAATTGGCACCGTTGTCCAAATAACTTTTTGGAGCGATTCGCTAAGATGTCGGTCATGGGCGGTCACCACACGCCACAACAACACTAATGAGTGACAGCGCCATGGCAGGGAGCAGGAGCTCTATGTCAGCAGACAGAAAGATGACAAACGGCGATGAGGAAGGCCTCGAATTACCAAAAGAGAGAGGCAACAACACATACTGAAGGACAGGCACATTACACCTACTCTCCATTGGTCAGGGATTGTAAAGCTAAAGTAGAATGTTGAGGTAGGTTGTTCAAATTCGGGCCAGGGTGTCATTGCTTGGTCAGTTTAGACACGTAGCCCTTTCCTGCAGGTAAATGACCGAGTGGCCTCATGGGTGGAATGCAGGGGAGGCTGGTGGGAGGAGCTATAGGAGGACAGGCTCATTGTAATGAATGGAATAGAATATATGGAACGGAGTCAAACATGTGGTTTCCATATGTTTGCAGTGTTTGATACCGTTCCATTAATTTCATTCCAGCCATTACAATGAGCCTGGCCTGCTATGGCTTAAAGAAAAAGACACCTGTACCATTTCAGATATAGAGTGAATATGTATTACATTTTGAGTTTGCATCCCTGTGTGTGTCTGTGTGTATACACAGAAGACTGAAATATAGCAAAACCGTTTGACATAGAAACACCGGATTTCCGTCAGGGTTTTTGAAATAATGTTTATTAATTACAAAATTAGGACAAATATTAATAACATTCCACCAGCGGCGGCTGGTGGTAACCATGTGTGTGAGGTGTATACTTTTGTTTCAAAGTAGATTAGTTTAAGACTACCAAGACCCTGTGACCCTGATTTAGCCTGCTGTAGTACAAGGTTAATTGTGACATACTCTTGTTCTTAAGCCATCAAAAGCTTTGCCATGATGTTCTAGCGGTCAGGATTCAGTCCATTCACCATTGTGTGCTGAGTTCAGTTTCTGTTTCTGTCCACAAATCCTACTCTTAACCTAAAGCAAGAGGTGGCTTCACTCTATCATAACCAAGCACACTCTTTTCAGAATCCATGAGTAGGGCCTTGGCCATTAGTTTGTATAAGTCTGTAAACGTTTGATAAAGACAGCCAAGCCAGAGCCTTGCAAAAGCCTTTTGCCAAACCTTTGTGGTTCTCTTCAGTCCTCCCCCTCCCGTCTGTCCTTGACTCAGCAAATCCCACGTGTCCTATTGGCACTTTTTCCCAGAGCTCTGAGCCTGTCAAATCTCCTTCCTCTCCTCCTCCCTTCACCTGAAATTAGAATGTAACCTCCACCCTGCGCTTTTGTGTGGAGGGAACCGAAAGCTGCTACGCCCCGGTTACAGGTGGGCTGAAGAGAAGAGGAGGGTTGTGTCGCTGGGGCCTTTACCAAGGAACTCTTTTCGGTCTCTCCCTTCCTTTTTTGTGAAGACTGCTGTTCAAGGGCCCCGTGTTGGCTGTGCACCCTACTGGTTCCCACACGCGCGCACGCACACACCCAACTGCACCTGGGGGAAACAGATCCAGGGCAGGAAACTCAACTGGCAGTGTATAATTAACAGCAACACATTTTGTCCCCTCTCTCTCTCTCTTTTGTCTCCACAGCTCCCAGCGCTTATCCCCATCAGGTTAACAGGGCTGCCTCGCCCTAACTGTACACCTCTCATTCAGCCACCACTTGGCCTGGCTCCACATTTCCTCTCCCCGCTCCTCCTTCACCCTCTTCTGCACTCCCACACCCTCTGTCTACCTCCATCCACCACCTCCACCACACACACTTTTCTCCTTCCCTTTGACATGATTCCATGTCACAGTAGATTGTTGACGGTCTGGAACAGCCTGTGTGTGTGTGCGGGTATGTGTTTGGCTACAAGTCAAGTACAGAACTAAAGTTTGTTCTTTGAAAGAAGGCAGAGCGTGACAGAGGGCGGCCGGTGTGTATTTTGTGCGAGGCCACAATCTGGAGTGTTGCAGTGTTGGAACCTGGCCTCTGTCTCTACCATGCTTCCCTGTCAGTCACACTGCTTTGTCACCTTGTCACAGAGGGAGAGAAGGAGAGAAAGATTGAAAGAGATGGAAAGGGTGTTAGAAAGAGAGGAATAGAGAGGGCCCGGCCTTGGGGGTGTGAGGTGGGGCAGTGGGGGGACAGTGATATACTGCCAATGATCCTGATACACTCTCACACACACACACACACAGCCCCACACCTGTCCAATTCACACTGTCACTCACTGCAGCGCAGGAAGTGGCAGATTTAACATCTCCACCCACAGGATTACAGTTTTGACAGCCCTGTCAATCATCATCATGCCCCCCTCACCCTTATTGTACTTTAACCCCTGTGACACTGAGGTCCAGCTCATCAAAGGTCCTTATGAACTACTGTGAACTGCATGTAACCTTCGATTAAATACATTCATGTCACTTTGTATTACATCATTCTTACAGTATGAAATACATTTCTTTGTGAGAAACATATTTCTACACTTTATATTGGATGCCTTATTTTATGAATTTAGGAACAGCATGGATCACAAAGGAAAATGTGATCTATAAAGAAGCTCTACTCATTGTTTCAGGTTTTTATTTTAATGAAAGGTGTTTTATAGAGGAAATGTAGGGACATTTTGAGGGGAATATGAGTTTATGGATTTGAGAGTCAATCAGTATTTATTTTTAACACATTTTAGGATGGCTGTTTTGCTGCTAGGCAACTGAAAATAAGCCATTCAGTCAAGAAACAAATATCTATTTGGATGCATGAGCAGAGGTGAGTCCTCAGCACCATCTACTATTGTGTGCCTCAGGTTTTCCTCTCCCGCGTCTTCTTTATCGAACTAAGCGGCGAAATCGCATAAATGATGGTAGCTGCAAACACATTTGTGGTCGGTTCAATCCTTTTTAAGGGAGCATTTATTTTTCAGGAAATAAACTATTTAAACCAAAAACAATGGACCCCAGTTATGTGACAATGAATGAACAACATCCTCCTTTGAAATATACAGGATGTCATGATGCTTTGCTGGGTTGAATGTAGTTGTATTCGTACATGGTTTGATTTAAGTTTTTATCAATCTTGGGTCACACATCGTGTGGCTCAGTTGGTAGAGCATGGAGCTTGCAACGCCAGCGTTGTGTGTTCGATTCCCACTGGGGACGAATTGAAAAAAGTATAGAAACTGTATGTTCTCACTACTGTAAGTCGCATTGGATAAGAGCAACTGCTAAAATGTAAAATAATGTGATTATTTTACTCTACTTATCGTTTATCAGCCTGGGGGGTCATGAATTGAATTACAATTACATCTTACAAAGTTCAAACAAATCCTGGCTGTGACCTAGACAGTGGGTGACTACGCCAAGTGTGAAAGCTGTTATTTTTAGAGTAGTCACGTGACAGTGAGTCAGGGTCAAGACCACCTCTGACACATCAGGGTCATCCCTGTCACGTCAGAATCGCCTCTGTCATGGCAAAACTGACTGGGTAGACTTGGCCCCTGTTGACTTGCTCCCAGCTCTAATGACTACCACAACCTAAGGTAATGCCACACACCAAGGCTAGTTACCCCACTGGGACAGTTACCCACCTTCCGCTTCGGTTGCCACAATTACAGTTGGTAATCATAGTCCTCTCTTCCATCTCTGTGGAAGAACCTCAGTCAAAGGGGTTTTCTGTGCTCATGTTTTTTTTTGTTTTTTTGCACATACAGAAGCTCGTTTTCCACAGGGGAGTTGGTATGTCGTGTTCAGCACTGTAGCAGGACAGCAGGCCCCGGGGGCCATCTAAGGCCCTGAGAAGCGGGTGTGAAAGATGTCAAAGCAATTACAATAGCATTACAGTGTAATCTCCAACTGACATAGAGAGTGTGAATGGAAGAGGGTTAACCCTTTTTTCTGCCTCTGGCCTCTCTCCTCTGGCGCCACGATTGCTTTGACATTCACTAAATGTTTAGTTGGTAACAGCTCCACCGCTTGTTATTCTGACAGCAAGTGTGCAGAGTCGTACCTTTTACACATGTCTCGAAGAGAATGGGATTTGTTAGAATGCAGCAGTTGAAACTCAGTATCCATGTTTTCCAATTAAAATATAACTTTTGAAGGGGCAATCTGCAGTAGCTACATCAATTGTTGAACATATTAATGATATGTACCCGTTGATTCTTGAAGAATATAACTTATAAATGCTTTATGAGCTTAGTTCAACTGCTGTACCCCATCAGAACCCTAAAATATAAGCTTGTTTTACTCCAATGTTTGTAAACTAAGTAAATGTAAACAAACACTGTAAAGCCTCAAAACATGGTTAAAACTATAATTTTGATATCATGGGTGGTTAGCCCTTGCATCATAATTTGAGTGGTTACATTTGTCCAGCTCCTCAGCTTTTTAGAGAAACAGGTGGGGGGGAAGTTTGCTTTGTTATTGTTTCTACTGCTGATATCCACTTTAAGGCAATGAATATAGCCATTCTCTGTTTAGGTGTTAAAGTCCACAAATAGTGTCTTTCCTATTACACTCCTCGTGTTTAACCCTGTCTTACGCCTCCTTGTGTTTTTTCATCTCACCTCTTCTTCTTCTTCTCCCTGTCTACTCTCTCTATCCGCTCTCAGAAGCCAGGGATGGACCTGGCTGATACCTACATAACGTTTGTGCGGCAGAACCAGGACATCCTGCGAGACCGCGTCAACGAGGAGATGTACATCGAGAAGCTGTTTGACGTAAGTGTGTCGACCGTGACGTGCACTCACACTTACACCTTGTGTGTGTAGACGGGTTGGCTGACAACGGCACGAAAATTATGTGCAAGCATCGATGGGGCCGGAAGCCGTGCTTTGTTATGATTGTGAACAGTGCGATAGCTAGCAACAATGATAAGAAGCTGCCATTTGGGGAATTGTAAGTGGCTCGTTTCAGCTAGTTTTATCTTGTTCTTGATGCCATGTCTTGTTTTGAGGTGTTTTGAATGATTTCATGTCAATGTTAATATGGCAAAAATTCGCTAGCTATCTAACTAACAATGGATTTGATTGAAAAAAATTGCTGATTGTGCAAATGTATTTATGCTTTCAGTAAACATTTGGAGATGAAATATAGTTTACATGTTGTCAACAACCTAATCCAACACCTAATCAACCTTTTGCTAAACAACCAACATATCTGTATTCTCGTAGATGTAGCAAGGAGTATGGCTATTGTTAAGTCCCTATGGATCCATAAACTGCAACAACAAAAAACGTCCTCACTGTCAACTGCGTTTATTTTCAGCAAACTTAACATGTGTAAATATTTGTATGAACATAACAAGATTCAACAACTGAGACATAAGCTGAACAAGTTCCACAGACATGTGACTAATAGAAATTGAATAATGTGTCCCTGAACAAAGCGGGGGGGGTCAAAATCAACAGTCAGTATCTGGTGTGGCCACCAGCTGCATTAATTACTGCAGTGCATCTCCTCCTCATGGACCGCACCAGATTTGCCAGTTCTCACCCTCCGATCCAACAGGTCCTAGACGTGCTCAATGGGATTGAGATCCGGGCTCTTCGCTGGCCATGGCAGAACACTGACATTCCTGTCTTGCAGGAAATCACGCGCAGAACGAGCAGTATGGCTGGTGGCATTGTCAGGCTGGAGGGTCATGTCAGGATGAGCCTGCAGGAAGGGTACCACATGAGGGAGGAGGATGTCTTCCCTGTAACGCACAGCGTTGAGATTGCCTGCAATGACAACAAGCTCAGTCCGATGATGCTGTGACACCCCGCCCCAGACCATGACGGACCCTCCACCTCCAAATTGATCCCCCTACAGAGTACAGGCCTCGGTGTAACGCTCATTCCTTCGACGATAAATGCGAATCCGACCGTCACCCCTGGTGAGACAAAACAGCGACTCGTCAGTGAAGAGTACTTTTTGCCAGTCCTGTCTGGTCCAGCGACGGTGGGTTTGTGCCCATAGGTGACGTTGTTGCTGGTGTTGTCTGGTGAGGACCTACCTTACAACAGGCCTACAAGCCCTCAGTCCAGCCTCTCTCAGCCTATTGCGGACAGTCTGAGCACTGATGGAGGGATTGTGCGTTCCTGGTGTAACTCTGCAGTTGTTGTTGCCATCCTGTACCTGTCCCGCAGGTGTGATGTTCGGATGTAGCAATCCTGTGCAGGTGTTGTTACACGTGGTCTGCCACTGCGAGGACGATCAGCTGTCCGTCCTGTCTCCCTGTAGCCCTGTCTTAGCATGCCCTGGGCATCTTTCTTTTGGTGTTTTCAGAGTCAGTAGAAAGGCCTTTTTAGTGTCCTAAGTTTTCATAACTGTGACCTTAATTGCCTACCGTCTGTAAGCTGTTAGTGTCTTAACGACCGTTCCACAGGTGCATGTTCATTAATTGTTTATGGTTCGTTGAACAAGCATGGGAAACAGTGTTTAAACCCTTTACAATGAATATCTGTGAAGTTATTTGGATTTTTATGAATTATCTTTGAAAGACAGGGAGTTATTTTGTTGTTGCAATGGTACTGTAACCTGGAAGGGACACAATGTTATACTATACACACACCTTGCTTTTTAGCATTTAATGTTTTTACTTACATTGACCTGTACTTTTTAAAGTCAGTAGTTCAAACAATTTCACAACTCCACCTGAATTAAAAAAATAATAAATGTATTTAACCTTTTATTTAACTAGGCAAGTCAGTTAAGAACTTATTCTTATTTACAATGACAGCCTACCGGGGAACAGGGGGTTAACTGCCTTGTTCAGGGGTAGAACGATTTTTACCATGTCAGCTCAGGGATTCGATCCAGCAACCTTTTGGTTACTGTCCCAAATCTCTAACCACTAGGCTACCTGCCGCCCCTGTTTGTTTGTGTGTATATGTGTTTTCACTTTTCTTAAGGGATTTTCGTCATACTAAGAACATAGAATCAGTGAGTAACTGTCATTTTTACAATGCTATGTTAAAATATATTAATTTTGTTAAACACAATAGAAATTGGAACCAGTGGACAATATATCTGCTGTGTTGTGATGCCTGTACAGTATACGTAGGTGTTGGATGAAAAATATTTCACCCACTTTATTTATCCTATTCATTGTCAGGTCAAACGGAGGGTGTGTCGGATTCCATCAAACCTTAAATGTGCGGTAGTGGACACACAAACACACTCCCTCCCTCTCACTAAGACACATGCGCACAAAAACAAACTCTTTCCTTTTCACTAATAGATACAGAGACACACACTCTCCATCTCACTAGCTGCTATTTCTGGCCCACTGTTTCTCGTTCCTTGCACCCCTCTTCCTCTCATGTTATACACACTTCCCCCACCTTTCTCTCTCTTCTTCAGCTCTCTGTCTTCCCCTTTACTGACCAGTGCTTTCCACTTTATATCTCCCTCTCTCAACCATTTTATTTTCACTTAGACCTCCTAAACCCCCCTCTTTTTCTTTTCACAAACTCCCTCCTCTTCTCTGGACCCCTCTTAACCTGTATGCACCTCCCTTCCCATTTCTCCCTCACAGATTTTCCCTCTCCCTATCTCATTTGCACCCTCTTATTGTTGTGGGGAGGCCACGTAAGGTGATGAGAGCGAGAGGACGCTTGTTTCACAGTGAGAGTACCCCATTGTGACTACTTCCAGGGCCCCAGCTAACCCCCCCAGGGTTTTTGTTGACCTGTCTGCCACTGAAATATGCTGAGAGGCGTTGTGTTGCCCTGTGTGTGCCCCCTTACTTCCTCTATATATCCTGCCGTCGCAGTGTGTCACAGTACCTTCAGTGATAAGCACATAAGATGAGACGCATACACACAACGGTACATACACATTTACACACATCTAAGGCACACATACATACACATACGTACCTATCTGACAATGCATGCAAAAATAACACAATTCATCCATCCAACACACACGCAAACACAGCCCTCTTCATTGCTTCCCTCTAAGATTGGGTTTGTAAACTTGACGTGGAAACTGAGATTGGAGTATAGCAGTGTTGATTTGTGGCTGGGGAGATGGGGAGGGGGGTGGATGGGAGAGGGAGGAGGCAGGCACAGCCCTAATGGACCCCACACACCCACAGTCATGCACTAGGAGGAGAGACTGCGTCAGGGTCTAACCATGTCACCACACATACACTCACCGCCTGTGGTTGTGGGTGCTGGGAAATGTGATTATCTCTCCATATATGTGTTAATGTGCACACATCTGTCTGTTTATGTGTGTGGGTAATTGCATTGCATGCGTATAGCTCTTGGTGCTTTTGGGTGCCAACAGCTTGTATTGGTCAGCTGTTTATAAGTGTGTTTGCATGTGTGTGTATGGTTTACTTGTGTGGTTGTGTATGCATGTATGCATATAGAGTCAGAGCCAAAATTATTGACACCCTTGATAAAGATGACTGTAAAAAAAGACTGTAAAATAAATAATGCATATACTGAGCTATATAGTATGCTCCAAAACTTTGAAAATTATATTATTTTATACTAGTACATTTGCTCAGATGAAGAGATATTGTTTTAGAAGTATTTTTTGTTTCTCAAAAAGATAAGGGTCAAAATTATTGGCAACCCTATAATATTTTTTATTTTACCCCCTTTTTCTACACAATTTCGTGATTTCCAATTGCGAACTTGTCTCATCGCTACAACTCACCAACGGGCTCGGGAGAAGCGAAGGTCAAAAGATGCGTCCTCTGAAACGTCCTCTGCCAAGCCGCACTTCATAACACCCACTCGCTTAACCCGGAAGCCAGCCGCACCAATGTGTCGGAGGAAACACCGTTCAACTGACGACCTGTGGTCAGCTTGCAGGAGCTCGGCCCGCCACGAGTCGCTAGAGCGCGTGAGCCAAGTAAGAGTGCGATGAGCCCCCCCGGCCAAACCCTCCCCTACCCCGGACAACACTGGGTCAATTGTGCGCCGCCCTATGGGACTCTCGGTCACGGCCGGTTGTGACATAGCCTGGGGTCAAACCCCAAGCTGTAGTGATGCCGCAACACTGCGATGCAGTGCCTTAGACCGCTGCGCCACTCGGGACGAGGCAACCCTATTTTCAATACCTCATCTTGTGAGTATAACGGTACTGAACCTTTTTGACAAATGTTTTATGAGATGGAGAAATGTAGCTCTTTTGCCACGCACATCAGTGGTGGTTTGGCATTGAAATAAGGATGCTTAAGCAGAAAAGAACCCCATACCTACTGTAAAATATGGTGGTGGATCTTTGCTGTTATGGGGTTATTTTGCTTCCACTGGTACTGGGGCCCTTGTTAAGGTCAACGGCATCATGAACTTTACCCAATACCAGGACATTTAAGCCGAAAACCTGGTTGCCTCTGCCAGGATGCTGAAAATTGGCCGCAAGACAATAACCCCAAGCACACACATCAATGTCCACAAAGAAACTGGCAACAAAATATTTTTTTTGCAATGGCCATCTGTCTCTGGACTTGAACCCCATTAAAAACCTGTGGTTTGAATTGAAGGGGTCAGTCCATAAGCGCAGATGAAGGATATCAAGGATCTGGAAAGATTCTGTATGGAGGAATGGTCTAAGATCCCTCCCAATGTGTTCTCCCATCTCATAAAACATTTGAGGAAAAGGCTTTGTATTGTTTTCCTCGCAAGGTGAGGTATTGAAAACATGGTGCCAATAATTTTGACCACAATCTTTTTAGTATTTGTATTTTATACAATCTTTTTTTGCTCATCTTTATCAAGAGTGCCAATAATTTGGGACCTGACTGTATGTGTTTCTACACACGAGGAGCAGCCAAGATAGTGTCTACCTTCCTTTGTTGATGACGAGACTAATGCATGCCCTTGCAGGCGGACAGTCCTTCTCGTCCTCCATATTAGGGGACAAATCTCCCTGATTAATCCACTGATAAAGCCTCCTGACAGGGGGCACACAAACTAGCCCTCCCCTCCAGCCAGCCCCCAGGTGTGGCCCTGCTCTCTTCACTCTGCCCTTAACCACGTCAACCGAGGGACACTTAAGTGTGTCATTAACATCTCGCTGTCAGAAACACCACAAAGACACACTCAGCTACCAAACTACATAAATAATGTTCCAGGAGAACTAATGACAACAAACGACCTGACGTTCACTCGTCTAGTTAACGCTCTCTTGTTCCCTCCATCTGTTTTCCCCCTCTTCCACTAATCGGCTCAATTAAAGTGCATCTCCATTTTCAATTTCACGCTCGCTCCATTGAGTGCCAGGGGGCGGCTAGCCTGTTAACGAGTAGGCTGGCTCTCGTTGTAGGTATTAATGTTTTTATTGGCTGTTGTGGAGCCAACGATACTCAAAGTGAAATGAGATGGAATCTTCTGGAAAGGGAGCTGAAAATATCAGAGAGGACAGGCCGGCCGATGGAGAGTGTGTCATGCTCTTTGTCAGAAGTCCTCACTTGAGAAGACATTGATAGAATCCCACTAGTTTTTTTTATTACCCTTTCAATGAGCAGGGAGCTCAATGTAGGATATTGCGTCGTCAAATAAACTCTGTAAAGAGTGAGGCACACTGGCTCCAAATAGGGTTCACAGACAGTGTACTGTGCCTTTTACTTAATTCTGTAGTTTTGTTGTCCCCTAAACGCCCTTTGCCTCATAATTTCAAATGGAACAGCAAACTTATATGTGAACATGCTATGCTATCTATACACCTACACTACTACACTATACCAGTGACTTAATTGAAGGAACCTTGTGAGATGATTTGCATGAAGAAGAAGTGTTCTGGCATACTACTGTATGTAGCCAGGAGAGAGGTGTGAAAGGTAGCTAGCCTGGTAATAGAACCACAAAGACATTTACAAACACATTGCATTCTATTTTTAAGAGCAAGGAGGTGAACCTCTTCAGACCTACACATTCAGGTATTCTTCAGTAATTGGCATATTTGAAACTATATAGTGGTTTTAATGGAACACTGTTATCCTTTTCAAACCTAGCCTTTGACCTTGTGTGATGTGTTGTCTGGTGTGACTGGAGAGGGTGTTGTAGAACTTGTCAATGGAAAATGTTAGTCTTCTATACAAAAAGGGATTAAGGGAAATATAGCAGTAAACACTTTGAATATAGTAATAAACAAGTTGAATGAGATGTACCGTCACCTCAAATTATTGGCACCCTTGTTAAAGATGAGCAAAAAAAGACTATAAAAGAAATAGTACAAATAATGAGCTATATTGTATGCACACAAACAAAGGGGAAATTATATTATTTTATACTAATACAATTTCTCAGATAAAGAGACTTTGCTTAACAAGTTTTAAAAAAATCTAAAAAAGAGATGTCAAAATGTATTATTTATAAAGATTCTTATAAGTAAAATCAAACAAAATTCAATCTGCATTAACATTCTACTTTTTTAAATGAATCTCGTCTTAGGAAACTTTTATTTGGGCCTTCCATGGCTTCCTGTTCCACTGGGGTATAAACATTTGGTAAACAGCATGTAAAATCCTTTTGTCATCCATCACCATTGGGAAAAGCAAAGAACTCACTAATTAAAAGAGGCAGGTGACTGTTGACTTTCATAAAACAAGCATTGGGTACATAACAAAACCTGACAATAATGAATATACCACTTACCACTATCAGGGCAACAATTAAGGAACATTGATACACTTGTATCCTCTACCAGACAAGTTTATCTTGTCCGCACGCACAGTGAGGAAGATGGTTTGGGAGGCAAAGAAGGGCCAACATTTGAGAATTACAGAACTTGATAGCATCTAGGGTCATCAAGTCTCCAAATCTACAATTAGATGCCAATAGGCTATTTGGAAGGGCTGGCAGATGTATTTATTTTATGAGACCAACCAACAAAGGTAAACACCTGGAGTTTGCTAAACGGCATTGACACATGGATTGGAACCGGTGCTATGGTCAGAGGAGATGACAATAAAGGTCTTTGACCATGCACACCAGTGGTGGGTTTGGCCTCAAAAGAAGGATGCATATGCCGCAGATACTGTAAAATACAGTGGTGGATCTTTGATATTATGGGGCTGTTTTGGTTCCTCTGGTCCTAGGGACCTTGTTAAGGTCAACGGCACTCTGACAAACACCAGGACATTTTAACCAAAAACCTGGTTGCGTCTGCCAGGAGGCTGAAACTTGGCTGCAAGTGGATCTGACAGAAAGACAGTGACCCCAAGCACACATCAAAATCCACAAAGAAATGCTTAGAGGTCATTCCATAAGCACTTACCGAAGGATATCAAGGATCTGGAAAGATTCTGTATGATCGAAGATCCCTCCCAATGTCTCATAAAACATTAAATAAAAAGTCTCAGTGCCATTGTCCTTGCAAGGGAAGGGTGAACAAGCTATTGAAAACAGGGCTGCCAATAATTTTGACGTCTTTTTGTGATTTATTTATTACTTAAAATAATTTTTCTCTGAGCAACTATATTACAATATAAAACAATATAATTTCCCCCTATAGCTCACTAATTGTATTATTTAGTTTGTACAGTCTTTTTTGCTCATCTTAACGGTGCGTGTGTGTGTGAGTAGCCTGATGTTGTCCAATTCACTTAAAAATGTATCGGATGATTTATGCATATCAACATTGGATGGTGCCCATATTGATCGTGTCCCCGAGTGTAAATATCTGGGCATCTGGATTGGCGATGCCAATCATATGGATGAGTTAATTAAGAAGTTAAGAATAAAAATATGCTTCTTCTTCAGAAATAGACCATGCCTCTCTCTGAATAGCAGAAAGGAGATCATTTAGTCAACTTTCCTGCCAGTGCTAGACTATGGTGACACCATTTATGCAGCTTCCACTTCACTGAATCCACTAGATGCAGTTTACCACAGCGCACTTCGCTTTATTATGGGGGACAGGTTCAGTACACATCATTGCATCCTATACCAGAATGTAGGCTAGCCCTTTGTTAAGTCTCGTAGATTGATATGCTGCTCTCTTTTTGTTCATAAAGCCCTCTTGCGCAAATTTCCACTGTGCCTTACTTAATTGTTAAACTACAGACTTACGAGTCACCAGACCCGATCACAGGGATGGCTAACTCTAGAGGTTCCATTGATATCTGCGGATATAGGTACATTTGCATTGTGTTTTTGCGCCCGTGTATGGACTGATCTGCAGAGCTCTCTGCACCTTGATGCTTTGTTACCTCTAGGGCAGTTCAAGATGTTGATGGAGGACCTCCGTGTTAAGGAATGTAATTGCTTTTCTTAAATTGCTTGTAAATATTGTATGTTTTTATTGCGTTGTATTTGTAAATGTTGTACATTTGTATGATAGTGTACGTGC
This sequence comes from Brachymystax lenok tsinlingensis, assembly GCA_030435695.1. NCBI lineage: Eukaryota > Metazoa > Chordata > Actinopteri > Salmoniformes > Salmonidae > Brachymystax > Brachymystax lenok. Next base: position 15,414,003 of record CM059818.1, read on the forward strand.
AGGGCTCCCTTGGAAAATAGATCTAAATTACGTTTGCTGTTATAGTGTTTTTATTTTTGTATTTTATTTCACCTTTATTTAACCAGGTAGGCTAGTTGAGAACAAGTTCTCATATACAACTGCGACCTGGCCAAGATAAAGCACAGCAGTTCGACACATATAACAACAGAGCTGCACTGACAGCTGGCGCTTAAAGCTAGTGAGGGAAATATGAGTCTCCAGCTTCAGTGATTTTTGTTGTTCGTTCCAGTTATTGGCAGCAGAGAACTGGAAGGAAAGGTGGCCAAAGGAGGAATTGGCATTGGGGGTGACCGGTGAGATATATACCTGCTGGAGCGTATGCTTCGGGTGGGTGCTGCTATGGTGACCAGTGAGCTGAGATAAGGCGGGGCTTTACCTAGCAGGGACTTGTAGATGACCTGGAGCCAGTGGGTTTGGCGACGAGTATGAAGCAATGGCCAGCCAACGAGAGCGTACAGGTCGCAGTGGTGGGTAGTATATGGGGCTTTGGTGACAAAACAGATGGCACTGTGATAGACTGCATCCAATTTGTTGAGTAGAGTGTTGGAGGCTATTTTATAAATGACATCGCCGAAGTCAAGGATCGGTAGGATGGTCAGTTTTACGAGGGTATGTTTGACAGCATGCGTGAAGAATGCTTTGTTGCGAAATAGGAAGCTGATTCTAGATTTAATTTTGGATTGGAGATGCTTAATGTGAGTCTGGAAGGAGAGTTTACAGTCTAACCAGACACCTAGGTATTTGTAGTTGTCCACATAGTCTAAGTCAGATGTTGGACGGGCGGGCAGGTGCTGGCAGTGATCAGTTGAAGAGCAAGAGCGACATCATTGATGTATAGAGAGAAGAGAGGTCGGCCCAAGAATTGAACCCTCCGATTTGACACACTGAACTCTATCAGAGAAGTAGTTGGTGAACTAGGCGAGGCAATCATTTGAGAAACCAAGGCTGTTGAGTCTGCCAGTAAGAATGTGGTGATTGACAGAGTTGAAAGCCTTGGCCGGGTCCATGAATGAATACGGCTGCACAGTAATGTCTCTTATCGATTGCGGTTATGTCGTTTAGGTCCTTGAGCGTGGCTGAGGTGCACCCATGACCAACCAGATTGCATAGCGGAGAAGGTACGGTGGGATTCAAAATGGTCGGTAATCTGTTTGTTAACTTGGCTTTCGAAGACCTTAGAAAGGCAGGGTAGGATAGATATAGGTCTATAACAGTTTGGGTCTAGAGTGTCTCCCCCTTTGAAGAGGGGGATGACCGCAGCAGCTTTCAAATCTTTGGGAATCTCAGACAATACCAAAGAGAGTTTGAACAGGCTAGAAATAGGGGTTGCAACAATTTCGGGAGATCATTTTAGAAAGAAAGGGTCCACATTGTTTAGCCCGGCTGATTTGTAGGGGTCCAGATTTTGCAGCTCTTTCAGAACATCAGCTATCTGGATTTGGGTGAAGGAGAAATGGGGGAGGCTTGGGCGAGTTGCTGTGGGGAGTGCAGGGCTGTTGACCGGGGTAGCCAGGTGGAAAGCATGGCCAGCCGTAGAAAAATGCTTTTGGAATGTTCTCAATTATAGTGGATTTGTCGGTGGTGACCGTGTTTCCTAGCCTCAGTGCAGTGGGCAGCTGGGAGGAGGTGCTCTTATTCTCCATGGACTTTAGTGTCCCTGAACTTTTTTGAGTTTGTGCTACAGGATGCAAATTTCTGTGTAACTCAGCTATATCTTCTGTTACTTCATGCTCACAAGCACATTATATCAGCCTTATTACCTTGTGACAGATGTAGTGTATCGAATCATTGTACCTTGACATGTTGCTTTATCTACTGTGTACCTCGGTTAAAAGAAATGTAGAAGCTGACTTGTTTGTCTGTCTGCGTTGTGTGCGTGTTCACAGCAATGGTACACCAGCTCCATGAAGGCAGTGTGTGTGTGGCTGACAGACAGACTGGACTTGCAGCTTCACATGTACCAGCTGAAAACACTCATCAAGATTGTCAAGGTAATGTGCATTGTTGAAGTGGTGTGAGTGTACACTGTAACCATTCACAGTAAGCTGTAGGCCTCCATCCAAACATGTACATATGTACCTCAATCCAAATATTAAATCTAGTGCGCTAAGAATTTTTCTTCCAGTTGTGAATTAGCCTACAACTGTACAAAGTCTCAGTTACCCATTGCCTCCGTGTCCTCTGACGTGTGTTTTTGTGTTTGGTTTCATCCACAGAAGAAATACAGAGACTTCCGGCTCCAGGGAGTCCTGGATGGAACCCTGAACAACAAGAGCTATGAGACCGTCTACAACCGACTCACCGTGGAGGAGGCTACCGTTGCAGTCAAGGCTGGCGACGGTCTCCAAGGTATCACCATGAGAGACAGTGACGAGGAGGACGGGTGAACTTTGGGAAGTGTGTACTTGTGTGGAAGGGGTGGAGATTGTGTGTGAGACAGAATGATATGGAGGGGTTGGAGAACACACACTAAAGTGTGTGATGAATTCATCCATCGTTGTGTACCTCCTCTTTCTCTCACCCATCCCTAGTACAATAGTGGGTACCCTCCCAGCCATAATGACATGTTATTTTGTACAGTGCTGCTCAAATAAAATAAAATGTTATTTGTCACATACACATGGTTAGCAGATGTTAATGCGAGTGTAGCGAAATGGTTGTGCTTCTAGTTCCGACCATGCAGTAGTATCTAACAAGTAATCTAACAATTTCACAACAAGTACCTTGTACACACAAGTGTAAAGGAATGAATACGAGTTTGTACATATATGGATATATGTATGGATGGATGGATATATATATGGATGAGCGATGGCCGAACGGCATAGGCAAGATGCAGTAGATGGTATAGAGTACAGCATATACTTATGTAAAGTGGCAATGTTTAAAGTGGCTAGTGATACATTTATTACATCCAACTTTTTATTATTAAAGTGGCTAGAGATTTGAGTCAGTATGTTGGCAGCAGCCACTCTGTGTTAATGATGGCTGATTAACAGTCTGATGGCCTTGAGATTGAAGCTGTTTTTCAGTCTCTCGGTCCCAGCACCTACACTGACCTCGCCTTCTGGATGATAGCGTGGTGAACCGGCAGTGGCTCGGGTGGTTGTTGTCCTTGATGATCTTTTTGGCCTTCCTGTGACATCGGGTGATGTAGGTGTCCTGGAGGGCAGGTAGTTTACCCTCGGTGATGCGTTGTGCGGACCTCACTACCCTCTGGAGAGCTTTACGGTTGTGGGCGGAGCAGTTGCCGTACCAGGCGGTGATACAGCCCGACATGATGCTCTTGATTGTGCATCTGTAGAAGTTTGAGTATTTTTGGTGACAAGCCAAATTTCCTCAGCCTCCTGAGGTTGAAGAGGCGCTGTTGCGCCTTCTTCACCACGCTGTCTGTGTGGGTGGACCATTTCAGTTTGTCTGTGATGTGTACGCCGAGGAACTTAAAACTTTCCACCTTCTCCACTACTGTCCCGTCGATGTGGATAGGGGGGTGCTCCCTCTGCTGTTTCCTGAAGTCCACAATCATCTCCTTTGTTTTGTTGACGTTGAGTGAGAGGTTATTTTCCTGACACCACACTCCGAGGGCCCTCACCTCCTCCCAGTAGGCCGTCTTGTCGTTGTTGGTAATCAAGCCTACCGCTGTAGTGTCGTCTGCAAACTTGATGATTGAGTTGGAGGCGTGCTTGGCCACACAGTTATGGGTGAACAGGGAGTACAGGAGAGGGCTGAGAACGCACCCTTGTGGTGCCCCAGTGTTGAGGATCAGCTGGGTGGAGATGTTGTTTCCTACCCTCACCACCCGGGGGTGGCCTGTCAGGAAGTCCAGGACCCAGTTGCACAGGGCGGGGTCGAGACCTGGGGTCTCGAGCTTAATGACGAGTTTGTAGGGTACTATGGTGTTAAATGCTGAGCTGTAGTCGATGAACAGCATTCTTACATAGGTATTCCTCTTGTCCAGATGGGTTAGGGCAGTGTGATTGCGGTTGCGTCGTCTGTGGATCTATTGGGACGGTAAGCAAATTGGAGTGGGTCTAGGGTGTCATGTAGGATGGAGGTGATATGATCCTTAACTAGTCTCTCAAAGCACTTCATGATGACTGAAGTGAGTGCTGATAGTCATTTAGCTTAGTGGTCACCAACTGGTAACCTTCAGTGCAGTACCCCTTTGTTTATTTAATTTGTTTGTTTGTTTCTACTTTATTTTAATGGTGATGTAGACTAAGAAAAAATACAAGTTGTTCTCTTAATCTTTGTTCACACTGCAGACCTTAATGCTCAAATCAATTTTGTTTTTCAAATCCGTTTTGGAATATTGACTGTCTAAGTTACAAGTGACCAAATCGGATTTTGCTGACAAAGCAGTCTTTGCTGACGTGGCTACGCTAGCCTCAAAGGATGATGACCCAACTTTCAAAATTAGCCCTTTTTGGATAGCCACAACAGTCAACAAGCTAGCTAGCTGTTTAACTTACTAGCACACTCACACATTTCTTTGTACATGACTAACATGCTAGTTACCTACCACATGTTCTTGTCAAATTGTAAACAGAGTAGCTAACAAGCAACGAGATATGCCAAATAAAAAAAGTCTGATTTTGTATCTGATTTCAAAACACCGACGAATGTGGTTTGAACTGTGGCTTGGAATATCTTGATTCGATGTGGTTTTTGACTGTTCAGACTAGAAAAAAATCTGATTCATATCGGATATGCAAATAAATAGAATTTGAGTCACTTCAAACTGCCAGTGTGAACAAGGCTTTATGGTTACCTAGATATAGCTATGCCAAATGAAACAGGTTTCAGAGATCTCACCAATTGCAGGTCCATTCTGTGGTAAATTTACAAAGTGCATTATGAGGACATTGCGGTTGTTCTTCCATAAGTACCCTGAAAGACAGTCGATACAGACAATATCCATATGTTTATGCTGTGCACTGTATGAATGGAAAGTATACTGTAGGTTAAAGTGTCACATTGTCATGTCATGTATGGTGGCTATGCTTGAATGTGTTATCCTCTATAAGAGTTTCCGGATGACTATGAATTCAAAGCTGTGTTAAATAGGCTATTGAGATAGATGGGATGGGCTGAGGGTTGGTATGTGGAATTGGAGACAAGTGGGAGTGGAGTTGCTGTGAGAGAGAGAGAATGATGGTCAAAGATAAAAGTAAAAAATAAAATAATAATCAAAAATAAAACATAATAAAAAGTACATTTGAATGACACTAAGTGGCAGTGTTTTTACAACTAATGCCAGTTTGCCTGAGGCTGATGCTGATGCCGTGCAGGTGTTTGTACACATGCATATACACACACTCTCATTCAAATAAACACATACAAGAACACACACACATGTAATAGTGCCAGACATGCACACAAACATATACATTTGGCATTGCTGTTATGATTTTAGTTGTCCTTGATGTCCTTTGTTTTACATTTATATTTTTTTTATATATATTTTTTGGGCATTGTTGTTCACTGTTTTCTTCTGTCTTTTCCTTTTCTCTTTAGTTCATTCTCTTGGTTGTTGGTGCATTGGGGGGTTCTTGGGGGTGGGGAATGGAATTCATTGTATTTTTCTTTTTCTTTTTTTTTCTTCCTGGGGGGGACTGTGGGAGGGGTCTCTAATGGTTGAGGGACAGCTATTGGGGAACTGTGGGGGGATCTTGGAGGGTTCGGGTTCACGTTTTTTGGCCTGATGGTAGATCGGTCAACATGCCCTTGAGCAGGGCATTGACCCTGGATGCTTCTGTGTGTCTCTGAATGGGAATCTGTTGGATGACTGGTATGATGTAGTTATGGAGCAGCTTCACTACAAGTATATTGTATGTTTCGAATATAAAAATAAATAAAAAATTGGCTATACCTGATAGATTGTGTGCATCATGTTTGGAATCTGAATTGACGTCTTAACTATAATACTTCAATGAATTATATGAAATATATTTCTATTGTCTTCTGTGCACCTGTTTTTGTTAAGTTGTGTTCTAAGTGTTAGAATTAAAGTGTTTTTAATGCAATCATCGTGTCCTTATTGACTAAATTACTCCATAAATTATATTAACAGCACAATCTGTGACTACGAACCCTTTGATTGGTAAGGCGATGGATGGAGCTATACGTTATTAAAAAAAACAAGGAGCTATGCATATTGTTTTATAAAAACTATTTTTTTTTAAAATACTCCACAACAAAAACAAACAATTGAGTATTACAAAATATAAAGCTAATAGGCATTTAAGTTATATTTTTCAAGAATATCGTATATCATTACCATAACTAATAAACAAATTGTGACAACCTATTTGCCAACCTATTCCAACAGTTTATAGTTTTGTTTGAAGCCTAGCTGAAAAGTTTCCATCATGACCTCAACATTGACAGTCACGTGTTGAAATACACCTAGCCTAATAGCAATTTCCTCTTGATTTTTATTGTTCTCAAAAAGTACTGAATTTCAGAAATTGACATTTTCTTGAGACATGACAACCTCGTTTCAACTAATCATTTCGTTCAATGTTATCATGAGCAGACTTTTTCTCCCCAATCATTGACCTGTGTAAAATGAAAGCATCAATATTCAGAGTTGTTTTAATTTTCCTCCAAATGGGACAAATACAGTTCTGTGGTCAAATTGAAGAGTTTGGTTCCAAAGCTCTATATCCACCAATTTTATTCACCAGAAATGGTTGATTATGGTTACCTTCGTGTGTGTGTGTGTAAAATATTTCTGTTCTCAGATTCGTAATTAATAGATTTTATATGTTTATTATTATTTAAATGTTTTGCTAAATGCTATATATCCATTGTTTAGCTGGAATGGAATGTTAGTATTGTATATTGACTGTGACGTGGTTGTCTCACGCTATCTTAAGATGAATGCACTAACTGTAAGTTGCTCTGGATAAGAGACTCCTAAATGAATAAAATATCAAATGTAAATATTACTGTATTGATTCATTTTTTAAAAACTTTTTTTTAAATATGGACAGTTTTATCTCTTCATTCAAAGACTCGATCGTGGAAACTCTTACTGACAGTTGTGGCTGCTTTGCGTGATGTATTGTTGTCTCTTCCTTCTTGCCCTTTGTGCTGTTGTCTGTGCCCAATAATGTTTGTACCCTGTTTTGTGCTGCTGCTGTTGTGTTGCTACCATGCTGTGTACAAACATCATGTGATGCTGCCATGCTATGTTGTTGTCTTAGGTCTCTCTTTATGTAGTGTTGTGTTGTCTCTTTTGTCGTGATGTGTATTTTGTCCTATATTTTTATTTTATTTATTTTTATTTTTAGTCCCAGCCCCCATTCCCGCCGCAGGAGGCCTTTTGGTAGGCTGTCATTGTAAATAAGAATTTGTTCTTAACTGACTTGCCTAGTTAAATAAAAAATTAATAAAAATTGTAAGCAACTCCAGTGTATATTTGGCCTTGTGTTTTAGGTAATTGTCCTGCTGAAAGGTGAATTTGTCTCCCACTGACTGTGGAAAGCAGACTTTTCCTCTAGGATTTATGCCTGTACTTAGCTCTATTCTGTTCATTTTTATCCTAAAAAAACTCCATAGTCCTTGCCGATGACAAGCATACCCATAACATGATACAGCCACCACCATGCTTGAAAATATGAAGTATGGTACTCAGTGATGTGTTGTGTTGGATTTTCCCCAAACATAACACTTTGTATTCAGGACAAAATGTTAATTTGTTTGCCACATTTTTTGCAGTATTACTTTAGTGCCTTATGGCAAACAGGATGCATGTTTTTATTGAGTACAGGCTTCCTTTTTTTCACTCTGTCAATTAGGTTAGTATTGTGGAGTAACGACAACGTTGTTGATCCATCCCCTGTTTTCTCCTATCACAGCCATTAAACTTTGGCCAAAAGTATGTGGCCACCTGCTTGTCAAACATCTAATTCCAAAGTCATGGGCATTAATATGAAGTTGGTATACCCTTTGTTGCTATAACAGCCTCCACTCTTTTGGGAAGGCTTTCCACTAGATGTTAGAACATTGCTGTAGGGACTTACTTCCATTCAGCCACAAGAGCATTAGTGAGGTTGGTCATTGATGTTAGGCGATTAGGCCTGGCTCGCAGTCGGCGTTCCATTTCACCCCAAAGGTGTTTGATGGGGTTGCAGCCAGTCAAGTTCTTCCACACCGATCTCAACAAACCATTTCTGTATGGACCTCGCTTTATGCAAGGGGGCATTGTCCATGCTGAAACAGGAAAGGGCCTTCCCAAACTGTTGCCATGAAGTTCGAAGCCAAGAATTGTCTAAAATGTCATTGTATGCACTAGCATTAATATTTCCCTTCACTGGAACTATGGGGCCTAGCACGAACCATGAAAAAGCAGCCTCCTCCACCAAACTTTACAGTTGGCACTATGCATTCGAGCAGGTAGCGTTCTTCTGGCATCCGCCAAACCCAGATTCGTCCGTTGGACTGCCAAATGGTGACGTGTGTTTCACTAGTCTAGAGGAAGTGGTTCAATGGAGGGAGCTTTACATCACTCCAGACGATGCTTGGCATTGCCAAAAGGTAAAAGGCCTCCTGCGGGGATGGGGACCTGCAATTAAAAAATAAATATAAATCACTATAGGACAAAACCCACATCACAACAAGAGAGACACAACACTACATAAAGAGAGACTTAAGACAACAGAAAAAGGCAACACATGACAGCACAGCATGGTAGCAACACAACATGGTAGCAGCACAAGAATATGTTTACAAACATTGGGCAAAGTCAACAGCACAAAGGTCAAGAAGGTAGAGACAACAATACATCATACAAAGCAGCCACAACTGTCAGTAAGAGTGTCCATGATTGAGTCTTTGAATGAAGAGATTGAGATAAAACTGTCCAGTTTGAGTGTTTGTTGCAGATTGTTCCAGCTGTATGTGGCCTACCACTTCGCGGCAGAGCTGTTGTTCCTCCTAGACATTTTCACTTTACATTAAAAGCACTTACAGTTGCAGGGGCAGCTCTAGCAGGGAAGAAATTTGACAAACTTTGTTGGAAAGGTGGCATCCTATGACGGTGCCACGTTGAAAGTCACTGAGCTATTCAGTAAGGCCATTCTACTGTTTGTCTATAGAGATTGTGTCACACCCTGATCTATTTCACCGGTCCTTGTGCTTGTCTCCACCCCATCCAGGTGTCACCCATCTTCCCCATTATCCCCTCGGGGGAGTGGCAGTCCGAATTTACTTGAATTTCGTCAAGACTCCCGTAGTGTGGCAGACTACGCAGTAGATTTTCACACGTTGGCCTCCGAGAGTGCCTGGAATCCGGAGTCCCTATTCGATACCGTCCTTGACGGACTTTCAGAGGAAATGAAAGTTGAGCTAGCAGCTCAGGAGTTACTGCTGGGCCTCGATTCCTTTTTTGTTACTGCTCTGGGGAGAATAGTCTAAGTCTATCCAGGTGCTCATTGACTCTGGGGCGGATGAGAGTTTTATGGACGCTACCCTAGTTTCTGAATTAGGGATCCTCACTCAACTCCTCTCTGTTCCCATGGACGCTAGAGAACTGGACGGCCACTCCATTGGTAGAGTTACCCACAGCACTGTTCCTGTTATTCTGCGTGTTTCAGGAAATCAAAGTGAGGCCATACAGCTTGTCGTCATTGAGTCCCCCCCCCTGGAATTTTCTTGGCTCCAAAAACACAACCCTGTTATTGACTGGACCACGAGTTCAATCCTGGGTTGGAGTCCGTTCTGCCATTTCCATTGCCTCAAAGCAGCGCAGCCTTCCCCGAGACGGCCTCCTCAGGGCCTCAAGTCAAGCCTCGGATTTCTATTCCGTCCCCGAAGAGTACCATGACCTCCTGGAGGTCTTCAGCAAGGAACGGGCTACTTCTCTTCCCCCGCATCGTCCCTACGATTGTGCCATTGACCTTCTCCCAGGCACCACACCGCCTTGGTCGGCTATATTCCCTATCTAGCTCGGAGACTAAGGCCATGGAGGAGTATACTGAGGACTCTCTGGCTGCTGGAGGCATCCGTCCTTCTGTATCCCCTGCCGGCACAGGGTTTTTCTTTGTGGAAAAGAAGGACAAAACCCTGCGTCCATTCATTGACTACCGGGGCCTTAATGACATAACGGTCAAGAACCGTTACCCCCTACCACTCCTCTCCTCAGCTTTCAAACCTCTCTAGGGGGCTATCATCTTCTCCAAGCTGGACCTTCGGAATGCCTACCACCTGGTTCGGATACGCGCAGGGGATGAGTGGAAGACCGCCTTCAACACTGCCAGTGGACATTATGCGTACCTGGCCATGCCGTTTGAACTCACCAACGCCCCGCGGTCTTCCAGGCCCTGGTAAACGATGTGCTCCAGGACATGTAAAAAAAATTCGCGTTCGTCTACCGCAACGACATCCTGTTTTTTACCCGTTCTGCCCAAGAACACATCCTCCATGTTCGACAAGACCTTCAGCGCCTCCTGGAGAACCAGTTATTTGTGAAAGTGGAGAAATGCGAGTAGCATTTCTGAGATATGTCATCGCTGAAGGAAATGTCTAGATGGACCCGGAAAAGGTGAAAACAGTAGTGGATTGGCCCCAACCTACGTCCAGGGTGCAGCTACAACGTTTTCTGGGGTTTTCCAATTTCTACCGGCGTTTCATTCGAGGCTACAGCACCCTGGCGGCCCCCTCTCGACACTCACTTCTCCCAAGGTACCGTTCACATGGTCCCCAGCGGTTGACAGAGCCTTTGTGGACCTGAAGCATGGGTTCACTACAGCCCCCATCCTCGTCCATCCGGACCCATCCCGTCAGTTTGTGGTTGAAGTCGATGCTTCTGACGTTGGACTGGGGGCTATCCTGTCCCAGTGATACGTCCAGGACCAAAAGCTCCATCCATGTGCCTTCCTGTCCCATCGTCTCAACTCTGCAAAAATAAACTTTGAGGGGTATTGAGACCTTGGTCCGCAAGGCACAACCTTCCCAGCCTGCCCCTGGCGGGGGCCCGGCTAACCGGTTGTTCGTCCCTAATTCAGTCCGGTCCTGGAATGGGCTCATTCCTCCAGGCTTACCTGTCATCCGGGTTCCCGTCGAACCCTGGCCTTCCTCCGACAACGTTTCTGGTGGCCTACAATGGTTCCTGACGCCTCTGCCTTCGTCGCCGCATGCACCGTTTGTGCTCAGAATAAGACTCTGCAGCAAGCCTCGTCCGGCCTCCTTCAACCACTACCTGTCCCTCATCGTCCCTGGTCCCATATCTCCCTGGACTTTGTCACTGGGCTCCCTCCGTCTGATGGCAACACCGTCATTCTGACGGTAGTGGATCTGTTTTCCAAGGCCGCCCATTTCATCCCTCTGCCCAAACTACCCTCTGCCAAAGAGACGGCCCAGCTCATGGTGCAACACGTCTTCAGGATCCACGGACTCCCGGTGGACATGGTCTCCAACCTGGGGTCCTCAGTTCTCGTCTCAGTTCTGGAAGGCGTTCTGCACCCTTGGGTGGTCGGCCAGCTTGTCCTCCGGATTCCATCCCCAATCCAACGGCCAGTTGGAGCGAGCAAACCAAGACCTGGAAACAACCTTAAGATGCCTCGTCTTGACCAACCCCACTACCTGGAGCCGACAACTGGTCTGGGTGGAGTATGCCCGGAACACTCTTCCCTGTTCAGCCACGGGACTCACCCAATTGAGCACTCGAAAGGGGTATCAGCCTCTGCTCTTCCCAGAACAAGGGCAGGAAGTCAACACACCTTCGGCCCAGATGTTCGTCCTCCGCTGTCGGCGTACCTGGAGAAGAACCCGGGCGGCGCTTCTCAAGACCAACTCCAGGTATCGTCGACAAGCAGACCGCCGCCGGACTCCAGCTCCTCGCTATCGCTATCGCATTGGGCAGAGGGTATGGCTATCCACACTGGACATGCCCCTTCGGGTGGAGTCCCGCAGACTTTCCCCCCGTTTCATTGGTCTATTCCTCCTCTCTAGAGTCCTTAGTTCCACTGCTGTTCGTCTTTTGTTACCCCGTACCCTCCGTTTCCATGTGTCTAGGATTAAGCCCGTGTCTCACAGCCCTTTGTCTTCTGTTTCCAGGCCCACCCCTCCACCCGTGTCATCGATAGCCATCCAGCGTACACGGTGAGGCGCCTCCTGAGTGTCAACCAGGTATGCGCCCAGGTAGTACGCCAGGTGACGCCCTTAGGGAGGGGGGGAGGGGGTACTGACACACCGTGATCTGTTTCACCTGTCCTTGTGCTTGTCTCCACCCCATCCAGGTGTCACCCATCTTCCCCATTTTCCACTGGGTATATATACCTGTGTTTTCTGTCTGTCTGTGCCAGTTCATCTTGTTTTATCAGGTCAACCAGCGTGTTACTCTGTGATCCTGCTTTTTCCTTTTTCTATGTTTTTTGCCTGCCTTGACTCTGAACCCGCCTGCCTGACCATACTGCCTGCCCTGACCTCGAGCCTGCCTGCCTCTCTGTACCTCCTGGACTCTGACCTTGTTATGATCTTTTGCCTGTCCACGACCATTCTCTTGCTTGCCCCTTGGATACTAAGAAATATCAGAGACTCTAACCATCTGCCTCCCGTGTCTGCATCTGGGTCTCGCCCTGTGCCCTTATAGATTGCATGGCTATGTGCTCGATGTTATACACCTGTCAGCAATGGGTGTGGGTGAAATAGCCAACTCACTAATTTGAAGGGGTGTTCCAAAAGCTGGGTCTAAAATAGTGTATTTTTGTTGGCCTGATGTGATTAATAGGGAGCATCTAGCATCTGCTGCACTTCCAATTATTGATAAACATGCACCTGTTAAGAAACTAACTGTTAAGGCCCCATGGTTGATGAGGAATCGAAAAACTGTATGGTTGAAAGATGAGGTAAAAGGAGTGGTTAATAAGTCTGGCTGTACGTCTGACTTGCTGACTTACTGCAAATCGAGAAATGATGTGACTAAACGCAACAAAAAGCAGAAGAAACTGTATGAAGCCAAGATCAATGATATAAAGTAATTTATGTAAGTATTGGGGAGTAACTAAAATGTGGTTGATCCATCCTCAGTTATCTCCTATCACAGCCATTAAACTCTGTAACTGTTTTCAGCGGTTTCATTCCTCTCTGGTAACTGAGTTAGGAAGGGCACCTGTTTCTTTGTAGTGACTGGGTATATTGATACACCATCCAAAGTAATTAATAACTGCACCATGCTAAAAGGGATATTCAATGTCAGCTATTCTTTTTTTTTTTTCTTTTCTTTTTTTTTACCAATAGGTGCCATTCGTTGCGAACTGTCGTAAAACCTTCATGGTCTTTGTGGTTGAATCTGTTCTTGAAATGTACTGCTCAACTGGGGTTCAGACATGGGGTACTCATTTAAAAATCATGTTAAACACTAGTATTGCACACAGTGAGTCCATGCAACTTATGTGACTTGTAAGCACATTTTTACTCTTGAACTTATTTAGGCTTGCAATAACAAAAGGTTGAATACTTTACATTTTTAATATGTAAACATTTCTAAAAACATAATTCCACTTTGACATTATGGGGTATTGTGTGTAGATGAGTGAACACAAAATCTAAATGTAAAACATTTTCAATTCAGGCTGTAACACAACAAAATGTGGAAAATGTCAAGGGGTGTGAATACTTTCTGAAGGCACTTTTGCAACAAAACATGATTATTTGTCTCTCAGAAATGAAACCATTAAGCAGTGGTGTAAAGTACCCCATGCTGTGATTAGATGGTTAAAAAACACCAATCTCTTTCATAAGTTCTTTAAAGGTAGACGAAATGACGTTGCCACGAGCAGCACCACAGATATTAAGATGAGCGAGATGGTATCTGCGCAGGTGCATGGGTTCGTGTCGTGCTGTTCACAGCGTTGTCGCCAGGGCACCAAAGCAGCGGAGAAGTTGAGCCTTGCACTTCAATGCTCTTAGTTGTTGCGGAACTTGACCCAATATGCTGTTTGTTTACTTTCTGCATCTATGTCATATCGCTGAGTCTACCTTTAAACAATAAGAGCTAATTTTTCAACATTTCAGAAAATGTATATATATAGCGTTTTGGAATGAAACTTAAATTGTTTTCACCCATTTCTATTGTTTTAGGCCTACATGTCTATATAACCATTAGGGTAATGTGGGGTAACTAGCCCCCCCCTAAGAACAATGTCCAATTGCTGGTAACTGGCCCACCAAAGATTACTGTGTTAAAATCTATTTTTGTAATTAACTCATAAAAGCTCAAGTCTATGTATCCTATTTTAATTTAAAAATGAAATATTGAAAAAGAAATGACATTGCACATCTCACTTTTAATATCCTCACTATCCTCTTCTCATGAATATCCTCACTATCCTCTTCTTATGAATATCCTCACTATCCTCTTCTCATTAATATCCTCACTATCCTCTTCTCATTAATATCCTCACTATCCTCTTCTCATTAATATCCTCACTATCCTCTTCTCAATAATATCCTCACTATCCTCTTCTCAATAGTATCCTCACTATCCTCTTCTCAATAATATCCTCACTATCCTCTTCTCAATAATATCCTCACTATCCTCTTCTCAATAATATCCTCACTATCCTCTTCTCATTAATATCCTCACTATCCTCTTCTCATTAATATCCTCACTATCCTCTTCTCAATAATATCCTCACTATCCTCTTCTCAATAGTATCCTCACTATCCTCTTCTCAATAATATCCTCACTATCCTCTTCTCAATAATATCCTCACTATCCTCTTCTCAATAATATCCTCACTATCCTCTTCTCATTAATATCCTCACTATCCTCTTCTCAATAATATCCTCACTATCCTCTCTATCCTCTTCTCAATAGTATCCTCACTATCCTCTTCTCATTAATATCCTCACTATCCTCTTCTCATTAATATCCTCACTATCCTCTTCTCAATAGTATCCTCACTATCCTCTTCTCATTAATATCCTCACTATCCTCTTCTCATTATTCAATGACTGTAACTCATTTAAGTTACTTATTGATGATTTGGACATGATTTGTAAAATTATAATGTAGGTACCATTCACTTGCATTGGATTGCAGGGATCAGTTACCCCCCAGCACACTCACCTTAAATGTTACTGCTTTATTAAAAACGGATTATGTTTTTTATCTCTAAACAAGTGGATTATGCATCTTTAGTCTCCCCTAATGGTATATCTATACAAAGTTTAGAGGTCTAACTTAAATAGATGATATACTGTACATAACATTTTCTAAATGACAAAATATTAGATCAACTTACCTCAGCATCGTTTTGTTAGTGACTTAAAAAATGTAGAGGAGAGAGAAAATGTTGATTTGTGCAAGAGTAGTGGCAACCAGGGAAAGTGTTGAAAATTGTTTCTGTGAGAATGACAGGGGAGGGGTGCTAGTTACTGAGTTTGTATTTTCAAAAGAAATGCAAGGGAAGAGGAGAAACAGCATCAGGCAACCTCGCCCACGGTCCAGCCAAAGATTTGTTATAACTAACTGTGGTCCAGCTGTCCGTCTGTGTCGCCACAAGCATCACGTCGTCCTGCTGTGGAGTTAACCAATCAGGATATCCCCTTATTAATTACTGACAGCATGCATGTAATTACTAAGTAGTTGATGGTCGGTTACTTACTTGATGATTGAAGCAGTGTTATAATTTACACAGTGTGAAGGCTTAAGTCTAGCCTACGTCCAATGTTTTGTTTCGTTTTGTTCGCCAGAAAGATTAATATAAACGATTTACGCTACACTGTACGAATAGACCTAATAGGCCTATAAGCAATATGTCATGGGTTAATTTTCCAAATAAACCTAATAGGAGGCTACTGAAGTGGTTTAGCCTATTCTTTTTTTGAATTAGGCCTATTTGCCGTCCGCAGAATTTTCATAACATAAACGATTCTTTCGCATATTAAAGAAAGGAATGCATGCAGTTAGGTCTATTTATTTTTGGCTTTCAGCATATAAACCTTAAATTCTATTGGTGAAAAATCTGTATTTTCTTTTAGCATTTCTTCAATAACTTTTAGCCTAATAGGAAATATAAATAATACCTAATAATACTATTTATAATAATACATATGCTTTCATTGAGATTAAACATATGCCTAACTAAATAATAATAATAATAATAATAATAATAATAAATTTTATAAATAGGAATTATTATTATGCATCACTACTACAATCACTGTGTTGGTTACCTAAATGATCCTTGCAATAGCAGTGAGCTGTATCGCATTCTCTTCATGCCATAGTCTCAGAATTGAGGGAAAATAAAAAGTCTGGGGGGAAAAGAAAACACAAGGGATTAACGCCAGTTTATACAAATACTTTGTAATTATACGAGATTTTAATGTCAATCAACTGATTACAAATTATTTTAATTACGTGAAAGATGTTTAGGTCTGAATCCTTAGCACCGCATCAATGAATAGCAAGCCAAGCCATATGGGTTTCAGTCAGGTTTCCAAAATGTTTAACTGAAAGAAATTCGAGCAGCACAAGAAAGCAGCACCCCGCTGATTATCTTTAAAAGGCTTTAGATTATAAGCTATTTGACACCAAACAGATAGCATTTTGACCACCAATTTGATATGTTTCACGCAATAAATTTAAAATATCGTCACATATTAATTTCGACAATCCGTATCATATTTTTTATTTATTTACCTTTATTTAACTAGGCAAGTCAGTTAAGAACAAATACTTATTTTCAATGACGGCCTAGGAACAGTGGGTTAACTGTCTTGTTCAGTGGCAGAACGAAGTAATACTAATAATAATAATAATGTAGTGTTGCTATTAGTGCTGCTTACATTAGAAGAAAAAGCAACGCCAACATATATCTTTATTCTATTCCGTGACAGTCCTTCATTATTCATTTCTCGGAAATCCTATATTTTTTATTTCAGTTGGAAGAAATCAAACAGTGTAAACAGTCTGGATAAACAGTGCTAGAACGGAACGCAGACCGTTTCATATTGCGCATATTTACCTTGTTCATTGTCAGGATTGTCATTGAGCATTCTTCTAGATATACCCAGATGAGACGTTCCACGGTATTGCCAATATGACTTCAACCGGAACAGTGGATAAGCTTTCATTACTGTACATTCGCTAGAGAAGTTGTTGCTCGGACACATAGGCACATATGGAGCTCATCACTCTCCACGTACACACCTCCACAGTCCCACCGGCTTTGGGTTTACTAAGAGATAGGACATCGTTCTCACCTTGAGCTCCCTCGTGTATAGTCCTACAGGCAGACTGATAAAAAAAATGAATAGCTCTACTTGAATTAACTTAGTGTTTTATGAAAATACTGTAGCCTATATTCGATTTTATACAGTAGCCAAAATGTAAAGGCCTACACCTTAAGACAAGCTTCAAACGCCTTTTATCAAAATGTATCCACTATAATTCAGATTAGATTGTAATATGTTCTGCAAAGTGGGGTTTTCTTGTTGTTGGATTACTATAGAGACAAGTATAATTGTTCATTAGGTTAAAAACGCAATGAGTAAAAGGTAGCTTCATGTGTCTGACCAATTTGAAAATATAGGCCTAGGTCTTAATAGCTGAGTTATAGTATAGTAAAGAGGATTTATACATCAACTGCTTTGTACATTTTTATAAATAACAGTTCGTCTTTAACATGAGCATAATACACATTCGTAAAACCAATGCCTATATTATTTTAGATTGTTGCATGCTTAAAATGTCATGCACCAATTAAGATATCAAATTCTGATATGTCAAATGCTGACATCCTCTGACCCCACAGAGCGCCTGTCTTGTGCGATTTCAAATGATGTCACACGAAACCACAAGGGGACCTCAGATTTGCCAAACGCTTTACAGTTGTACAAGACTCCGGCCACCAAAGAACAGCTCCTTTGCGACGCGGGTAAGACAAACGTTCTCGTAGCAGTAGCCTAGTAGATGGGCCACAAGTGGAGAATTGAAGAGAATTGAGCAATTATCTACTTTACTTTTTCTTCTTGGGCGGTGACTATTGGTGAGGTCTTGGCTGCGTTATTGACTCAACACGCCTTATTGAGCAGTCGTGCTAGACATAAGTGCTGATTTTCCAGAATCAACGCAAGCGAGAACAGTGAGGGGGCTCGCGTCGACTCAGAGTGTGCCGAATGATGTCCTTTCTGTCGGGGCAGTGAGAAGGAATCAAAGGTATCAACAAAAGGACCACCAACACCTGCTTTCCAAAGGTGTTGTTTTGAAAGTTATGGACAGTGCGCTCTACCACTCAGCGGGAATTTTCGGCACCCCCTCGGCTTCTGGAAACTTGACTTCGGGCGGAAACATGATTACCTCCACCAAGCCTCTCGCTTTTTCGATCGAACGGATTATGGCCAGGACGCCCGAGCCAAAGTCGATACCTTTCCCCAACCTGTTCCATCACACTCCGGTGGGCAAAGCGGACCCGAAGCAGGCGCTCAACATGACTTCATCATCACTGCATTGCATGATACCATTAGTGCCATTGGCATACGAACCGGGTCATAAACTAAATATGAATGGATTAGATACGAGTCACTTTGACGCTTCCTCGTATAATTCAAATGAGTTGGTCAGCATTGGTTTGAACTATAAGAACGAACAACCAGATGTGAGCTCGTCCGTTGGACAATACAAACTTTTTCGACCACGGGTGGTAAACCAGTCATCTTTTCATGCCATGGGGGCCGTGTGCTACCTGAACTGCGGCCAGAGTGCATGCCCACCCCCAGCCAGCATCGTAAACATCCACCCCATGGCCTCCTACTTTCTTAACAATCCACTGCAGCATGCGCGCCAGAGAGCTTTCCTCGCGGAGAAAAATAAAGTGTCTCATTGTGCAGACAGATACGCATCCGGAGTTAAAGACATTTCCCAAACTCAACTCCATCACTATATGAAAGATAGCGCACAGATTCTATCGGACAAACTATTCAAGGGCTCTTCCAAATTGAACAGTGGTTGCCCAAGCGGCAAACCCAAAGTATTCACCTGCGAGGTTTGCGGAAAGGTAAGAACATCCATTTCGTACATTTGGTGGTCTCTGCCTTGCGGGCCAGCTTGATCATTTAAAATCGTTAAATGTTAGAATCATAATATCTGTATTTTCTATTCACAGGTGTTCAACGCCCACTACAATTTAACGCGCCATATGCCCGTGCACACTGGAGCGAGACCATTCGTCTGCAAAGTATGCGGCAAGGGATTTCGACAAGCAAGCACCCTTTGTCGCCACAAAATTATTCATACTCAGGTATTCTATTCAATCATCATCATCATACCCAAAGCCATTCCTATGTTCTATGTTGTTTAAGCGAGGCTATATGAAAAACACAAAATAGAACTAGGCCTGCATTATCGGTACATTTGATAGAACAATGCATCAATGCCATTATTGTATTTTAGGCTAAAATATTAATATTTTAAAATCACATTAATTTCTTCATATGCCCTTCACAGGAAAAGCCTCATAAATGCAACCAGTGTGGAAAAGCGTTCAACCGGAGTTCAACTCTTAACACTCACACACGAATCCATGCAGGTTACAAACCCTTCGTATGTGAGTTCTGCGGCAAAGGATTTCATCAAAAAGGTTATAAAGAATGTTCATGTTAAATGTTCTGGATTATATGATTGGAAATGTATCTTGTTATGACCATTACTATATTTGTCCACATAAAGTAGCCTAAATACATGGAATAATTTGCAATATCTGGATATAAGATTATTGTTTATTCTGCTTTGAGAATAAAATATAGATTCCTTTCAGAACTGAATTTATGATGCTCAATTCAACTCATATTAAATGTACAGTGTATGCCTCAATTTATGATTTGGATTAAAACGGAATTGACTGATAACTGTGGCACTGACTCTTTACAATATTGTTGACAACCACTTTTTGTTTTATCTTCAAGGTAATTACAAGAACCACAAATTGACGCACAGCGGGGAGAAACAGTTCAAGTGCAACATCTGTAACAAGGCCTTCCACCAAGTGTACAACCTGACGTTCCACATGCACACGCACAATGACAAGAAGCCCTTCACGTGCCCGACTTGCGGCAAGGGATTCTGCCGGAACTTTGACCTGAAAAAGCACATGCGAAAACTACATGATCTCTCTGGATCCCAATCTCCTGCCACTCTCGCCACGGGCGAAACTGACTAAAAAGTTCCGAGGCTAAAGTGCCAACCATGCCCCTTTACGCACACTGATTTGCCCAAATCTGGAATTACGCATGCGAGTTTAGACCGCGCAAAGATGTTGTGGACTATTCTATTAGTACATATTTTCTTTGAATTTGACATTATAATGTCACTATACTGTTGTTTTAAATCTCAGGATTACTGTAAAATGTCGATATTTATTTAAAACTTTATAGGCTAATAATTTAAGAGAATAATTGAAGACTATGTACAAATTATGTTTTGCTGTGATAAGTGTGGTAGCCTACCCCATTTTATATGATGCCCTTGATAAAGTTACATGATTTTCCAACACTTGTGTATATGCAAAGTTTTGCAGGAAACGAGTGTCTTTGACACAGACCTATAGGCTACGTTTTTAAACAGGTGCACAAACTCAATCATTTAAGTTATGAAAATAAAATAATGACAATAAAATGAAACTCTGTATATGTCATATTGTGTCCGATATCCTATTTGACTGACATGTTTAAGAAAAAGGAGTTCCATTATTTACAAAGTGATAGACATAGCCTAGGCCAAAATATTCCGTGATGGTGAGAGGAAATATTCGGATAATAATAACAGTAGTAGTATTAGTAGTAATGATAAATGCCTAGTATAACTTGTATTATTGTTATTATTATCATCATAGGCCTACGATTGTTGTAGTGATTATTAGGTCTATATCATCATCATCAGTTGCTGTTTTCTTTTCTATAAAAAATAAGATTTGGGTTTTCTTTTTTGCTTGTATGGAGGATAGTCAGTGCCACTTAAAAATTAAATGCTGAATTGGAATATCAAAATGACAAATGCATTTATATTTTCATATCACTGTGCATGATTCATGTCACAATGAAATTGCAGTATTAAAATGACAATCGAAAATTCGAAATGAAAATGCTAAATGGTACATCGAAAATGGTGAACAGAAAATTATAAATGTAATGTTCAAAGTGAAATGGAAAGTGGTTGTTTTCATTTTTCAACTGCCCAATTTACAATTTTCTCTCTTCATTTTCAAAGTGTATGCAAATTGCTTCCTGGAGGCTGAACCACGAGATCAACATGACTCCACCATGCAGTGCTACATCCTAGACATGTCACACTCTCTGTGCATTGCTTTTAGTGTAAACAATAGGGTTCAAACCCGATGTCCGTTACACCAAAATAACATTTGGCATGTTAACCAAAAGCCTAGGCTATTTAGCTTGGGGAGCCAATGCAATGTTTCTTGTCTCAGGCAAAGTTACTCAACATTAGACATCGTTACTCATCACATGTGCTTGGTCACTGAACCACCTTTGTTACACTAGCAGCCACTTGACCACACCGCAGGCACACTTTGAAAGAGAACAATAATCACAACACCATCACAGACAGACTCCTCAGGCTTAGATGGGTCTCTGTGAAGAGGAGGAGGTCAAAGGATGCTGCATTGTAACTGAGGTTGTTCAGTGACCACATATGCACGATTAGTATGTCTAACTTGAAAAATACAGTTTCAATCTCACTTTACACATTGCATACATTTCTTTTTGCTATTTACCATTTTTGTTTAGAATACATTTTTACCTGCCCAATTGTAAATGAGACATTTTCGATTTTCATTTTAACTTTGCAATGGATGTGGCATTAATCATGCACACTGATATGAAAATATAAATGCATTTATCATTTAAAAATTCTAAGGAAAGATGGAATACTTAATTGAAACAATAATAAAGCGGACATCCCGCCTCTGTTTGGGGAAAATGCTGAGGGATGGGCTTGGAGAAATGCAGTCTTCCGTGGCCATACCTCCAAAGTTACGTTGTTGTCACACCTCGTTTGGCGGTCTGGAGAATTTTGTATTAGCCAGAATGTCTATAATGGTCCACTGGATTCAAGCAGCTACATTTTGACTGGCTGTTTGAGTTCAAGAACCCTACCCTCACATGCCTGTGAAAGGTGTGCTGCGTGTAATGTTCATCACTGCTTTCCTGGTAGATGAAGGCATTACAACAGCTCTGCTTGAGAACACTACAAAAAAAAATAAGTTATGGCTACGGTCATCTCTAGCCTTTTGGGGCCATAAGCGAAATTTTGGTTGGTGGCCCCCCTCTTGATGACTAAGAGAAAAATGTAAGATTTAATGTTAATTTCCTGAAACAAATTTCGCTATAGGGCATAGAGAAAATGTTGCAGTTTAAAGCACATTTTATGCAGTTCTACACATTTTGCCACACTGAGAGGAAATGTAGCAATTTTATAACACATTTCATGCAATTCTACTTATTTTGTCATGGGGCGAAGATACATTTTTGCAGTTTTAAAAGCAAGTTTTCTTCAGACGGATAGAACATTTTCAATTTTTTTAACACATTTCATGGATTTCTACTAATTTTGCCATGAGGCAGAGAGAAATGTTTTTAAAGGACATTTCCAGAAAATCAACCTATGTGGCCATGGGTTGAAGAAACATTTCACTTATGTCGCTTTACGCCTGGAGCCAGCCCTGGTTATGGCATTTATTTATTTTTATTTAACCTTTATTTAACTAAGCAAGTCAGTTAAAAACAAATTCTTATTTACAATGACGGCCTACACCAGCCAAACCCGGACAATGCTGGGCCAATTGTACGCCGCCCTATGGGACTCCCAGTCACGGCTGGTTGTGATACCGCCTGGATTCAAACCAGGGTGTCTGTAGTGACGCCTCTAGCACTGAGATGCAGTGCCTTAGACCGCTGCGCCACTCAGGAGCCACTTGGGAGGGCATGTCTACCTACAGGCTATAGTAAATGTTTAGTGTATCAAGTGAGGCCAACAGTCTGCAATTTATTGAACTTGAAAGTCATCACAAACACGGCATACATACACATATTTTGATGGGGTTTTAATCAATGATATTAACTCGGTACAAGCAAGGCATTTGATTGGTTTGACGTGTTGCAATGCCCCATTGTAGCTGCTTTCTGTAATGGACTTCACCAATCTTTACCAGGATTTCCGGAAAGGGAAGCCTGGTTCTCGATGAGGCTAGGAGAAATTTAACCACACTCAAATTCATAGACAGAGGGCTTACCATCCACAATCGCAAAATTATAGTTTTAACCATGTTTTGAGACTATACAGGATTTTTTTACATTTACATTTGTATACAAACATTTGGGGTAAATCAAGCTTATATTTTGGGTTCTGATGAGGTACGACAGTTTAAAACCTCTTAAGGATCATTGGGGCGCTAGCGCCCCATTCCCGACACTACCCGGGGAAATGTAAGGCGCCAAATTCAAAATCCAAAAGTTGAATTATAAAACATTCATCAATATACAAGCATTGCATAGTCATCAAAAGCTTAGAGTCTTGGCAATATCACAGCGTTGTCAGATTTCAAAAAGGCTTTACGGCAAAAGCACAACATTTGATTGTTTGAGGATAGCACCTCACATATTTTATGCATTAGCATAAATCCATAACCAGCGCGGGTCTCACAAAACACATGTAAGAGCTCAAATAAATCGCTTACCTTTTGATGATCTTCTGCTGAGGGCAATCCGAAGTGTCCAAGCAAGATAATCCATGTTTCTTTTGTTAGAAAAAGTCATTGTTTATATCCATAAATCTCCGTTTGGTTGGTGCGTTATGTTCAGAAAATCCCCCGTCGACTCGCCCATTGAACAGTGAAGAGAAAGCGTTCAAATTATACCTATCAACTTTGCCCAAACAAATCAAACATTATTTATAATGTATCCTTAGGTATACTTTTATGTATATTAATGATTATGTTTCACACGGATAGTATCCTAAACGATATATAAGGAAAATAAAGAGGAACGCGCACACGGTCTCATGCACCAAAAACTGAAGTCACTTCCTCTATCCACTTACAAATTCTTCTTCTGTTCGGCTCTCTTCCATGATAAACACATGAAACCATGTCTAAAGACTGTTGACTTCTAGTGGAAGCCATAGGTACTGCAATCTGGGAGCTATTTCACTGAGAATCCCATAGGCGGACAGAAATTCCTCAGGTTTTTGCCTGCTATATCAGTTCTGTTATACTCACAGACATTATTTTAACACTTTTAGAAACTTCAGAGTGTTTCCTATCCAATAGTACTAATTATGTGCGTGACCTCGTTTCTGGGCCTGAGTGGCAAGCATTTTACTTTGGGCACACCAGACTCTCCAAAACCGACACCTCTGCTGCCGCTGCCTAATAGGTTTTAACTAAGCTAATAAAGCATTTATAAGTTATATTCTTCAAGAATCAATGGTAGCCTATATATAATTTATTTAGATATCAAAAAATGGATGTAGCAACTAAGGATTCTAGCTTTAAGCATTTCATTTTCAAAGTGGCACTGATTATCCTCCATAAGGATTTTATCATAATGGTGAGTTTTGAATGCCGTTAAAAAGTTATGTAGCCACCAGTGATGTACGCTTACATGCAATGTAAGGGATGTAGGTTAGGCAAGCTATAAGTCTTTAGGACTCTTGTGGACAGTTTTCAGAAATACCAGTCCACCTGTTAACCAATGTAGCAAAATAGGCTATGATGAAGCAATACTCGTCTGCAAATCATTTGTGAACACGTGTCAAAATGTCAAGCGTGGTTTTATTAAGGGGGAAAAAATCATATTTGCTTTATACTGACAGGCAACATAACCTGACCTTGTGGCTCTGCAACAAAACATGCCAAAGGAATGTTACATTTCAGGATTCCAACTTGGAACGACTTTCATGCACATGGTATGTTCCAGATGTTTGAGCTCATAGGCTAGATTTTAATTATATGCAACTGATCTTAAATTATCATCGTTTTTTTATCAATCAGGATAGGCTATTCTCCAAATTGAAAATAATAATTTTGAATAAGGTGGTGAATTATTCAATTGGGACACTCAGTGAATGTGCCAATGTTTTTTTTGTTGAGACAAATATTTAGCAGAATTTGGTCGTGTTCCACTGCTTAGACGTTGCATGCATCAACCAACAGTTGCGTGCCACATCATTGACTGTGTCAAGAACTGACATATTGCTATAACATATGATGTTGTTAGCTGAAAGGTAAAATACCTGGAAACATCTAATCAATGGAACGCTACCTAATGGGCGTGTTTGAGTGGTAAGGCTAAAGCAACTGACAGTAGACGAAAGTCGAGCAGTGAAGTCAGGGGAGGTGCATCAGCGACAGCCGAAAGTCGTACACTATTTTTTTTATTTATTTTATTTATTTCACCTTTATTTAACCAGGTAGGCAAGTTGAGAACAAGTTCTCATTTACAACTGCGACCTGGCCAAGATAAAGCAAAGCAGTTCGACACATACAACAACACAGAGTTACACATGGAGTAAACAAACATACAGTCAACAATACAGTAGAAAAACAAATCTATATACAATGTGTGCAAATGAGGTAAGATAAGGAACGTAAGGCAATAAATAGGCCATGGTGGCGAAGTAATTACAATATATCAATTTAACACTGGAATGGTAGATGTGCAGTAGATGAATGTGCAAAGTAGAAATACTGGGGTGCAAAGGAGCAAGATAAATAAATGAATACGGTAGGGGATGAGGTAGTTGGTTGGGCTATTAACAGATGGTCTATGTACTGGTGCAGTAATGTGGTTTTCTAACAGCAAGGCTCAGATCAACATGATTTTATATATACAGTACCAGTCAAAAGTTTGGACACACCTACTCATTCCAGGGTTTTTCTTTATTTGTACTATTCTCTACATTGTAGAATAATAGTGAAGAAATCAAAACTATGAAATAACACATGGAATCGTGTAGTAACCAAAAAAGTGTTAAACAAATCAAATATAAAATATATTTTGATTTGTTTAACACTTTTTTAGTTACTACATGATAAAGAAAAACCCTTGAATGAGTAGGTGTGTCCAAACTTTTGACTGGTACTGTATGTATACATACAAATATAGATATGGCTATTGAAATTCAAAGTAAACATTTTTACTTCATAAATTAAGGTAAAATAAAATGTACCAATTTTATAGAAAACGAAAAGGTGTGAAATGTAACTCTCTATGTAAATTGGAAAATCTGTAGTTTCCAGCTACAATAGTAATTTACAACATTAACAATGTCTACACTGTATTTCTGATCAATTTGATGTTATTTTAATGGACAATTATTTCTGCTTTTCTATCAAAAATATGGAAATTTCTAAGTGACCCCAAACTTTTGAACGGTAGTGTACATATGAGATGATTAATGCCAGACTAGTGTTCCATTTCTTAAAGTGGCCAGTGATTTCTAGTCTATGCCTATAGGCAGCAGCCTCTAATGTGCTAGTGATGGCTGTTTAACAGTCTGATGGCCTTGAGATAGAAGCTGTTTTTCAGTCTCTTGGTCCCAGCTTTGATGCACCTGTATTGACCTCGCCTTCTGGATGATAGCGGGGTGAACAGGCAGTGGCTCGGGTGGTTAATGTCCTTGATGATCTTTTTGGCCTTCCTGTGACATCGGGTGCTGTAGGTGTCCTGGAGGGCGGGTAATTTGCCCCCGGTAATGCGTTTGGCAGACCGCACCACCCTCTGGAGAGCCTTTCGTTTGCCAGAAATGCAGTTGCTGTACCAGGCGGTGATGCAGCCCGACAGGATACTTTAAATTGTGCATCTGTAAAAGGTTTTGAGGGTTTTAGGTGACAAGCCAAATTTCTTTATCATCCTGAGGTTGAAAAGGCTCTGTTGCGCCTTCTTCACCACACTGTCTGTGTGGGTGGTCCATTTCAGTTTGTCAGTGATGTGTACGCCAACGAACTTGAAGCTTTCCACCATCTACACTGCGGTCCCGTCGATGTAGATAGGGGGGTGCACCTTCTAATGTCCTTTGTTTTGTTGACGTTGAGTGAGAGGTTGTTTTCCAGGCACCACACTCCCAGAGCCCTCACCTCCTCCCTTTAGGCTGTCTTGCCATCGTTGGTAATCAAGCCTACTTCTGTTGTGTCGTCTGCAAACTTGATGATTGAGTTGGAGGCGTGCTTGGCCACGCAGTCATGGGTGAACAGGGAGTACAGGAGGGGGCTGAGCACGCACCCTTGTAGGGCCCCAGTGTTGAGGATCAGAGGACTGGAGGTGATGTTTCCTACCTTCACCACCCGGAGGTGGCCCGTCAGGAAGTCCAGGACTCAGTTGCACAGGGCGAGGTTCAGACCCAGGGCCTCGAGCTTAATGATGAGCTTGCAGGGTACTATGGTGGTGAATGCTGAGCTATAGTCAATAGACAGCATTCTTACATAGGTATTCCTTTAGTCCAGATGGGATAGGGCAGTGTGCAGAGTAATGGCGATTGCATCGTCTGTGGATCTATTGGGGCGGTAAGCAAATTGAAGTGGTTCTAGGGTGGCAGGTAAGGTAGAGGTGATATGATCCTTGACTAGTCTCTCAAAGCACTAAATGATGCCAGAGGTGAGTGCTATGTGGCGATAGTCATTAAGTTCAGTTACCTTTGCCTTCTTGGGTACAGGAACAATGGTGGCCATCTTGAAGAATGTGGGGACAGCAGACTGGGATAGGGAGAGATTGAATATGCCCGTAAACACACCAGCCAGCTGGTCTGCACCGTCTGGGCCGGCAGCTTTGCGAGGGTTAACAAGTTTAAATGTTTTACTCACGTCGGCTACGGAGAAGGAGAGCCCACAGTCCTTGGTAGCGGGCCACATTGGTGCCACTGTGTTATCTTCAAATCGTGCAAAGAATGTGTTTAGCCTGTCCGGAAGCAAGACGTCGGTCTCGGTGACGTGTCTGGTTTTCCTTTTGTAGTCTGTGATTGTCTGTAGTCCCTGCCACATACATCTCGTGTCTGAGCCGCTTTATTCTATACTGACGTTTAGCTTGTTTGATTGGCTTGCGGAGTGAAGAACTACTGTTTATATTCTGCCATATTACCAGTCGCCTTGCCATGCCATGTTAGAATCACCTTTGGCAGCGATTACAGCTGTAAGTCTTTCTGGGTAAGTCTAAGAGCTTTGCAATCCTGGAATGTACAATATTTACACGTTATTCTTTTAAAAATTCTTCAAGCTCTGTCAAGTTGTTTGTTGATCATTACTAGATAGCCATTTTCAAGTCTTCCCATAAATTCAAGCCAATTTTAAGTCAAAACTGTAACTGTAATTTTAAAGTCAGACCTACAAAGATGGTCTCAATGCACAAATTCAAACTATTTTCAGACATGCATTTCCATCGTTAAGATGAACATACTTCCTCGGATACTTCTACAGCTCTAGGATTCCCCTCTTACCCCCACTGGGATATTGGAAGAAACTGCATCCCCAATGTCCCAATAGCCTGGCGCCCCCTGGAGGAGAATTTATCAAAGCCGTACAGGCTCCAAGATCTGGTATATTCCAACATCTCTATCAAAAAAGCCAAACACCTTTGGCCATATCATCACGCAAATGCTTACAATATGGCGTTCAATGGGGAGTCATTGAAAATATATTATTAATCAACAACCCCGTATGCCATTGTTTAATAATTACAGTCTCATTTTGGGTTGGGTGGCAAGCGAATATCTTTTACAGCTTTGAGTGAGAGGGGAATTCATGCTCTCTCTGACATTGTGGAGTGTTGTAGCCTACGTGTGTTGAATAAAGCAATAAAGCGATCTGGCTGGGTCTTCATTTTTCATTTTTTTGCCACTTCGTTCTGCTCTACGTGCTTATGGACTACCTTGGGGTTCTGATCTATTATCTTATCCTATCCACAAAATAATGACAGCAAGGGTAAGTAAGGGCATAGTCTCCAAATTATATATATTCAAACCAACATATTACCAATCCATTCCAAATGGAACAAAGATATACCAGCAGTATATGGTCCCAACATCATATTTTCATCAATAAACTCAAATCACCAAAGGACCCACTACAATTTTGCCCATGTGAGTTACTCCAAAAAACATTTCCAGATGAACATAAACTCAACCCCAGTCTGTATGCTCTGCCCCCGTGGTACACCTGGCACATTTATTCGTATGGTCTGGAAATGCCCAGAGGTTTTCTTCTTTTGGCAATCTGTAACTTTGTCATTATCAGGCATTTTGTCTAAACCCATCCCATGTCTGGCCAATGTGCTACTGCTTAATGATGACTCTTCACTGAACTTAACATAGAGGCAGAGAAGGCCCAACAGCAGCCAAGAGAATGTTTGGCTTACGATGGCAAGACCCACACACTGGCACATCAGAAATTTATTTATTTATTTATTTATTCATATACATAGCTCTACCTGAACTTTCAATCTCTTGACTGCATGGTACAAAATCATAGGATATTAACATATGGACAACAACACTTGGCAGTATGAAATCATTACTTTAAGATATGTACTTAAATAAGCAGATCCTGTTAGGGATGCACGATATATCAGTGAACATATCGGAAATCGGACGATATTAGCTAAAAATGCCAAAATCAGCATCGGCCCGATGTCTAGTTTAACGTCAATGTGCAAAACCGATGTCAAAGCTACCGTGCATACCTATATAACGTAGGTACATGACGTAATGACGTCACGTAAAATGTTGCGCTACACGTGCAACACAGCATTCCTAACCTAGCCCACAATGTCTGCTGAGTGGATCGAGCAGTCCACAAGTCGAGCAGTCATTTGAAAGAGTAAGAACATTTCAGCGAGACAACTCAAAGGCGAAATCCATTACCGCCAAGATAATGGAATTCATTGCCCTTGACAATCAACCGTTCCCTGTCGTGGGTGATGTTGGCTTTCGCCGACTGGTCGAGCACCGGTACACACTACCAAGTGAGCTATTTTTCAGATGTTGCCCTACCGGAGTTACACAGTAATAGCGTCACTGCTATTAGCTTCACGACTGACATTTGGACCAGCGATATCAGCCCCATGAGCATGCTGACTCTGACAGCACAGTGGGTCGTCGAGGATTTCGTATTGCATGCTCATGAATGGGCTGGCTGTCATACCACTGCTGCCATTTCAATGGCATTTGAGGACATGTTTGAAACTTGGAAACATGAACACACTAGCTAGCTCCATTCGAACAACTGACTCGAGAAATAAGCTCATCAACTGTACCTGCAGCAGACGTGATACCCTCTGTCATGGCCTGCTCAACAAAACTGACGACACCGGCTGTGAAAAAGCGATTTGTGGCATACTCTCTTTACTGTGGCGCCACCATGCTCAATGCTATGTACAAGAACCGCTACTTCGATGCAGACAAGAAACAGGGTTTACGTGAAATGCTACAAACACAGCTGGACAAGATGGAAACGGACACTGTAAAAGTGCGCACTGAGGAAGAGAGGCCACGGACAGACAGAGCTGAAACTTTACTGCTTGACATGTATGATGAAATTATGGTTGAGAATGACACGACTGAACAAATTAACAACAAAATGTGTATTTCTGTTTGTGTTTTTTTGTTTTATGAACAATTATAAAAACTTGATCACAAAAAGCTGTAACTACACCAGGAACATTCAATGTCATCTTTGTAAGCAACTCCAGTGTATATTTGGCCTTTTGTTTTAGGTTATTGTCCTGCTGAAATGTGAATTTGTCTCCCAGTGTCTGTTGCAAAGCAGACTGAACCAGGTTTTCTAGGATTTTGCCTGTGGTTATGCTATTCTGTTTGTTTTTATTCTAAAACAACTCAGTAGTCCTTGCCAATGACAAATATACCCATAACATAGTACAGCCACCACCATGCTTGAAAATATGGAGAGTGGTACTGAGTGATGTGTTGGATTTGCCCCAAACAAAATGCTTTATTTTTTGTGTAGATTGTTTTATATTTGTATACTTTCTTTTCACTCTGTCATTTAGGTTAGTATTCTCCTATCACAGCCAATAAACTCAGTAACTGATTTAAAATCACCATTGGTGTCACGCTGGTATGAAGGGATCGGGAGACAGGCGCAGGAATGCGTAATAGGCTTTTTTATTTCCCCAAATTACAGTGTGCCATGTAACGGCACGGGGATGAAGACCAAACAAACACATATACAAACACAGGGTTGAAACCCAAACAAAAGAGAGAGGAGTACCTTTGAATAAATAACACTAGTGCACAATGATTATCACACGGGACGAGACCCGTAATCATCTGCGCACTCCACAATGGCACGAAAGCCAAAACAACAAAGCACAGGTACTCACATGACCAACGGACATTGTAACAATAATCGACAGGACAATGGTGTACAAAGGGCACTTATACAATTACTAATCAATGGGAATAGGGGCCAGGTGTGCGTAATGAAAGTTCCGGAGGGATCCGTGACAATTGGCCTCATGGTGGAGTGGTTTCACTCCTCTTCGGCAACTGAGTTAGGAAGGGCGCCTGTATCTGTCACACCCTGATCTGTTTCACCTGTCTTTGTGATTGTCTCCACCAACCTCCAGGTGTTGCCCATCTTCCCCATTATCCCCTGTGTATTTACACCTGTGTTCTCTGTTTTGTTTCGACAAGCCTACCAGTGTTTTTCCCTCAGCTCCTGTCACTCGATTGTTCCTGTTTCCTAGTTTTCCCAGTGTTGACCATTCTGCCTGCCCTGACCCTGAGCCTGTGTGTCATCCTGTACCTTTGCCCCACCTTTCTGGATTACTGACCTTTGCCTGCTCTGACCCTGAGCCTGCCTGCTGTCCTGTACCTTTGCCCCACCTAACTGGATAACTCTGCCTGCCCTGGACCTGCCTTTTGGCTGCCCCTGTTTGATTAATAAACTGTTGTTACTGCATCTGGGTCTTACCTGAAACGTGATAGTACGAACTGGCCATGACTGACCCAGCAGACTCGGACCAGCTGCGCAATGCCATCTCCTCCTTGGTAGGCACGAGGAATTGCTTTGTGGCCTTATGGAGGGGGTCCACACCTTGGCCGAAATCCATGACCGGGCGTTGGACATCTTGCTGGAGCAATTCCGTGGGTTGGCTGGGAGGCAGCCTACTATGACGGTAACCTCACAGCCCCTCAGTAACTCGGCTGTTAGCAGCGCCGCCTTACCGGTCACTCCGCCTTCCCGGGAGCTCCGCTTACTTTCCCCAGAACGCTTCAATGGAGAGCCGGGCACCTGTCGGCATTTCTAGCTCAGTGTGCCCTCCTCCTTCCCCTCGGACCACTCTAAGATAGTGTACCTTATCACGCTGATGTCCGGACGGGCGCTCGCCTGGGCTACATCTGTATGCGTCAGTCTGGAAGCGTTTGTGGGAGGTCAAGAAGGTATTTGATGCCCCATTCTCTGGGAGAGAGGCTGCCCGGTAGATACTCCAGCTTCGGCAGGACTCCCGCAGTGTAGCAGACTATGCTGTGGTTTCCGCACGTTGGCAGCTGAGAGTGCCTGGAACCAGGAAGCGCTGTTCGACATGTTCCTACACGGAGTCTCGGAGGAGGTCAAGGATGAGCTTGCAGCCCGGGAGTTACTGATGGATCTTGATTCCCTCATCGCCTTGACCATCAGGATCGATGGGCGACTACGGGAACGACGGAGGGAGAGGAGATTTGATTTCGCTCGCCCGTCCAATGATTCCACCTCGCCTCCGAGGCATCCCAGAAGTCCCCGATGGCCCCGTTGCCGAGAGAACCCGAGGCTACCCGAGTTTCCCCGAGAGTTGTCAAAGACGGCTGAGTCACCGTTTCCCGA
Organism: Brachymystax lenok tsinlingensis; assembly: GCA_030435695.1. Classification (NCBI taxonomy): domain Eukaryota; kingdom Metazoa; phylum Chordata; class Actinopteri; order Salmoniformes; family Salmonidae; genus Brachymystax; species Brachymystax lenok. Next base: position 15,446,864 of record CM059818.1, read on the forward strand.
GCCTATGCAGCTAGGCAGAGCTGGGTTGTCTCCAGTGGAATGGCTATACAGGCTCAACACTAAGAGTTGCCTGTATTGCGGGACTCGTGGTCATTTTGTGTCCTCTTGTCTGTTAGAAGACCAGGCTCACCGGTAGGAGCGAGTACTCTGGTGGGCCATATGGAAAACTTTTTTGCTTCCCTTACGCGCACTCCGTTTCATGCCATTCTGCTGTGTGGAAACCAATTGAAATCTCTCCGGATCCTCATCGACTCTGGGGCCGTTGAGAGCTTTTTGGACCCTACCCTGGCTTCCGAGCTAGGCATCCCCACTCAACCTTTCTCCATTCCCATGGATGTTAGAGTGCTGGACGGGCGCTCGATAGGCTGGATCACCCACAACTCCACTCCCATCAACCTACGTGTGTCAGGGAACTACAGCGAGGCTATCCAGTTCCTGCTAAGTCTCCTCAGATTCCCGTGGTATTGGGATTCTCCTGGCTCCAGCGACACAATCCCCTCATTAACTGGTCTACCGGTGCCATCATAGGCTGGAGCCCGTTCTGCCACGCCCATTGCCTAAAGTCAGCACAATCTGCCCTGGTACGTCTTCCTGGGGGCTCAGAAGTTGCCCGGACCTGTCTGTCATTCCCGCGGAGTACCAGGACCTCTGGGAGGTGTTCAACAAGGCCCGGGCCACTTTGCTTCCGTCACACCGACCATATGACTGCAGAATTGACCTTCCCCCTAGCACTACTCCGCCCCGGGGATGACTGTCGGGACCAGATGGAGAAATGCCCACCACCTGGTGCGGATACGGGAAAGGGAGGAGTGGAAGACCGCCTTCAAAGTATCTGGTCATGCCATTTGGCCTTACAAACGCCCTGCTGTGTTCCAGGCTCTGGTTAACAATGTTCTCTGCGACATGTTGAATAGGTTTGTCTTTGTCTACCTCGATGACATACTCGTCTTCACCCGCTCCACCCAAGAACATGTGCTCCACATCCAACAGGTTCTCCAACGCCTCCTGGAGAACCAGATGTTTGTAAAAGCAGAGAAGTGCAAATTACATCGCTCCATCATCCCTTTTCTGGGTTACATCATAGTTGCAGGGAGTGTACAAATATATTGGGAAGGTGAGAGCGGTGGATTGGCCCCAGCCTACTTCCAGGGTGCAGATGCAACATTTCCTGGGGTTCGCCAACTTCTATCACAACTTTATCCGGGGTTACAGCACCCTGGCTTCCCCCCTGTCAGCACTCACCTCGCCCAAGGTTCCGTTCACGTGGTCTCCAGCTGCGGACCGGGCGTCCCGGGACCTCAAACATCGCTTCACCACAGTTTCCAATTTGGTTCATCCTGACCCGTCCTGTCAGTTCGTGGTGGAGGCCGATGCTTCGGGATCAGAGTGGGGGCTGTCCTGTCCCAGAGTTCTGCCCTGGACCTCAAGCTACATCCCTGCTCCTTCTTCTCCCATCGCCTCAACACCACGGAGAAAAACTACGATGTGGGGAATCGTGAGCTTCTCGCAGTGAAGATGGCGTTGGAGGAATGGAGGCACTGGCTGGAGGGGGCTGAACATCCGTTCATCGTGTGGACCGACCACAAGAACCTGTCGTATCTCTGCACCGCCAAGCGCCTCAATTCCAGGCAAGCTAGATGGGCCCTGCTGTTCAAACAGTTCAACTTCTCCCTCTCGTACCAGCCGGGATTCAAGAATATCAAGCCGTGTGCGCTGTCACGCCGCTATAGCCCCAAGACTACTACCCCGAAACCGAGACCATCCTTCCCACTTTGTGCCTGTCGACAGCACTCAGCTGGGGAATAGGGAAGCAGGTCCGTGAGGCGCAGCGTTCCCAGCCGAACCCCTGATAACCAGATGTTCGTTCCTGACGCCGTCCGCGCCGCGGTCCTCCAGGCTTGCCTGCCACCCGGGCTCCCTTTCAGACCCTGGCTTTTGGTGGCCTACCATGGTCCCAGATGTGTCAGCATTCGTCGCCACTTGCACGGTTTGAACAAGACTCCTCGGCAAGCTCTGGCTGGTCTCCTCCAAGCTCTGCCTGTCCCTCACTGTCCCTGGTCTCACATCTCCCTGGACTTTGTCACTGGTCTTCCCTGTCTGATGGCAACGCTGCCATCCTCGCCGTGGTGGATCGGTTTTCCAAAGCCACCCACTTCATTCCTCTCCCCAAACTACCCTCTGCCAAAGAGACGGCCCAGCTCATGGTGCAGCACGTCTTCCGGATCCATGGTCTACCAGTAGACATGGTCTCCGACCCGGGTCCTCAGTTCTCGTCCCAGTTCTGGAAGGCGTTCTGCACCCTCATTGAGTCATCGGCTAGCCTGTCCTCTGGGTTCCATTCCCAGTCCAACGGCCAGTCAGAGCAAGCCAACCAGGATGTAGAGACTACTCTGCGCTGCCTGGTCTCTGCCAACCCAGCCACCTGGAGCCAGCAGCTTGTTTGGGTCGAATATGCCCGCAACACCCTTCCCTGCTCTGCCACGGGCCTATCACCTTTTGAGTGTTCCCTGGGGTATCAGCCCACACTCTTCCATGAGCAGGAAGAAGAGGTTGGCATACCTTCTACCCAGATGTTTGTCCACCTCTGTCATCGTACTTGGAGGAGAGCCAGGTCAGCCCTCCTCAAGACCACCTCCAGGTATCGATGACAAGCTGATCACCACCGGACCCCGGCTCCCCGGTACCGGCTAGGGCAGAAGGTATGGCTGTCCACCCGGGATCTGCCCCTCCGGGTGGAATCCTGCAAGCTCTCCCCCCGGTTTATCGGCCCGTTTCCCATCTCCAAAGTCATTAGCCCCTCTGCTGTTCGTCTTCTGTTGCCCCATACCCTTCATATACATCCTACCTTTCATGTGTCCAGAGTTAAACCCATATCTCACAGCCCTTTGTCTCCTGCCTTTTGCCTGCCCCTGTTCGATTAATAAACTGTTGTTACTTCGACGTTGTCTGCATTTGGGTCTTACCTGAAACGTGATAGTATATTTGTGGAGACTATACAGCATGATCTTTACACAGGTGCACCTTGTGCTGGGGACAATAAAATGCCACTCTAAAATTTGCAATACAATACCACAGATGTCTTAAGTTTTGAGGGAGCGTAAAATTGGCATGCTGACTGCAGGAATGTCCAACAGAGCTGTTGCCACAGAATTGAATGTTCATTTCTTTACCATAAGCTGCCTCCAACGTCATTTTAGATCTAGAGAATTTGGCAGTATGTCCAACCTGTCTCACAACCGCAGACCACGTGTAAACACGCCAGCCCAGGACCTCCACATCTGGCTTCTTCACCTGCGGGATCATCAGAGGGGGAGAGGGGGTGCTGAGGAGTATTTCTGTCTGTAATAAAGCCCTATTGTGGCAAAAAAAATTATTATGTTTGGCTGGGCCTAGCTCCCCAGTGGGTCGGCCTGGCTCCCAAATGGGTGGGCCTATGCCTTTCCAGGCCAACCCATGGCTGCGCCCCTGCCTAGTCATGTGAAATCCATAGATTATGGCCTAATTAAATTATTTATATTGAACTGCAACGCAGCAAAATCTTTGAAGTTGTTGCATATTGCGTTTATTTTTGTTCAGTATATTAACATATGAATGTACTATATGTGTTCTGTGAGCAGTGTCACATGGTGAACATTACAATCTACATCTTGGATTTCAGACAGGTCCAGAGTCATCATCACCACCTGATTAGGAAAAGCGATGGTGTTTACGACCACCTGGAGTATCACCTGGAAATGTATACATCACACTTCAGAACCAGCGTGAGTCTGCCATTTTCCTCTGCCAGTTCACCTGTTCCTGCTGTTCCCCCTGCCAGTTCACCTGTTCCTGTTGCTCAGCTAAGAGTTGTGACCCCATTGGCCCAGCCACCCTTCTCTACCGCTGAAGCCCAAGCTGATTGGCTCACCTGCCCCTGGCTAAGCTCTCGTGGGGGAAGGGGAGGGTCATGTGGAGCCAGCATGTTCTCATGTTACAAAACACAGGCAATAGTGGCTTACAGTCTGTCAGTGGGTGACCACCCTGTACAAGCTGAGAAGTCAAAAATGCTTATGTAGTTTGTTGGTTTTAGAACTGTGTTTATGAATTTCTTGTCAGTATGTTCTGCAGATATGCCAAAGACTAGTTGTCAGTGGTAGTAGAATTGATCTAAGTGGTACAGTGGTAACAGCAGTGATAATGACAGTGGTAACAGCAGCAGCAATAGTGATATCAGTGGAAGAAGTAGTGGAAGCAATTGCATCACTAATTCAACAACTCGTCAGACTAGTTTTTGACGTATCCTGGTCTTTGTCCTACCGGCCTCAGGTTGCGCCTTACACCACTTGCTTAATCAACGGCATCTAACATCTGTTATTGTTGTTTTATTGTGTTACATTTTATCATTTTTTACTTTAGTTTATTTGGTAAATATTTGAACTCTTCTTGAACTGCACTGTTGGTTAAGGGCTTGTAAGTAAGCATTTCACGGTAAGATCTACACTTGTATTCGGCGCATGTGACAAATAAAGTTTGATTTGATTTGATCTACTGGGACCCCCAGACGCCACGGCACCTGAGGCGGCTGGACGCCCAGAGGCTCCTTCCTGCCCAGCTCCCCACTGAAGCCACTGAATATTTCGATGACCGCCTCTTTCCCTACATTTGGGAGATGGTAAGACGAGGTGATGGGGTAATGTACAGTGAGCCATTAGCATGTTTTGGGTTTTGAGGTTTAGTTTGCTTGGGGGAGAGTGTTGTGTGGAATGTAGCCATACAAGCACAAAACAAAAGCTCAAGTTATGTTTGTCTGTTCAGGCTTACCGTACTGTAGATGCCACTGCTTGCCAGTGATGGCCACTTGGAACGGTAATTCTGTTCTTTGCTGAATTAACAAGTGCTTCCCGGTTCTATCTTACTCAGCTGCCCTCGGATGCCACCAGGCCCGTTGAAGAGAGGACTTCTCACCTCAAGTCAGAGATGTGAGTACCACACACACAAATCCCTATTACTCAATCATTTTTGCATCATAAAAGGCTATGGACTTGAAACCGAGACAAAGCTTGATATCTTAAGCAATGGGTGGCATAGGGCGGCAGGTAGCTTAGCGTTTAGAGTGTTGGGCCAGTAAATTAAAGGTTGCTGGTTCGAATACCCGAGCCAACAAGGTGAAAATCTGTCTGTGCCATTGAGCAAGGCACTTAAACCTAATTTGATCTACTACTATGGCTGACCCTGTAAAACAACACATTTCACTGCAACAATCTGGTGTGTGACAATAAAACATAAAATAACTAGTTATTACATTGTTTGCTATATGTGATAATACCAAGGTCTAGCTGGTGGCTGAATTGTGTGTTTTTTTGCTCTAAAGTATGTTGGTTTTTTGAAGTTCATAATTTGTCATTTGACTTTTGGACTAAAGTTGTCATGCGATATTGTCCTGTTTGAGCCATTGTGCTGTAGTAGAACCATAGAAAGTGGCCGTGTCCGAATACCCGTACTTGCATTCTAAATAGTAGGCATTTTGGGTATGCGAAAAAAAGTATGTTTTATAGTATGTAAAAAAAAAAAAAAGCTGAAGGGATGCACTGTACCAAAATGAACAAAATGCAGTAATCAATGCAATTGTGTATTAGCACATTCTCAATATGATGAGACTGGTGTGCTGATATTTGTTGATTACTGCATTCATTTTTACTAAACGGTGCATTCTAAGTACTATGTAGTACGATTCATACACAGTATGCAGTTTATGTTAGTAGTAGGCAAGCCAGATTTCGGAAACGGCCAGTGACTTGTTTTGTCAGACTTTTGTTTTTGTCAGTTATGGCAGATGTATTTATTTATTTATATATACAGTACCAGTCAAAAGTTTGGACACACCTACTCATTCCAGGGTTTTTTGTTTATTTTTACTATTTTCTACATTGTAGAATAATAGTGAAGACATCAAAACTGTGAAATGACACATATGGAATCATGTAGTAACCAAGAAAGTGTTAAACAAATCAAAATATATTTTATAGTTGACATTTTTTAAAGTAGCCACCCTTTGCCTTGATGACAGCTTTGCACACTCTTGGCATTCTCTCAACCAGCTTCATGATGGAGTCACCTGGAATGCATTTCAATTAACAGGTGTGCCTTGTTAAAAGTTAATTTGTGGAATTTCTTTCCTTCTTATTGCGTTTGAGCCAATCAGTTGTGTTGTGACAAGGTAGAGGAGGTTTACAGAAGATAGCCCTATTTGGTAAAAGACCAAGTCCATATTATGGCAAGAACATCTCAAATAAGCAAAGAGAAATGGCAGTCCATCATTACTTTAAAGCATGAAGGTCAGTCAATCCAGAACATTTCAAGAACTTTTAAAGTTTCTTCAAGTGCAGTCGCAAAAACCATAAGGACCGCCACAGGAAAGGAAGACCCAGAGTTACCTCTGCTGCAGAGGATAAGTTCATTAGAGTTACCAGCCTCAGAAATGTCAGCCCACATAAATGCTTCACAGAGTTCAAGTAACAGACACATCTCAACATCAACTATTCAGGGGAGACTGCATGAATCAGGCCTTCGTGGTCGAATATCTGCAAAGAAACCACAACTAAAGGACACCAATAAGAAGAAGAGACTTGATTGGGCCAAGAAACACGAGCAATGGACATTAGACCAGTGGAAACATGTCCTTTGTTCTGATGAGTCCAAATTTGCGATTTTTGGTTCGAACCGCCGTGTCTTTGTGATACGCAGAGTCGGTGAACGGATGATCTCCGCATGTGTGGAACCCAACATGAAGCATGGAGGAGGAGGTGTGGGGATGCTTCGCTGGTGACACTGTCGGTGATTTATTTAGAATTCAAGGCCCACTTAACCAGCATGGCTACCACAGCATCCTGCAGTGATACGCCATCCCATCTGGTTTGCAGTAGTATTCAGACCCTTTAGTCAGTGCTTTGTTGAAGCATCTTTGCCAGCGATTACAGCATTGAGTCTTCTTGGGTATGACGCTACAAGCTTGGCACACCTGTATTTGGGGAGTTTCTCCTATTCGTCTCTGCAGATTTTTTCAAACACTGTCAGGTTGGATGGGGACGTTGCTGCAAAGCTATTTTCAGGTCTCCAGAGATTATTGATCGTTTTCAAGTCCAGGCTTTGGCTGGGACGTTCAAGGACGTTCAGAAACTTGTCCCAAAGCCACTCCTGCGTTGTGTTGGCTTGTTTGCTTAGGGTCATTGTCCTGGATGGAAGGTGAACCTTCGTCCTAGTCTGAGGTCCTGAGCGCTCTGGAGCAGGTTTTCATCAAGGATCTCTCTGTACTTTGCTCCGTTCATCTTTGCCTCGATCCTGACTAGTCTCCCAGTCCCTGCCGCTGAAAAATATCCACACAGCATGATGCCACCACCACCATACTTCACTGTAGGGATGGTGCCAGGTTTCCTCGGGACATAGCGTTTGGCATTCAGGCCAAAGAGTTCAATCTTGGTTTCATCAGACCAGAGAATTTTGTTTCTCATGGTCTGAGAGTCTTTAGGTGCCTTTTTGTCAAACTCCAAGCGGGCTGTCGTGCCTTTTACTGAAGAGTAGCTTCAGTCTGGTCACTCTACCGTAAAGGCCTGACTGGTGGAGTGCTGCAAAGATGGTTGTCCTTCTGAAAGGTTATCCCATCTCCACAGAGAAACTCTAGAGCTCTCTGGATGACCATTGGGTTCTTGGTCACCTCCCTGAACAAGGCCCTTCTCCTTCGATTGCTCAGTTTGCCCGGACGACCAGCTCTATGAAGAGTCTTGGTGGTTCCAAACTTCTTCCATTTAAGAATGATGGAGGCCACTGTGTTCTTGGGGACCTTCAATGCTGCAGAAATGTTTTGCTACCCTTCCCCAGATTTGTGCCTCGACACAGTCCTGTCTCGGAGCTCTACGGACAATTCCTTCGACCTCATGGCTTGATTTTTGCTCTGACATCTTTATGAAGACAGGTGTGTGCCTTTCCAAATGTCCAATCAATTTGACCACAGGTGGACTCTAATCAAGTTGTAGAAACATCTCAAGGATGATCAATGGAAACAGGATGCACCTGAGTTAAATTTTGAGTCTTATAGCAAAGGGTCTGAACACTTATGTAAATAAGGTATTTATGTTTTTTATTTTGACTAAATTTGCAAACATTTCTAACAACCTGTGTGTGTGTTTGTATATAATATTATTGTATTATAACAATATACAGGGTGCATTTGGAAAAGAGACCTAGGTCTCAATATGTCTTCCCTGTCAAAATAAAGGTTCAGAAACACACACACAGACACACAGACACACACACACACACACACACACACACACACACACACACACACACACACACACACACACACACACACACACACACACACACACACACACACACACACACACACACAATGAGAGGTGAAAATGTGTCACATGTACTCTGCCATTTATGTTTCAGTATGCTGCCGTATGGGTATCACCCAGTGATCGCCAAGCACTACATCAACAAGAAGGTGAACATGGTGACTGCCAGCTACCTGAGTCCAGCCATGAAGGACCTTCAACAGAGGTGGGAGAGAAGTGCATGGAGAGAAGTGCATGAAGAGAAGATTCCTCTGGTTTTTAAAGTGAATGAGAGGGGTAGGGTTAGGGGAAAACATATCTATGTAGAAGTGGAAATTTAATGGAGAATGTGTTTTATCTTGTCTTAAAGGCCCAGTGAACGTGATTTGTGTATTGTATATTGTACACTGAGTATACCAAACATTAGGAACAACTTCCTAATATTGAGTTGCACCCTGGACTACCATACCCCGATCAAAGGCACTTAAATATTTTGTCTTGCCCGTTCACCCTCTGAATGGCACACATACACAATCCGTGTCTCAATTGTCTCAAGGCTTAAAAATCCCTCTTTAACCTGTCTCCTCCCTGTCATCTACACTGATTGAAGTGGATTTAACAAGTGACATTAATAAGGGATCATGGCTTTCACCTCGATTCACCTGGTCAGTGTATGTCATGGAAAGAGCAGGTGTCAATGTTTTGTATGCTCAGTGTGTTTTGTACATATTTCCACACGATGAGGTGTATAATACTGTGAAAATTATGATAATGCCCTTTTAGTGTAAGAGCTGCTTGAAAGGAACGCCTGAAATCTAAGCCTGTTTAGGTGGGATGGAGTTTTGGCTTGCCTGGTGTTATCACCAGGCAGTGTAAGTTAATAACAAAGGGAGTTTTAAACCTCTCTGCCAATAACAACGAGTTTTCAGGTTACATATCCCTCCCATTAGGCTCATCCAATTAGGCCCCTCACTCAGACCACTCCCAGACAGTCCTAGCAAAAGTCTTGTTGAGAAATTGTTTTTTGCTAAGAAGCTATTGTTGTTTCTTTTTGACATTTTTTTAAATTAAAAACAACCACAGTAAGGTACTTGATTTTTACTCAATAATTTTACCCCAAAATGATTTGATATTGATATAAAAATGGCTGCATTGGACCTTTTAATGCTAATCATGGGCTATTTGATACACAATTGACTAGATGTAAGCTACAGGCAGGCACCAAGACACTTGATCTAATTGCTTGAGATGGCATTAGGCCGGATAAGCTACTAGTCAAGTGAATATATTGTCTCCACGTGGGGCTGGTGTGGCTGAGTGTGTTTGTCTGTGTGTTTCCTTTCAGTGCTGAGGAAGCTGGCATCACCATAGTGAATGAGATGGGCCTGGACCCTGGCATCGACCACATGCTGGCTATGGAGTTTATCGACCAAGCCAAGGCGGACGGCTGCACTGTGAGCGAAACGTGAGGGAGATTGTGAAAGAATCTAGTATAAGTGATTTGTGCTTTTGAAAGAAAGTGTTTTGGTGATTGTGTAATCTGTACATACGGGATTGTGTGCATGTGTGGGTCTGTGTGTATGTGCTGTGCACGTAATGATTGATTGAGCGTATGTCGAAGGGATGAGTGGCATCTTGTCAGTTAAATTGGCAGCCATATTGATTGCGGGCCCAACAGATTGAAACACCATGCGTCTTTGATTTGTTCATTTTTCCCCCATCTTGACGTGAAGATGAACGGACTGTACTATCACACAGGAAAATGAACGATTGTGGCATCATGTTGACAACGCATTTGACTAGTCAATGCACAAAACATTTGATAGATGTGTACGTGCAAATTGTGTTTTAAAATCCATTTACGTGTGTGTGTGTTTAGATTGAGTCATACAGTTCATTCTGTGGTGGACTCCCTGTACCAGAGTGCTCAGACAATCCTCTGCACTACAAATTTAGCTGGAGTCCTTATTATTATTGTTATTTTTTTCACCTTTATTTAACCAGGTAGACTAGTTGAGAACAAGTTCTCATTTACAACTGCGACTTGGCCAAGATAAAGCAAAGCAGTGCGACACAAAAAACAACACAGGGTTACACATGGAATAAACAAACATACAGTCAATAATACAATATAAAAAGTATATATACAGTGTGTGCAAATGAGGTAGGATAAGGGAGGTAAATAAATAGGCCATAGTGGCGATAAATTACAATATAGCAATTAAACACTGGAGTGATAGATGTGCAGAAGTTGAGTGTGCAAGTAGAGATACTGGGGTTCAAAGGAGCAAAATAAATAAAATAAATAACAGTATGGGGATGAGGTAGTTGGATGGGCTATTTACAGATGGGCTATGTACAGGTGCAGTGATCTGTGAGCTGCTCTGACAGCTAGTGCTTAAAGCTAGTGAGGGAGATATGAGTCTCCAGCTTCAGTGATTTTTGCAGTTCGTTCCAGTCATTGGCAGCAGAGAACTGGAAGGAAAGGTGGCGAAAGGGGGAGAAATTAGCTTTGGGGGTGACCAGTGAAATATACCTGCTGGAGCGCGTGCTACGGGTGGGTGCTGCTATGGTGAGCAGTGAGCTGAGATAAGGCGGGGCTTTACCTAGCAAAGACTTATAGATGACCTGGAGCCAGTGGGTTTGGCGACGAATATGAAGCGGGGCCATGGAGTCCTCCTCAATACCATCAGCCATACCATCTTCCTCAAGGACAACAAGGTACGGTAGCCATCTAGGATCAGCAGATCCTCCCCAAATTCTAAGCTTAACCAATAGGGCCGGAATTGAAAAACTGACCCAGGATCAGTGTCTAGGAGTAACTTCATCCTCCTCTATGTCCCCCAGATGGTGAGCATCCTAGCGGGCGGAACTCTGATGGAGTTTACGTCTCCCATGGACTTCATGCCTGGCTTCAACCTGGATGGCTTCCCCAACCGCGACAGCACCAAATATGTTGAGCAATACGGCATCGAGCCGGCCCACACACCGGGTTTGATCAACAATGACCCTTGCCCCCGGACCATGACATCCTGCTCCCAGACAAACTAAACAACTTATTTTCTCGCTTTGAGGACAATACAGTGCCACTGACACGGCCCGCTACCAAAACCTGCGGGCTCTCCTTCACCGCAGCCAACATGAGTAAAACATTTAAATGTGTTAACCCTCGCAAGGCTGCTGGCCCAGATGGCATCCCTGGCCATGTCCTCAGAGCATGTGCAGACCAGCTGGCTGGTGTGTTTACGGACATATTCAATCTGTCCCTATCCCAGTCTGCTGTTCCCACATGCTTCAAGAGGGCCACCATTGTTCCTGTTCCCAAGAAAGCTAAGGTAACTGAGCTAAAAGACTATCGCCCCGTAGCACTCACTTCTGTCATCATGAAGTGCTTTGAGAGACTAGTCAAGGATCATATCACCTCCATCCTGCCAGACACCCTGGACCCACCCTGGACCCACTCCAATTTGCTTACCGTCCCAATAGGTCCACAGACGACGCAATCGCAATCACACTGCATACTGCCCTAACCCATCTGGAGGAATACCTATGTAAGAATGCTGTTCATCGACTACAGCTCAGCATTTAACACCATAGTTCCCTCAAAGCTCGTCATTAAGCTCGAGACCCTAGGTCTCGACCCAGCCCTGTGCAACTGGGCCCTGGACTTCCTGACGGGCCGTCCCCAGGTGGTGAGGGTAGGAAACAACATCTCCACCCCGCTGATCCTCAACACTGGGGCCCCACAAGGGTGCGTTCTCAGCCCTCTGCTGTACTCCCTGTTTACCCAAGCACGCATCCAACTCAATCATCAAGTTTGCTGACGACACTACAGTGGTAGGCTTGATTACCAACAACGACGAGATGGCCTACAGGGAGGAGGTGAGGGCCCTCGGAGTGTGGTGTCAGGAAAATAACCTCTCACTCAATGTCAACAAAACAAAGGAGATGATCGTGGACTTCAGGAAGCAGGAGAGGGAGCACCCCCCTATCCACATCGACGGGACAGTAGTGGAGAAGGTGGAAAGTTCCTCGGCGTACACATCACGGACAAACTGAAATGGTCCACCCACACAGACAGCGTGGTGAAGAACCTCAGGAGGCTGAAGAAATTCGGCTTGTCACCAAAATCACTCACAAACTTCTACAGATGCACAATCGAGAGCATTCTTTCGGGCTGTATCACCGCCTGGTACGGCAACTGCTCCGCCCACAACCGTAAGGCTCTCCAGAGGGTAGTGAGGACTGCACAACGCATCACCGGGGGTAAACTACCTGCCCTTCAGGACACCTACACCACCCGATGTCACAGGAAGGCCAAAAAGATCATCAAGGACAACCACCACCCGAGCCACTGCCTGTTCACCCCGCTATCATCCAGAAGGCGAGGTCAGTACAGGTGCATCAAAGCTGGGACCGAGAGACTGAAAAACAGCTTCTACCTCAAGGCCATCAGACTGTTAAACAGCCATCACTAACATTGAGTGGCTGCTGCCAACATACTGACTTAAATCTCTAGCCACTTCAAATAATAGGAATTGGATGTAACAAATGTATCACTAGCCACTTTAAACAATTTTACTCATATACTCAATTTTACTCATATAAACGCCATTACTCATATCAAATGTATACACTGTACTCTAAACCATCTACTGAATCTTGCCTATGCCGTTCGGCCATCGACTCAAATCTCTAGCCACTTTAATAATTATAATTGGATGAAATAAATGTATCACTAGCCACTTTAAACGATGCCATTTATATAATGTTTACATATCCTACATTACTCATCTCATATGTATATACTGTACTCCATACCATCTACTGCATCTTGCCTACGCCGGTCAGCCATCGCTCATCCACATATTTATATGTACATACTCGTATTCATTCCTTTACTCTTGTGTGTATAAGGTAGTTGTTGTGAATTTGTTAGATTACTTGTTAGATACTACTGCATGGTCGCATTAACATCTGCTAACCATGTGTATGTGACAAATAAAATTTGATTTGATTTGAGCATACCTTCACTCCTGTCTCCTGGGTAAATATAATGATACTTATAACAGCTTTAAAAGACAAGTTAACTTTTTTGGAACCAAATCTCTATTTTTTATCTTTCTTATTTTTTTGCGATTTCACTTGGTTTTGAGAAGCTTACCCCACCTGCGATAGACTTCCTCAGGCTCGTTCTGCAGTTGCAGGGGCACAGATAAAACATTAACAAAGGCTACAGAAATGCCCAAACATGTCCTTTGAGAAACAGCAATGCTCTCAGTATAGTGATGCAGGTTGTACACATGAAATTGTCATTCCAAACTTTATCCTCAATGGTATATTCCATTTTGTTGGACTCGAGCGAAACTTCTCCTTGTGCTTTCTCATTCCCATTGTGGTGATTAAAGCCTGTACATGCTCGCACACGGAGAAGAATTCCAACTAAATGGAGTATAACATTGGGGGTTCGGTTAATTTACATAAAGAATTTAGATTTGGTAAAAAAAACAAAAAAAAACTTGTCCTTTAATTTACTTATAACTTAATTTAGAATGTGCTTTTCATAAATGGTTATTAAAGTACCAGGATACACCCAGCAAACGCTGCATCACTTATACACTAGAGCTACCATGCAGATTTGACTGACAAGACTGAACAAAAACAACAAAAGATCCCTGTGCAATCGAAAGAGCTGTTGCGTATACAGATGGGGTTGCCCCTGTCTATTTCTAACGAGGCATTTGAGGGAGCAGTCTACGACCGCATCGGCCAAGATGACTTCAAGATGGAGACATTCAAATGGCGAGAGGCTCAAGTCCTGACCAGATACCATTCAAAATGTTGTACTCATATCTTTGCTAAATACAGGGGTGGAGAACATCTGTCCCATTATGGCATCTGTGAGTGCACGATCAGCGCCATTGAGACAGATAGAATGTTGCGATCTTTTTACATCTCTATGCCAGTGTTTCCAAACCGGTGTCGACAACAGTTCCATCGTATCTTAAACATCTTACCGGGCGGGCATTAGGACCTGGGGGAGGCTGCAGCACGCGCTAGTGACTGTTAGACTTTCTTCAGCAAAGATGGCTGACAAAACTACTAGGATGGAAGCAAATGTATACCGTCATAACGAATCATGCAAAACATGTACAGTTGACAGGAATATGTTAGTCAATGTAGAGACAAACGATTATGCATATTTGTTTATCATGAAGTTCATTTACGAAAATCGCGATTGAGCAAGCTAGCTGACTAGCTAACATTAGCCAGCTAGTGGCTAGCTTTATGGGTGTTGTGACACATACATTCCAGCATGAACTGGAATCGCCTCTTCACTGTTGACGTTGAGACTGGTGTTTTGCGGGTACTATTTAATGAAGCTGCCAGTTGAGGACTTGTCTGTTTCACAAACTAGACACTCTAATGTACTTGTCCTCTTGCTCAGTTGTGCACCGGGGCCTCCCACTCCTCTTTCTATTCTGGTTAGAGCCAGTTTGCGCTGTTCTGTGAAGGGAGAAGTACACAGCGTTGTACGAGATCTTTAGTTTCTTGGTAATTTCTCGCATGGAATGGCCTTCATTTCTCAGAACAAGAATAGACTGATGCGTTTCGGAAGAAAGTCCTTTGTTTCTGGCCATTTTGAGCCTGTAATCGAACCCACAAAAATGCTGATGCTCCAGATACTCAACTAGTCTAAAGAAGGCCAGTTTTATTGCTTCTTTAATCAGAACAACAGTTTTCAGCTGTGCTAACATAATTGCAAAAGGGTTTTGTAATGATCAATTAGCCTTTTAAAATGATAAACTTGGATTAGCTAACACAACGTGCCATTGGAACACAGGATTGATGGTTGCTGATAATGGGCCTCTGTACACCTATGAGGATATTCCATAAAAAATCTGCTGTTTCCAGCTACAATAGTCCTTTACAACATTAACGATGTCTACACTGTATTTCTGTACAATTTGATAGTATTTTAATGGACAAAAAAATTGCTTTTCTTTCAAAAACAAGAACATTTCTAATTGACCCCAAAGTTTTGAACGGTAGTGTAATTTCGCTAACCAATGCTAACTAGCGTTATGACTGGAAGTCTATGGTTATCTACTAAAGTTTCAGTCATGGGATTTGTTTTGCTTTAACCCCTGTAAATGTCTTTAATTAATACTGTTTGTATGGTCAGGTTCGGGATGCTGAGTAAGGAGGCCGTCCCCCATGTAGACACCGTGCTGTCTTCACTGGCTAAGCACTTAGAGGCCCTCCTTTGGTAATAGGGGCAGAAGTTTTCTCTCTACTCTTTTACTGCCACAAACACCAATATGTACAGTGGGGCAAAAAAGTATTTAGTCAGCCACCAATTGTGCAAGTTCTCTCACTTAAAAAGATGAGAGAGGCCTGTAATTTTCATCATAGGTACACTTCAACTATGACAGACAAAATGAGGAAAACAAATCCAGAAAATCACATTGTAGGATTGTTTATGAATTTATTTGCAAATTATGGTGGAAAATAAGTATTTGGTCACATACAAACAAGCAAGATTTCTGGCTCTCACAGACCTGTAACTTCTTCTTTAAGAGGCTCCTCTGTCCTCCACTCATTACCTGTATTAATGGCACCTGTTTGAACTTGTTATCAGTATAAAAGACACCTGTCCACAACCTCAAACAGTCACACTCCAAACTCCACTATGGCCAAGACCAAAGAGCTGTCAAAGGACACCAGAAACAAAATTGTAGACCTGCACCAGGTTGGGAAGACTGAATCTGCAAATAGGTAAGCAGCTTGGTTTGAAGAAATCAACTGTGGGAGCAATTATTAGGAAATGGAAGACATACAAGACCACTGATAATCTTCCTCGATCTGGGGCTCCACGCAAGATCTCACCCGTGGGGTCAAAATGATCACAAGAACGGTGAGCAAAAATCCCAGAACCACACGGGGGGACCTAGTGAATGACCTGCAGAGAGCTGGGACCAAAGTAACAAAGCCTACCATCAGTAACACACTACGCCGCCAGGGACTCAAATCCTGCAGTGCCAGACGTGTCCCCCTGCTTAAGCCAGTACATGTTCAGGCCCGTCTGAAGTTTGCTAGAGAGCATTTGGATGATCCAGATGAGGATTGGGAGAATGTCATATGGTCAGATGAAACCAAAATATAACTTTTTGGTAAAAACTCAACTCGTCGTGTTTGGAGGACAAAGAATGCTGAGTTGCATCCAAAGAACACCATACCTACTGTGAAGCATGGGGGTGGAAACATCATGCTTTGGGGCTGTTTTTCTGCAAAGGGACCAGGACGACTGATCCGTGTAAAGGAAAGAATGAATGGGGCCATGTATCGTGAGATTTTGAGTGAAAACCTCCTTCCATCAGCAAGGGCATTGAAGATGAAACGTGGCTGGGTCTTTCAGCATGACAATGATCCCAAACACACCGCCAGGGCAACGAAGGAGTGGCTTCGTAAGAAGCATTTCAAGGTCCTGGAGTGGCCTAGACAGTCTCCAGATCTCAATCCCATAGAAAATCTTTGGAGGGAGTTGAAAGTCTGTGTTGCCCAGCGACAGCCCCAAAACATCACTGCTCTAGAGGAGATCTGCATGGAGGAATGGGCCAAAATACCAGCAACAGTGTGTGAAAACCTTGTGAAGACTTACAGAAAACGTTTGACCTCTGTCATTGCCAACAAAGGGTATATAACAAAGTATTGAGATAAACTTTTGTTATTGACCAAATACTTATTTTCCACCATAATTTGCAAATAAATAAATTAAAAATCCTACAATGTGATTTTCTGGATTTCTTTTTCTCATTTCGTCTGTCATAGTTGAAGTGCACCTATGATGAAAATTACAGGCCTCTCTCATCTTTTTTAAGTTGGAGAACTTGCACAATTGGTGGCTGACTAAATACTTTTTTGCCCCACTGTATATCTTTCTCCATAATCGTTATATTCCTCCTTATCTTACTTTCTTTATACAGAAAACAGCAGTAAAGATTATTTAAAAATAGTACAACCCTCTCTCTCCTTCTCGGTCCATCCGTGTCCTCTCCTTTAGATAAAGGCGAGCGGGACATGATCATCATGAGGAATGACGTGGGCCTGCGCCACTCCACAGGCGAGCTACTCTGCCATGGCCAAGACCGTGGGCTACCCTGCTCCCATCGCTGCTCGCATGGTGCTGGATGGTCAGTAGGGTAGACTTGAGTCCTCATTGCATTTGTCATGTCTGAGATGTTTAGTGAGGTAATCATGCATTTTGCTAAAGCCATCAGGGAACCACTCATTTTGCTCAAGACGAATGTACAACCCTAACGTGTCTGTAAAAGTGAAGTGAAAACTGACTTTCAATCTGCAGGAGAAATCAGTATGAAGGGACTGGTGGTGCCAATGACCAAGGACATCTATGGACCGGCTCAGAAGAGACTGCAGGAGGAGGGCTTACAGTTCACTTCAAAAAGCACCATCCAAGAGTAGTAACTCATCAGCTGCGTCTCAAATGGTGTATATTGATTTCCTTTCCTGGTGTCTTCTCCTTCATCTACACTGATCCAAAAAAGACCCCACACATGAAAAAATACAATTATATTCTTCAATTCAGTTCAATTATTTCAGAAGAGTGCAGATAAAGGAAAGAAGATGAGGAAACAAAGCTAGTTTTTAGAAATATTTGTAGATTCAACTCCAAGACAGTGGGGCGGCAGGTAGCCTAGTGGTTAGAGTGTTGGACTTGTAAGTTTGAATGCAAGTTTGAATCCCCGAGCTGACAAGGTAAAAATCTGTCGTTCTCCCCCTGAACAAGGCAGTTAACCCACTGTTCCCCGGGTGCCGTGGATGTTGATTAAAGGCAGCCCCCCACACCTCTCTGATTCAGAGGGGTTGGGTTAAATGCGGAAGATACATTTCAGTTGAAGGCATTTGGTTGTACAACTGACTAACAATTTTGACTTTGAAATACAGACAATCAGTGGCTGTCTACCAAGGCCCAGAGAAACTGGTTGCATCTCCATAGTCCCAAGTTACTTCCTCTGTTCATCTCCATTCCTTCATCTGTGCTTAATCTGTTCTTTAAATAAGGCTGTACAATTCTTGACATGGAGTACCAATTTAATGATCCTGTAATCTTTGCAAACCTGCTAAGACAATGTGTATCAGAAACTCACCCAAAGGGTCTAGTCTTTCCTTGACCATAACATATTCCTGTTATTGATCAGCTGCTGCACAGTTCCAAAGATTTGTACATATTTTACACATATGATTCCCACAGTTGTGTCAAGTTGACTGGATGTCCTTTGGGTGGTGGACCATTCTTGATACACACAAGAAACTGTTGAGGGTGAAAAACCCAGCAGCGTTGCAGTTCTTGACACAAACCAACCTGTGCGCCTGGCACCTACTACCATACCACGTTCAAAGGCACTTAAATATTTTGTCTTGCCTATTCACCCCCTGAATGGCACACATACACAATCCATGTCTCAAGGTTTAAAAATATATTTTTAACCTACTGTATCTACTCCCCTTTATCTACACTGACTGAAGTGGATTTAATAAGTGACATCAGTAAGGGATCATAGCTTTCATCTGGATTCACCTGGTCAGTCTGTCATGGAAAGAGCAGGTGTTCTTAATGTTTTGTATACTCAGTGTATATTTGTATTTTAAAACTGCTCAGAGATTATAATGTGGAGTAGAGTATGTGGTTTTCCTTTTTTGTATTTCCTAGAAAAATAAAAGGTAAGTGAACCGCGTGAAGGTCTCGTGGGGCTCTGTGATTAAATTGATTGAATAGTGAGTCATTAATGCATAAAAATGATCTAAAAACTATTTTAATCTTGAATAAGTGGGTCATTTTCAGCTCATCTGTATTATCGTGGAGCAGCTTTTAACATCCTTGCATTGTAAACTTTTTAAGGGATCGATAGTTATTTTCTTATTAAAAGATTTGGTAACACTTTACATGGCACTGAGATGTTTGTTATTTTGATTTTAAATACTGTAAAGAATGTTTTTATATCCAATTTTCATAATGATAATGTTGGTAATATAACTGAATTGCTTTCCCTAACAGCATTGTTAGGTCTGGTTCTTAAAGAGATTATTCTTAGTTGACATGATTTATACAGAAATGTCAATAGTTGATGAGTAACATTTGATATGGTACAGAGATAAAATGCATACCTTATTGGTAATTGGTGCCTACTGGAACCATATGTCAAGTAAGAATAAACTATTGACATTTCTGTATAAATCATTGATAAATACAGTGTATGTATTCATTCTGTTTCAATGGATATAGCGATGTTGTCTCATTACATCCTCTTTGAAAAAACAATCAGCTTTTCCTTCCACTCAATGTGGGCCCGCCCATGCAAACTAGGCCACCAAGCCATGGATAATTGGGCATGTAATTATTAAAAGTCAAAAATGCAAATTGGGGTATGGATACAGCCCCTGGTCAAGACAGTGTCTGGACACTTGACCTAATTTCCCCTGAAAATGCGCATTTCTTTTGGAGTCTTAGATGGATTAGAACATGAAAATCTACAGGAATAACCAATTCTCCACATGGATTATTCCATAACTCCATAGAGTCGCATCTCCGTCTCCGGGAATCCATAATCCAGTGTCTAAGATGGATCCGTTTCATCAAGCCACCCGTTTGTCTTCTGACCTCACATATTGCTTTTTAACAATGGCTTATCAGGAGCCTGCCGAAAGATCATTCTATCATAGCAAATCCTTGATCACCCTCACAAAGCCCCCTGATCACATTTGGGTGAAGGGTGTATATAGGAGGTAGGTGGTTCAAGAGGGGGCAAGACAATGAGGAAGTGGCAGTTATCTTTTTTTTTTTTTTACCATAAACAAACACTTTCTTTAATGACTTGCATAGCAACTAGGCAGACTGGGCCCAATTCCGATCTGAGTTAAGCATGTGAAAATGTTAGGTAATTCCCTTTTTATGCACTTTTCTTTCTGTGTATTCTAACCTTGAATTTAAGCTTAATGCTATTCACCCGCTACATCTAATATCTAATGGAGGTGTGGCTAGATACACCGTATTCTGTTTTTACGTTCTGGAACGTTCAATTGAAAGGAAACAGTACTGAACGACCAGTTGAAAATCAAGGATGGGGAACGCTGTCAGCATGGCCATTGCCCTTTAAATACGTCATTTGTTGCATCAAGCCACACCAAACGCTTGGGGAAACGTGTCGTTCAGTATAAACCATTAGCAAAACACAGCAAAAAAGCACCTCTTAATTCCCAAATAATGCCACCACCTTTACGTGTGAGGAAATCAAGAATAAGGTCTCATGATCCTACCGGCATCTACTTGATTTTTTCAGACAGAAATAACACCATTCTCCATGCACTGTAATTTATAACCTGATAAGAAGTATTGATAAGATCTAGGTAAATGAGTACTCTGATTGGATAAGATAATTGAAAATATAAATTACAATTGTTTTACATCTATTTTACCTTATAATTCACTGGAGACAAATGTGAAGCCAGTCATATGGCAGCAAATGGAAGCATAACTTTCCCACAGTAAAATATATTAAATGCTGTGTGGTTGTTGCTGAGGATCATTAGTAAAAATTGATTATATATAAATAAAGACATGTAGGCTAATGAAATTGTTATGGAGCGGAGCGCAGACCACACCATAACAGTTTGAACCTGACGCATGGCGCAATTCTTGGCTGTGTCATCACACAGTTCCATGGTTAGTGCAGGCAATAGAGGGTATAGCCTACTATTGTACACTATTCTCCCTATTACAATTCTATGTACACTAATATTCCAACATTACCATGAGTTTTCTTTCTTTTGTGCATGAAGGCTCTCCAAACCAATACTTTCCTGAACCTAAATAATCTACAAGCATTTTTAAATCTACCAATTGGTGCTGAAACGGAGACGAATATGCATATATTTAGATGTCTTTCTTTCATTGATTCCTAATATTCAGAACCTGTTCTCTCAATATACTGAAAACCATATTGAATGAAAACTCCACAAGAAAATACGTTGGCCAGCAAGTGGGAGGGTTTTGAGTGGTTGAATGAAATGTATTCAGAGCGCGCAAGGTAAACACACCTACAGAGCATGTTACACGACTGAATAAGGTAAGCCTGAATACCAAATACTGAGAAGTGTGCAGGAAAGGCGTGCATAGGAAATGCATACATTCCTGAGTTGGAATCAGGCCCATGGTGAATACTGTCAAAAAATCAATTTACATTAAGAACTATCTGGTTGAAAGGTCAGTTTACATTTGAGTTAGTTTATTTGTATCTGTTCATCTTATGAATAGTATAGTGTCAAGGACAGTGCAAATGCATTCACTCATTGCTATACCTTTTCCTTTTATTCTAATGTATTTTTCTTGAGCGATTACAGATTTCCATTATTGTTGAGGACAGCTCATACCTTGGGTTGATTGTTAAGGCTTAGCCCAGCTGCCTTACATGGAAATGATCATGCATAATAATTATTTAAAACATCTGCTGAACAATTTGATGGGGTCAGATGAACTCAATTGAGGCACTAATAACATACTGTATATTCACAATGCACCTGACCTGAGGGCATGATGCCACCCACGCCTCAGGCTGTATAGTGCTAGCATCCAGTTCAATCTGAAGTTACACCCATTATGGAACGTTAATGTACTGTGCACCTACAGGTCTAGATTGACCTTGTAGTTGACCATTGTAGATTTTAAAAATGGACAGACCACTCCAAAAGCTCCTTCCTTGGTTTTCTTTCACTTGTTTAATCCTATGACTAATCATCCAGCAAAGTTTCATGTACAGCTAAAAAGTGTCAGTACCCCAAGCTTCATATTTAGTCCATTACAAATTACAGAACACTAGCTATAACATTAAAACATTAAAAAAATGCTTAGACTAAGTTATTAGAATGCAGCCATACATTGAAAATTGACTAAAAAACTGTAGTAAAATATAAAAATCTAGAAGTATAAATAGAAATTTGGTCCATTGTCTTGGTTGCTATAATATTATTTACATATTAGATTTATTATTTCATGCCAATGTGCATTTTTGATTTCAAAAGCTCACCGTTACTACAAACAAAATA
Source organism: Brachymystax lenok tsinlingensis (assembly GCA_030435695.1). Classification (NCBI taxonomy): domain Eukaryota; kingdom Metazoa; phylum Chordata; class Actinopteri; order Salmoniformes; family Salmonidae; genus Brachymystax; species Brachymystax lenok. The sequence continues at coordinate 15,469,303 of CM059818.1, forward strand.
GTATTTACATTGTCTAGACGAAAGAAAGAGTTGGTCAATGCATTGACTCTACAAAAAATAGGCTAACAAAATGTTGTTTAACGTAAAAGTTGCATTTTCCCTTCTTTTTTTTTTATAGCTTACTGCCAATAAATACGAAAGTTTAGGGAAAACGGTTAGTTAAGCAAACATCTCAAGACGGCAGTATCGACAAAACATCGTAAAGTTAATCTACAATTGTATGAACGCCGTTAGAAGTACAAGATGAATATACAAAGGCACACATTACAAGGTCGTGCAGTATCATGTCCAGCGGTCAGGGAAACTGCCATTCAACGACGGAGAACAGAAGAGGAGAAAAAAAAGGAGGGGAAAAATGCAAAGCTGCTGTCTTTAAAAACTGAACACAGTGAGACAGGCAAGAGTCCATACTGGCAAGTTAGGGGCCCCGTTGCCATGGTTACACCAGGGACTCAAGGCTCTCGGCTGTGCTGACAGGGCCCCCTGGGACCGTTCCGTTGTTGTCAGAGGACTGGAGCGTCCTCTCGTCCTCCTGCGTGCCAACCAGGCTCAGCATGGCTTTGTACAGGAACTGGTACTGCTCCTGAATGAGAAAGAAATGGAGAAACTGTGCTGTTGAAGGGAGAATGTTTTAACACAAAATGGCTAATGTGCATCACTCAGGTACAGTCAGGCGGTGATTCAGATTGACTAACAACATCAGTGAAGGTCCCGGGGCCTCATGAGGTTGATCATCTTGGCCACCTGGTACACGTCCACAGAGCTCTCCAACTCTAGTTGGCACACCAGAGTAGACAGGGCACAGAAGGTTCCCGCAGTAACACCGCCAACCCTGCAAAATCAGACAGGCACCATGAAGTGCCTATAAAACTGACAATCTCTGGTCATATTAGCCAGGGGCTAAGCCAGCTTTAGATACTTTGGGCTAATTCCAAGACATATTTGGAAAATGTTACAAACTGGAGCATAGAGCACTAATCCTGTAAGTATTTACTGAACCTTTACAGTATTATCTGTGGTTAAAACCTAGGATTGAGCGCCATACAAGAGTATTGAGACAGGATTGTCTCAATAGGCCTGGATCAGTACAGTGTTTCAGTTCCAAGAAATATTAAGAGTATTGGAAATATGGGCATATCTTCTTATCCTCTTAGGTCAGAGTGGATCGTCTTGAATCTATTACCAGTGGCCAAAATAACAAATAGAAGGCAAAAGAGGGATTCAGGGGTTTTGAGCTTTCCTGGTTCCAGATGGGTGAGACTTTGACTTTTGGGACTATTCCATTGGTTCCAGGTCTTGAAAAATGTTTCGAGTGGACATCATTACCTTATTTCACAGATAAATAACCAATAGGTCTTACTCGTCATGGACAACCATGGGGCCCTCCTTGGAGGAGCTCTCCTCCCTCACCAGGCTGAGCAGCTCAAAGGTGCTGCTGATGGGGCTGTCTGGGTTGGGCCAGCGAGGTGCCCGGTAGTGCCTCACCTCCAGAACATAGTCATCCTGGCCCAGAGGGGGACAATAACACAATAAGACAGAGTGAGAGATAGAGAGACAGTGCGAGAAAGAGAGAGAGTGTGTGTGTGTGCCTGTGTTTGTGTGTTGAAAGTGGTCCAGTGATTGGAGGTGCAGATGGTTGAGTGAAAACTGTGTGAAAAATAACAGCTGTGCTCCATTGACGTGTGTAGAATGTGTATTGAATTCCATTTCCACCCTTCATTTGGTTTCACCATGGGCCAAGATCCAGGGAAATATGAGCAGAACAACTCCTAAATGGAATACTCATGTTGCTATATATTCCCTCTGTGTAACAATAAACAGTGGTTAAATGTTTTTGGGGTATAGACACAGTGATAACATTTGCTGAGCACTAGCTACTGATCCATAACGACTGGCCCATAGCGACTGGTCTTTTCTATGAGGCTGTTCTTTTTGGGCTGATCCCACAGTGTGTGGCTGATCTTCCTCTTCAATGTATTTAGTCTATTCTAAGTAGCTGATCATGTTATTGTGACTGATCTCTTATCTTATCAAGCTGATCTCCCTCAGCTCACCTGTGTGGCCTCCAGGACATAGTCCTGCACCACCAGCATCTCCTCGTTGGCCAGGCACACGTGGTTCTCGCTCCGCAGGGTCACTGTGAACGCCTCACAGCTGATTGGCTGCTCCTTGCGGGGCCAGTACACGTACGGCTCCTCCCCCTCTGCCTGAAAACATAGAAAGATGTGATAAGGACTTCCTATTTGAGGCACAAACTGGCTGCCTGCATACATCAGCAGTTTTGTGTCCAGGAGGACTGATAGATACCCACCAGGCTTGGTGTTCCCAGTGTTCCCGGCAGTGTGACGATGACCTGAGCGTTGTGATCCCAGATCATCCTCCAGAAGTCTGTCACCGTGCTGGCCAGTGGGTTCTGGGTCACGATGAACTCAGTGCTCTGCCGGTACCCCTGAGAAACACAACCGGTGGTAGAAAATGTAGAAAATGTGGTATAAACATTCAGACAATTTAGACAGGTAACCAAAAGTGGAATTTACTGAAAATGATGGCTAGAATGGAGTGTTACGACTGGAATGGAGTGAATGGTATCAAACACAAACCATTCCATTCACTCCATTCCAGCCATTATTATGAGCCGTCCTCCCGTTAGCAGCCTCCACTGCTGCATCTGACACTTTAATGTAGAATGGTTGGGTTTTTACCGTGAGGTATGAGGCGTTGATGTAATCTGATGTAGTTTCTCCCACCACCGTAGACAGACACACCCGTGACCTTTCAACTGGAGACAAAGCCACACGATGTTAAACTTCCTCATTAGGTATAGAGAAGGTAATTTTGTATAATATTAGAATATATAATATAATATAATATTACAACGATTAGCTTTATTAAAGCAGTATTACTTAACCATAACCACTGCGTATCTACTTAAAGTGATTTTGTCACACACATTTGCTTACACCAAACAAGAGTAAAACAGTTCCCAAGGTTTATGCTTTCAAATAACTTTTTTGACTTATTCTTTATAACAGTTTTTGTTGAGGGGTTCAAGTGTGGGGGAATTTTGCTAAATGTTCAATTGAAAGTGACAATGTTGAGGCCGGGTGCGGTCTCATTGTCTACACACTGTTAAAGGGATTTGACATTTTTATGTCTCTGCGTCCAGAGGACTCTGGAGAAGTATGAACAAACCTGTCTGGAACTCACCGGGTATTAAAGAGGAGTTTCTGTTCTTCTCCCTGTTGCACTCTTTCAGGGCTGCCGAGTAGTCACACTGTTTGGCATTGGACTGGGATACCAGCTGTAATCACATTGAGTACGGTTACATGCACACAATGTGATTATTGTGAATAGTCAGATTAATATAATAGTTTGATTTAAATGTTTACATGTTTTCCAAATAGAACGATTTCCCAAATAATCCTGTTTACATAAACACATCTGAAATCAGACTACCTGATGGGACTGTGATAAATGAAGAAAATCGGCAATCTAAATATATGTTCTACCATAGCAACCATGTTATTTTTGGGAAGCCTATTCGATTCTGAGTTCGGATATTTAAAGTTTGTATGTGAAAATTATTTCTAAGATACATACTTTCAGTTTTTCCGAACTCACTTCACTTGTGCAAAAGATGGAAGCTTCACTCGCGCTGCTCGTGCTAGCACACGTGCAGATCAAACACACCGCTGGAACTCCGATTAAGCTGCTTACGTGTCCTAATAATTTGAAAGATTGCTCAGAAAACCAGGTGTTTTAATAGGCGTATACTTACTTCGATTATGACCGGATAAGATAAGCAGACTAAGGTGTTTAATGCCATATTCGGCTTACTGACATAATCTGTTTAATATTGAATTACTAGTGTGCATGTAAACGTACTCAGTGGCACCAGATTAATTGTTAGTGTTTAAACATGATGTGCCAGCGGTTGCAACTGCTCTTTTCAAAGGACAAAGAAAGACAATTGATGTGAAAAAAACTAAAACTGTCTTTAAACCCCGTAGACAAACTTTCCTTTAAATGTATGTTTTACTTTTAGTTCTGCCCTTCATGTCCTACTGGAGATCTTATGGAAAGTTTACCAGTTGTACATTTTGCTGTAATGCAAATACTTCCTCTATGACTTGTCGTAAGCTGTTATAAGCATGTGTCTTTACCTTAAACTGTTTCTCCAGCTGCGTCCTGCCGGAGGGCCCTGGGGTCAGGAGGTCATTGACGTAGCTGTGGATGAGGCTGGAGAAAACCTCCGTCTCCTTGCCTAAGATGGCCTCCACCAGGGCGTCGTGGATGAACACATACTGCTCCTGAATGCACAGGGAAAGTAGGGGTTGAAAGCCTTAGTTGGGTTTTGTCATTCATACAGTTCTGGAAAGATAACAGGACAACTGATCATAGTAGATTTACTGTTTTCTTGTTGGTATCAGACCTGGGGTCAAAAAGTTTTCTTTCAAATACTTTAGAAGCCTTTACTTGAGATTTTTTGGCGCAATGGCACCAATGAAAAAGTCCCAAAAGTGCAACCCCCCCTCTGGCTGAGCTCTCACCTCTGTCTGTACCAGGTGGTTCCTCTGTGTGCGGATGTGTTTGAGGAAACCCATGATGTTGACCGTGCCCTCTTCTTTGATCTCCTTCAGCATGCTATCCAACACTATGTAGGTGCCAGTTCTGCCTACGCCCGCACTGGAAACACACAGAGGTACACAATTTAGTTTACATTTAAGAGCCACATTTCAATAGAGAATTGTGAAGAACTTGGATAGAGGAAGGTTCTTATATAGGTTGGGAATCCTGGTATTTTGAGTTCACTCTAGTTCTCTATGAAATAATGTTGCATGTTGACCTTCTCAGCTGGACTAGGTGAAAGCAGCCACAGAATGCATGTTAAGAGATTGCATTTAATGGAGGACCATGTCCATTCTATTCTATTTCTATGCCAGACCGAATGTAAATTTACTTCCTAAATTGAATCATTCACATATAGAAGATGAGCCATTTTTAATTGACTGAATTGAATTAGTAATTTCGGTGGGGGAAAACGGTATTGACCTCAAAGCTTTTCTATACATTATGCAAATCTATGGCTTCCTACCTGCAGTGCACTACGACAGGCCCCATGTCATCTGTCCTGGCTTTGGAGGACTTCTGGACGAAGGTGAGCACGGGGAGTGTGTACTCAGGCACGCCCATGTCTGGCCACTGGGTGTAGTGGTACTGTGTCACGGTCCGCTCGTTAATCCGCCCCTTCAGTGAACCCTGGGGTTGGTGGGAGGAAACAGGAAGTGGTGAACAGGATGGAACTTTGGCTGTCACTTTGACACTTGGGATTCGTGAGTTCCATACGAAATGTTCAGAAGAGAAAGTTGTAATGATGTAGTGCTTCAACTGACTTGTAGGGGTAGGTGCAACCAAAGTAGATAATACATGTGAGGAAGTAGAGGTGAAACTATTAATGGTGAATGTAAATAAACGTGATGTAAATAGTGTGACCTCTAACCTTTTGGACCTTGGTGTTCCTGAGGGTGAAGGTTCTCTCGGTGTAGTGGGCCAGAACCTTGCTGCTCTTCACCGTCACCAGGAAACCACCGTACTCATCCTGGCTCTCCAGGGGCCAGTACTGGTCACACTTCCTCTGAGAGACACAACGAAACACTTCCGTATACTTTCATGAATAAGCATGAATAAACAATTTATAAACTATTACTAAACATGTATAAGCGTATAGTGGCCCCGGTCTCTCACCCGTCCCTTCTCCACCAGGTTGGTAATCATGATGATGACGCCCACGTTCTGCTCCCACACCATCCTCCAGAAGTCCTCGGTGCTGGACTTGAGAGGGCCCTGGGCCGCAATGTAGGCCCTGGACTTGTTGAAACCCTGTGGAGGGAAGGGCGGTAGGGGAAGGTAAAAATAAAGAGAGTTAACAACAGATTAGCTACTGACACATCAACAAGACATTTGCCCTCATAACACTGCTAACACCTGACTTTATTGTACAGATAGAAGTGCAACAAAATTGATTACGTCAACGTAGTTTGCGTTAATGTAATCTCCACTCTTCCCATCTTTTTCAGCCTGGGTTGAGAGTCTTACTCGGCTGTGGTCATCTAGGAGTAGAAGAGGAAAGAGATAAGCTGGGTGCATTCAATAATGTGTGTGTGTGTGTACATGAGTTTGAAGGTGCATGTTTGACTTACAGGCCAGGATATTGATGTATCGGTTCTTGTTCTTGTTGTCTGGGTGGTTGGAGCTGTCTGTGGTGATACCCAGGTCCACCGTGCACACCTGCACCTCCTAAGAAAACACATTACATTTATCACCCCACCCCTAACATCCCACCGTCTTCCATTACTACGCAGCCAAACAAAAATGTGTCATCGTGCATGACAAAAACGTCAACATGGACAGCTGGGAATGTGACAAACATCTACACACGATTACTACAGAAATAATCGAATCAAAAGAGAAAAGGGAGACACAGCTTACCTCGTAACACTCTTTCAATATCTAATGGAGGGGGGGTGAGAATGCAAAAAGCACAGCAATGTAATGTCATGACACAAGGTGAGCAAAAAAAGTCCAAATAAATAACAAGAAAACGGTTTATGGGCAAATCTCAACTTAAAGACACTGTTCATGCGATAAACAGGGCTTCGAAATCGGCTTTCAGATTCACTCCATGTATCATGTTAATGTCCTTATATTAGCTTTTACTTACAAACCTATTTTTGTGTTATTGACAAGTATCTCCCGACCCCTCCTGTCTCAGCCTCCAGTATTTATGCTGCAGTAGTTTATGTGTCGCGGTGCTAGGGTCCGTCTGTTATATCTGGAGTATTTCTCCTCTCTTATCCGGTGTCCTGTGTGAATTTAAGTATGCTCTCTCTAATTCTCTCTCTCTCTCTCTCTCTCTCTCTCTCTCTTTCTCTCTCTCTCTCTCTCTCTCTCTCTCTCTCTCGGAGGACCTGAGCATTAGGACCATTCCTCAAGGCCTACCTGGCCTGATGACTCATTGATGTCCCCAGTCCACCTGGCCGTGCTGCTTCTCCAGTTTCAACTGTTCTGCCTGTTCTGTTAACATTTTAAAATCTTGTCCATGTTCTGTTATAATCTGCACCCAGGACAGCCAGAAGAGGACTGGCCACCCCTCACAGCCTGGTTCCTCTCTAGGTTTCTTCCTAGGTTCTGTCCTTTCTAGGGAGTTTTTCCTAGCCACCGTGCTTTTACACCTGCATTGCTTGCGGTTTGGGGTTTTAGGATGGGTTTCTGTACAACACTCTGTGACATCAGCTGATGTAAGAAGGGCTTTATAAATACATTTGATTGATTGATTGATTGATTACACATGTATGCATTTACACAGCACTGATAAAATGCCAAGCTGGATTTAACATGGTAAGTAAATGGTAAATATCCAGTTGAACCTATCTTAACTTGAGCCAGAGAAACATCAACAGCCATGAATGCAGTGTAGATTATGATACATTTATAAGTCTCAGTGGTAAGGACAACAGACATGGCTCCTCAGAGGAATCTGGGCCTGTAGCATGTAGCATGTAGCATGAGAGAGAGTGTGAGTTTGAATGGCCATCAGAGTGCATAGCCTACCGCCCCATAAGGTTTCTGCTTGCTGACCTTAAAATAATGACAGCCATCGTGTAACTTCGCAAACGACACAGAACAATTTCGCAAGATGGATACACACAGAACAGCATGAACTGAAAACAGGTAGACAGCTGACTTGAAACACGTAACCAATAAATACTAGTCGTTTTTTTTGTCCTAAAAACGATCTCCTGTGATCTAAGGGAGCAAAGGTTACAGAATGTGACAGCACACCTCAAACTCCCGGGAGAATGCGTTGTTGTGGTGGAGCTCTGTCACGTGCTTGACAAACTGCTTCACCGGAAGGGCTTCATGTTCATCTAAAGACAGAGGGCAAAGGTCATTGAGAGTCCTTTATCAGAATGAAAGTTTGAAACTCCATACTCCATCAGAAGCAGATGTTGAGTGAGGTAGTGTTAATGACGAAAATGAAAATGTAGAGCTTGGACAGATGGAGAGGATAACTGTCTACATGGCTCTGTGCTTGTTAACACTTTTATCTGTCTGTGTGTGTGTGTGTGTGTGTGTGTGTGTGTGTGTGTGTGTGTGTGTGCGTGAGAATGTACTTGTCTCAGAGGATGGTTACCTGTAGCTGTAAGCAATGGTGTGGGTGGAACAGATATGACTCTGGGGGATGTGTTGTCCTCTATGTAGAAATGGGCAGTCTGGAAACACTTTCTGTGGAAACAAATGTACGATGATATAAGTTAATAAACAATAAATTTGTATTATACGAGATGTAAAAAAGCTTTATATTTGTCTCCGTGACCTATTGCCATTGATTTGACACTTTTTGTCCAAAAAATATAAAGCTTTTGTCCATCTCATCTAACGCAAACGCGGTATTTGTTTGCTTTGTTCTCATTTGGTGAAAAATGTGAGAAAAGCAATTGTGACAAAGACAATAATAATATTGGTGTTATGATTGAGTAAGACGTAATAAAAAGACAATAACTGTAGATATATTTTTGAGACATAAAAAGATCACGCTCAGAGACAAGAAAGGCCTAAAAAACACTTTTGTTGTTGTGTTTTTTAAGATACAAAGACAACCACAGATGTTGGCGAACACATGGTAATCTGTCCGTAACACAGGAAGAAAAATAAAATCCTTCTAATCTCTGACAAGTTTTTAACAGGATCACGCATGCATTTCTTTTTGATGAGCCTGTGTTCAGCTACCCAAAAATGGACATCACCACACAGATTACTCTGGACGACAAAACCAGCAAAGAGATGTCCCCAGTAGATAACATGTTTGCGTTTCTAAAAGACGTCCCCACTTTGCTAAACCCAAGTGCACAGCTATGGGGTGGCCAAATGAACACCGTGTCACCAGGGGAAGTACAAGGATGCGACACGGAGGGGATTACCGCAATTCAGCCTCGCGCCACTCGTTTTACAAGACGCTGACACGACGCCTTCATGTCGGACATAATGAGGCGCAGGCCCTTTCCCCCTCCTACTCCACCCGAGGCCCTGTTCCCCAACCACTGGACGACGCTCTACACTCTGAGTGGGGTACATCTCTCAGATTTAATCCCTCAGCAGCGCCAAGATTACTACGGCTTAACATGAAAATACAATAACAGAGCAGAAAACATGAACAATATGTCATGTCTCCAGCCCGGTGGATGAGAAATGTACAGTCTTATGCGGCTGAAGTGTTTACATTTTTGAAAGTGTGCCCTTGATTGGATTGCAGAAGTTGGTTATTTTACTGTCCGACCGGTCAGTTTGCCGCCACAATGAAAAGTTGTATTTTTCTACGATCTCACAGTATGGGCAAAATGTCTTTATACCTGGAGATGCTCAACTCTGAATGCTGGCAGTTATGTGTAAGTGAACCTACCCAAACACAGCAAAGCTCATGTGAAAAGCCAGACATCAAACCGTAGTGAAGATATTGGATGTGTCATGGGGAAGTGTGTGAGAGTGAGAAGGAGATTGGGCCCGTGTCACAGAAGATTAGGCCTCCCAGTGAGACAGACAAATATGAGGTTCTTAAGGTCAACCCCCTCCCCCCTTCGCATACGCCACCTCCCGCTTCACTCCACCCGTGCCCCCTGATGTCTGGGGACCAAGCAGACCCAATCCTCTGCAACAGATGAATAACAATATGACAGGTATCAGCCCTGGGGCAGTTCCACACAGCTGTCCCATAGGGAGGCAAGAGGCTTACTGGTGCCAGTGTGTGTGGAGCCTATCAATGCAGAAAGGAAGCTGTTTTTCATGTACTGTAGCTTAGCTGTCCGATTATACAGATGATGCTTGGGGTCAGGGGGGTCAGTACGGAATCGATACTCAACATCGTAATTGGATCTAATAATAATAATAATTTTGGATCTAATAATAATAATCATTATGGATCTACTAATAATGGATTATGGATCTACTAATAATTATTATGGATCTACTAATAATGGATTATGGATCTAATAATAATCATTATGGATCTACTACTAATAATCATTATGGATCTACTACTAATAATCATTATGGATCTACTAATAATCATTATGGATCTACTAATAATCATTATGGATCTACTAATAACCATTATGGATCTACTAACAATCATTATGGATCTAATAATAACAGATTATGGATCTAATAATCATCATTATGGATCTACTAATAATCATTATGGATCTACTAATAATCATTATGGATCTAATTATAACCGATTATGGATCTAATAATAATCATTATGGATCTACTAATAATCATTATGGATCTACTAATAATTATTATGGATCTAATAATAACGGATTATAGATCTAATAATAATCATTATGGATCTACTAATAATCATTATGGATCTACTAATAATCATTATGGATCTAATAATAACGGATTATGGATCAAATAATAATCATTATGGATCTATTAATAATCATTATGGATCTACTAATAATCATTATGGATCTAATAATAATGAATTATGGATCTAATAATAATCATTATGGATCTACTAATAATCATTATGGATCTAATAATAATGGATTATGGATCTAATAATAATCATTATGGATCTATTAATAATCATTATGGATCTACTAATAATAATTATGGATCTAATAATAATGGATTATGGATCTAATAATAATCATTATGGATCTAATAATAATCATTATGGATCTAATAATAATGGATTATGGATCTAATAATAATCATCCTCCTTTTCGTCTTCCTCCTTCTTCTCCTCCTCCTCCACCTGCTCCTCCTGGTCTTACCTCCAGTAGATGAGGATGCCCACCAGGATGATGAGTCCTACGAAGGTGAGGGTGGAGACCACTGCCAGAGGGACCACGGCCCTCCTCTCCTTATCCCTGGCCAGACCCACCCTGGACTCATGGCTGCTGTTACTGGCCTCTGTAAGTGGGGTGAGAATAGATAAGGACAATGGATGAGGAGTGAGCTAATGTTGACTATTGAGACACACGACACAACTCCCACAAGAAATCACTCACTCAATCAGCTTCTACAGTGGCAAGAAACCCTTTGGAATTACCTGGATTTCTGCGTAAATTGGTCATAAAATGTGATCTGATCTTTGTCTAAGTCACAACAATAGACAAACACAGTGTGCTTAAACTAATAACACACACAAACAATTATACGTTTTCATGGCTTTATTGAACACACTGTGTAAACATTCACAGTGCAGGGTGGAAAAAGCATGTGAACCCTTGGATTTAATAACTCGTTAACCCTCCTTTGGCAGCAATAACCTCAACCAAACATTTTCTGTAGTTGCGGATCCGACCTGCACAACGGTCAGGAGGAATTTTGGCCCATTCCTCTTTACAAAACTGTTTCAGTACAGCAATATTCTTGGGAAGTCGGGTGTGAACCGCTTTCTTGAGGTCATGCCACAGCATCTCAATCAGGTCAGGACTCTGACTGGGCCACTCCATAAGGTGTATTTTCTTTTATTGAAGCTGTTGTTGATTTACTGTGTTTTGTCCTGTTTCATCACCCAACTTCTGTTGAGCTTCAATTGGCGGACAGATGGCCTTACATTCTCCTGCAAAAGGTCTTGATAAACTTGGGAATTCCTTTTTCCGTTGATGATAGCAAGCTGTCCAGACCCTGAGGCAGCAAAGCAGCTCCAAACCATGATGCTCCCTCCACCATACTTTACAGTTGGGATGTTGGTGTGCTGTGCCTTTTTTTCTCCACACAGTGTTGTGTGTTGCTTCCAAACAACTCAACTTAAGTTTCATCTGTCCACAGAATATTTTGCCAGTAGCGCTGTAGAACATCCAGGTGCTCTATTGCGAACTTAAGATGTGCAGCAATGTTTTTTTTGTTTGGACTCTTCCGTGGGTTCTTCCGTGGTGTCCTCCCATGAACACCATTCTTGTTTAGTGTTTTACATATCGTAGACTCGTCAACAGAGATGGTAGCATGTTCCAGAGATTTCTGTAAGTCTATAGCTGACACTTCTTAACCTCATTGAGCATTCTGTGCAGTGCTCTTGCAGTAATCTTTGCAGGACGGCCACTCATAGAGAGAGTAGCAACAGTGCTGAACTTTCTCCATGTATAGACAATTTGTCTTACCATGGACTGATGAACATCAAGGCTTTAGAGATACTTTTGTAACCTTTTCCAGCTTTATGCAAGTCAAAAATTCTTAATCTTAAGTGTTCTGAGATCTCCTTTGTTCGAGGCATGGTTCACATCAGGCAATGCTTCTTGTGAATAGCAAACTCAAATTTTGTGAGTGTTTTTTATAGGGCAAGGCAGCTCTAACCAAGATCTCCAATCTCGTCTCATTGATTGGATTCCACGTTAGCTGACTCCGGACTCCAATTAGCTTTTGGAGAAGTCATTAGCCTAGGGGTTCAGATACTTTTTCCAACCTACACTGTGAATGTTTAAATGATGTATTCAATATAGACAAGAAAAATACAATAATTTGTGTGTTATTAGTTTAAGCACACTATATTTGTCTGTTGTTGTGACTTAGATGAAGATCAGATCAAATTTGACGACCAATTTATGAAGTATTTCCAAAGGGTTCACATACTTTTTCTTGCCACTGTACATAGTCATTGAACACTGGTCACTTTAATAATACTATTTATATACTGTATCTACTGCTGTACTACATTTCATTATTTTAAAATGTTTTATTATTGTATGCTTGTTGACATTTACTGCATTGATTGATTGGAACTAGGAACATGAGCATTAATTTGTGTTATTAGTTTAAGCACACTATGTTTGTCTATTGTTGTGACTTAGATGAAGATCAGATCAAATTGTATGACCAATTTATGCAGAAATCCAGGTAATTCCAAAGGGTTCACATACTTTTTCTTGCCATTGTACATATGGACTCATGAACACTTCAGTAGTAAATCAACACACATACTCATTGACACTCAATACTCAAGAACAAACATCGCAAAGGTTGAGCAAGTATTGCAATATAAGCATGTAATTTCACATACAGGTGAGACAACACTTGGCAAGTGAAACGTGTTAGCATCAAACTACTCTAGCATTTGAACTACATGTATTGTCGTTAAAAAGAAAAACTGCACTTTTAAAGAATTGTCCAACTTACCTTTGTGTTCTAATACATTGAATAATTCAGAGCTCCTGCTTGAACTACGTAGACTTGTTGACTTCAACTTGAAACGCTACCCTAGACCTTTGCTTTTACATCTTTATACCCATTCAGCTAACGAATCGAAACCTCTAGCGACCTCTCTAAACCTTATACAATGGCGGCAATAATAAGGATGAAAGTGAACACAAATGCTTTCACAAAGTTAACATGCACTAAAGGTTAGTTCATGAGTATGGCTCGAAGCTTGAAGCACACAATGGCTTAAATCTATGGGACACTCAATGCAGCAAAGGTATAAGAAGTGTGAATGAGTGGAGACCTATTGGCAAAAAACCTACTGCCCGCTTCTAATGCAAAGACTTAAACGCAGATGATGGTTTCTATCGATGAGCTGTTTTGCCTGGAGTCTGAATGATGACAAAGATATGGAATATTAAACAGGTCAAAAATCTGAAAAGATTCTAAACAGGGGCCCTGAGACTGTCTCAAGTGTTTTGTGAATTACATTGACTGTTTAATGGGGAATTAGACCACTCGTAGTCTGCTAAGGCAAACAATCTATTTTGGTGCGAGTTGGGATTTGCAAGAGATCTGCTGCCCTCTACTGGATGTCGCATGATGTTACAGCAAATAAACAGTAGAGACAAAGGCACGTGCAAGTAAATGTGAATGAATATAAATAGAAAATATGAAACAAAGAACACTGAAATGATGATGACTATGGACTTGATTGTGAACTTTGACATGAACCTGACACAGTAGAGCTGCCTGGATCTAAATTGTTAGGAGGTCTACAAATCAAAATGTATAAAAAAGTAATGTCTTTATTCTACAAAGAAGAAAGGACATGATGGTGAACACACACACAGGTACAAACACTCGCACTCATCTTATGGGATTTTAGTTATCGTAGACAGGTGGTGTGTTAGGTGATGTGCCTCCTAAATTCCAGAGTATTTCCTGTTCCATTGGCATCATGGAAGCTGTAGTTTCCCCCAATCCAACAGGTGCAGCACTGTGCCTTGCCTTGATGTACAGGGAGATGTTGCCCCCTTGTGGATGTTTTTTTTACCTGCGACTGGCTCCTCCTCCTCAGAGTCTCTCTCTGTGCGCTCGGGGATACTGAAGTCTGAGGACATCTCGTTGTCGTATGGGCTCTCGCCCTGTCCCGAGCCACTCTGCTCCTCCCCACCTAGCGGCCAGGGCACCGCCGCAGTTACCGCGGATACTGTTGCTGTGCTCCCCGGCGTCTCCGTGGCGACGGCACTGCCGCTCTCACTCTCAAAGTAAAACGCAGAGGACCGTTCATCATTGTCGGCATCGGGAGAGGCGGCGACCTCAGAGGTGAATGAGGGAGGGGTGGTGGGGATGTAAGGGACTGTGCCCTCCCCTGAGGCCGAGGCTGAACTCTGAACCCTGTCCCACTCTTCATCTAGCTCCTCCTGGGCTTCTCCCGACAGGGTCGAGCCAGACGCACTACTGTCTACCGTCTGCAGGTCAGGGGTGAAGGTGGGGGTGACGGGGGAGGCCATGGGGGAGGAAGAGGAGGAGGGGGCGGAGGTTCGGAGGGCCGAGACCCAGCGGTCCTTGGAGCGGGACGGCGTGGCTGTAACAGAAACGTGCAGGTCACCATGGGAACCGGAGAGAGGAGGATGAGGAGGAACAGGAGGAGAGGAGGAGGAAGAGAAGAGAGGCTGACCTACAGACGGGTTGGTGGAGCCCGCCAGAGATGAATGGATGAGATGGTCTATGTCGCTACCGGAGGAGTAGAGCGCTAGGCTAGCCGCCCCCCAGTCAGACGTGGGCAGGGGGAGGTGAGGAGAGGCATGCAACCAGGAAGAGGACGAGGTGTCATCCAGAGAGCAGGTACACAACGACTCCACACCATTGCTAGCTAACGTGAACCCTCCGCCACCATCAACAACCCCCGACAGAGAAGACTCTATTACACCGCCCGTAGCATAACTAGAGTCCCCCAGCCTGCCATAGACATAGTCAGTGATGCCCGGGGTGGCCCCGGACAGAGAGAAGTCACTAGAGAGGAGAAGAGAAGGCTGCAGGGAGAGAGAGGCTGCAGAGAGCGGTCTAGAGGCTAGCTCAGACAGGTCCCGCTCAACGGGCGAGTCAGGGAGAGTTTGAAGGGGGGGAGTGTCACTAAATAGTGTGGGGTCACCCGAGGCCATGGACGTAGAACCAGACAACACATCGCCATCACCACTATCATCATCGCCTTCACTGCCAACACCACGAGAGACTACGGTCTCCCAACCAGACAGGGGGTGTGAAGGGTGAGGGAGGAGAGACAGGGTGGGGGAGGAGGGTGAGGAGGGAGCGAGGAATGAGTCACCACTAGACAACAGTGCTGTAGCAGCATGCGGGGAGTCCCGGGCAGGAGGGGTCACAGACGACACAGGTCTAGACGAAGGAGGGGCATGCAGGCAGGCAGTGGGGGCGTTGCTAGGGGCGGAGCCAGGGTAACCAGGGGTTGACGTGTCACACACAGGAAGGGTGGAGGGGAGGATCTCACCGTTGAACACCGGCTGCGTGGTCTGCGAGAGAACGCTGCCGAAGGAGGAGGCAGTGGACGAAAACAAGGGCATGCTGGGACTTGTAGGCTGTGGTGGTACCCCCTGAAAGACGGAGGGAGAAGAAGTGGCCACGGTCCAGCTTTCCGGGAGAGGGATGGCCATGGAAATACCGCTGCTTTTGCCGCTTGGGACGGTCACGGGGCGCGCCACCCCTCTGCCCTTCTCCTTTCTGGTTGAGGAAGTGGTGATGTCATCAGTGCGAGACAGCGGCATGGTTGCTGTTGTGGTATACTTCTGGGTACTCCCCCTCCCTCTGCTGCCTGGTGAGACGGCCCGCTCTGCTGGAGCTCTGGTCGTGGTGCGGTACCTTACATTCGGCTCCGTGGATGTATGGGATCGGTTGGGCTGAGTGGTCTTGAAAGGAGACCCTGGAGTGGTGGTTCTCCTCTGGACAGAAGGGGTGGTTGTTCTGATACCAGGCAAGGGGAGGCTTGGTGGGCCAGTGGTTGTTTTGGGCCTGGTCCTCGTAGAGCTTGGGGTGGTCCAGTCCATGTCATTGTCCTGGTCTTCACCCGGTTCAACCCGGGGTCCATAGTCCTCCTGGTGGGGAAATGCACAGTCACACACCACATAGAGTTGAAGTCGGAAGTTTACATTCACCTTAGCCAAAAACATTTAAACTCAGTTTTTCACAATTCCTGACATTAAATCCTAGTAAAAATTCCCTGTCTTAGGTCAGTTAGGATCACCACTTTATTTTAAGAATGTGAAATGTCAGAATAATAGTAGAGAGAATTATTTCTTTCAGCTTTTATTTCTTTCATCACATTCCCAGTGGGTCAGAAGTTTACATACACTCAATTAGTATTTGGTAGCATTGCCTTTGAATTGTTTAACTTGGGTCAAACGTTTCGGGTAGCCTTCCACAAGCTTCCCACAATAAGTTGGGTGAATTTTGGCCCATTCCTACTGACAGAGCTGGTGTAACTGAGTCAGGTTTGTAGGCCTCCTTGATCGCACACGCTTTTTCAGTTCTGCCCACAAATGTTCTATAGGATTTAGGTCAGGGCTTTGTGATGGCCACTACAATACCTTGACTTTGTTGTCCTTAAGCCATTTTGCCACAACTTTGGAAGTATGCTTGGGGCCATTGTCCATTTTGAAGAACCATTTGCGACCAAGCTTTAACTTCCTGACTGATGTCTTGAGATGTTGCTTCAATATATCCACATCATTTTCCGTTCTCATGAGGCCATCTATTTTGTGAAGTGCACCAGTCCCTCCTGCAGCAAAGCACACCCACAACATGATGCTGCCACCCCCGTGCTTCACGGTTGGGATGGTGTTCTTCGCAAGCCTCCTCTTTTTCCTCCAAACATAACAATGGTCATTATGGCCAAACAGTTCTATTTTTGTTTCATCAGACCAGAGGACATTTCTCCAAAAAGTACGATCTTTGTCCCCATGTGCAGTTGCAAACCGTAGTCTGGCTTTTTATGGTGTTTTTGGAGCAGTGGCTTCTTCCTTGCTGAGTGGACTTTCAGGTTATGTCGATATAGGACTCGTATTACTGTGGATATAGATACTTTTGTACCTGTTTCCTCCAGCATCTTCACCAGGTCCCTTGCTGTTATTCTGGGACTGATTTGCACTTTTCGAACCAAAGTACATTAATCTCTAGGAGACAGAACGTGTCTCCTTCCTGAGCGGAATGACAGCTGCGTGGTCCCATGGTGTTTATACTTGCATAGCATTGTAACGTGGTACCTTCAGGCACTTGGAAATTGCTCCCAAGGATGAACCAGACATGTGGAGGTCTACATTTTTTTTCTGAGGTCTTGGCTGATTTCTCTTGATTTTCCCATGATGTCAAGCAAAGAGGCACTGAGTTTGAAGATAGGCCTTGAAATACATCCACATGTACACCTCCAATTGACTCAAATTATGTCAATTAGCCTATCAGAAGCTTCTAAAACCATGCCATAATTTTCTGGAATTTTCCAAGCTGTTTAAAGGCACAGTCAACTTAGTGTATGTAAACTTCTTACCAACTGGAATTGTGATACAGTGAATTATAAGTGAAATAATCTGTCTGTAAACAATTGTTGGAAAAATGACTTGTGTCAAGCACAAAGTAGATGTCTTAACCGACTTGCCAAAACTATAGTTTGTTAACAAGAAATTTGTGGAGTAGTTGAAAAACTAGTTTTAATGACTCCAACCTAAGTATATGTAAACTTCTGATTTCAACTGTATACTGATGCCTTGTTATGAGACACTACTCCTTGTCCTATGTCCTACATTTTAAATTAATGTTTTTTCTTGCAGTGCTTGAAGCACACAATCACACACATTGCATTATGGAATAAGTCAAATGTATGTTCTATTATACTTACTTCCTCTGCAAATCCAGTAGAATCTGGATCAGGGGTGTCCTCTGAAAATAATCACAGATGAGAACGTTAGAAACATTTTTGAAACAATAAAGAGCAAAATGCGTTTTTGGGAGGTAGAAAATATGTTTTTAGTTGTTTTTCTTTTATTCGCCTTTTCAACGTCTTGTGCTCACTGGGTTACTGTAAGTATGTTCAAAGAAATACATAACTAAGACTGATACTTGATATATCTCAACATATTATGGTCGACAGTCTGACAAGATAGGAAGATGAAAGCCTAGACATTGTTTTGTGTGATTGTTTTTCTTCTGGCCTTCAATTTAGGGCTCTAATCAATCTGTAAAGCTGAAGCATTACAGATTCCGTGATATAAATTGAAAACTAATTTCCGATTGAGCCGACATATGCAGCGTTTACGGCATCAGCTGTTCCGGACGACTGTGTGATCACGCTCTCCGCAGCCGATGTGAGTAAGACCTTTAAACAGGTCAACATTCACAAGGCCGCAGGGCCAGACGGATTACCAGGACGTGTACTTCGAGCATGCGCCGACCAACTGGCAAGTGTCTTCACTGACATGTTCAACCTCTCCCTGTCTGAGTCTGTAATACCAACATGTTTCAAGCAGACCACCATAGTCACTGTGCCCAAGAACACTAAGGTTACCTGCCTAAATGACTACCGACCCGTAGCATTCACGTCTGTAGACATGAAGTGCTTTGAAAGGCTGGTCATGGCTCACAACAACACCATTATCCCTGAAACCCTAGACCCACCCCAATTTGCATACCGCCCCAACAGATCCACAGATGATGCAATCTCTATTGCACTCCACACTGCCCTTTCACACCTGGACAAAAGGAACACCTATGTGAGAATGCTGTTCATTGACTACAGCTCAGCGTTCAACACCATAGTGCCCTCAAAGCTCATCACTAAGCTAAGCATCCTGGGACTAAACCTCCCACTGCAACTGGATCCTAGACTTCCCGACGGGCCGCCCTCAGGTGGTATGGGTAAGTAACAACACATCCGACACGCTGATCTTCAACACCATCATTAAGTTTGCCGATGACACAACAGTGGTAGGCCTGATCACCGACAACGACGAGACAGCCTATAGGGAGGAGGTCAGAGACCTGACGCTGTGGTGCAAGGACAAAAACCTCTCCCTCAACGTGATCAAGACAAAGGAGATGATTGTGGACTACAGGAAAAGGACCGAGCACGCCCCCATTCTCATCGACGGGGCTGTAGTGTAGCAGGTTGAGAGCTTCAAGTTCCTCGGCGTCCACATCACCAACAAACTAACATGGTCCAAGCACACCAAGACAGTCGTGAAGAGGGAACAACAAAACCTATTCCCCGACAAGAGACTGAAAAGATTTGGCATGGGTCCTCAGATCCTCAAAAGGTTCTACAGCTGCACCATCGAGAGCATCCTGACCGGTTTCATCAATGCTTGGTATGGCAACTGCTCGGCTTCCGACCGCAAGGCACTATAGAGGGTAGTGTGTACGGCCCAGTACATCACTGGGGCCAAGCTTCCTGCCATCCAGGACCTCTACACCAGGCAGTGTCAGAGGAAGGCCCTAAAAATTGTCAAAGACTCCAGCCACCCTAGTCATAGACTGTTCTCTCTGCTACCGCATGGCATGTGGTACCGGAGCACCAAGTCTAGGTACAAGAGGCTTCTAAACAGCTTCTACCCCCAAGCCATAAGACTCCTGAACATTTAATCAAATGGCTACCCAGACTATTTGCTTCCACCCCTCTTCTTCGCTGCTGCTACTCTCTGTTATTATCTATGCATAGTCACTTTAATAACTCTAATAATATTATTATCTCAATTACCTCGACTAACTGATGCCCCCACACATTGACTCTGTACCGGTACCCCCTGTACATAGCCTCTCTATTGTTATTTTACTGCTGCTCTTTAATTATTGTTACATTACTTTTTTATTTCATTTTTCTGTATTTTGTTCTTCAAAAGTGCATTGTTGGTTAAAGCTTGTGTATAAGCATTTCACTGTAAGATCTACACCTGTTGTATTCGGGCGCATGTGACAAATAAAATTTGATTTGATTTGAATGCGGTCTCCGCTAAAGCAGGAACATTTCAACCACGCTGTAAAGCTGAACTTCCACGATGCGGATTGAACAGAGCCCTTAACTACAACTTAGTAACAATGACATTATATTCTGAGATATTGGCCCCACTGATAAACCCAATGACGTTCTTACAGACAGACACTTTACTTGAAACGTACTTTAAAATGTAACTGAAAGAATAACCATAAGGAGACACTCACACACACAAACAGATTGAGTATTTGTGAAAACCATTCTGTTTTTGATGGTATTTTTTGATGAATTGGGTGCAAAACTGTATTTTAATTCACAGATTGGTCTTCAGGTCCAGGATAGAGGCTTGACAAAAATCTTCGGAAGCTTGATATCCAAATCTTTCAATGGGTCCACAGTATATGAAGCGGCAAATCATTAGATAGTATGAACCTATATTAGAAATCTTTGTGAATATGTTGCTGTCTCACCAGGTGAGAGAGAGGGAGAGGGAGAGGGAGAGAGAGATTACAATAGAAGAGAGAAGTTATCCACAGGTAGTACTTCCGGGTCAGCACAAACTGAGTGTTAACACACCCATTTATCACCCATGCACATGCACACACAGGCCCACGCACACACACATCCTCTTACCTGGATGGGACTAAGTTACACATCATGGAGGCCAGATCAGAGTGGGTTTGTAAAGCATGAGGTGGGTTTTTCAAAAGTTAAGTGGAGAGGGAAGGGATGAATGAATGAATTCACAAACGCGATTCACAAATGAGTTGTTTTGTCACCACAATTGTCACAGCGCATTAGGTCACACAATTGTTTCAAGTCATTTGGATGAGTGTGTACAATTTATGCACATCGAAATATGATGCAGAGTATTTTTAGCAAGACAAAATGTGTTTATTATAAACTTACAATTCAGGAGATACAGAGTACCCATCATTTCATACAAATGATGCACATAAGCAAACATTCTCTTACTGTGACAGGAGGAAAAGATGCCATTTCAAAACAAAAGTGCAATTTTTTATATTTTGTGTGACATAGAAGGTACACATGGAATAACCTTTGACCTTAACCAAACAGATTGAGGGGGGCATTCTTCGTCTTAGAAATCAAAGCACACTTGAATAAGGTACAAAGAAAGATGAACAGAAGATTTCACCAGAGACAGAGTAAAATGCACGCAGCACATTTACTGTGGCACATAGAGGAACTGGGTGCAAGTTTAAAGGAACAGAACTGGACAAAGAGAAGACACAGAGAGACTGAAGGTGGGGGGGCTTCTCAAATCACAAACAACGTCATACAGGGAGCATGGCCAAGACGGCTAGGGAAACAGAAGTGGCTCTGGAAACCAGTGACAGTTCGGTGGGTGTGAAATGTGTGGTCATTTGCAGACATACGTGGTCACCAATCAGAAACCACGACAGAACTACATCTTAACTTCTTCAGAATTACCTTAACACAATCTGTTAATTCTCTATCTGAGAAGCCTTCAGGGCATCTTATCTACTGACTGACTAGACTACACTAGCGGTGTACACTAAGTGTGACTTTGCTGTCAAGACCTACCATTAAAACGATACAGTAAAGGGAACTATGTTTGGTCTCTACTCTCTATGTCAGCAGAACGCTACGGCAGAGTATACCCCCTATGTACGGTCTGTGTAGACGTATTGGCGGTCGCGGTCGCTCTTACCGGGGTCGTCGATCGGCATGTCGACGGTCAGCTGCTCGCTCACGCGCCCGTACAGACCGTTGGTGCAGACCGCCATGACCTGAACCACGTAGCTGGTGTTGGCCGTCAGGTCCTGCAATATGGCCCCCTGGGGAAAGACAGGGAGAGGGGAGTACAGGGGGTTTAGGGTGGTGGAGATGTGGAGGGTTATACCTTCATAGGATCCGTTCTTGCTTTCAATCATACTATGGTCCTTTAGTTTCTTTGTTTGTTTCTTCATCCATTCCCTCGTTCGTTCGTTCATTCACACAAACCTTCCAAAATGTGATTGACCTCAGTTGGTCACCTGCGTGTGTTAGTTACATAAATGTCCCTCACCACATCCTGGTCTCCGTCGGTCAGGTACTCGAAGGCCGGAGGGTCCTCTCCCTGGGCCAGCCTGTAGGTAACTGAGTACTTCTCTATCCCGGCGTCGTACACCGCCCGTGGCCGCTCCCACATCACCAGCAGGCTGGTCAGGTTATGTGGGTCTGCCTGCACGTTCTCCGGCTCTGAACTGCAGACTGACAGAGAGAGAGAGAAATAAATACATCCAAATTATTTTAGAGTCATAAGAACTCCACGTAAAATAATCACTTGCAGTGGTACAAAGAAATGCTGTGTAGAATAAATGTCAAACTTCATTCCGGGCACCAAAACCAAAATATTTGCTCTCAATTTTGCACCCGTTAAGAGGGGTAAACCCGTGCCTCATGCCTGTGTCAACGGTCACCATCAAAGATTAGTGCTGCGGCACTAATGCAGCTCACAGACACACTGAGACCCTGGGATTAACACAGATTAAAGGGGGGAGAAAGAGATTTAAATCAATCAAAATGAGACCTGAGACAATGGCCAGCGACAGCAACTAAACCGTTGACACATTTCCTACACGATCTACGCTAAAGCCTGCACTTCAGTTTGGAAGGGTCATAAGGGTGCCACAAGAGTAGACCGTGGAAATCATTTGTGGTGGGGGGGGTGAATGCATTAATTTCATGTTTTTAATGATGCTGAGGGATCTAAGAAAGATACTCACATTTGTACTAACCCCTTTTCAACACAAGAGGGCAGAGAGGAGCAAAGAAACAGCAGTATTTTTCTCC
The DNA here is from genome assembly GCA_030435695.1 of Brachymystax lenok tsinlingensis. NCBI lineage: Eukaryota > Metazoa > Chordata > Actinopteri > Salmoniformes > Salmonidae > Brachymystax > Brachymystax lenok. The sequence continues at coordinate 15,492,329 of CM059818.1, forward strand.
ATTTCTTTTCTTTTCTTTTGTGACGTGCATCTCACACCTATTCATGTACATTATATACCATATTCAATGCACTGTATCCATTTTCCGAAGACGTTTGGAAAGTGCTCTGTTTAAGGGAGGGGGCAGCCACAGTAACCTAGCAACACCTAGCGACCACCAGGTCTAAAGAGGGGAGAAAGAGGGGAGAGAACTTCAACCTGAGAGACTGATATCATTGCTGGCATGTAGGGAAAGAGAGAGAGAGAGATACAGAAGGATGAGAGAGCAAGAGGGGCTAGTGTATTAGCCTGGTGCCTAAGCATCCACAGCAATTCAATTCTCCCTTCAAGGATATAGAGAGTCTAGGTATAATTAAGAGAGGCACACACACAGAGATGCTGACACACATGCTGTCTTATACTGAACGCCTGCCAGCATGCCACATGCTAGTTAAAGTCCTGATTAATGCTGATGTCTAACCAGTTGAAAACACACATCAAACTGCCATCACGGCTTTAGTAGGGTCAGGTACCAGTCATAGTATGATACATCAAATGAGCTCTGTGAGACAGCCACAGTGTACCGTGTACATGTGTGTGTGTGTGTGTGTGTGTGTGTGTGTGCGCGCATGCGTTAATGTGTGTTTGTGTCACAGATTACCTTTGCCCATAACAAGCTGCAGGTTCTCAGTTGGGTTACCAGTGCTTGCCTCATATGTATCAAAATCCACCTATGACATTTTAATAGGCCACCAAAAGTGTCACAAATATATTTCGGATGTTTGTTATTGGTATGTTGCTATTTTCTGCTCAGAATTAAACATTCTATGCTCTGCTGCAATGACAATGTAGGCTTAATACATATTAATGCTCTATTTGTCTATGAGTTACTTGACAGCAAACTTTATTCCAGACCAGCATTAACAAACCTGAATCAATTCATCACCTAATCATCAAAGCCATGATTAGTTGAATCAGGTGTTAGTGCCAAGAACCAGGAGTGAATACGACAGATGGTTGGATGGATTATTGGAGACAGACAGACAGGTACATACTGGGAGTGAGGACCTCCTCTGACAGACAGACATGTACATACTGGGAGTGAGGACCTCCTCTGACAGACAGGTACATACTGGGAGTGAGGACCTCCACCGAAGACAGACAGGTACGTACTAGGAGTGAGGACCTCCTCTGACAGACAGACAGGTACGTACTGGGAGTGTGGACCTCCTCTGACAGACAGACAGACAGGTACATACTGGGAGTGAGGACCTCCTCTGACAGACAGACAGACAGACAGGTACGTACTGGGAGTGAGGACCTCCTCTGACAGACAGACAGGTACGTACTGGGAGTGAGGACCTCCTCTGACAGACAGACAGGTAACGCACTGGGAGTGAGGACCTCCTCTGACAGACAGACAGGTACGTACTGGGAGCGAGGACCTCCTCTGACAGACAGACAGGTACATACTGGGAGTGAGGACCTCCTCTGACAGACAGACAGACAGGTACGTACTGGGAGTGAGGACCTCCTCTGACAGACAGACAGGTACGTACTGGGAGTGAGGACCTCCTCTGACAGACAGACAGGTACGTACTGGGAGTGAGGACCTCCTCTGACAGACAGACAGGTACATACTGGGAGTGAGGACCTCCTCTGACAGACAGACAGACAGACAGACAGGTACGTACTGGGAGTGAGGACCTCCTCTGACAGACAGGTACGTACTGGGAGTGAGGACCTCCACCGACAGACAGACAGGTACGTACTAGGAGTGAGGACCTCCTCTGACAGACAGGTACATACTGGGAGTGAGGACCTCCTCTGACAGACAGACAGACAGGTACATACTGGGAGTGAGGACCTCCTCTGACAGACAGACAGACAGACAGGTACGTACTGGGAGTGAGGACCTCCTCTGACAGACAGACAGGTACGTACTGGGAGTGAGGACCTCCTCTGACAGACAGACAGGTACGTACTGGGAGTGAGGACCTCCTCTGACAGATAGACAGGTACGTACTGGGAGCGAGGACCTCCTCTGACAGACAGACAGGTACATACTGGGAGTGAGGACCTCCTCTGACAGACAGACAGACAGGTACGTACTGGGAGTGAGGACCTCCTCTGACAGACAGACAGGTACGTACTGGGAGTGAGGACCTCCTCTGTGCCGGTGTAGGAGGAGAAGGCCTGGCCCATGAACTGCTGCTGCTGCTCCCTGTAGTTGTTCTGCAGGTAGTCCATCAGCATCACGTAGCCCGCCTGCTGCATGGTCATCACCTCACAGAACATCTCCAGCTACAACACATGCAACCAACACATTCATAAACACATTATTACATAGCTATAACATGTCTTAATGTTATATAGTCTGCTATATGGTCATCACCTCACAGAACATCACCAGCTAGAATACAATACAACCAACACATTTACAATGCCTCTGTGACTTCTAGGAAGATTTTAACCCACTTAACCCCAACATTTATCCACGGTGGAGCCATTATTGTAAAGCCCTAGTTATTTTTTGTTGCTTTGACATTTTTCATTTATTTTATGTGATTAGTGACTCATTTACGCCTGGCCCTCAGTTTAAAGTCGACCCTGTACGTGAACTGAACTCTCCTTTAAATATGGTGAAACTATTCCTTTTTAAATATTTCATTCAAAATAAATATTGAACATCTAATAGTAAAATCATAGTGTAAAAGCAGGTGAGCTGGTTCTACTCTTTTTGGACATTTTATGGTGGAAAATTGAGCGGGTCGAAAACAACACGTCAACCCTGTTGCCCATACATGTTGCCCAAACAATGTCATTTTTTGTGTGAAACTCGCGTTCAATTGCCACTCCCTGTTTCACACAACAAGATTCCATTCCCCCTGTCACAAGGAGATTTATGGCTGATTTAAGTTGAAATTGTCAACCCTGTTACAGTCAACTCTGTTACTGTCAACCCTGTTACTTTATTTGGCACTTAGTATGCACTTACTATAGTCTTTTTTTACCTCTTGAGATGGGAAAACGTGTTTTTTTATTAAGCATACCTAACATGGTCATTTCAATATTGTCAGCTTCACTAAATAGCATCACTGAATTGGCAGCAAGATTGCTAGCCAGCTGAGACTGGCTGAGAACCAATTAACCAACCATAGACGATGTATACACACACATTCATCATTGCTACCAACACACAAACAGAGAATGAGTTAGCTTTATCTACAATTCTATTCTTACAATTTTCATTCTGAAATAACTTCTTATTTCTGAGTTGGTCAGATATTAGTTTTGAAAGACGAACTAACTACCAAGCTACCTGCTTCCTATAGCTAGCTAGCTGCTTATCAAAGGTAGATAGCTAGCTGGATAATTGTACAACAAAAATCTACCTAACAATTTCTCAATGTTTCTGTAGCTGGCTAAAACATTTGATCATGCTTTGTGATACACCCTGTTTTATGCTGTTTTTGCCCCACTGCTCCATATTAAGTTGAATATGTGCTCTTTATGACAGAATGTAAAAATGAGGTGAAATCTTCTCAAAAGGCGCTCAATTGATGGCACCACCCACATACTAGCTAATTAATTACTATTATCATGATACATTCAAAACCTTCAAAACTACGAGTCATACAGCATTCAGACATCACACAGCCTAACACAGCCTAACACACAGGCCATCAAAAATAACTTGCTGTAAATAAGAACATTGTAAAAAATAACCTTTATTTTACCAGGTAAGTTGACTGAGAACACGTTCTCATTTACAGCGACGGCCTGGGGAATAGTTACAGGGGAGAGGAGGGGAATGAATGAGCCAATTGTACGCTGGGGATGATTAGGTGACCATGATGGTATAAGGGACAGCTTGGGAATTTAGCCAGGACACCAGGGTTAACACCCCTACTCTTACGATAAGTGCCATGGGATCTTTAATGACCTCAGAGAGTCAGGACACCTGTTTAACATCCCATCCAAAAGACAGCACCCTACACAGGGCAATGTCACCAATCACTGCCCTGGGGAATTTAGATTTATTATTTTTTTGACCTGAGGAAAGATTGCCTCCTACAGGTCCTCCAACACCACTTCTAGCAGCATCTGGTCTCCCATCCAGGGACTGACCAGGACCAACCCTGCTTAGCTTCAGATGCAAGCCAGCAGTGGGATGCAGGGTGGTATGCTGAATTTGTTCTTAATTGAGTGGAAAAATAAAATAAATAAACACACATGCAAGACACGCATGGATGCATGTCCTATACACCTCTTCTACAGCTGATTGTGTAACACTGTACAGAACACTGGTCCTCTGACTCACACAGCATTCCAACCAGAGTGGCTGTGAGTGTGACCGCGGGCCAAAACTGTGACTCGGCCAACCTCTGTAACAGCCATTGGTATGTACAAATGTAATGATAGGTGTGGTGTTGTCTAGAAACACACAGTAGTATTCATGATGGTCATGGCGCTCTTATGGCACAACTTTAGAAAAATACTTTTGCATAAGCACATGCATGGTTATTAGTTAATGTTATCAAAACAACAAATATGTGGATAATGTTGTTTGAATATATAGGCTACTGTATGCACGACTGGCGATATGGTCATTCTATCACATAAGAGCTAGCGTACGCCTCGAGGGAGTGTTTGAAAAGCTACCAAGCTACACAACAGAGGAACAATTCTCCCAAAATGGCCTTTCAAAGTGTTTTGCTACACATTACCATACCATACATTACTGAAAAGAGGCAGACTGAAAGCCAGTTTAAAGGGAAAGAGGGTGTGTGTCAGACAACAGGACGTCAACAGACAAAGACTTAAAAGGAGTGTGAGTGCGTGTATGTCTTCCCTGTCACCCTCAGGGTATTTGTGATTGACAGGTATATAAAAGCTGTCATTAAATCAAACTAATAAAGGCGCACGGCGGCCTTTACTCTGCTTAAACTGAAACGCATGGTGCTGATACACACACACACACTCAGAGAGCCACGATCAATTATGAATGCAGACATAAATCAAAAGCAATGGTCTGGCACAAAGTCAGACACAAAAACAAAAAGACACAGGCGCCGGCATAATGAAACAGTCTAGCAGTGACTTGTGAAAACAACAATGCCTTTTACTCTACAGATGAAAGAGTGTATGTTAAGCTCCCACCCAACCCATTGACACTCTAAAAGACATCCGTCAACTCCCACTCTCCCTCTTCCTGTTGCTCACGCTCACTTCTTCTATACCGACAAAAACAATATTTCCACACACTCTCTGATTTCATAAATGCACACAGGCACACACAGGTGTACATGGACACACTCACACACAGACCCACCTGCGTGTCGGAGATGGCCACAGTGTTCTTGAAGACGATCCACTCCACTGTCTCAGTGCAGGGTGGGGTGGTGAGGGAGCCGTTGTAGATGAAGTACTTCTCTGTGGAGTTGGGCAGGAGGCCCCGGAGAGAGAAGGGACCCACCCTCCCACTCTTACCTAGACAGGGGGAAAGTGTAGGGAACGCAGACAGAGAAGCAAAAGTGAAACAGAGGAACAAATTAAAAGGAAGAGAGAATGACAGATGATAGAGGATAACCGATAGAGGATAACCAATAGAGGATAAACGATAGAGGAAAAACGATGAGTATGAACGATGAGTATGAACGATAGAGTATGAACGATAGAGGCTGAATGATAAGAGGATAAACAATAGAGAATAAACGAAAGAGGATGAACGATAGAGGATAGAGGATAAACGATAGAGAATGAACAATAGAGAATGAACGAAAGAGGATAAACGATAGAGGATAAATGATAGAGGATAGAGGATAAACGATAGAGAATGAACGATAGAGGATAGAGGATAAACGATAGAAGATAAACAACAGAGGATAAACAATAGAGGATAAATGACAGAGTATGAACGATAGAGGATGAACGATAGAAGATAACCGATAGAGGATAACCGACAGAGGATAAACAATAGAGGATGAACAATAAAGAACAGGGGATAAATGATAGAGAATGAACGATAGCGGACAGAGGATAAATGATAGAGGATAAACAATAGAGGATGAACGATAAAGGACAGAGGATAAACGATAGAGGATAAACGATAGAGTATGAACGATAGAGGACAGAGGATAAACGATAGAGGATAAACAATAGAGGATGAACGATAGAGGATAGAAAATAAACGATAGAGAATGAACGATAGAGGATAAACGATAGAGGATAAACAAAAGAGAATAAATGATAGAGGATAAACGATAGAGGATGAACGATAGAGGATAGAAAATAAACGATAGAAAACGAATGATAGAGGATAAACGATAGAGTATGAACGATAGAGGATAAACGATAGAGTATGAACGATAGAGTAGGAATGATAGAGGATAAACGATAGAGAATGAACGATAGAAGATGAACATAAAGAAAACAGTGTGTGTGTTTATGCATTAGTGCGTGCCTGTGTGTTACATTATGGCACAGTGAGGTAGTGGGTGTATGATTGTGGGGGATAGTGGCCCTTGAATTTACATGAAATGAGTTGATGCACTCTGTAATGCCTACCTGCATGGAAAACTTCAACCTCCATTAGCATGAACTATCTACTGTACAACAAACATTTACTGAAACTTAGGAACAGTGCTGTGCAGTAATACATCGATAACGAAATGCAAGGGAGATAATTATGGTTGTGCTTAAAGCAGGTGAGTAAAATAAAAAGTTGATTGGTTGAGGTTAGAGTTATTAGGGTTAAGTCAGGTTGACATACCGAATCGACTGACACTGTTGATTCCATCGATAATGGCTACGTAGTTGTCATTGTCTTCGATGCTCGTCTGTAAAGAGGGAAAGGCAGCAGGTTAGTCAGGCATCTCACAAGTCTACAGTAGCTTCCTCTACTAATCTCCTCCTCCTTACCCTTTTGTGCCCCTACTATTCTTGGGCTGCTTTAAAGAGGCAATCTGCAGTTGCTACATCCATTTTGGGACATAAATGTTTTTTTTTCTGTTTTTTTTTTCACCTTTATTTAACCAGGTAGGCTAGTTGAGAACAAGTTCTCATTTACAACTGCGACCTGGCCAAGATAAAGCAAAGCAGTGCGACAAAAGCAACAACACAGTTACACATAAACGTACAGTCAATAACACAATAGAAAAATAAATGAATGATATGTACCCATTGATTCTTGAAGAAATAACTTATAAAGGGCTCATGATCTTAGTTCAACTGTCGTACCCAATCAGAACACAAAATAGAAGCATGTTTTACTACATTGTTTGTAAACAAAGTAAATGTAAATAAACACTATGTAGCCTCAAAATAATTGCTGAAACTATAATATTGTTATAATGGACGGTCAGTCCTTGTATACATAACTCTGTCAATGAATTTGAGAGTGCTTACATTTCTCCAGACCCATCCCTCAGCTTTTTATTGAAACAGGGGCATGGAGTTCACTTTGTTATTGTTTCAACTGCTGAATGCCCCTTTAAAGCTGTGACCTGCTTGGCTGAAGCTAACACTGATGCTAAGCTAAAGCCAACACTGATGTTAAGCTAATAGCTAGAGACTTGATATTCCACAGCTGACCGTCTACGTACTGTAGCATGTCTAATCTCTGCTTAGTCTGATGCTGTAGTGGGTAATCCGTTCCACTATTATGTCCCCTTTGATTTCCTAGGTGGGCAGCGGAGTGTAGCCTAAGATGTGTGGGCTAATCTCCTCAACAAACACACACACACACGCTTACACACACGGTATTGACCTGCTGGTATTCTACACTGTCAGTTACTGCCAGGCTGTTTATTCAGTAGAGGTACTGTTTAGACTAGTTAAGTTGATACAGTAAGTCTTCCCTCATCGACTATGAAAAGCATTGCTGGTATGGACACAAAATTATCCATCAAACACTCTTGACACAGGTCACAAACACACGCATGCACGCACACACACGTATACACATCTGCACAAAATCAAATCCATCAGCACACTCCGCTTCCTGTCAGTGTCAACAGATGACATACTTGTCAAGGACACCCACTCCCCCCAAACTACAGTACCTACCTACCTGAACACACAGGTAGGTAGTAGGTACTGTGGCCATAGTTGGTAAAAACATACAGACCAGTGGTAGAAAAAGTACCCATTGTCATACTTGAGTAAAAGTAAAGATACCTTAATAGAAAGTGACTCAAGTAAAAGTGAAAGTCACCCAATAAAATACTACTTGAGTAAGTATAAAATGATTTGGTTTTAAATGTACTTAAGTATCAAAAGTAAACATACTTGCTAAAATATACTTAGAAAGTAAAAGTATAAATAATTTCACATTTCTTATATTAAGCAAACCAGACGGCACCATTTTCTTGTTTTTATTTTATTTACGGATAGCCAGGGGCACACCAACACTCAGACATAATTTACAAACTAAGCATTTGTGTTTAGTGAATCCACCAGATCAGAGGCAGTAGGGATGTTCTCTTGATAAGTGTGTGAATTGGACAACTTTCCTGTTCTGCTTAGCATTCAAAATGTAACTAGTACTTTTGGGTGTCAGGAAAAATGTATGGAGTAAAAAAGTACATTATTTTCTTTAGGAATGTAGTGAAGTAAAAGTTGTCAAAAATATAAGTAGTAAAGTACAGATACCCCTAAAAACAACTTAAGTAGTACTTATTAGTATGTTTACTTAGGTTCTTTACACCAATGATACAGACACACTCAGAAAATGACCACACTCACGCCCACCTCAAACAGCACAGAGAGAGCTGTGATCCTGCCCCCCGTCCTTGATGGCGTAGTCTAAGGACTCAAAGCGATGCGCTTCATAACAGTAGATCTGCATCTGGAACAGACAGACACAAGGTACAGGAGATGGTTGGTGTCCCTTGTACTGTCCTTAAAAGTAGGGCTGAGTGATATATCCTATTTTAAGGTATTGGATCCAAATACCGGTTTGGATTTTAACAATACTGTCTATAGCGATATTTTGATACAATGCTAAACTAATTAGACTACTTCACAGTCAGTTTTTCCTAGTTTGGTTGAGAAAAAACCATCAGAATGAAGAAAGCCCATTAAAACCACTTAGAATTCCTACAGTCATGTACAACGCATAAAACATATTTAGAACTTTTCAGAAACTTAACCTTTTCACGTGTGTGTTCCAAATATCTCTAACGTTGGCCCCAATGTGAGTTATTTTATGCGCGTGATGTCAGAATGCACTCACTGTTCCAAAATGTGATTGTTACGCAACAGGACAGTTAACCCGCACTGCCCTCAAACCAAGGCATGCTGCCTGCTAATTATCTATGTTTCAACTTGTCAATTTCAGATTCGTTTTTATTTTCTAACAACAGTTTGAATTGAGGTGTGTTCTGCTTCCTCATTAAGTCTCATAGAAGTAGCCCATTTCACTGTTGCGGACTATTTATGATTGAGGCTTTACTGAGCCGGACAATCTCTCTTCGAAGAGAGCCCAAGCACTTACTCGGTTTGAGCGTACACTGCAGGGACCACTGTAGAATGATCACACCTGTGTGTTGGTAAGTGTCAAAGGGATAAATACTGTCAAATACAGCCAAACAGTCAAGAATTAGAAAGCCCTACTTGGGAGGTTACAATGAGGTCATAATCTGTAATATGGAGGTTATAACAAGGTTATACTCTGTCATAGTTATAATGGGTGAATGCCAGGTCTTACCTCCAGGGGGTACTTCACCCCGTTGAGGCTGTGTTCGGAGCCCTCTGAGGAGGCGTTGCAGCGTCCCCAGTGGAAGGTGATTCTTCCCACCTTAAACCTGCCCCTCAACCCCCCTCCACTCACATAGAAGTCCCCCTCTGGGTTCACCGCCACTGGAGAGAACACACAGAGGGTGTTAGTTGACCCTCACACACACTATATTGATGTGGCCTGAAGCTTGCCAAGTGACAACACAAAAAGTCACGTAGACACACACACACATCCATCGGCTTTAAAAGTGCCATAAGTATACACTATAACAATGCCCAATCTTTCACTATCTAATAATATATAATAATTTCCACATCATCATATCGTATTGCATTCCTCCTTCCACTCTTCTTTCTTCTTCTCCACCTCCTCCTTCTACTACGACACCGTAGTATTAAAACCCAGACCACAAGGCTCTGAGACAGTTTCTACCCACAAGCAGTGGATACTGAATAGCTGACTGAATGGCTGGTTGCAGATAGCACTGTTTTACTGTATTACTTTAGCTTCACAGTTTCATTACTGGCTGCTGTAATGCTGTTTTTATGGTGACGACTTATGTGGACATGAGAGCGCATACCTGTCTTGCCGTCGTTCTTGATGGTGGTCCCATCAGACATCGCTTCCTCCCAGCCTTCGAACTTCAGCTTTTGGAACTGAACTTTGACCTGTGTCAGCTCCTCCTCGATGTTGATGGGCGATTGTCTGGCATTGTTACATGATGGGTACTTCTTGGCCCAGTTGTTTTGGTTTAGAGTCCCTGCCAGGAGAGAGTTGACATGTGTTTAATGCATGGTAGAGATAGATAGCTAACATATTGGTGGTGCGTCAGCTACATTAATTTGCCCACAAATTGTACATGCTGTTTTCCATTTCAAAACACAACTCAGGTGTTTCCCTTTTCCGGAAGTGTACTCTGGTTTCTTCCTCTCTAATTAGTGACCAACTGATTGCAGGTGTGCTCCTATGGGGATCTAACAAGCTAATCACCTTCAGGTGTGTCTGCATTGACAGGATATCACTGGGGTGTGACATGCAGAACTGTGGAATTTCTCAAGCTATTCCTGGTGGATCCCCAGGGTGTGATAAATATAAACAAATGATCCCAGCACTAATATCTAGGGATGCACGATATATCGGTGAACATATCGGAATCGTCCGATATTAGCTAAAAATGCCAACATCGGTATCGGCCCGATGTCTAGTTTAACGGCGATGTTAAAAATCGATGTCAGCTACCGGACATGCCTATATAACGTAGGTACATGACGTAATGATGCCCACAATATCTGCTGTGTGGATCAAGCAGTCAACAAGCCGAGCAGTCATTTGAAAGAGTAAGAACATTTCAGCGAGACAACTCAAAGGAAAAATCCATTAAAGCCAAGATAATGGAATTCATTGCCCTTGACAATCAACCGTTCCCTGTCGTGGGTGATGTTGGCTTTCGCCGACTGGTCGAGCACCGGTACACACTACCAAGTGCGTTATTTTTCAGATGTTGCCCTACCGGAGTTACACAGTAATAGCGTCACTGCTATTAGCTTCACAACATACATACTATGGAATGCCGTTTGGGTCTTTGCGTGTCAAAAAAGATACAGTAGCACTGTCAAAGCTGTACAAAAAAGTCTGCAAACAAGCAAACACCGGCCACGAAAGATGTGTTTACAATACCACGTTGGTAATAAAGCATCATTTGTTTGACCACAACTTCTGGGGTACCTAGATTTAGCTAGGTACCTAGCTAGCACCAAGACAACCAGCCTGAAAACAATGACAAGTAGAAGCTGCAGTAATTTTCATTATTCTTACCAATGATTTAGGAATCCTTGTGAGTAAGTATTAGCTAGGCTGCCACTTGTTGTTTGCCTATTGAAATTGAACTTCAGTTCATGAAAATAAATAGCTAGCCAGCTAATTAACCATGTTGCCCAAAGCTAACGTTATAAGCAGCCAGCTAGCTTCATCTGGCTAGTGAGGGTCGACTGGACCGGGTTATGTGTTGTGAAGCTAGCCACAATAAGGATTAGGCACAATAGTGGAATTTGAGTATGTCATTGACAGTGATGCAAATGAATACAAATAGTAGAATTATGCCATACTTTTATTTTGAAGGCTAACCACAAAGTCCACTATTGTGGCTAATCCCTATTGTGGCTAGCTTCACATAGATGGGTCTGACCACAATTAATCAAATAAGAACTATCTTTAGGGTTATTTTAGATGATGACCCCTAGCTATATAGTTAGCTAGCTAACTATAACTACTGAAACAGATGTTGTTTTGCTATGTTTTTGGGGAAGAACATTGTTTGCATCCATGAGCTAGCTAGCTTTTTTTTATGACCAGCACTGTAGGTGCGAGAGACAACTTTACCAGGATCATAGCATAAGAATTGATGAATCGTTGTGACATATGAAATACGAGTGATAGTTAAATCAATCTGTAATACCTACGTTAAAAAATTAAGAAACGGTTAAATGATTATGTGACGTGCAGTCATATTCAGGTCCTGATTGGTGAACAAGCTTATTTGACACAACAAATAGCGTTATTTGACATGTATCTTTTTTGACACGCAAGACCCAAACGGCGTTCCATAGAAATCCTGGATGAGAATGGAACGACTGAACAAATGAACAATGACACAACATAGCAAGTAAGTGAAAGAAATAGGTTTTGATTATGTTTTACTAGTAATGGGGGCATATGTAAATGCCAACAAAATTACTTTTTGGTCAGTGTGGTGTGTGTGTGTAACCTTTATTTAACTAGACAAGTCAGTTAAGAACAAATTCTTATTTACAATGATGGCCCGGACGACCCTGGGCCAATTGTGCGCCTCCCTATGGGACTCCCAATCACGGCCGGATGTGATACAGCCTGGATTCGAACCAGGGACTGTAGTGATGCCTCTTGCACTGAGATGCAGTGCCTCAGACCGCTGCGTCCATGTGTGTGTGTTAACTATTTAACTGTACTAGAATGCTTAAAAGGCAGCTAAAATGTTTAATATTGGATATCAGTATCTGCCAAAAATGTAATATCGGTGCATAATACCTGATTCAAGTAATCATGGGTTGGGTGATATGATGAGTAGTTCAATCAAGTCCAATCTACATGAAGTGCTTAGGGCAAAGGGTTGACATGGGGCTGTGCATAGGTGCTGACGTGCCTATTCCACACGATAGAACAATTTAATGTCATGCTTTCGTTCCAATATTTGCTCCTGCTCATTCATTGCTGTACATTTTCCAGTTTATCTGGAGTCAACTAAGGGGCTGGCAATATCATTTTCAGTGTATTGGTCGCATGGGAGGCCTAAATTGCCTTCCTGAGTTTCGTTTCAATGCTTCTCCTGTAACCCATCCTATCAAACCTGGTTGCCAGTCTGTTTCTGTTGTAGCCGACACCTGTCTCATATGACATAGACAACAACAAAAGCTGTCTAAAACATCTGTGACAGTGAGTATGGGTAGTGTTTATTTCACTTTCCTTGAAGTTTTGAGGCTATATACTGTGAGCATTGCTGAGGCTATATACTGTGAGCATGTAAATACACACACGCACACGCACACACACACACACACACACACACACACACACACACACACACACACACACACACACACACACACACACACACACACACACACACACACACACACACACACACACACACACACACACACACACACACACTACTACTACTACTACTATTACTCGTTACAAATTATATTTCTAACTGAATTTTAGTCCTGGGGCCCACATACTGTAGAGAACCATCTGAGCCAGAAGACAATGAGGCTGAATGAGGTCATTCTGGGTTCTGGGTCAGCTCATTAGCATGTCAATGGCTGCACACACACACAGCAGAGGGGATATGATGCAACAGTATATTCTTCATCATCTGTTGTGGGCAATTGTAACTGCTGGTGTGCTTACCCTGTGATAATTGTATAAAAAAAAGCTGTTATGAAAAGCCAAATTAAACATATTTTATCTGATGTTATTTTCTCAATGGTTCTGATGGTTTTTATGCTCAAATTCTCAACATTTGCTAAAACTGCAACAAAACAGTTGCACCTGGGTATTCATGCCTCCAGTCACTGCTAATCGACAGCGTCAGCGCTGCTTTGCCTAGCTTCATTTGTTGCATTCAGACGATTTCATAAAATAGATAGTTACATATTACAATATTATACTTTGACCTCAAGTATCAATTTGTAAAAAAAAAAACATTTTTGCTAGGTAGCGTTTTATGCGGGTTAGGCTACTGTTCAACGAACATGAAAATGGACAAAATCCCTTTGAATGATTTATCAAGCTAGAATTTGATTTAGATTTTTTGACGTTTTGATCTGCATTTTTCAGTCATTTCAATTGTTGATATGAATATTGTGTTAGAACCGTATTTATTATATACAGGTAAATGCCAAAATAAAGGAAACCCTTGAGTAAATGAGGGATACAACGTATATTGAAAGCAGCTGCTTCCACACAGGTGTGGTACTGGTTCCTGAGTTAATTAAGCAATTAACATCACATCATGCTTAGGGACATGTATAAAATGTTAAATGTGCAACCAGAAGAAAAACAATTCTAGATCACCTGTACTCTACACACAGAGACGCATACAAAGCTCTCCCTCACCCTCCATTTGGTAAATCCGACCATAATTCTATCCTCATGATTCCTGCTTACAAGCAAAAATTAAAGCAGGAAGCACCAGTGACTCGGTCTATAAAAAAAGTGGTCAGATGAAGCAGACGCTAAACTACAGGACTGTTTTGCTATCACAGACTGGAACATGTTCCGGGATTCCTCCGATGGCACTGAGGAGTACACCACATCAGTCACTGGCTTTATCAATAAGTGCATCGAGGATGTCGTCCCCACAGTGACTGTACGTACATACCCCAACCAGAAGCCATGGATTACAGGCAACATTCAGACTGAGCTAAAGGGTAGAACTGCCGCTTTCAAGGTGAGGGACTCTAACCCAGAAGCTTACAAGAAATCCTGCTATGCCCTGCGACAAACCATCAAACAGGCAAAGCGTCAATACAGGGCTAAGATTGAATCATACTACACCGGCTCTGATGCTCGTCTTATGTGGCAGGGCTTGCAAACTATTACAGACTACAAAGGGAAGCACAGCCGAGAGCTGCCCAGTGACACGAGCCTACCAGACGAGCTAAATCACTTCTATGCTCGCTTCGAGGCAAGCAACACTGAGGCATGCATGAGAGCATCAGCTGTTCCAGACGACTGTGTGATCACGCTCTCCGTAGCCGACGTGAGTAAGACCTTTAAACAAGTCAACATACACAAGGCTGCAGGGCCAGACGGATTACCAGGACAACTGGCAGGTGTCTTCACTGAAATTTTCAACATGTCCCTGATTGAGTCTGTAATACCAACATGCTTCAAGCAGACCA
This sequence comes from Brachymystax lenok tsinlingensis, assembly GCA_030435695.1. Lineage (NCBI taxonomy): Eukaryota > Metazoa > Chordata > Actinopteri > Salmoniformes > Salmonidae > Brachymystax > Brachymystax lenok. The sequence continues at coordinate 15,507,493 of CM059818.1, forward strand.
CCATAGTCCCTGTGCATTTAGCGGTGATAATGATGGTACTGTACAGTGTTTGGATCCACATAAAGGTATGTCAGAGGAGCCTGTCTATTATGGTTTTAGGATAAGAAAGATCAGGGCTGAAGGGATGCGTCGCTCAAAGGCACGCACAGCAAAAGAGAATCCCTTCCACACACACAACCGCAAGAGCATACACACACATGCAGATGATCAAATAGAAGCACACACATACACATACACCTGCACTATGATAGCATATACACATAATGCAGATTATCCAATAAAATCACACACACACACACACACACACACACAAACCTGCATTATCACAAACAGGCTCACACAACCACAAATGGCTGTCTATATTGTGCCTGAACAAAAACAATTGGACCCAATACAAGAGCACATCACAGGGATAAAAAATATTGTGACTAAATAGTCAATGCAATATTAATAAGCAACAAGCAATATAGTGTGAGTGTTTGTCTGGGTGTGTATATGGGGGATGAACAAGTTTATCTGAACGTTCATCTCTCTCAACTTCTTTTCTATTTCTAATATATCTTCAAGCCTCCAACATAAACTTCCTGAAGCACATAGCGTCCATAGGGCCATTGGACCAGGGCTGTTTTTCTGTTGATGCTAGTTATGCAATAGGCCTATAGACGGGGGAGGATATCGAGGACAGGGAAGTTGGGGAGGGACAGGGGCATGTTTAGGGTGGCATTGGCAGTCGGAATGCAGGTTGTCCCCCCGCCTGGCTGCCTGTGCCCACTTGTCTGTGCCCTCACCCAATAATGTCCCCATTGTTGTGCCAGTCTCCCATGTGTCACCCAGATTCAGTTTGTTGTGACGCCGACCGAGGCGAGAGGGGAGGTATGGGAAGGCTGTGTGGTAAAGAGAGAGGGGGAGCAAAGGGAAGACGGAGAGAGACCGTTGGGAAAGGGGTAGGGGTAGACTAGACAGTGAGAAGAAGAGGGGGAGTGAGAGAGAGAGAGAGAGAGAGAGAGAGAGAGAGAGAGGTGAGAGAGAGGGAAGAGAGGAGAACACAAAGATAGCAAGGGGTGGAGAGAGGGGTGCCAGGGGGGAAAGAGAATACATTTTATCATGTCTAGTAAAAGCAAAGATTGACAGGGAGATATGGGGGTGATTATTGTGTGCTACTGCCTGAGGGTACATTTCCATGCCAAATTATGCATCAATTTTGTAGAATATGCTGTATTACTGACGGTTTGGCAACTGTATAAAATATAATCATGCTAATAATACAAACTGTATCAAAGTCAATGATGAATTGAAGAGAAATACACACATTTTTCCTACACATCATACAGTCTATGCCGTATTGGCTAGTCATAACCCATGCCGTGTCTCATCAAAACACAGATCAGACAAGCTAGGCTAAACAGCAGCTCCAAACCAGGAGCTGAATGTGCCCTACTTTCCAAATATGGGTCCCAGAGCCTAACACAGGCAATTCTCTCACCAACAGGGAATTCTCCATGGCTGAAAAAAGAAATAAAGCATAGTCCCTGAGAAGAGAGTCCCTAGTGTGTGTGTGAGTGTGTGTGTGTGTGTGTGTGTGTGTGTGTGTGTGTGTGTGTGTGTGTGTGTGTGTGTGTGTGTGTGTGTGTGTGTGTGTGTGTGTGTGTGTGTGTGTGTGTATGCATATGTATGTAACCCTCTGTCAAATGAGGCTACACCAATACACTATAGCTCTTGCACTGTTTAACAGCTTGTGTTAGAATATTGTGTGTATTTGGATGTTGTCAACATTAGTTGAAAAGAGATTGCGGGCCTGAACTTGAACTTCAGTGTAAATAAGTCTTCCTTTCTCATCTCCCCATCTGATAACCTAAGCATAGGCCAATTCTTAATTGAAAACATTTCAGTTGAAACTTGTCTACTCTTTTCCCCAACCAGGGTTATGGAGTAAAGGGGAGAGAGAAGGCCATGCCATTTACTATTGGAACAAGGCTCCAAATGACCCCCAATGATAACTAATCCATTTCCTTGTTGATCTCTCTCCACACACAATACCAAACCACTTTGCCAAACGTCAGGAGAATTCACGAAGATCAAATGAATTTCTAAGGGAATACGTATTCAAATGCAAATCTCAAAATGAGACCAGGGGAATTGGAATGGGATCAGATGATCTTCAAGAGAAGGGGAGAATGCATGAATGTTTTCTCAAATTATATTTTCAAATAGGACATTAATTCCCAGGTCTCTTTGGCGTCCCCGTTTCAGAAGATATTCATGAAACCAAGCTATTCATTATGACCTGCATTGTAAACATAATTATTGCCGAAGAGTATATTCTGCAAATGGCCTACTCTTTAGATGTCTGCCGCACATGCACACGCACACCTTTGTTCTTCCTCTAAAAAAATTGCTGATATAGAGATGCCAGGAGTGGCCATTCCTAAGAAAATCCCAGTCTACTCCAAGGTACAAGCTTCGTGAGGAGAACAAGCTTTGTGACTAGGCTACTCCATTTTTCTCTAACCAGTCAGACCAGTCTAGTCCAATATTTATTGGAAAACCATAACAGCTCTGTTAAAGGAGTCAAACAGATAAAGACAAAGTTAATCCCTTCTGATATTTTACACATGCACAGACTAGACAATCTCTGTGGTTATCTGTTATTACATTATGCACACACGGTACGCAAGTCACAAGCAACTATTAGTCTATGACTGCAAGTCTGACATTGTCTGTCACTACCAGCTCAAAATACTAGCGTTTCCTAGTCATCTCTTTGAAGCACACTACTTATCAATCACATACTCACTCACTGTGTGCCCGCGCACCTGCACACCCGCGGGTGCACGTATACACACACACCGACACACCAACACACACACACACACACCTCATAAGAGGAGCTTTGAGGACCACAGCGTGGCAGTCCAGCAGACATCAAAGTCTTATCTCCACCAGAGTGCCACTCCACTCCTGCCCACCTGTGGATTCATGGCTAGTGAGGAACCCATTCAATCTACAGGGTAACAACTGGTCTTTGGTATTACAATGCTTCAAAATCACTTAGCTTCAATATATCAATAATTTATCCCAATGTATCCTACTGATAGATGTAGAACATTTAACCAAACTCGTATGGTCCCCTACACACTTACCCGCATAGGACCAGTCGATGTCTTCTGAGAATTTGCGCTGGGCCCGGTATCCGTATCCTTGCACCAGTTCAGCTGCAACAGAAAGAAAATAGCTCTCAAAAACAGCTGTTTGTGTCCAAATATGTAATTTGATTAAATCAGCCTGGATTATTCTTATCACGGCACCAGAATTATTATACGTTCACACAGCCTCTAAATCCTCCTGAGTTGGTCTGTTTTTATTTGAGAACTGAAAGACATCCATGTCACTTTGAGAGATCAACTCACGATACCCTCATTCCAAATGATCATGGCAAAAAAACGAATAATAATGTGTTATTACACATAACAATATTGCATATAGGCCATTATGTGCAGTGCAACATTGAGGACCACTCATTTAGAGTTATATATGAGAAAATATCAGCAAAAGAGGGAGGTCTGAGATTGTACAATAAAAACATCTGTTATCTTTTCCGCCTGAAGAAATTTGCTCAATTTTGAGAATAATGAGTAAGATTTACAGTGCCTTCAGAAAGTATTCACACCCCTTGGCTTATTCCATAAAATGTTGTGTTACAAGGTAGGATTAACATTGAATTAATTGTAATTTGTTGTCAAAGATCTACACAAAAAACTCCGTAATGTCAACGTGGAAGAAAAATTCTAACATTTGTAAAAATATAATGAAAAATAAAACACTAATACATATTTTTTTTATTCTTCAAGCTCTGTCAAATTGGTTGTTGATCATTGCTAGACAGACATTTTTAAGTCTTGCCATAGATTTTCAAGCCGATTTAAGAAAAAACTGTAACTAGGCCTCTCAGGAACATTCAACGTCGTCTTGGTAAGCAACTCCAATGTATATTTGGCCTTGTGTTTTATGTTATTGTCCTGCTGAAAGGCAAATTTGTCTCCATGTCTGCAGACTGAACCAGATCTTCCTCTATGATTTTTCCTGTGCTTAGCTCTGTTCAGTTCTTCTCTATCATAAAAAAAACTCTTCAGTTCTTGCCGATGACAAGCATACCCATAACATGATGCAGACATCACCAGGCTTAAAAATATGAAGAGTGGTACTCAGTGATGTGTTGTGTTGAATTTGCCCCAAACATAACACTTTGTATTCAGGACATCTTTGACTTTAAAGTTGTGGAGTATCCACAATATTAAACTCTGTTACTGTTTTAAAGTCACCGTTGGCCTCACGGAAAAATCCCTAAGCAGTTTCCTCCCCAGCAAATGAGTTAGAAAGGACATCTGTATCTTTGTAGTAACTGGCTGTATTGATACACCATCAAAAGTGTCATTAATAACTTCACCATGCTCAAAGGGATATTCAATGTTTGCTTTTTTTTACCCATCTACCAATAGGTGCCTTTCTTTGCGAGGCATTGCAAAACCTCCCTGGTCTTTGTGGTTGAATCTGTGTTTGAAATGTACTGCTCGACTGAGGGACCTTACAGAGAATTGTATGTGTGGGGTACAGAGATGAGGTAGTCATAAAAAAATTATGTTAACCTTTTCACGTGTGAGTTCCAAATATCTTTAACGTTCGCCCCAATGTGAGTTGTTTTATGCGCGTGATGTCAGAATGCACTCACTGTTCCAAAATGTGATTGCTACGCAACAGCACAGTTAACCTGCGCTGCCCTCAAACCAAGGCACGCTGCCTGCTAATTATCTATAGACAATGTTTCAACTTGTCAATTTCAAATTATTTTCTAACAAGTTTTACAGTTTGAATTGAGGTGTGTTCCGCCTCCTCATTAAGTCTCATAGAAGTAGCCCAGTTCACTGTTGCGGACTATTTATGATTGAGGCTTTACTGAGCAGGACAAACTTCTCTCTTGGACAAACTTCTCTCTTCAACGAGAGCCCAAGCACGTCCCCAATGTTTACCCAGATCAAATATGAAGACATTGTGCATCTCTAGTCAGAACAGGCCTTCCCTTGACACATTTTCTGTCTGGTGCCCGCATTGCCTTCATTGTTGTTTCCTTACAAATAATAACTTTGGACATGTGTGCGTTCCTATCAAAGTACGTGCCTTATTTTATGTATATCATGTTGTCGTTTCTACTGTAGCATACCGTATGTATGTATGTATGCATGGAGCATAATGTATTTACTGTTTTATTCACATGTTTTCAAGTACTGGTAACAAATAATGCATTCTGATCTTTGCATATATTTTAATGGACACATAGGATGTGTGTAAAATACTTTTTTGAAGGTTGTACTGATTATGATGAGCTAATGCTAAGCTATTTCTCAGCTATATGTGGCGCCATGTTTGCACAATGCATTCTGGTTGTCACGTAAGCGTCTGTCAGACCAAAGATGATAGTTCACTCGACTGACTTATGGTGCATTCAAGACAACTGGGAACTCAGAAAATATGAGGTCAAATCATGATGTCAGTGATCTTCAGGTCAGAAGGTCAGAGCTCTAGAAAGAGGCCTGAGGTCTCGAGTTGAAATTCCGAGTTGGATGACAGTTCAAAACAATTTTCCCCAGTCGGTGCTCGTTTTTTTTCAAGTTCCCAGTTGTCTCGAACGCACTGATGTCGGAAGTCAGAGATTTCCGAGTTTCCAGTTGTTTTCAACGCGGATTCAGATTGTAACTATGGTAAGTCAGGGTTGCCAGCTCAGATCCCATTTCCAGGGTTTTTATTTTTATTTAGTGTATAAACTTCTTCTGTGTTTGCCACCCATTTATTGATAAATCCCCCATAATAGTAATATTTCCTGCACCTTATCCCCCCATGATACCTTCCCCGATATCTACACCCCATGAACTTATACACTGTAACAAGTACATTGAAGATTTGTAAAATGCTGAAAAGTGGCCAAACTAAGTTCATATTTTTCAGGCAATGAGCGCAGCCATCTTTGACTTTGAATTTGTTTACGTGCATCTTATAGTGAATGGCATTCTGAGATTAGGGAGTTTTCACTTGTCAAACATAAACCATCATAAAAAATGTAGCTGCTGTTAGCTTAGCTGACACGCATCTCTTTTCTAAACAATAAAAGGTGAAGTTGAGGAATAAAGTTGTGAAGACCTTTATTTCCCAGCAATACAAAACATTGTTTAGATGCTTTTCAAACAACAATGCTGTTTAGACGTGTTTGTTGGATCATACGTTCTGTTGCTACTGTTCCAATCACATATTTGCGATGGTACGCTGCAAGTACCAGTCAACAATGATCACAATACGTGAGCGAACGCATCAAGGGTTCAACACTATTATTGCACACAGAGTGAGTCCATGCAAATTATAATGTGACTTGTTAACTTCACAAGCTCCAGCAGCAAAGGTGACTGTTTTGGAGAGCCTGGCGTGCCCAAAGTAAAATGCCTCCCATTTAGGCCCAGAAAATGGGATATGCATATATTTAGTACCATTGGATAGGAAACACTCTGAATTTTCCAAAACTGTTAACCATTTGTCTGTGGGTCAATCAGAACGCATTTGGCAGGCAAAACCCTGAGGAATCTCTGTCCTGAAAAAAGTCATTTTGACACATTGCTCATTTTTGAGCCCCTCCCTATCCAAAATGACCATATATAGGCATGTTAACGCAGTGCACGTCGCTTCCTTATGATGTCATCAACCACGATACGGTGTTTTACTCCATCTTGGGGGAATTTCGGCCATTGATAAACAGCTTGGAACGAGAGACCACGTTATGAAAACTCTTCAGAGTCTTGGCGTGCATGAGACGGCGCGCTGTGCCTTATTTATCGCTTTTAGCGTTCAGTTTATATTCCGGCTGATTTATAATTGTACATATACGTAAAGGGTTCCTAAGGATACATTTAAAACTATGTTTGATTGTTTTTGGACAAGTTTATAGGTATAATTTTAACGAGGCGGCGCCGAGTTTCAAAGGAGTAATGGAGGCTGTCGTTTCTGATTATAAGCATGAACCAAATGGAGGATTTATGGATAAAAGACGTTACTTTTTCTAACAAAAGAACCATGGATTGTCTTCGTTGGACACTTAGGAAGACCTCAGCAGAAGTTCTTCAACAGGTAATTACTTTGTTTTCGCTGTGAAATGTGTTATGTGTGTGCCATGATTGCTAATCGATACATGGCTATTGGAAAATATGTGAGGTGCTAGCCTCAAACAAATGAATGTGCTGCTTTCGCCGTAAAGCCTATTTGAAATCTGACAACGCTGTGATATTGCCTAGAAACAGAGCTTTTGATGAGTATGGAACACTTGTATATAGCTGGATGTTTAATAATTCAATTTTCGGATTTTAAATCTGGCGCTACAGGTTTGCGCTAGTAGTGTCGGGATGATCCCGCTAGCGACCCACTGGTATTTGAGTCGTTAAGCAAATTTACTCCTGAACTTATTTAGGTTTGCCATAACAAAGGGGTTGAATACATATTGACTCATGACATTTCAGCTTTTCATTTTTTATTAATTTATAAAAACATAATTACACTTTGGCATTATGGGGTATTGTGTGTAGGCCAGTGACACATCTCAATTTAATCAATTTTAAATTCAGGCTGTAACCCAACAAAATGTGGAAAAAGACAAGGGGTGTGTCTACTTAACTGAAGGCACTGTAGGTCTGCAGCACACAGATCATTAACATAATGCACTCTGGGGGTTGTCTGTGGAATATATCCATGCGTGTTTGTTTACTTGTCTCTAGAAAACCATCCAAACATGCACGCACGCACGCAAACACACACACACCTCACCAGCAGACATAATTATCCTTGCATTTCGCTGTACCAGTGCTGCAGAATGATTAGGAGGTGATCGTTTATTATTACAATGCCCTATGAGTCCTGTCTGGAAAATGAACTGGAGCCAGATTCCTCAGGGCTACACTGCCAGGCAATTACGGAAGAGTTACTGTCAGAACCAACATGCCTCATTATCATAGCTTGCAACAAAGCACCTGCTCATTAAAGCATAGGGAAACAAACTGATTACACCAAACGTTCTTGAGATGTTACTGAAACCAAGTGATGTCCAAGAATGGGAGACGAGGATGTGCTACATTTCTGCAACATTAACAACTCCAAAGGTTTTCAAAAAGCGTGGACATGAGGGACCCTCGCAGAGCGACTGAAGTAGCACCAAACGTTTTGGGAACATCACTGTGGATGTGCACGAAAGGTGCTGATCGAAAGCAGGAGGAACTGATTAGAAGAGAGGGTGGAGAACCGGTTTGACATTTAAACAACATTCCTCCGTAGTTGAGCATTTGGTCTACAAAAGATTGTTATCTGGGGGATGAAAGAAGCGTGTTTTTTTTATAGAAAACGAATTCACTTACAAATGCATAGGCTCCAAAGTCCATCTGTACTGGAAACGTGCTGGAAGGGTCAATGTAAAAAGAAGATATCTAAGTCAACACAGTACGGCTCGGGTTGGCACAATAGTGTGAAAAGGGTCTTAAACCATGTCCAAATCTTGACCTGACCTGACTCTGGTTGGAAGAAGATGAGAATGGGGACTCATGCTCTGCTGGGCTGTTTTCATGTTTGCCTGTGATCTAATTTCTCTGTCTAATCCTGGATTAAATGTCTTTGACCAAGCAAAAAGTCCACTTTTCTCACAATCTTCCCAAAGCAGTATACCAGTAACTATTCTGGGGAGTTCAAAGAATGCCGCTGCATAGCCTTTTGCTATGTGTTGTATACTGAGCTGGTTTAAATAGTCATTAAGGATATCATCCAAAAGGTGCACGGGGATATAGTCCCGCAACTAATCAAATAATAATTAGGAAACTAGAAGTGATACATAGCTCTCTTTTTTTCCCCTTTTCGCATTCTCTTCATTATTATCTCTATCTTGTGGTCTTCCTCACATTGTTGGACTTCACTGGTCTGTGCCCGTCTAACAATGGGGTCAGCCAAGGGTCATGACCTCTTGTTAAAAGGTCAGGGGTTGGAAGTTCACTCACACACAACACTTTGTCTTCTTTGGCTTTAAACTAATGTGTCTCTTTCCGACACAGGGACATCTCTACAAGGGCTTCCTATCCTCCTCTCCCTCGCTAATCCGAGAGATATGATTGCCTACAAGAGTATTTGGCTTTAACCTGTCCTATTCTTTCTGTTCAGTGCAGATGACGGAAGGGTACAAGGAGAGGAAACCTTTTATGATTATTGAGATACATCCTCAGTGTCCCTATCTCCCTTGCCTGGCCTTCTGATGTACCATACTGACACCATACAGAAAGAAATGATTTTCTACTCATACTTCTGTGATGCTAATTGACTAATTCATGTGGGGGAGACAACTGTAGCTCTCTTACTTTACTTTTATTTATATCTCTGCCATGTTCCTTTTCCTCCCTAAGATGTGTTGGCCATACAGTAAGTAGGGTCTGAATTAGTCCCTTATTAAGAGAAGATGAAAACCAGTAGTGTTGCGGCCCTCCAGGACCGACATTGAACAGCCCTGGCTACTGAACTCCTTATGCCCATCTCTCTCTCTCTCTCTCTCTCTCTCTCTCTCTCTCTCTCTCTCTCGCTCGCTCTCTCTCTCTCATCCAGTTTGTCTAGAGACCTAACTTCTCTATTTCAGCAGTCACTCACATGCCAGTGTTCTGTCTATAGAGTGTAAACAATGGCTTTGACATGAAACACCTGTCCATTTCCAGCACCGGTTCATTGAATAGGCTTGATTATATTTACACTGTGTGTGTGTGTGCGCGTGTGTGCGTGCATGTCTGCTTGACTACATATGTGTGTGTGTGTGCTGTACATGTGCACTTGTGTATGTGCTGTGTTTGCATGTGTATGTGTGAGCTCAAGGGCACCATGCGTATCCCTATTTAGCATCAACAGAGGATTACAACATGGGCTCGTCTTGCTTTGTCTGGTGATCGCCCATGACCATGGTGAATGGCATTACCTTTCCTCTTTAAGGATCAGTGGTGCACCTGTGACTGAAAGGGAACAAAAAGCTTTCCTTAAATTACAATCTGGGCTGCTTAGCTCAATGTGGCCCAGTCCCTCCATTTGTGGCGGTTACGAATTGAAACTACAATTGTCTCGACAAACATTGAGTATCTTGGATTGTGTGAAAATATCCAACGATCTTAAAAGGCCTTTTGAGAGTGCACGTTTATTTTACATGGCTTGTACAGTGCTACCATCTCATGTAGTTATCACAAGAGGTCGTGCCAAGTAACTGAGAGCTACACTCCCAGACAGGTACTTCTTGTCCCATTGTCTTGTCTCCTTGATTACCTGCCCCTGTCTTAATGGCCCCCCAGTTCGGTTTCACTCATTCAACAGAGGTTTTTATTTCACCAAAGGGGGTTAGCCTCATAGCCTACGTCCAGACACCAGGTTTCAATTTCCTGTTGTAACGTTGTCTGAATGGAGTTGGACAAACAAAAACCAGTCTGCATGGCACATCGCTCGTACATGCACAGATCAAACAGCCTATAGGTTCAGTTACATCGCGTCGTGTTCATGTGACAGGACACAGGAGAGGAGGACACAGGAGAGAAGTCCGTCTGCCATTGTGGCGTGAGACTACAAAGAGCACATCTGCTAAAACAAGCGTAACCACGCTGTAACTGAAATACTCATGCACATACAGAATGCACAGCAGGAAGGCCATTGGAAAAGGCCATTGGGAAAACGTTCTATTTAAAAAGGGCAACCATCGCATTTGATCCCCCCCCCCCCCCACGATGAAATCGGGGAGCGGACTGTGGATCTGTCTCTGTCCTTTTCAAACGTTCGTCGCACGTGTTATCTCAGCACTGGGTACGATTTTCCCGAAACTTGGGTGAATGATGCGTCTAGCCATAGAGATCAGGCTTTTACAAAATTCCACTGATTGGCCTAAGGCCTCCTGTAATTAACTGAAATTTGTTAGTCACAAGCAGTATCTCAATTGGCCCAAGGTGGGGGGGTGCTGAATCATTCACGGGGGACGACATGTTTACTGTTGCCTTGTTTATTGCTTGTTTTATTCAAGGGAATAATGTCGGTAGAGAACGAATTTAAATCCCTAAAAAACATTGACTGTCGAAAGCTTTGTTGAACTCCTGCTATAAAACTCTACTACCTCATTATCCTCATCAGAATGTAAAAAGTCAGTTGGTAATAAATCAAGTGGTTCTGGGTGGGTTTGATGACTCAGCCATATAGTATGCGGTCTCACTTTACAGTGCTCATGAATAATGAAGAAGGTTTTGAACACACACAGACAGTCAGTGTGAATGATGGAGGAGGTAAACCTACTAGTAACGATAGGGCGGACAGATTCATTCTGCATTTCTCTGAACGATAATACTGTAGTCAACTGAACAAAACGATAATCTCCTACTTTATGAGTGATGTTCTGAAGAGTTTAATCCCACCTTTTTCCATTACAATATCCTTTCAGTGGTAATTGAATCTGAATCCTGATTGACGCTCAACACCGAGGACGGGAGTTATGAAGTCCTGCAACTCAAGAGAGGGACTGAATAGTTTCCCCCCCAAAAAATGCCTGTCCAGTGAGGGGAGATATTTTATTGTAAGACTTCTCCTCAGTATGAGTAATCCCCAGGTTACTAGTTAGAGAGAAGGAGAGAGACACACAGAGCGAAAGAGAGAGTAAAGAGAGAGAGAGAGAAGAAAAGAGAGTGAGAGTAAAGAGAGAGGGGGAGAGAGAGACAGTAAAGAGAGAGGGAGAAAGAGAGATAGGCCACAAACTTGTGTGTGTATGTAGCCTATAGAAGGCTGTGGGTCTGTGAAGCAGCATCCATCATGCTGCTGCATGGTGAATAAGAGGATTAACCAGACCCTGGGAGACACTGGCTAGCCCACAGGGCAGGAGCACAGAATTCTACCAAAGACAGAATGGTTGAGTAAGGCAGCCCATGGCAATGGAGACCTCTTGAACCCCAACAAATGTTTGGTTCCTCTCCAGAGGTCACTGAGAAAGTTACAGCAGAAGACCCTGTTTGATATAAAGAAGTGTCATGCTAAGTGTGGCTGTCTTCCGTTATAAACCAACAGACAGGCAAAGGAAGTAGTCAAAGTGGTCACTGGTAAACAGACAACCGGCTTCTATTACTACACCCCCTCACACACCCTGCATTCACACAGAACCTGTGCCAATCATTTCATTGGCAATAGCCAATGTCATATCTCAGTTCCCAGGTTGCATCGAGACAGTAGGCTAGAGGTGCAAATCCTCAATGGAGTGATCCCACCAAACACACAAAGGCAGCCTGTCATTCATTCAATAGGGATTACCATACACATATAAACTAGCCTGTTCTACAATGCATAATTTTGCTTGGGTGGGAAAGCATGACTGATGGTCTTTGGGGATTCCTGTTTGATGGTGTGTATATATATATATATGTGTGTGTGTGTGTGTGTGTGTGTTTCGTGTGGTGTGAGTACAGCTGCTGATCTTAGATCTGTAACGTGCCACACTTATTAGCCCAGGCTGAACAGCTGGAGCATTAGGGAAAGGGGATACCTAGCCAGTAGCACAACTGAATGCAATCAACCGAAATATGTATTCCGTATTTAACCCCACCCCTCTGAATCAGTGAGGTGCGGAAGGGGGCTGCCTTAATAGACGTCCACGTCATTGGCTCACACGCTTCAACAGCGGAGGTGGCAATAACACTAAATGCATCATCAATTAGACATAATAGATTAGCAAAAACCGTTCATAATGTATTACACCAGATCCTGAGGGCCATCATCGTTTAAAAAGAATTGGACCAATGCGCCTGGTCGTTAATCCGGCAATGGCGCCACACAAGGAGACAGAAACATCACTTAATACATGGAATTTGCACACAAGGAAGTACACGGACACTGGTTCAAACCAACAAAGGGAGCGGTAATAGAATAGTTTAAACATCCTTGTTGGATGTTGAATACTTCAAATAAACCATTTGCCGGCACATCAGGATTGAGTTGACGATAAACATCTGTAACTCAAAAGATAATATTTGACTACGGGCCGGGTTTAATCAAACCTGCCTCAGCAATGTTTATGCAGTATCATTATTTACATAACTAGACTACTGCCCACACACTGATCTCAAAGATCCTACCTGTCAACGTTGTAGTTTATAGTGTCCAAGCACATCATACAACTTTAGTGACTACGCAGAGAAAAGGTTTCTGTCTAAACTCCGATGTCTAAAATCAGGGTTCTCCAATCCTGGTCCTGGAGAGCTACTGGATGTCCAGGCTTTCATTCCAGACCCTCAGTAAAACACACCAGACCGAAGGCCCTGAAAAGCGGATTTTTTTTTTTACTGTGTTAGTAATGGGCTGGGGGAAAAGCATGCACACACCCAGTATTTCTCCAGGACTGGAGTTGGAGAATCCTGGTTTAATTGCGTATTGAACTGATTTGCTCCTTGTGTACACATGGCTGTACAGTACTGGCTCTAGTCCAGACTGTGGAGGATTCTCAAATGATTCCACATTCTATAGAGTAAAAGCTCATGTCACTGTGAGATGGGTCAATTGGCATTGTGGGACCGTGTGGGAACAGGCTGTATGACAGGCATCCTGCTGGTTCTGGCACACTCTCATTGTGCCTTGGTTAAGTGACTCTGGAGACGACATGCCACAGTGTGTGACCGACGGGAGGAGTGTGAAATGAGTTGGAGTGTAAGTGTCTGTTCACACTTTTCATTGCATTCTGATCTCTTCGGCCTGTATTCTCCAACACCAGGTCCCCTGTACTGGGGTGATAAGACTGAGTGGCCCAAAGTGTGTGTGTGCACCTGCATGTGTGTATGTGTGCTAAGTGCGTAGGGCTGGGAAATGCCAGGGACCTCACGATACAATATTGTCACGATAGTCAGGTGCCGATACAATACATATTGCGATTCTCACGATTCTAGATGTATTGCGATTCGATGTTCCAAACATATTGCTCACCATATATCTGCTGCAGAAGGAGACGAGAGAGCATGAGAAAACACGTTTGGATCAGTCATGGAAATAAAAGTGAGGAAAACAAATTGTCCCTATTAAAAAAATACTGGAGTTTTGGAGCAGGTACAGCCAACTAGCGCAAAAATAACATTGCGATATTGTCAAAACGATATGATATATTGTCAAAAATAATATCCCAATATGTAACTTCATCAATCATTTCCCCATCACTATACATGCGTACAATTAGGAGTATGTGTGCATGTGATGAAGAACAGATGAGGGAAAGAAATATAGTATCTCTGTGTGTGCGAGCGTCCGTGCATGCGTACGCTCCTTCCTGTACATAATGACCCATCCAGAGAGTCTGTCTGATTGAGGACTCTGTCTAATGGCTCCAGCCGTTTAAGGTTTCCATCATTATCCTCCCTGGACTCGGGCCAAACACACAGTGCAGGGATGTTTGTTTATCCAGCGTTTCTAATGTGTCATCCTTATGTTCCCCTGCAGAACTGAACTGCAATAGAATAAGGAAGGCCTGGTCCAGTAGCCAGCCATATTCCGAGCAGCTGATCTAGCTCTTGAGGTCATCTGGCCAGAGCAAATCAGCATGCAGGATACGTGGGGCCCAACTCCCTGGAAAACAAGTGGACCTCCTTATGACCCACAGGCACAGTGACTTCCCCCGGTCTCCCACACATTGCCATGACCACAGATTCAGCCTGTTTCCTCTCACTGACTGTCTTGGTTGTACTGTATCATTTTACACCACAGAGAAATCACGATCTCGCAATGCTGCATCTCTGTCTCTCTATCACCTCTGTCTCGATCACTCTCTGGGATGTGTGAGAAAAATGACCCTTTTGTGTCATTCAGACAGTCTTCCTGAAGACTCTTTCTTTTTCCCCGCTTTGTCATTAGTTCCTCGCCCAAACGTCTCTAATGTCTCTAGAGTGGGACAGTGAATGTTTTAAACAAGACGGCCACTTACCCCGGCTTGTTTAGAGGAAAAGAGAGAGATGTACTGGAATCAAAAGAGGAGAGTTCCATCATAATGATCTCAGAGGACTTATTTATAATTTAAAAAATTAACTTTGGGTAAAACGCACTAGCATACATTGAAGTATGGGAGCGTCTACAGAAAAGACCATTAAGGATTATGCACAGGCTGTGATTTATGGACCAAGAGCCATTTGAAAGCATTTTAAAATGTATTTGCTATAGCTACATGACGTCAGTGTATTTGGAAAATTGCTCCTTCAGGAACAACGGTGTGCATTCGGTCTCCATATGGTACTCCGCCAATAATGAAAGTATTCACACAGACCGTTCTCTGACTGTTTCCTGTCCCCTCACCTTGAAGCTCTCACCAATTAGCTACCAGCTTTCATGTTCCTGTCCGGTCAACTTGATTAGATGTCTGTCACGTCAATAAAAATGAGGGGAACATGAGTAATGACAACTTCTAGGCTAATTTGTCTTCATTCTTATGGAAAAGGTCGAGATCATGCTTGTAAGGAGGCACAGAGGGCGGTTACACAGTTTTCTTGATTATTTACACTGTCCCATTCATTGATGGTATCACAATACGAGGCGAGTGCTGAACATGATAGTCTCAGTTGTCTGGCTTGGGAGATCAAATCTGTGTGTGTGTACGTGTACGTGTGTGTGTGTGTGTGTTTTATTAAATGCAGGATAGATGCCATCCCTTACATAACCAACTATCCTGAATACAGTCATCAATCAGGTACCATCTCTGTCCTCACCGATCGGAATAGCATAAGATAGAAGACTGGACCCCTGTCACTATTCATCAAGCAACATGCCTGTAAAGAAGACTTAAATAGGAGGTGAAAGCTAAGAATACAGCTAGGTAAATTAGTGAGGGGGGGCGTCATTGATGTTCAATGAAATTAAATATGCTTCCCCAACACACATAAACACACACACGCACACACACACACACACACACACAATTGCCTCTATAAAAAGCAGTTGACAAGACAGAAGCTGTCTTCCCAATTCCACGGGACTAATGGCAGAGATAAAAACTTGATAAGGCTGTCCTATTCCACAGAAGAGATGCTTTCGGCAACTGTGGCAAATCGCTTTAACCATATTTCCAAATGCATAAAGGATTCGTTCTGATCATGGAGCCTGGTGAGGCTATTTTGGCATGGGCTCGTCTAGACATAGACCTAATCTAATTGGTCACATGGAGCCTGACCAACAACAGAAATAGAAGAGCAACTAAACCACATCTGAGCCGGATGGGTGCATTTTCTGCCAACGTTGTCTCCACATTGTCCCGGGGATGTGGGTGGCTGGGAGGGTGTGTGAATGGTTGTAGGAGGACTCCACTGCTTGCTTTCATGGTATTTCTGATAAACTATTTGGATTTTTTTATGGGAGGGAAGGAGAAATATATTTTATGGGTAAGTTCAAGGAAACACCCGATTATAGGATGAATTGTGATTGCTAAAACTATGATGCAATTATGACAATATAAATGATCTCAAGGAAATACCAGAAAAAGAAGTTCAAATAAATGCTCCCACTAAGAGCAATTCATGTCTCCTTCTCTGAGTTGTGTTATTGTAAGCAGTGACAATGGAAGATACTGACAACTGACACAAAGGCTTTGAAGGGAAATCACAGCACTCCCACTGAGTTCCCTGCCTTCCCCTGAACATGCGGACACAAGAGGTTGCACAGCCGGACGTAGTTAGCCTCATCCGAGCGTGACTGTGCTCTACTTCCCAGAAACACCTTTTCTCCTTGTACCCTGATGGTGGAAACATGGGCCGACACAGATGACCAACAGACCAGAGAGGATATCGCAGGGCTATAACATGCTGCTTGCTCCAAGCTCTGGGCCAACTCATCCTCTTTAATCTCTGTGAACTCTCTCTCTGGCCTCCAACACAACCATATTTCTCATTAGTGAGTGATCCTTTAGTCTTCGTGCAATATCCGTCTTCATGAGCTAGTAGCATTTTATTTTTAAGTCATGAAGCCTAAGGATTCTTGTATTGGAACATCTCAAGGAACAAAAGTCCTCCCACATTTTTCATTGTTAGCCGGGTCACATAAAGAAGATGACACAATATCATAAACCACTAGCCTGAAGGAGCTCAGTAGGAACCACTAAGCAGGGCTTAGGGGTTAGTCTACACAATAATTGCTTTTCATGTAGATTAATCCACTGTGGCTGTCCCTTGACCATCCATCAAGGTCAGAGTGAGCAAAATTACCAACTCATTAACAATCACCCAGTATTTCCATGGTGGCTTGGGTGATGTCCGTCTGTAGCCATTTTGAGTGATACGTTAACCCTGATTACGTAGTACCTGTCTTGACTGCATCAAATCGTGAGAAGCTAGTTAAACTAGCTAACTTTACCTAGCTAGGCTAATTGAGGCTGCAGTGCATGCGCTTTCTCATCCTACAGTCAGTGCTTGACTTGGACTGAAATAGGTGCCGGTACTCATTTTGGGTGCTGGTACTGTTTATATTTAGGTGTAGGAGCTCCACAATACTTTTGAGCTAATATTGTATAAGAGGAACAGGAGCTCAAGCAGTAGAACATTTGAGGTGCAGGTACTCAGCTCCGACAAGCTCCCGCCCAAGTCAAGCACTGCCTACAGTTACAAATACAGTTACAATAACGCCATCCAGAATATTAAGTAGCAGCCTACCTGTTGGCTCTTAGTCGTTGTAGCCTATCCTTCTCCTGTAACTTTTAATCCGTCATTTTAATTCCATCTTCCATTGATTAGATATCTCCTAACTTTTGCCCCGAGGCTTTATGACTGTAGCCGCTTTGATGACTTATGATTGGCCAACAACAACAACACGCTACACTTGCCACGCTCAACTCTCATGAAAAGCAAGAGCAGCAGCATAAATTCTCAAAATGTCTCTCTCTCTACTGCAGCAGTTGCATTCGGATCTGTAGGGTCCTTCCGGACTAGTTATAATTACACATACCCGAGACCCGTGACAATCATATCAGATCTGACCCAGAGCCGTGACAGTACCCGCTCGGATCCCGGATATTTGAGTACAGGTGGATCTGTGAAGACCTCTAGTGCAGACAACCTCTGATAGTCTCTGATAGTCTCTTCTTTTCTGGTGTGATTTATCAGTAAGCTTTCTGAGGTTCTACTGTTGGCCTACTTTTGAGTAGTATCATTCACCACCAATATGTTTCTGTCACAGAGGTTGAACATTCTATTTCAATGGGCATGACATATCTGTCATTAACCTCCTTCGATACGGGGCCGCAGCACAGATTGGCCTCTCCAGATGTACCCGGACATGGCTCCGGACCCCTGATGGGAGCATTAGTACTGGCCACCCGCTGCCTAGTGTCCACCACCAGCTGCCACCCTCCACCAAAGACTGTGCTAGTCTGCCAATCAGGAAATTTGGGAATCATGGTGCGGTACAGAGTAGGATACTTTGCTCATTTTGTTCAAGTACAGTAGTGGTCCTATCAATATGATGCCAACATTGAAATACTTTCAGGCTAACCACGAGGGGACATGCTTTAATTAAGACAGCACAATCAGCACTGAGGTCTGTGATCTCCTCCATTGGTGGTGGTGCTCAAAACCAATGATATTGGTTTTGAGCACGCCTGGCTTTCATCAAGCCTACATGAACCTGCTTTGGCAAATTTCATTAGGTGCGGTTAGCAGACATTCTGAGAGACTACTTCTAATTAACAGTCCAAAGACAAGTATCTGGTACAACAGAAGCGATTTTTTTACGCAAAACTGTGTTTCAAAACAGTTTTATCTGGCTAATGTGGGAAATTATGTTATAATGGGGTTTCAATGGATGCTTTTTCAGTATCTGTCACCACTTCAGCCGAAGTTGGTCCCTCTCCTTGTTCGGGCGGCTTTCGGCGGTCAACTTCACCGGTTTTCTAGCTACCGCCAATCTACTTTTCATTTTCTATGTTTTTTGACTTCATTATACACACCTGGTTTTTATCCCAGAATGAATTGTTCCTTATTTAAACCTTCTGTTTCCCTCATGGTTTTGTGCGTGTTTGTTCTATGTTAGACGTTCTTGTGAGCTTGGATTTTTCTACCAATTTTGGTAGTTTGTATTTTGAGTAAAGTTGATTACTCATCTCCGTTGTCCTGCACCTGACTCTGCCTACCTGCTACACAGAGACTTCTGACAGAAACACGCACCAAATTAATGGAGTCAGCAGGAGAACACAGCCTTCCTCTGCCTATTGAGGAGCGCATCCAGCAGCACGCAACCATGTTGCAACATCTCGGCACAGCCATGGATCGCGTGCTGCATAATCTGGAGCAATGGGAGAGAGGTTTTCCAGCGCCTCCACCAGCATATCAACCTCCCACTCCATCACCCACACAGATGTCCACACCTCCTTCACCTGAACCCAGTGGGATTCGGCTCGCGCTCCGAGTGCATATGATGGAACGGCTGCCGGGTGCCAGGGTTTCCTACTCCAACTAGAGCTCTACCTGGCGACCGTTCACCCGGCTCCCTCGGGACACGAGAGCGTCTCCTCTCGTCTCCTGCTTATCCGGGAAAGCCCTGGAGTGGGCCAATGCCGTATGGGGGGAGCACGGAGCAGCGTTGGACCATTACGAGAAGAATGCCTGTTCCACCTCAGGCAGGGGACGAGGAGCGCACAGGACTTTTCTCTGGAGTTATGCACCCTGGCCGCCAGAGCGGGATGGAATGACAGAGCCCTGATCGACCATTACAGATGAAGTCTGCGCGAGGACGTCCGATGCAGGCATGCAGGGACACCACGCTATCCTTCGACCAGCTGGTGGATATGTCCATCAGGCTGGATACCCTGCTGGCCCCCAACACCTCTGATCCAAAACCTATGGAGCTAGGAGGGACTGCGCTTAGGGGGGCCGGAGGAGGCCACTCCCTGCACCTTATGTGGCCGCAGATGGCACATTGCTGGTCGGTGCTGGGGGGGTACCTCAGGGAGTCGAGGCAGCAGGCACGGCACTATCGTGTCATCCCAGGTGAGTAGGCACCAGACTCACCCAGAGCCCCCTGTTGCTCACATGTTTTTGTTTATAGATTTTCCTGAGTTTTCCCTGCGTTCCCAGCATAAGGCGCTTGTCGATTCAGGCGCAGCTGGGAACTTTATTGACTGTTCATTTGCCCGTAGTTTAGGGATCCCCATTGTGTCTGTTGATACAGTGAGGGAAAAAAGTATTTGATCCCCTGCTGATTTTGTACGTTGGCCCACTGACAAAGAAATGATCAGTCTATAACTTTAATGGTAGGTTTATTTGAATAGTGAGAGACAGAATAACAACAAAAAAATCTAGAAAAACGCAAGTGAAAAATGTTATAAATGGAATTGCATTTTAATGAGGGAAATAAGTATTTGACCCCTCTGCAAAACATGACTCAGTACTTGGAGGCAAAACCCTTGTTGGCAATCACAAAGGTCAGATGTTTCTTGCAGTTGGCCACCAGGTTAGCACACATCTCAGGAGGGATTTTGTCTCACTCCTCTTTGCAGATCTTTTCCAAGTCATTAAGGTTTCGAGGCTGACGTTTGGCAACTCGAACCTTCAGCTCCCTCCACAGATTTTCTATGGGATTAAGGTCTGGAGACTGGCTAGGCTACTCCAGGACCTTAATGTGCTTCTTCTTGAGCCACTCCTTTGTTACCTTGGCCGTGTGTTTTGGGTTATTGTCATGCTAGAATACCCATCCACAACCCATTTTCAATGCCCTGGCTGAGGTTCTCACCCAAGATTTGACAGTACATGGCCCCGTCCATCGTCCCTTTGATGCAGTGAAGTTGTCCAGTCCCCTTAGCAGAAAAACACCCCCAAAGCATAATGTTTCCACCTCCAGGTTTGACGGTGGGGATAGTTTTCTTGGGGTTATAGGCAGCATTCCTCCTCCTCCAAACACGGCGAGTTGAGTTGATGCCAAAGAGCTCCATTTTGTTCTCATCTGACCACAACACTTTCACCCAGTTGTCCTGTTCATTGGCAAACTTCAGACGGGCATGTATATGTGCTTTCTTGAGCAGGGGGACCTTGCGGGCACTGCAGGATTTCAGTCTTTCACGGCATGGTGTGTTACCAATTGTTTTCTTGGTGACTATGGTCCCAGCTGCCTTGAGATCATTGACAAGATCCTCCCGTGTAGTTCTGGGATGATTCCTCACCGTTCTCATGATCATTGCAACTCCACGAGGTGAGATCTTGCATGGAGCCCCAGGCCGAGGGAGATTGACAGTTCTTTTGTGTTTCTTCCATTTGCGAATAATCACACCAACTGTTGTCACCTTCTCACCAAGCTGCTTGGCAATGGTCTTGTAGACCATTCCAGCCTTGTGTAGGTCTACAATCTTGTCCCTGACATCCTTGGAGAGCTCTTTGGTCTTGGCCATGGTGGAGAGTTTGGAATCTGATTGATTGATTGCTTCTGTGGACAGGTGTCTTTTATACAGGTAACAAACTGAGATTAGGAGCAGTCCCTTTAAGAGGTTGCTCCTAATCTCAACTCATTACCTGTATAAAAGACACCTGGGAGCCAGAAATCTTTCTGATTGAGAGGGGGTCAAATACTTATTTCCCTCATTAAAATGCAAATCAATTTCTAACATTTTTCACATGCGTTTTTCTGGATTTTTTTGTTGTTATTCTGTCTCTCACTGTTCAAATAAACCTACCATTAAAATTATAGACTGATCATTTCTTCAAACTTACAAAATCAGCAGGGGATCAAATACTTTGTTCCCTCAATGTATATATAATATATATATATATATATATATATATATATATATATATATATATATATATATATATATATATATATATATATATATATATATATATATATATATATATATATATATATATATATATATAATTGTAATAATGACAATTACAACAATACTGAATTAACACTTTTATTTTAACTTAATATAATACATATATAAAATCAATTTAGTCTCAAATAAATAATGAAACATGTTCAATTTGGTTTAAATAATGCAAAAACACAGTATTGGAGAAGAAAGTAAAAGTGCAATATGTGCCATGTAAAAAAGCTAACGTTTAAGTTCCTTGCTCAAAACATGAGAACATATGAAAGCTGGTGGTTCCTTTTAACATGAGTCTTCAATATTTCCAGTTAAGAAGTTTTAGGTTGTAGTTATAGGAATTATAGGACTATTTCTCTCTATACCATTTGTATTTCATATACCTTTGACTATTGGATGTTCTTATAGGCACTATAGTATTGCCAGCCTAATCTCGGGAGTTGATAGGCTTGAAGTCATAAACACCGCTGTGCTTCAAGCATTGCTAAGAGCTGCTGGCAAACGCAGGAAAATTCTGTTTGAATGAATGCTTACGAGCCTGCTGCTGCCTACCACCGCTCAGTCAGACTGCTCTATCAAATATCAAATCATAGACTTAATTATAATATAATAAACACACAGAAATACGAGCCTTCAGTCATTAATATGGTCAAATCCGGAAACAATCATTTTAAAAACAAAACGTTTATTCTTTCAGTGAAATACGGAACCGTTCTGTATTTTATCAAATGGGTGGCAACCCTAAGTCTAAATATTGCTGTTACATTGCACAACCTTCAATGTTATGTCATAATTATGTAAAATTCTGGCAAATTAATTACGGTCTTTGTTAGGAAGAAATGGTCTTCACAAAGTTCGCAACGAGCCAAGTGGCCCAAACTGCTGCATATACCCTGACTGATTGCACTGAACGCAAGAGAAGTGACACAATTTCCCTAGTTAATATTGCTTGCTAACATTAATTTCTTTGAACTAAATATGCAGGTTTAAAAAATATACTTGTGTATTGATTTTAAGAAAGGCATTGATGTTCATGGTTAGGTGCATTGGTGCAACGATGGTGCTTTTTAGCGAATGCGCTTTTTGTTAAATCACCAACCATTTAGCAAAGTAGGCTGTGATTTGATGATAAATTAACAGGCACCGCATTGATTATATGCAACACAGGACAAGCTAGTTGAACTAGTAATATCATCAACCATGTGTATTTAACTAGTGATTATGTTAAGATTGTTAGTTTTTTTATAAGATAAGTTTAATGCTATCTAGCAACTTACCTTGGCTCCTTGCTGCACTCACGTAACAGGTGGTCAGCCTGCTACACAGTCTCCTCGTGGAGTGCAATGTAATCGGCTATAATCGCTGTCCAAAAATGCCAATTACCGATTGTTATGAAAACTTGAAATCGACCCTAATTAATCGGCCATGACGATTAATCTGTTGACCTCTACATGAAAACGTATAATTTTTGGGGTTATTAGTTTAAGCAGACTGTGTTTGTCTGTTGTTCTGACTTAGATGAAGATCAGATCAAATTTGATGACCAATTAATGCAGGTAATTCCAAAGGGTTCACATACTTTTTCTTGCCACTGTAGAAAGGGTAATCAACAAAGTAATGGAGTCCAGGTGAGTCCAATATTGCGCAGCTGCATATAATGATGGTGACAGGTGTGCGTAATGAAGGGCAGCTGGAGCGGTAGCAGGCGTGATATTACCCCCCCCCCCATCTAGGGGCGCCACCCGGTGACCCACCTGGGCGAGCCTAACGGGCCGGGTGAGGCATGGGCGCTGGACAAGCTGGCTGAGGCATAGAAGCCGGCTGAGGCGTGGGATCCTGGCGACCCGGCTGAGGTGTGGGATCCTGGCGACCCGGCTGAGGCGTGGGATCCTGGCGACCCGGCTGAGGTGTGGGACCCTGACGACCTGGCTGAGGCGTGGGACCCTGACGACCTGGCTGAGGCGTGGGACCCTGACGACCTGGCTGAGGCGTGAAACCCTGACGATCCAGCTGAGGCATGGGAGCCTGACGAACGGGCTGAAGCATGGGAGCCTGATAGGCCGGCTGAAGCATAACGTGGGGTGGGCGCCAGCCAAGCCAACCGAGGCAAGAAGACCTCTCGAGCCAGCTAAGGCATGGGAGCCCGACAAGTTAGCTGAGGCACCCCCGGTTCCATCGGTGACGGCACCCGGACCCGACATCACCAACCAAAACAAAAACCAAAAACTCCCTGATGCTTCCTTTAGTGGTGTCAGCATTCTGTGAGGATTGATGCTGGAGACGAGAAGCAAGTACAGGGAGTGAACATTTAATAAACAACATACATTAAACAGAACAGGAACAGCGTCTGGACAGGGGAAAAATAACGACATCAATGCTGACACAGGGAACAAACTGAGGAGCAGACAGATATACGTAGAGGGGGTAATCAACAAAGTAATGGAGTCCAGGTGAGTCCAATATTGCGCAGCTGTGCGTAATGATGGTGACAGGTGTGTGTAATGAAGGGCAGCCTGGCGCCCTCGAGCACCAGAGAGGGGGAGCGGGAGCAGGCGTGACAGTAAAAGCACTTTGTGACATCTGCTGATGTAAAAAGGGCTTTATAAATACATTTTAATTGATTTCCAAATGGGTAGGTGGAGGTGAAAACTCTGTATTTGCAGCAAAGAAATACAGTCAAACACTTGACCAACTTGAAGCTTGGCTTGAGTAAAATATCTGCCCGTACAGCCTTAGGCTTAGCACTGCCAAAAGATTCTTAAGTTGTTCAAAGTCCCAGTTATTTGCATAACTACACAGGCATGTCATACTACACACATTTTTAATAGTTCTGTCAGTGGCTAGACTGCATTCTATGTCAAGTTCAATTTTGTTGCAAAACAATTTGTTACCATCCTGTCAAAATGTTACTCCTGTAAGCAATTACATTTCATCTGTACCTTACTGATATTTAATGTACATGAAAAGAGCATGAGCCTTTTGGGGATTATGTGCAGTCATTTAAGTCCCAACACATTTACAAATGCCATTACTTGTGTCCCATTGAGAATTAGAATTAAAAGGAAGATTAAAAAAAGAAAAGGGGGGATACACACCCAATCCCCCCGAGAAAAATGCACCTTGACCAACAGTGTTGTTCACACAAGCTAGCTGGCCTTTATCTTAGTCATTTGGGGATTTGCATTCAGTGTCAGGACAACAGCCATCGATATACAGGACAGTTAAGAGACCACACACTAACAGGCAGCTGAAGAGAAGAAGAGGGGGAGAAATCAATGGCTCTCTACCAGCCACTCTACGGGGCTCCTCTTGTTCTCCCCAATGGCCCCGGTGTGAGAAGCCCTCTTTCAGTTGCAAGACGGGCCACCCGGATCTGCCCTGTCATCCATTAACCAGCCAGTGGTGGGCATCGAGGACCCGGCAGGCAGGACGCCAGGAAGACACCAGCAGAACCTGGTTGTTTGTGAGACAAACGAGGAGAAGGAGAATACGTAGCGGGTAGAGATGGTGGGAGGGAGACAAGAAGAGGACGACCGGGGGGTGAGATTGGGGGAGCGAGAAGAGAATGAGACAGGAAGGACAAAATGATGAGAGGAGGAGAAATTAGAAAAGAAGAGAGAAAATTACAGATTGACGATAATGAGGGGGAGAAAAAGTTTTACAAATATATGGGACAAAAAGGAGAAGAGAAGAATGCATGTGAAAGTGTGAAATAAAGACAGTGAGAGTGAGCATGAAAAGGGGAAAAGGTCTGGAACAAAACTAATGACATTACAAGTGTGGTTGAAGCCTCAACTCCATCGCTCTCCTAGCTTGGGGGCACCGCTGAGGTGTCAAGAAGGGGGAGCCTGGGAGCCAGAGCGTCGGAGCATTGCCATGACACTCCTGTGACGGTCGCAACACGCTGCGCTCTCACACATCCCCTCCAGTCTCGCAGCGTGAGAGCCTCCTGCTCCAGCGCCACCACTGCCTCTGGGACAAATTGGTGCTCCATCTAGCGTCACGCTTACAATGGTCCCCCCTCACTGTGTCGCTGCGCACCGCTGAACACCATCGAACACCGTCGCCCTCTGCCAGCTTCTCCCCCACCCACACAAAACAAATCTCTCTTCTGACAGCATAATTCACGGGGGAGGCCTTGGGAAGACGGAGGATATGGAGGAGAACCAGTGTCCTGGGCTCCGCTATGGAGGCTTGGCTGGTCTGTACCACCACGTAACCACAGTCCTATTCAGCCATGGCCGGGAAGAGAGAGAGGGGCGACTCAGAGGATTCAG
The DNA here is from genome assembly GCA_030435695.1 of Brachymystax lenok tsinlingensis. NCBI lineage: Eukaryota > Metazoa > Chordata > Actinopteri > Salmoniformes > Salmonidae > Brachymystax > Brachymystax lenok. Next base: position 15,533,662 of record CM059818.1, read on the forward strand.
TGTGGCCCCTGTGCAAACTTGAGTGAATGCCGTTGAGCCTAATACCGACTAATCTGGTCATCAAATACCCCTCCTGCCGCCGATAGGAAATCTGCTCTGCTTTTTAGCAGCAACCATGCAGGGATGGCTAAGAGGACCAGTGTGCCAAGCTGCTCTGGGTAGGGTGTCCCGCAGCTTCCTCAGAGAAAGAGGGAGAGAAGGAGAAAGAAGAATGGGAGAAGGTAGGAGAGGAAACGAGAAGAAAGAGTAGAGGCAGAAAGAACAAGGGAGAGGTGGCATGGAGAAAAAGCTATTTGTCTTTGAGTTTCAATTACTGTTTGTAATAAATGTGATTTTGCACAGTTAACAACAGCCATACTCAGACTAAAGTAGACAATGTTTGACTCATACATTCATTTCAGATCATGCAAACACACTCTATGCAAATAAACTATTGAGTTGTGTACTCTGCAAGTGTAGTTTATTGTGTTCCTCAGTGTGATAACAGCTGCATGGACAACCTGAAGTTATGAACTGGCACACTTTCCTCATTATACCAGTAAGCTACATCTGAAATTGGATTAAGCAATGGACCAACAGCTTGTGACACAGCCCTCTAAGGTGGACTTCCAAGAGGCATGAGCAAGGGGTATGGAATCTGGAAGCCCAACAACCAACCATCCACCTGAATGACTGAGTGACAAACTATGACTGCCATCTGTCACGAGTCACGACCACCCTGCTCCAAAACAACAGGCACAGAGACTTCCTCATCCGAGAGAGAGCGGGGCACTGTGGATGATGCCCAGTGTAAATGCCCCATCTATAGCCCACCACATTGGGAAGACAGATGGTGCAGAGTCTGCGTTGCATTCATTCACTTTGTGTCTTTTTTCTGCCATCAATCCCTATGCTGCCTTCCCAACAAACGACCGCTTCTTTTGTGCTCAACGTTTCATCAAAGCGTCATTTAAAGCACTCTACTGAAAGGGGAAAAAAGAAGGGAGAAGAGGAAGGGAGTGGTGGCGGTGGGGTGCATGTGGTAAAGCATTCAGCATGTACCAACACATTTGATATCCCAGTTCACAAGGCCTGTCACAAAAGGCTTTTAGCTCTTAAGCAAACTAGCTTTAGCAAGCTTTTTTCAAGTCTTTGTCTAATGCCTCACCCAAAAGATTAAACCAAGCATATCAGTCTCCTCCTTGACACTTTTGCACTGTACGTGTGTGCCATATTGACGCTGAACGGCTAAGACCAACTGGGCGAATTAAGAAAACCCTCCTTTCACTCAGTTCTGAGGGGATATGTAAATGATCAGTTCATTCAAATATTTGCCTGTATTGGCCTGTAACCAATGGTGGCTGTAACAGCAACCCCATTTATAGACCTATTTGAATTTGGTCAAAATGACAAGATAACTATCAAAATATGTGCAATTAAACGTATTTGTAACACATCAACAACACATTATTTAAAGGCTTCCTACAGTACCATAGGCTTCAAATAAAGTGTAACCAAAGGCTATCTGTTTGACATTTTCAGGATAGCCTTAGTTGAATGTCAGGAGAGAAATACAGTTGTGGTATGTAACCTAAAACATTAGCCCTAAAACGCTGGTGGTTAGTGGCTCTGCAGGGGTAGCAGTAGCTTCAGTTTTCAGGCAGCTTGAGACTGCCATACCATTCATTTGTGTAGCACCTTTCGACCAATCACTACTAGCCCCCCTTTCCAAAAATGAGCGTTTTACTTACTAATAGCATAGTTCGACAGCCGTGGCGAAACCACCCTTTTCATGCTTCATAGCTCCACTAAGGTTATATTGACGGACCAAATAAATACGAGACACCCGATTAATGGGAATGCACATTCTGATGGGATTCTTTACACTTGGCCCTTTCATACACAACATAGAAACAATTTTGAATGTTTAACTTTCTTTGCGTAGCTACCCCAAAGTTGATAGTCTTTAGATGTTCCTCTGTGCTCTTCTCACAATAGTCCTACGGTTGCACAACAAATATCGCTAAAACCAATTATCTATAAGCACACGACTGTCTTTTAATAAGGCTTACAATACGTTGTGTATTTTCGAATTTAGTCAGGATCATTATGAGATCTGAGATGATAATAAGACATTATAAAGGGGTAATGCATGATTATGACAAGTCTTACATTGCATTATAACCGCATTATGTTGCCACTTCAACGTGATGTTTAATAACATAGAGCCTACTTCTCCAAAGACGCACAACGCTTGTGCATAATCATTCGAGATAATTGAAATAGACCGAAAGACGATTATTATCTTCAGGTTTGTAAATCAAATCAGCAAAATAATCCATGAAACGAATGTGTACAAAGTAGGCTAGTGAAGCGAACCGAGTTCATTTGAACCTGAACTTCACGCGCACTGCATTCTCGGAGAGAAACAGGTAGGCTACCTTGACAGAATCAACAGTAACCATCAAGTGAAAAAACAACAAAAAGCGTTAAAACATTTTTTTTAAATCATATAATAGAATAATTAATAATGAGAAAAACTAAATGAAATATCTAGTTCTTACCTAATTGACAGACGAGCAAGAGCTGAGCGAGCAATAAGCCTCTTGAAGCAGCCGTTTCCATATTTCACCAACCTCACAAACCTCGATGAAGACAATAAAAAGCTAATGTATGCTTCTGGGGAAAGATAGTCCCGTGACGGTTTCACATTTGTTTCATGCTGGGAGTTGTTGTGTTGTCCGGTCCCCGTTTATCCTCACTCCTTTCTTTTCGGTATCTCCGGTGAGGCTGTTTGTATGCTACTCGGAGATTAACCGTGAGCGCGAGGAGAGAAAGTGTATGAGAAGCGTGCGCCTCCCACAGACCTTAATGCACGAGCTCTGTTTAACGGAGTTTAAATGATTTTTTTAAAAGGAAATAGCCTGCATTCATTGATATCATTAATTCATTACGAACAGTGATAATTCCATGTAACTCAGTTGCAAAAGTCGTTTTGTAACTTTATTTTGAATATGTTTTTTCCTTTTTTAAACACAAACCATTAGGCTATTTGCATAGCCGCGGGAAGTAGTTTGGGGGTGGGGGTGCAGCAAGCGATAATGCTGGAAAAAATTAATTGCGAAGGGATATTTCTATATCCCATACAGAAGTCTATAACAGTCTGCTAATACAGGACTAATAAAGGCCCAGTGCACTACTTTATTGCATTTGAGTGTTTACCAGTATTTGTAAATTGAGGCTGTTGATTATCTGTACAAATCAAAACTTTATTTGTCACATGCACGAGTACAACAAGTGTAGTGAAATGCCGTGAAATGCTGTGAAATACCGTGAAATGCTTACTTACAAGCCCTTAACCAACAGTGCAGTTCAAGAAGAGTTAAGAAAATATTTACAAAATAAACTAAAGTAATTTTTTTTTACAAAAATAACACAATAACATAACAATAACGATGCTATATACAGGGGGTACCGGTACCGGGACAGTGTGCGGGGGTACAGGTAAGTTTAGGTAATTTGTACATGTAGGTAGGGGTGAAGTGACTATGCATAGATAATAAACATCGAGTAGCAGCAGTGTCAAAGCAAATGGGGAGGGGGGATCAATGTAAATAGTCCGGTGGCCATTTGATTAGTTGTTCAGTAGTCTTATGGCTTGGGGGTAGAAGCTGTTAAGGAGCCTTTAGGTCCTAGACTTGGCGCTCCCGGTACCGCTTGCCATGCGGTAGCAGAGAAAACAGTCTATGACTTGGGTGACTGGAGTCTGACAATTTATGGGCTTTCCTCTGACACCGCCTATTATATAGGTCCTGGATGGCAGGAGGCTTGGCCCCAGTGATGTACTGGGCCATACGCATTACCCACTGTAGCGCCTTACGGTCAGATGCCGAGCAGTTGCCATACCAGGCATTGATGCAACCGGTCAGGATGCTCTCGATCGTGCAGCTGTAAAACTTTTTGAGGATCTGGGGACCCATGCCAAGTCTTTTCAGTCTCCTGAAGGGGAAAAGTTTTTGTCTTGCCCTCTTCACGACTGTCTTGGTGTGTTTGGACCATTATAGTTCGTTGGTGATGTGGACACCAAGGAACTTGAAACTTTCAACCCGCTCCACTACAGCCCCGTCGATGTTAATGGGGGCCTGTTCGGCCCGCCTTTTCCTGTAGTCCACGATCAGCTCCTTTGTCTTGCTCACACTGAGGGAGAGGTTGTTGTCCTGGCACCACACTGCCAGTTCTCTGACCTCCACCCTATAGGCTGTCTCAACGCATTCTCACATAGGTGTTCCTTTTGTCCAGGTGGGAAAGGGCTGTATGGAGATTGAGATTGCGTCATCTGTGGAGCTGTTGGGGCGGTATGCGAATTGGAGTGGGTCTAGGGTATCCTGGAGGATGCTGTTGAGCCATGACCAGCCTACAAATTAGTTAATTGGATAATACCTGTGGGATATAAAAATACTTGCTTATATGTTTTCAAGTTTCTTGAAATACTTTGCAAATGCAACTTATTTCTATGTGAAAACTGAAATTGCCTTACATTTCAGTAGACACTCTTATCCAGAGCAACATACAGTAGTAAGTGCATACATTTTTGTAATGGACCCCCATGGGAATCGAACCCACAACACTAGTGTTGTGTTGCAAGCTCTACCAACAGAGCCTCATCATCACATCACATCATCACAAACCACTTGATGTCTCAATGTACTCAATCAATTACTGTATTGTGCATTATTATTCTTTATGCTGATGGAAGGTCTACAGGTACAAAACTAGAACACCAGCCTGTGTACAGTACAGTAATGTACATTTACATTAAGTGGTTTATAAGGATGGTAAATTAATTCTGCTCAAAAAGTGGTTGTTTTCATGTTATTTGATCAAGAAAGATATTTCATTTGATGTGGCTGTTTTGTATCTTAGCCCATAACTTTGCACCTTTTGATGTAAATGTTTGAGGACAGGGTTTTGTTCTTTCTGGATTCCATTAGAATGACAATCACAGAGAAAGGGACAGGGCAACAACTCTTACAATTCCAACTATTGAATCCTGTAAGATACTGTTCTTAATTGTACAACTATCTTTTTTGCCAAAGCAGCTATTCAGCACTACAGACATCTATATCGGACTGCTTAGACAGGACTAGTAAAGGCCCAGTTCACTACTTTTGTGAAATAATAATATTATTCATATATTGTTTTTAGCCTTTGTTGAGGGGGTCCCTGTAGCGTACCATCGCAAATATATGATTGGAACAGTAGCAACAGAACGTATGATGCAACAAATGTGTCTACAGCATTAATGTTTGAAAAGCATAATTCTAAACAATGTTTTGCACTGCTGGGAAATAAAGGACTTCACAACTTTGTTCCTCAATTTTACCTTTTATTGTAAAAGATAAATGCAAACTTCATAATCCAAACATCACATGGAATACAGCCAAACTCATTCCATAAACCAGTCTAAATAACAGGTTGCCCTGACAAAAAACAAAACATAAGTTAGCGACTTAACAGCTAGACTTGTAATATTGTTTAGAAAAGAGATGTGTCAGCTAAGCTAACAGCGGCTAAATTCTTTAAGATGGCAGCCATGTTTGTTCATGTTTGACAAGCGAAAACTCCAGAATTCCAGAATGCCATTCTGAAAAATATGAACTTAGTTTGGCAACTTTTCAGCATTTTACAAATCTTCAATGTACAGATGAAGTCGGAAGTTTACATACACCTTAGCCAAATACATTTAAACTCTGTTTTTCACAATTCCTGACATTTAATCCTAGTGAAAATTCCATGTCTTAGGTCAGTTAGGATCACCACTTTATTTTAAGAATGTGAAATGTCAGAATAACAGTAGAGAGAATGATTTATCAGCTTTTATTTCTTTCATCACATTCCCAGTTGGTCAGAAGTTTACATACACTCAATTAGTATTTGGTAGCATTGCCTTTAAATTGTTTAACTTGGGTCAAATGTTTTTGGGTAGCCTTCCACAAGCTTCCCACAATGTTGGGTGAATTTTGGCCCATTCCCCCTGACAGAGCTGGTGTAACTGAGTCAGGTTTGTAGGCCTCCTTCCTCGCACACGCTTTTTCATTTCTGCCCACAAACTTTCTATAGGATTGAGGTCAGGGCTTTGTGATGGCCACTCCAATACCTTGACTTTGTTGTCCTTAAGCCATTTTGCCACAACTTTGGAAGTATGATTGAGGTCATTGTCCATTTGGAAGAACCATTTGCGACCAAGCTTTAACTTCCTGACTGATGTCTTGAGATGTTGCTTCAATATATCCACATAATTTTTGTTCCTCATGATGCCATCTATTTTGTGAAGTGCCCCAGTCCCTCCTGCAGAAAAGCATCCCCACAACATGATGCTGCCACCCCTGTGCTTCACGGTTGGGATGGTGTTCTTCGGCTTGCAAGCCTCCCCCTTTTTCCTCCAAACATAACAATGGTCATTATGGCCAAACAGTTCTATTTTTGTTTCATCAGACCAGAGGACATTTCTCCCATAAGTACGATCTTTGTCCCCATGTGCAGTTGCAAACCTTAGTCTGGCTTTTTTTATGGCGGTTTTGGAGCAGTGGCTTCTTCCTTGCTGAGCGGCCTTTCAGGTCATGTCGATATAGGACTCGTATTACTGTGGATATGGATACTTTTGTACCTGTTTCCTCCAGCATCTTCACAAGGTCCTTTGCTGTTTTTCTGGGATTTATTTGCACTTTTCGCACCAAAGTATGTTCATCTCTAGGAGACAGAACACGTCTCCTTCCTGAGCGGTATGACGGCTGCGTGGTCCCATGGTGTTTATACATGCGTACTATTGTTTGTACAGATGAACGTGGTACCTTCAGGCATTTGGAAATTGCTCCCAAGGATGAACCAGACTTGTGGAGGTCTACAATTTTTTTCTGAGGTCTTGGCTGATTTCTTTTGATTTTCCCATGATGTCAACCAAAGAGGCAATGAGTTTGAAGGTAGGCCTTGAAAAACATCCACAAGTACACCTCCAATTGACTCAAATTATGTCAATTAGCCTATCAGAAGCTTCTAAAGCCATGACATCATTTTCTGGAATTTTCCAAGCTGTTTAAAGGCACAGTCAACTTAGTGTATGTAAACTTCTGACCCTCTGGAATTGTGGTACAGTGAATTATGAGTGAAATAATCTATCTGTAAACAATTGTTGGAACATTTTTAAATTGTTGCATTCACAAAGTAGATGTTCTAACCGACTTGCCAAAACTGTAGTTTGTTAACAAGAAATGTGTGGAGTGGTTGAAAAACGAGTTTTAATGACTCCAACCTAACTGTATGTAAACTTCCGACTTAAACTGTACTTGTTACAGTGTATACAAGAACCGGAACACATGACTTGACAAGTTGTTTACCGTTTTTGACAAATCACAAAGCAAATAAATGTTATCATCTCACAGATCATCACCCCAATTACAAGCCCACTGCCTAGCCTAGCTGTAGAGCAAAAGTTAAACAGGGATGAAACCATTTTAGGGGACTTTGTGGGGGTTAATTTAATTTAGAGGGTTTTCAAGTCCATGGGTGGTAGAAATGGGGGAAGGTATCATGGGGGAAATATATTATTTTTTAATTGCCTTTATTTAACTAGGCAAGTCAGTTAAGAACACATTTTTATTGTCAATGACGGCCTAGGAACAGTGGGTTAACTGCCTTGTTCAGTGGCAGAACAACATATTTTTACCTTGTCGGCTTAGGGATTTTGCAACCTTTCGGTTACTAGTCCAACGCTCTAACCACTAGGCTACCTGGCGCCCCTATGATGGGGGTTTATCAATAAATGGGGGGCAAACACAGGAGAAGTTTATACGCTAAATAAAAATAAAACCCCTGTAAAGGGGGGTCTGAGCTGGCAACCATGAGGTACCATACTTACAATCTGATGCCACGTTCAAATCTCCGACACCCTCAGCACCCCTACTTCCCGCGGCTATGGCTACTTGTCAGGGCACCAGACTGAAGTGGAATGGTTGACTATGGGTTGACCAAACTGCACTTCTCAACATGAAACGGCAATGTATTGGAAACTTTTGGTTCACACGGATAGATTTATTCTGCTAGCTATATGGCTGGTAAGAAAAGAAAAGCAAAGAGCAGCATGGAGCCAATACAAACCACAGACTAAGTAACAGAGATGCTGGGGGAGGACTACTTTTTGTGAAGTGCCAATGACCTCTTGACTTAGAGGGGTGGGTTAAACAGAGTGAAATGGAGACTAGCACATCACCAGTGACCCTGAAATCACAATTCAGTCAGAGAATGTGGGACAAGTGCATGTGGGTGTTGAGGTGTGGGGTGGGGGTGATGGGGGGATCAAGGAGCATCAGTCGAGGGGGTTACATATCTTCAAGCTTGCGTGTTTCAACAAAATGGCTAACACTCCCTCAATATTGAGAGGAGGGGAAGGGTGGTCCATCACAATTCAAGTGACACTTAACTCTGGGCCTACTAGCTCACAGAGCCGGTTCACACATGTTTTAATAGATTAGGCCTAAGGGGTTTGAAACTAGCAGAAGATTTTGGAAAGCACCAGATAAGACTTGACAGACAGGTACTCTAAGTCTGGACCCATGATACACATACACAATTTGTTTAAACAAGATTGAATGTCCATACAAATCAAGAATTTCCCCCAAACAGATCATTACCATCATTCAATCAAATGGATTTTATTTATGGTTTTATGGTAATGATCAGTTGGGCGGAAATACCACAATAAGATCATAAAGTGAATGTATTTTATTGAGTTTGGTGTAGTATTTCCCCAGGCCTGAGACATAACGAAGAGAGCTATACTTTAAAGGGCAACCCCAAGCCTTTGGGCTTTCTTCAGTTTCAACTACCGACAACAAGATTCTCTACTTCAATATCATGCTTCCATGTTCCCTCCTTTTACCCCTGTGAATACATTTGCATAATTTAGCCAGGATTATCTTTAATTTATGCAGAGGCTGCTCCTCACTTGTTAGATTGTAGGTTTCCAGGGGGCCTAATAAAATTACTTTTACACTCGAGAGCAGGCAGTGTGTGTGTGTGTGTGTGTGTGTGGGAGGGGATCTAAATGCTTTGGCGCTTATCACAAGTACTACTACACTCTTAGAACAACGGTGCAATCTAGAATCTATAAAAGTTATTTGGCTGTCCCCACAGGAGAACCCAGCACATGAATCTCTGTCCTCAAATGACCTATGTGAGACTTAACTGAGACCAATTAAGAAAACATTTGGAAACTACTTCTATCTCAATATCCATACATCACTGGGCAAATGTTCATTTTTCAATGCCAATGAATCTATAATTATTCCTCTAATGCCGTCTTAGACAGAACCAGAAGATAATGCATTCCCAAGAAAAATCATGCCATTCAGAAAAGTAAGAAAACAACTTCCAAAAGCTTTACCCACAACTAGGTATCATCGATCTTGAGCCTGGCCAGATCAGCAGAGAGCAACCATCGAGTGACCATCTCCACTGATCAATATGGGAAGTGAAGTGGACAACACGAACTCATTAGGGCCTGTGGAAATAGCCCTGTCTGCAGTAGCATTGGAGAGGACGGTTTGGAGATTAATGGTAGGCTTATTGTTAGGAGAGCACTAAGCAAAATCATTGCAAGGAGAGAAATTATAAAAAAACATTTTTGTTCAGTTTACTGGTCAATACTGCTAACAAACATCCTGTTCAGACTTCTAAGTTCTACCCATGGATAATGTTACATGGAAAAATCCAATGGGCATATCAACAGCAACAATTTCCCAAGGTGTTTCAGGACATCCGATGAGCCTCCATTATAGGCTAAATTGAATTGTCTAATGCTCATGCTGTATAATTGGATTTTCACGAGTCAAGCGATGGAGAAGCCATCATATAACTGCTAAAAAACAAGGACAGAAATCGATGAGAATTTTGCAAATGTCCAATGAGTATTTTGTTTCTATTTGTAAACATTTTGTTCAGTCCAGTTCAAGTAGTAGGAAATAAGTGTCTGTCTTCAAAGGGAAGGTCAAGAGGACAGGGGAGGAAAGGAAAGGGGGGATGATTTGGGGGACAGACCAGTTCCAGAGTCCTGTCCCAGATTCGACTGTCCCACAAACAAAGGGAAATGTAGGAGCTCTGAAGTTGCCAGAAAAGGCCTGTTCACAGAAGACAGTGATTCGATTTTTATTCGGATCTCCATTAGCTGTTGAAGAAGCAGCAGCTATTCTTCCTGGGGTCCACACAAGACCTACAACATGTCAAAATACAGAACACTAATGGACAAGAACAGCAACACAAATTTAAACTGATAACACTATGACTACAGAACAGTGCGACTAAAGTCTCTTAGGTTTCAAAAAACATTCCCATTGAGGCAAGTTTCCAGAAAACTGACACAACACTGTGTGATATAAACAGTCAGTTCCTCCGTGTCCAATCTGCTCACAGGGAGCTTCAACTGCAGCCAATCAAATGCCCTTTGGCCAAAAGGGAAGAGAGAAAGGAGAATTTGAAGCACAGGAATGACCACTTTGAGGGATGATTCTTCAAAAGAGGTCACACCACCCTCAGAAGTGGATAATTGATTATCTCTAATCATTCTTCCATTAATTTCCCCTTGCACTGAACAAAATTATAAGAAATGTAGAAGTATATATATATATACATATATATATATACATATACAGTATATGTATATATACACTGTATATGTATACATACAGTACCAGTCAAACGTTTGGACACCTACTCATTCAAGGGATTTTCTTTATTTTTACTATTTTCTACATTGTAGAATAATAGTGAAGACATCAAAACTATGAAATAACACATGTGGAATCATGTAGTAACCAAAAAAAGTGTTAAGCAAATCAAAATAAATTTTAGGTTCTTCAAAGTAGCCACCCTTTGCCTTGATAACACCTTTGCACGCTCTTGGCATTCTCTCAACCAGCTTCACCTGCAATGCTTTTCCAACGGTCTTGAAGGAGATCCCACATATGCTGAGCACTTGTTGGCTGCTTTTCCTTCACTCTGCGGTCCAACTCATCCCAAACCATCTCAATTTGGTTGAGGTCGGGTGATTGTGGAGGCCAGGTCATCTGATGCAGCACTCCATCACTCTCCTTGGTCAAATAGCCCTTACACAGCCTGGAGGTGTGTTTGGGGTCATTGTCCTGTTGAAAAACAAATGATAGCCCCACTAAGCGCAAACCAGATGGGATGGCATATAGCTGTAGAATGCTGTGGTAGCCATGCTGGTTAAGTGTGCCTTGAATTCTAAATAAATCACTGACAGTGTCACCAGCAAAGCACCCCCACACCATCACACCTCCTCCATGCTTCACGGTGGGAACCATATATCATCCGTTCACCTACTCTGCGTCTCACAAAGACACAATGGTTGGAATCAAGAATCTCAAATTTGGACTCATCAGACCAAAGGACAGATTTCCACTAGTCTAATGTCCGTTGGTCATGTTTTTTTGGCCCAAGCAAGTCTCTTCTTCTTATTGGTTTCCTTTAGTAGTGGTTTCTTTGCAGTAATTTGACCATGAAGGCCTGATTCAGACAGTCTCCCCTGAACAGTTGATGTTGAGAACTTGAACTCTGTGAAGCATTTATTTGGGTTGCAATCTGAGGTGCAGTTAACTCTAATGAACTTATCCTCTGCAGCAGAGGTAACTCTGGGTCTTTCTTTCCTGTGGCGGTCCTCATGAGAGCCAGTTTCATCATAGTACTTGATGGTTTTTGCGACTGCACTTGAAGAAACTTTTTAATTGAACCTTTATTGAACTAGGCAAGTCAGTTAAGAACTAATTCTTACTTACAATGACGGCCTACTCCGGACAAATCTAGACGACGCTGGGCCACTCAGGAGCCCAAGAGTTCTGAATTGACTGACCTTCCTGTCTTAAAGTAATGATGGACTGCCGTTTCTCTTTGCTTATTTGAGCTGTTCTTGCCATAATATGGAGATGGTCTTTTACCAAATAGGGCTATCTTCTGTGTACCACCCCTACCTTGTCACAACACTATTGATTGGCCCAAACACATTAAGAAGGAAAGAAATTCCACAAATTAACTTTTAACAAGGCACACCTGTTAATTGAATTGCATTGCAGGTGACTACCTCATGAAGCTGGTTGAGAGAATGCCAAGAGTGTGCAAAGCTGTCATCAAGACAAAGGGTTCCTACTTTGAAGAATCTCAAATATAAAATATATTTTGATTTGTTTAACACTTTTTTGGTTACTACATGATTCCACATGTGTTATTTCATAGGTTTGATGTCTTCACTATTCTACAATGTAGAAAAATAAAGAACAACCCCTGAATGAGTAGATGTGTCCAAACTTTTGACTGGTACTGTACATTTTTTTAAAGTATTGGAACATTTAAAATGCCATTCCAAACAAGAGAGAACTAAGGCCATGGAATAGAAGGTTCTAGACTTTCACCCAATAACGAATAACTCTGTAAATACGTTAAACTGTAGAATAAAGAATAGCATAACCCTTACTACATGGCACAGTTCTACACATTTCTCAATTATCCTCTGCCATTGCTTTTACACTGTATTCCCCATTGGGATTAAAGTAATGAGGTCACATTGCGAAAAACAGACAGGGTTTAAAGATATCATCGTCTCCCCTGCCCCCTTCACACCCATCCACCTCATTTATTTGGTTCACTGCCTTGGCACGTGGTTTCCATGACACCAGGGGTTTGTGGCACGACACCAGCATTGTTATCGACAACCGAGTGCCAATAATGCAGGCCGTGAACTGAGAGACTGAGGATCGATGACTGTCACTGTTGATCATGGTGGGTGATGTAAGTGCAGCACACCACTAGCCCTGGTCGTATCCACATTACCATTTTTCATAATCTTCCCTCTCTAATGCCAAGGTTCCATTGAGCCATTCATGTGGGCACCCCCATAAATATATATATATTATTTTTTTTGTACATTTGTTTATATTTTTCTTATCAAGTTGTGGTTTTAGTTGTTCATTCCTTTCCCTCATACACCATGGCCTCAAGCATGACTTACTTAAAAAAGCTTTTAGCAGATTGATGTAAACAAGCGAAATATTACCTCTACGAATCCTATGTTTTTAACAACTGTTTGTAAAGGTATTTAATTTTACAACTAATGTTGACATATTTTTGTAGACTTTTACTTATAAAATTGGAGATGTTGGAGATGTGACTTTGGAATGTCCTTTCAAGAAACAAATGAATTGTAGGCCATCGTAACCATTAAGGTTTTTATGAAGATTAACTGTTATTATGGAGTTCTTTGTGTGATTCTTCAGCTCAGGTTCAAGGCCTGGGAGCTGTGGTTAGTGCGTCGAGGAGCTTTCTGCATACCAGAGCAGAACAAAATGCTCCTTCAGCCACTCAAATGGAGGGCTTTACATCAAAAGGAGTTCAGGTTCACGCTCTCTCTCTCTCTTTCTCACACACACACACAGACAGATTTGCACCCAGTGTCCAGAAACACACACACTTACTCAAACACACAAACTCTCACACACGCCTGGGTTCCATGAATCCAAAGAGAAAAGAGTAGAAGGGTACTCAGTAGGCTCTCAAATGAACCTCCTAACTCCCAACACTTGTCTCTGCCACTCTCAGACTCTGTAAAGGGAGAGATGACATGCACGCACGCACGCACACACACATTTAATGCGCTAACAGACTTTTTAAAAACAGACAAGCCGCCTATCATCTTAATAAAGAGACTGGAATGTGCCGAGGCTCCTCAATGAGCTGGCATTCAAGTACTTTGTCGCTGTGATGCACACAGACACACAACATACACTCGTTCTCTCTCAAGACACTCGCAGACCGCTTACTAACTCTGCTAATGAGCTGGTGTTCAAGTTCTCTATGAGTTGTTTGTATTTTGAAATGTGCCTTTTACCCAACTGCAAGCACATGCAGATCTACACCGTATGTCCATGGTCCACATAACAGTCACATCACTCCTGAAATGCCAACAATGTAAAGTAGTGAAGAATCCATGGAGTATACTGTACAGGACTGCACTGTGTTTCACGTAGAAAATAGGGCACAGAAGTGTGTTAAAGGTCACTGCGCTCCATTTTCCTGGTTATGAAACAGTTTGAAGCTCTAACGATCTTTATGCGATCCACCTTAGGCAGTAGGCACAAACTGTACACTCCAGCTAATTAGTGAATATTGATTGTTGATCTGTTTCTGTACCGCCACACAGAGGCCTAGTTAATTACATTGGTGTGTGGGCCCTGTTCAAATATAAGATACATCTTTCATTCTTCCTCAACACGGATGAAAGGTTAATGAGGTAACGGTTGTTCCTGCAAAATAGATTGTACTGAGTGGGTGGCGCGTGACATCAACGAGCCAAAAATGTTGCACTATAAGGAATAATAAGTAGTTCTTCATTAGATGAATTGTCCAATTCAATCAATGTGGATGTTGGCTTTTCTGAAACATTCACAGTAGATTAAATAGATGTTTGCTTGGTACTTAAAGCACAACAGAAACACCAGACATTGCTGCCAGTAAGCAGAAATGCCCTGACTCCAAACTGCTTACACAGTCTTCAGAAAGCTGGTTGGCTGATCATGTTTCTTTTATACATGCTGCCTCCAAGAAGAAGTGAACGTTAGCCAGGCTAGTCCAGAAAGAAAGCGCCAGTGCAACTTCAAATAGTGCCCCAGGGTTTCCTAGCAACACTAAGTACGCGAGATGCTGGGCTGAGACAAAAATTAACCAAGAAGTTCTGAGTTCAATGAAGTACATTGCTAGGGATTCAGAGAGCAGTTTATTTAAGTGTAAAGTCATTATTTAACGTATTTTTTAAATCTAAATTTTGTTACTCTGTGGGCTCACTAGATGTGGTTCGGAATGCGTGTGAGTGCTCAACTGACACATTTCTATACTCCAGAAGGTGTAAAGTAATGCTGTGTTTCTGAGTGCTTGGAGTAGCATCTGTATCAATTCTGTCGTTTTCACTTTCGTTCTCTCTTAACCTGTTGAAAGTAATAATAACAACTCACACAGCCACCCTCTCTACAAATCAAACAAAATAATGTATGCACTAATTAATACAGTGAAGCTGCATTTTAATTATTGTTCATCTTCAAAGTTGCCCAGTGGTGTTGTCCCAGGGTTGGGCTGGCTGCTTCCGATGGCATTCACTCATTCATAGCGCTAGGTCTGAGGAGAAGCAGCCGCAGACAACAGCTCCAATACTCTCTTTCTCAGGGTGTCTGCACTCACAATGGACTTCCTCAGCCTTCATACAAAAGAGCCCGGTGCATAAAAACGGCCAATTTCAATGGCATTCCTCCCCACAATCCACCCCTAGAATATGAGCTTTTCTCTCTTCTCTACCCCCCCTTTCAGTAGTCAGTAATATATTACGATGGTTTGGAATAAAATACATTTCAACACTCTAATAAAACAAATTGAAAGGTGAGATTGTGTGTGGAAGTAACTCGAAATGTGTAAAACAACAACAACAAGAACAATGCAGTAACGCCAGTGTCATTCTAATTTCATGGAAATAATATTTTACAGTAACAAACAAGGATGCAATGGTGAATTGTCAAATCAATGCCTACTCCCTCTCCTCCACAAACACACACTCACCCCTCCTAACCACCCCACCCCGTACCTCGCATGGGGAGACATTAGCTCCCCTATCACATCCTCAGTCTGGGCTGGGGGGGTGAACCATTGTCACGCTGTACAACGGGCCCCATTGGCAAGCCGGCAGCTTACCACCCCAAGGCTGCCCGGAGACAATGAGGGGGTTTGGAAAGGGTGAAAAGGAGAGTCGCTGAACGTCACATAGACCCAGGGCCTAATCCCCTTGCCCCGTATATCTGCACAGAGCGGTTCTGCACCGCGAATCAAAAGGCACCCCCTTTTAATCAGGCCCCTTTTCTCTTTCACTTTTATTCTGTCTCAGAGAAAAGGCTTTTATAGAATAGGGCCCTTTAGTGTAAGCAAGACACAAGGCACAGCCTTTTGCCAAATGGATGCCTCTGGAAGGCTCATTTTGCTCATGTCGTGTTGGAAGTGGACTTATTTTGGGTTTGGTAGCTATTTTGGAGAGCACGTGAAAAGACTTGAGACGGGACATGAAAGCTGGCTCTTGAAATTCACACAATTGACTTTGAAAGCAGCCTTCTCTGTGTGTTCGGGTGTGTCTTTGAGGGTGTTGTTGGTGTTTTTTAATCTAATTTGTCTGTCCCTGCATCTAGAAGAGCACAAAACAACCTCTATTTCAGATGATAAATGTACAGAATTTGCTAAATGTCTTTTAGCAACATTATCAACAGTTCTCGCGATGACAGGGTTAGTTAAAACATATTAAAAACACTCACTTAAATAGGAACTTTGGCTTTGGGTGTCATGTGTGTTGGTAAGAGCATGATGCTGGCAAGGCCAATGTTGTTGGTTCAAGACCTGCAAGGATCACGAGGTAGAATTAGTTGGCTCTCCTTTAAGTGTCACTTTTCAGGAGCTAAAATGATATTGATGGGGTGGCAGGTAGCCTAGCGGTTAGAGCATTTGACTAGTAACCGAAAGGTTGCAAGATCAAATCCCAGAGCTGACAAGGTTAAAACTCTGTCGTTCTGCCCCTGAACTTAGGGAGCGGCTCCCGAGGTGACGGTTTTGGAAAGTCTGGCGTGCCCAAAGTAAAATGCCTCCCACTCAGGCCCAGAAAATAGGATATGCACATAATTAGTACTATTGGATAGGAAACACTCTGAAGTTTCTAAAAGTGTTAACATAATGTCTGTGAGTATAACAGAACGGATATAGCAGGCGAAAACCTGAGGAAAATCCATCCGGAATTACAGTTTTTTGTGACCTTTGCTCTGTTTGAGAGTCTTCCTATTGATTTCAAAGGCAACCAGCGCCGAGATTTCAGTACCTATGGCTTCCACTAGATGTCAACAGTCTCTATACAAAACCAGGAAATGGTAGCCCTGACCAGAACGGATAGGAAGAGGATATGGTCAAGGGAGCTCAGATGTCAACAAGCTTTTTGAGCGCGCAGCAGTCAAGCTCCACGTTATTTTCCTTTCTTATCGTTCAGGCTACAATCCGGTTGAAATATTATAGTAAATATACATGAAAGAATACCTAAGGAAACATAACAAATTATGTTTTATTTGTTTGTAGAAATATGATAGGTATAATTTGAACGCGTTCTCTTCACGGTTCTATGGGCGACTCAACGGTGGATTTAATGAACATAACGCGCCAACCAAACAGAGATTTATGGATATAATAAATGACTTTTTCTAACAAAAGAATCATGGATTGTCTTCGTTGGACACTTGGGAAGCCCTCAGCAGAAGGTAATCAAAGTTAAGCGATTTTATATTAACGTTTTTATGCGTTTTGTGAGACCCGCGTTGGGTTATGGATTTATGCTAATGCATAAATATTAGAGGTGCTACCCTCAAACAATCAAATGTTGTGCTTACGCCGTAAAGCCTTTTTGAAATCAATCTGACAACGCTGTGATATTGCCAAGAGTCAGAGCTTTTGATGGCTATGAAACACTTGTATATTGATGAATTTTTAATAATTCAACTTTTGGATTTTGAATTTGGCGCCTCACATTTCACCGGGTAGTGTCGGGAGTGCCCCACTGCTCCCTAAGTAGTTAACCCACTGTTCCTAGGCCGTCATTGAAAATAAGAATTTGTTCTTAACTGACTTGCCTAGTTAAATAAAATAAAAATAACCAACAGGCTAAAAGCACATGGTTTTTAATAATAACATTTTGGAACTAAACGCCTGCATAATTTATACTTTTGACAAAGGGAAGTGAAACAATTATAGTTGAGGAGGTGATTCAGTCAGATTTGACTTAGGTATTACTGCTTTGTAGACAATATTATTTTAGAAAACTGCAGTATATTGGTTGTCTATGTTCGCTACATACTTCAGTATGAAACTGCATAATTGAAGTCGTTTGTGTGACGTCAAAATGACGGGTGTCATCAGCGATTGGATCATCTCTAACCAATCAGAGTATTAAAGCCAATGACGATTTTTCAAAAAGCCACCTTATCCACGTGTGTTCTGGCTCTGGCTCAATCCATTCGTTTCTGGGACCAATCAGAATGGTTAAAATGTGTTTGCGTTCTAGAAATTGTTGAGGAGGGACTCAAATCCAGAGAGGAAACGTTAGAGAAGAAAAGTTTGTGGCCGTTGCATTAGGCGCAATGAGCTTGGGTAGCCAATATACTGCCAAAACTCTTTACCATTCATAGGCCTATGGACCCAAAGGCTCAGCCTCCATAATATTTACAAGGATAATATGAAACGGTCATTTGTGTAAGTAGGAGCCACAAAAATATATAAAAAATTGGTTAAAACCCATTCCTCCAATGCTCCTTGGGGACCATGAGTTGAATTATAAGAAAAGGTTTTTCTTCATCATGTATGTACACCAGAAATGTACACCAGTTTTAGAAATTGTACCTCTATGTATTCAAGTAGTGCCCTCTAGTGCTCACTTTGTAGCAAAATACAACTTGAGGCCAATCAAGGACACGTTACCCAGGCCAAAACATACTGTATCACTATGGCAATGTTCAAAACCCCCTAAAGACCAAGAATACATACGTATCTATTACCCTGGTACATTATCATACAGCATTGTGGCCTAAACATTATAACCAATGGATAACTCAATTAGGTGTAACTGGATCCATGCCAACAGAACCTCAGGACCACTGTCAACCCACATAGAGCCTACATACACACACACACACAAAATCACCATGACCACTACGGGGCCCATCATGCCACCCATTTAAACAGGTTCAGTCGAGTTCAGCCGAGTTTGGCGAGTACTTGTGCTGCGCCCCATTCAGGCCGAGTCAGTACCCCCCTAGATGGACCCTTTTCTCTGGGCACACAATCGGGGAGTTCAGGCAGAAACAGAGAAGCTCGCAGCAGCAGTGACCATTCAAACCGGTGAGCTGATGTCAAACGGTGTGTGATGTCAGACGGACATGGGCCAATGCTGAGTGGTTTGGACACCTGGGGGGATTCAAAAGGCAGCTCTTTTTTGTTCTGTCACTTTGCAGACTTGCCTCTTCAGCAGTCAATCACAATACCCGGCTTGTTGTTTTTACAAAAGGATCTTTTGGGTTAGTGCTTGAGAAGTCTGTACAAATAAATACACACAGAGCTCTACAAAGCATATCTGAAGATCAGTGCCTGTCTTTGTAGGGCTTGCCAGCTCAGAGCTCAAGGGAAAATGTCCTTTGTATTATTATGAAAAGGAAAGACTCCTCCCAGCACTTATATGTAATATCTAATGGACAAATCAATGACAAGTCATTTGTAATCTCATATGCTCATCATCTGTGTTCATGCATTAATTGAACATTCAAACTCAGCAATGATGGATAAGAGAATGCAATCAATTTGACTCTTTTCCATATTCACAAACCCTTTCTTTCCACCCTCTCTCTCGCCCCACACACACACATACACACGAACACACACACTCTCTCCCCACACACACTCTCCGCACTCCCGACACGTTCTACCAAATCAAATTAAATGTATTCATCACATACACAGTTTACAGCAGGTATAAAAGGTGCACTGAAATGGTTATGTGCTAGCTCCCTCAACTAAGCAGTACATTAGTCAAGTCAAAAATGACATGTAGTATAATAGGTAGTAGGTAGTATGCATAGTAATAATGGACTGTATTTACAAATATAAAGTGGGTAGTGGAATCAATAGTACATATTAGAACAGCAGCGTTGACCAGGTCGTTCCACGAAAACAGTGCCTTTTGCATCGCTTCAATATTTTAAGTAGAAATTGTGGACCAATACTGCGTTTTAAAAGCCTGTTATAATTAAGGAAGTGCGCTTTAATATAATATATTTTTAATATGAATAAAGGCTTGCTAAAGGGTTAAAGTCAGCATTTTCACATGTCCCTCTGTCAACCTTGTGTCACTTCTAGGAAGATTTTAACCCACTTAATTCCAACTTTCCTCCAAGTTTCACCATCATTTCTGAAGATTATTATTGTCCCCCACGATGAAATCGGGGAGGGGACTGTGGATGTCTCTATCCGTCCATACGTTCATACGTTAGTAACACTTGATATCTCAGACAGCACTGGGTCGATTTTGATTAAACTTGGGTGAATGATGCGTCTTGCCATAGAGATCCGGTATTTACAAAATTGGCCCAAGGCAGGAGCTATAGTAATTAACTGAAATGTGTTAGTCACACGCAGTATCCCAATTGGCCCAAGGGGGATGCTGCCTCATTCATTGGAGATGACATGTTCACTCTTGACTTTATTTTATTTAATGTGATTAGTGATTAATTTACTTCTGTGCCTCATTTTAAGGTCAACCCTGTCACGTGAACTGAACTCTCCTTTTAATATGGTGAAACTATTCCTTTTTACATATTTTTCTCAAAAGAAACAGGTGAGCTGGTTCTGCTCTTTTTGTCCATTTTCTGGTGTTTGGTGTTGGAAAACTGAGCGGGTCGAGCATAACATGTCAACCCTGTTACAGTCAACCCAGTTACTTTATTTGGCACCTAATATGTTGAGATGGAAAAACATGTGTTTTATGCTTGTGCAAATAAATAATTTCTAATGTGCATGATATGCAAATAGTCTGTAAGGTGCAGATCTGTGCAGGGAGACAGCTAGGTTTAGCTTTTCAGCAGTCTGATGGCCTGGTGGTAGAAGCTGTCTCAGAGCCTGTTGGTCCAAGAGCCGATACTCCGATACCGCTTGACAGATGGTAACAGAGTGAACAGTCCGTGCCTCAGGTGACTGGAGTCCTTGACGATCTTTCGGGCCCTCCTCAGACACCGCCTGGTGTAGATGTCCTGGAGGGCAGGGAGAGATGTATTGGGCTGTCCGCACCACCACCACCCTCTGTCGGGCCTTCTGGTTGCAAGACAAATGGTCCCCCAAAGGGTTGGTGCACTAGCCACCCGAGCTGTGTACAAAACACATGCGTAAGTATTACAAATGTGACTTGACTTTAGGATCAATTAGACAGGACTAGGATCACACACACACACACACACACCACTTAAGCATCAGATTGGTTCATGAAGAATCTCATTGTAACATTGTGGAAATAATGATAGCAAAACAAGGTATTTAAAAAGAAAATACTATCTATCAATATATTGTGTGAGGTAAAAACTCAGCAAAAGGTATCACATTGAGAATGATGTCAAATCAAAATCAAATGAACATTTTATTGGTCACACACATATTTAGCAGTTATTGCGGGTGAAGCGAAACGCTTGTGTTCCTAGCTCCAACAGTGCAGTAGTATCTAACAGTGCAGTAGTACCTAAATCGATTCACAACAATACACACAAATCTAAAAGTAAAAGAATGGAATGAAGAACTATATAAATATTAGATTGAGCAATGTCGGAGTGGCATTGATTAAAATACAGTAGAATAAAATATAGTATATGCATATGAGATGAGTAAAGCAGTATGTAAATGTTATTTAAACATTATTAAAGTGACTAGTGTTCCATTATTAAAGTGGCCAGTGATTCCATGTCTATGTATATAGGGCAGCAGCCTCTAAGGTGCAAGGTTGCGTAACGGGGTGGAAGCCGGCTAGTGATGGCTGTTTAACAGTCTGATGGTCTTAAGGTAGAAGATGTTTTTCAGTCTCTCGGTCCCAGCTTTGATGCACCTGTACTGACCTCGCCTTCTGGATGGTAGCGGGGTGAACAACCAGTGGCTCGGGTGGTTGATGTCCTTGATGATCTTTTTGGGCAGACCACACCACCCTCTGGAGAGCCCTGCGGTTGCGGGCAGTGCAGTTGCCGTACCATGCTCTCAATTGTGCATCTGTAAACGTTTGTGAGGGTTGAAGAGGCTTCTTCTTCACCATACGGTCTGTGTGGGGGGCCAATTTCAGATTGTCAGTGATGTGTACGCCGAGGAACTGGAAGCTTTCCACCTTCTCCACTGCGGTCTCGTCGATGTGGATAGGGGCGTGCTCCCTCTGCTGTTTCCTGAAGTCCACGATAATCTCCTTTGTTTTGTTGATGTTGAGTGAGAGGTTATTTTCCTGGCACCACTCTCCCAGGACCCTCACCTCCTCCCTGTAGGCTGTCTCATCATTGTTGGTAATCAGGCCTACTACTGTCGTGTGTCTGCAAACTTGATGACTGAGTTGGAAGCATGCGTGGCCACGCAGTCATGCGTGAACAGGGAGTACAGGTTATATTAATGTTTTAGAACACCTGTTTGGATCAGATTAAATGTAGTGACATCAAAGATGTTTTACATCATAGGGAGGCGACAGACAGTATTTGTGTTTCTTGGATTGTTACTGCGCAAGCGCAATTTTGTGAGTCCTTGGATGATCCGCCTGCTGTAGGTTACGCAGCCTGTAAAGGGACACATACAAAATGCAGAGCTGGAATCAAGTATATCGCACTCTGGCAACGGTAAGGAAAAACAAGTATATGTCAATTAGTAGTTCAAGTTGTCTGGAAAAAATATGAGTACATGCGACATACGTTGGAGAGTTCTCGGCTGTTTTTCAACGTGATTTATGAAGTACAGGCCTTGCTAGCCACAGAGTAGCTATGCTGGTAAAATCCTCCAGCTATATACTAGCAGCTAGCTAGCGTTAGCGAGTGCACAGTTAGCTAACTAACGTTAGTTGGCTCTTCCTATATTACATGCCCTCCCAAGCTAGCCTTGCTTGATGCGTGTCTTGTGCAACATTATTGCTGGTTATGGTTTAAATGATTTATAAAATAAGATAAATTGGCGAACGTTAATGTCATTACAAATGGCCCATCTCAAATTAAGCTAAATTAGCTAGCTACCACCGTCAACAAGCATCCCCTTGCGAATAACGAAAATGACAATCCAGACCGACCGGCTGACAAACACGCGAGCTTGTTTGTGGACTGCTACCAATGTTAGGTCATTGACTGTCAAACTCCAAGCACTCAACTTTGATTTGTAAAGCTATTTGATTAGTCATATAACACTGTTGTTAGCAAACAGTATATGTAAGTAAGATAACTATTTATTCGATTATTTTCACCAGTACTTGATAACTAACAGTAGTTAGATAACTAACAGATGTAGCTTGTATTGTAACTAGTTAGGGTTGGGGTTATAATCATCACACTCACTCACTCACTCACTGTAATACTTGCAATCCTGTTCATGCAATCCTGTTCATGCAATCCTGTTCATGTTCAGAAATTGCATTGACCTTTGCAGGATTTTGTCTCACATTGTAGAGTACTGATAAAAAAAAACTAAACATTAACTGACTTCTTGACATGGATGACAATTACAGCAACATCACACAGCAGAACCATATACAACACTGACATTTAAAGTCAAAATCTGACACAGCTGACATTTAAAGTCAAAATCTGTCTGCTCACTGTCCCAATTTGTGTCCTCTCCTAACACATACAGCGGAGCCACCAACTCCCAAATAGGCTCCAGGGTGCAACTGTTCTCTCCGTCCGAACATACGCTGACAAAGCACAGAGTAAGTCAACATTTCACTCCAACGTCCAATTAGCTAATCCGAGGTGCTGCTCTTATCAAACTGAATCCCAACATTTACACAAGGTGAATACAACATGTTCCTCTATAACTTGTTGCCCTTCTGATAAACATGTTCTTTGCACTCCTACAGTTGATGCTGATGTTACAGTGGTGGGCTCTGGTCCTGGTGGATATGTTGCTGCAATCAAAGCAGCCCAGCTTGGTTTCAAGGTAAAATTAGGCGCAGTGTATAGATATACCTTCCGCAGCAATCCAATGTTCGCTCCCGTCCGCATCAGGGCTCTGCGTCCATATCTGCACACCTCGCCGGAAAAGTGAGATTTCGGAGTATGTGCAGAGGTGCCGTCGTGCGGCCGTTTTGATATTGCATCATTTCTGTTCAAGCGGACCCAGCGGAAGGTGTAAATAAGTTTAACCCTTATTAATAGTGATGCCCATCTTGTCGTCATTGTTCACCAACTTTGTTTTCTACTACAGACGGTGTGTGTGGAAAAGAATCCCACCCTAGGCGGGA
This sequence comes from Brachymystax lenok tsinlingensis, assembly GCA_030435695.1. Taxonomy (NCBI): domain Eukaryota; kingdom Metazoa; phylum Chordata; class Actinopteri; order Salmoniformes; family Salmonidae; genus Brachymystax; species Brachymystax lenok. The sequence continues at coordinate 15,557,771 of CM059818.1, forward strand.
CTTGCTTGAATGTCGGCTGTATCCCCTCAAAGGTGAACATTGGGAATGAGGGGTTCATATAACTTTTGCTAGGACTTATTGCGCAACACTGTGACTGTGCAACTTCGTCTTTGCGAGTTGTTGAATAATGTAACATGTCTGTCTCCCTTGCCACCTTTTATAGGCCCTGCTGAACAACTCCTATCTGTACCACCAGGCCCATGGCAAAGACTTCGAAAGCAGGGGCATTGAAAGTAAGAGTCCACATCAGCTAGATCAGTGGTCACCAGCCTGGTCCTAGAGAGCTGAAGGGTGTGGACAGGCTTTCGCTCCAGTCAGGTCTTTGGGGATGCCAGTAACAAACATTCACTTGACTCTTGCTCTCTCTCTGTCTCTCTCGCTTTCTCTCTGTGCCAGTCTCAGGGATTACATTGAACCTGGAGAAGATGATGTCACAGAAGAGCGGGGCGGTCAAAGCACTGACAGGAGGCATTGCACATTTATTCAAACAGAACAAGGTGAGGTCTCAACTATATAGTTCCTCCCTACTTTGGAAGAGAGATGCCTAGTTCACTCTAGCCTCTACCAGGCTTTCATCCCACCTTCTATATATAAGCCTGTGGAAGTTCTTGTCAGAAAGAGGCTAAAAGAAGGTGGAGGGTATCCAAGCTGTTTCCCCCTTTCATCAATTGGATTAGGCACTTTCAGAGGCAGAGATTCTAATCCGAAAGCCATCATTTTCTTTGGTGCCCATGTGGGATAGTCTCATTACAACCAAAAAATAAATATCCATCAAAAAATATACAGTTGAAGTCAGAGGTTTACATACACCTTAGCCAAATACATTTAAACTCAAGTTTTTCACAATTCCTGACATTTAATCATAGTAAAAATGCCCTGTCTTAGGTCAGTTAGGATCACCACTTTATTTTAAGAATGTAAAATGTCAGAATAATAGTAGAGAGTGATTTATTTCAGCTTTTATTTCTTTCATCACATTCCCAATGGGTCAGAAGTTTACATACACTCAATTAGTATTTAGTATCATTGCCTTTTAAATTGTTTAACTTGGGTCAAACGTTTCAGGTAGCCTTCCACAAGCTTCCCACAATAAGTTGGGTGAATTTTGGCCCATTCCTCCTGACAGAGCTGGTGTAACTGAGTCAGGTTTGTAGGCCTCCTTGCTCGCACACGCTTTTTCAGTTCTGGCCACAAATTTCCTTAAGCCATTTTGCCACAACTTTGGAAGTATGCTTGGGGTCATTGTCCATTTGGAAGACCCATTTGCGACCAAGCTTTAACTTCCCGACTGAATGTCTTGAGATGTTGCTTCAATATATATTTTCCTCCCTCATGATGCCATCTATTTGGTGAAGTGCACCAGTCCCTCCTGCAGCAAAGCACCCCAAAAACATAATGCTGCCACCCCCGTGCTTCACGGTTGGGATGGTGTTCTTCGGCTTGCAAACCTCCCCCTTTTTCCTCCAAACATAACGATGGTCATTATGGCCAAACAGTTATTTTTTGTTTGTTCAGACCAGAGGATATTTCTCCAAAAAGTATGATCTTTGTCCCCATGTGCAGTTGCAAACTGTAGTCTGGCTTTTTTATGGCAGATTTGGAGCAGGTGCTTCTTCCTTGTTGAGTAGCAACTTCACAAGGTCCTTTGCTGCTTTTCTGGGATTGATTTGCACTTTTTGCACCAAAGTACGTTCATCTCTAGGAGACAGAACGCGTCTCCTTCCTGAGTGGTATGACTGCTGCGTGGTCCCATGGTGTTTATACTTGCGTACTATTATTTGCACAGATGAACGTGGTAACTTCAGGCGTTTGGAAATTGCTCCCAAGGATGAACCAGACTTGTGGAGGTCTACAATTGTTTTCCGATGTATTGGCTGATTTCTTTTGACTTTCCCATGATGTCAACCAAAGAGGCACTGAGTTTGAAGGTAGGCCTTGAAATACATCCACAGGTACACCTCCAATTGACTCCAATTATGTCAATTAGCCTATCAGAAGCTTCTAAAGCCATGACATCATTTTCTGGAATTTTCCAAGCTGTTTAAAGGCACAGTCAACTTGGTGTATGTAAACTTCTGACCCACTGGAATTGTGATACAGTGAATTATATGTTAAATAATCTGTCTGTAAACAATTGTGGGAAAAATGACTTGTGTCATGCAAAAAGTAGATGTCCTAACCGACTTGCCAAAACTATAGTTTGTTAACAAGAAACTTGTGGAGTGGTTGAAAAACAAGTTTTAATGACTCCAACCTAAGTGTATGTAAACTTCCGACTTCAACTGTATATAGCATGCAAGCACCGTAAATGAGCTACATTCTGGATAATTTGTGCTTCTGAAGAGGGATGGAAAGGGTGGTTGTCTTTTCACAGCCAATCAGCGCTCCACTCATAGCTATTTTTACAATATGAACTTCCCCAGGCTCTGGAGAACAATGTGAGCGAGCCAAGTTCACTCAAATTACACATTTGGCTCACTTTATGGATAAATGGCAACTAATCAAGACAGCGTCCGAAAATCTGGGTTAGTTAGTGAGCTTTCACCTCAGCAGGACTATAAGCTTGAAACATCAGCAGGCTGTTTTGACTAACTTCTTTAATAGGATCCGCCCCTTTTTTTCAATTTTCACCTAAAATGACATACCCAAATCTAACTGCCTGAAGCTCAGGCCCTGAAGCAAGGTTATGCATATTCTTGGTACCATTTGAAAGGAAAGACTTTGAAGTTTGTGGAAATGTGAAAGGAATGTCGGATAATATAACACACAATAGATCTGGTAAAAGATTATACAAAGACAAAAACAACCGTTCTTTTGTATTTCTTTTTGTACCATCTTTGAAATGCTAGAGAATAGCCATAATGTATTATTCCAGCCCAGGTGCAATTTAGATTTTGGCAGCAGTGTATGAAGTTTCCGACTGTTCCAATGAAACATTTCATTTCTGTATCAAGACTGCCCAAATGTGTCTAATTTGTTTATGAATAACTTTTCATGTTAAAAACAATTTCAAAACTCTCCTCAAACAATAGCATGGTATTCTTTCACTGTAATAGCTACTGTAAATTGGACAGTGCCGTTACATTAACAAGAATTTAAGCTTTCTGCCAATATCAGATATGTCTATGTCCTGGGAAATTATCTTGTTACTTACAACCTCATGCTAATTGCATTAGCCTTCGTTAGCTCAACCGTCCCGTGGAAGGGACACCGATCCCGAAGAAGTTTTAATTGATGTAATGTGGCGGTTTCCCCTCAGGTGACGCACGTGAACGGCTATGGGAGGATTACAGGCAAGAACCAGGTGACGGCCACGGCTGAGGACGGCAGCGAGCAGGTCATCAACAGCAATAATATTCTCATAGCCACTGGCTCTGAGGTGACGCCCTTCCCCGGGATTGAGGTACGTTACTGTACTACAGTACTAGTTAGTAGCAGATGACCAGACGTTAGATGTCATGTGTCAAAGCCTCGTCCTAACTCTCCTAACCCCTGTGCTGTCAGGTTGATGAGGACACCGTGGTGTCCTCCACGGGAGCCCTGGATCTAAAGAAGGTCCCTGAGCAGCTCATCGTCATCGGCGCCGGAGTCATCGGAGTGGAGCTGGTGAGGGACGACACGCACACATACACACGATTTACAGCATGGTCTGTAAAGAGTAAGTGGTAGTATGAGGATTCCTACTCTTGGGGGATACCTAGGGTCCAGTCTAACATCCTTTGGCCTACCGTTCTCCAGGGGTCAGTGTGGCAGCGTCTGGGCTCCAATGTGACAGCGGTGGAGTTCCTGGGCCACGTGGGCGGCATGGGCATCGACATGGAGATCTCCAAGAACTTCCAGCGCATCCTGCAAAAGCAGGGTATTAAGTTCAAGCTGGGCACCAAGGTCATGGGCGCCATCAAGAGGCCCGACGGCAAGATCGATGTGGCGTGAGTTCCATCCCCCGGTGGTGTGTGTATATAGGGCGGATGTAGCTGTGAATGAACAAAATCACTAAGATGAATGTCTAGTTAAAAATCAGTAGGTATGACCTAGCCCAAATGTAACTGTGTGTTCTTGCCTCCAGTGTGGAGGCGGCTGCTGGTGGGAAGAACGAGACTCTAACGTGTGACGTGCTGCTGGTGTGTATCGGCAGACGGCCCTTCACCAGGAACCTGGGCCTGGAAAACGTGGGCCTGGAGCTGGACAACAGGGGACGCATCCCTGTCAACAACCGCTTCCAGACCAAAGTACCCAGGTAGACCTAAACTACCACTACACCCCTCTATCTAATATACAACATACCCAGGTAGACCTAAACTACCACTACACCCCTCTATCTAATATACAACATACCCAGGTAGACCTAAACTACCAATACACACCTCTGTTATATTCAACATCTGCTTTTTCAATACACACCTATATTCCAACCGCCACTCACCAAGGTCTCTTTCAAAAGGCACTAAATGTGATACCTCAATCTTTCCTTCCCATTTATTCTATCTCCCTCTGTAGTATCTATGCCATTGGTGATGTGATTGCCGGGCCCATGCTGGCACACAAGGCGGAGGACGAGGGCATCATCTGCGTGGAGGGCATGGCCGGGGGCGCCGTGCACATCGACTACAACTGTGTCCCCTCTGTTGTCTACACACACCCCGAGGTGGCATGGGTGGGGAAGACGGAGGAGCAGCTCAAAGAGGAGGTGATACACACATCTCCCTAAACCCCTCAAACAAACACCCATAGTTTTGACCAAATTGAAGTACCGGACATGGCTTTTATATATAATATAATCACTGGATCATTGCTTTTGTTTGGATTTCAGCTGCTAAAATGTTGATTTGTGGTTTTAAAGCTACACTGAACAAAAATATAAAACGCAACATGTACGTGTTGGTCCCATGTTTCATGAGCTGAGATCCCAGAAATCTTTCAAACGCACAATCTTATTTCTCTCAAATGTTGTGCACAAATTAGTTTACATCCCTGTTAGTGAACATTTCTCCTTTGCCAAGATAATCTATCCACCTGACAGGTGTGGCATATCAAGAAGCTGATTAAACAGCATGAACTATACATAGGTGCACCTTGTGCTGGGGACAATAAAAGGCCACTCTAAAATGTGCAGTTTTGTCACAACACAATGCCAAAGATGTCTCAAGTTTTGAGGGAGTGTGCAATTGGCATGCTAGCTGCAAGAATGTCCACCAGAGCTGTTGACAGAATTGAATATTCATTTCTCTACCATAACCCGCCTCCAACGTTGTTTTAGAGAATTTGGCAGTATGTCCAACCGGCCTCACAACTGCAGACCATGTGTATGGCGTTGTATGGGTGAGCGGTATGCTGATGTCAACGTTGTGAACAGATTGCCCCATGGTGGCGGTGGGGTTATGGTATGGACAGGCATAACCTACTGACGACGAACACAATTGCATTTTATTGATGGCAATTTGAATTCAGAGATACTGTACCATGACGAGATCCTGAGGCCCATTGTCGTGCCATTAATCCGCCATCACCTCATGTTTCAGCCTTATAAAACGCGGCCCCATGTCGCAAGGACCTGTACATAATTCCTGGAAGCTGAAAATGTCCCAGTTCTTACTTGGCCTGCATACTCACCAGACATGTCACCCGTTGAGCATGTTTGGGATGTTCTGGATCAACTTGTACGACAGAGTGTTCCAGTTCCCGCCAATATCCAGCAACTTCGCGCAGCCATTGAAGATGAGTGGGACAACAGGCCACAATCAACAGCCTGATCAATTCTATGTGAAGGAGATGTCACGCTGCACGAGGCAAATGGTGATCCCACCAAATATTGACTGGTTCTGATCCACACGCCAACATTTATTTTTTTAAGGTATGTGACCAATGGATGCATAGCTGTATTCACAGTTGTGAAATACATTGATTAGGGCCTAATGAATTTATTTCAATTGACTGATGTCCTTATATGAACTGTAACTTGTTATATTGAAATCCCTGCAGGTATAAGAGTTAGCCACAAGGCGGCGATACTCTCCTCAAATTGTTGACTTTCCAAAGGAGCCAAAGTCTCTCAAAAGTATCGCACATATACTATCAACACAGAAGAGTGGCCCATAAAGCATAACGTTAACCTCAACTCTACTTTTGCAGGGCATCCCATACAAGGTGGGCAAGTTCCCGTTTGCCGCCAACAGTCGAGCCAAGACCAATGCAGACACTGATGGCCTGGTGAAGATCCTCGGCCACAAGGAGACAGACCGGATATTGGGCGCTCACATCCTGGGCTGTGTGAGTCATGCTACCTCGGGGCTCCTTAGCAGATGAACATTTGGTCTATAGCGTATGAAGTTGTATGCTAACTATGGTGACCTTTGACCCTTGTCTAGGGGGCAGGAGAGATAATCAACGAGGCTACACTCGCCATGGAGTACGGAGCGTCCTGCGAGGACGTCGCCAGAGTTTGCCACGCCCATCCCGTGAGTTAAACACACACACGACAGGGCCATGATCAAATACTCATTCATACAAACATACATACATAATGTTGTACAGTAATGCAAGTTCAACAATTCCATTGATATAGGGAAGTGGTAGTTACTAATATTTCAAATGGGAGATACTTTTGTAAAACAAAATCACTTGGCGAGCCGTCATACCCATCGTAGAACAGGGGTTTGATGGTCAGTCAAATTGTTAAGATACTATTAACATGGACCATCAAGCTATTTTATTATCTGTTTTAGGACACTTGGGGGTAGCCTTATCTGGGAAAAAATTTGATGACTCCTTAGAATCTGACCTTATTGCCATGATCTCAATAAGTTATAGCACAAGATATGTCAAATTAGGTCATGGCAAATTTCAGTCTGAAGGAAGTATGCTTTGGAGTGATTGAAATGCATCGGGAAGGTATTGGGAAGTTCAGGAAAACATCAGGGATGATCAAACAATCTTATGTATGATTGATTGGTGAATCAGTTCAGTTCCCTCAGTTATTCTGTGCAGATTCATCTCTCATTTCTAACGAGTCCTGCACAGCTTGTATCATAGGTGAAAACATGCACACGTTCCAGTCTTAGCTTTTAGGGCTGGGGTCATAGTCGGTAATAGATTCAACCGTTCAAAATCTAGAGGTAAATTGGTAGGAAGAAAACGATTTGAAAATGTGCCAGGATAGCTAGAAACTGTTTTACTGCGCCGTTTGTCCCAGCCGCTCGTAAGGTTATGCACGTAACCACGGTTCTGAAGTAAGTGCCGCATTCAACTGACTGAGGAAGACACGACACATTCTTTCATATTATTGCCGTGAGCCGCACAGACTAAGGCTGATATAGGGCCTATCCACAATGTCCACAACATCCACACCACCCACCTGTCAATCTAACCTCCTCTTCTTCCATCCATCCCTCTCTTCCAGACTGTGTCCGAGGCTTTCAGAGAAGCAAACCTCGCAGCCTCCTTCGGGAAAGCTATCAACTTTTAACTGCCGTCTTCGCCCACACAGCTGTGTACATAACCGTTCTGTCCACGACGTCCCCAAACCAGAAATCTGTCCACAAGCAATGCACACACTCTAGGAGGGGGACACGGAATGTACCGTGACCCCCTCAACTCCAATTAGGGGGCTGCTCTGTATACATTATATAGAAAAAAAAGACAAACCTTGTATCACATTTAGTATGTAATTTAAATGTTCTCAATAAAGGGGTTTGGGTGGTAAAAACAGACTGGAGATCAAGTCTTTGACTTTCTACATTGGTGTCTTGGGTGTTGCACTAAAGGTGCCAAGGTTCGCTGCTAATATCAAATAGCTAACTATATATAGTCGCAGTATATCTAGCATTTTTCCAACACTTTATCAGTACAGTGCTCGGAGATGTATATTCATAGGTTGGTATTGGGTGGAATACTGCTGTTTTTAACAATAAGAGATGAGTCATGACTGAGTATTTTTAAAGACTGCGGTGAAATGACTTTTCAAATCGGAGGAAAGAGGTCGGAAAGGCCAAAGCAGCAACTCGCTTGTATGAATTGCAATACGTATTCAAATATGGCTGTGTTGTCTGTGTGTGTGTATACATTCTTGCTTAACTCAGAGCTCTACAAAACCAATAAATGTAGTAACGATTAAAGTCCAGTGATGCATTGAAGTGGTGTTCAGTGCAATTTGTGGAACAGCAGAGGGACCTGTACCAACTACTTCAGTGAGATGTGACTTCCTCTCCATCTTCATGCATTTGGAGTCACTGTAAGCCAGGTGAAAGCAGTAGTGGTAGTCTGCTAAAGGTTTTGCTTTCTCATCTCTGCGGATGAAGCAAATGAGACAAGCCACTTTATACTTAAATTCCCAGACACGGATCAAACCACCTTCTGGACTTAATAGCATGCTCAATTGCTGAAATGGTTTAGTCCAGAAGTATACTACAAAGCAGGATCAATGATTTAGCCAGGTAACTCTAAAACAACCAGAAATAATTACTACAAGAGGGGGCCCCATTAGATAATTGTTTTCACTAATTAGTATTTTGACCGATCTGATGTGACTGGTCAAAAGACCAATTAGTGGGGAAAAAAGATCAGAATTGGGCTGCCTGTGTAAATGCAGCCTTAGCTGGCTAACTCATTGATCCTGCTTTGTTGTATAGCCACCCCTCATGGCAAAGGGGGTAGATTGACAGAAGCCTCAATGCCATTTTCTGCATTTCCAATCCCCCATACATTTTTTGGGTAAATATATTACATTTTTACAGACACTATTTTACATTAGTTCCCCCCCTTCAGCTCCCCTCCCATCACCATCCTGTTTTGATTTCTATTAGCCATATATTTTTCAACTGTGCTGTAATGTTTAACAAAAGTCCTGAACCTTTCTATTCTCATAGCTTCTACAGATTGTAAAGTAAATTTTTTTTTAGCTAAGAGTATTATATTATTGTTCGATTGACTATGACTTTTCAAATCACCCAGCAGTGCTATTTGCAGAGTTCGCTCCAGGTAAATGTTGTAGTTCTTTAGCCTTTCTGGAACCTCAGACCAAAAACAAGCTACGTGTGGTCAGTACCAAAACAAGTGATCTGATGATTGTCTCTTCGCAGCAAAATCTGTAGAGCTGAGATGGTTGTATCCCCCATATAAACTGAACAAAAATATAAATGCAACATGTAAAGTGTTGGTCCCATGAGCTGAAATAAAAGATCCCAGAAACGTTCCAGACGCACAAACATTTTCTAATTTTGTGCACAAATTTGTTTACATCCCTGTTAGTGAGCATTTCTCCTTTGCCAAGATAATCCATCCACCTGACAGGTGTGGCATATTAAGAAGCTGATCATTACACAAGTGCACATTGTGCTGGGGACAATATGCCTCCAATATGTCCTCATGCCTCCTTGCAGCATGCCTAAGGCACGCTCACGCAGATGAGCAGGGACCCTGGGCATCTTTCATTTGGTGTTTTTCAGTCAGTAGACTGAAAAAGTGATTTCATAACTGTGACCTTAATTGCCTACCGTCCGTAAGCTGTTAGTGTCTTAACGACATTTCCACAGGTGCATGTTCATTAATTGTTTATGGTTCATTGAACAAGCATGGGAAACAGTGTTTAAATGACCGGGCTCCCTCAGTCTGACTGAGGGGTTGCGGGGACCTGAACTGTGGGCACACTGGTCAATGACATATAGTTTTGCTGCAAAGGGACGGAGAACATCGGAAGATGATGTGTTTGGTAGAACCCCACAGAGGGGGGCCGGCCAGCTGCAGCACCATGGCAACTGAGGTTAGGTGGAGCAGACTCATGTGACCTCAGGACGAAGTCTATCTTCCTGTCCATCCTCTTCTCCATTTTGTCACATCTCTTCTCCAATTGGTTGCTTAGCTGACGCGGGCTCTCTTTCAACCCTTCATTTATCTGCTCCATCAGCAAATGGCTCTTCAGCCCCATCAGATCCAACCATTTCGATGTAAAAAATGTAAGGTGAAAAAAGTATATGTTGCACAGAAAATTCAAAACAGCTATGTCTGTGTTTCTGCAGGCCCAGATGACCTATACAATGGGTGTGTTTGTAAATTCAATCTAGGGTGCCAGAGTGCACTCTGGGCGTTCGTAAATTCATAGCATTGTCAGTTTGTAAATTCAGAGTGTTTCGCTCTCAGAGCGTTCAGAGCGCACACTGGATGCTCTCACAACGGCAGTCAAGCACCCAAGCTAACTGGCTTACGCTGGCAACTTGCTAGCTACTTCCAGACGCAAATGAGAGAACACCTCTCTTTTTTTACTCGCCCTAGCAGGGGTGGTTAGACTGTTTTCATGTTATCCAGAGCGTTGTGCTGCTGACAACAATTTAATTACGTATTTTTGCTGACTTTTACTGACACTGGCCATATTCAACTGGTGATAACTGATGATGGAGCTCACTCACATGATGAAATAGCTAAGAGGAAAGCCGTTTTCAGAGAACTTCCTTTTGGACATAAAATGGTTTTGTCAAAGCTCCAATACTAGTGGCTGGTCCCAGGATGCAGCCAGCAGACATCTTGTAAGAATTGGCAGATGAGGTAGTGGGCCCCTGACGCATACACCTTCAAGGTAGAGCGATCTGAGTCCAATAGTTTCTGAAGGAAGCTCAGTATAACAGGTACAGAGCAGGACACCGGTTCCTCGACCCTGGTAGAGCACAATTCGGTAAACGGCTTCCAGCACCCTGGTCGATGGGACTCTGGCGTTCTGTAACCTCTCGATAATAGCAGGCTGTGCTGAGCCTGAGAGACCCTATGCAGCATTGCTAAGATCAGGGGGGAAGCATACAGTAAGCCCTCTGGCCATGTGTGAGCTAAGGCATCCATGCCCTGGGGGCTTTTGGACTCTGCCAGAGAGAACCAGAGGGAGCAGTGGGATGTTTGCTCTGAGGCGAACAGGTCCACCTGTGCTTTTCTGAACCGCTGCTATATCACCTTCACTACTTGTGGGTGAAGTCTCCATTCCCCGAGGGTGGTTTCTGTCGCGACAAGAAATCTGCCCCCTCGTTCACCTTGCCTGGGAGATGAATGGCTCATAGGGAGGCCAGATGTGGTAGGACCCATATCAAGAGTTGTTGGGAGACCTGTAGGGACCTTACAGACCTTGTTCCCCCTTGATGGTTGATGTGGAACACTGTCGATGCATTGTCTGATCGTATCAGGACACGTTTGCGTTTGAAAACCGGCAGAAAGGGATTCAGGGCTAGGTAAACTGTCTGAATTTGGCTCTTGTGCCCATCGAAGAGGTTAAGTAGAGGGCGCTCCTGATAATGATAAACGGGGGGGGATGTCCTTTCCAGCTGCGTTGAAGCAGGCCATCACTGTGATGTGCTCCTTGATCCCTGGAGCCTGCTGGTACACGTGTTTTGTGCCCCGGGGAGCCAGCACTTAGAATAGAAATTGTCCATCCAGGATGAAAACATTTATTTTGGCATCACCATACACATTTACATCACACACATTGAGAACAGTCAGTCCAGCAGCATTCCACATTCATAAACAAATAGACCACCAAATACCTGCGTATTTTGTTGGCATATTTCATCAGCTTCAGTCTGATGAAGGGGAACCCATGGCTGGCCAGTAGATACAGTACTGCACCAGATCATTTTCATCTTCTGGTGCAAGCAATGTGGGTGGTTGTGCAGGTTTCGGTTCCAGCCCAGCACTAACACACTTGTCAAACTGCAACCTTGTACTTGTTCATATGAATTATATGTTAAAGGACTAGGGAGGGTTCCTATACACAGAAAACAACATGATTGGACAATAAAACTCACAGGGCTGAGCTTGCTTTATGCAGGTTTGCGTCGCGTAGTCGTGCCCTATGCAACTGTAGGCCTAATTAAAAATATACTCACAGCCTGTCAGCTATTATTGGGTTTATTGATTAATTGCAGTTATTTTGGAATGAAAAGGTCTAGGTTTGAATATAAACCTAATTTGAACCCATTCACATTTTCACAAAAAAATAGGCTATAAATACACGTTACCGCTTAGTTTCCCTTCAGGCAAGACTATGCAGCTGCTGTTAGTAGCCTACATATGATCAGACTGAAAAATTGTCTCGTTTCCATGCAGTACAGCATGCCAGATCGCTAATGTTTAGGTGTATGCATTTACGTTTTTGCTTGTGTCTGGAGTGATGTTATCACGTTTGCTAAATAAATAACGGAAGAAAATGGACAGCACGCCTTCAGCTTTGTGCCCGACCTGCAATTCCATGACTCTGATTGGTCAACACACACACAGACTGCAGCCGCACTCCGATGTGAAGGACAGAGAAATTGTGCACGAGTTGACAAATCATGAGGCAAATCGCAACAAAACACCCACTTTGCCCCTCTTTAACTCTTTGCATTGATATATTTTATTGAACAAAATCAAAAATGTGTGTTCACACCTGATTGAAAAGTGCTGGGACAAATGCCGCCTCGCCACACATTTTCTGGCGGCCCTGTCATCGTTAATACTTGGTACTTCCACCATTGACAGCCATTTCAGGTATGAATCATTTTGAAGAAATATGAGAATTGTGGTGGCAGCATCATGTTATGGGTATGCTTGTGACCGGCAAGGGGCTGGGGAGTATGTTAAGATCAAAATAAATATAAAAGAAGCAAAGGACAGGTAACAACTGAGGAAAACCTGCCATAGTCTTCTGAAAACATAACCCTGCGATAGTTTTATTTTTCAGTGGAACAATTACAATAATTCTAATGACAAAGATACACCAGAATGGCTTTCCAAGAGGTGTTGAAGTGTTCCTGAAGGGTCTAGTAGTCTCAGTCCTGACCTAAATCTGCTTGAAGATCTGAGACAAGCATTGAATATTGTTGCCCATCAATGATTCCCAACCAAATGACTGAACTTGAGTAATTTTGACAAAAACAATGGATATGTTGCCGTAAGAGGTTAGTAGAATCTTGTTAAATTATTTACAGCTGTAATGGCTGCCAAAGGTGCTCCCACCAAGTTTAAACTCTGGGTAGTGTGAAGACATATGCTATCAATACATTTTAATTTTGTATTTATTTTATTAATTTGGAAAATGTTCTATATTTTTCTTTGAGAATAAGTTGTGTAGATCTATAGGAAAAAAATTAAACGTAATCCTTTTAGGATTTAATTTCAAGGCAGAAAAATGTGAAGACTGCAAGGGGTGTGTAGACTTTCACTAGTAGGAGGATGCAAATGTAATTATATGATAATGAAAGTCATAATACACATGGTTAAGTACTTCAAAAGGACCATAAAGGAAAATCACACTACAAACTATCACCCTCATGCACTTAAGGAGATCACGAATATACTTTTTCCCTGCACAACATACAGTACCAGTCAAAGGTTTGGACACACCTACTCATTCAAGGGTTTTTCTTTATTTGTACCAATAGTGAAGACATCAAAATTATGAAATAACACATATGGAATCATGTAGTAACCAACAAAGTGTTAAAAAATCTAAATATATTTTATATATTAGAAACCCTTTGCCTTGATAACAGCTTTGCACACTCTTGGCATTCTCTCAACTAGCAAATCGCTGTTGACTTTTTCCACATTTTGTTAAGTTACAGCCTTATTCTAAAATGTATTAAATTGTTTTCCCCCCCTCAATCTACACACAATACCCCATAATGACAAAACAAAAACAGGTTGCTAGAAATGTTTGCAAAAGAAATAACACTGAAATATCACATTTACATAAGTATTCAGACCCTTTGGCAGAGATTACAGACTCAAGTTTTCGGTATGATGCTACAAGCTTGGCACACTTGTATTTGGGGAGTTTCTCCCATTCTTCTCTGCAGATCCTCTCAAGCTCTTTCAGGTTGGATGGGTAACGTCGCTGCACCGCTATTTTCAGAGAAGTCCGGGCTCTGGCTGGGCCACTCAAGGACATTGAGACTTGTCCCGAATCCACTCCTGCGTTGTGTCTTGGCTGTGTGCTTAGGGTCGTTGTCCTGTTGGAAAATGAACTTTCGCCCCAGTCTGAGGTCCTGAGCGCTCTGGAGCAGATTTTCATCAAGGATCTCTCTACTTTGCTCCGTTCATCTTTCCATCGACCCTGACTAGTCTCCCAGGCCTTGCCGCTGAAAAATGTCCCCACAGCATGCTGCCACCACCACCACCACCACCACCACCACGCTTCACCGTAGGGATGGTGCCAGGTTTCCTCCAGATGTGATGCTTGGCATTCAGGCCAAAGAGCTCAATCTTGATTTCATCAGACTAGAGAATCTTGTCCTTCAGGTGCCTTTTGGCAAACTCCAAGCAGGCTGTCATGTGCCTTTTACTGAGGAGTGTCTTCCGTCTGGCCACTCTACCATAAAGGCCTGAGTGCTGCAGAGATGGTTGTCCTTCTGGAAGGTTCTCCCATCTCCACAGAGGAACACTGGAGCTCTGTCAGAGTGACCATTGGGTTCTTGGTCACCTCCCTGACCAAATCAAATTTTGTTTGTCACATACACATGGTTAGCAGATGTTAATGTGAGTGTAGCGAAATGCTTGTGCTTCTAGTTCCGACTATGCAGTAGTATCTAACAAGTAATCTAATAAATTCACAACAACTACCTTATACACACAAGAGTAAAGGAATGAATACGAGTATGTACATATAAATATATGGATGAGCGATGGCTGACCGGCGTAGGCAAGATGCAGTAGATGGTATGGAGTACAGTATATTCATATGAGATGAGTAATGTAGGATATGTAAACATTATATAAATGGCATCATTTAAAGTGGCTAGTGATACATTCATTTCATCCAATTATAATTATTAAAGTGGCTAGAGATTTGAGTCGATGGCCCGAACGGCATAGGCAAGATTCAGTAGATGGTTTAGAGTAGTGTATACATTTGATATGAGTAATGTCGGATATGTAAACATTATATACAAAATTGTTTAAAGTGGCTAGTGATACATTTGTTACATCCAATCCTATTATTTAAAGTGTCTAGAGATTTAAGTCAGTATGTTGGCAGCAGCCACTCAATGTTAGTGATGGCTGTTTAACAGTCTGATGGCCTTGAGATAGAAGCTGTTTTTCAGTCTCTCAGTCCCAGCTTTGATGCATCTGTACTGACCTCACCTTCTGGATGATAGCGGGGTGAACAGGCAGTGGCTCGGGTGGTTGTTGTCCTTGACAATCTTTTTGGCCTTCTTGTGACATCGGGTGGTGTAGGTGTCCTGGAGGGCAGGTAGTTTACCCCCGGTGATGCGTTGTGCAGTCCTCATTACCCTCTGGAGAGCCTTACGGTTGTGGGCGGAGCAGTTGCCGTACCAGGCGGTGATACAGCCCGACAGGATGATCTCGATTGTGCATCTGTAGAAGTTTGTGAGTGTTTTTGGTGACAAGCCGAATTTCTTCCAATTTCTTCCAAGGCCCTTCTCCCCCGATTGCTCAGTTTGGCCGGGCGGCCAGCTCTAGGAAGTCTTGGTGATTCTTCTTCTCTTTAAGAATGATGGAGACCACTGTGTTTTTTGGGACATTCACTGCTGTAGAATTTTGTTGGTACCCTTCCCCTGATCTGTACCTCGACACAATCCTGTCTCGGAGCTCAACGGACAATTCCCCTCGACCTCATGGCTTGGTTTCTGCTCTGATATGCACTGTCAACTGTGAGACCTTAGATAGGTGTGTGCCTTTCCAAATCATGTACAATAAATTGTATTAACCACAGGTGGACTCCAATCAAGTTGTAGAAACATCGCAAGGATGATCAATGGAAACGGGACGCACCTGAGCTCAATTTCAAGTCTCATAGCAAAGGGTCTAAATACTTATGTAAATAAGGTTTATTTATTTAAACTTTTTTTTCCATTTCAAAAAACGTGTTTTCGCTTTGTCATTATGGGATATTCTGTGTAGATTTGATACATTTTTTTTTATTTAATCCATTTTAGAATAAGGCGGTAACGTAACAGAATGTGGAAAGAGTCAAGGGGTCTGAATACTTTCCGAATGCGCTGTATGTACATGAAGGCAGGGTAAAGAGACTAGGCATCCGGATAGATAATAATAATAATAATAATAATAATAATACAAGTAAAATAAAAGAACAGAGTAGCAGCAGCAAATGATGTGTAAAAGTGTGCGTGCGTGTATTTGTGTTGTGTCGGTATGCTATGTTTGTATGTGTAGTGTATGGGAGTGTCAATGTATTGTGTGTGCGTGAGTGTGTGTATATATATATATATATATATATAGTCTAGTGAGTGTGCGTAGGGTCAGTGCAAGATAGTTTGCGTACCATTAAATTGACTACTTAACAGCTATTTAGTGGTCTTATGGGTTGGAGGTAGAAGCTGTCTCGATGCTCTGGTACCATTTGCCGGACGGTAGCAGAGTGAACAGTCTATGGCTTGGGTGGCTGGAGTCTTTGGCAATTTTTTAGGCCATCCTCTGACACCGCCTGATATAGAGGTCCTGGTTGCCAGGGACTGTCTTGCCTCCCAGCCACACATCCTGTCCGTAGAGCTCAGAGACAGGATTGTGTCGAGGTACAGATCAGGGGGAAGGGTACCAAAAAATGTCTACAGCATTGAATGTCCCAAAAAACACAGTGGTCTCCATCATTCTTAAAGTGATTTACTGGGCTGTCCGCACCACCCTATGTAGCGCTTTGCGGTCAAGGGTGGTGCATTTGCCGTACCAAGAGGTGATGTAGCCAGTCACCTCTCAATAGTGCAGCTGTAGAACTTTGAGGATCCGAGGGGCCCATACCAAATCTTTTCAGCCTCCTGAGGGTGAAGAGGCGGTGCTGTGCCCTCTTCACAACTGTGCAGGTGTGTGTGGACCATGTTAAGTCCTTAGTGATGTGGACGCCAAGGAACTTGAAGCTCACGACCCACTCCACAACAGCCCCGTCGATGTGGATGGTGGCATGCTCTCCCCTTTCTCCTATAGTCCAAGATCAGTTCCTTGGTCTTACTGACATTGAAGGGAAGGTTGTTGTCCTGGCACCACACTGCTAAGTCTCTGACCACCTCCCTATAGGCTGATTCATTGCAGTCGGTGATCAGGCATACCACCGTCGTGTCGTCCGAAAACTTGATGATGGTGTTGGGAGTCGTGGCTGGCCACGCAGTCGTGGGTGAACAAGGGGGTACAGGAGAGTAAGCACACACCCCTGGACTCAGAGTGAGTCCATGGAACTTATTATGGGATTTGTTAAGCCAGATTTTACTCCTGAACTAATTTAGGCTTCTCTAAACAAAGGGGCTGAATACTTTGCTAATTTGTATTAATCTTAAAAAACATATAATCTTTCTTCCACTTTGACATTGAGTAGATTGTTGACTGAAAATTATAATTAAATACATTTTAATTACACTGTAAAAAAACATAAAATATGAAGAAATCCAAGGGGTATACTTTTGCAAGGCAAAACATAAATCTCAGCTCTGCATATTTTTTTACGAAGAAAGAATCATTATACAATATATTCTGGAATTGTCCCCATGTAGCTTGTTTCTGGACACAGATTCAGGAATGGTTAAAAAAAAAATCACAACATTCATTTAAAATTAACCCTACAAATAGCAGTGTTGGGTGATTTGGAAAACCATAACCAACAATATAATAATACTTTCTTTTTTTTTTATCATTAACTTACAAATCGGTGGATACTATACGATTAGAAAGGTTAAAAATGTATGTAAGACATCCCAGCACAGTTAAAAAAATATATGGCACGTGGAAATCAAAAGAGAGGATGGTCTACGGAGATAGGTGGGATGGGCTGAGAGTAGCAGAGAGGTGGGATTAAACAGCTCATGATCGGTAAGTTAGTACTCCGACATCTATATGGTGTTTTCAGTATTATCTATCCAATATGTAATGTGTATAATCAAACCACTGTGTATAAACCACTGTGTATAAAAGTACTATGTATCTAATAAAAAAAGCTCTAAAAACTACAATGGGCCCAAAAAATTTAAAATAAACGTAAGCTCTTATCAACAACAAACTAAGTTAATTACAGATACAGTTCTGCAGCTCAAATATGTGTCAAACTATGAGCAGGGACTCCTCTCGCACCTGGTTTCATTTACACGAATAAGAGCGTTTCACGCTCTGAAAAAGAAGCGTGTCTGGTGAAGCAGGCCAGTTAGACAGCAATGTTCTCACAGTTCAAGCATTAATTCGGTCATGTCTTATCCACCCAAGAAGAGATTAATGGCCTTTCAATCTTCTGTCTGATCCCCATCCCCGACACAGGGCACAGTCGTGTTTTTGTGCCTTCTCTTCATGTGTTCTTTCATGTTCTGCTTATGTCTGAAGCATTTATCACAATAATTACACTTGAACGGTTTCTCCTCCGTGTGCAGTCTCTGATGACTAATTAATGCCCCTCTGTCACTGAAGCATTTTGGACATGTAGAACAAACATGTGGTTTCTCCCCTGTGTGTATTCTCAAATGCACATTCAACTGAAAGCCAGTGGAAAAGGATTTGCCACACACATGGCAGTGATGTGGTTTCTCTCCTCTGTGTCTCTTCATGTGCCGATTCAAATTGGAACTCTGACTGAAACATTGGCCACACTCCTGGCAGTGAAATGGTTTGTCATTGGTGTGAATTCTCATATGCCCTCTAAGATGATGGCTATAGGTGAAACATTTCTTACAAAAATGACATTGATGGGGTTTCTCCCCTGTGTGAATCCTCATATGCATTTGCAGACTACTTCTCTGAGGGAAGCATTTGGCACATTCAGGACAGCGGTGAGGTTTTTCTCCTGTGTGAATCCTGCTATGGTTTTTCAGGTGATCCCGTCGAGAGAATGAATTGCCACAATCCTGGCACCGATAAGGCTTCTCCCTTGTGTGAGTCCTCATATGCATTTTCAGAGAAGTGCCAAGGCGAAATGTTTTGCCACATTCATTACAGTGATACGGTTTCTCTCCAGTATGAAGCCTCATATGCATTTTTAGATTTCCACTCAGAGCATAACATTTTCCACATTCATGGCAATGATAAGATTTCTCCCCTGTGTGGTCCATCCTTATATGGACATTCAAAGTTCCTATCGAAGAGAAACATCTGCCACAATCATTACAGGGAAATGACTTCTCCCCTGTGTGGGTCCTCATATGATTTTTCAGATCCGTAGGAGAGTCAAAACTTTTACCACAAACTTCACAAAACCTAGTTCTGTGAGTTTCTAATATGTGATCCATCATACCTTTTAGGGATTGACAGCTTTTTCCACAAACACCACAAATGTGTTCCTTATCTTTTCTGTGTCTTCGCAAATGTCTCAATAAAGCCCCAAAGGAGTGACAAGGCCTTCCACAAACCTTACAACTAGGACCAGCAGGGCATTCACTAGGTGGTTTCAGATGGGACATCATGTGAGTTTGTATGTGATCCATCACACTTTCTAGGGATGGACATCTTTTTCCACACACACCACAAATATGTTCCTCATCTTTTCTGTGACTTTTCAAATGGGTCAATAATGTACGCATGGAGTGACAAGACCTTCCACACACCTTACAACAAGTAGGGATTTGTTCTTTTTCTGTCCGTGTCCTCTTTGATTTGCGCATCTTTAAAGCCGCCAGAGGTCCTCCACTCCACTTCGCGTCAACACTTTCACGGTTTTCATTCTGAGATGCAGAACAGCCTGGATTTACTAAAGAGAGGGCCTGAGAGTCACTGGTTGGTTCTGAAGAGTCCTCATCAGGTTCTGTTTGTATCTGTTTAGTTGAGTCTCTGTTCTTGCATTCTTTACTTTGGGTTTGGTTAAGAAGTGAGGACTGAGTTGGATACTCATCATACTCACTTTTCACACAAGGAAAAGTGGTATTATATTCCAGCTTTTGGCTGGTCCCGAGTGCCACCTGTTCCTCTTTAATCTGTGTGGGCTCGGAGTCATCTTTCCCCAGACTGGGGCTCCTTTCCTGCTCACAGTGCTGCTGCTCAGGGGGAACATCCTCTTCAGTGGCATTGAGCTGTTGGTGGTCTGGAGGGAAGAAGAAATTATTAATTAG
The DNA here is from genome assembly GCA_030435695.1 of Brachymystax lenok tsinlingensis. Classification (NCBI taxonomy): domain Eukaryota; kingdom Metazoa; phylum Chordata; class Actinopteri; order Salmoniformes; family Salmonidae; genus Brachymystax; species Brachymystax lenok. The sequence continues at coordinate 15,577,774 of CM059818.1, forward strand.
CTAGAACTCGGAACACTGAAATGATATAGGGGTCTCTGTAAAACCTTGGAGTAGTCATAGTTATGACATGGCAAACCCTGGCTGTGACCCCACACTCCGAGGGTGTCTCGGGGAGTGGGATATAAAAACATTATCCAATGTACACATGCGTCTAAATTACACACTTGTACATGTAATAGGGAAATACAGAATAAGCACCCACCCCCAAAATGTGGAGTGAGACTATGGACTTGGGAAGAACAGAAACTTGAACTTCTGAATAATCAAACTGTTTATTTTGGGAAGGAAAATAATAAGTTATGTTTAATCATTGTTTTATTGATGCAGCTCCAAAAAGCCAGCTGACCGCAAATCAGGGGAAGTCTACAGCCCAGGATCTTTTGACTTGTTTTGGGTCCGACTCCGAGAGGAAACACAAAATTGGTCTGTCTTTGGGCCAAGCACCTGAACCCCAGTAACCCCATACTAGCCTCTGCATAGGCGGAGTGTGAGTTTCAAGCTTGGGGAAGCACATTTTCACAGAATAAAGCATTCCATGCATGTTTGCATTTGCAGACTTATGTAAGATGGCCTACTATTCCTACAGTGATGAGTAGATTGGATAGTCATACAAATGTAGGATAATAATATACAAATGTAGAATAATAATATACAAATGTAGGATAATAATATACAAATGTAGGATAATAATATAACTCAATCACAGTTCCTACGCATGGCTGAGCCCATTTAGTGCAGAGGACTGGGCTGTATCAGATACATTTCTTCTTTCTTTGCATCGGAAAAACACATTTTATGCAATTCTAATACACTTTATATGACTGGAGATATTAGCAGAATCTTTTTTAAATAAGACAAATTACAGGGTATCCTACTCTGACAATCAATAAAAACAATGTTGTCCATATAATAGGACTATGAGAAGGGGAGACACAAATAGAATATGACATCCGTCTAAACTGGAGGAGGAAATTGTCCAAAAACAAACTTAAGGGCGGTTCGTCGCTCCAGTGCCTTTCCGTTCACCTTCGCACCCCTGGGCCAGACTACACTCTCATAGGACCTACTGAAGAGATGAGTCTTCAATAAAGACAACGGTTGAGACCGAGTCTGCGTCTCTCACATGGATAGGCAGACCATTGCATAAAAATGGAACTCTATAGGAGAAAGTCCTGCCGCCAGCTGTTTGCTCAAACAATTAAGTAGCTATATGTTTATAAAATGCATACTGCCTCCAGCTCATTGCAAAGTGGTGTGTGACGCGCTGATAAAGCCCGTCTTTCGTTGCTTATGCATTTGAATGGTGAATGGGAAGAGCACCTGGTCAATGGCTTCCTTCCTCAGCCTGGTCTCATAGACTAGACGTAACATAGTAAATGTACATCCGGGACACTCAAATTAGTATGATATGTAACAATACCAAACGTAACATAAGACAAAAACAAAGGTTGCACACGTTCATGGGCAACTATAGCAACTTTTTAGCTTCTTTGCATGTTAGCTAACTCTTCCTCTAACCTTAACCTAAATCCTAATGTTGGCCACCTAGCTAACGACTAACAAACGTTGGCCACCTAGCTAACGAACGTTAGCCACCTAGCTAGAATTCCGTAACATATCATACGTTTTGCTAACGGGCTCCTGCCAGGCGCAGGGGTCTAAGGCACTGCATCTCACAACCGGCCATGACTCCCATAGGGTGACTCCCATATGGCGAGGCACAACTGGCCCAGTGTCGTCTGGGTTTGGCCGGTGTAGGCCGTCATTGTAAATAATAATTTGTTCTTAACTGACTTTCCTAGTTAAATAAAAAGGTTAAATTAAAAAATAAAACATTTTTAAAACGTGTCTCAGATTTACATACAGAATAATACTAAATGATCTGAGATCAGGTTGCCTTCCTCCCTAGTACACAGATTAGAAATGCTATTTTTTATTTCACTGATATTACATGAATATTTACTGTGATATGACTAAATTTCAATAGCTCACTGTCCATGAACTACCGTGTGGTGGGTTCCTTGACCTTTCTTATCAAAAGGTACACTTTTTTTCTCCATTGGTCCTCTTGAAAATAGTTTTCATATTACTGCTTTGGTTACTAATTAACGTACAGACCTACTTTTCTATAGCTTTATATGCAAAATCATTTCCAATAATTGTACATATTTAACAGTCACCTCCAAAATATTTGGCACCTTTAATAAAGATGAGCAAAAAAAGACTGTATAAAAGTGTGCATTTAAAAAATATATTGTTTTATACTAACACAATTGGTCATAGAAAGAGATTAACAAGTCATAAAAAAAACGAAATGAACAAAATTGGTGTCACTCCTGTTTTCAAAACTCTAGCACCCTCCCCTTGCGAGGATAATGACACTGAGCCTTTTTCTAAAATGTTTTATGAGATTGGAGAAAACATTGGGAGAGAAGGGTGTTTTCACATAGTGTTTTCAGAAAGTATTCACACCCCTTGACTTTTTACACATTTTGTTCTGTTACATAGTGGGATTAAAATGGATTTAATGATAATTCTTTGTCAACAATCACACAAAATACTTGAATGTCAATGGGGAAAAAAATGGACATGCGCAAAATTTTTGGGACACCAATATATCTTGATTATGTAAGGATTCAACCCTGAGTCAATACATGTTAGAATCATGTTTGGCTGTGATTACAGCTGTGAGTCTCTCTGGGTAAGTCTCTAAGAGCTTCCAAACCTGGATTGTGCAAAATGTTTATTTTATTATTTTCAAAATTCTTCAAGCTCTGTCAAATTGGTTGGTGATCATTGCTAGACAACCATTTCAGGTCTTGCCATAGATTTTCAAGCAGATTTAAGTCAAAACTAACTCGGCCACTCAGGAACATTCATTGTCTTGGTAAGAAACTCAGATTTGGCCTTGTGTTTTAGGTTATTGTCCTGCCAAAAGGTGAATTCATCTCCCAGTGTCTGGTGGAAAGCAGACTGAACCATGCTTTCCTCTAAGATTTTCCTGTGCTTACAGTGGGGGGGAAAAAGTATTTAGTCAGCCACCAATTGTGCAAGTTCTCTCACTTAAAAAGATGAGAGAGGCCTGTAATTTTCATCATAGGTACACTTCAACTATGACAGACAAAATGAGGAAAAAAAAATCCAGAAAATCACATTGTAGGATTTTTAATGAATTTAATTGCAAATTATGGTGGAAAATAAGTATTTGGTCACATACAAACAAGCAAGATTTCTGGCTCTCACAGACCTGTAACTTCTTCTTTAAGAGGCTCCTCTGTCCTCCACTCATTACCTGTATTAATGGCACCTGTTTGAACTTGTTATCAGTATAAAAGACACCTGTCCACAACCTCAAACAGTCACACTCCAAACTCCACTATGGCCAAGACCAAAGAGCTGTCAAAGGACACCAGAAACAAAATTGTAGACCTGCACCAGGTTGGGAAGACTGAATCTGCAATAGGTAAGCAGCTTGGTTTGAAGAAATCAACTGTGGGAGCAATTATTAGGAAATGGAAGACATACAAGACCACTGATAATTTTCCTCGATCTGGGGCTCCATGCAAGATCTCACCCCGTGGGGTCAAAATGATCACAAGAACGGTGAGCAAAAATCCCAGAACCACACGGGGACCTAGTGAATGACCTGCAGAGAGCTGGGACCAAAGTAACAAAGCCTACCATCAGTAACACACTACGCCGCCAGGGACTCAAATCCTGCAGTGCCAGACGTGTCCCCCTGCTTAAGCCAGTACATGTTCAGGCCCGTCTAAAGTTTGCTAGAGAGCATTTGGATGATCCAGATGAGGATTGGGAGAATGTCAGATGAAACCAAAATAGAACTTTTTGGTAAAAACTCAACTCGTCGTGTTTGGAGGACAAAGAATGCTGAGTTGCATCCAAAGAACACCATACCTACTGTGAAGCATGGGGGTGGAAACATCATGCTTTGGGGCTGTTTTTCTGCAAAGGGACCAGGGCGACTGATCCGTGTAAAGGAAAGAATGAATGGGGCCATGTATCATGAGATTTTGAGTGAAAACCTCCTTCCATCAGCAAGGGCATTGAAGATGAAACGTGGCTGGGTCTTTCAGCATGACAATGATCCCAAACACACAGCCCGAACGAAGGAGTGGCTTCGTAAGAAGCATTTCAAGGTCCTGGAGTGGCCTAGCCAGTCTCCAGATCTCAACCCCATAGAAAATCTTTGAAAGTCCGTGTTGCCCAGCGACAGCCCCAAAACATCACTGATCTAGAGGAGATCTGCATGGAGGAATGGGCCAAAATACCAGCAACAGTGTGTGAAAACCTTGTGAAGACTTACAGAAAACGTTTGACCTCTGTCATTGCCAACAAAGGGTATATAACAAAGTATTGAGATAAACTTTTGTTATTGACCAAATACTTATTTTCCACCATAATTTGCAAATAAATTCATAAAAAATCCTACAATGTGATTTTCTGGATTTTCTTTCCTCATTTTGTCTGTCATAGTTGAAGTGTACCTATGATGAAAATTACAGGCCTCTCTCATCTTTTTAAGTGAGAGAACTTGCACAATTGGTGGCTGACTAAATACTTTTTTCCCCCACTGTAGGTCCATTCAGTTTATTTTTATCCTGAAGAACTCCCCAGTCCTTAATGATTACAAGCATACCCATAACATGATGCAGCCAACACCATGAAAATATAAAGAGTGGTACTCAGTGATGTGTTGTATTTGTCCCAAACATAACGCTTTGTATTCAGGACATTAAGTTAATTTCTTTGACACATGTTTTGCAGTTTTACTTTAGTGCCTTATTGCAAACAGGGTGCATGTTTAAATATTTTTTATTCTGTACAAGCTTCCTTCTTTTCACTATGTCATTTAGTTTAGTATTGTGGAGTAACTACAATACTACTCAGTTTTCTCCTATCACAGCCATGAAACTCTAATGTTTTAAAGTCACCATTGGCCTCATGGTGAAATCCCTAAGCAGTTTCCTTTCTTTCCGGCAACTGAGTTAGGAAGGACGCCTGTACCTTTGTAGTGACTGGCTGTATTGATACACCATCCAAAGTGTAATTAACAACTTCACCATGCTCAAAGGGATACATTTAATATGTTTTACCATCTACCATTAGGTGCCCTTCTTTGTGAAGCATTGGAAAACCTCCCTGGTCTTTGGTGTTGAATCTGCGTTTAAAATTCACTGTTCAACTGAGGGACCTTACAGATAATTGTATGTTTGGGGTACAGAGATGAGGTAGTCATTAAAAAAAAAAAAACATGTTAAACACTATTATTGCACACAGATTGAGTCCATACAACTTAAGCAAATTTTTACTCCTGAATTTAGGCTTGCCATAACAAAGGGGTTGAATCCTTATTGACTCGAGACATTTAAGCTTCTCATGTGATCGTAGTTTAAAAAGTCTTGATAGTGCTCAAACGAAGACGTCATATCTGAATTCCTCCATCTTTATGCACCTTCGCCATTGCAGCATTATTATGCTATTTATTCTGTTACCAATAATATTTTAATGTTAAAATTATCTTCTGATTACAATTATTACTTCTCTTTCTAAACGATGTGAATGCAAAGAGGACTCGGACCACAGAATAGGTGAAGTGAACTGGCAAAAGAGTTGAGTCCTCATTCGAAGGCAAGGGCTGTGTGAATACAAAGAACCAAGCTCTTTTGCTTGTTATTTTTTTTTTACCCCAGCGTTCACTTTAAAGAGGACTAAGATCAGTTATTTTAAAGATGACTATGTGAAAACACCCTAATAGAACTGATATTCATATAAAAACATTAAAATAAAAAAATTCAAATCTAATGGGTGTACTATTGACAAGGGAGGTCAGTGACACAATATCAAGTGGTTTTAGATGTATATGTCATTTGGACTGGAAGAATATATTGAAAATCAGATATGTAAGCGAATTAATAACCACAGCTGTATTAGGATCAATATTTTTAGAAAATCAAAAGCGGACAATTTTGTTTTTTAATGAAAGGTGTACCTTTTATAAGAGAGGTCAAGGAACCCACCACACTTTTCTGTAGATTTGTAGCTCATATGGACAGTGAGCTAATGAAAATAAGACCCATCACAGGAAATATTCATGTGAATTCAGTGAAATGGCATTTCTAATGTTGTACTATGGAGGAGGGAGGTCAGGGACCTAATATCAAGTGGTTTTCCACAAATATGTAATTTGGACTGGAAACTTTTGAAAATGAAATCTGTATATGAATTAATAACCACAATTGTAATTGTAATAGTTTTTTGAAACTCAAAGGTGAGAAATGAAAAAATAAAATAAAGGTGTACCTTGGATAAGAGAGGTCAAAGAACCCACCACACTTGTCGACCTGTAGCTCATATGTACAGTGAGCTATTGAAAATTAGACCTATTTAATCTGTTAAATGAAACACTTGAATGGGTGTACTATGGATGAGGGAGGTAAGACACAACCTCGAAGAGTTTTAGAAGTATGTCATGTGGATAGGAAGCTACTGAAAATTAGATCTGTACGTGAATCAATAGCTAAAGCTCTAATTGGACAAATATTTGTAGATAATCAAAGAGGAATTATAAAATAAATAAAATGTGTACTTTTGATATGAGGTGAATGAACCCACCGCCTTAGTCTGTAGATCTGTAGCTCATATGGATAGGAATGTATTGAAAGGTAGACCCATCACAAGAAATAGGACTATACAATCAGGGAAGTAGTGAAGTGGAATTCTAATGAATGTAGCATGGATGGGGGGGTCAGATACGTCACATTATGTGATTTTACATCTCTATTTTACCTGGATAGGAAATCCTTGTAAATGTGTCAAATATATAGCACGGGCCTTATTAGTTAGAGGAAACTATTAAACATGTTGGGCCCTTCAGCAACTGGAGGCCCTATGCAGTGTGTGTAATCTTCATATAGGGCTCCGAACACTCCTGAGTGGTAATGCAAAATCACTTTTTTGGGCTAACATGCAATTACCGGTATTGCACATTTACGATGGTCCATAAACCACCTGAGCGCCAGAAAAACCCTCCTTTTCAGCTCTGTTAGAGTTCGACTATTGGAAAAAATAAAGGGTGTACCCTGCTCTCTACCATCATCTGATTTTATAATCTAGATATAGTGTATCACTCTCATCCTAGGACCTTCTGTCGGAGAGCTATTGACTCTGAATATCTAAAGTAAAAACACATTTACTGCGGTGAAATGGACCGGCAACTAGCTAACGTTAGCTAGTTAGCTAACGTTCCAATAATAGCTTGCATGCTACAGTAACGTTATCGCTCAATTGAATGATATACAAACAACATGTACTTAGTTCATGTGTATAAAATAAACGTTAATGTGGCGACGTAGAGTTACAAACCTGCTCTATGTAACTGGATCTCTGGTTTAAGGAGGATATCAAGCAGCTTCTCTAGACGGTTGTTCTCCTCTTTCGATAGGCAATCTTTTCCTTGGTAGTCTGTTATTGTTTTTTCAACGGCTCTGAAAAGCTCAGGAACTGCTCTAAATCCCTGGTTGAAAATCAATCCCAACAACTCTATTTTAGCCATTTTGCCCACAGTGCTAGTTGGTAATGTGACCATTTGCGTGTTGCTAAAAAAATCTATCAATCCTTTCATCTGGTTGTTCTATTCTAGTGGTTTCCTAACAGGGGTACTTGAGGAGACTCATGAGGGCAGATACACATTCAGTGGTGGTACACAGTACGCGACAAAGGTTGGGAATCAATGTTCTATTCTGAACATGCGGCACAATGCCACGTTCATGTGCTAGACGGAACTAGGAAACTCGGGCATTTCCGAGTTAATTTTATTCTTCTACGGTATATTGGCAATTGCACAATTTGTTGTGCATCCCGCTACCTCCTGTGCGGGATGAACACAGGATCCCCCCACATTAACGGTACAAACTACAAAAAAAACCTACCAAACTAACACATCTAAATAAATCAAACAACTTTACTGTTAAAACATAAACTGATCTGATCCCTACACAGGCTCAAGGGGAGCCTGGGAGGGCGGCTGTCTTTCAGCGCCAAAACCCCTGGGCAAGTCTTCAGAAGTAAAATCCCTAAGTCCAGAAAACTTTTCTGACACAATAATGTCCAGTTTCTTAGACCTCTTTGAGACTTCAGCCATACAGTTTAGAAATGTGGCAATGAACACCACAAAATCCACATTTTTAACACACAGGGTATCTTTTTACTGGCAGTAAACATTTACTACAGCCTGTGGTACATCCACTACCAGATCTTCACAAGCATCACTTGTTTTCTCAATTATTTTAATTGCCTTCACATTCCTGGAGTGCCCTGTATGGGAGATTCGATTGGTCACTAACTTTTTCCACCTCAATCTCCTTCACCCTTACAGGGCACTCCAGGAGCTTGGGATCATGATCCCCACCACAATTGCAACACTGTTGTCCTTCTACACACTGTTCTTCATTATACTCTGTCTGTCTGAACACACTTGAAACAAGGCAAAATCTTAAAAACACTGCAGTGGTTTGGGAACTAAAGCTCTTACAGCGTATCTTACATAACCAAGCTTCACATGTGTAGGTAGATGCTCTTTCTAAAAAAACAACATGACTGGCAGACTTTCTTATTTTTCTCCATTTGCCTTTCTGACTTCTTTTATGGCAGACTACACCTACTGGTGTATTGCTGCTACCTACTGTACAGGGTATTGAAACAAAATATTCCATTGCTGGAAGTGGGGCACCATACCTGACATTACACAAAATTCAACATTTTTATTTAAAAAAACATCCCACACTTTCAGTCACAGTTCAAATCACATCCCTAAACAGGCTCAAGTGCCTGTGAGGATGGCGCATTTATCGACAGGATTCCTTGAAATGCCTCTGCTGTAAAATCCCTGAGTGCCAAAAAACACTCACAATGATGCCTATTTTCACCAATTTCCTCTGTTTGCGCTGAAATAAATGCTTCAAAGTCCATCTTCTTAACATGCAACCTGTCAGGATACGTCTGTTGACAAATAATATTATCTGGTGTCTCTACTCCTACTACCATTGTTCTTCAACTTCACTCCTTTTATCCACTCTTCTCACCGCCTCCGGATAGGAGACATGCTGGACATCCCTGATTCTTACCATCTCAGTCTATTTCGCCCTAACAGGACACTTCATAAATTCAGGAGCATGTTCACCACCAAAATTGCAGCATTTAGGCTCAGCTGGCATACAATACCCCTCCAGGTCAAAATACACTTGACACATGACCAAATCATTTGCATTTATCACACTGCATGGGTTTGGGCACTAAGGCTCTCACAGGGTATCTCATAAAACCGAAATACACGCGAGAAGGGAGAGACTCCATGAAAAAAACAATAGAATGGATGGAGTGTGCTTCCCCACTCACCAACCAACCACTTGATCCAATTCTTCACATGTATCCTTTGCTTTTAGTTCTTGATAGGTGCCTTGCTTCGAAGAGCCACATTCCAATCCTATATCTTCTTGAGGTGCAGAGCACACTCCTGTTCCATAGATACACAAAACAACCGTATTGTTACTCTCATCGATTCCATCTCATCTAATGCATCCACATTTTATAGAGACTTCAAACGGACCTCCAGGGTAACACCATCGATCCAAAAACCTTATTCCGACAAAAAAACAATCAAAACTAGGATTGGATTGACAAGACTCCACTACCACTTAACTTCTCGTATTTTCTTTTGCATTCACCACTGTAATCCAATTATTCTCACGCTCATCTCCACTTGACACGCCATCTGACTCAAACATAACATCAGTTTCCAAAATGTCTTACTTTGCTAACTGTTTGTAGTTATGCATTTCAGCGTCCCGACTAGCATATGAACGCGGCATAAAGGCTGGCAGTTTTTTTACGTTCTTCTAGTGATCAGCGCAGAGATTATTTTGAGGAGATGGAAAACTCCATTGGAATCGTATTAGCGCCGATTGTGCAAGTTTCCCATGCGTTGGGCTGCACGGCGCATTCTGAGTGATTCTGGGACAATGAGAGCTCTCCAAGGAGTGCATTTGAGTCGTCTGTCCCATGTAGCTTAGTTGGCAGAGCATGGTGCTTACAACGCCAGGGTAGTGGGTTCAACTCCAAAGGGAAAATTGTATAGACTCAATACTCACTTTTTTTTAATATAACCATTATTTAACTAGGCAAGTCAGTTAAGAACAAATTCTTATTTTCAATAACAGCCTAGGAACAGTGGGTCATATCATATAGCTTTAGAATCGTGACATGACCTAGTTTTGAGGAAAATAGGCAGGTTTCTCAATTTATGGTGCTTTCAAGACAACTGTGAGCTCTCGGTGATCTTCACCTCTAAAAGTCGGAGCTAAAGAAAGAGGCCGTTCAAAACTATTTTTCTAGTCGGAGCTAGTTCGTCCCCCGAGTCTGAGATTTCAGAGTTCCCAGTTGTTTGGAACACGGCATAATACCTCTGACCTTGAGAAGGTCTTGCTTGACTATTAGCTTAGCAACCGTGTGACGCAGCATGACAACGTGAACGCGATTGGTCACCAGTCTGATGGGCGGTGCTTTATACGTTCATCCATTCATTGCCATTGGGATTCCTATCTCCTTTTTTTCTCAGCGTCATTAGCGTTAGGGTCAAATATATTTATAACTAACCCAAGATAGTTCATCTGTGTTGTTTACGGTGGGAGCAAATGACTCATAGTGGACAGAACATGCACGGATGTGGGCAAGGCCAAGCGCGAGCTAGCGTGTTGTAGCATTCATTTGTATATTTCAGTTAGGGATCGCCTCATATGTGAAGTGCGCGTGTGCATAAATTCAATTCGACCTTGCACTCCTAAACAAATATATTTTAAGCTGCAAAAGTGGTTGGGAAATACTCAGTAGGGTCTCTACCAACCAAATATAATTCGTTTTTGAGGGGAATGTGTCGCACAGCCTGCTGCTGGATTTTAAAATCCGCCCGTCCATAGCCCGAAGGCCTGCCGCTGCCTTTTCACTCCGCCACATAGCCCCCAATGCAATGGACACTGCAATGGATTTTAGCCTGCCTACGGTCTGGGGACCGACACACAATCAATAGTTTTTCCATTACAGTGCTATATTTGTACCGTATAGTGTCCAGGCACCCCATTTTGAGCTGTTTGACCACAGTTAAAGTCCAGCAACAGTTGCTATGACCTAGCTTTTTATTCAAGCACCAATTTTTTTTATTCTAGGGACTAGTGAGTAGACTGGACCCTGGTTTATGGACACACAGTCAATCGTTTTTCCTGTACAGTGCAAATTGTTTGTGCAATACAACACAAATACAGGAATACTTTGCTTAAACATTACAATTCAAAATTGCTTTCTTGAACAATAGAACCAAGTAATTTAACAATAATTATATTTTACCTTTATTTAACTAGGCAAGTCAGTTAAGAACAAATTCTTATTTTCAATGATGGCCTAGGAACAGCCTAATGATTTGTTATGTATTTAAAATTGTAAAAAATGTTTTACCAGTAGGCTATTATTATGTTATTTACATTCATTTACTTAAGCTCCAACAATTTCTCAATTTGCTCCACCTTATAATATTCTTCATCTTATACAAATTAATCACTACCCTTTGTTGCAGCATTTATATGAATCTTACAGTACATCTTTATATCTTTAACAGGATGCAACTCGCTAGATGCTAGGGTGGCAGGTAGCCTAGTGGTTAAGAGTGGTGGGTCAGAAACTGAAAGGTAGCTGGTTTGAATAATCAAAGCAGATTAGCTGAAAGATCTGTCGATGTGCCCCTGAGCGAGGCACTAAACCTGAATTCCTCTTCTAAGTTGCTCTGGATAAGAGTGTCTACTAAAATGTAAATACAATTCTTGTCATCAACAGTAGCCTGAGTTAATAACAGATATACCACTGCAGCTCAACTATTATACTCCTGAGCAAACATTCCATAACTGCAGGTGGCAGTAAATCTTCAACCTTGGCTTTATATCTGTTCAAATAACACACTCCAGGTGGCAGTATACACCCTTTGTTTGTTTGCCAACTCATAGAAGTAGTGGAGGAAGAAAATGGAATACTTCAAAATGGCGATGGCCTTGCCATTACAGACGCCATTAAGGCACAGATATGTTGCAATCTCCATATAACTCTATGGACTCTGCCTCTGCTCCTCGTCCCCTCCCCTTGAGTTTGTTAATTCATTAACGTGATTGAAGTGAAAGTGAAAATTACCAACACCACAAATCTCACACTTGTGTTTTCTCTAAGGAGCGGAAAAAGGGATGGATGCGTTTCATAGAATAAAAAAAGGACTATTTGGAGCATATTGGAAGATGTGATGATAAGTCCTGTCATCATAGCCCATATGTACTGTGAGAAGAACCTTAGTAATGTGTTTTGATGAGCCTTTCTTGTGTTTTATTGGTTATACTGATCAGTGCTTATTATAAGAAAACATGTAAAAAAAATAATGTTTTACTGCACTTATGTTAATAGGCATTCCCTATTTTACGCCTGAGGTAGAGCTCATGGGTAATGTCTTTCCTGGGTTTCTGGTTGTGAAAGAAGACTGTAAACTGGTTTCCATCGAATCTTTATATGCAAGTAAAGTACTGTATGTCGGAAAGAAAATGTCACATCAGACCTAATGAAAACAGCAAATTTATTGATAAACTTTCCAAATGTTGACAAAACAAATTTTCGCTAGACAAGGTGGTATTTATTCCTCTGTTCCCCCATCAGTGTTGTCTGTGATTGTTTCATGTTTGTGGCTCAGTGTGTGAGCAGGTATTGTCTACCTGGGTAGAATTATTGTCCCTTAATAAAATAAGGAGTTTGTAAATCGGCTTCCTGCGATTGTTTCCTGAAGACCTGCTGTAGAGCCATTACAGAATCACGGACTAAAGAAAAATATGGAAACAGCAGGAGAGAACAGCCCTCCGAGTCAGGTCGAGGAGCGCGTCCAGGAGCACGCAAACATGAATCAACGTCTCGGCTCAGCTATGGATCGCGTGCTGCATACCCTGGAGCGATTGGAGAGAGGAGGACTGCAAGCACCTCTACCTTCACCACCACCTACCCTACTACTTGCCCCTCTTCCATCTGGTCCCAGTGGGATTAGGCTCTCTCTCTCCCGAGGGAGTATGATGGGACGGCTGCCGGGTGCCAGGGGTTCTTGCTCCAGCTCCTTCGGGACGAGAGAGTGTTTCCGCCCTCGTCTCGTGTTTGTCTGGGAGAGCTCTGGAGTGGGCCAACGCCGTATGGGGAGAAGGACGCGGCGTTGGATCACTATGAGGAGTTCACTCGCCGTTTCCGGGCGGTTTTCGACCATCCACCGGAGGGGAGAGCGGCGGGGGAACGCCTCTTCCACCTAAGACAGGGGACGAGGAGCGCGCAGGATTTTGCCCTGGATTTCCGTACCCTGGCCACAGGCGCAGGATGGAATGAGCGGGCCCTGATCGACCAATTCCGGTGCAGTCTGCGGGAGGATGTCCGTCGGGAGCTGGCCTGCATGGATAATACACTAACTCTGGACCAACTGGTGGACATGTCCATTCGCCTGGATAACCTGCTGGCTACCCGCGGACATCCAGATCGGGGCCTGCCGATTCCATCCTCCAGCGTCTCCGCTCCGATCCCTATGGAGCTGGGAGGTGCTGCGCTAAGGGGGACCGGGTGGAGGAGTCACTCCCAGCACCAGCTGTGGCCGCAGAGGACACACTGCTGGTCGTTGTTGTTTTTTTTCTTTCATGGAGTCGAGGAGGCAGGCAGAGCACTGTTGAGTCACCCCAGGTGAGTAAGCACCAAACTCACCCAGAGCTCCCTGTTGCTCACATGTTTGTGTTTGTAAAGTTTAATGAGTGTTCCCCGCATTCCCAGCATAAGGCGCTAGTAGATTCAGGCGCAGCTGGGAATTTTATTGACCGTACCTTTGCACTTAGTTTAGGGATTCCCATTGTGTCTCTTGATGTTCATTTCCCTGTGCATTCCTTAGACAGTCGACCTTTGGGGTCAGGGCTGATTAGGGAGGCCACAGCTCCACTAAGTATGGTGGCCTTGGGGGAGTCATGAGGAGCGTATCAGTTTTTTCCTTATTGATTCTCCTGCGTTTCCTGTGGTGCTGGGCATACCCTGGTTGGCCTATCATGACCCCAATATTTCGTGGCAACAGAGGGCTCTCAAGGGGTGGTCACGAGGGTGCTTGGGGAGGTGTGTAGGTGTTTCCATCGGTGCAACTACGGTGGAGAGTCCAGAACAGGTCTCCCCCGTGCACATCCCCTCAGAATATGCCGATTTGGCTCTCGCCTTCTGTAAGAAGAGGGTGACTCAATTACCACCTCATCGACGAGGGGATTGTGCGATAAATCTCCTGGTAGACACTGCACTTCCCAGGAGTCATGTGTATCCTCTGTCACAGGAGGAGACGGCAGCTATGGAGACATATGTGGCAGAATCTCTGGGACAGGGATACATTCGGCCCTCCACTTCACCTGCCTCCTCAAGTTTCTTTTTTGTGAGTACAGCTACCCGCTGCCTCTCATAGCCAGTGCTATCAAGTCAATACACAGGGCGAGCTTTTCCACGAAACTGGATCTCAGGAGCGCTTACAATCTGGTGCGTATCCGCGAGGGAGACGAGTGGAAGACAGCGTTTAGTACTACCTCAGGACACTGAGTATCTCGTCATGCCGTACGGGTTGAAGAATGCTCCATCAGTCTTCCAATCCTTTGTAGACAAGATTTTCAGGGACTTGCTTGGGCAGGGTGTAGTGATGTATATCGACGACATCTTGATATACTCCGCTACACGCGCCGAGCATGTGTCTCTGGTGCGCAGGGTGCTTGGTCGACTGTTGGAGCATGACCTGTACGTCAAGGCTGAGAAGTGTCTGTTCTTCCAACCGTCCGTCTCTTTCCTGGGATATTGCATTTCCACGTCAGGGGTGGAGATGGAGAGTGACCGCATTTCAGCCGTGCGTGATTGGCCGACTCCAACCACAGTTAAAGAGGTGCAGCGGTTTTTAGGGTTTGCCAACTACTACCGGAGGTTTATCCGGGGCTTCGGGCAGGTAGCGGCTCCCATTACCTCACTGCTGAAGGGGGGCCCGGTGAGACTGCGTTGGTCAGCTGAGGCGGACAGGGCTTTTGGTCACCTGAATGATCTGTTTACCTCGGCCCCAGTGCTGGCTCATCCGGATCCCTCTCTGGCATTCATAGTTGAGGTGGACGCGTCCGAGGCTGGGATAGGAGCTGTGCTGTCGCAGCGCTCAGGTATGCCACCAAAACTCTGTCCCTGTGCCTTTTTTTTCTAAGAAGCTCAGCCCGGCGGAGCAAAACTATGACGTGGGGGACAGGGAGTTGTTGGCTGTCGTGAGGGCTCTTAAGGCGTGGGGGCATTGGCTTGAGTGGCATAACACCCTTTTCTCATCTGGACGGACCACCGTAATCTGGAGTACATCCGGGCGGCGAGGAGACAGAACCCTCGCCAGGCAAGGTGGGCCATGTTCTTCACACGTTTTGATTTTACGCTCTCCTTCAGACCAGGTTCCCAGAACGTAAAGGCAGACGCACTGTCCCGGTTGTATGACACAGAGGAGCGGTCCATCGATCCCACTCCCATACTTCCTGCCTCTTGCCTGGTGGCACCGGTGGTATGAGAGCTGGACGCGGATATCGAGCGGGGCGATGCGTGCGCACAGAACCCACTCCCCCTCAGTGTCCCGCTGGGCGTGTGTACGTTCCGTTCGATGTCCATGACCGTCTGATCGTTTGGGCACACACATCACTCTCCTCTGGTCATCCGGGCATCGGCCGGACAGTGCGCTGTCTTAGTGAAAAATACTGGTGGCCTACTTTAGCTAAGGACGTGAGGGTTTACGTTTCCTCCTGCTTGGTGTGCGCTCAGTACAAGGCGCCTAGGCACCTGCCCAGAGGTAAATTACAACTTCTACCCGTTCCACAGCGGCCGTGGTCCCACCTGTCGGTGGATTTCGTGACGGATCTTTCACCGTCACAAGGAAAAACGACGATCCTGGTTGTTATGGATCGGTTTTCAAAGTCCTGTCGCCTCCTTCCTTTGCCTGGTCTTCCTACGGCTCTACAGACCGCGGATGCTCTGTTCACCCACATGTTTCGGAACTACGGGGTGCCTGAGGACATAGTGTCTGATCGGGGTCCCCAGTTCACGTCTAGGGTGTGGACCGGCCGGGGGAGTGGGCGGTGTTCATTCCCTGGGCAGAGATGGCCCAGAGCTCACTCCGTCACTCCTCTACTAACCTGTCCCCATTTCAATGTGTGTTAGGTTATCAGCCGGTTCTGGCACCGTGGCTACAGAGCCAGACTGAGGCTTCTGCGGTGGACGAATGGTTTAGGCGCTCTGAGGAGATCTGGGAAGCCGCCCACGTGCACCTGCAACGAGCCGTGAGGCGGCAGAAGGAGAGCGCCGACCACCACCGCAGTGAGGCTCCGGTGTTCGCACCGGGGGACCGGGTCTGGCTCTCGACCTGAAACCTGCCCCTCCGCATGCCCTGTCGGGAGCTGGGGCCGCGGTTTGTGGGGCCGTTCAAAGTCCTGAGGAGATTGAACGAGGTTTGTTATAGGTTACAGCTTCCCCCAGACTACCGTATTAACCCCTCGTTCCATGTGTCTCTCCTCAGGCCGGTGGTGGCTGGTCCGCTCCAGGGACCTGAGATTCTGGAGGTCCCTCCGCCCCCGCTGGACATCGAGGGGGCCCCGGCGTATGCAGTCCGGGCGATAATGGACTCAAGGCGTCGGGCAGGGGGCCTTCAGTACCTCGTGGAGTGGGAGGGGTACGGTCCGGAGGAGAGAAGCTGGGTGCGGGTGGAGGACGTCCTGGATCCTTCACTGCTGCGGGAATTTCACCGCCTCCACCCGGAGCGCCCTGCGCCTCGTCCTCCAGGTCGTCCCCAAGGCCGGTGTCGGTGCGCTGCTGGAGCCGCGCGACAAGGGGGGGGGGTACTGTCACGACTTCATGCCGCAAAAAATACTACAGTGAATACTACAGTAAAGTCCATAAAAGCACTTCTATATTTATATATTATATAGTATATAAATATAGTAGTACAGTGGGTTAGCTTTTGAACTTTTTGTTTCTTCACCCATTTCTAAATGCATTGTATTCACATTTGTGGTTTTACTATGTTTTTAAATCGTCAAATAAAATCAATCAATCAATCAAGGGATACTAAAGTGTGGAATATAGTGTTCTACAGTATACTACAAAATTCTATAGTAAGCACTACACAATCGAGTTGGAACCTCAGAGGAAATCCCCTGCATGAGCTCCCCAAGGACAGCACGTTCAAATCAGACCAGCATCGACAAAGACAGCAGCTAGCAGATCGAGGGATACAACAGCGTGTAGTATAGTATTATACAGTATACTACAACATTCCAAAGTAAGCACTACATGATCTAGGGATACTGCAGTGTGCAGTATAGAATTCTACAGTATAGTACAACTTTCTATAGTAAGCCTGGCTTACATGATCGAGGGGGATACTACAGTGTGTAGTATAGTATTCTACAGTATACTACAAAATATTATAGTAAGCACTACACAATCGAGGGATACTACAGAGTGTGGTATGGTATTCTACAGTATACTACAAAATTCTAAAGTAAGTACTACACATGATCAGAGGATAGTACAGTGTGTATATTCCAGTATACTACAAAAGTCTATAGTAAGCGCTACACGATCGAGGGATACTACAATGTGGAGTATAGGATTCTACAGTATACAACAGTTTACTACAGAATTCTATACTAAGTACTATAGTATTCTATAGTAAATTGTAGTATTTGTTTTATGTGGGTACCTCTGACATAGGCTGAAGAAATCTATTACTTATAAGACATTTTATCGAAGGGTGATATAGGCAATAGCCGTGCTGCTTATTCTAAAATACTGTCACCATTTTCATTAGTCTTGCAATATTGCGTTACGTGGGAATGATTTTGACTTTGGTGTAGATATAATCTGCATGTGCACAAATTGATACAATTAAACCAGTTGGCCTCTGTTATAATAGGGGCTGTCAATTCTCCTTCAAATCCCTGGGTGAATATTAACTTGTGTGCTGTCCTAAAAATAACACATGATGGTGACTGCTTATACCTCTCAAATCTGGGTCAGACTGAATCTGTGTCCGAAATGGAACCCTATACCCTATATAGTGCACTACTTTTGACCAGGGCCCATAGGGCTCTAGTCAAAAGTAGTGCACCATATAGTGAATAGGGTGGCATTTCAGACAGATCCTGACACACCCTTCTGATGTATGTAAAACAGCTGCTTGATAGAGTGAAGTGTCATGTGGGTAATAGGCCTGTCATATTCCACCACGGTGACCACATTTTGACATCATAGGCAGCAGCATGTGAGGACCTTTACACACACTGACCATCATGTGTTTGCGTCATAACTTAATATTTACGGTTAAAGTGTTTCTGTGAGATATTGTGTAAACAGCAATTAGCTGTGGGGTCGCTTTACGGTGACATTTGCGCCCCTCAGCTTTGCAACCATGAAAAACACTTAAAATGACAAATAGTTATTCATCATACATGTTTTTGTTTATATTGAACTGTTAATTAATGTAAAACATAATGCAAGTCCTCTATAGTGCAAAACGTGATTAAAGTAAAGCAAATTTGCTTGTCCCAGTAGTGATGAGAAGAGTTATGACATGTTCTTTGGATATAGAGATACTGTATCTAGGTATTATTTTGAATGCTAGAAAGTATACAAAAGTATTCAATATATTATATAGATCAATACAAATAAATTAATTCCCAAATGCCTTAAAGAATGACCCAGTGAATAACCCATTGTATTTTGAGCATTGATTGTTATAGACTGCTAATGTGTACTGGCACACAAAGTAACAAGTCACATGTTTTTTGGCCCTATACTTGTTAGCAAGCAGTAAGAAAGTGAAACATGTTAATCAGGCAGGGGTAACAGACACTTACAGAAAGATCCTAATAAACACAGAACATTTCAAAAGTCATCGTCATACAATAGGGAAAGAGAAAAGGATCTTCAGCACATTTGTTTTGATGACGTATTATCATGATGATGAGTCTCAGTGAAACAGCTGGATGAATGTGATATCATCACCTTGCCCTGGCTGATGGTGCAATACGCTCATAATCATGACGCGCACGGCTCTAATGTCACTCCAATGTCCCACCTCACCCTCAGACGTACACAGCCACTTCAGCCACATGGCTCTCATGGAACTCATGTTGCATAATATCCTGACAATGCTCAAATGTAGCTGATGGACACAAATACATCCATCTTTAAACCTGTAGATGAGAATGTGAGATATTAAGGAAAATAGTATTTGTCATGTTAGCTAAACATGCCCTTATTTCTCTTTGCACAGATAGAAGAGGCTCTCTGTCTGTCTGCCCTTTTAAGAATGTAATTGTGTCTCTCTGTGGCTAAAAATGTCCACATGTTCGTTTGCACAGCTAAAGGGTGTGATAATCCTCACACAGGACTCTCCCGAAAGCCCCTGACAAGCAGTTGCAGCTGTACTACCCCGACCACAGCCAACAGCTAAAGTTCAAAGACGCCCCAAGGCGCTAGCTATCAAGTTACTCGAATTGAGTACAAGCTTATGGTATTGACCACCTATTTAATCCTATTGGTGATTGATGGGAGAGTCTTTGATGTCTGGTGAAGTTAGCTAAATCATAAGGTGAATAACTGCACTTGGTTTGACAGAGACATTACATTTTGTACAGTGTGTGAAGAGAGACCTGCTTGTTCAGACTGGTTGTTGCACTGTGACGCCGTAGGGAATATACAGTACGTGCACTAGGCTGCGTCTTATGTTCTGTCACCCCACTTTGGCAAAAGAAAATCTGCGCCTTGGAAAACAGCCTTCCATACTTTCTCAGAAGCATGAGTCAGATAGAGACAAAGAGATTGCATTTCAGTTACATTCAGTTAGGTCTATATTGTATATTAAGAAAACAATTTAAACACACCAGAAAGACTAATATGCACAGCATTGTCTTGACATGAGAACAGATTCAAACTGTCCCAAGCTGATATGCGCTAAGAAGTAGACTATGGTTTTCACACTTTCTGTTTTCCCAATCAACCATACATCCACATCGACCCATCATTGTGTTGTAATCTTACTGTTAGGTATACACCCCTTTCATAACTCCTGCCATGTTTATTTACCAAGAGAACGAAGCAGAAGACAAATATCTGTTGTTTGCTCTAACATGGACAATACAGTTGTGTTGTCTGAGCCCTGTACAGGATCTAATGAATCTAACAGTAATGCACCAGAATACAGGAATTAGATCTGTCATCACAAAGCCCTAACAAGCGAATGACCACTGGGATATTGAAATCGAATACGTCTGCTAAAATTACAACCACACTCACTAGTGCTTGACAACCTCCAGTGGTGCCATGTAGAGTTCACCTCCTAAAGGTCAGTGGTGTGATGGATGGAATCCCACAGTAAGAATAAGGCATGAGATGTCTTCATCACAGAAACGGATGGGCCATAGAGCAGTTTGCGCAAATGCCCGGTGGGCCGGTCCATCTTTAGGCCAGTGGGCTTTTTTTGTAAAGAAAATGGCCCTGTTAAGAAATGTTATTATGATTTTGGTGCAGAATGATCATCATTTGACTAATGGGCTGCTGTCCCATTTTACGTACACCGACCCAAAATAGTTTAGTGGACTGGCCCTGGTGGGCCAGTGGGTCAGAAATGCCTGGGACGATTTGTGGTCCCAGTCCGCCCCTGCTTCATCACAAAAGTTCTGCATGCAGTATACGTCACATTGTGGGAATATACACATGTTTTTTAAATGTGTCCCAAGGGTACTGTAAATACGCATGTGGCCAATTATATTATTTGTTGAAAGATTGCAGGAAATTACCGTTTTTTTCTTCTACTACTGTTATCAGAAAAGAGATTCATAGACATAATAGTTTTTGTTAACCATATTTATTTATTAAATAACAAAGTAATAACATACTGTAAATTGATATTATGAATCTGGAGGCATCTGGTACAAAATAAATCTAATTTAGACTGTTTTAAAATCAGTTTAATTTACACCAAATACAATAATGCAATAAAAGTTGTTATTATCAATAATCCATCTAAGCAATGGTCCACAGCCTTGTAACTGGTATGTTGTTTGAACGCACGGCTTTGAACTAATGTGTTCAAATAACATACATGCTGTCAAGATGCATCAATAGTATGGCCAATGTGTAGAAAAGGCACATAACATTCGATTCTAAAAATAATAGTATTGTGTGCTCTATTGAACTGAGAAAGGGTCTGCCTTGAACTAGGTGACGCTCATAATAGTATGGCTAATTAAAGGATAACATACTCGCCTGTTGATATCATTTTAATAAGAATGTTCTAAAAAATATATATATATACAGTATTTCTTGATGGAATTTGGATAGAACAATGCATATACTGACTTTAACGTACATTTACATTATACTCTTTGCAGTATGCTACACACCAATCATTTTATACATTTGACATCTTACATTTGCGAGTTCATGTATTCTCAGAGGAGGCATAATGAATAATTATTCAACTTAATTGTGGAGCACTTTATAAACACTGAAATATATTTTCACAGGTCTCAACCTATTCTATTATTTCCTTTCATCGGCTGTTTCTCCCCCTGACAACCCAGCCAGATCACAGATAACAAGTAAAGACTGAAACAGGCCAGAAAGTCATAATGGTAAGCAGCAAAAAAGAACACCACAAACAGGACGGTGTATAACAGTGCTTTTGAGAGATTATGCCAAGAAAATGTTTCTCTCCACCACATGACATTGCTCCTGGTGCTATCCTGCCCTCCCTCCACAACGGGCACTGTACTTGTAGACTGATGCTCCACAGTCTCTGTGTCTGGCTGATCTTCCTGGTTGCTTGCCTCATCCACAGACTCACTGATGGATGGCATGGACGGCCTGCTGCCTCTTCTACTTATCGAGGGCCGCTTCCCAAGACTCAAATCCTTGTTTCGTTGCTTCTGTGCAGCCCTCAGACTGTGCATGTACAGCTCCATCTCATCATCTGACAGGGACTCTGTAGACGCGTTGTCCACCTCAGCCCCACCTTCACCCTCTTTCTCACTGGCAGATTCATCTGTTTGAATGTAGGATTCCCCGTCGCCTTTGATGGAATCCATTTCCTCTCCAAGATGATTGGTGTCCGGCGTTACGTCACTGTAGCAAAGATTTGACACTTCATCCGTCTTTAATGTATTTTCTTCTGGGAAAGATTTTTCTGCGACATTTACATTTGTGCTCTTACCCTTACCCTCGCAAGTATTGCCCGTTGGCTTGCTTAACTCATCCACCAATTCATTTTGATCATCTAGTAAGTCTACATCTACTTTGTCTTTCTCTGCTTCCTTCTCTTCCTCTACAATCTCCTCTTCCTCCCACTCTATCCATTTCACATCCTCCTCCTCCAAGTCCTCCAGCTCTTCTTCAACAACCATCTCGTCCTCCATTTCTTTCTCTATTTCCTCCTCTCCTTTCACCACCTCTTCCTCTTCCTCCACCCTTCCTTGTATCTTTTCCCGTAACATAATTTCTTCTTTCTCCTTATCCACCTCTTCTACTGCCAACTCCTTCTTGGTCACCTCCTTCCCCACTTCCTCCTCTGTTTCCTCCACCTCCCCTACCTCCTCCAATTCCTTTTCCCCAACCATTGTCTCCTCTTCCTCCTCTCGCACAACTACTTTCTCTTCTTCCCATTCGCCCTTCTCCACATATTCCCCCATCATCTCCTCCTCTTCCTCTTCCACAGTCCCCTCCCAGTCTTTTTCTATTATATTCTTCTTTAGAAATGGTTGTCCATCACTTGCACATTTCTCATTCGCTGTAGGAACTAAATCCTCCTTATTTTTTATAATTACCGGTTCATCTTCCTTATGAATATCTTCTTCTTTGGACTTTGGGACCTTGTCAGTGTCTTTATCATAATCATCCCTCACATGGTTTGTCATCTCGCCTTCATCCTCACTATAATCCTTATTGTCAATATAATGTCTGTTTTCTTCATTACAAAAGGTGTTTGACACTTCAAATGACAGTTCACCCTTCACTTGATCTGTTTGTTTTCTCATCAACTTCTCCAATGACGTCCATTCCTTAATGACAATGGGATCATCTTTTAACATTGTCCCACTGGTTTCTTCCTCCAGTGTGTCCGTACAGGTCACAGCTAAGTTTTGGTGCTCAGTGGGGATCTTTTCCTCCACCTTTGTTGTTGAAGTGAAAACTTTTAGGTCAGCATACACAGGCTCTAGCATGGCTATATATGTGCCTACTAATTCTGTGAATGTGCCTGTTGACAATTCATCAGTGTTGGCTGAGGACGGGTTCTCCATTTCCTCTGACTCATCAGGTCTCTCATATCCACCACTGGCCCCCTGCAGAGTCATCTCAACAGAGACATGTTTTGACCCCATTTCAGTTTGTGACTGTAAGAGACTGCCTTGTGTTGTGTCTATCAACGTTTGGGTTTGTGAAAGTGTTGTGTTTGGTAATGGGGTTTGTGTCTGGAAAAACTTGCTGTCCTGGTGGATCTGGGACTGAGGAGGCAGAATGTTCTCTTCAGGCCTCTGGAGGCCTAAGTCCTCATTGGGGATTTGTGCCATGAGAGCAGCAGCACTGTGCAGGGCAGTATGAGCCCTGGGAAAACCTCCTGCCTCTTCATACAGAGGTTCAAGTTCAGACTCTTTTTCTGCACTTAATCCAGAGATTAAATGTTCTTGGTTTGATTCAAGATATTGCTGTTGATCTACAGGCTTTTCTTCAGGTGTCCCCTGGGTATCAGCTGAAACACAGGAGTGAGTTTCTACGTAACTCTGGACTGTACAGGCTGTTGAATCCTTTTCATGCAATGTCCCCCTTGTTCGATTCCCACTATCGGTTGAGCACTGACTCTCACTCGCCACTCTACCAAATACCTGACAGTATAGTGGGGCCACAACATTTCCAAACGTAAAGCTATTGGTCTGGCTGCCTGGGACTGAGCCTGCTGTGCTGTTCTCCAACCTTACAGTATTATCTGAATGTGTTCCTTCTGTGCTGATGGCAGATCCACCCTTCTCCGGTTCCATCTGCATCAGAGCACTTCCCTCCACATTGGAAACAGACGTATCACCATTTTGGCTCAGAGCAGCGGGTTGATCAGATAAATCTGACTTGTTGCTGGGGATCGGTGAGGCCTGTTCCTCTCCTAGCTTGGATGGGGCTGAGCTGACCATTGAGTCTATGTTCTCAGGTTTCACTGACTCCTCACAAGACGTGCTGTCCTTGAGACCAGGAGACAATTTGTTGCACGTAGTCAGATCTGAAGTCGCCTGCAGCCCAAACTTTTTCCTGTGCTGTGGTGGCAGTGGTTGTACCTCAGGCCCATTTGAAGGGTTTTCCTGTGGGAATGTGCTTTCCTGTGGGATCTGTGATGGTTCCACCGCTCCCTTCCCTTTCTCTTGGGTCTCATCCTCTCTCTGGTTGAAGTAGTCCTGCACCTTCACCAATCGTGCTGCCTTTCGTCGGTTTCTCCGGCTGGAGTTCTGGCTGCTCTCAATCTGTCAAACAGCAAGAAGGATAGATTCAGTTTAGCTTTCTCACACAATGCCTCCTCAATGGTTAGGCTAGTTTGGGGATGAGGACATTTAGATTGGCACGTTCAGATTAAATGTTGCTCATGGCCAAAATATATTTTTATACATTTAATCTTGGCACCCCAAACCAAATCTCACAGGAGCACTGGCCTCTGGCCAGTAACATTTGAATGTTTGAGTTCGTAATGTGCCCATTGCAATGTGTTGCTTAGTTACTCATGTGACCATGTAAGACCTCTCTAAGCTCCTGTCATGGAATATATATAAATACTTGGCATTTGACTCAGGTGTCATAAAGATGCAACTAGTACAGTATGTTAAAGTAATGACTACCAGGGTTCGGACATCAGTGATCACATGACATATGGAGAAAGAGCAACAGGGTTCACAGTCTCCCGTTTCTGAGGTCACCCCAAACTGTTTAAAGATGCACTATGAAGAAATGGCTCCGCCATTTCCTGGTTGCTAAAATTCTAATAGTTCACCTAATTTCAGTTTATGTGACAAAATAAGCAAGTATAATGTAGAGAATCATTGTACCATCTAAACTACTGTGAAATATATTTTCCATAACCGAAACATTGTATTTTCAGCTGGTATACAAAACCGAAAGTAAAAGACGCAAAAAAGAAACATAGAAATAGAGCACACCGCTTCTTATACTTGCTTTCAATGAGAATGACAGATATATAACACACAGTTCTATGTGAATTTAGTGGGTCGCTCAAAAAGTTACATATTGCAGCTTTAAGCCTAACCATGGCATTTTACCATGTTATTTACTGTAGATTACATAAAAACGTAATTAAACCTTGCATTAATCATCATTGAAGGCCACAAGAACAAGTAAGGGTCGTTTGAAAAAGGTACATAAATGTTATGTCAAGCTATGTATCACAAAAGCGTATGTTGTAAGAAAACCCTGGAGACATGACTGTAAAAGTTCTGAAATCCAAATGCTGCAGGTGTTACTCACCAGTAATTTCTGATGATCATCTTCGAGTGCTCCTGACTGAGACTCAGAGGTGTTCACACTAGTCATTTCTCCTCCATGTTTGTTTACATCTAGCGAGGAAAAATCATAATTTACATTAGTTAATGATTTAATGTCATTGATTTGTATGGCTGAGTCATTTAACTTTTTAATGATTTAGTACAATGAATGATTACCTGAAGATTCACCACTGGTTGATGACCAGTTTTCGTCACAGGGAAATTCATGACTGTAAATAAATTAAATGAAAGCTCAGGAAAAAAGACCCAACAACAATTGTCCAACATTTACTGTAAAATCATAATTTTATAATAAACTGCAAGTTGGCTTATTTTTAGGAAGCAAAAATATCTAGATATATGTAAAACTGTGTATTTTGAGGCGAGGCATTATCAATGTGAAAACATCATAGCTTTCACACGACTAGACCACTGGACTGGACCACACATTTTCAAAAATGTGCTACTGTAGTATTCAATCATTACATCAGTCTACACACACTCAAAACAAGCCTGTTTTGATTCATCTGATCATCCTCACATGTTGGCTTTCAGGATGCTTTTCCTACGCCCGTTTTTGTATTTTTGCGGTTCTTTCAGCTCTTTGACTTTCTGGTGACAAAACATCACATAGTTCCGGTCACTATTGTTGGCCCAGAAAGTCCCAACAGGGGTCTCGTACCGGAGACAGAAGTCCACTCTGGCCCCCTTTTCCCCAAAGGGGGGCACCAGGGTAAGCTTGAAGGAGAAGCAGTCAGTGTCTCCATCGCTGGACCCTGGTATGTACTCTGCCAGCAGGTCAAAGTGCGTGGCCCAGGCATCCAGAGAGGTGCGGATGTACACCATTTTATCAAATGAGACATTGAGAACACGGACCACCCCCCTCAGTATCGTAGTCCCGTGGAGTAACTCAATGCTCTCCAGCTCTAGTTTCTGCTCCTGAACTCTCAGGACCATGGCTTCTCTGGACGGTGGAGGAGTGTACAAGGACGACAAGTAGTATTCATCTACCTCTTTCTCTCCCTCAAGAGCGTCGAAATTCAGCGGGATGGTTATGTCCCACGAGTCAAACTCTTTCACGTTCACCAGGTTTTGGCCGAGGGCGTCCGCAAAGGACACCCTCCTGGAGCTTGACGGCGTCAGCTCGAGCTCACAGTCCTGTAAGTCATTGGCGCTCCTTTTCCGTGGTAGAGGGGAGGACCTGGGCATGATGCCGCCGATCACCTCAGCGTCAATCGCCTCGTCCCCGTCCCAGGTGATGAGCCCTGGGACACCCAAGAGGCTGCTGACCCCAGTGGTTCTTGGTTCAGCCGCAGCAGACTCCATTGGGCTGTCTGGTGATAGAGTGAAGGGGAATCGCAGAGCCAAGTTCTCTGCTTCTCTCTGGCAACTGACATTCAACATGTCGTGACTAAACAGATGGAGTCCAGTTACACATGACATTGTAGCGAGGGCCAGCACTATAAATAGGTCAGAAGGGACTTCAACTATGCAGTGTGGGCTCAGGAGAACACTGAGAAAATCATCTCAATGTCTCTACTTTGAGACACTGCTTCACAACAATGATATAAATAGTCAAACATTTGAGTTATAGGCTGATCTTAACTAACTTTGCTATTTGATTCAAACTCATCTCGGCACCCAGAACCAGACCTCGGGTGTGCACTGTTAAGTCTGTCACTAAAGACTATATTTGAACCAAAACAAACATTTTCTAGGATAGTTTGTTGTCTCCTATGTGTAATGTTATGTTAGTCAACGTCTCCTAATAAGGGTCAAATGATTAATCATGTCATAAATACTGGATAAAACATGTTTTGTTATAAACGTGATAACCTGAAGTGTCTATACAAGGGGTAACTGCCAACACGCCCCAAAATGTAAAAAATATTAGAAGCCTTTTTTCTCTCAGAATGACAAACTCGGCACTATGTGGAACATTACATATTTTGCTTCATCAAAAATGACAAGTGTTAACCCCATTGTGCACAATAACCACATACAGTGAGGGAAAAAAGTATTTGATCCCCTGCAGATTTTTGAAGTTTGCCCACTGACAAAGAAATGATCAGTCTATAATTTTAATGGTAGGTTTATTTGAACAGTGAGAGACAGAATAACAAAAAAACCCCCAGAAAAACGCATGTGAAAAATGTAATGAATTGATTTGCATTTTAATGAGGGAAATAAGTATTTGACCCCCTCTCAATCAGAAAGATTTCTGGCTCCCAGGTGTCTTTTATACAGGTAATGAGTTGAGATTAGGAGCACACTCTTAAAGGGAGTGCTCCTAATCTCAGCTTGTTACCTGTATAAAAGACACCTGTCCACAGAAGCAATCAATCAATCAGATTCCAAACTCTCCACCATGGCCAAGACCAAAGAGCTCTCCAAGGATGTCAGGGACAA
The DNA here is from genome assembly GCA_030435695.1 of Brachymystax lenok tsinlingensis. Taxonomy (NCBI): domain Eukaryota; kingdom Metazoa; phylum Chordata; class Actinopteri; order Salmoniformes; family Salmonidae; genus Brachymystax; species Brachymystax lenok. The sequence continues at coordinate 15,605,871 of CM059818.1, forward strand.
GATTGTAGACCTACACAAGGCTGGAATGGGCTACAAGACCATCGCCAAGCAGCTTGGTGAGAAGGTGACAACAGTTGGTGCGATTATTCGCAAATGGAAGAAACACAAAAGAACTGTCAATCTCCCTCGGCCTGGGGCTCCATGCAAGATCTCACCTTGTGGAGTTGCAATGATCATGAGAACGGGGAGGAATCATCCCAGAACTACACGGGAGGATCTTGTCAATGATCTCAAGGCAGCTGGGACCATAGTCACCAAGAAAACAATTGGTAACACACCATGCCGTGAAGGACTGAAATCCTGCAGCGCCCGCAAGGTCCCCCTGCTCAAGAAAGCACATATACATGCCCGTCTGAAGTATGAACAGGACAACTGGGTGAAAGTGTTGTGGTCAGATGAGAACAAAATGGAGCTCTTTGGCATCAACTCAACTCGGCGTGTTTGAAGGAGTAGGAATGCTGCCTATGACCCCAAGAAAACTATCCCCACCGTCAAACCTGGAGGTGGAAACGTTATGCTTTGGGGGTGTTTTTCTGCTAAGGGGACTGGACAACTTCACTGCATCAAAGGGACAATGGACGGGGCCATGTACTGTCAAATCTTGGGTGAGAACCTCAGCCAGGGCATTGAAAATGGGTTTTGGATGGGTATTCCAGCATGACAATAACCCAAAACACACGGCCAAGGTAACAAAGGAGTGGCTCAAGAAGAAGCACATTAAGGTCCTGGAGTGGCCTAGCCAGTCTCCAGACCTTAATCCCATATAAAATCTGTGGAGGTAGCTGAAGGTTTGAGTTGCCAAACGTCAGCCTCGAAACCTTAATGACTTGGAAAAGATCTGCAAAGAGGAGTGAGACAAAATCCCTCCTGAGATGTGTGCTAACCTGGTGGCCAACTGCAAGAAACATCTGACCTCTGTGATTGCCAACAAGGGTTTTGCCTCCAAGTACTGAGTCATGTTTTGCAGAGGGGTCAAATACTTATTTCCCTCATTAAAATGCAATTCCATTTATAACATTTTTCATATGCGTTTTTCTTGATTTTTTTGTTGTTATTCTGTCTCTCACTGTTCAAATAAACCTACCATTAAAGTTATAGACTGATCATTTCTTTGTCGGTGGGAAAACGTACAAAATCAGCAGGGGATCAAATACCTTTTTCCCTCACTGTAGCTCCAGTCTGTTATCTCAGTGAGATTTAGCTAGCTGTATCTTATAAGAATTCACAATCTACAGTTTCCTATTTGATGAATGATGAATGTTTCATGAAAGGTTGACCTTTATCTTTCAAAGAATGTGGCATGCCTAACCTAAATCACGCAATGCCTGAATGTGGTTAAGAAGAGAGGAGCTATAAAAGAGTCAAACAGACCATTCAAACCATCACAAGAAAGACAGGTAGCCTACAACAAAAATGTCTTTCCGCTAATACCAAAGACAGCATGTAGGAATGCTCTCAATAGACACTCTTAGCATTTGTGCTGTAAAGCTGACTACTGAAAGTCATGACAAACACAGATATGGACATAGAGAAAAATAAGTTAGAAGTGGAGCCAGTAGAAGGGATGGTCAGAGAGGTATAGGCAGATGGAGAGTCTGGAGAACCAATTTCCAAGGAGACATAGATAGAAGAGCTGGGGTCAGCGTCAGGCAGGGATGCAGAAATTGCTCCAGTAAAGAGTGAGTTACTCAAGACAGGCCTCAGCACTGTTCGCGATGAAATCCCACAGAAACATCCAGCCTGCCGGTGACATTCAGTCCAAGCCGCCCTCAGACAGCAACAATACCTGTGACGGTGAGGACACAAAACATGGTAATCCAGAGCCCTCTGCAAAGCCCTCGCTCTCCTACATCGCCCTGATCGCCTAAGCCATCCTCTCCTCCTCCTCTTGGAAGTTCAACTTGGCCTCCATCTACAGCGCCATGGAGGACCGGTTACCCTACTTCAGGGCACGGGGGTCGGAGGTCAGGGCCATGGCTGGAGAAGCAGCGTGAGGCACAACCTATCCCTGAACGAGTTCTTTGTGAAGGTAAATAAACGGACCACAATGGAAATAAGTAATTATTGTGTTATCCTTGATAGTTAAAAAAAAGTAGGTATTGGTAGTTTATATTTGTCAACAGAATTATATCAACCAATAAATCAAGGTGGGCCGCTGTGAGGATGGGAAGGGCCACTACTGGGACATCCACACAAGCCACCTGGGAGACTTCCTGCTGGGGGATTTCAGGCAGCACAGGAAGACCAGGAGGAGCAGGTGCCAGAGGGAACTGGAGGCCGAGTGCAGTACAGCTAGCTCTCAGGGCTGGATGAAGCCACAGTGCCATCCACAGGAACCTAGAGGTTATTATGACACTACTGGGTCTGTGGACTGGACTTCACTTCACTATCACTCAAAGAGACTTCATGGAGGTGGAGTGAGATCTCTGGGACCTTACCCAATCGAGAGGTTAAAGGACTCTTATGACAGAGCTGTGAGAACAGGGAGATGGTGCTATGATCATCCCATGACACCAACATGGAAACTGCTGTCGTGTCTTTGGCATCATTAAATTGAAGACTGTTGTTTTATCAAATCAATTCTCTGTAATTATTATTATGTGATTAAACTAATCATGTAAATGTAATTAACTAGGAAGTCGGGGCACCAAGGAAAATCTTCAGATTACAAAGTTATAATTTTCCTAATATAACTTTTCAGATATTTTAATATCTGATCAATTAGTCTTCTAATTATTGAATTATTCTTACCTCACGTTAGTCTCATTCCGAACATCGTAAATTGTTGGTTATCTGCACGAACCCAGTCTTTACTACGAATCATCTATACACCAATTGTCTCAATAATTTATTCATTAACTAACTAAATAATCACAGAAAAGCACAAACAAACAACAAACAAACAAAGTAGATATGGTTACAAGGAAATGATAGGGGATGTGTCCCTAGTGGGATAAGCCGGTATGACGGCTTGGTGGACAAAGGGAATGGTGTGTAGACTGAGAAGGGCGGGAATTACAAGAGTCACTACACAGTTGATAATTATATTCATTGAAATGCTAATCCTTTGCACATGAACGCTCAGTCATTCGGGAACAATTGCAATCAATATATATTTACGCTCAGTGTGTCGTCGTGATCTCTGTTGGGATCGTCCGTCTTTCTGTTGGAAAGTTCATCCGCCCCTCTCTCTCTTCCAAGAAGTCTTTCGAGGTTGGAATAGATACTTCAGAGTACCATTTAAGAAATGTTCTTATAGAATAGATGTTTCGGCGGTTGTCGGTCCTCGCATTCAGGTCGACATAATTTCTAGCTGCAGACTAGTAATTAGTATCGAAGATTTGCTCTTATTCTGTCGGAGTTTAACCACGTGGTATGGTTAAGAATTCAAAAACCATTTGTGGTCTCTACTCCAACCTTTGCTCCCTCAGCTGACCGAGGTATACATGGTCTGAAGGGAATTTCTTCAGGTGGGGATTATATTTGTAACAGTAGAAAAAGGCTGTCCCATGACGCCAGATCAATGTCTGTGCTCATGGGGTGGGCCTATGACTTAGTTAACTTTAAAGGGACATGGATTCTCTTTCATTAAACAGTTTAAAATCACATTACATAATTTCACAAATTGTTTAATCTTTACTCATTCATTTTATACAACAATTAGATGCAAGTCTCACAACTGAGACTTGTATAAACAGAGTTATGTTTCACAAACATTAAATGAAATGGACCGGTTGTAGCTGGATTCTTCCCCGACTGCGTACACATTCTGTAAAACATGGGTATTGTTCAGTTCTCAAGTTCTGTGATGTGGCAGAAATTCCTTTGTTCTCTCTATGGGTCTCTTTCTGCATATACTGGGAGAGAGAGTTTACACCCAGGAATTTACGACCTGAGATAACAGAAGCCTGGGTGTAGGCGGGAGAGAGAGAGAGAGGGAAGGCACACTAACCCCAAAGAGGGCCACGTCATGACACTGCATAGCTGGGACATACATGAACCAAATCATGTAACAGCATGTTAGAGAGACCTCATCATGTTAGAGAGACCTCACTCTCTACCGGGCTGCCAGTGTAGGTTCCCAGTCATCAAGGACATTATATTCCCTTAGGGATTCTTTTCAAATAAATGTATACTTTTTTTTACTGACTGTTTTGAGGGATACTACAACAAGAAGATTAGATAGGGGGGTAAATACTGATGTATATCTGACTCAATGATTTATATATATACACTAGATGATTGACAGGGGGTGCTGTTTTGAAGCACCCACGCCTCTATCTTGGCACTCCCCCACCGTAAAAATATACGCTCTATAGAAATGCATTTATTAATGTCTATATTTGTTGTGCCACGTTTATTCTATTTCAGACACCTTAATGTACTTTAAATTATATTATGTGCGCTCAACATAAACATAAAAAAATATATAAAGAATTCCTTAAAGTAGAATTTCTCCTTCAAATACTAATGCTACTGTCCCAACCACAACAAAAAAATACTTAAATGCATGTAATTTTGTCCTTGAAACATTTAATTTAAATACTGTAGAATTCAATGGAGGCTGCTAAGAGGACGGCTCATAATAATGGCTGGAACAACGCTAATGGAATGGCATCAAACACGTGGAAACCATGTGTTTGGTGTATTTGATACCATTCCACTAATTCCACTCCAGCCATTACCACAAGCGCGTCCTCCCCAATTAAGGTGCCACCAACCTCCTGGGGTAGAACTCCATTCATTCCGATGGAGGACTGCTCCTTCTGGGGAGTGCCAGTATGGTCCGACCGGTGGCTTCAAATTCTCTAATTGGCCAATACACAGCATCAGAAATACAGGGTTTATATACATCATTGATCTGACTAGATTGTATCATGTATCATGACTGACAAAATTGAACTTCACATTGTTTATTTTGCTATCCCACATACTACATGTTTTTTAATATACTACTTGTTTTTTTACCCATGCACATTCCCTGACATTTCTACAAAATCTCCATTCATCTAAACATTTCTTTGTATTTTTTGGACATCTTGTTATTTAATATAAATGGTTATTTACCTCTAGACTATTGATAGAATAAAAATGTTGTCATGGTTTAATTCCTTTATGCTGTTATATGATACATCCTGTACATAGTAGGTATTTTTAAGTTAAACCTGAACAACACTCTGAGTATCAACAAATAGGTTCAAGTTAAAAAAAAGAACTGGAGCATTATGTACTTATTGCATCTGGGAAGTAATTGAACAAAAATAATGAACACACACACTGAATTTGAAAAGGGAAACAATTATGTTACACCAATTAAATATAAACAAACTTTTAAAAGGTTTAATCTTATGTGATTATGTGTGTCCTCTCATTCTCTCTGCACCTGAGACTGCAACATTGTCTTCCAGATTTGAAATTACAGCTTTTGCAAGCAATGACCGTTAAATGGTATTGGGTATTAGAACATCTTAAATAATTTGTTTAAGCAATCACCTAATGTAACACTGAACTGTGATCTTATCTGTTAAAGTGATACAGATTTTTTTTAACACCATCAAAAATAATGGCCATCAAGAAGAAAATAAACAGATTTTCTGTTACAAAAGTAAAAAATACCCTAAATGATGACTCCAAAATAACCTGGTTCCACATCATTTCAACCCCAAAATTAAATGTGATGACGTTGAATCAATGTGGAAAATGTATTATATTTTCAAAAAGTCAAAAATGTAAGGGCATTTTGTATTTTTTTCACCCAACTTTGACCTAAATCCAACTAATTCACGTTAGTTGACAACTCAAACAAATGTAAATCAAAACTAGTCATTGAACTGACATGCGTGCCCAGTGGGAACAGTCATTTGAGTCATTCCCAATCCTGATGTAGCGAACATTCTGGATAAGGATATTTTCTGTTGGGAGCTTGGAAGAAAACTGTCATCCATCTCAGAATTCCAAGTCGGGAACCTTTCTAGAGCGCCGACTTTCACTGACTTCATGATTTGACCTCATTTTTTTCTGAGTTCCCAGTTGTCATGAATGCACCAATATTGGACAAATTTACAGGCGGACCTGAAATGGAGTAGCGGATGCAGTGAGGCATTGCGGGAGTAGAGGGTTGATTGGCAGATTGTTTTTGTAACAAATGTTGTTGCTCAAGCTTTTTCATCTCCTGACATTCAAGAATCAAATCCATTTGTAGCCTCTTCTCCAGTTGTGGTCTCTCACGTTGAGGCTCACTTTATGTGGGCGGCGTATTCCGAGACATAACCCTCAAAGTATTTAAATCCACCCATCGCCTTGTGTATATGTACCCTACCACAATTTGGAATAAGTGATTGGACAGGCTCCAAATTCATTGGAGCAGGAGGCTGGGAAGAGATGTTGCTTGTTTCAAATCCAATCGTTTCGGATGCACTGATCTCCGAGTGAGAAGGGTAGGAATTTATGGAGGTGTCGTCTCATAGGGAGCAGCGCGGACTGTGACCACTTCCTGAACCACATCCCCCTACATGTTTCCTCAATCTGAGGCCAGCAGACCCTCGTAGCCTCCTGTCTAAGCAGCTCCATTTGAATGTATTCTGATTCTGAACTGCAATAGATATAGAATACAGTGTATACATATGAGATGAGTAATACAAGATATGTAAACATTATTAAGTGCCATTACTACAGTGACTAGTGAACCATCTAGTGAACAATGATTTCAAGTCTGTATGTAGGCAGCAGCCTCACTGTGTTCGTGATGGCTGTTTAACAGTCTGATGGCCTTGAGATAGAAGATATTTTTCAGTCTCTCGGTCCCAGCTTTGATGCACCTGTAACTGACCTCGCCTTCTGGATGGTAGCGGGGTGAATAGGCAGTGGCTCGGGTGGTTCTTGTCCTTGATGAACTTTTTGGCCTTCCTGTGACATCGGGTGCTGTAGGTGTCCTGGAGGGCAGGTAATTTGCCCCCGGTGATGCGTTGTGCAGACCGCCCCACCCTCTGGAGAGCCCTGTGATTATGGGCAGGGCAGTTGCCGTACCAGGTGGTGATGCAGCCCGACAGGATGCTCTCAATTGTGCATCTGTAAAAGGTTCTGAGGGTTTAAGGTGACCAGCCAAATTTCTTCAGCCTCCTGAGTTTGAAGAGGCGCTGTTGCGCCTTCTTCACCACACTGTCTGTGTGGGTGGACCATTTCAGTTTGTCTGTGATGTGTACACCGAGGAACATTCCACCTTCTCCACTGCTGTCTCGTTGATGTGGATAGGGGGGTGCTCCCTCTGCTGTTTCCTGAAGTCCATGATCTCCTTATGTTTTGTTGATTTTGAGAGAGAGGTTGTTTTCCTGACACCATACTCTGAGTGTCCTCACCTCCCTCTATAGGCTGTCTCATCGTTGTTGGTAATCAAGCCTACTACTGTTGTGTCGTCTGCAAACTTGATGATTGAGTTGGAGGCGTGCATGGCCACGCAGTCATGGTTGAACAGGGAATACAGAAGGGGGCTGCACTCTCTGTTCAACCATGACTGCGTGGCCATGCAGTCATGATGAGCTTGGAGGGTATTATGGTGTTGAATGCTGAGCTGTAGTCAATGAACAGCATTCTTACATAGGTATTCCTCTGGTCCACGTGGTATAGGGCAGTGTGCAGTGTGATTCCGATTACATTGTCTGTGGACCTATTGGGGCAGTACGCAAATTTTAGTGGGTCTAGGGAGCGACAGGTAAGTTGGAGGTGATATGATCCTTGACTAGTCTCTCAAAGCACTTCATGATGACAGAAGTGTGTGCTACAGGGCGATAGTCATTTAGTTCTGTTACCTTTGCCTTCTTGGGTACAGGAACAATGATGGCCATCTTGAAGCATGTGGGGACAGCAGACTGGGATAGGGAGAGTTAACACACCAGCCAGCTAGTCTGCGCATCCTCTGTGGACGCGGCTGGGGATGCCGTTTGGGCCGGCAGCCTTGCAAGGGTTAACACGTTTAATTCTTACTCACGTCGACCAAGGAGAAGGAGAGCCCACAGTCCTTGGTAGCGGGCTACGTCAGTGGCACTGATTTATCCTCAAAGCGGGCAAAGAAGGTGTTTAGCTTGTCTGGAAGCAAGCAAGTGTCCATGACGTGGCTGTTTTTCTTTTTGTAGTCCGTGATATTCTGTAGACCCTGCCACATACGTCTCGTGTCTGAGCCGTTGAACTGCGACTCCACTTTGTCTCTATACTGACATTTCACTTGTTTGAGTGCCTTGCGGATGGAGTAACTACACTGTTTCTATTCAGCCATATTCCCAGTCAACTTTACAGGGTTAAATGCGGTGGTTCGCGCTTTCAGGTTTGTGCGAATGCTGCCATCTATCCATGGTTTCTGGTTAGGGTAGGTTTTAATGGTCACAGTGGGTACATATTGTTTTGAAGGTGACCTCATCCCTTATGGTGTGTAGACTGCATCATATCTTTATCTTCCTCCACTTTATTCTGCATAGGTAAACTGAAATGCAAGGAGACAAACTTGTCAATTCTTAATCTAGAAACAATTTGACCTACTACTGTAAAAATCTCACAAAATGCATCATGTAGATATAGAAATAAATCAAATGACAAAAACAGACTTTAAAGAGTCTTCATTGCAACATCTGCAATGCTTTCCATTAGGGTTATTCCGAAAGAATGTCCTAAAGACCCAAGGACCTATACTCAATACTCATCCATTTCCATTCTACTCACACTATAATAGATAAAAGACAAAGCAACAGCTTATCAGTTTGGCCTCTATTGTATTGTATCTAATGCTATGCACCTTCTCATACAATGGGTTTTCAGGAGGTGAGGAAAGAGGATGCGAGGAATCAAGGAAATGCAATTGAGATTTTCCTACAGTGAGAGCAAAAAGTATTTGATCCCCTGCTGATTTTGTACGTTTGCCAACTGACAAAGAAAGGATCAGTCTATAATTTGAATGGTAGGTTTATTTGAACAGTGAGAGACAGAATAACAACAAAAAAATCCAGAAAAAACGCATGTGAAAAATGTTATAAATAGATTTGCATTTTAATGAGGGAAATAAGTATTTGACCCCTCTGCAAAACATGACTTAGTACTTGGTGACAAAACCCTTGTTGGCAATCACAGAGGTCAGACGTTTCTTGTAGTTGGCCACCAGGTTTGCACACATCTCAGGAGGGATTTTGTCCCACTCCTCTTTGCAAATCTTCTCCAAGTCATTAAGGTTTTGAGGCTGACGTTTGGCAACTCGAACCTTCAGCTCCCTCCACAGATTTTCTATGGGATTAAGGTCTGGAGACTGGCTAGGCCACTCCAGGACCTTAATGTTCTTCTTCTTGAGCCACTCCTTTGTTGCCTTGGCTGTGTGTTTTGGGTCATTGTCATGCTGAAATACCCATCCACATTTTCAGTGCCCTGGCTGAGGGAAGGAGGTCCTCACCCAAGATTTGATGGTACATGGCCCTGTCCATTGTCCCTTTGATGCGGTGAAGTTGTCCTGTCCCCTTAGCAGAAAAACACCCCCAAAGCATAATGTTTCCACCTCCATGTTTGACGGTGGAAATGGTGTTCTTGGGGTCATAGGCAGCATTCCTCCTTCTCCAAACACGGCGAGTTGAGTTGATGAGAGCTCAATTTTGGTCTCATCTGGCCACAATACTTTCACCCAGTTGTCCTCTGAATCATTCAGATGTTCATTGGCAAACTTCAGACGGGCATGTATATGTGCTTTCTTGAGCAGGGGGACCTTGCGGGTGCTGCAGGATTTCAGTCCTTCATGGCATGGTGTGTTACCAATTGTTTTCTTGGTGACTATGGTCCCAGCTGCCTTGAGATCATTGACAAGATACTCCCGTGTAGTTCTGGGATGATTCCTCACCGTTCTCAATATCATTGCAACTCCACGAGGTGAGATCTTGCATGGAGCCCCAGGCCGAGGGAGATTGACAGTTCTTTTGTGTTTCTTCCATTTGCGAATAATCGCACCAACTGTTGTCACCTTCTCACCAAGCTGCTTGGCAATGGTCTTGTAGCCCATTCCAGCCTTGTGTAGGTCTACAATCTTGTCCCTGACATCCTTGGAGAGCTCTTTGGTCTTGGTATGGTGGAGAGTTTGGAATCTGATTGATTGATTGCTTCTGTGGACAGGTGTCTTTTATACAGGTAACAAGCTGAGATTAGGAGCACTCCCTTTAAGAGTGTGCTCCTAATCTCAACTCGTTACCTGTATAAAAGACACCTGGGAGCCAGAAATCTTTCTGATTGAGAGGGGGTCAAATACTTATTTCCCTCATTAAAATGCAAATCAATTTATAACATTTTTCACATGCGTTTTTCTGGATTTGTTTGTTGTTATTCTGTCTCTCACTGTTCAAATAAACCTACCATTACAATTATAGACTGATAATTTCTTTGTCAGTGGGCAAACTTACAAAATCAGCAGGGGATCAAATACTTTTTTCCCTCACTGTAAATAAATGAATATATACATGGATAAATAATGAAATACCAAACCGCCAAGATGAAATAAAAAAAATATAAATAAATGAATGAATGAATACATAATTAAATATACGATTTTATTGTGAAATGATTCGAGAATATTGAATGAGATATTTTTTCATGTCACTTTTCAAAATAATGTTACCATTTTTTATTTCATAATAAAATGGCTTTTTTCATTAGAACTTTTATTATTTCATAACGGTGCTTCATCACATGATACATTTCCGAATTTCCTGTCCTTTTTCATTTCATGGCCACCCTTTCCATTTGCAAGGGATATGTCAATCAATTCTATTTGTCAAGGTCAAGTAGGTCATTGGTTCAAAGCCCTTGAGCAAGATTGTAAGGCAAAGTAGTGACCACTGCCGGATTTACCATTAGGCAGAAGAAGCAATTGCCTCAGGTCTCACATCATCAAGGGGCCTCATGAGCTGGGCATAAAAAATTTAATAAAAAGAATATTCAAGTAATTTCTCCTCTTGAGCCCCCCCCTATCTTCGCTCGAGGCTTAATAAATAAATAATAAAAAAATACCATCAAAATCTGTCTGTTTAAGTTAGACATTTTTTGCATTGGACTGCGTCTCAGTCCACCTCATCCGCCAATGCCGACCTTCCGCATCTGCGGTGGAAGGTAGTAGAGCTACAGTGGTGTTTACCAGATCAGGAGATATCTCGAAAATCGGTCTTCTCACAAATGATTTGTAGTGAGGTGTCACTAATTTACACCCCTATTTAGCTATTTTTCTGCCATGGACTTCCCCAGGCTTACCAATATTATTAGAGAAGCCTGGTTCTCGACGAGGCTAGTAGAAACCCAGCCTCGGGCCCTTAGACTTTAGGGGGATACAATACGCATTTATTTAGTAAAAAGACCGTTTGTCTGGCCAAAAAGAGTATGGCATGCCCAGACTGGCCTCTGCTAGTGGCCTCCAAATCTTTATGTTACATATGGGCTAAAGTAAAAAATATTGCTGAAGTCAACAGCATCTAACGTTGACCTATTTGTTATGTAGCTACTCTGCTCAACAATGGAGGAAAACCACAAGTGTATATCAGAGCTTCTCCGTAAAGCCGCTGATTGTTTGGAAAATTACACACCAAACACTCCACATGTTGGCAAAATACATAGTTCCCTGCACGTTTATAGACCAAAAAAGCTGCAGATTAGGAGCAGCACGCGAAGGGGTGTGTGTGGGTTGTAATTATGCTTCCACAGCCACAATCACAATTATGGCCAAACCCAGCACATTCAACACTTTATTTTCCTAAAATTAGATTTTAAACCTACACCTAACCACACTGCTAACCTTATGCCTAACCATAACCTAAATTAAGACCAAAAATAACATTTTTGTTTTCATGAGTTTTTACAATATAGCCAATTTTGACTTTGTGGCTGTGGAATCTTGTTGAAACTGTGTAAGTGTTTCTGTGTCCAACTTTTGCTGTCCTCAACTTTAGCTGTTTGCTGTCACTCACCCAGAATGCACATCAGCATTTAATATATTTTCCCTAACTTGTTAAATACTATCTATGCACATAGAGCACGCCAGCTTGTAGTCCTAAAACCCAGAAATGAGTTAGTTACCTCTGGTTCGTTCAGCCATCCCTATGGAAGGAATGGGGTAAGAATAGGGTTTTGGAATAAAAACCAAAACTATGGTCTGAGGTTAACAAAGGCTTAGGAGATCGTATCTGTTTTGTTCTATGAGATAATATCAGTCAGTTAACATGACCTTTATGAATTATGAAGGGTTTGTGCTTTTTTTATTACATCAATTATTCAAAATTGACAAAAAGTGACGTTAGCTGATGAAGATTATATCATAGAACAAAACGTAACAGATCTCCTAAGCCTGTGTTTACCACAGACCTTAGTTTTGCCAAACCCCCTACAAAAACGCCATTAATTTTCCCGTAGGCTTTGTCCAACGAACCATGGTGGAGTTAGTGCCTACAAAAAGACACCATTATTGTTTCTCGCTATTGCTTCCTAGCAAACATCCTCACCATTTGATTTAGCTATCACTAACATAGAGAGGCTGCTGCCAACATACAGACTCAAATCTCTGGCCACTTAAATGAATGGACTTAATAAAGGTATCACTAGTCACTTTAAATAATGGCACTTTAATAATGTTTACATATCCTACATTACTCATCTCATATGTATATACTGTATTCTGTACCATCTACTGCATCTTGACTATGCCGCACGCCATCATATTTATATGTACATATTCTATTCATCCCTTTACATTTGTGTGTATTTGTGTGTATAAGGTAGTTGTTGGGAATTTGTTAGATTACTTGTTAGATATTACTGCATAGTCGGAACTAGAAGCACAAGCAATTCGCTACACTCGCATTAACATCTGCTAACCATGTGTATGTGACCAACAAAATTTGATTTGATTTGATGATTAGACCGAATTACGAATAATAAGGTTAATCATAATCATATCAGGACAATTGCCCATATCTGTTAAAGCTGCAATATACGTTTTGGGCGACCTGACCAAATTCACATAGAAATGTCAATAATATATCTCAGTATCATTGAAAGCAAGTGTAAGAAGCGGTAGATCTGTTCTATGTGCACTTCCTGCGATTAAGTTTAGTTTTTGCTTCTTATACTTTCGATTTTATACACCAGCTTCAAACAGCTAAATATAAAAAATGTTGGTTATTGAAAATATATATTTTAAATGGTCCAATGATTATCTACACATAACATTGCTTGTTTTGCCACATAAACTGAAATTAGGCGAAATATTAGAATTTTAGCAACCTTTCTGATTCTTGTTTTGTCCGACCACTCGCCACACCCCTACACAGAGGCATACCTAGCTCCATTTCTATGCATGTTAAAAAGCCAATCTTACTGAAGCATATATCACTCGTTGGCATATCCATTTGTACTGGCACATATCTACTACTCACACGAATCCTCTCAGGATCCCTCCCCCTTGATCCATCTTCCTCTACTTTCTTCACTGCTTCAGCTATATGGCACCCTCTGCACTACTCTAACCCTGGCAACCTCAACATGCCTCTATCGCACAGGACACTTCTGAATCCCAGCCCCGTGGGCACTCCTACAATTAACATATACCGCTTTCTTTCCCCAATACTACACATTCCTTTGTCTCATGCCCTTCTGCACACTTCTCACACCTAGGAACCTCTGTCCTACACACTGCTGCCACATGCCCATAAGCTTGACACCTGTAACAATTTAATGGATTCAGCACAAATGCTCGTACGGGATAAATGAAACAGATAATGACTCTTCTGTTCCACCACTCACGCCACCCTGTCTGCGTCGCACCAACTGATGAGCATCACAAACACCTGCAATTTTCCCCTGCAGTTGATCCACTTTCACATTTACAGCTGCCTCAGTAATCAATCCTTTCAATGGCATGCCTTTTTTGAGTACAAAACAAGTCACAGCTCTTGTCTCCATTTGTGTGGTGTGGGGCAGGGCACAAGACTACTTCCGGTTACCTTCACCGATTCCACAGCACCCAACTCCATTTTCATCCACCCTGAAACCACATATGGATCAGCCAAAAGGCAGGGGTCCACTTCCTCTAAAAATGTCACTCCTACCGTCACAGACTCATCTTTATCCTGACCATCGGTGCAAGCCTCGGAATCCAAGAACTTCACCACACCTGCCACCTCTGATAATTCGCCCTCATTCACTTCTATTTTGTCTCCAGACCTCAATCCGGCGTACGCCTCACTCTGGTTATACTTTCAATATTTTTTTTGACAAAACATCTCCCTTTTTTCCACCATCTTCAACCAATTCAAGCTCACCCTCTACCTCCCTCACTCTCTTCGACCTCCTACGCCTCTCTTTTCCCCTCCATTCCTCCTCCGTATTCCAAGCAAGGGACGCCATTTCCCCTACCCAGAAATCCTTCTGGGCACCGTCCTTCACAACCCTGTCCAGGTCTTCCAATCTTACTCTACTTCCATTCCACCCTGTCAGGTAAAATTCAACAGTAATCCATCGTAAAGGATTAACCAATCAGTGGCTAAAGATTACCCATCTGCACTGATTGACATAATATACACTATATATACAAAAAAAAGTAAAAAGTATGTGGACACCCCTTCAAATTAGTGGATTCTGCTATTTCAGCCACACCCGTTGTTGACAGGAGTATAAAATCGAGCACAATCATGCAATCTCCATAGACATCATAGGATTCCACCTTTCCAACAAGTCAGTTTGTCAACTTTATGTCCTGCTGGAGCTGCCTCGGTCAACTGTAAGTGCTGTTATTGTGAAGTGGAAAAGTCTAGGTTTAACAATGGCTTAGCCGCAAAGTGTTAGACCACACAATCTCACAGAATGGGACCGCTGAGTGCTGAAGTGCGTAGTGCGTAAAAATCATCTGTCCTCATTTGCAACACTCACTACAGAGTTCTAAACTGCCTCTGGAAACAACGTCAGCACATGAATTCTGTCGGGAGCTTCATGAAATGGGTTTCCATGGCCGGGAAGCCACCCACAAGCATAAGATCACCATGCGCAATGCCAAGCATCGGCTGGAGTGGTGTAAAGCTTGTTGCCATTGGACTATGGAGCAGCGGAAACACGTTCTCTAGAGTGATGAATCACGCTTCACACTCTGGCAGTCCCACAGACGAATCTAGGTTTAGTGGATGCCAGGAGAACGCTACCTGCCCCAATGATTAGTGCCAACAGTAAAGTTTGGTGGAAAAGGAATAATGGTCTTGGGCTGTTTTTCATAGTTTGGGATAGGCCATTTAGTTCCAGTGAAGGGAAATCTTAATGCTACAGCATACAATGACATCCTAGATTATTCTGTGCTTCAAACTTTGTGGAAACAGTTTGGGAAAGGCCTTTTCCTGTTTCAGCATGACAATGCCCTTGTGCACAAAGTGAGGTCCATACAGAAATGGTTTGTTGAGATCAGTGTGGAATAACTTGACTGGCCTGCACAGAGCCCTGACCTCAACCCCATCGAACACCTTTGGGGTGAATTGGAATGCCGACTGAGAGCCAGGCATAATCACCCAACATCAGTGCCCGACCTCACTAATGCTCTTGTGGCTGAATGGAAGCAAGTCCCCGCAGCAATGTTCCAACATCTAGTGGAAAGCCTTCCCAGAAGAGTGGAGGCTGTTATAGCAGCAAAGGTGGGACAAACTCCATATTAATGCCCATGATTTTGGAAGGAGATGTTAATTATACATACTGAACACAGAAATCCTAAAATGGTAAAGGTACGTTAGAAAGTGCAACAGTACACCTTCATGGAGTTGCTCTTTCTTTCCTCTGTAGATACTCTGCCCCAGAGTCTGAGCTTGCAGAGAGGTTTAGGCGGAGCAGTAATATCTGACCAATCAGCTGCTTGCTTTCAAAATGCCCACTCCTTTCAACACACCCACTCTGACACACCCATTCCTCCACAATACCATACTTTGGTTGCTATATTTGTCTGCAGCTAACCCATTCTCAAGATACTTTGGGCGCCTTCCAATGGCATCATTAGGTCTAGGCTTCCGGGGCTTCAAATCAAATCAAATGTTATTTGTCACATACACGTGTTTAGCAGATGTTATTGCGGGTGTAGCGAAATGCTTGTGTTTCTAGCTCCAACAGTGCAGTAATATCTAACAAATAATATCTAACAATTCCACAACAATACACACAATACACACAAATCTAAAGTAAAAGAATGGAATTATGAATATATAAATATTTAGCTTTCTGCCATCTATCCACAGATTCTAGTTAGGGTAGGTTTTAATAGTAACAGTGGGTACAACATCTCCTATACACTTCCTGATATACTCAGTCACCATATCAGTGTATTCGTCAATGTTATTCTCAGAACATATCCCAGTCCACATGATCAAAACTATCTTGAAGCGTGGCTAGCTTGGCTGGCTAGCCACTTCGGTAGCTACACAAAAAGGGTTCAAAAAGGGTTCTTTGGAGGGATAGGGTTCTACCAATAACTGTTTTGATCAGAATAACCCTTTTTGTAAGACAACCTTTGTCAACCCGAAGAACCGCCTTTGGAAGAAAGGGTTCTTTGATGATTCTTTGGAAGGCAAGATGGATTCTTTGGAAGGCAAGGGTTCGACATAGAACCATATAATGTATAATATTTCCCAGCATGCTCTATTGCAGGGAGGTTTTCAGAATTGTTTGTTTTACTATAATATCTGTGTTTTTGCATGTTTGATGAATTTCATGCTACACAAAGATACATAACACAGTTTTCTAAACTTATCCAATCTGTTAGTAATTGGATTTATTACACCCGTTACTGAGATGGTTGTTCCAGTTTAGATCATTGAGGTAGTCTCAGCATTCAATCTTCCCTACCCTGGCAGTCATTACATAAGAATTACACATCACTTTGCAAGCCAGCATAGTGTGACTTGCAGCCCTGATATGGCCTGTAAACCAGGAGATTCCTAAAACCACTGTGTTAGGGTATAACAAGGCCCTCAAATAAAGGCCTTATGATATATGTAATGTATTGTCATAAATAATTAGATTTGAAATGCTAATAAGGTTGGTGGAAGCATTCATAGAGGGTTATAGGAAGAACCTTTAGATGATAAAATGGTTATTGGTAGAACCGTATACAGGGGGTCCTTTAAGAACCCTACATAGAGGGTTCTAGATAGAATCCTCTGCAAAGGGTTCTACCCAGCACCAAAATGGGTTCCTCTATGGTTACAAACTGAGGAACCTTGAATGGTTCTAATGACTGGCTTGCTAGCTGAGACCAAAGAGATGAGATAATGTTTTTCTCACTGAAGCACATATTTTCTGAAAGTGACACATTGAACTGAAGCTGAACTTTACTACAACATTATATTTAACCCTGTTTAATAGGATAAATTACCCATTCTGTTAACTTCTGATTATAGAGTGATCTGTTCTTACAATTTGTATTCTATTACATTTCAGATTTAGATATGAAAATGTTTCACAAAGTAGTTTGAACTACTTTTTCAAGTGAGCTTTAGTTAAATTAACTGTTAAATTAAATGTTTCTTAAGGGTAGCTTTAGTGTAGCTTAACTTCTTCCAGTGTGAAATAATTGGTAGCTTGGTAAACTATATTTTCAGAGTAGCTTCCCCAACACTTTTCACTAACTAGTGTAGCCTATTCACATAGGCCTACTACAAAAGAGACAAGCCAGCCAGTGATATACAGTAGCGTTATTGAAGCATCTTATACACTTGACTATTTCAACCTGTGATGTCTCACAACAGAAGTCACAACAGTCACAGTGTCAGATGTCCATGCAGCCGAGGACAATATCTTCACCACAACCGTGGCCACCTCAGCCTCCATCCCTGAGCATGTTCTTGTAAATTCTCACATGGACTTTTTTAATCTGAATATCTTGTGATGTAGGCCAAGTAGTGGAATTGTATTGGATGCCATCAACTGCCGCACTAGACCCCAAAAGGAGCATTTAACAGTAGTAGTTCTTATTCAATTAATTTGCCCTTAGGGGAGAGTGGGGTAAATTGAGCCAAAGAGGAAAGTTGAGCCACCCTTGTTTCTAGGAAACCATCAAAAAATGAATCTTTTGACCAAATATTTAGGAAGAGTTCATCATTTCATGGAGTCTGTGAAGGAAGAAACCACATGGAAAAAGTGATAAGCAAGTTAGTTCCAAAAAATGGATTTTCACCAAGTCAAATGAAATGGTTGTGTTAGAGGTTTAATGATACTTGAATCTAAACCAAAGTAGATAATTTTAAGATTGTTCTATACATCAGTTGGGGTCTCTATAAGCTTCCATATTAGGTCATAAACCTAGCATGAAAGTGCATCCTTGTAGCTGTAAGGGCTAATATAGTAAAAATGTTTGTCTTGGGTTAAGTTGAGCCAATGGTTGAGCCAATGGCAAGTTGAGCAAATTGAAGTATTTTATTCCTAGATGTAATGCAAGGCATTATTGCTGGGATATGAGGTAACAATAGGGCCTGGCCTATGTTAAAAGTGTTAAAAAACGTTTGTTCGGTGTTAAATGTGCTTAAAATGATTAAAAGACAAAAAGTGATTGTGATTGTGTTGAATTGTGTTTGAGAAATAAAGATAGACATGGATTTAAAAAGGTAGTGGTAATAATTCATTCAGTACAGAAATATATAAGCGGCTTAAAACTTCTTCTGTCCCACGGCTCAACTTACCCCATACCTGGGCTACGTTGTTCAAAGATACCTCTGTTTTTGGACAAGCTATGTTTTTAAGACTAATGTTTATATGAATTCTGATTATTTCCAGGGATACAAAACATCCTGAAATATGTGTAGATGTCTTTGTTAGAAAGAATGCTACATTTCACTTGACGTGGTGATGCTGAATGTAAAAACATTCTCAACTTACCCCACTTTCCGCTCTCTACCACTCACTAGGCTAGGCCTATAACGTTCAGGGGGCTAGCCTATTTGTAAAAAAATGTTCAATAGTGTTCATCCCCCTTGGCGTTTTTCCTATTTTGTTGCATTACAACCTGTAATTTAAATAGATTTCTATTTGGATTTCATGTAATGGACTTACACAAAATAGTACAAATTGGTGAAGTGAAATGAAAAAATTACTTGTTTAAAAAAAAAAAGTGGTGGGTGAATATGTATTCACCCCCTTTGCTATGAAGCCACTAAGTAAGATCTGGTGCAACCAATTACTATCAGAAGGTATATAATTAGTTAAATAAAGTCCACCTGTGTGCAATCTAAGTGTCACATGATCTGCCACATTATCTCAGTATATATATACCTGTTCTGAAAGGCCCCAGAGTCTGCAACACCACTAAGCAAGGGGCACCACCAAGCAAGCGGCACCATGAAGACCAAGGAGCTCTCCAAACAGGTCAGGGACAAAGCTGTGGAGAAGTACAGATCAGGATTGAGTTATAAAAAAATATCAGAAACTTTGAACATCCCACGGAGCACCATTAAATCCATTATTAAAAATTTTAAAGAATATGGCACCACAACAACCCTGCCAAGAGAGGGCTGCCCACCAAAACTCACAGACCAGGCAAGGAGGGCATTAATCAGAGGCAACAAAGAGACCAAAGATAACCCTGAAGGAGCTGCAAAGCTCCACAGCAGAGATTGGAGTATCTGTCCATAGGACCACTTTAAGCTGTACACTCCACAGAGCTGGGCTTTATGGAAGACTGGCCAGAAAAAAAGCCATTGCTTAAAGAGAGAAATAAGCAATAACGTTTGGTGTTCGCCAAAAGGCATGTGGGAGACTCCCCAAACATATGGAAGACGGTACTCTGGTCAGATTAGCCTAAAATTGAGCTTTTTGGCCATCAAGGAAAATGCTGTGTCTGGTGCAAATCCAACACCTCTCATCACCCCGAGAACACCATTCCCACAGTGAAGCATGGTGGTGGCAGCATGCTGTGGGGATGTTTTTCATCAGCAGGGACTGGGAAACTGGTCAGAATTGAAGGAATGATAGATGGCGCTAAATACAGGGGAATTCTTGAGGGCAACCTGTTTCAGTCTTCCATAGATTTGAGACTGGGACGGAGGTTCACCTTCCAGCAGGACAATGACCCTAAGAATACTGCTAAAGCAAATCTCGAGTGGTTTAAGGGGAAACATTTAAATGTCTTGGAATGACCTAGTCAAAGCCCAGACCTCAATCCAATTGAGAATCTGTGGTATGACAAAGATTGCTGTACACCAGTGGAACCCATCCAACTTGAAGGAGCTGGAGCAGTTTTGCATTAAAGAATGGGCAAAAATCCCAGTGGCTAGATGTGACAAGCTTATAGAGACATACCCCAAGAGACTTGCAGCTGTAATTGCTGCAAAAGGTGGCTCTACAAAGTATTGACTTAGGTGGGGTGAATAGTTATGCACGCTCAAGTTATTTTTTTTTCTTATTATTTCTTGTTTGTTTCACAATAAAAAATATTTTGCATCTTCAGTGGTAGGAATGTTGTGTAAATCAAATGATACAAACCCCCAAAAAATCTATTTTAATTCCAGGTTGTAAGGCAACAAAATAGGAAAAATGCCAAGGGAGATGAAAACTTTCACCAGCCACTGTATCTGAAAAGAAACCATGTAAAACCAGACTCATATGCCACATCACCTCCCCAGCAGCACAGACTGTGCAATGTAATGCTTCTCTCTGCTCCTCCCTCACATGACAGACTGGCAGGACCACCCTACAGATGGGCAATGGTACTACCACTATCAGAAGGCCACTCTGATAGTGGTTCACACTCATGGGAGCATAGACGCAACAGGACTGAAGAACGCTGCAGCCACCATGACCTCTGGTATTCTCTAGGAAATCTCAGTTACAAAAATAAATATCAGTTGTCATGGTAACTTAAGTGTTGTGTATTAACTTGTCATTCCCAGGCCCCCAGACTCCCTCTACTCCAATGACCTTAGGGCATGGGAAAAAATGGCTCCAAGCACAACTGGGACCCGTTTGCATACAACATTGAGCTGCCAGTGCGCTGCATGAACACCAGCGGCATGCTGTACAAGATTAGACTGGTGTAGCTGTAGGTGTGGCCACAAAGTGGAGCTCTTGATTTAAAGATGAGGACAGTTTAGGCTCCATTACTTTCCTCTGCCCTGGCTGGAGACCATGGCCACTCTGATTACCAGTGATTGCAGTATCACGACTGGAAGTAGAAATTAGTGTAAACACAGATTTGATTTTCGACAAAGTTGAGGAGTGGCAGGGAATAGGGGTGAAAGAGGTGATAGCTTCGCCGCTATGGAGTTGACTATTTTTAACAAACCCAGCTGATAAAAGCTGTCTGAAAGAAGCCATATATTCTTCACTCAACTTGAGAATACATGGGTTATGGTGAATGATGCCTATCTCCATTTAAATAATTGTTTCCATGTTCTCTTGTCTTGTCTCTGCTGCCTGTCTATTCCACTGGTACAGGCCCACTGAGTTTGAGGGCATGTCAGGACAGGCGAGCGGCAAGGATTGGAAGAGAAGCATCCGCTATGCAGGTGTCCACTGCAGTGCCTCATCCAGGTGAGCAAGCCAGCCCACTCAGCCCACAGTCTGTCAGCCGGGACAGTCTCTGATGGCACTTCTTATTTATGTTTGGAACTCTTCAACCCCTGGTATAATATAAAAACACATAAGACACAGACAAATGTGTCGAATTGCAGGAAATGAGCTTTAAAACAGCAACATGTTCTCTCTGCCACATGGCAAAATGTGTAGAATTGCAAAAAATATGCTTTCAAATAGCATAATGTTCTCTCCACCAAAAAGAGGGGTGTGAACAGTTAGAGCAGTTTCATATCCCTCTAGTGGTGTGGGGGCTGTGCTTCGGCAGAGTGGGTGGGGTTATATCCTGCCTGTTTGGCCCTGTCCGGGGGTATCGTCGGACGGGGCCACAGTGTCTCCCGACCCCTCCTGTCTCAGCCCCCAGTATTTATGCTGCAGTAGTTTATGTGTCGGGGGGCTAGGGTCCGTCTGTTATATCTGGAGTATCTGGAGTATGTCTTGTGTGAATTTAAGTATGCTCTCTCTAATTATCTCTCTTTCTTTTTTTCTCTCTCTCTCTCTCTCTCTCTCTCTCTCTCTCTCTCTCTCTCGGAGGACCTGAGCATTAGGACCATTCCTCAAGGCCTACCTGGCCTGATGACTCCTTGATGTCCCGAGTCCACCTGGCCGTGCTTTTACACCTGCATTGCTTGCTGTTTGGGGTTTTAGACTGGGTTTCTGTACAGCACTCTGTGACGGCTTTATAAATACATTTGATTTGATTTGATGTTTAATTCCTGGCATTATCAGGATTCATTTAAAGTGTTCAGATACATCTTTCTTAGAAAGATCACACCTAAACATAATCACAAACTCAACCAAAACAATGCATCCAATCAGTGTGTAGAGACACAACCTTGATGTAGTCATTGTGTGCTAGAAATGTGGGACCAAACTACACTTTGACTACTTGAATACACTATACAGTATATTCGGAAAGTATTCAGACCCATTCACTTTTTAAAAATGTTGTTACGTTACAGTCTTATTCTAAAATTGATTTTATTGTTTTTTCCCTCATCAACCTACACACAATACCCCATAATGACAAAGCAAAAACAGTGTTTTCAAATGTTTTCTAATTTATAAAAGCTTTAAAACTGAAATATCACATTTACATAAGTATTCAGACCCTTTGCTATGAGACTCGAAATTGAGCTCAGGTGCATCCTGTTTCCATTTATGATCCTTGAGATGTTACTACAACTTAATTGGAGTCCACCTGTGGTAAATTCAATTGATTGTACATGATTTGGAAAGGCACACACCTGTCTATTTAAGGTTCCACAGTTGACAGTGCATGTCAGAGCAGAAACCAAGCCATGAGGTCGAAGGAATTGTCCGTTGAGCTCCGAGACAGGATTGTGTCGAGGCACAGATCTTGGGATTTAATGTATCATATGAAATTGAGGATTCAGAAAGCACTTCTAACCTTGTTAGGCATCTTGGTAGAGCATTGCAACACCAGGATAGTGGGTTTGATTCCCGGGACCACCCATATGTAAAAAGGTATGCGTGCATGACTGTAAGTCGCTTTGGATAAAAGCGTCTGCTAAATGGCATATGTTATTTTATAATATATTACTCTAAAACATTTCTAGGATGGTCCAACCAAGGAACTACAGGACAATGAGGCCCGAACATGCCCCCATTTACATCGACGGGGCTGTAGTGGAGTGTGTTAAGAGTTTCAAGATCCTTGGTGTCCACATCAACAACTTAATATCGTGGTCCAAACACACCTAGAAAGTGGTAAAGAGGGCACAACAACGCCTATTCCCCCTCAGGAAAATCCAAAAGATTTGCCATGGGTCCCCAGATCCTCAAAAGGTTCTACAGCTACACCATCGAGAGCATGGCAACTCGTCATCCGACCGTAAGGCGCTACAGAGGGTAATGCGTACAGCCCAGTACATCACTGGGGCCAAGCTTCCTGCAATCTAGGACCTACAGTTGAAGTCAGAAGGTTACATCCACCTTAGCCAAACACATTTAAACTCAGTTTTTCACAATTCCTGACATTTAATCCTAGTAAAAATTCCCTGTCTTAGGTCAGTTAGGACTTTATTTTAAGAATGTGAAATGTCAGAATAATAGTAAAGAGAATTATTTATTTCAGCTTTAATTTCTTTCATCACATTCCCAGGGAGTCAGAAGTTTACATACACTCAATTAGTATTTGGTAGCATTGCTTTTAAATTGTTTAACTTGGGTCAAACGTTTCAGGTAGCCTTCCACAAGCTTCCCACAATAAGTCGGGTGAATTTTGGCCCATACCTCCTGACAGAGCTGGTGTAACTGAGTCAGGTTTGTAGGCCTCCTTGCTCGCTCACGCTTTTTCAGTTCTGCCCACAAATTTTCTATAGGATTGAGGTCAGGGCTTTGTGATGGCCACTCCAATACCTTGACTTTGTTGTCCTTAAGCCATTTTGCCACAACTTTGGATGTATGCTTGGGGTCATTGTTCATTTGGAAGACCCATTTGCGACCAAGCTTTAACTTCCTGTCTGATGTCTTGAGATGTTGCTTCAATATATCCACATCATTTTCCTTCCTCATGATGCCATCTAGTTTGTGAAGTGCACCAGTCCCTCCTGCAGAAAAGCACCCCCACAACATGATGCTGCCACTCCTTGCTTCACGGTTGGGATGGTGTTCTTTGGCCTGCAAGCCTCCCCCTTTTTTCTCCAAACATAACAATGGTCATTTTGGCCAAACAGTTATATTTTTGTTTCATCAGATCAGAGGACATTTCTCCAAAAAGTACGATATTTGTCCCCATGTTCAGTTGCAAACCGTAATCTGTCTTTTTTATGGCGGTTTTGGAGCAGTGGCTTCTTCCTTGCTGAGCGGCCTTTCAGGTTATGTCGATATAGGACACGTTTTACTGTGGATATAGGTACGTTTGTTTCGGTTTCCTCCAGCATCTTCACAAGGTCCTTTGCTGTTGTTCTGGGATTGATTTGCACTTTTCACACCAAAATACGTTCATCTCTAGGAGACAGAACGCGTCTCCTTCCTGAGCGGTATGACAGCTGTGTGGTCCCATGGTGTTTATACTTGCGTACTATTGTTTGTACAGATGAACGTGGTACCTTCAGGCGTTTGGCTGATTTCTTTTGATTTTCCAATGAAGTCAAGCAAGGAGGCACTGCCTTTGAAGGTAGGCTTTGAAATACATCCACAGGTACACCTCCAATTGACTCAAATGATGTCAATTAGCCTATCAGAAGCTTCTAAAGCCAAGACATCATTTTCTGGAATTTTCCAAGCTGTTTAAAGGCACAGTCAACTTAGTGTTTGTAAACTTCTGACCCACTGGAATTGTGATACAGTGAATTATAAGTGAAATAATCTGTCTGTAAACAGTTGTTAGAAAAATTACTTGTGACATGCACAAAGTAGATGTCCTAACCGACTTGCCAAAACTATAGTTTGTTAACAAGAAATTTGTGGAGTGGTTGAAAAACGAGTTTTTATGACTCCAACCTAAGTGTATGTAAACTTCCGACTTCAACTGTATATACTAGCCAGTGTCAGAGGAAGGCCCCAAAAATTGTCAAAGACTCCAGTCACCCAAGTCATAGACAGTTCTCTCTGCTACCGCATGGCCAGCAGTACCGGAGCACCAAGTCTAGGTCCAAAAGGCTCCTTAACAGCTTTTACCCCCAAGCCATAAGACTGTTGAACAATGAAGCAAATGACCACCCGAAATATTTGCATTGACACCCCACCCTCTTTTGTTTTTACACTGCTGCTACTCACTGTTTATTGTCTATGCATAGTCACTTTACCCCTACCTACATGTACAAATTACCTCGACTAACCTGTACCCCCGCACATTGACTCGGTACCAGTACCCTCTGTAAATAGCCTCATTATTGTTATTTTATTGTGTTACTTAATTATATATTTTTTTTACTTTAGTTAGTAAATATTTTCTTAACTCTATTTTCTTAAAACTGCATTGTTCGTTAAGGGCTTGTAAGTAAGCATTTCACGGGAATACCTGTTGTATTTGGCGCATGTGACAAATCAAAGAGCCAATACTGGACCTGACCTCAGATTTCCCCAAAATGCTATGCTGCAGGAGGACACCCACTCTAATGTGCAATCATGCACAGCAAATAAACATTGGTAGCGCCCTGGTAGGTTTTTTAAGATTTCCCAATTTTTTTACTGGTTTTCCCCATATTTTCAGATGTTCTTTGTTCACATCAGGGTACCACTTTTGAGGTCTGGGAAAAATCTAAGAAATTTAGAATTTTTAGTGCAGTTACCCTTAATTGAGTGTGCATGCAGTGTTTCTGTAGCACAGTAAGCACACACGTGATGGACTTTGTGATCAAATGTCAACTTTTAGTGCCACTGGACAACGAAAACAAGCAAGTTAACTTTTGTTTATTGCGTGTGTGTGTCAGAGCCAAGATGATTTGGAGTAGTCCTACAGTACCTGAGACTACCGCACCAGGTATTCCTCTTCTGTTCCCATGCTGGAGGCCAGGGCTTGATTACAACCTGTTACAATGGTGCCAACCTTTTGTGGCTGATCTGTGGGTGAATGTGTCAAAGACCTGAATGGAAGACAGCTTGCCTGTCGAAACGTTGGACATAAAACTATTTTTTTTTGCATCGGAGCTCCTGGAGTATGCGGCTCTCCTTTGTTTTCAAAAAGACCTGACTGGGCCCAGCACAGCACGGAATGGATCGTTATGTTGTTGCATATTTGTGTACCGAGGAACACGCAACTTGGTTCCAGAAGAAAATCCATTTAAATGTCCTTATGTTCCTTATGTTCATCAAGGTAAGTACTTCTTGGTGTAACGTCGTCCGCAGGCATTTGTGCGTACAGCACATATAAGCCTGGGATATTAACCATTCAAAATTGGGCTTTTGAGTGACCATAGAATTCTATGGGATTGACTTCACTGACTAAAGTACACTGAACTGATTAGTTAGCTGACAAACTAATTTACTGTGCAGAGATTAACTACACTGAACAAAACTATAATCGCAACATGTAAAGTGTTGGTCCAATGTTTCAGGAGCTGAAATAAAATATCCCAGTAATTTTCCATACGCACAAAAAGCTTATTTCTCTCAAATTTTGTGCACAAATTTGTTTACATCCCTGTTAGTAAGCATTTCTCCTTTGCAAAGATAATCCATCCACCTGACAGGTGTGGCATGTCAAGAAGCTGATTAAAATGGCATGATCATTACACAGGTGCACCTTGTGCTGGGAGCAATAAAAGGCCAATCTAACATGTGGGACAACATTCCACAGGTCACAATCAACAACCTGATTAAACTTCTTCGGGATCGGTGTCCCTTCCACGGGAAGGTTGAGCTAACTTAGGCTAATGTGATTAGCATGAGGTTGTAAGTAACAAGAACATTTCCCAGGACATAGACATATCTGATATTGGCAGAAAGCTTAAATTCGTGTTAATCTAACTGCACTGTCCAATTTACAGTAGCTGTTACAGTGAAAGAATGCCATGCTATTGTTTGAGGAGAGTGCACAATTTTGAACATGAAAAGTTAATAATAAACAAATTAGACACATTTGGGTAGTCTTGATACAACATTTTGAACAGAAATGCAATGGTTCATTGGATCAATCTAAGACTTTGCACATACACTTATTCCATCTAGTGGCCAAAATATGAATTGCACCTGGGCTGGAATAATACATTATGGTCTTTCTCTTGTATTTCAAAGATGATGGGAAAAACAAAATACAAAATAATGTTTTTTTCTTTTCTTTGTATTAACTTTGACCAGATCTATTGTGTTATATTCTACTACATTCCACATTACATTCCATATATTCTACTACATTCACATTTCCATAAACTTCTAAGTGTTTCCTTTCAAATGGTACCACAAATATGCATATCCTTGCTTCAGGGCCTGAGCTACAGGCATTTAGATTTGGGTATGTAATTTCAGGCGAAAATAGAAAAAAAGGGGCTAATCCTAATCCTTAACTCTATGCGAAGGAGATGTGTCGCGCTGCATGATGGAAATGGTGGTCAGACCAGATACCGACAGGTTTTCTGATCCACTGTCCTTACATTCCCAGTCATGTGAAATCCATAGATTAGGGCCTAATGAGTTTATTTTAATTGACTGATTTCCTTATATGAACTGTAACTCAGTAAAATCTTTGAAATCTTTGCATGTGGCGTTTATATTCCTTTGCTAGCAAAAACATTCCCCCGATCATCACTCATTAACACAGCCACAAAGTTATAATTATGTCTGAACCATGCCCATTGCCGCACATTCTTTTTCAGATTTATGGTGTGTATTTTACCCCCTTTTTTCGTGATATCAATTGCGATCTTATCTCATCGCTGAAACTCCCCAACGGGCTCAGGAGAGGCGAAGGTCGAGTCATGCGTCCTCCTAAACATGATCCGCCAAACCACGCTCCTTAACAGCTGCCCAAGCCAGCCACACCAATGTGTCTGAGGAAACACTGTTCAAATGATGACCAAAGTCAGCTTGCAGGCGTCTGGCCCGCCACAAGGAGTCGCTAGAGCACAATGAGCCAAGTAAAGCCCCCCCCGGCCAAACCCTCCCCTAACCCAGACGACACTGGGCCAATTGTGCGACGCCCTATGGGACTCCCGGTCACGGCCGGTTGTGACACAGCCTGGGATCAAACCCATGGTCTGTAGTGACGCCTCAATCACTGTGATGCAGTGCCTTAGACCGCTGCGCCACTCGGGAGGCCCTTAACATTTAATTTTTAACCTAACCTTAACCACACTGATAACCTTATGCCTAACCCTAACCTTAAATTAAGATCAAAAAGCACATTTTTGTTTTCATGAATTTTTACAATATAGTTGTGCTATTCAGTAGAAACCATTCCCCCTGGCCTCAAGGGAGAAAAAAACAACAGGTCCTACCTTCCAGCTAGCTAATTAGTAAAGAACATAGCTAGCTAGCTAATGGCTCCACTGAAGAAAGAAAGACTACACTCTTAAAATCTGTGGTAGATGTGTCGCGCTTGTGGGGAAAACTATCCCAATAAGAGTTACAAACACAATCTCTTTATTGCCAAGACGTCAGACAAATACGATACAAGACACATGGGGGAAAGTGTTGTGTAAGATAATTGGTCGGTAGTTAAGCCAATGAGTAATGTGGCGGGATATTCTCCAAGCACTCTGTATTGGCTAGCGAAGGTCAAGTTTGATGCGTTGGTTCACCAGTGTCTGGGAACGAGTTTGGTCCTTGCTATTCGGGATCCCTGGGACATCCATTACCCATTGAAGTTGAAATTTAAAATGGTTAAGGTTAAGGTTAGGATTTGGTAAGGGTTATGTTTATGATTAAGGGTAGGGGTTAAGGTTAGCGTTTAGGGGAGGGATGTCCCAAGGATTCCGGATAGAGCTAACTGAATGAGATTAGGTGTAATGTTACTAACATGACTTGACTTTAGAGCATGTGCCATACTTCAGCACCTTCATAAAGCACGTTTATATCATATTCAACATAGTGGGTATGTCACATTTGACATTGGTGATTACTGTATGTCACACAGTTATGCCATATTTATGAACCATGACATATGTTTATAGATGCTTGTAACACATTTATGTAGTGGTTATGAAGGCATTATGAAGAGTTTATGAAGTCTTTATAAGCTGAACGTCATTTAAAGAGGGACTGCATTTTGTCCAAATGGGGGGACAAGATATATACTGTAAAGTGCTTTCATTTCAAATTAAAAGGTGACATTCTACGCTGTTGCCTCATGTGAAACATTAGATCTCAAATCCAAAATGCTGGGGTATAGAGCCAAATGAAACATTTTAACTTCACTGTCCAAATACATAAGGAGCAAAGTGTACATCTGATTGTTTAGTATGCAGCGAT
Organism: Brachymystax lenok tsinlingensis; assembly: GCA_030435695.1. Lineage (NCBI taxonomy): Eukaryota > Metazoa > Chordata > Actinopteri > Salmoniformes > Salmonidae > Brachymystax > Brachymystax lenok. Next base: position 15,635,337 of record CM059818.1, read on the forward strand.
TTGATTGATTTCTCAGGAGCGCATCCTCAACCTCCACGCTTCCTCCTGTACTTGTGCGGCCTGCTGCGACGACCTTGACTTAGCAGAGACAAGTATATCGGTGAATGATTAACTTTTGAATATACTGGTAGCTCAAGGTGAACCTCAAGGTATAGGATGCCACACAGTTAGAGGTGTAACATACAGGACCACTTGGTACAGACCAGCAGTGTGTGGTTTGCATGCCATGTAGATATTGGTGATCACTTCTAAAAGCTTCTGAAATTCACCTTTCACATTCTGTCCCATCACACTGTGTTATATTTTTTCACAGTGTACCAAAGATACGCAGGGGAAAACATTTAATATGGTAAGTAGAATTTATTAATGACAATACAGTCAGAAAGTAGACAAACATAAACAAATCATGTGTGTCTGCCACGTTTTTCATCTGATGTCCTGACTTTAATATAACAGATCTCTAGGCTGGCAGACATAAAGGGCAGACTCAGGGGCATTGATTTATTGTTTGTAAGTTAAGGAGGGAAATAGTTTTCTACAACACAGCATATATTTTGTTTCACAGCTGCTTTTGCCATCTGCAGCAACGGCAATCTTTGCTGAGCTTGGTGCTCACATGAAACAGAACATTCAGCTATCTAAGCATTTCTTATAGAACTCGAACTCTTTTTTTGTATGGAAACTAATCAACCTGTCCAACAGTTCACGCAAAAATCATAGAAGTCGTGAAAAAGTAATCACGGTTGTTGCTCACCAAGCATTGTGCTTTCCCCTTTTCTTCTTGTCCAGATGGGTCCAGTCAGACTGTTTGTCCCTTACAAGAGGCGCAAGAAGGAGAACGAGCAGCCAACCGCTCCAGAGAAAAAGGACCAACCACCGCCCAAGAACATCAGACTGGTATAGGGGGCGATGTGAGTTACACACAAACACAGGCACACACACACACACACACACACACACACACACACACACACACACACACACACACACACACACACACACACACACACACACACTCTTCAGATGCCACAGACAGGCACTGCAGAGAAATCCCTAACAGTGACTCTCAGCAGGCATCTGGTGGAGGATAAAGAGTGTCTGACGTCCTCCTTTTAACCTATTGAATGACATAAATGGTTCCTATCTTTCAGAAGTAAGTCGTTAAATAGGGGTTTACAGGAGCTTTAGAGACGAGTCAGACAGAGGACAGAGGACATGGTAAAGCCTGCTCAGTCATCACCTGTGATTGCCTTGTCAAAATGGCACCACAGGGTAGCTGTTGGCACAGTTTTGGAAGGCCAGTCAGTGGACAAACTGTCTGAAAAACTGTTTTCGGTCACCTAATAAGTTGTATACCCCCCTTTTGTAGGACAGTGGGTAAAATGGAGGTTCTCTGCTAGTATCTAGCACATTGAGTCCAACATTGTCCTAGGGGAAATTAAGCTCGTCTTTGCCTCAATCCAGCTCCATCTTTTCTTATCACTTTTCACATTTGTCTGCTTCTTTTTATTTTTCAATTGCCGTGTTGGGGTAGTTGATTGCTATCGTGCTCTCTAATAAAATGGAGTCATACGTCTTTTGAATTGTTTTATCAACAGTAAAGTAGTTGCCACATGTATTTTAGATTTACTGCATATTGGACCATATCTTTATGACATTGCGTTGTTGTTGGCTGGCAAAGTTCTGAAACAGTTTTCTTTTCTTCTTTTAGATCACACACAGCTCTATTGGCCATAATATCAATACAAAGTAGGTTGGCTTATACAAAGTGGTTTCTACACTACCGTTCAAAAGTTTGGGGTTTGGGGTTTTTGAAAGAAAATGAATTTTTTTGTCCAGGTGCCGCACTGGGCGAGGTCAAATCAAATCAAATCAAATTTTATTTGTCACATACACATGGTTAGCAGATGTTAATGCGAGTGTAGCGAAATGCTTGTGCTTCTAGTTCCGACCATGCAGTAGTATCTAACAAGTAATCTAACAAATTCACAACAACTACCTTATACACACAAGAGTAAAGGAATGAATACGAGTATGTACATATAAATATATGGATGAGCAATGGCTGACCGGCATAGGCAAGATGCAGTAGATGGTATGGAGTACAGTATATACACATATATATGAGATGAGTAACGCACCCTTGTGGGGCCCCAGTGTTGAGTGGTTGTGGTGTAACCTACTGTAGGTACCCGCTGTACTGGTGAAGTTGAGGATCAGCGGGGTAGGATGTTGTTTCCTACCCTCACCACCTGGGACCGGCCCGCCAGGAAGTCCAGGACCCAGAGCATGTGCAGACCAGCTGGCTGGTGTGTTTACGGACATATTCAATCAGTCCCTATCCCAGTCTGCTGTTCCCACATGCTTCAAGAGGGCCACCATTGTTCCTGTTCCCAAGAAAGCTAAGGTGACTGAGCTAAATGACTATCGCCCCGTAGCACTCACTTCCGTCATCATGAAGTGCTTTGAGAGATTAGTCAAGGATCATATCACCTCCATCCTGCCAGACACCCTGGACCCACTCCAATTTGCTTACCGTCCCAATAGGTCCACAGACAACGCAATCGCAATCACACTGCATGCTGCCCTAACCCATCTGGACAAGAGGAATACTTATGTAAGAATGCTGTTCATCGACTACAGCTCAGCATTTAACACCATAGTTCCCTCCAAGCTCGTCATTAAGCTCGAGACCCTGGGTCTCGACCCAGCCCTGTGCAACTGGGTCCTGGACTTCCTGACGGGCCGGTCCCAGGTGGTGAGGGTAGGAAACAACATCTCCACCCCGCTGATCCTCAACTTCACCAGTACAGCGGGTACCTACAGTAGGTTACACCACAACCACACTGCCATCACACAGCACACAATTAATGACTATCCACTACACTTTGTGAAATAACCAATAGCTAGGCAATAGGCATCCATTTCTCAAAGGTCTTCAATGCCGTCGATGCACTTTTTGATGAAGCCGATGACTGAGGTGGTACACTACCAAGATATATTACATAATGTTGCTGCTACCGTCTCTTATGACCGAAAATAACTTCTGGACATCAAAACAGCAATTACTCAACTCAAACTGGAAGAATCATTTTTTCTTTAACTAGTCCGACGCGAAGGATATACTGCTTTCTCGGGAACGGGCCCAAATCCCCGTCATTTGCGTGAAGAAAAGACAGAGAAAAAGGGGGGCGGAGGTCGGGCTGCCTTCTGAGAATTCGTAGGCGAGTGAGTAAACTCCCACTGCCATCCGTTCTATTGGCCAACGTGCAATCATTGGAAAAATAAAATAGATCGAAAATAGATCAAGATTATACTACCAACGGGACATAAAAACTGTAATATCTTATGTTTCACCGAGTCGGATTTTCCATGCATCGACACGACAGAGAAGCTACGTTGGTAAGACGAGGGGCGGGGGAGTGTGTCTATTTGTCAATAACAGCTGGTGGGCGATGTCTAATATTAACGTTGTCTCGAGGTATTGCTCACCTTATAATATGCTGTAGACCACACTATCTAGGAGAGTTCTCATATATATTATTCGTAGCCATCTATTTACCACCACAAACTGATGCTGGCACTAAGACCGCACTCAACCAGCTTTATAAGGCCATAAGCAAACAAGAAAATGCTTATCCAGAAGCGGCGCTCCCAGTGGCCAGGGACTTTAATGCATGCAAACTTAAATTCGTTTTAACTCATTTCTACCAGCATGTCACATGTGCAACCAGAGGGGAAAAAAATCTAGACCACCTTTACTCCACACACAGAGATGCATACAAAGCTCTCCCCCGTCCTCCATTTGGCAAATCTGAGCATAATTCTATCCTCCTGATTGCTACCTACAGGCAAAAACTAAAGCAGGAAGTACCAGTGACTCACTCAATTCGGAAGTGGTCAGGTGATGTGGATGCTACGCTACAGGACTGTTTTGCTAGCACAGACTGGAATATGTTCCGCGATTCATCAAATGGCATTGAGGAGTATACCACCTCAGTCATCGGCTTCATCAAAAAGTGCATCGACGGCATCGTCCCCACAGTGACCGTACGTACGTATCCCAACCAGAAGCCATGGATTACAGGCAACATCTGCATTGAGCTAAAACCTAGAGCTGACATGTTCAACCTCTCCTTGTCTGTAATACCTACATGTTTCAAGCAGACCACCATAGTCCTTGTGCCCAAGGAAGCAAAGGTAACCTGCCTAAATGATTACCACCCCATAGCACTCATGTCGGTAGCCATGAAGTGCTTTGAAAGGCTGGTCATGGCTCACATCAACAGCATCCTCCCAGATACCCTAGACCCACTCCAATTCGCATACCGCCCCAACAGATCCACAGATGACGCAATCTCAATCACACTCCACACTGCTCTTTCCTAACTGGACAAAAGGAACACCTATGTGAGAATGCTGTTCATTGACTACAGCTCAGCATTCAACACCATAGTGCCCACAAAGTTCATCACTATGCTAAGGACTGTGGGACTAAGCACCTCCCTCTGCAACTGGATCCTAGCCTTCCTGATGGGCTGTCCCCAGGTGGTAAGGGTAGGCAACAATATGTCTGCCACGCTGATCCTCAACATTGGGGCCCCTCAGGCGTGTGTGCTTAGTCCCCTCCTGTACTCCCTGTACACCCATGAATGCGTGGCCAAACATGACTCCAACACCATCATTACGTTTGCTGACGACAACAGTGGTAAGCCTGATCACCGACAATGATGAGATAGCCCTTAGGGAGGAGGTCAGAGACCTGGCAGTGTGGTGCCAGGACAACAACCTCTCCCTCAATGTGAGCAAGACAAAGGAGCTGATCGTGGACTACAGGAAAAGGCGGGCCGAACAGGCCCCCATTAACATCGACGGGGTTGTAGTGGAGCGGGACGAGAGTTTCAAGTTCATTGGTGTCCACATCACCAATGAACTATCATGGTCAAAACACACCAAGACAGTCATGAAGAGGGCACGACAACACCTTTTCCCCTCAGGAGACTGAAAAGATTTGGCATGGGTCCCCAGATCCTCAAAAAGTTCTACAGCTGCACCATCGAGAGCATCCTGACTAGTTGCATCACCGTCTGGTATGGTAACTGCTCAGCATCTGATCGTAAGGCGCTACAGAGGGTAATGCATACGGCCCAGTACATCACTGGGGCCAAGCTTCCGGCCATCCAGGACCTCTATACTAGGTGGTGTCATAGGAAAGCCTGCATGGCAAGTCGTACCGGAGTGCCAAGTCTAGGACCAAAAGTCTCCTTAACGGCTTCTACCCCAAGCCATAAGACCCACCCCCCTCCATTTGTTTTTTACACTGCTGCTACTCGCTGTTTATTATCTATGCATTGTCACTTCACCCCTACCTACATGTACCAAATTACCTTGACAAACCTGTACCCCCGCACATTGACTTGGTACCGGTACCCCCTGTATATAGCCTCATTATTGCTATTTTATTGTGTTACTTTTTATTTTAGTTTATTTGGTAAATATTTTCTTAACTCTTTCTTGAATTGCACTGTTGGTTAAGGGCTCGTAAGTAAGCATTTCCCGGTAAGGTCTACACGTTGTATTTGGCACATAAATAAAATAACATTTGTATATGTAGGTAGGGGCAAAGTGACTATGCATAGATAATAAACCGTGAGTAGCAGAGGTGTAAAAATAAAGGGGGGTCAATGTAAATAGTCCAGGTAGACATTTCATTAATTGTTCAGCGGTCTTATGGCTTGTGGGTAGCTGTTAACCTCTATGGGATCGGTTTCCCCCCCATGGGATGGTTGAACTCGTGTAGGCTAATGTGATTAGCATGAGGTTGTAAGTAACAAAAAGAAATCCCAGGACATAGACATATCTGATATGGCCAGAAAGCTTAAATTCTTGTTAATCTAACTGCACTGTACAATTTACAGTAGCTATTACAGTGAAATAATACCATGCTGTTGTTTGAGGAGAGTGCACAATTATGAACTTGAAAATGTATTAATAAACCAATTAGGCACATTTTGGCATTCTTGATACAACATCTTGAACAGATATGCAATGGTTTATTGGATCAGTCGAAAACTTTGCACATACACTGCTGGCATCTAGTGGCCAAAGTCTAAATGGTGCCTGGGCTGGAATAATACATTATGGCCTTTCTCTTGCATTTCAAAGATGATGGTACAAAAACAATAAAAAAATAACGCATGTTTTTTTCTTTTTATTATCTTTTAGCAGATCTAATGTGTTATATTCTCCTACATTAATTTCACATTTCCACAAACTTCAAAGTGTTTCATTTCATATGGTATCAAGAATATGCATATCCTTGCTTCAGGTCCTGAGTTCAGGCAGCTAGATTTGGGTATGTCATTTTAGGCAAAAATTGAAAAAAAAGGGTTGGATCCTTAGAGCAGCCTTTCAGACTTAGGCTTGGCACGCCTCAATTAACATTTCCCTCCCCCTTATTTCCCCTTCACCCGATTGATATTCTCCTATTTCTTTGTATGCCATTGTGTTTCTAGCCTGCATTGTCCTTTCCTCTCTTAAAAAGTTGCAGTTTGCTCTCCATGTTCTATACCCTTCAAACTCAACTCTGGACCTCAAAGCCAGTTCCACTGCATTTTTTTTATTCTTCCCCTTTAATCAGGGCTTGAGACCTTGGACGCCAGGTGTGTGCAATTAATTATCAGGTAGAACAGAAAACCAGCAGGGTCCGGACCTTTGTAGGCTAAGAGTTGAGTAACCCTGGTCTATACTGTATTCCCTATGGCCAATATGACTGGTGTTTGTCATTCAGAGCCTCGACATTAAGTCCATTACACCCATCCACCCTCCCTGTGAGTGATTAGTCTGTCAGACCGGTATCCTGCAGCTTACCTCTACTCAGCCAGCCATAATGGTGTGAGCCGCGTCCTCTCAGTGTGACTGCTCCCAGCGTTAACCTTAGGTGGCTAGTGTGAAGCCTTGAATGGTAAGGTTGCTATGTCCTTGAAAGCTGCTAGGCTAGACTAGATGCTGCTCTATGTGGATAGCATGGTTAGTTTGGGCCAAGGTGTGAAGGTTAACGTAAAGGTCTCAAAAGATAAAGGTGAATGAAGTTTCTCTGTTGATATTAGTTTATAGATTTTTGCTCCTGCTTTGCTGTTTTGAGTCCATGTCCCAATTCTCTCAAACATTCCTCCTTTCTTGTAATTTTTCCCTTCGTTGGTAGACTACTTATACAGTAAATGTACTGAACATGTTACCATTATATTGCTTCCCCATATGTAGCAATTTCAGAATGAGAACATTGGCCAGAAGGGAAGCAGACCAGTATAGAAAGACATTTACAAGTTTCTTTCAAATTAATGTCCACGAAGGGAACAAGATCAGTAAAAAAATACATTACTGGTATAAACTTTAGCTTTAGTCCCAGTTCCCTCCCTCTCCTACCTGCTGAGACTCCCTCCAGAAGCCTTCCTCCCTACCCTGCATTGTGCAACCCCCTCTTAATTTAGAGTGCTGTTCAGACGTACTGTCATGATCCCCTACACACACACACACACACACACACACACACACACACACACACACACACACACACACACACACACACACACACACACACACACACACACACACACACACACACACACACACACACACACACACACACACATTCTCTGTTCTCATCACTCATGTTCCCACAACCGCCTAGAAACCTTCACACAATTAAGCCCAGGCTCTAGGCTGCTTCTGGACTTTAGTGGAGCACCATTTTTAAAGAAGTGTTAGCCCGTCACGACTGTTTTGTACTGTATATGTTAAAGCTATGGTAGATGCGTAGCCAGGTCAGCTCAGTACAGCTTGGTTTGGCTCGGTTCGGTTCAGTTGTATGAGAAGCCAGTGTGAGACTCAAAAGTGTATACGGAAGTGCTCTCCGTGCTGTTTTTACATTTACATTTTAGTCGGCTGGCATATCCTAATCCATATCCTCTCTGGCTATCTAGTTAGGACGGCACTGTGTAATCCAGAGCCGGAGTCCTGCTCACCCCCTGATGCAGCTCAGTGTTTTTTCAAGTGAACAATGAGGAGGTTAGTTGAGATTGTTATTTCTCTCCTCTCCCAGGAGAGTGTTTGGACTTTTATTCCCCTGGCTCTGGTGGCTGTGGAGCGTTGTGCCAGGGAAGATAGCACCGCTATCTCCAGGAAACTGATCCTCTAATTCCACCAGGGCTTTACAGGTGGAGGTCACAGTCTTCACTCCTCTCAAAAGCCCCTTCTCTCTCTCTCTCTCTCTCTCTCTCTCTCTCTCTCCTTTTGCCTTCTCTCTCACTCATTTTCTCTCTCTTTCTATGACTCAATTCAATGGGGCTTTATTGGCATGGGAAACATGTTAACAGTGCCAAAGCAAGTGAAATAAACAATCATAAATTAATAATTAACATTAAACACACAAAAGTTTCAAAAGAGAAAGACGTTTGAAATGTTAAATGATTACCTATTCTCAAAAAGAAACACAAAAACGAGTGTATCGGTCCGGACCTGCACAGGCCGATGGTCGATACACTCAAAATCAAATCTAAATTAGCCTAAAAATGAAGAGAAAATAGCTCACAGACTAATTCAGCTACTCGCACCGTATACAACTGCCTGGCTCCAGTAGGGCCCATTCAGCAAGCTGGCATATGTGTGAGAGCTTGTCCTGTGTGTGCAAAAAGTAGAAGTACAAATGGCAAGGGAAATTAAACAGATAAACATAGGCCTAGGTTTGATTTACTTTGGTGTTTGTTCGCCACTAGTTACACTTTTCTTATTGCAACAGGTCACACATTTTGCTGCAATGATTGCACACAAATTGTTTTTGGGTCCTTGTAATCTCAGGGAAATATGCATCTCTTTGATGGTTTGTTTTTGGATATTAATTAGTTATGTACAATTGGCCTAATTGCCCACATTATTTGTGGCTTTTCTCTGTATTCTAAGAATGCTTTTGCAGAATTTTAAATTCAGGATTTCAATTGGATGGTTGTCCCATTTATAAAAAAATATTTTTTGGTAGGGTCTACACGTTGTATTTGCCGCATAAATAAAATAACATTTGTATATGTAGGTAGGGGTAAAGTGACTATGCATAGATAAACCGCGAGTAGCAGAGGTGTAAAAATAAAGGGGGGTCAATGTAAATAGTCCAGGTAGACATTTCATTAATTGTTCAGCGGTCTTATGGCTTGTGGGTAGCTGTTAACCTCTATGGGATCGGTTTCCCCCCCATGGGATGGTTGAACTCGTGTAGGCTAATGTGATTAGCATGAGGTTGTAAGTAACAAAAAAAAATCCCAGGACATAAACATATCTGATATGGCCAGAAAGCTTAAATTCTTGTTAATCTAACTGCACTGTACAATTTACAGTAGCTATTACAGTGAAATAATACCATGCTGTTGTTTGAGGAGAGGGCACAATTATGAACTTGAAAATGTATTAATAAACCAATTAGGCACATTTTGGCAGTCTTGATACATCATCTTGAACAGATATGGTTCATTGGATCAGTTGAAAACTTTGCACATGCACTGCTGGCATCTAGTGGCCAAAGTCTAAATGGTGCCTGGGCTGGAATAATACAATATGGCCTTTCTCTTGCATTTCAAAGATGATGGTACAAAAACAATAAAAAAAGAACGCATGTTTTTTTCTTTGTATTATCTTTTAGCAGATCTAATGTGTTATATTCTCCTACATTAATTTCACATTTCCACAAACTTCAAAGTGTTTCATTTCATATGGTATCAAGAATATGCATATCCTTGCTTCAGGTCCTGAATTCAGGCAGCTAGATTTGGGATGATGTCATTTTAGGCAAAAATTGAAAAAAAGGGTTGGATCCTTAGAGCAGCCTTTTGGACTTAGGCTTGGCACTCCTATTTAAAAAAGGCTTTGTCCCATTTAAAAAAAATCTTGTTTGGTTAACGGATCCCACACTTCACTTCCATATAGGACAATGGTTCAGTTGTTTATTTCAGTTTATCACGACTCAGGATATGACCCAGATGCAGACACAGTGGGCAGATAGTACAGTTCTCATACTATTTATTATACAAGGCGACAAGCCAGGGTATGCAGAGGTCAGTAATCCAGGGCAGAGTTAATGAGGTACAGAACTGCAGGCAGGCTCAGGGCAGGTAGAATGACTCAAAAACAGGAAACTGCGCTGGTAAGACTTGACTTGACGGGACAAGACGACCTGGCAACAGACAAACAGAAAACACTGGTATAAATACACAGGGGATAATGGTGACAAATGGGAGACACCAGGTGGGGGGTGGAGACAAGCACAAGACAGGTGAAACAGATTAGGGCGTGACACAGTTCATTGACAGCCAAACAGAAATTACCCATAGAGCTTATTTTTAAGGCCAAAAATTAATAGACTAGTGTGCTCTATGTTTTTCATTCCTAGTGTGAAATTGTGTTGTAAGTCTCATGATTTTTATATATTTTTCTGATACTTTTTTTCTCTGACACTTTCTCTCTTTATTCTCACTTGCTCTCTTTTTTGCTCTCCCACGTTTCTTTCTCTTTTCCTCTCTTTCTGTATCTTCCATATATTGATTTCTGACTCTGTCATCTCACGCCCATCTTTTTATTGCTCACTTCCCCGTATTTATTCCTCTCTTTCGCCACCTCTCCCTCTCTTTCCCTTTCTCTCTCTCTCTTTCAAACTAGGAAGTGAATGATATTGTGGTGCCATGATACTCTTCTATGTTAAATGTCTATCTCTTCCCCCCGCTCACTTTTTCGCTTTCTTCATCTCTCTATATATCACCCCCTCTCTCCATCTGTCTCTTTCCCTCTCATCACTTTCACTCATCTGCCCTCCCTCTCCTGTTGACCCTGTAACCTTCTCTCCCTTGTTGGGTGATTGGAGTGTATTTCACAGACTGTCAGATTCTGAGTACTTTGTTAAATTAATCCCTCTATCACATTCCCCCCAAAGTGACTTTCATTTAAAGTGTACAAACTATGAATCACACGTGTGCAGAGAGAAAGTTATGAATAATTCAATAAACAAAGTGAATGTAAACACTATATAGCCTCATATCATAGCTAAAACTTTTACATCATGGATGGTCAGTCCTTGCATCCATAGGTATGTCTATGAGTTTGAGAGTGGTAACATTTCTCCAGGACCATCCCTCAGCTTGCTTTTACCGTAACAGGGTTTGTTATTGTTTCATCTGCTGATTGCCGCTTTAATATACTGTAAATGTGGTGCGCATAGAGAAAAAGAATGCTGAGAGATATTTGAACGGCTTCAGATCATTCAGTATTATGATGCCGCAACACAAACAGCCTGTCCGTCAACACAGTGTGAGTAATTGTCTCAGGTCTCTGGGACCCGGGACGCTGCACACAATCAGTCTGTTTGCAAATATAGCTGTTTTTCTGGAGCCATGCTGTGTGAGTACAATGGTGTACTCCCTGCAAATCTCTCACGCACGCACACACACACATGCACTACAGGTCCACACACAACTGCACGCCTGCTCTAGGGTTGTGACGGTCATGGAATTTTGGACGACGGTAATTGGCCAGCCATATGACCACGCTCACCATTAAGGGTATTATTATCCACATCTGGTGATCCGTTTAGAAATTACAGTACTTTTTGTACACAACCAAAACAAACAGCAAATGCATCCAACAAGATTGTAGAGTCACAAGCTTGATGTAATCATTGCGTTCTAGGAATATGGGACACAATACTTTAATACACATATAAGTGAATTTGTCCCAATTCTTTTGGTCCCCTAAAAAGTGCTGTAATTTCTAAACGGTTCACAGGATATGGATGATAATTCCCTCAAATTACAGCTGACTATCTGCATCTCATAGTCATTGTATCATTTCAAATCCATAGTGCCGGAGTAAAAATGTCACTGTCCCAATACTTTTGGAGCTCACTCACTGTATGTGCTAAAATATGTGCTGTGATTTCTTGATTCAAGTTAACTGACATTACAAAAAATACATTCCATTGCATGAGCCACATCAGTTAACATCAGAGTCACGGCACCCTAGTAGACACCTAAGCAGAGAGCACCTGTAAATATGTACATATTTAGTTGTTTTTAAGTGTTTTTAATCCGTTTTTTTTGTTGATAACATTGAGATTTATAGCATATTTTCTAAATATTTATTGTGATTTTGACCCACAGATTTGCAGATAGACTGGCAGGTCAACTCTTTTTGGCTTGGCTAGCTAGCTGTCTAATTGTTTTTGTTTGAATGATGTATCTGGACACTGTACCAGCTTTTTTGTTTCACTTGGCTGCTGGTTCCTTATCTTTTGAAAACATAAATTGAAGAGTCACCTGAAGCTTGAAGGAGAAGTCCAGGAATGGGAGATGCAGTAAAGGAATGCAGTGCTGAGGCAGAGGGCTGATAGTGAGGACGACTGGCTATTACACAACTAAGTGTGGTGAGCGAGTGTACCCATATTACGAGTTGATATTCATATATAATAAGGAATTCCCCTCGACCACGCCAACAAATTGGGGAAAACAAATATTATTTTCTATTGACCCTCATTGTAAAAAGCCTACTTCGTCATAGATTTTTTGTTAAAAATAAATAACAAAACATGCTGAAAAGCTGCGAGAAGAGCCCTGTGGTGACCCGGTGTCCTAGTAGCTACGTGTGTGGAACTAATTTCATTACAGGTAAGAAAGACATTTAATATATTTAGTATAGTCTATTTGTAACTCCACTCACTACTTGTAGCTGTATAGTCTGTTTGTTTGTGTTGTTGGTCTTGGCTAGCTAGCTAGCTACTGTAGCACTCACTCTCCCTCACTCACTCACTCACGTGGCTGCTAGCACCGTCAGTCATGAAAGGGGGCATGAGGGAAGATAACGTTATAACGTTTTTTAAGCAGTGAGAACGCTCAGGAGTAGGCGATGTTGAAAAGTTAACTTTAGGCACTGTTGTACTTTTCTTAAATGTAGTTTGGTAATTAACAAAAGCAGACAAGAAGATTGTGTTTGAAAAAGTTTTTGCTGTAAGCCAATGGGGTAACCTAGGTAACCACAGTTTTTTTTCCCCACAGGCGGACAGGGCCGCGAAGTTCTATCTAATTCCAACTGGGACTATGCGTTTACCAGTCAAATTTCCAGGGTTAGTGGTTCCAAGCCTGTATTATTTGTTCTATTTCAATGTGTGCTGCTGCTGCTGCATTGTGGGGGATGTTGCCTAGAAAACCAAAGACTCATTTGCTTGTTTCAGCAAGGAACAACAAAGTTTCAACATGTTGTAAAGAATCCATGTTACAGCCAAAACTATCACGACTCAGGATAAGACCCAGATGCAGACACTTTGAATAACATACGTTTATTTATAAAACGGGGCAGGCAAATGACAGGTCCAGGGCAGGCAGAGGTCGATAGTCCAGGGCAGAGTCCGTAATGTACAGAGCGGCAGGCAGGCAGGCTCAGGGTCAGGGCAGGCAGAGGAAGCAGAAGACAAAGGGCTGTGAGACATTTAATCCTAGACACATGAAAAGTGGGATGTATACGGAGGGTACGGGCAATAGAAGACGAACCGAATAACAACCTATCCCTCAACGTAACCAAGACTAAGGAGATGATTGAGGACTACAGGAAAAGGAGGACCGAGCACGCACCCATTCTCATCGTCGGGGCTGTAGTGGAGCAAGTTGAGAGCTTCAAGTTCCTTGGTGTCCACATCACCAACAAACTAGAATGGTCCAAACACACCAAGACAGTCGTGAAGAGAGCACGACAAAGCCTATTCCCCCTCAGGAAACTAAAAAGATTTGGCATGGGTCCTCAGATCCTCAAAAGGTTCTACAGCTGCAACATCGAGAGCATCCTGACTGGTTACATCACTGCCTGGTACGACAATTGCTCGGCCTCCGACCGCAAGGCACTACAGAGGGTAGTGCGTACGGCCCTGTACATCACTGAGGCTAAGCTGCCTGCCATCCAGGACCTCTACACCAGGCGGAGTACCCACCGGAAGTCCATGGATCTGGAAGACTTCACCAAGACCTGGGCCACCTCCTTGGCTGAGGGTAGCTTGGGGAGAGGAATGAAATGGGCGGCTTTGGAAAACCGGTCCACCACTGTAAGAATAACGGTGTTGCCATCAGACGGGGGGAGACCAGTGACGAGGTCCAGGGATATATGTGACCAGGGACGGTGAGGGACAGTGGTTGAAGGAGGCCAGCTGGAGCTTGCCGAGGAGTCTTATTCTGCGCACAGATAGTGCAGGCGGTGACGAACGTGTAGACATCAGGGACCATGGTAAGCCACCAAAGGTGTTGTTGCACAAAGACCAGGGTCCGATGGGAACCCGGGTGGCAGGCAAGCCTGGAGGAGTGAGCCCACTCCAGGACCGAGGAGCGGACAGTGTCTGGAATAAACATCCATTTATTTGCAAATGGCATAAACAGATATTCGTAGTGTCCGCTGGCCGTGTTGAAGGCTGTCTTCCGCGATAGGCGTTCCGCAGGTCCAACGATGAGTGGTAGCGGGTAACGGTTCTTAACCCGGCTGTTTTAAGGGGGGACTCTGTTTTGAATGAACAATCATAATCTTGCCTGATTGTATCACAAATGAGGTATAATAAGAACTCGAGACCGCGTCCAAGATATTCAACTCACGTTCGCATACGCTGATTCATAAACCGTCAATATTCGGGTTGCATCCAGTTTACTGGACCAACATCCTCTTCTCACCCCATGCATTGCATGTGTAGCTCTATGCAGTGTGTTTGTGTGTGTGTGTGTGTGCATGTGTGTGAGCCTTGAGCCTCATTCAGTGTGTGTGTGTGTGTTGTTAGGGCTCTTGTGCTGTGATGGATGTGATGACGCTCAGTGATCCATCTCCATCCAGACTTGTTGGGGTTTCTTTGTTAAGGCTGCTGTTGCTCTCTGTCTGCTCTGCTCTCTGGTACAGTTGGAGGAAGATAAATCACTGACAGGCTTTTATCTCTCCAACTGTGTGCTGCCTTGTGGATCCCTCTGATCCATATACAGTGCCTTCAGAAAGTATTCACACCTCTTACAGAATTTCCATGTGGGCGAAGATATTGGACATTTTATCAAAGCCTACTGGATGACAACCTATTTTTAACCAAGACAATGGATTTTAAAACTCACTTTTTCATGCATAACATTGGTACAGCAGATTTCCTTATTGTATGGGACACTTTTAAATGTGCTTTTGGAGGTCTTGTAATTCAATACTAATCTTTAAAACCCCCAAATGTGGTCAAAAGAGTTCATATTAACAAAGGAAGGAAACAGAAGAAATAACAGCACAGATAGATATAAATAAAAACAGTGTCATAGAGGCACAGTTAGGGGAAAATAAAAAGAGGAGGAACTTATTTGGGAACAATCAGATATGTGTTATAAAATTAAGCGGATTGGATGGAAAATAGTGAAACTTGTTACAAATGACAGTCAACCATGATTCACTAAATTATATTTTGAAAGAGGAAATCAAATCAAATTTTATTTGTCACATACACATGGTTAGCAGATGTTAATGCGAGTGTAGCGAAATGCTTGTGCTTCTAGTTCCGACCATGCAGTAGTATCTAACAAGTAATCTAACAATTTCACAACAACTACCTTATACACACAAGTGTAAAGGAATGAATGCGAGTATGTACATATAAATATATGGATGAGCGATGGCTAATCGGCATATGCAAGATGCAGTAGATGGTATCGAGTACAGTATATACATATGAGATGAGTAATGAAGGATATGTAAACATTATATAAATGGCATCGTTTAAAGTGGCTAGTGATACATTTTACAATTATTAAAGTGGCTAGAGATTTGAGTCGATGGCCGAACGGCATAGGCAAGATTCAGTAGATGGTATAGAGTACAGTGTATACATTTGATATAAGCAATGTCGGATATGTAAACATTATATACAAAATTGTTTAAAGTGGCTAGTGATACATTTGTTACATCCAATTTTCTATTATTTAAAGTGGATAGAGATGTAAGTCAGTATGTTGGCAGCAGCCACTCAATGTTAGTGGTGGCTGTTTAACAGTCTGATGGCTGAGGTAGAAGCTGTTTTTCAGTCTCTCGGTCCCAGCTTTGACGCACCTGTACTGACCTCGCCTTCTGGATGATAGCGGGGTGAACAGGCAGTGGCTCGGGTGGTTGTTGTCCTTGATGATCTTTTTGGCCTTCCTGTGACATCGGGTGGTGTAGGTGTCCTGGAGGGCAGATAGTTTACCTCCGGTGATGCGTTGCGCTAATTAACTCGCTCACCGAATCAGCGTATACATCAATGTTGTTGTCTGATGCTGTCTGTAAAATTTCCCAGTCCACGTGCTCGAAGCAATCTTGAAGCGTGGAATCAGATTGGTCGGACCAGCGTTGAACAGACCTGACAACGGGCGTTTCCTGTTTTAGTTTCTGTCTGTAGGCTGGGTGCAACAAAATGGAGTCATGGTCAGGCCTTGTATGCGTTACGGAAGTTAGAATAACAATGATCCAGGATTTCCCCGGCCCGGGTTGCACATTCGATATGCTGATAAAATTTAGGGAGCCTTGTTTTCAGATTAGCCTTGTTAAAATCCCCAGCCACATTAAATGCAGCCTCAGGATATGTGGTTTCCAGTTTACATAGAGTCCAATGAATTTCTATCAGTGCCGTCAATGTGTCAGCTTGAGGGGGGGATATACACGGATGTGATCATAATCTAAGAGAATTCTCTTGGTAGATAATGCAGTCGCTTTTGATTGTAAGGAATTCTATGTCAGGTGAACAAAAGGACTTGAGTTCCTGTATGTTGTTATGATCACACCACGACTCGTTAATCATAAGGCACACACCCCCGCCCTTCTTCTTACCAGAGAGCTGTTTGTTTCTGTCGGCGCAATGCGTGGAGAAACCAAGTGGCTGTACCGACTCTGATAACGTGTCCTGAGTGAGCCATGTTTCCGTGAAGCAAAGAACGTTGTAGGCGCTGATGTCTCTCTGGAAGGCAATCCTTGCTCAGATTTAATCTACCTTGTTGTCCAGAGACTGGACATTGGCAAGTAGTATACTCGGGAGCGGTGCGCGATGTGCCCGTCTACATAGCCTGACCAGAAGACCGCCCCGTCTACCCCTTCTCCTGCGCCACCGTTGTTTTGGGTCACCGGTTGGGGTTCAGTCTATTGTCCTGGTTAGTGGACTAAAAAGAGGATCCGCTTCGGGAAAGTCGTATTCCTGGTCATAATGTTGGTAAGTTGACGTCGCTCTTATATCCAATAATTCCACCTGGCTGTATGTAATAAAACTTAAGATTTCCCGGTGTAACAATGTAAGAAGTAATCCTTAAAAAAAACAAAATACTGCATAGCTTCCTGAGAACGTGAAGCAAGGCGGCCATCTCTGTCGGCGCCGGAAGTTCCAGGAAGCAAAGTACCTCAGTCTCCTCCATTTCCACTAACTTAAGTTAACTGTAAGGATCCCCCAAATAATAGTGTAAGATTAAAACTTCTGCAGCAGAGGTGACGTTTTGAGAGTCCGGCGTGCCCAAAGTAAAATGCCTGCCACTCAGGCCTGGAAACTAGGATATGCACATGATTAGTATTGGGTAGGAAACACTCTGAGGTTTCTAAAAGTGTTAAAATAATGTCTGTGAGTATAACAGAACTGATATCAGGCGAAAACCCGAGGAATTTCTGTCCAGAATTGTTTTGTTGTTGTGACATTTCCTCTTTTCCATAGACTTCCTATTGAAATCCATTTATAATAGCTCCCAGATTGCAGTACCTATGGCTTCCACTAGATGTCAACAGTCTTTAGACAGTGTTTGGAGGCTTTAGCACTGAACAGAACTGAAAGGAAGAGGAAATAGTCAAGGGACCACAAATGTCAATAAGTTTTCCCAGGCACGAGACCATGAGTGTGCTCCACTTTATTTTCCTTTTATATCGTTTAGGATATCATCTGTGTAAAATATTATCGTAATATTCATAAAAGAATACCTAAGGATGCATTATAAATTATGTTTGATTTGTTTGGGCAAAGTTGATTAGGTATATTTGAACGCTTTCTCTTCACTGTACAACGGGCGACTCGATGGTGGATTTTCTGAACATAATGCACCAACCAAACGGAGATTTAAGGATATAATAAATGACCTTTTCTAACAAAAGAACCATTGGATGTCTTCCTTGGACACTTGGGATGCCCTCAGCAGAAGTTATTTCGAAAGGTAAGTGATGTATTTTAGCTCTTACATGGGTTTTGTGAGACCCGCGCTGGATATGAATTTATGCTAATGAATAAATATGTGAGGTGCTATCCTCAAACAATCAAATGTTGTGCTTTCGCCGTAAAGTCTTTTTGAAATCTGACGCTGTGATATTTCCAAAAATCAGAGCTTTTGATGACTATGCAACACTTGTAAATTGATGAATGTTAAATAATTCAACTTTTTGATTTTGAATTTGGCGCCTTACATTTCAAATCAAATCAAATCAAATTTTATTTGTCACATACACATGGTTAGCAGATGTTAATGCGAGTGTAGCGAAATGCTTGTGCTTCTAGTTCCGACCATGCAGTAGTATCTAACAAGTAATCTAACAAATTCACAACAACTACCTTATACACACAAGAGTAAAGGAATGAATACGAGTATGTACATATAAATATATGGATGAGCGATGGCTGACCGGCATAGGCAAGATGCAGTAGATGGTATGGAGTACAGTATATACACATATATATGAGATGAGTAATGTAGGATATGTAAACATTATATAAATGGCATTGTTTAAAGTGGCTAGTGATACATTATTTCATCCAATTATAATTATTAAAGTGGCTAGAGATTTGGGTCGATGACCGAACGGCATAGGCAAGATACAGTAGATGGTTTAGAGTACAGTGTATACATTTGATATGAGTATGTCGGATACGTAAACATTATATACAAAATTGTTTAAAGTGGCTAGTGATACATTTGTTACATCCAATTCCTATGTATAAAGTGGCTAGAGATTTAAGTCAGTATGTTGGCAGCAGCCACTCAATGTTAGTGATGGCTGTTTAACAGTCTGATGGCCTTGAGGTAGAAGCTGTTTTTCAGTCTCTCGGTCCCAGCTTTGATGCACCTGTACTGACCTCGCCTTCTGGATGATAGCGGGGTGAACAGGCAGTGGCTCGGGTGGTTGTTGTCCTTGATGATCTTTTTGGCCTTTCTGTGACATCGGGTGGTGTAGGTGTCCTGGAGGGCAGGTAGTTTAACCCGGTGATGCGTTGTGCTGTCCTCACTACCCTCTGGAGAGCCTTACGGTTGTGGGCGGAGCAGTTGCCGTACCAGGCGGTGATACAGCCCGACAGGATGCTCTCGATTGTGCATCTGTAAAAGTTTGTGAGTGATTTTGGTGACAAGCCAAATTTCTTCAGCCTCCTGAGGTTGAAGAGGCGCTGTTGCGCCTTCTTTACCACGCTGTCTGTGTGGGTGGACCAATTCAGTTTGTCCGTGATGTGTACGCCGAGGAACTTAAAACTTTCCACCTTCTCCACTACTGTCCCCTCGATGTGGATAGGGGTGCTCTCCTCTCCTGTTTCCTGAAGTCCACGATCATCTCCTTTGTTTTGTTGACATTGAGTGAGAGGTTATTTTCCTGACACCACACTCCGAGGGCCCTCACCTCCTCTCTGTAGGCCGTCTCGTCGTTGTTGGTAATCAAGCCTACCACTGTAGTGTCGTCAGCAAACTTGATGATTGAGTTGGATGCGTGCTTGGCCACGCAGTCATGGGTAAACAGGGAGTACAGGAGAGGGCTGAGAACGCACCCTTGTGGGGCCCCAGTGTTGAGGATCAGCGGGGTGGAGATGTTGTTTCCTACCCTCACCACCTGGGACCGGCCCGTCAGGAAGTCCAGGACCCAGTTGCACAGGGCTGGAGTCGAGACCCAGGGTCTCGAGCTTAATGACGAGCTTGGAGGGAACTATGGTGTTAAATGCTGAGCTGTAGTCGATGAACAGCATTCTTACATAAGTATTCCTCTTGTCCAGATGGGTTAGGGCAGTATGCAGTGTGATTGCGATTGCGTCGTCTGTGGACCTATTGGGACGGTAAGCAAATTGGAGTGGGTCCAGGGTGTCTGGCAGGATGGAGGTGATATGATCCTTGACTAATCTCTCAAAGCACTTCATGATGACGGAAGTGAGTGCTACGGGCGATAGTCATTTAGCTCAGTCACCTTAGCTTTCTTGGGAACAGGAACAATGGTGGCCCTCTTGAAGCATGTGGGAACAGCAGACTGGGATAGGGACTGATTGAATATGTCCGTAAACACACCAGCCAGCTGGTCTGCGCATGCTCTGAGGACACGGCCAGGGATGCCATCTGGGCCGGCAGCCTTGCGAGGGTTAACACATTTAAATGTTTTTCTCACATTGGCTGCGGTGAAGGTGAGCCCGCAGGTTTTGGTAGCGGGCCGTGTCGGTGGCACTGTATTGTCCTCAAAGCGAGCAAAGAAGTTGTTTAGTTTGTCTGGGAGCAGGGCGTCATGGTCCGCGACGGGCTGGTTTTCTTTTGTAGTCCGTGATTGACTGTAGACCCTGCCACATTCCTCTTGTGTCTGAGCCATTGAATTGTGACTCTACTTTGTCTCTATATTGGCGCTTAGCTTGTTTGATTGCCTTGCGGAGGGAGTAGCTGCACTGTTTGTATTCAGTCATGTTTCCGGTAGCCTTTACCTGGTTAAAAGCAGTGGTTCGCGCTTTCAGTTTTGCGCGAATGCTGCCATCAATCCATGGTTTCTGGTTGGGGAAGGTTTTGATATTTGCTATGGGTACAACATCACCAATGCATTTGCTAATAAACTCGCTCACCGAATCAGCGTATACATCAATGTTGTTGTCAGATGCTATCCGGAACATATCCCAGTCCACGTGCTCGAAGCAATCTTGCAGCATGGAATCAGATTGGTCGGACCAGCGTTGAACAGACCTGAGAACGGGCGGAGAACGTGAAGCGAGGCTGCCATCTCTGTCGGCGCCGGAAGTATGGATCCGGCGTGGAAGTATGGATCACTGGGTAGTGTCGGGACCGGCCCGCTAGCGCGCCGGTTATCCCTAAGAGGTTAACCTGTTAGGGATAATTAGGGAGCAGTGGGGCGATGGCGCCCCACCTATGACAACATCCGGAAAAATGCAGAGCACCAAATTCAAATTACAAAAGTAGTAATATAAAACATTCATGAAAATACAAGTGTTGCACACTGTTCAAAAGCTTAGAATCTTGGCAATCTCACAGCGTTGTCAGATTTCAAAAAAAGGCTTTACTGCAAAAGCAGAACATTTGATTGTCTGAGGACAGCACCCTGCATATTTTCAGCATTAGCATAATAACATAACCAGCACGGCTGTCACAAAACTCAGAAAAAGCGATAAAATAAATCGCTTACCTTTGAAGATCTTCTTCTGATGGCAAACCGAAGGGTCCCAGCAACACAATAAATGTTCATTTTGTTCGAAAAAGTCCCTCTTTATATCCATAATGCTCCATTTGGTTGGCACGTTTTGTTCAGAAATCCACCGTCCACTCATCCATTATAGAAGACATAGAACCGGTTAAAAACATACCTATAAACTTTGTCCAAACAACTCAAACAATGTTTCTAATCGATTCGTATGTACACTAATATGTATATAAACGATAATATTTCACACGGATAATATCCTGGGCGATAGAAAAGGAAAAAAACGAGGTGCGTGCTCACTGTCCCGTGTGTAAAAGAGAGAAGTCACTTCCTCACTGCACTTGCCAAATCTTGTCTTACTCCTTCATTTTTCAAGATAAACGCATGAAACCTTGTCTAAAGACTGTTGATATCTAGTGGAAGCCATAGGTACTGCAACCTGGGAGCTGGATTGCATTTTTCCGGATGAATTTTCCTTGGGTTTTCACCTGCCAAATCAGTTCTGTTATACTCACAGACATTATTTTAACAGTTTTAGAAACTTCAGAGTGTTTTCTATCCTATAATACTAATGTGCATATCATAGTTTCTGGGCCTGAGTACCAGGCATGTCAGACTCTCCAAAACTCTGAACACTATTGGTCGCTCCCCAGCTGAAACAGAAAGACTCGTGTGAGGGCAAAATTGCAGAGGAGGAACTTCTTGATGCAATTAAAGCCTTTAGGCCAGTGGAAACTCCAGCACTGGATGGCATACCAGTTGAGGTATATGAAACCTTTTTTTGATCTACTCAAAGATCCACTATTAGCGTGTTTTACCACTTCTATAAAAATGGTCAACTATCAGGTACTCAGCAAAAAGATTTGAGTTCACTACTACTGAAACAGGACCCAGGTGGTAAATATAAAGATCCAGTCCATAGGGATCGGTGGGGCGCCTGTGACCCACCTACGACAACATCCGGTGAAATGCAGAGCACCAAATTCAAATTACAAAAATAGTAATATTAAACATTCATGAAAATACAAATGTTATACACTATTATTTAGCTTAGAATCTTGTTAATCCAACAGCATTGTCAAATTTCAAAAAGGCTTTACGGCAAAAGCATAGCATTTGATTGTCTAAGGACAGCGCCCTGCATACTTCTTCAATTAACAGAATTTCATAACCTGCACAGGTGTCACAAAACTCAAAAATAGCGATAAAATAAATTGCTTACCTTTGAAGATCTTCCTCTGATGGCAATCCCAAAGGTCCCAGCTACACAATAAATGGTCATTTTGTTCGAAAAAGTCCCTCTTTACATCCCAAAAACTCTGTTTGGTTGGCGCGTTTTGTTCAGTAATCTTCCTGCTCAAAGGCGTTCAACCATGCAGACAAACAAAAGTACTGGTAAAGTTAGTTGAAACAAGTCAAACAATGTTTCTAATCAATCCTCAAGTACCCTAAAATGTAAATAAACAATATTTCAGACAGAAAATAGCCTGTTCAATAGAAAATAAAAATAATGAAGAGCGCGCACACAATCACGTGCGCCAAACAGTACAGGACACTTCATGATCCACCAGGAAGAACTGCTAGTACTCATTGGTTTTTCAAAAAACAAGCCTGAAACCATGTCTAAAGACGGTTGACATCTAGTGGAAGCCATAGGAATTGCAATCTGGGAGCTAAATCCCTCTGTAGTGAATAGCAAGTAAATAGAAAAACGGTGACATCAAAAAATCCCATTTTCCGGGATGGATTTTTCTAGGGTTTTCGCCTGCGATATCAGTTCTGTTATACTGATAGACATTATTTTAACAGTTTTAGAAACATCAGAGTGTTTTCTATCCAATACTACAAATTATGTGCATATCCTAGTTTCTGGGCCTGAGTAACAGGCATTTTACTTTGGGCATGCCAGATCTGCGAACACTGCCACCTTGACCTAAAAAGATTCTAGCAAAATACATAGCGCATAGAATTAAAGTATTGTCGGATATTATTAATCCTAATCATACAGGTTTTTTACATATATATATATATATATATATATCAAATGTATTGTCTAAGACAAGTACTTGAAACAATAGAATACTATGAAAAATCTAGGAAACCAGGTATTAGTATTCATAAAATATTTTTAAAAGGCTTTTGAGAAAGTATAACTACAATTTATATATACAGTATATGGAAATGTTTGCTATCCAAAATTACAACCAACTGATTGCAGCATTATCGCAAAAATGGAAGAGACAAGTGGAAGGGCAAAAAAGGTAGGAACTTGTCTGCCCTCAAAATGAGCATTTAAAAAAATAATAATTAAAAGAATATATCAGTTTTACTTGAGTACCAAAATGTTGACCGCGACACAATACAGGTTGCGAAATAGTTGAAGAGATTTTCAATGTGCTGAGTCCGTGGCCATTTGCGGAATTATCGCACCAACTGTTGTCACCTTCTCACCAAGCTGCTTGGCGATGGTCTTGTAGCCCATTCCAGCCTTGTGTAGGTCTACAATCTTGTCCCTGACATCCTTGGAGAGCTCTTTGATCTTGGCCATGGTGGAGAGTTTGGAATCTGATTGATTGATTGCTTCTGTGGACAGGTGTCTTTTATACAGGTAACAAACTGAGATTAGGAGCAGTCCCTTTAAGAGTGTGCTCCTAATCTCAGCTCGTTACCTGTATAAAAGACACCTGGGAGCCAGAAATATTTCTGATTGAGAGGGGGTCAAATACTTATTTCCCTCATTAAAATGCAATTCCATTTATAAAAATTTTCACATGCGTTTTTCTTTTGTTGTTATTCTGTCTCTCACTGTTCAAATAAACCTACCATTAAAATTATAGACTGATCATTTCTTTGTCAGTGGGCAAACGTACAAAAGCAGCAGGGGATCAAATACTTTTTTCCCTCACTGTACAACAAAATGCACAATGTGGACCCAGAGGATATCACTTGAAATGATTAATTAAAATGCTAATTTCCAAAGTGGTCCTCCATGGTAAAAACAATAACACAATGATTAAAAGACAGGACAAAATTACAAACACCCATAAATACATTCATTTATATTGACATCCTAAAAGTGGCACTATTCACTGCACTCCCTAATCTATTAATTGCACATCATACCAATCCTTCAAATACATACACCTGACCAGCATTAGGGGACACAAGGGGCAGTGGAGTGGTTTCCCTGACTAGGACAACCTTTTCCAAACGAAAAACCTTGTCTGCTTTTTAAAGCTATTTTTACTTTTTATTTGCTTGATCTCCAAGGGAAGGCTATTTCATAGACAAATGCCTGTATGGGAAAACATGCTCCTTGCAGTACTGTTTACTCTTAGGATTTTACAAGACTTAACACTAGCTCTGGTATTGTGACCTTTTAGGGCTAGGCATCCCGCTAGCGGGACAACTTCCAGTGAAACTGGAGGTCGCGCAATTCAAATAAATAAAATCCTTCTTTATATCCCAAAAAGTCTGTTTAGTTCTCGCCATCGAATTGACTAATCCACTCGTTCAACACGCAGAGAAACTTTGCTTCAACAAGTCAAAATACATTTCTATTTACTCCTCAGATACCCCTAAAATGTAATCAAACTATAATATTTCTTACGGAAAGAAGTATGTTCAATAGGAAACCGATTTGAACAGCTGCGTCCAGTCTTCATTGCAAACACGAATTTCCAAGACTGTGTCCCTGTAATAAAACTGAAATGTCTTATTCATTTTTGAAGTTACAAGCCTGAAACCTTGAACATAGACTACTGGCAACCCGTGGAAGCCATAGGAATTGCACCCAGGGAGCTAATTTTCAGTATGACCTTATACTTGCCATTGTAAGAGGATGGTCTCTCAACAACAACAACAATTCCGGGTTGGTTTTTCTTTGGATTTTCTCCTACCATATCTATTGTGATATATTCTCCTACATTATTTTAACATTTCTACAAACTTCAAAGTGTTTTCTTTCCAATGGTACAACTTATATGCATATCCTGGCTTCAGGGCCTGAGCAACAGGCAGTTTACTTTGGGCACGTCATTCAGGCAAAAATTGAGAAAAAAAGGGGCCTAGCCCTAAGAATATTTTATAGACCATACTGTATCAATGTGGTTTTTCATGTAACCTGGGGCACAATCACAAACATATGATTAAGTTTAAGTTGGCCCACTCTGGACTCCAAAGGCAACAAGCCCACCTCCCGGAACTCCTGTACCCTTATGTGGGTCGTAGGGGGACATTCAGCACATACCTGATAACATTATTTAGCATGAACTACGTTCTCTTTTTCAGCTTTTTTGATAGCCCACTATACCAAGCAGAGCAGGCATAATCAAAATAACCCTGAATCAAGGTTGAGACAAGCATCTCCTTGCTTGCACAGTTTACCGTTATCTTGTCAGCCCTAAGCAATCTACGTTTTGTTCCAAACAAAATGTATTCAGTTTTTCCCAAATGTAGTGACAAACAAAATGCAATTTTGCAATACTCAGGGTCTCCTCTATGTAAACTGCATCCCTGATACCAATATGGCTGAATCATCAGCATAAAGCAAGAGTTTGCACTTTACTGTATCTGGCATATCATTAACGTCTATAAGAAATAAGAGAGGCCCTAAAATTGATCCCTGCGGTACTCCACAGGATATTTCTTTGGTCTCTGACAGAACATCACCAACATTACATACTTGTGTTCTGTTAGTCATATAAGACCTAAACCAATTCACTGCTACATAATTGAAACCCATGCATTTCAGTTTCATCAGGAGAATATCATGGTCCACAGTCTCAAAAGATTTCTGCACGTCTAACATGGCCATACCTGTATAGTTCCCCTTCTCACTCTCTTGCTTAATGTGGTCAAAAAGGTGGATAAGGCAAGTATCAGTGGACTGAGCTGTTCTAAAGCCAGATTGTAGTTCATAAAGAAGTTTGTGCTCAAGAAGGTATCCCTCAAGTTGATTAAAACGAATCTGTCAACTACTTTGGATGAGGTGCTGAGGATTGACACAGGCTTGTAGTTTCCTACATTTGTTTTACGGCTCTTCTTGTGGAGTGGAAACACCCGGGCTGTTTTGAGATCCTTGGGAAATGTACCACTACTAATAGAAAGGAGCAAGCACTATCCTTTATGAATCTTGCAGGAGGTTATCCAGCCCAATTGCTCATTAAGCATAGTAGATTGTTAACTTTGTCCTCTGTTACCATGCACAGCTCAAACAAATTATTTATGATACCTTTGCTATGGTAAAGGTGGTTAATAAAAGACTGGCAATAGTGTCCAGAGCAGATGGGTACCTTCTTAACGAGAGATGAGGCTATAGTGGTAAAAAATGTGTTAAAATAATTTGCAACCTTCGCCTGGTCATGACATAGAACATCATCAATATCCAGGCCAATACTACAGGATTTTACCTTATGGGGAGTTTTAGAGCCAATGTCCTTTAAAATATTTCACAGTTTACGAGGCTGATGTAAGTTGTCATGAACGGCGTCTATATAATGTTGGGATTTGGCCTCATCCATTTTGTATCTTGCCTGGTTTCTACAGTTAATTTAATATAACTGTCATAATCTTGTTGTGGATTTGTCCTTCTGAATCTTGCCAGGTAGCGATCCCTTTTTCTTATGAGGTCTAAGATCTCGGAAGTGATCCATTTCCCTGACCGCTGTTTGATTCAAATTTGTTTCATCGGAACCAGAGAGTTAACTACTGTGCAGACAGAACAGATCTTTAAAAAGATACCAAGCTTGATCAACATCATCACAGTTTTGTACACGAGACCAATCCAAAATTCTTAGGACCTCTACAAAACGTTATTTTGAGTATTGTTTCATAGACCGTACCTTCATGTATATATGGCTCTAGTAGCATTTTGGATTTCTTACGGGTACAGTAGGTTACCAAATGATCACAAAAACCAATATTTAAGACTCCTGACTGAAAAACGATCTGATACAATAATCAAATCCAAAGTTGATTTACTGTCAATACACACCCGGGTTGGCTCAACAATCAGTTGTTTTAGTCCAAATAACTGATTAAAGTTATACAGGGCTTTTACTAGTGTACTTTTCTTGGGTGATAACTGCACATTTGTATTAAAATCGCCAAGCAGAATACATTCTCTGTCAGCAAATACATTGTGATCACAGCAATTAGATTCAAGTAAATCATAGCAATTATTCTGCTTAGGAGGACGATAGCGCACACCAACAAGTAGAGGACGACATTTGGGAAGAAATATATCTACCCATGCAAACTCAAGACCATCCATTTTCAGATCTGAATGAGGGTTAAAATGCACATCCTTCCTAGTAAAAACACACACGCCGCCACCGTTTCGGTTTAGGTCAATTCTATGAACGCTATAACCCGGTAGCTCAACCTCATCGTCCTCAATTGACCCATCAAGCCATGTCTCAGTCACAGTAACTACTGCAGCCCGTGTGTTAGAAGCGAGGAGTTTTAATTCCTCAATTTTTTTTTAAAAGCTCAAGTTCATAATGAGTTCTGACTGAAAACATGATGTATTATGTATAAGTACTATCTATCTGCATATAATGTAAGTCAAAATATTAAATTACTTTATTCTTGCTATGTAACTACTGTAAAATAAAAAGAGGGTGTAGTGGATGGGAAAAAATATATATACATATATTCACACTTCTTACACATTTTGTTTTGTTACAGCCTGAATTTAAAATGTATTAAATTCAAATTTTGTGTCACTGGCCTACGCACAATATCCCATAATGTCAAAGTTAAATTATGTTTTCGATTTTTTTTAAACAAATTAATAAAAAATGAAAAGCTGAAAAACATGTTTTCACTTTTCATTATGGGGTATTGTGTGTAGATGGGTGAGAGAAAAAAAAAGTTATACATTTTGGATTCAGGTTGTAACACAACAAAATGTGGAATAAGTCAAGGGGTATTAATACTTTCTGAAGGCACTGTACACCTTTCCCTGTACCACAGCCACGGATGTATCTCTCCACTCTCCTCCTTCTCCTCCTCCCTGCCGTGCCATTTGGACAATGTGTGGGGCAGGCTGTTATCTGGCCTAATTTCCTCCCTAGTTCCACCCACGTTTCACTTTTTTTGACTCTTATTTTGAAGCATAAAATACGGAATTAGGTCAGGAGTTATTAGGTGTGGGGTGAGGAAGGTTTGAGGAAGGACAGCTATTGTTCGATTGACAAAGAAAAGTAGTTTTCTTCTGTTTTGTGCCTATTGAACATGACCTAGGGGAAATGCTGGGCATTTAGGGAGGTTTTGTTACTCTTTTGGATTCATTTTAATTTGACTTCAATGGTCTTCCCTCCTGCAGTGTACACTCACCCAGACCTTCCAGAGTCATATCATTCCAGCACCCAGAAAATGCGGAGGGGAAGAGAGCCTCAGAAGTCACTGAGATCATAATCAAGGTACAGTACATTGAGAGACCCTCTCTCTCGCTCCCACTATCTCCTTTCACTCACCTCACCTGCTCTAGTTAGTTATTTCTATGAGACCATACATGGTATAAATGCATGGTCGGTCCCCAATGCCTATTTCCTCATTTCTGACCTCCTGGCTATTTACAACCACTGTAGTCTCTGTCTCTTTCCCTCCCTCCCTCTCTCATCTGTCTGTATGTCTGTCTGTCTCTTTCTCACCCCACTCTCTTTCTACTCTTTTCCCCTCTGTCACTCACTCTTTCTTTCTCTCTCTCTAGCTCACTCTCTCACCTCTATCTCTCTCTTCTCTCCTTCTTTCTCTCGGCTGCGTTCCATTCCATCCAGGTCTCCCCCTGGAGGATAAAACTGTCAGGGCTGTTTGAAATATCACACCTGCTACTTGATACAAATACACTATATGGAGATACAGGATCAAACAACCTTGAAGCCGCAGGACCTTCTACCACCTGAGAGCCTTTGTTAGATAGAGAGAGACAGGGTACTATAACTCTTGCATCATATCAACAAAAAAGTCAGCGGTGACATGTAGTGCCTCTTGGTTCCCCTAGAGGTTCCCCTGGTACCTCTTGATAGGATGTTGTTGTTGGGGGTTTTGTCGTTAGTAAGTGGGCTATGTCGGTGATATGTCAGAGGAAATGTCTCGAAAGAACTATGCATGTGTACCTGCGTGGTAGAGAGAGGCGTGTAGTGTGGTAGCGCTCGTATGGGGCTCTGTAACAACAAATCAAACCTCTATTAGTGTGACCTGCCTCACTTGATTTGCACTCCTAGTTAATTTGCAAATCAATTATTTACCTTTTTTTGGATTGTAATTCGATTCCATTCTGTAACTTTCTCTCCCACAGCACGTGTGTGAACTGTGTATGGGAGGCCATGAGCAAAGGCACTGGATGCCACAAGGTCAAATAGAGTTGCACCTTCTGTCAGAGAAAGGTAAGACTTAACCCTCTACAGACTGTGTCTCAGGCCACATAACTAAGTTCTCAGGGGTCATGTCAGCTCTGACTCATTTCTCTATGCTTTCAGTATTTAACTCTGTTGTTTTACAGAGCTGACTTAGCATAAAAGGTCTCTTAGGACCCATGAACATGTCAAGTCTACATTTTAGCAGACACTCTTATCCAGAGCGACTTACAGTAGTGAGTGCATACAAAAATTAAAATACTTAATAAAAATACATAGAAAATACTTAAGTACTACTGTACTTTACTTTCCTATTTCTATTTTTGACAACTTTTACTTTTACTCCACTACATTCCTAAATAAAATAACGTACTTTTTACTCTTTCCATTTTCCCTGACACCCAAAATAACTCTTTACATTTTGAGTACTTAGCAGGACAGGACATATGACATTTTAAATTATTTATACTTTTACTTTTGATACTTAAGTACATTTAAAACCAAATACTTTTCATACTTTTACTCAAGTAGTATTTTACTTGAGTCATTTTCTTTTAAGGTATCTTTACTTTTACTCAAGTATGAAAATTGGGCACTTTTTCCACCACTGACATTTTCATACTTTTTCCATACTGGTCCCCCGTGAGAATCGAACCCACAACCCTGGGTTGCAAGCATCATGCGCTACCAACTGAGCCACACGGGACCATGTCATCAAGTCTGCTGATTGGATCGCAGCCAACCACACACCCTACTACTGATCGCTTGTCTCGCGATTCATTCAGACAGCCTACTCTTAGGAACCAAAAACCAGACACAATCAGGGTAGTCTCCCTAGACAGACAGGCTGCCTCACACAATTTAACAATATTCATCATATACGATTGCCCAAGTGCCTGCGTCGGTTGGGCAGAGAAGAGTAGGCGGAAATGGAATGCACACAGGAAATCGTCCAGAGCCTTATCGGTTATTTTCCTGCCATAAAAATGTCAACCGGAAACAACATCGATAGCTAGCTAGATGGAGCTCACAGAGGATATTTTCAAAGAGTGCATTTCGCAAGTGAGTAGTTTGCATGCGCCTTGACCTCTAATGTTAGCGTTACAATCTTATAACCACTGACAGGCTAGAGCTAACATATTTTTTCTTTCCCCTTTCAAAGTGGCCAAGAAAATCTGACATGATCCCCAGACCTAGTACTGTTGCCCAAGTCTGGGATTTATTAGACTACAATCAAGACAAAACATTACTTCCTGAAATTGTGTCAAGATTGAATCTTCCTGAACCCACTACTGACTGCTTATCTTACTCTTTACCCTGGCTTATTGTTATTGCAGGACTGGAAGGATCACCAGCACAACTGCTGCCAGACCGGTGGGGCTGTGGCTGTCCAGGAGAATGTGTCCATGTTAACCATAGACATTCACAGACACCCAAACAGACTCTTTAAAAAAAGCAAAGCTCTCCTTTCAATACCGCAGCGACTTGAGCATGGCTTCTGATTCTGACCTCAGCAAGTTGTAACGTAAGTGCTGGTGCTTCTCTTTGAATGCATGGACGATAGTCTCTAGACTTTGTCATGCCCCTAGAACATGTACAGTATTTGACAGCTGTGATTTTTTTTTACACCTAACTGAAATTTAGCTGAATGATATTACATTGTCTCCTGTCTGAAGAAAAAAACATTTGAAACACCTAAAAACACCACATTACACCAAGGGGACTCTGATCATTTGAAGAGGTAAGAAAATAACAAAGGCAAGTATTTGAAGAGCAGTGTTAGCCTCCCTCAACAGACTTTGGTCTCTGGTTCGATTTATATATTTGTCATAGAAACCTACAGATATTGAATGACTGCGTTTCTTTCATGTATAGTCTACTACCCCTGTGAACCAGATTTAAAAACCCACAAAATGCCTGTTACTGAAAAATACTAATGCTCTATTTGTCCCGATTTACTTAAATTATATATTTACTTTGTTTTTTTAATTTATGTAATATGTTGGCTCTGTTCTGCATTAAATGGAGCAGGAAAGGCAGGTATGCTACAATAGAAACTATGAGAATGAAATAAAACATTTTCTTTATTTTACCTTTATTTAACCAGGTAGGCAAGTTGAGAACAAGTTCTCATTTACAACTGAGACCTGGCCAAGATAAAGCAAAGCAGTTCAACACATACAACAACACACAGTTACACATTGGAGTAAACAAACACTCAGTCAATAATACAGTAGGGAAAAAAACAAATCTATATACAATGTGTGCAAATGAGGTAGGATAAGGAACATAAGGCAATAAATAGGCCATGGTGGCAAAGTAACTACAGTATAGCAATTTAACACTGGAATGGTAAATGTGCAGTAGATTAATGTGCATAGTAAAAATACTGGGGTGCAAAGGAGCAAGATAAATAAATGACTACGGTAGGGGATGAGGTAGTTGGTTGGGCTATGTACAGGTGCAGTGATCTGTGAGCTTCTCTGACAGCTGGTGCTTAAAACTAGTGAGGGAGATAAGTGTCTCCAGTTTCAACGATTTTTGTAGTTCATTCCAGTCATTGGCAGCAGAGAACTGGAAGGAAAGACGGCCAAAAGAGGAATTGGCTTTGGGGGTGACAAGTGAGATATACCTGCTGGAGCGAGTGCTACGGGTGGGTGCTGCTATGGTTACCAGCGAGCTGAGATAAGGCGGGGCTTTACCTAGCAGGGACTTGTAGATGACCTGGAGCCAGTGGGTCTGGCGACGAGTATGTAGCGAGGGCCAGCCGACTAGAGCATACAGGTCGCAGTGGTGGGTGGTATAAGGGGCTTTGGTGACAAAGTGGATGGCACTGTGATAGACTGCATCCAGTTTGCTGAGTAGAGTATTGGAAGCTGTTTTGTAGATGACATCGCCGAAGTCGAGGATCGGTAGGATAGTCAGCTTTACTAATGCGAGTTTGGCAGCATGAGTGAAGGAGGCTTTGTTGCGAAATAGAAAGCCAATTCTAGATTTAATTTTGGATTGGAGATGTTTAATGTGAGTCTGGAAGGAGAGTTTACAGTCTAGCCAGACACGTAGGTATTTGTAGTTGTCCACGTATTCTAGGTCAGAGCCATCCAGGGTAGTGATGCTAGTCGGGCGGGCGGGTGCAGGCAGCGAACGGTTGAAAAGCATGCATTTGGTTTTACTAGCGTTTAAGAACAGTTGGAGGCCACGGAAGGAGTGTTGTATGGCATTGAAGCTCGTTTGGAGGTTAGTTAACACAGTGTCCAAAGAAGGGCCAGAAGTATACAGAATGGTGTCGTCTGCATAGAGGTGGATCAGAGAATCACCAGCAGCAAGAGCGACATCATTGGTGTATACAGAGAAGAGAGTCGTCCCAAGAATTGAACCCTGTGGCACCCCCATAGAGACTGCCAGAGGCCCGGACAACAGGCCCTCCGATTTAACACACTGAACTCTGTCGGCAAAGTAGTTGGTGAACCAGGCCAGGCAATCATTAGAGAAACCAAGGCTGTTGAGTCTGCCGATAAGGATGTGGTGATTGACAGAGTCGAAAGCCTTGGCCAGGTCAATGAATTACGGCTGCACAGTAATGTCTCTTATCGATGGCGGTTATGATATTGTTTAGTACCTTGAGCGTGGCTGAGGTGCACCCGTGACCAGCTTGGAAACCGGATTGCACAGCGGAGAAGGTACGGTGGAATTCGAAGTGGTTAATGATCTGTTTATTAACTAGGCTTTCAAAGACTTTAGAGAGGCAGGGCAGGATTGATATAGGTCTATAGCAATTTGGGTCTAAGGTGTCACCCCCTTTGAAGAGGGGGATGACCGCAGCAGCTTTCCAATCTTTTGGGATCTCGGATGACACCAAAGAGAGGTTGAGCAGACTGGTAATAGGAGTTGCAACAATGGCAGCAGATTATCTAGTCCAGCTGATTTCTACGGGTCCAGATTTTGCAGCTCTTTCAGAACATCTGCTATCTGGATTTTGGTGAAGGAGAAGCTGGGAAGCCTTGGACAAGTAGCTGCGGGGGGGCACAGCTGTTGGCCGGGGTTGGGGTAGCCAGGAGGAATGCATGGATTATCATGGATTTGTCGGTGGTGACCGTGTTACCTAGCCTCAGTGCAGTGGGCAGCTGGGAGGAGGTGCTATGGTTCTCCATGGACTTGACAGTGTCCCAAAACTTTTGGGAGTTAGAGCTACAGGATGCAAATTTCTGTTTGAAAAAGCTAGCCTTTGCTTTCCTGACTGATTGCGTGTATTGGTTTCCTGACTTCCCTGAACAGTTGCATATCGCGGGGACTATTCGATGCAATGGCAGTCCTCCACAGGATGTTCTTGTGCTGGTCAAAGGGCAGTCAGGTCTGGAGTGAACCAAGGGCTGTATCTGTTCTTAGTCCTACATCTTTTGAAAGGGGCATGCTTATTTAAGATGCAGAGGAAGTTGCTTTTTAAAGAACGACCAGGCATCCTCGACTGACGAAATGAGGTCAATATCCTGCCAGGATACCCGGGCCAGGTCGATTAGAAAGGCCTGTTCGCAGAAGTGTTTTAGGGAATGTTTGACAGTGATAAGGGGTGGTTGTTTGACCGCGGGCCCATAGCGGATGCAGGCGATGAGGCAGTGGTCGCTGAGATCCTGATTGAAAACAGCAGAGGTGTATTTGGAGGGCAAGTTGGTCAGGATAATGTCTATGAGGGTGCCCATGTTTACAGATTTAGTATTGTACCTGGTGGGTTCCTTGATGATTTGTGTGAGATTGAGGGCATCTAGCTTAGATTGTAGGACTGCCGGGGTGTTAAGTATATCCCAGTTTAGGTCACCTAACAGAACGAACTCTGAAGATAGACAGGGGGCAATCAGTTCACATATGGTGTCCAGGGCACAGCTGGGAGCTGAGGGGGGTTTATTGCAGGCGGCAACAGTGAGAGACTTATTTCTGGAGAGATACATTTTTAGAATTAGAAGTTCGAACTGTTTGGGCATAGATCTGGAAAGTTTGACAGAAATGTGCAGGCTATCTCTGCAATAGATTGCAACT
The DNA here is from genome assembly GCA_030435695.1 of Brachymystax lenok tsinlingensis. Lineage (NCBI taxonomy): Eukaryota > Metazoa > Chordata > Actinopteri > Salmoniformes > Salmonidae > Brachymystax > Brachymystax lenok. The sequence continues at coordinate 15,670,196 of CM059818.1, forward strand.
CCTCCCCCTTTGGCAGTTCTATCTTGGCGGAAAATGTTGTAGTTGGGTATGGAAATCTCAGAATTTTTGGTGGCCTTCCTAAGCCAGGATTCAGACACGGCCAGGACATCAGGGTTGGCGGAGTGTGCTAAAGCAGTGAGTAAAACAAACTTAGGGAGGAGGCTTCTGATGTTAACATGCATAAAACCGAGGCTTTTACGGTTACAGAAGTCAACAAAAGAGAGTGCCTGGGGCCTGGGAATAGGTGTGGTGCTGGGGGCTACAGGGCCTGGGTTTATCTCCACATCACCCGAGGAACAGAGGAGAAGCAGGATGAGGGTACGGCTAAAGGCTATCAGAACAGGACGTCTAGTGCGTTGGGAACAGAGAATAAAAGGAGCAGATTTCTGGGCATGGTAGAATAGATTCAGGGTATAATGTGCAGACAGGGGTATGGCGGAGTGAGAGTATAGTGGAGGTAGGCCTAGGCACCGAGTGATGATAAGAGTGGTTGCATCTCTGGAGGTGCTGGTAATACTGGGTGAAGTCACCGCATGTGTAGGAGGTGGGACAAAGGTGGAATCTGAGGCATGTAGAGTGGGCCTAGGGGCTCCACTGTAAACTAAAACAATGATAACTATCCTAAACAACAGTAAACAGGGCATATTGACACTTAAGAGAGACATAAAGCAAGGCATAAAGCAAACACAGGTGTTGGTTGGGAGAGCTAGCTAGGACCACAACGGGTAAGACCGCAAAGGCTAGTCAGCTAAGACAACAACAACAGGTAAAACTGGCGATGAATGGGCAGAGGGTTGGTTAGCAACACACAGGGCCTGAGTACGCGGCTGGGGCCGACAGATAAATAAAATAAAAATAAACAGAATGGAGTACCGTGATTAATGAATAGTCCTGCAGGCATCAGCTATGTAGCCGAGTGATCATAGGGTCCAGGGAACAGCAATAGATGGGGCAGGGAAGCCGCGAGGTAGTCGTTACTACGCGGGCATGCAGGAGAAGTTAAGAGTTAGCAGGCTGGGGTTGGTAGAACCGTCTGCTCCTACGTCCGACGGAGGCCGGTTGCAGGCAGAGCGGATGGAGTAATCTTCGGCAGACCAGTCGAGGTGGTATGACGGGGCGTCGTGTCGAGAGGGATCCGAGCCAGATGGCGAGAGAGGTATTGTTGTTGCTAGCCGGGAGATGCGCCTGGCTCGCGACTAGCTGGAGCTAGCTCCGGGGAAGGAGTGTTAGCCACTAGAGCCACTCGGTCACTCAGTGGCAGCTAGCTAGCTGTGGAGATCAGTTGTAGTGGTCCAGGGTTTACGGCAGGGATCTGGCGTTGTGGTGGAGAAACAGTCCGATGGTGGTAGGCTGGCAAGTATTATCCAGGCTAAAAAAGGCTGGTGTCTGTGCAGTAGGTAAAGGCCGCTAGCGGTGGCTAACAGTGACTGAAAAGCTAGTAGCTGGTTAGCTCGCTAGCTCCCAATAGAATTCAGTCTAAAAAAGTCAACAAACAAAATGCGGTTAGGTAACACAATGGGCGAGGCAGGTTACCGGAAGGTATATTTAATATAAAAACGGAAAAGAGAGTTGTCTGATATGTAAGCAATTGCCATCCACCCACCCACTGTCTCTGTGAACTTATCGTTGTGTACTTATCGTTAAGTGTATTACTGCCATGGTTATTATTTAATCGACAGTGTACATTAGTGAGATTATCTGAGCTTTTCTCAGTGATAGCTGTCAACTGCCACACAGCTGCACTGATGTGGATTAAGTGGTCAACTGCGTTATAGAGGGAAGTTGTGTAATGTTGTTCAGTACAACATGCTATCTTTCTGTATACACCACCACTATTCACCTGAGAACTTGTGTGAAAAATTAGGGTCAATTTGACCAACAGCTACTAGTCCAAAAGAGAGTCCATCACATAGATTTATTGGATTGCCTGTTGAGAGATTGGAAGTTTTGAGACCCACCACGACCTCCTTAGGAAGTAATTCACAGCAAGCCCTACAAACATTCTATGAAATTATATGACGATATCCAGTGTCTTATTTAATTTTTATTTAACCTTTATTTTAAAAGGGAAAACCTATTGAGACCTAGGTCTTGGAATGAAACATTTTGTGTCCTCTGTGTCTCTACATTTAGCGTGTTGTTTCCTGATTATTGTGTTCTGGGACTTTGCTCTCAGGGAGGGGACCGCTAGAAGAATAACAGAAAGAAGGGAACACATTGCTACTTTGGCACAACGTCTAGAAACTATGTGTGCAAGGCCATTATCAGCTTATTGCACCCTGAGAGGAGAGACGCCTAGCTTGTGCATGCGTATAAAGAGTGCTGAAGGGGAAGCACCCATTCAGAGCTTCTGACAAAGATTTTTGTAACCTCTCTGGCTGATATCAATAAATATCTGTTAATTTAACTTTGACTTGGAGTCCTTAATGTTAATTACCACGACAGCTTCTTTTCCAAATGCGCCCTGTATAATACGATATATGGTAAGCACAAATAAAACATCACAAATCAGTTAAATTTTTTAAGTCCCCAATCAATACGTTAAATTGTCCGAATGGCAACAGAACATCAAGATTAAATGTATTCGGAATTTTGTTCCAGCAATACGGTGAATTAAATCTAAAAGCAGATTTACCTAGCTCTGTAGAGACCCTAGGAACCTCAAGAGTTAACCAATCCTGTGAACGGGTTAGGCAACTCAGGTGTCTATACTTCAACAGCAAAGTTAGATGAGACAGAAGTTTTAAATAGGGCCTTGTTAAGAAAAAAGGAGTAATGTAGAGATCTAAGGGTCATTAACAAAGTCCAGCCAACCTTTTGATACAGGATGCAGTGATGAGTATCAAAACTGTTGCCTTTATCAAAACGAAGTGCACTAGGATAGATGGCATCCAAAGGTTTACGAGTAGTAACAGCTGCACTTTGATAAATAATATCACCATATCAAGAGCAGAGAAAAAGGTTGACTGAATAATCTGCTTCCTACTGCTGTAGAAAAAGCCAACTTTATATCTTAGCTTCTTAACCAGCTCATATATGTATTTTAAACGTCAAATCCATATGAATCCTAATGCCTAAGTATTTATATGCGGAAACACATTTGATTGAAGAAACATCTAATGAGTGAACCTATAGTTCATCTGAAACATTCTTATGAGTGTTTAAAAACAACATGTATTTCATTTAGCACGCATTAAGCACACGTTTTAAATCAACAAGGGACTCCTACCTAGCAATAAAATCTGACTGTATTTTTGACACAGCTAGATCAACAGTCAGAGCAATAGCATACATAATAAACTCAGCAAAAAAAGAAATGTCCCTTTTTCAGGACACTGTCTTTCAAAAATAATTCGTAAAAATTGAAATAACTTCACAGATCTTCATTGTAAAGGGTTTAAACACTGCTTGTTCAATGAACCATAAACATTTAATAAACATGCACCTGTGGAACGGTTGTTAAGACACTAACAGCTTACAGACGATAGGCAATTAAGGTCACAGTTATGAAAACAAAGGACACTAAAGAGACCTTTCTACTGACTCTGAAAAACACCAAAAGAAAGATGCCCAGGGTCCCTGCTCATCTGCGTGAACGTGCCTTAGGCATGCTGCAAGGAGGCATGAGGACTGCAGATGTGGCCAGGGCAATAAATTGCAATGTTCGTACTGCGAGATGCTTAAGACAGCGCTACAGGGAGACAGGATGGACAGCTGATCGTCCTCGCAGTGGCAGACCACGTGTAACAACACCTGCACTTCACACCTGTGGGACAGGTACAGGATGGCAACAACAACTGCCCGAGTTACACCAGGAACGCACAATCCCTCCATCAGTGCTCAGACTGTCTGCAATAGGCTGAAAGAGGCTGGACTGAGGGCTTGTAGGCCTGTTGTCGCGGTTTTGTCTCACCAGGGGTGATGGTCGGATTTGGGTTTATTGTCGAAGGAATGAGCGTTACACCGAGGCTTCAACTCTGGAGCGGGATCGATTTGAAGGTGGAGGGTCCGTCATGGTCTGGGGCGGTGTGTCACAGCATCATCGGACTGAGCTTGTTGTCATTGCAGGGAAGAAATCCTCCTCCCTCATGTGGTACCCTTCCTGCAGGCTCATCCTGATATGACCCTCCAGCATGAAAATGCCACCAGCCGTACTGCTCGTTCTGTGCGTGATTTCCTGCAAGACAGTGTCAGTGTTCTGCCATGGCCAGCGAAGAGCCTGGTTCTCAATCCCATTGAGCATGTCTGGACCTGTTGGATCGGAGGGTGAGGGCTAGGGCCATTCCACACAGAAATGTCCGGGACCTTTCAGGTGCCTTGGTGGAAGAGTGGGGTAAAATCTCACAGTAAGAACTGGCAAATCTGGTGCAGTCCATGAGGAGGAGATGCACTGCAGTAATTAATGCAGCTGGTGGCCTCACCAGATACTGACTGTTACTTTTGATTTTGACCCTCACTTCAGGGACACATTATTCAATTTCTGTTAGTCACATGTCTGTGGAACTTGTTCAGTTTATGTCTCAGTTGTTGAATCTTGTTATGTTCATACAAATATTTACACATGTTAAGTTTGCTGAAAATAAACGCAGTTGACAGTGAGAGGACGTTTCTTTTTTTTGCTAAGTTCAGTATCATCCTCATTTACAGTATCTCTCAAATTCTTGGACACACCTGCTCATTCAAGGGTTATTCATTATTTTTTTTAAACTATTTTCTACATTGTAGAATAATAGTGAATACATCAAAACTATGAAATAATACATATGGAATCATGCAGTAACCAAAAAAAAAGCTTTAAACAATTCAAAATATATTTTATGTTTCATATTCTTTAAAGTAGCCACCCTTTGCTTTGATGACAGCTTTGCACATTCTTGGCATTCTCTCAACCAGCTTCAAATGGAATGCTTTTCCAACAGTCTTGAAGGAATTCCCACATATGCTGAGCACTTGTTGGCTGCTTTTCCGTCATTCTGCGATCCAACTCATCCCAAACCATCTCAATTGGGTTGAGATTGGGTGATTGTGGAGGCCAGGTCATCTGATGCAGCACTCCATCACTCTCCTTCTTGGTCAAATAGCCCTTACACAGCCTGGAGGTGTGTTGGGTCATTGTCCTGTTGAAAAACAAATTATAGTCCCACTAAAGCGCAAACCAGATGGGATGGCGTACGCTGCAGAATACTGTGGTAGTCATGCTGGTTAAGTGTGCCTTGAATTCTAAATAAATCACTGACAGTGTCACCAGCAGAGCACCCCCACACCATCACACCTCCTCCATGTTTCACAGTTGGAACCGCACATGCAGAGATCATTCGTTCACCTACTCTGCATCTCACAAAGACATAGCGGTTGGAACCAAAAATCTCAAATTTGGACTCATCAGACCAAAGGACAGATTTCCACCGGTCTAATGTCCATTGCTTGTGTTTCTTGGCCCAAGCAAGTCTCTTCTTCTTATTGGTGTCCTTTGTAGTGGTTTCTTTGCAGCAATTTGACCATGACGGATTGATTCACGCAGTCTCTGAACAGTTTATGTTGAGTTGTGTCTGTTACTTGAACTGTGTCTGTTACTTGTGAAGCATTTATTTGGGCTGCAATTTCTGAGGCTGGTAACAAATGAACTTATCCTCTGCAGCAGAGGTAACTCTGGGTCTTCCTTTCCTGTGGCGGTCCTCATGAGAGGCAGTTTCATCATAGCGTGTGATGGTTTTTGCGACTGCACTTGAAGAAACGTTCAAAGTTCTTGAAATGTTCCAGATTGACTGACCTTCATTTCTTAAAGTAATGATGGACTGGCATTTCTCTTTGCTTTTTTGAGCTGTTCTTGTCAAAATATGGACTTGGTCTTTTACCAAATAGGGCTATCTACTGTGTACCTCCCCTACCTGGTCACAACACAACTGATTGGCTCAAACACATTAAGAAGGAAATAATTTCCTTTTAACTTTAACAACACACACCTGTTAACTGAAATGCATTCCAGGTGACTACCTCATGAAGCTGGTTGAGAGAATGTCAAGTGTGTGCAAAGCTGTCATCAAGGCAAAGGGTGGCTACTTTGAAGAATCTCAAATATATTTTGATTTGTTTAACACTTTTTTGGTTACTACATGATTAAATGTGTTATTTCATAGTTTTGAAAATAGTACAAATAAAGAAAACCCTTGAATGAGTAGGTGTGTCCAAACTTTAGACTGTGTTAGCAGTTGATGTTATTCTTCAATAACACAGATCCCAAAGCAAATCAGGGGGAGAAAAATAGGTTTATTCAAAAAGAAGAAATCATAGATGTTGTGCTGAGAAGTATATGTTTATTCTTCTCTTTTCTCCACAGAACAAAGTGGACAGGATGTAATGTATAACCCCCAACTCTAGCCTGTGGTTGACCAATTAGCATTCCTTGCAGTAAAATTGGGCCAATGGCCAAATAACAAGCATCCTGTTTCAGGCTCAATGTATAGATGATTCAGTCCAATGAGATCTTTCCACCTGTAGCTATGAGTCCAGGACTGAAACCCCTACACAGTTTCTAACCAGATGTTGAACATAAAAACAACTATTTCCATTGATCGTTAATTCCCTATTGACCTATAGTCCTCCGGTAGTTGTGTATTATCTTAGAATATTCTTACAACTGGTACTGTAGATGAAGTTTAGAATTGTAAAATTGACCCGTGGTACACCTTTATGTACTTCAAGAAATCCAGACTTAACCCGATCAATCACGATGGCCTGACTTCTGTCACTAAGACGATCAGGAAACCATGAACAGGCGTCAGAGCTCAGGCCTATCGAGGATATTCAGTAAAATAGCATGATCAAAAGTATCAACAGCTTTTTGCAGGTCCACAAACAAGCAGCACATTTCATTTTAGTGTTAAAAGCATTGAGAAGATCATTAACAACTAAAGTGGTTGCTGTAATAGTACTTTGCCCACGTCTAACAGCTGATTGGTTTGCATTCTATTTAAATTTCTTAGATTTAAAAAAAAGTTGGACATTTACCAAGATTCAATAATCTTAGCTAGACAAGGAAGCCTTGAAATGGGGTGATAATTATTAAGATCACTACTATCCCCGTCCTCACGGAGTGGAAGCGCAAGAGTTGATTTCCATACTTTTGGAATATTTCCTGATAACAATGTTGAATAAAAAATGTGGGTTATTGAGCCAACATTGATGGGCACTGCACACTTAAGCAGACCAGGATCCAATTGGTCAGCCCCTGTGGAGTTCTTATTGTCTATTGCTAGCAAAGCATCTGTAAATAGCCTCTAAGAAAAGCTTTGGCTATCATCTCTCTGATCACTCAGCAAGTTTCCCCTATCAGCATCCAGCCCAGTATCATTGTGAATAGGCTGAGAAGTTCTTTCAAAGAGATGGCCCGCTGAAATAAATGCATTAAATGCATCAATGATGGAACTTCTTTTCCATATTGAGGCCAGTGTCTGAATTGATGTGTTATGGCACAGAGGAGGAAATAGAACCCTTCAGGGATTTGACAGTTTTCCAGAATTTATCCGGGTTTCCATTACAATCCAAAAGAGCGGTTAGATAATAAATCAGATTTAGCCTTTCTGATTTGTCTTACACAATGATTCCTCAGTTGCTTAAAAGGTTGCCATTCAGGGCCTAAACATGTGATCCTGGCCTTGACCAAAGCATCATCTCTTTTATGAATGACTTCTGATAATTCCGGAGTGTACCAGGCATTCGATCTACCTTTAACCTTTAATTTTTTTAATGGAGCATGATTATCCACAATAGTATTGAATACATATGCAAAAAGGCTCAAAATAAAATACTATCAAGGTTACTAAAATAAAGTGTCAAAAAGCCTGTTCACTGAAGTTAAAGTTCCTCTTTGTGATGACACAAGGCTTCGATTTTTGTATACTCACATCTCTAACACAACCAATTGGGCAATGGTCACTAATGTCTTGGGCGAAGACACCAGTAGAAACATACAGTGCATTCAGGAAAGTATTACTTTATAGCCTAATTCTAATACATATATTTTTAAATCAATCTACACACAATACCCCATAATGACAAAGCAAAAACAGTTTTACATTTTTTTTTGGGCTAATGTATTATAAATAAAAACAAATACCTTATATCAGTATTTAGACCCTTTGCTATGAGACTCGAAATTGAGCTCAGGTGCATCCTGTTTTCATTGATCATCCTTGAGATGTTTATACAACTTGGTTGGAGTCCACCTGTGGTAAATTCAATTGAATATTTTGGTACACCTACTGGAGACTATTCTTTGTCTACACACATTCAGCATTGTTCACACCCTGTTATGCCTTAGCCCCACCAATCTCTTTAAGGATTCACATGAGGCCATTTGCTAAACGGAGTGAATAGTGTAGTAAACAACCTAAGATTTCAAGACTGAATGTGCTAAAAGTAGTAGCCCACAATAAGGAAAAACTCCAGGTAAAAATACACGTTATCTAGTCCTTGGCCTATATCCTCATCTGACTTTGGTGCAGGCCATGGTGTTCTTCACATTACCGTCTCTGGTAAACACACACTATATCAAATCAAAGTTTATTTGTCACATGCACAGGATACAGAAGGTGTGAACAGTACAGTGAAATGTTTACTTGTATAGTAGCAATATCAAAAACAGAAAGTGTCCAGATAAAAATGTTTTATACATATAATTTAATTATTAGATGACACTTACCTGACACACTTGTCTAAATTGATGTGTCATGTGAAAGAAATGCTATAACCACCCCCCAGCCAGATCTAGCTAAGTGGATGGGTCACTATTCTCTAGACGTGCACATGTTCATGAAATACAATATAAGGCCGTAGACACACCTGGCTAACTTGATGGTTCATGTAATCTGGCATGTAAAGTGTCTTTTGTTTAGAGATGTAGCTACTGTAGCTAGTTAGCTAGCTAAACAATGAACCGGCATAATCCATAACTCATACTACTACCAATACAAGCATTGTCATAGCTGTAGTATGAATCTGCAGGTAGCTAAAGCTACCAACTAGGTTCAATGTTCGCTAGCTAACATTATGCTATAACTAGCGATGCAAATGGTTTCTGATAATATTACTTTACAGATCCTACATGTAATGTTAGCTAGCAAGCCAGCAAGATAATGTTCGCTAGCTACCTAACAGTACACTTAAACTTGCAATTAAAAATACTTTCTGACAAAATTAGAGACTTAGAATATCTGAAAATGTAGCTAGACTCAAGTCACTCTGGTTCACACTGACCATGGCATGTGCAGAAAGTAGCCCATCACAGCTTTTTTCAACTGATCTGTCGATAGCAACTGCAAAACTTGGCTAACGTTATGTCTTTCAAAAATGCTGCTGTAGAAATGAATATCAACACCCACTGAGCAGCTCACGTTATAGATAGAAGCATGCTACATGGCAGACCAATCCAAATCTATCTCCAGGCATGTCCAACCAACCCATTATCTCAGCCAATCATGGCTAGGGGCAAGGTTCCTGCCTTTGTCCGTGGCTAAACCAACTAGGCTCGTAATTTAACCATTTTATTTGTATTTACAGATGGAATCCAAGTTTATTATTAAGGCACAGGAAAGTTCACATGTTCCAGAAGACATTTCTGCCAAAAAATCATTTAAATAAAAAGGAATTCAAATGCCTCATCTGTGAAGTAGTGACGTGTGACATACGCCTAGTTTCTTGAAATGGGTCACATATTTCTCTGCTGTATTCGTTAAAATATCATTAATAAAAGTTGACTTTGAAAGATCTTTAGGGTTGGGCCGTGTAGGCTTAGTCACCAGCTGGGTTAGGTTTAGATCATTACACGTCTTTCAGATTGTCTGAAGCCTGTATTTCCCAATCATCATTTAGGTCACCCAGGATAATAACTTCTGATTAAGTAAAAGAAGACAACTAGTGAATTTCTTGAGTACACAAAAGTTAGCCAAGGGTAGACCCCTATAAGAGTTATGGATACATTTTTCCCCAGACAAAAGCTTATTTTTTAGCTAACATTTTTGGGCAAGGGAAATGGATTTCAGTAAAGAGACATTGGCCACTGTACCACCTCTACTCTCAATATTAATATCAGTCTAGAATGTCCCCAGAGATCCAAGTTTCAGTCAATACCAGAATGTCCAGATTCATTTGCATAGCCCAGATCTTGATGTCATCCAGTTTAAGATGTAATCTTAAAACAAGCTATGTTCAATAGGCGGTTTTAGGCCCTGTCTGATGGTTGATATTGATACAGTTGGCATGGCTATAAGATTGAATAGAACTGCACCATTTGGTCTATCCCTATTAGTAATAGAGGAAGGAGAAATTGGAATTACTTTTCCAAGGTTAGCACCATAGCTAATGTCAATATGCAGAACTATCAGAGTAAACAATGATAGAATGTTATAAACTGGGCTTTGGTTGCTATCGTGATGTGGAATGTGGAATGCGAGTGGAGGAAGCCAGCCGTGCCCAACCAGGTGCAGTCAGTGGAGAACCTGTACCCGGCCAAAGACTACAACCCTCTGTCCCGGGAGTCCACAGAGGAGGATCTTCAGTGGTTAAGGAACCGACATGACATGTCTCGTTGAACCTGAGCCAGAACAACCGCTACCCTCCCTGTCATCCCTATCTGTACCGGACAATGTTAAAAAACAAGGGCACCTGGGGCATGCAGGCCTCCTGGCTGGCATGGCGCTGTCGGAGGAGCAGCAGGAGGCTATACGCCAGACAACAGTTGGGCAGCGCACCAACCGCAACTGGCAAACCATGAGGAGAGGGAAGTTGACGGCCAGCAATTATCGAGCAATGGTTAGGGCCAAGCGCATTACTCTATCACATTACTCAATTGCTGCTAAAAAGGGTCCTCGGATCACAGTCATTGGATGGTGTGTTGTATGTAAAGTGGGGCTCATAACGAATAGGAGGGCATCAAGGCATTCAAAATGTCTACAAGAATGGATGTGCAGGAGTCAGGGCTTTGGGTCACGGGGTCTGGGATTCTGGGTGCCTCACCGGATGGTCTGTTGGGCACCACATCAGTGGTAGAGGTCAAGTGACAGACGCCTCACAGGCTCATATTGCTCCGACGCCTGACAGACTCATATTGCTCCTCCTATCAGTACATGTTTTCAGGGAAGCCACTGGTCAAAAAATATTCCACATAATTCATACACACACTAGGCTCCAGAATAGGTTATAGTATAGTACATACAAGTTTTGCTCAAAGCAGCCAACTAAAGTAATGTAGTTAACTTTATCATAGGCAGAGTGGGAATGTATATCTGTGATGTTCAAATTATTTCTTACCCCCTGTGTTTTACTTGCTGAAGGACCCAGTCATCCCTGCCTGTATTTGTCATTGTTGAAAAACAAGTGAACAATGAATAAAGATCATACACAAACAATAGGCTCCTGTAATAGGTTATATTACATTCACATTTTGCTCAAAGCAGCCAACTAAAGTCATGTAGTTAACATAAGTTCAATCACAAAGGCTGGTCTGAGTCCATCTCCTCATTTTCATTCAGTAATACAACACAATTCACATTGCATTTTATCATGGGCACAGTGGGAATATATATCTGTGATGTTTTAATGATGTCACCCCCAGAATGAGAGAGTGAGAGAGTACATAACTTCCAACAGATGTCCATGCACAGGATGGTCTGAAGGATGCACTCCTGTTTGACTGGAAAACAAAGAGACAACCTGGAATCTAACCAGGGACTGTAGTGCCTTAGACCGCTGTGCCACTCGGGCTGACTTCACAGGTCATTTGATTAGTCATGTACAACAGATGCACTTGTGGAACACAATTGTTTCTGTGTTTAGTATGGGGAAAACATTGAGCCAAAAAGTCCTTTGTGAGCTAGCTAGCCAACTTTAGCTAATGTAGCTAACTAGCCAACCAAGGTGCCTAACTAGCTAGCTCACTAGGAAATATTTAGCTAGCTGTCTAGTTAACATTGCTAACCTTGCCTTGGTGCCGGCCTAGCGTTAGCTAGCAAGTCTGCCTACATGAACTGTGAGTTAACGTTAACTAGCTAGCTAAATATCCCTTCCCTGGTGGACTAACATTAGCTAGCATGTCACCACGTGAAAAGTATGACTACACAAACCGTGAGCTAATGTTAACTAACTGGCTAAATCACTAAAGACTTGTCAATACAAATGTCACAATAGTCATGCTAGCCTATGCTGGTTTTCATTTTACTTGTAAGGAAGGTAACATGCGTTTTACACGTAACTAAAGTCGGTTGTTATCTAGCTCATTTTCATAAGCACCTGGCTAAC